>JACBOY010000135.1:0-1365401 GCA_014706135.1 Phytophthora tubulina | reverse complement strand
CGTCCTCCATTATTTAGCGGCGCATTGAGGTAGTTTGCACATGAATGTTGAGCCGAGAATTCTGTTGTCAAGAAGACACCTCGACCAGCTGCGGTATATCGGTAAGATACCGGTATGACCCTCACTCATTGACACTGCAATCACTCCTGTGATTATGGGACGGACGATTACGCCACGGGTGGGTACAAGATTGTGGGTACAAGATGGGCTCTACGTGGCACTCGCTGATTGGCAGAAGTAACTCAGAATCCAGTAGAGTGTACCCAGTAGGAAATCCAGTAGACTTAGAGGTAGCAAGGAGTTTGCGAACTAAGGACCTAAATCAATCACTTTGCATTTTGCTCTAAACCACTCAAGTCTTTAGGTTATGAGCCCAAGCCCCGCAGACTCTGCCCCGCCACCGACTTCGCATTCGCCATGGACACCTCCGCCCCAAGCCACATCAACAAGTTCGACGGAACCAACTTCCACACGTGGAAGTTCAAGATGCAGATGGTGCTCGAGGAGCGCGATCTGTGGGAGATCGTGAGCAGGGAAGTGAAGCTCGAGCAATGTGCTACCGTGCTGGACCAAGCGGCGTTCAAGAGGAAGTCTCGCAAGGCGCTGGCCATCATCTGTCTTGCGATGGAGGATTCGCAACTACCGCTGGTCCGGTCGGCGAGTGGCGCGCATGATGCATGGTCAAGACTGGAAGGACACTTCGAGAAGAGGAGCCTGGCCAACAAGCTCTTCCTTCGTCGACGTTTCTTCACGACTATGATGGACGAAGGTGATGATGTGTTGGAGCACATCAACAAGGTCAAGACTCTGGCGGAGCAGCTCGACGCGGTGGGCGCTCCGGTCAGCGAGGACGACTTGGTGATCACGCTTCTGGGAAGTCTGAGCGAGTCGTACCAGTTCCTGATCACGGCGTTGGAGTCGAGAGCCGACACGCTGACATGGGAACTCGTGACGTCTCGGCTCCTGCATGAGGACATGAAGCGCAAGGAGCAGGGCGGCGATGGAGCCACGTCTGGCCAAGCGTTCATGATGAAGGACAACAAGCGCAAGGGCCGACCGGTGAAGAAGACCGGTGCGTGCCATCAGTGTGGCAAACAAGGACATTGGATCGCGGAGTGCCCCTCGCGGATCCACAACGACGCTGAGCGACATCGGTCGCAGCGTGCGAATGTCGCGCAGGATGAAGATTCTGGCGACTATCTCTTCTCGGTTGGTGGCGACTCTTGCGCCTCCAAGTCAAGTGATGTGTGGCTGGTCGACTCGGGTGCGACGCAGCACATGACGTGTTCCAAGAAGTTCATGAGGAACTACAAGGTCTTCACTCCGGTCGACGTACACCTCGCAGACGACGGTGTGGTACAGGCGATCGGCAGCGGTGACATCGTGATGTCAATGAAGACTCCGCGCGGGACCAAGAAGGGTGTGCTCACGAAAGTGTGGCACATACCCAAGCTGTCGCGCAACCTGTTCTCGGTTGGTCGCTTCACGAAGGATGTCGGACCCGTGACCTTCGAGAGCGACGGGTGCTTCGCGGAAACGAAGGGCATGCAGTGGAAGATCGGAGCTCGTGAGGGCAAGGGTCTGTTCAAGCTCTGCATGACACCGGTGATGCCTGACGAGGCCAATGCGGCAAGCTCGAAGGATCGCAAAGGGGACACCACGTCGTACCTCTGGCATCTTCGACTTGGTCACATCGGCCATGGCGGTCTAGACGCCATCGTCAAGAAGGGCTACGGTGTTGGCATCGACATGGCGTCGGTGAAGCAGTGGGAGCTGTGCGGCGGATGCTCACTCGGCAAGCAAACGCGAGTGAGCTACATGAAGTCGTCGCCGAACCGCGCGAAGCAAGTGCTAGAGGTGGTTCACAGCGACGTGTGTGGTCCCATGAAGACGTCAACGTTTGGTGGCAAGCGCTACTTCGTCACCTTCATCGACGACAAGTCGCACTTCTGTGTGGTGTACTTGCTGCGGAACAAGTCCGAGGTGGCTGCCAAATTCGCTGAGTTCGTTGCGCTCGCTGAAACTCAGATGGGCAAGCGCTTGAAGACGCTCCGCAGCGACAACGGTGGCGAGTACACGTCGCGCGAAATGGCAAAGTTCTGCAGCGACCGTGGGATCGTGCAAAAGTTCACGCCGCCTTACACGCCCCAGCTGAACGGAGTCGCCGAGCGGATGAACCGGACGTTGGTGGAGGTGCGCGCTGCATGTTGGAACATGCCGGGTTGTCCAAGGCGTATTGGGGCGAAGCGGTCATTACTGCCACGTTCCTCCGCAACCGGTGTCCGACGCGCGCCATCAGCCACGACAAGTCGCCGCACCAAGTTTGGACGGGCAAGAAGCCACTGCTGGCGAACCTGAAGGTGTTCGGTTGCCACGCGTACGTGCATGTGCCGAAGGAGAAACGGTCCAAGTTTGACGCTCGGTCGGTGCGTTGCCGTTGTCTCGGGTACTCGGAGCACGAGAAAGCGTATCGATTCGAAGAACTGGAGAACGGTCGCGTGCTGGTGAGCCGCGACGCGCAGTTCATGGAAGACGTCTTCGACGGTGGGAGACGTGACTACTCTCAGAGGGAGGTGGTCATTCAAGATGAAGTGGTGACGGATCAAGATTCGTCGCAGTCGGATGAAGATGACAATGAAGAAACTGCACGGGACGAAGACTTCGAGCCCGGCAGCAAGCGACACCAACGGACGCAGTCGTTGGAGGAAGCCGTGGAGGTTCCGAGCACCAAGCGGTATGCGTCGCACAACCGGCAACAGGCCCTGGACGAGATGTCGGCCGTTGCGGGGGAAGATGGCAGTTTCGAAGCTGCCTACGTCGTGGATTCAGTGGGAGAGATGCCGACCACGTTCAAGTCGGCGATGGAATCCAGCGACGCAGTCAAGTGGAAGGAGGCCTGTGACTCGGAGTATGAGTCGCTGCGCAAGAACGACACGTGAGATGTCGTGTCACTGCCGACGGGTCGGAAGGCGATCGGCTGCAGATGGGTATTTCGAGTGAAGGAGAACCAAGACGGTGAGATCGAGCGGTTCAAGGCGCGACTGGTGGCCAAGGGATTTGCGCAGAAGTACGGCATCGACTACGACGAGACGTTCGCGCCGGTGGCCAAGTTCACGTCGATTCGGGCGGTGCTGAGTATGGTTGCCGTACGGTCTCAAGCTGCACCAGATGGACGTCAAGACAGCCTTCCTGAACGGCGTTCTTGACGAAGACATCTACATGGCGCAGCCGGACGGGTACGTAGACGAAGACCACCCAGACTACGTGTGCAAGCTCAAGCGTTCGCTGTACGGACTGAAGCAATCGCCGCGCATGTGGAACTAGACCATCGACGACTTCATGCTCAAGCTCGGGTTCAAGAAGTGCGAGTCGGATCACTGCGTCTACATCAAGAGGAATGACCAAGAGATGATCTTCGTGGTGCTGTACGTGGACGACCCGATCCTGGCAAGCAGCAACGACGAGCTGTTGGAGTCGACCAAGCGCGCGTTGAGTGAACGCTTCGAGATGACGGACCTCGGCGAGCTCGAGTATTTCCTCGGGATGGAGATCAAGAACGACCGCGACTCAGGAAAAGTGACGGTGCGGCAGACCAAGTTCCTCAAGTCCATCCTGACCAAGTTCGGCATGCAAGACAGCAAGCCTGTGAAGACACCGCAAGACCCTGGACTCAAGTTAACCAAGAACATGTGCGAGGGCGGCTGCAAGCACGAAGACACGATGAAGAACGTGCCGTACTGGAGTGCCGTCGGAGGACTCATGTACCTGATGGTGGCGACGCGTCCGGACCTCGCTGCTGCAGTGGGAGTGCTGAGCCAGTTCTCCGCCGACCCGTGTCCGACGCATTGGCAAGCCCTCAAACGCGTGCTGCGGTACCTTCAAGCGACGCCTGCGCACGGACTCGAGTTCTCACGGGAAGACAGCTTCGGCGCGTGCGGGTACTCGGATGCAGACTGGGCTGGAGACATCGAGTCAAGAAGGAGTACAAGTGGCTACGCGTTTATGATGAACGGCGGGTACATCAGCTGGCGCAGCAAGAAGCAGCGGACGGTGGCGCTGTCTTCAACGGAAGCCGAGTACATGGCGCTATCGGAGGCGACGCAAGAGGCGGTGTGACTCAAGGTGTTCCTGTACGAACTCGGCGAGATGGCAAGCGATGAAGCGATCAAGATCTATGAGGACAACCAAGGCTCCATCGCGTTGGCCAAGAACCCGGAGTTTCACAAGCGCACCAAGCACATCGACATTCGCTACCACTTCGTGCGCGAGAAGGTGGAAGACGGTCAAGTGGTGCTGCAGTATGTTTCGACGACCGACATGCTGGCTGACATCATGACGAAGGCGATCACTGCTGTGCAGTTTGAAGTTCTTCGGAGCAAGCCCGGTATCCAAGCGCCGAAGACTGTCGAGTCGAGTGGGAGTGTTGTCAAGAAGACACCTCGACCAGCTGCGGTATATCGGTAAGATACCGGTATGACCCTCACTCATTGACACTGCAATCACTCCTGTGATTATGGGACGGACGATTACGCCACGGGTGGGTACAAGATTGTGGGTACAAGATGGGCTCTACGTGGCACTCGCTGATTGGCAGAAGTAACTCAGAATCCAGTAGAGTGTACCCAGTAGGAAATCCAGTAGGCTTAGAGGTAGCAAGGAGTTTGCAAACTAAGGACCTAAATCAATCACTTTGCATTTTGCTCTAAACCACTCAAGTCTTTAAATTCAACATGTCCTCAGATATTCATTTCCATCGCACAATCAATACACGTACAATTATAAAACGTCGAACATAACTCCGTCACGGAGGTGGGCTCATTTGTACAAAGAGAAACGAATGACGCCGCGACTGGCAAATCTTGGAATCTTCCTGGGTAAGTATCCCATTGCTGTCTTGCAGGTCCATTCGTGTTACCAGTGGCAACTTACCACGGTACAGCTTTTGACCGAGTTTACAATACACGTATTGTGCTTTGCAATGCTTTTGTCATTTTCACTTGGCTGTATCCTCGATTTATAATAATTCGAGGTCGATTTATATATCGAGGTCTATAAAAGGACAAATCGATCTCTCTAGGGCACTAATATTTCGGCCTACGACATGCCAAATCGAGCCTCGCGGTCTATACAGGGCAAATCGACATTGTTTTCATACAAAGCGGCCCTTTTGCGTGTTTGGGAACGCAAAACGATGTCAGATAAATAATTCCATGTCCATCTAGTCCCATCTCATTTTTATGCCTGGTTTTACAGTATACTCCGACCACGCTCGATCTAGGCCATAAAACGGAGCGACATTTCATCTGCAAAGCACAATACCACTTTTCGTAGTACCCCAAAGTCATCTTCGTCAATACATGTACGAGTTGAAACCGCTTAAGAACATTGATAATACATTGTGTTTTAACACATAATCATAAAGGATGATATCGTATTCTTCTCCTAGTTTTAGTTTTTCAGAGATTGCTATTCATCCACGGGCACTACCCCTGCGATCATGCAAATTTGGGTGATTTGGCTCCTACCTTTTCTAGTAACGAGGTTACCCCCACCCAAAACAAAGTATACAAACACAAAGATCGATATTAGGGCTTACTTGACCATAAATCCATAAAACTAATGATGACTTCGGTGTCTCGATACGCTCCGGCAAAAAAACAGCGTCTGCCATGTAGGAGCAACGAGGAGGAAAGTGCTCCAACAAAATATTGATTGGGTGTCAGCAAAAACAAAATAGGTCGTCAGCAAAACACGATTGGACGATCTTTCACCCAAATGCATCGAAAACACATCGTACTTAGCCCCAGTCACGACTTTTGGTAGCTGACAAAAACTAAATATCTTGGATTTTGTATACTTGCTGAGATTTTGTCCTAGCCAGGCGTTTTCGCCTGGCTGGGACAAAAATACTGATACACTATAGTAAAATCGAGTATAATGTGATTTTATCCTAGCATTTGTCCTACCAAAAGTCGCGACTGGGGTTAGGTGCACTGTATAAATACAGGCCATTTGTGCAACACAGTGTGCAACCTGACTATGATTGGTAGATATCAAAGGTAGCTACGATATGGATTGGTCAAAATTATGTATGTTGAAGTACTCTACGCCTGTAGGCTCGGGTGCACTCCGCGACGTTTATCTGCTCTTAGACCGATAAGGATACTCGACACAGAAAGCTGCCTACCATGCACTGCGTAGATTCTGTCGATCGCGGAGTCGCTCGTGTAACCGGAACGAATGAGACTCACCACCACATCCCAAAAATGCTTTCGTCTGGAATATGCAAACTTGTTTGCTCCTCGCTCAGCCGATGATAACTGTTTCGCAGGTTTCAAGCCTGCAAGGGCAAATTGATATTCGTGCCAAAGCTCGAACAGGTCCTTCGGTCTCTTCGAGAGCCGAGCCGGTGATACTCGGTGGCGTGTTGTGTTTGTGTCATCATCGGTTTGCACCTGGTCCGTGGTGTTGTGTCCAGATCTGGTGTGTCGTGGTACGGGGTATGCTGCTAGTCGCTTCAGGATGGCCTGCGTTTTTTGCATTTCCCGTTGGATTTCGCGTCGAGACCTCAGAACTTCGTTCATGACCTCTGTCATATAGCGCCGAGAAGCAAGCAGCTGTGAATGCAGCGCTGCAAACTCGCGACGTGCGGCTTCGCCACCGCCACCAGAGGAATACACACGGTTGCCGTTCTCTTCGCCGGTTTCGTTGTTGGTAATGACAACTAAGTTTAGCTGAGATCCATCCCCTAGCACGTAGAATGCTTCTCTGTCCACCGGATTTACAGCGCGATTCCCGCCGGCGTTTGTATACGCTTGCACAATACGCTGCTTCAACTGGCTGGGAAGAATATTGCAACTAACATCGGATGATTCCAACGCAGCCCACAGCAATGGTAACGCTAGTGTTGATGCGATCGATTCGCCCATGACCTGCTTTACAGTAGGTGCAATCTCGTTGACGAGAAGACTTGGTTCCACACATCCAATTCATAGCTTCAGGTTGTAAAAGCATGGACCCGAAGTGCCGGCCAGCGCTGCTGCCGCACACGCGTCTGGGTATGGCTGTGTATTGTCGATGTATACATCCACAACCGCTTTTCGTGTTCGCCATCTTCCGCGCAGGTTGACATAGTCTTTAGAGATGCCACATCGCTTGGAGTAGGTGGCGGCACCCTTGCGAAGGCTGTGGGTTCCTAATTTTCCCTCCTTAAGCTTTTTGAACGCTGGCTTTTCAAACACATCCTGTATAAATCGCCTGACAACACGATCCCCGTCGTTTGGGTTGCCGTAAATGAACTCCGATTGCGTGGCGTTTGTTGAGGTCTCAATGAATATTGCGAGGCTGAGTAACGCGCACATTCGGGGGTCCAAACTGCCAAAAACAATTTGTTCTGGTGCATCACGTTCCTCTGAAATGTTCTTGGACCAGCGTACTTGACAGAGAAGTGTAGAAGGGAATTGTGTGTTCGGTGTGAAGTCAGTGAACTGCAGCTTCATCATGTCGTCGATTCGAGCCATTATATGCCACTGAAGCGTCAACACGCTACCAACCATGAACCTAATTCGACCGTGTTCTTGTTCCGAGCGCACAAGCTCCAACAAATTCAGAAACTCGTCAAACTCGATCGGCCGTCGGGCATTGGAATCTGCTCCCTAACGTCTTACTTCAAACCGTTTGATTTTTTTTATGAGCTTGTTCACCGCGTCAGAACGAGTCGGGTTTCCCTGCGCTGTCACGGGGTCCCATGGCGCATTGACGCGCGGCATGAACGACGAAATCGCTTTCTTCGCAAACTCAAGCGTACTGGACCGGGCTTTTACTGGTTTCATGTCTTCGCTTGGATCGGGCTCCCCGTAGGCTCTCTGTTCATCCAACGGCACAGATCATCCGGGGTGACCAGCAGAAGTGCTTCAGTCGTGAAGGCGTGGTCGCTGGCGTAGTTGACGCCGTCCTTAAACGACATGAACTTCACCAGGTCTGCCTTGTATCGATTCATTGTTGCTGCAAGTTGCGTGATTCTGTTGTGGTTAGTGTTAGCCGCTTTGCAACTTCTCTGCTGTGTACTGGCTCCTTGTATCGAAGCGGGTTGCAAAACCGCTGAAGTTTTGCATCAGTGGGTGCAACCATAGTTGCAAACTGCACCCCTCTGCTTTGTAGCCGTACCGACCACGCTTCCAGCTGACACTACTACTTGGTGGGCTCACTGTCCAATCAGAGCTGCTTGATCAGTCCTGTCGCAGGCAATACAACCCCGGTTGCAAATGACTGGTAATGTGATGGTACTATCACTTAGACTGGCGTTTTTCATTCAGCCACTGAACTGGTCGGGCGTGAAGAAGCTTGGAGGGTGGCAAGCCGAAGGCAGCTTATCCGTGAGACCGACTTGTCCGCCAAGCTTACGTCAGGACCGAGGTACGTGTGTGAAGTTCAGGTTCCATAAAGTATGTTCCTAATGACCGTGCAGTGATATCCTTCTCCGTTATTGCTTAGGCTCTGTGGACGACCGGCAGTTGGTCGATTGCCTGATCGTGTTGGTGCCTGTCCTTTGGAGAGAGCCTCACGGAGTATGTTGGCTTGGTGTGTTGGGCGAGTGTGGTTACTGTGATTTGGCTGTGAGGTTAGCGGTATGCTGTCATTTTCTATACATACAGAATGCAAGCGCAGCTAATACTCGGCCGCTAGATGGCCGGCACTTGCTCGGCTGCCACTTTGAGATGGCACCTGCGCCTTTAAAGGCGCGTCAATGGGTATGTTAGCTCGGTGTTCGTGTGTGTGGTTATTGTGGTAAAGCTGTAGGGCTAACGTTATGCTGCCACTTTTGTATACTACATGTACTAGTGTACAGATACAGTATTGAAAGACAAAATCTGCGATGAACGCATCTTGTACTCCGACCTGTTGTCTGTGCTATCGTCCGAAGAGTCTGTTCAACGGAGAGCACTCAATCATAGACACAGAGACAACTGAAGCAGATTACGACGTCGAATGCATGATCTAACCTAGACATAGGCTTAAGTATCGGTAGCGTAGTTGTTGCAGCATGCTCCGGCAAACAATATCTGATCTTTTGGCCCCACAAAACATCTCGAACGCAGCTAGTACATACACACCACAGTTGAAGTTATCCTTCTGGTGTCCGAGCTGGGAAACAAATGCCTTGTAGCGAAAACGCTTTCCTGCTGGTGGTACTAACAGCTTTGTGACTTTCTTGGCCTCCGACTTCATTTGTTCTTGGTAGTTAGACCCGAGTGGGTAGTAGTGCTCCGCATAACTGGACTACCATATCCACCATGAAGCAGCACCAGTGATCCCCGGCAGCATTCATCGGAACCAATAGTTTTCCTGTCACGGAGCTGAATGTCTTCTTCGTGGCTTCCATCTCAGGGTTTTCTTTACGATTGTTCTTCTCGGCTAGAATTACGCTCACCACCGCAGGATCCAGACATCAAACATCACCTCGTTCACGGAACAAGCCCACCATTATCCCATTGATGGAGGTATCGCTAAGCGATCCGTTTCCAACGATGTCCAAGAAACTCACCTGCATTAACGACGACGATAGTTAGATAGCTTACACGAATGTTCGTATAAAATCATACCTTGTGAGAGGGGACCCGTAGACGCTCGAGTCGTGGAATCAATTGTGACGGATCATGGGCATCTTGACTACCAGTGGAAGTGAAATCCAACGAGTGTACCCATCCTATTGCCATATCAACCATGTTGAGTGCGGCTAGCGTACGATGCCATTTGTGCATGATTGCTAGCGTAGACGTCGATAATACACCGATGCCTGCCGTTTCAACCAGGATGCACTCCTTCACCAGCCCCAGGTGCTCAGCTTGAAGGAGCGCGACCTTCTCATCACAGAGGTCGATTATTCGCTTTGGTAGGACGCCGTTGAACTCCCTCGCGGATGGCACAACTTTGTCCTCAGGTAAGTCGGCACTGTTGCGGGCTACAACTTTTGCAGTACTATCAACCTCAAAGAGCCTTATATCCATTGAGTTGGAGAGAGCGCCATAGAAGGGTTTGCCGCGTAAAAGTTGTTTCGCCGAATGCAGAGAGAGAGAGAGAGCAACCTGTTCAAAATAGAGTCACCACGAAACGTAATATCCAATGGTCCGCTCTCACCTTCGTGTACGTCGTCCTGTCCGTCCACGCACATGTCCACTGCGTCACCGCCGTTTCCACACTCATTGTTAGAGAGTTAAAAAAAGGTCAAATTGGCGGATCTGGTAGACATCGCATCCTCTTGCCCAATTTCGGCTGCGTCTTCCTCTAGTTCACTGCCACGCCCCATGACGCAATCGTCATTCTCACTCCCTTCGAATTCGGGGGCGTCGCTCTGCACTTGTTCATCTTCCTCTATGCCGCTCTCCTGCTCAGGCTCTGTGGTGCGCTTCTCCTCGGATTCACTATGCATCTCCACTGGACTCGCCCATTCCTCCTGCTGTTCCCAACATTATTCGTGCTGTTGTAGGAGACGACGACTTGGTTTATACTCCACAATAAATCTTCGGGCCCGGCTTTTTTGTTGTTGTTGTTGTTGCGTATTTTCGTTTTGCAAAACGAATTCTGGAATGTTCTTGCAGTATTTGAGTACGTCAACAGGGCGTACAGTGTCTCCATCGCGGAAACAGTTATCGTAGAAATCGAGAACTCGGAATTCATAATTTTTCAGGTGGCGCTTAGGCCCAGCACCTTTTTGGCGGATCCTTGTCAAGTCCTTTGTTACAAACGAAAGTGAAGCGTCGGAAAGCGCTTTGCGCCACCCTACAAGTGTTCCCTTTGAGACTTCAGTTGCCTAGCCGCCTCGGACGGACCCCATTCTTCACGATGTTGTTGCCAAATCTTCAACAACCGTATTCTTTCAGACAATGGCGTCTGCCGGCAGGTTTTCGTCGCCAAGCTGCTACCGCTACTACTGCGGGATCTGTCCTTGCCGTACAGTTGTCTTGTAGCTCACTGTTTGAGTGGCGATGGTCTAGCGGGATTCTATAATGTGAGGGATTGGAGGACAGCTGATCCAATTTTTAACCGCAGAATTTAACCGCACTGATCAGTGAACCGGTCTGTGTTCTTGATGCAAGTTAACCCGACCGGTCGAGTTATGTTACATCTGAATTCATGTTAACTCGACCGGTCGAGTTAATATGAATCCACTGAAATACATATAGTGGCTTCAGAGCATTGAATGAAATGTTATATATTTATATGCTTGTACGACAATGTACCTACAGATGGCACTACAGCTTGATGCAAGCACTCCAATCTCACGGTCAGTTTAGAAGCTCATCCATTTGCAGTGCGCGTGATGCACGTGGGGGCTGACCAGTACGCCTTGGAGAAGGTAACCCGAAAAGAACACCGGTTAGGATACAACACCGCAGGCACCCCATCTGGTGTCCATGGAGAGAAACTTAGAGGTTGGTGCTAGTACGTACGGCCTTCAAATTTTTGTTGCACACCAGGGTGTACAGCACTGTGCATGAGAAGGTCTTGCGTGATCGATCGAGATGTGTCGTTGCGTTGGTTAGAATAAATGGCATTTCGATTTTTGTATACCAATGACAGGAAATGGTTTGGTTGTAAATCCATGGTAGACGAAAGGTAGGAACTGGTTGACGAAACGTAGGAACCGCTGGCACCAACACCTTGGACCAAACGATCTTGCACCAAGTCAATGCCACTACCAGCGTTGTGATGCACATTCTCAACATTCTCAACGGGTGGTGTGTTATATAAGAGCGATGAGTAGGTTGATTCAATAGGGCGCTGCTGCCTCTACCGCTTCCGCGCACGCCTGCAAACAAGCATATCTCCACAACTGAAACTATCACCAATACCAAGGACGGATCTTGCGATGATAACGTGAGCACAAACCCCAAATTTCAGGTGCATCGAACATCCACAGGCGCCATTCTCAACATCAGCACACCACCATTCCAGAGGCATATTCACTCGATGCGCGCGACGTGTAGAGCACTTTACACTATCATGGTATAGCCGCGATACTTTAGTTTTCTCCTCTTTTCCGAGAACCAGAGTAGAAACGGAGGGCTCCACGCCGTTTATTTCACTGGCGGATTTTGCCAGCCGTCGCATTGCTTCCATGACCGCGGCGTCTACATGAACCTCCAAAATGTGCAGCACTTTAACATGTGTATCTGGAGCAGTGCGAATTACCGCTACAGCCTTAGTCTTCAACATCCACTTTGCAGTTCGCATGAGCTCCACGTTAGGGACTGCAATTGATGTTGTCGGTACAGCCACGTCACACCCAACATCCTCAGCAAGTGTGATCATGCTACGTAAAAGTGCGCATATCTCACTTGCCTTGCGCTCACGTGTCTCTTTACACTTGCATTGAAAACCTCACAAGGGTTATTCGTTGTGGCGTAACTTGAAGGTGTATGGAAAATTTGCCATCTCCAATAGCGACTTTCGGTCCATTGTTCTTCAAACTAGCTAGCTAAGGCTCTCAGAAACAGCTCAGCTTTCCAAGCTGATATAACTCGACCTTTCACGCTGCAATATCCCGTATAGCTATTTGTATAGTGCATATCCATGATTCCCGTGAACTCGACTCCAGGTCCTGTTTCGAGATGTCTTGTTTTCTTGTGAACGTTGTAAAGTACATGGAAGAAACACATTAGGTACGTACTCTCGCTAAACACAGGGACGCTCCTCAGGGCATTATATTGAGCCTCCTCTGCGTCGCCTAAAACGGCATCAACGTGCAGTGACGCCTGGAAAATCTTTTGGTACAGCTTTGCAGCACCACCAAACGCCATCTCGTACTCACGACGTGTTCTAGCACTCACAACCAATATGGCTGCTAAATAGTAGACTCGTCACCAATCTGTAAAGCCACAAGTTACCACCGGATACCCCAAGTCACTTAGCATGAAGGTTGCGTCCGTTTGGAACAGACGAAAATGTTCGTTGCCGCGAAATTGATTCACTTTAGTAAGCAGCTTCAACGTTGTTACACCCAAAACAAACGGGTCTTCATCGCTGCCTTTTCCGATCTATGGAAACCCATCGTCGTCATCTACAGGACCAAAGAGGAATACCTTGTCTCCATCGTTGCCGTCGTAAAATGGGAATTCCTTTGGCAAAGTCTTAACAGCTTTCCTAGTATTCCGAGACAGTTTCTTTTTACGAAGCCGCTTTACACAGTCGCTTATTTGCTGACGCGACGGTAAACCTAGTGGGGGTGTTGGAACATCAGCTGCACGGCATAGGTAACTCCAAATGTGTCGTGGTTGCACGCCGCACAAGTCCAATCTAGCAACATACTCTTTCACTGCAGTTGTTATCGGCACGTGATGAGCTCCAGTACACACTTCGTCACCTCGAAGGCGTGTTTTGTCGTTACTGTAAACACGTCAGGCTGGCTTAGACGCGCATTCCCAGTACTTCCACTGGATGCCACACTGTACCCCCAAGGGATTCGTCCTTGCTTGCACACGAGGGAGTAATACACTCTAGTCGTCGCTCAATCATAGCATGATCACCGACGCACATTTTACAGTCCGTCTCTCGCTTCACGTACGCGCCAGAACAGCAGAAGTCGTCCGAACGATGCTTGATAAAGTCCTCGCTTGATGCATGCTCTGCTAAAAGCCTCCACGCTATGCGTGGCATCGTTTGGCTAAGTGAAACACTGAATCGATACTGGTGGCGGTTATTAAAAGTGTCGGGACAGACAAGGACTTGGTGAAGCAAGTTGAGCAGCTTTCATACGTGGTTTGGGGTTTGTTTGTGCAGCTTCGGCGGTTGTGACCATCTTTACCGCAACCATGTAACTTTAAGCGGCGATGATTGGATTTGTATCGTCACTGGAAATGCTGAATTGCACGAGTTATACCTCCCTGTACCGGTCTAACCAGGAATAAAACTAAGGGTACCCTCGCCAATGGCGAGTCGCCAGTGCGGTTGCGAGCAGGGAATATCGGTCACTTCAATCTCACACGTCGCAGCTTTCCTGCCCGGTTTTGCTGGCGAACGCAAAGCTGTTTTGCTGAAGCCTGCAAATCTGAATGCTGGCACCCGAAAACGTTTCATTTAGTTTGCTGAAGCCTACAGTATTCGCACCCCATCCTGTTTTGTTATCGCCCCAAAAGGTGTTTGTTCGCACCCCGGTCTCACCAACTATTATACTGTAGAACCTCATTTTGACGTCACGTTGTAGCAAATCAGTACTACTGTCACTATTGTTATCCAATGGGTGCCTTCCAAAAACAAGCAAATGATTATTAATATACCACTCCGTTTCAAAAAAGTTTGGACATTTTTTTTTGAAAAATTGTAGCAGAACAACCAATTGGAGTTATGAAGCGAGACATAGACTAATGTAAAGCCCGCATTCCCTTCTATAAGCCATAAAAACGTGCCTTCTGCTGGAGCCAAGTTGGCTTGGCAATCAGCCGCAAAGGCTATAAAATGAGAGAAATCAAGTTTGCAGCACCGGTTTGAGGTCGTTATTTTTCCAATTCAAAAACAAAAAATATGTACCAGCTCCAAATCAAGCCATCTATCACAAAACAGGTGAATTTCGTTCTTATCTGGGCTGGTTTTTGAATAAGTATAGATAGCCCAGTCAATTTGATTCGCTAAAATTAGTTTTGAACAATGGCATATATTAGCGTCAGCCAATCAAAAGATATGTCCAAACTTTTTTGAAACAGAGTGGTAGCATACAATCAGTCGATATCACTTTTTTCAAAGCAAAAGGCGTGACCACATGGCGCCACATTGGTGCAAGCAGTAAGGTTTGATCCACCTATATTTCTGCAACTAAGAATGCTTTTGGCCCGCAACCACCACCACTTCTCTTAGAAAAACGTCATTTTTCTATTATGTGAGTATTGATAGCACTACATGTATTGTGGCTTTCACCGATTTTGCCCTCCGATTTGACGCCTTATATCGGACCCCGATTTATATAAATCAGATAGCCGATTGGGAAAGAAAGTCCGATTTATCTAAATCCGACCAGAGTAAGGCTGATAAGGCCACCCAGGAGGACATTTCGAGGCAGACATGCTGAGTCCAGAAGCAACTGCAATCCAGAAACCTACGACAGTTATGCATATGACAACGCTGTAGCTCAACAGGTTGATCTTTTTGGTTGTTTGATAGCAGGCCATGTTCGTATTACTCCAATGGTCCAGTGATCGGAGATGTTTTTCTGACAGTCACTTATGCCGTTGAAAACCAGCAATTATGACCCCAGCGTCACTACTCGGAGCTTCTTGCGTTATATGGGGCCAAAAATAGCGGAAGTGGGTCCTGCAACGTTATTTTAACCTAGCCCCAGCAACAGAACATTGCTTTTGCGCGAACAACGTTGCTGTAAAAATAAGTTACGTGCAAAATTCCTGGCCGACTACGCCCCTTAGTTTACCTCGAATTTGGCAATGAGGCGTGCCCTAAAAAAAGGCTTCGTAATTTGAGGATCGTACTTAGGGAAAGAGGGAAATGATTTTTAGCCTTCATTCGGAAAAGACCACGTGCACGCGCATGGCGACAGGTACAGGTCATCGCCGTTTGAAAGCTGATGCATGGCATACACGCGCGCTAACCAATTATTTCTTGTATAGGCAGAAATCTTCGTGCCCGCTCCTCCTAGGTGTACCAGGAGATGGGCCGCGATCATTCAAGCGACGAGGACTTCGTGATGGAGGAAGAAGACAAGGAGCCAGCGCGGAAGAAGCCACGACTTTGGACCAGCAATCCGAAGGCGAAAAAGAAGGCGTCGGTGAAGCAAAAGGCGGCATCGAAGGACTCGGTGAAGGTGAAGGCGGCAGCGAAGGAGCCGTCTAAACCCAAGGCGGCAGTGAAGGAGTCGCTGAAGCCCCAGGCGGCGAAGGAGCCGTCGAAGGTGAAGGCGGCAGAGAAGGAGTCGAAGAAGGTGAAGCAGTCGGCGAAGGAGCTGTCGCAGCCAAAAGCGGCGAAGGAGCCGACGAAGGTGGGGCAGCCGGCGAAAACGAAGATGTTGGTGAAGGTGAAGCAGCCGGCAAAGGACGGGGCGAAGGAGCAAGTGGGAACGCAGAGTCAGGAGAAGAGGCAGGCGCCGACAGAGATGCCGGCAAAGGATGTGACACCGGTGAAGGAAGCGACGCTGGTGAAGGATGGGTCGCACATGCAGGCGGGACCGCCGGTACAGGCGGAGAGGCGGGCGCAAGCGGTGGTGCAGGTGCCCCTGGAAACACCGGCGAAGCCAAAGGAGCCAGCGGGGGTGAACATGCCGGCAGAGGATGTGACGTCGACGAAGGATGCGGCGTCGGTGATGGATGCGACGTCGGTGAAGGCAAAGGTGTCGGCAAAGGTGAAAGTGCCTGCGAAGGTGAAGGCGCCGGCCACGGTGAAGGTGTCGGCCAAGGTGAAGTCGCTGGATCAGGCGAAGGCACCAGCGGATACGCTGGCGCAGGCAGAGATGGAGATGTAGGTGGAGATACCGGAGCAGGTGCAGGCTTCGGAGAAGACGAAGGAGCAGGCAACATCGGCCAGCACAGACCATTTGGGTGAGTTAGCGTTGCTGGTGTAACGTTGCTGAATTAACGTTGCTGGAATAACGTTGCCAAACTAACGTTGCGCTTCTCTGCAGTCAAACGACAGGTGATCCAATCAAAGCCAAAAGCACAAAGACGCGTTTTTTCGCCTCATGATGCAACCATCACGGAAGATGATTCTGACGACGATGCTGCGGACGATAGCGATGTTGCAGCAAGCGATAATGGCAGTGATATTGCGGCTACTCAAGAAGCAAATGAAGATGACCAGCCCATTGAGTTGCCTCATGAATTCATGTTCCTGAAAGAAAAGAAACCACACAAGGGCAAGAGTGAAACCTCGGGAGAGCGCGCTAAGATTGCTGCTGCGCATGTAAGCGTGAGTATTCATGCTGAAGAGGTGCCACGAAAAGGATATCGAACGTGGGATCAAGTAATGAGTGCTCTGAAGGCGTATGGTGCTGAAACGGGGTTCCGGTTCCGCATTCGCTCAAGTAAAACTGTGGCAATGCGCAACAAGCAAATCGTCGCCTCTTTGCTTGCATGTAACTTGAAACCCTAACAATTTTTCCGTGATTTACATTTTTGCAGTACTACTGGAGTGACATCCCGGCCAGCTTCAAGTTTGGCTTCAAAAACTTCAGGTGTGCCCATGGCGTGATGCAAAAGAGTCGTGGCGAAGGCCATCGCAACACCAATTTGAACTTTACGGAGTGTGAAGCGCGTTTTGACGCGGAAGTGATCAACGTTGGGACTGCGAAAGGGCCTGTCTGGTGCATCGTCTTCACGATAGAATGGCGCATGCACAATCACAGACCTGATGACATCAGTGGATTACAGAAGATTGCTGATGTGCCGATGGACGGTCGTGTTGCGGAGAGTGTGGCAGTTCTGTCTGGCGCCAACGCATCGTCCCGGCAGATTGCGAACTTTGTGAGCAATGAGCTTGGTGAGTAGGGAGCTGAAAGTTTTGTATACTGTTTGCTTTTATGTCGAATCTCACGTTCATTTTAATTGAAAGGCCTACCAGCGACGTCCCAGCTGATACGAAATCTAATACGGCGGATGCAAAATGGGTCAAGTGCACAAGAACGACTCAAGAACCTTCTTCATTCGTTGCAGCAGATTCACGGAAGTGATGTTCTTCTAATTCAAGACGATCTCGACATTACGTGTGGCGTCGTTATACAAACGCGAGTCCAGAAACTGGCGTTGGAGCAGTGGGGCGAAAATCTAGCTCTATATTTTACCCACGGGACCAACAACCTCGGATATCACCTAGGTACGCTAGCTGGAGTGCAACGTTGCTATAGCAACGTTGTAAGCGCAACGTTATCACAACGTTGCTATAGCAACTGTGTTTCAAACGTTGCTCTATTTCCTGTTTAAGATTTACCTCACAGTTTTAAATTTGTGTGTGCTTAGGAAGCCTTATCGCTACCGGACCGACGGGGCGAGGAATTCCAGTGCTGGATTTCTTAGCCTTGAATGAGCGAGCACAAACAATGTCTAGCATTTTCGAGTTTCTCAATGAAAAGAATCCGCAGACTTGGGTCAAGATTCAGACGTTTGTAATCGACAAACACTTCGTCGAGTGGAGGGTCCTTGACCAATGTTTTCCCGAGTCGAAAGTCCTGCTGTGCCAGTTTCACGCTTTGGCGTACTGGAATTGTTTTTGGGCAGGCGATTTGGTCTGACACCTAGCGAACGCGATACATGCCAGCGCTGTTTTGCAAATATGTTATATAGGTACGTGCCGAGAGTGATTCGTCATCATGCTTCAGCTCGATTCTACTTACAATCTGTATTGATACACGTTTGCTTGGCAGCCCGACTGAAAGAACGTACACTCGATGGTACAACGAGTTTGTACAATTTGCTGAAACTCAGCATCCAGCACTTCTCTCGTAATTCAACGATAACTGGAAGAGCTGTCGTAGCATGTGGACCAACTATCTGCGAAACACGCATTTCTCAGCTGGAAATACGACAACAAATCGTATCGAATCAAATTGGAACCTCCTCAAACGCCTCCTTGGCAGGAAAACCAGCATCGACAAGATGGCTGCCTCGCTGCTCACACACCAGTCCAGTGTGATTGGTCAGGTCTTATTTGAAATTCGAAGACACGGTCTTCGCTCACGACCTCCGGCCATTGTTCCCGATTTTCTCAGACGAATCTCCTCATTGATGAGCAACTACGTTCTTAACAGAGTTCGGAGGCAATGGGATCGCTTTGTGATATACACGGCAGATACAACGTGCGAGAAAAAGGATGATATGCAGTGGGAGGTGTTTGCAGGTCGAAGATCCTTTATTTGTGATGATATTGCATGGACGTGCACTTGCGCCTTCTACACAGCCCAGCATTTGCCGTCTCAGCATCTAATGTTTGTTGCACGCTATGGGCATGGGTTTGAGGAGCTACCGCCAATTGCATTGGACAGGCGCTGGTATATGGAGGTTGCAGCATCCTACACGCAGGAAATGGAGGAAAGCGTATCGGATGTAGCCCCCGTTTTGGACACTGTAAAGCTGAGGAAGAGCAACGTTAGGGCTAAGCACTCGATATCCGGTGGCCAGACGAGTCAGGTCGCTTTTGTGCGTTTGAGACGAGGTGAACGCAGTGCTCGTGTCGTGCAGAGAAGTATAACGTTGCTAGGTCAGTGTTTGACCCAGTGATTGACCGTCTGACTAGACTTTCTAGCGAGAAGTTCTACAAAGCGATTCAGCATTGGGACGACCTCGCAGCAAAAGGAACTGACAGCAACCAGGATCGTTCGACAACATATGTGGATACCTCTTCCGACGATGGCAACGGTTCAGAATGTGATGTAGAGTCTACTCTCGACCTGGACGATTACTTCGATTTGGCCAGTACGTGGCAGGACGAAGACGACTTTATCACCAACACTCAGCCAACAATTCCCAGTACTGCAACATTTCCCGACGTTGCCTCGTTTCCAGAGGCTGCAACGTTGCCCGAAGCTGTAACGTTTCCTGAAGCTGTAACGTTGCCTGAAGCTATAACGTCGCCTGACGCTATAACGTTGCCCGAAGCTGTAACGTTGCCTGATGCTGCAATTCTACCTGAGGTTTTAACGTTGCCGGAAGAGACGGCATCGTCAAGTGGCACAAGGTCGGTAAGTGCTGTAACTTTGCCAGAAGCAGCAACGTCGTCAGGTGGTGTAGTGTTGCCTGAAGACGCAACGTTGCCGGAAGCTGCAACGTGGCCAAGTGCTGCAACGTTGCCAAATACAGCAATGGCTGGTCTTCAAGGCCCGGATTGGGATATCACCGATGTGGAAGCCTGTCCATTAGCTTCGCAGATATCATTGGATCCTTTGGAACTCTCAGAGCTTTCTCAGAGTATTATTGCTGGAACTGGTGCGGATGGCGCTACTACGGCTAACGAGACGGACAACAGCGAAAGCTCAGATCCAATGACAATGCTTGCAAATGCAGCTGCTGGTCCTAGTATCAGTTTAGTGGGTGCTCAGAAGCTTGTGGAAAGACTGGTATCGACGATGCACTTGAGGGAACACAAAGAATGAGCCGTCGATATTATGAATCTACCAGCCCATGTTGAAGGAAAACTGCGAGAGCAAAAAGTGAAGCATTGGGCTTCAGTCGCTGCTATGCGCAGATACATCACCGTTACGTACCCGAAAAAACTAACGGTAAACATTGAAAGGCTGATGCAGTGGGCAAGAACAACGCGTAAAATTGAGCGGGTAAAAGAGGTGCTTGACCAGTATCCGTGTATCATGGAAGATATGGCGTTGACTATCACGAGTCCAAGCGTATTCGAGACATCACCAGCAGAAGCCGCCAAACAAGTTTGGTCTTTTGTGGTCCCCAAAGTACTTGTGACGTCCATGCAGGCATCTATCGAAACGTACTACGCGAAAAAGGCCGAGGAGCACAAGAAATTAACAGCGGAACCGGAAGAAGTAAATCTTGCCGACTCGCAATTTGATGAAAACCAGCAGGCCGTTGTGAAGCTGAGGACTAACTTAGTGCTCTTCTCAAGGTACATTCAATCTCGTCTCTCGATTTTGTCGTACTAACGTTGCGCTATCAACGTTGCTTTTATGTTTTGCTGTCATTACGTTAGTCGATGTGTGTTGGCGATGAGATCGTTTTACGATGTATCCAAACGGTGTAGCGAATGGACACAAGACATGCAGTGGTTAGGCCAAAACGGGTTTGAGATCAAGGCTGGTCCAGTGGAGTTCCTTCAGACAGAAACAAGAATGCCCAGTTTGAGTGCCGTTGATCGTAACTTCAAATACGATGCCATGGCAACCGAGATCATGATGAAGTACGATTCTGCGGCTTTCAACTCCAAGTTCTCCCTTCGGTCAAAGAGCGCATTCATCCGGTTTGAGGAAGTCGTTGGAGCGTTGGCTGGCACTGGGTGGCTAAATGACGCAGTCATCAATTATGGGTTGGCTGCAATCTGCGAAGGGACAAATGACTGTATTGTACTGTCTTCCCACGACTTGGATGGCTTCGTTCCGCCCGACAGAAGTCTCTTCTCATCCAGAATGATAGCAGTTCCCATAAACAGTCGCGGTATGCATTGGGCCGTGATTATGGTCATGGTAGAAGGCGAACACTTCGATGTGCACATGTACGACCCACTGGATCCCGAGACGCACTCCAAGGAGATAAAGCAACGTTGGGAGCAGAAAATACTGTCTTTTTTGCAGAGATGGCATGAGGGGACATTACGCCAGGGAGAAAATCATCCTATTTCCCCGCCGGATGTTCCATTCCAGACCATATCACGTCCAAAGCAACCGGATGGCTCGAGCTGTGGTATCATGGTTCTTGCAATGGTATATGCGTATGCTCGTGTGGCCACAAGGGGTTTTCAGCTAGACACAGTTACTGAGGACTACGTCAAGGCGATGCAGCTGCGTTTGCTGTGGCTAATTATCTGCCGGTCCCTAATCCACGCTAGGGACCCTCAAGATGAAGATGCGGCCCGTCGTACAGATAAGGAGATCTCAAGTGTGTTCAAGGCCAAGAAATAGAAGTCCTACCAACGTTGCTTGAGCAACGTTACGAGTTGATACATATAGCGAACATGATAATGCCTCGAGATACTGCGTTTCACGTCGACAAATTCTTTATTTTACCGGTTTGTCCAATCGTCCGTCTGCGTAAAACCGTCAAATCGATGATGTTATAGTCTGCACTGGTCCCACGCGGGCAAGGCCCGCATGCGGTTCGTGCGACGTCGTGCTCGGGAATGTGTTGTCGTGGAACCTTCTGCTCATCTTCAGTATTCTCACAGTTAATGTCACTTTGCTGGGAGTGATCTATGATCATAGCACTCAAACCTTAGCTGAACTACGTATAACAATCTGCTTCCGAGGTGAATACGACTGGATTGCCTTACAGTTTTAACTGTAGGAGTTAGTGAGCGTCTTGGATAGTGCTGTCGCCGAGACTTCAACGTAGGGGGCGGGGCAAAAGCATTGCCCGTGAGCAACGCTAGGAAATAAAGTAACGTAAGAGCACTGTATTTTTGCTAAGCAACGTAGCCACCTTAAGCAACGTTAGGACCCAGTCCTGCAATGTCGCATCGCAGGATGCTCCTGCGTTGTAACATCGCAGGATGGACATCCAGCAACGTTATCACTAAAGCAACGTTGTCCAACAACGTTACAACTACAGCAACGTTAACCAACAACGTTAAGTATTCATTGAAGCAAAGTTACGGCTTAGTCCTGCGTTGTTACATCGCGGAAACTTCATCAATGCGGATTGCCACTTTCATTGCTGAATTTGCCGATGCGGTGCCACCTCGGCTTTTGGGTTTTTGGTGCGACTGATGGAGAGCGCGTGTCCGCGGCATGCACCCGCTATGCAGGAAAGCGGGCAGAGCTGCCGGTGCCCGGCGCGGACCCCAAGGTCGAGCGCTGGCTGCGCGATCGTGCTGGGAGGGAACTTCGACAGGCATGGCGAGCACTGCCCCTAGCTACCATGCAAGCATAACCCCGATGATACATTTCCAATTGATGAATTCCCAGACGGCATTATGGATGGGCGTCGTGATCGACGTCGATACCCCCGCATGATGGCAATGGATGCCACGACTCCTCGCGTAACACAAGATTCGGCCCCACGTCAAGTAAACTGCGGAAAGGATATAGAGGGATACGAGAAACTTCGTGATAACCATCTCCAAACCACATTCGATGCAGAGATGACAGCTCTTGCCAAGGCTATTCGAGAGGAAAACGCTAATCAGACAGTCCAGCACTCGGCCTATGTTCTCGAATGTGTGGGTGCTAGACTCGCCACCAAGGTTCCTCCTGCCTTCAGGTCGGTCGTGTGCGCGGTGATGCGAGATGCATCAATGCATTTGCTAGCAGCACCGACCATGATGGTGATGGATACGGATCTCGAGGTCAAAACCGCTGTCGCTGACACCGTCAACGAGATGCGAAAAGTTGAGATCCAACTGTGCAGCTACGTAAAACACGCTGTGAAACGCCCGGATTTCCAAGAACTCTACAGTGCTCGGACAAAGTATGATGCAAGTTGCCTGAAGCACTTCGCATGGCTCGACGATGCCAAAACCACCAGCGCTTCTGACAGCACCACGTAATGCGAAAGTAATGTTTCAGATTAGAGCATCGTTAACATTTACTGCAACGTTACAATATAGAGCAACGTTAGCTTGCACTTTGCATTTTAGTGAAAATAAACGGTCTGGACTGCTACATGACAGTCATGGAGCTGTTCTAACGATCGCTCCGGATCCTTGGTCGTGGCCATTTGCATGAACTTCGGGGGCATTGGCATGAAGGCAGTAAAAGTGGGCTGACGCAGGTATCACAAGGTCGCCATCGTTCACAAGAAGATGAGCGGACGTGATGGTATGCGCGAATATAACCAGATCGTCAACGTTCACAAGAAGGTGAGCGTACGTGTGCAGGATAGTGGCAGTACTGCACGTAATCCGGCGATGTAGAAAACCTACTGACAGGTAGTGTAATGACGAAGGTGAGAAATCGTAAGACGGTCCCCTCGGTAAGTTGCGTAACAAACTCCAAAAGGTAGGTACCGGTATGTGCATGCTCAAGCATAGCATCTCGTGCGTTCACCATCACGTACTCATTCAATCAGTGTATCCTCGTTCAAGGGATATACACCTCAGAAAAGCTTCGTGCCACTCAAGTAGGGAACGTAATTTACCATTGGTGTAGATAAATTACGAACTCCTGTGATGGTTAGTGCATCCTGTTGGATTAGCGAACGTTACTGTAAGCTCATAACGTTGCAGCAATATGTTATGTTGTTGTATTGTAACGTTGCGGGAACGCCATTCAAAATAGCTAGCTTACCTCAACCCTACTACCTAAATCGGACCGTGTTCGCAAATCGGGTCCGATATATCGGATCTCGGGCCATCCGTTTTGCCAAAAAGGATGAAAGCCACAATACCTGAGTTTTTAGGTTTCGGGTATGTCCCGAAAAATGCCTGTTTTTGGTACGGTTTTCTCAGGCATTCAATGTTAAGTACAAAAAGTAAGTTTATGTTTAGAATCAGATGTCTTTCAGCCAATCAAATCGAAGGTCCATGAATTGATGAGGTCATGAATTGATGAACCACGTTACATGTACTACAATACTGTCCTGGTTTCCTGCGAAACTTGCAGCTAGGGGGACGTTAGATGGCCCCTAGCACAGACTATTCCTCTTGAGAAAGTGACTGGTCTGGTAGGAAATGTTTCACGAATGAATTCATTCGTTCATTTATGAACGTGGCTTCGTTGTGCTTTACGAGTACTATTATACGCATTTCATTATGGTACTATAGAAACCAAGACCGATGCCAACAAACTCCATTAACAGTCAATGTTAGCCACATACTACTAGTAGTACAAAACACGCTACGGCCTTCGCTGCTGCTGGATGTAGCCGCAGACTGACGCTGTGATCAAGTCACCATTCAAGATCGGTCGGATGGTCTCCAGGTCCTCTTTAATCGCAGGATCACAAGGCAACATGCTGTAGCGGTAGACAACCACCCACCGCAGCGTTACAGCCAACGTTTTACCCGTCACAGGCTCTTTGCGAGGCGTGATAGTGAGTCCGCAAATGCCGTACTGCGACGGGGCAGATTCCGATACTGGATGAAGGGGATCATCAGTAACTGCGTCAATGTGGACCATGCCATGAGATGTCGTTAACTCCGAGCACACGATGTTGTTAACTGTCGCAGGCACTCCGGAACCGTTGAAAGTCGAGCGACGATACATGACCGACGAGTCCTCGTTGTTGAGTCTCGTACGCTTGGCCTCAATGCCGAAATGCCGCTTCATCGACGTAGGGATGGCGTCAAAGTACGCCAACACAGCAGCATACACCATCTCCAGCGAAGTGTGTGGGATCTCCGAGATGAAGACGCTGGAGATCAATGTACAGTCCTTGCAGCCAGTGATTTCAATCTGAGACAGCGGCAGCACGGACTTCACTACGGCACCGTCGCTCTGCTTCTCCAGTACCTTATTGATAGCCAGTTGCGAGAACTTGTCGACAATAGAAGGCAACGTGGCGAGAGATCGTTCGTTATGAGCCTTGAGCATCTTCTCGCGCTCTTCAGTCTCACGTCCTAGTTGCGTATCGAAGTGCAACGCGTCGAACATTTCGTTCCCATTGGAATGCAGCGGGGCGTGCAGGACGGCAGTTTGCAGCGTCGCAAACAGAAGCTGCTGTTGTCGAAGTAGCTGTAGGAGTTCCTTGTGCGCTTTGTCGGACAGATTGACTGCGTGCTTTTCTCGGGCAGAGCGAAGCGCCGTGGCCAACGTGCGTTCATCGGGTGACTGTTTCGCCCACTTGGACTGCAGGTCCTGAAGTTCCTCCTCCATGGACGCGACGTGAGCTCTCAGCATCCGAATTTCGTGCGTAGCAGTGAGTGGAACATTGTTTGGGTCACGGGGTCTACCACGCGGACGGGTGGTCCCTGTGAGTGTGTGGATCAGCTCTTCGTTGGTTTCGGAGACTTCACTCAGACGACGACGTTTCTTGGTAGAGTGTGTGTTGACACCCGGTTCGGGACAGCTATGGGTTCTACGAGGTGAGTCTAGTCTTGGAAGGGTGGTCATGACTACCATTCTTGGGAGGGGGTCGTGGAAAGCTGCGTCAAATTGAGGAATAAACTTGGTGGCTTGCAAGTCTACAAACCAACGAGGCAAATCTCGACTGTGGTGCGCCAAGTTGTCTCCACTCTGGCTGCTTGAAGAAGGAACACCTCTGGACGAGACACTCGGCCTGTTTTTCGGTGGCACTCAACGTTTACATGTTTGCAGGCTGTTGTTCAGTGTTTCCCACGCCCGAGCCCTCCACGCACGCATCCCAATCCGATGCAGCAGCACCACCGCCATAAGATGCGGAACCACGCTGACATTTGATTGCTGCGGTTCGTCGATGCAATGCGGCTAGCGCGTAATGCTCGCAACGTTGCACTGTGCAACTTGCACACGGGAGTTTGATGCTTTTTGGGCGGGTAACAGACCCGTTCTCGAGACGGGGACTCGACTCGTGTGATCCCAACGCTTGGACGGCGCAACTCAGAAGATGGAGCGCTGCCATCCCTGCTACAGGAAATCGCCACGTGCTCATGGTGACAGCAACAGCTCGATGAGAGATTTGTCGACTATCGAGTATATGGCTGTTCTTCATGAGACCAAAGCGTTGAACCAATTCATAACGTACATGTGCCTGTCAATCCAACGACACTGAAGCAGTGAACTCTTATCGGCAAATATATTTTTTGAAATAAACTACAGGTTAAATCGACTACCTTCACACACGCAGTGAACGTTGGAACAGATTTCACACTCCGCGCATCATGCCATCACCGGCGGCAACAGATCAAGAGATAGAGCTGTTCCCGCGAAGAAACCTTGTTAGGGGGTTGAGGTACATGATCCGCCCTGTCCTGCCTCAGAGCTCGCTGCGACGGCGCAGATTTCAAACCTGGTGGAGACCGAATCTCCGCGCTTTCTCGAGTCGGGAAGACTTCCACATGGATACCCGCAATATCCTCAAGATCAACGGGTGTTAAACTCTGCCACCTGGTTATTATACGTTGTAGCACTACCCAGCGATGTTCAGTGTGACGCACTTTGTTGTCTGTGCTGCAGTGGGCCCGCACGCGATTGCTTGATCTCTTTGTGATTGCTTGACCTGGTACCAGTGCTTGGAAAATAAAATATAAAATTGTACTGGATTATGAGGAAAAAATAATCCGTTATTCCATATCTGGAGGTTCCCGTAATAAGTAATTGCAATAATTATTCCGTATAATTGGTATATTATTGGTGGTATTGTAGGGTATTTACTACTATTTTCTAGATTTTAGTAAGACGTTTAGCTTAAGAATCTGGTATAAATCCAATATACTTATTATTGGTACAATTTGATATTATACGGGAAGCTTGGAAATCCAATAATCCGTTATTCCGTCAATATAATACTATAATTATTTTATTATAATTATTTTTTCCGAGCACTGCCTGGTACATGTAGGTTACCAGAGCAGATTCTACCAGTGGTAGGATCTGCTCTTCATCATGAAGTTCATGCACAAGCAGTCGAAAGGACCTCCTATCATGAGGCCGCGCTGTCGTCGCGCAAAACCTGCTCTGCTCTAGGGAGGTGGAACTTCGAAATGGAAGCGGGTGTTCATGAATCATCACAACTTTTAACAAAAAAAGATAGAGTACCGAGCGATAGGCCTTGCCACTCAACTCACCAAGAAGTTCAAACAGGGGTGGAGCTACCGGTAGGCTTAAAATGGGGGAGGGCGCTACCCCACATTTTTTTTTTTGAGAAGAAATCTACAGGATTTCGGGTAATTTTATCTGAATTCACCACGTGTCCTTTTTTACACTATCAAAAGTATTTGTCCTAATAAAGGGTTTCCCTGTCTCGCTTCCTGCAATACGGAATTTTATATGTAGAAAAATGTATGAGATAATTGACAGCGATTGAACTCTCGCTCAATTGTTTATTGTGATTTAATTAAAATAATTGATGAGTAAATTGTTTTTCGGGTCTTGTCAAGACTTGCTATTAATGAGGATCAATTATCAATTGACAAATAAATGTGTGTGACTGGAAGAAAAACCTACTCGTGCTGTCTACAGTATCCTCCTGTGGAAGTTGCACGGCACAGCCTATTGTTCTATCTCCAACCCACGCGGATGAATGCATTAAACATGCGTAGCCACCTTCTAGCTACTGTACATTAACTACTTTCTATTTCTCCTGATAAAGTACATGTATCTGCTCGCCAATACAAACCTCTCGTCGGCAGTGAGCAATGCTCAGAGTCTTGACGAGCGTGAAGCTTCAATATGCTGACCAATCACTGATGCCATGAGCAGCATGACTTGGCTGGTGCTGGGCTGCACAATCCAGCTGCTAAGAATTGCTCAAACTTGTCTACCTTGGTAATGGCTGCCTGCTCGCAAAGCCTGTTAACGGTGTTTGCTCCACTTGTAAACTTCTCACACAGCGACTAATGTACGTGCAGTGGGTCGCTAAGATTACTTGATAGCCGCGTTGAATGCACTTGCCAACTCGGGTCCAGCCTTCAAGATTGGCTGACGTTAGACACTGTCGCATCGTTGATCGTGAAGACTGCTTCCGGTTTCGATCACACTATCCAACGCTCACGCATTATAATACCGGGTTCCTCCGCTTGTAGAGGACAGCTTCATATAAGAGCAACCAATCACCATGCGATATTTCACCATCCTTTCCTCGTCCCCTTATAAGTTCCGGTACAGAAATGCAACAATCACATCAATACATTTATACCGGTAATACAGTTACCATCCATTTTGTGCATTCGGCCTGGATCACACGTGACGCTCAGCTTCAGTGAGCGTAGCCAAAGCATTACAGTGGAGGCTCGCGTGATGTGCGGACGTGGATTAAAGAGTTCTTGTCAACTCAGTGCAGACCTCGGCGGAAGCCAAGAAGAGCTGGTGAAGTGGGTTGATGATGTCTACATGTACATGTATTAATACAAGGAGGATGTTCCTGTTACCTCTACGTAGTCAGCGAGAGATCCAGCGTATATTACAACATGCACAAGTTTGATGCATCGAACATTGCGACGTTGGGACGGCTCGTCACAGCTTATTGATAGCAAGGACTTAACTGTGCCGACTACACCCGCAGTTGCTGTGCCCTTCACCACGCAGCAATACATGACCTAATATGTGTACTATTTGGACCAAAACGATAATCAATTTGGACTAAATCGCAATTTCGGTATAGCTAAAATCGGAACGTCCTTTTTATGAATGGTACATTGTACCGGCATGTAACCTGTCCTCTACAAGCGGAGGAATGCGGTAAGCGCACTACACTACTGTACACAGTTGTCGAGTCCAAGCTAGGTGGACGCGGGAAGACGCACCTTTAAGAACATGTCATCCTCTTTCATCCATATACTCTCGCAAATACCATAGACTACTTGTCGCCGCCTCGCCGCACTTCCCGAAGATGTCGTCAAGCTAAGCTCAACAAAACAGTCACCATGGTTTGTTGAGAGAGTACAGTACATGTATCCATGAAGACCTGCTAGCACCACAACACGCTAAAATTCTGGCTAACAACACGGTATTTGTTTTAAACTCACGCTACAGTACTGGTACGGGAATATACGTATCTTTCCAAACAGCGATCAACTATTGCACCGACTTTACTCGCTTCGAGGGCTCGACACTTGGTTTTCTCGGAGATATCTGCATACGGAAGAAGTGATCAAGTCGCCGTTCAATATGGGTCGGATATTCTCCAGCTCCTCCCGAATAATAGGGTCATCCGGCAACAGGTTGTAGCGGTAGACCACCAACCATTTTAGCGTCACCGAGGTGATTTCACCTGTTAGCGGCTCCTTCCGTGGTGTGATCTTGATCCCATTGAGTCCGTACTGCACCAGACCTGTCGAGGACAAAGGATGAAGTGGGTCGTCTGTGATGGCGTCGATATGAAACATACCATACGACTTTGTGAGCTCGGAGCACAAGACGTGGTTTACAGTTGCAGGGACTCCACTGCCGTCGAGATTCAAGCGCCAATACATGACGGG
The DNA here is from genome assembly GCA_014706135.1 of Phytophthora tubulina. NCBI lineage: Eukaryota > Oomycota > Peronosporomycetes > Peronosporales > Peronosporaceae > Phytophthora > Phytophthora tubulina. The sequence continues at coordinate 1,335,743 of JACBOY010000135.1, read as the reverse complement.
GGAGTCTGCACTGTTAAGTCGCTTGCGCGTCGCATCAACGCCAAAATGACACTTCATCCACGCTGGAATATCTTCAAAGTATCGTAGGATGGCCGCGTACACTGCCTCCAACGACGTGTGTGGGATCTCGGAGATAAACACACTTGAAATGAGTGAGAAATCCTTGCATCCCGTGATGTCAATTTGAGAGAGTGGTGTCACGGGTTTCTTGACGTCAGCTTTCTTCCTTTGTGCAACAACCTTGTCGATCGCTACTTGAGCAAACTTGTCCACAATCGACGGTATGGTGGCGAGAGATCGCGCGTGATGTACCATGAGTGTTCTCACGTTCTTCAGAGTCGAGACCGAGTTGAGTGTAAAAGTGCAGTGCTTTCAGCATATCCTCCCCACTCGAATGCAGTGGCGCGTGAAGGAGAGCTGATTGCAGTGTAGCAAACATCAATTGTTGTTGTAGCAGCACCGCTTGAAGCTCGCTTTGCGTCGCTTCTGTCTGGATAACGTCGTGTTTCTCACGGGCTGAATGCTGTGCGACGGCTAACGTACGCGGGTCCGGGAGCTGTTCAGTCCACTTCGATTCGAGTCCCTGTAGTTGTTCCTCCATTGACGCCACTTGAGCTCTTAACCGACGAATCTCGTGCGTAGCACTGAGTGGTGTCTTGTTAGACACGCGAGGTCTGCCACGCGGACGAGTATCAGTAGCTGCTGTGAAGTGCCGGATAAATTCATCGTGCGATTGAGGAGTATGAGGTCGTTTCTTGGCGTGATTGTCAGAGTCTGTGTCCTGGTAGTTTTCAGACTTGAAAGACTGGTCCCTATCAGGAAGTGAGGTCATGACAACCGCCAAGACTCAAAACTGGAGCCACTGGTTTAAAAGTGGACAATTGAATTGTGGCAGGAAGAGAGAAAGGGTTGGCTATCAACCGAGCTTCGGGCAGCTGTTCGCCTATCTATCGGCATAAACCACCACAGCAACACGGCAGCGAGATCATAAGGATCTGAGGCGCTCAGGTGTTTCTGCGGCGGCCCAGCGATTTCCAGACCAAACATTACTAATCAGTACCAACTTCGGATGGGCATTTGCTAATCAGTACCAACCCAAACCAGAGCTGCTCTCTAACTGAATTCGATCTATCCAACACATTTATGCCGACTGTAATGCCGACCACTTCAACAACGAAAGTAAGTTAGAAGCATTAGCCGCAGTGGGCCGCCCTGCAGTTGTCATTACATGTATTATCGTGCGATCCCAGGTGCGCGTCGAAAGATAGCAGTGTTTCCTGAGGAAGGTTTCCTTTATTTGCTCTGCATCACGATCATCGCCATCGACGACAGCAGAGACCAAGGGTCTCGAATGCTCCGAACTCGTGGTACGTGCAGTAACCACAGACAGCAGGGCATGAAGTTCGCCGTTTGCAAACACCATTGCGGTCTATAGCTTGGCCGTACGTGGTACTAACGCCGCCTTCAATCAGATCTCGTTCCTGTTTAGTTGTTTGTAAGCTCCCTACAAGTCGCATATGTTGTCTATGGTAGTAAAGCAGCACAACGTGCACGCCCCTGCAACTTTGCGTGCTCGCCAGCTAATATCGTGCTCTTGAATGCGTCGTTGCTGGACCTTCAGTAGCTTGCCGGGCTTGCGCTTGACCTGCTCGATATTTGTAATAAATGCTCTAGAACCGATAGATTATTAACAACCAATCAGATGACGCGCTGTTGGTACCAATTTGCAATTATTTTTGAAGTTGGTACTGATTAGCAATTTCCCCTACATTATAATACTGTAGGACTGAAGTTTGTAGCAAACCAATGCGACAACCAAGCACTCTTCTACCTGTTCGACCGCAACCACGCGTCGTCCCTAGGTCTACAATCTCGCGAAACGAGTCCACGAGCCCCATAAACGCAAGAGCGCACGCATTGAGTGTTCGCATCCACACGCGTGCTACGCTTCTCTCTTGAAGGCAAGAGAGGAAAGCAGTGACATTGAAATGAATCTGCGAGACTCCTTTGCTGGAGCAACTTACACAACAGACTTTAGTCCGTATACATGATGTACTTGAGTGCAACATGGCAATGGTTTGTCAGAACATACGATTTTTCGTACTAAGCAATACAGGGCAAGTGCAAGCATAAGGGCTGGTCTCAGGTGAAATGCACCGCCGTAACTACATGTACAGCGCAACTCGACTCATATATTTCTATTCTGGCAATGGTGAAATGTCAGTTTCAGATGAGTGAGTAAGAGAGTCCCGGTACAAATAGCAGCTAAGGCACTCTGGAAGCGTGTAACGCAGAGTGCTTCTTTTTGCATTTCTGACGAGTGGAGTGTTGGTTGCACTGGTTCACTGTGTCAATCTGCCCGAAAGTTAATATTGACGTGATACAGTACCGATCAACTTCAGCATTTTAGCTGTGTTTTACCACGACGCTACATGTAGTTTGGCGACGCAACTACTATGTCGTCGTCGACTTGACTGGGAATACATGCATATTTTTTTACTGGGATAGGAGTGCTGCTAGCGCAGCCCAAACAGGTTTTAATTGATAATACCGCTTTATATGTTGCTGCGAGTCCTGCCAATAAATAACTGTATCAAACCCGCGCCTCCATGAAACTAAATTATTGGCGATCAGCTTTCAATATTGGCACAATATTAGCCCTAATGCTTGTCTGAGTTAATCACGTGCTGGCGCCCCAGAAGAGCTATAGCAAGCTGTTTAGCACCAAAGTTAGAGTACAACGCAGTCACTCATCGATCTAGAGAGCGGTACGTTCATTATTACGCTGGTTGCAGTTGTACCCCATGGGGTATACAGGTATTTACGGTGGTGCAAGAAATAAATAATTGTATTTTATGCTGAACTTGTCCAAATAAATTATTGTCAAGATACAATACCGTAAAAATTGCAATACAGTTATTTATTCGGAGGGTCTGCCTCAGGTGATTCAATCATTATGCTGCAACATCATCGCATACGGCTCTTGAATCGCCTACCTTGTACTATCTGTAGCATTCACTATCCGTGTGATTCGACATGCTGCTCTGCCAGTGCCTCCTTGTGCTTGTATCACCGCAACTCGGCGCCCAGGCACCGTGGAGCTGCCGAGGCAACGAATCGCTATCCGTCACCATCGACAAGCTGCTCTGCCAGTGCTTGCAACGCAGCAGTAACTCACCCAAGCAGGGCGCAACCTCGCTGGTATGATCAACCTCCAGTCACACTAAAAATGCATATGAAGCGCCAACGAGTCCAATCGGATGGAGATGCCCAAGACGGAGAGACGTCTACCAAGAAAAAGAAAGTGGAGATTGACGAGTGAGTTTGCCATCGGCAAATAGATTAGTGCTCTTTGAGGTCACGACATTCACGGCGAACAAAACACACATACCAATTATACAGGACGCTGTATTGCGTAGCTCTCTTAGTGCTGGTTTGGGTTGTGCGTCGCGCGCATAATGTGGCTGGTGCAGCATGATCAGGACGATAAGCCATGACAGACAGATATGGACGACGCGGCTGAATGTTACACGAAAGTTGACCGAAGTTGAATGTTGAGCAAGATGACATTACGCAGCACCGTGAAATTAATCCGTTGAGGTCTGTCCATACCTTACAGGTATTCCCAGTATTATTGTGCTTTGCAGTCATTTTGCCGAGCTAATTCTGGCGATTAAGCAAAGCACGATTTAATGTAAAAAGCGAATTTTACCCGTAACATTAGTAGTCTCCCTACGATGGCTAGTGGTAAGCCGCGAGTTATCTTGTTAGAGCGTGGATTGGCGGGTAGCCACCCGCCATTCTGGTGTCTTTGCGAATAGTTTCGCCTTTTGCGATATGGGCTGGATTTGCTTCACCGGAGCGCCTATAGTGGAGCAGCAAACCCGTGGGTAAATTAGGCTAATTTCCGATCGGCATGTCGCAAACGGGAATTATATCTTCGAAGATAAGCACTTTTCCCACAATAATACATGTACGTATTCGTCGATGATCTGCCCCCCCCTTTTTTCATCGAAGAGCTATCCCACCCACCCGATTTTCCTATACTTAAGCATAAAGTGATGAGCAACTTTTTTTGCGGGAACGTACACAAAATTGGCGGGTAAATTGAGATTTTCAGCCAATCGAAGCATCCGAAAAGGTTTTTCAGCCAATGGGCAACGACTTGCTAATCTTAAGAGAATAAGACCACAGGGGGGGGGGGAGAGAGAGAGAGAGAGAGAGAAGGCTTTATTCCAGAACTAACTTAACAGTATCCTTATCATTAACTGAATGACTTTCTTCTGATCTCAACATCTTAACCTTTTCGTGGTCAATAGGGGCATTTTACCCCCTTTGGCGGAACTGCAACCGTCTTTTGGAACTGGCCAATCGCATCGCATAGAGCGACGTTGCTCGCCGCATGCGCTCCACAGGGCACTCAGCAGCAGTTCTTCGGCTGAGGCTCCAGTCGCTCTATCGAACGTGGAGCAGGGATATCACGCGCTACCCTGTCAATTTCTGGACGGAGGTCCGGCGCCCACGTGGCCGCCCTCCAGCCGTGACGCGGCAACTTCGGACTCTCGCTACAGGCCCAACAACATCTACACCACGTCGGGCAGCACTGAAGACGGCATCGAAGCCGCATCCGTCTCAAGTGCAGCCACACGAGTCGTCGGAGTCTACAATCAGGCCTGCTGATGACGCGCCCAGTTCCTCCATCACCAACCCGCCTGTCCAAGTACCGAATGTTGCTGAAGAAGCCGTGGACGTCCCTCGCACGCCACCGCAAGTCTACCCGGCGGAATTGCCATGGACTGGTAATGAGGACGCGCGAGAAGACAGCCCAAGTGATGAACAGTCCTCTGGGAGTCTGGAAGTTGACGTAGTTTCACCAACTCCATCGTCTCCAGCTCGCCTCAGCACACCATTGCCGCAATCAAGTGCGGAGCAAGCTGTGGTATCCATTTTGCCGCCGTCCCGCGTACAGCAGTCGCACATGGAGACGGCGAATGTCACCTCAATCTCGGCGAACTCCTGCCAGGCGGAGTCACCGCACTTCTACACGAGCTTGGCGCAATTGATAAAAATGATGTTTTCATGGATATTGGCGCGTGCCTCGGCAACATTGTCGCTCATGTTGCGCTCGCGACGAATGTGTCATCGTCCATTGGCATCGAAGTGCAGATGTCTATGGAGTTGGAATGAAGATGATTGCAGATAGCCCTCATTCCCGACACGTCCATGAAAGAGCTCAATTCTTCTCCCATGATGTTTCCAGTCTTCCCTTCTTGCGCTTGCCTCCGTTCGAACTAGCGCCAATCGTGTGTTGGAACAACGTCTTGTTCGAACCTACCACGATCGAGTGCGTCAAACAGGAGCTGACCGACAAGGTTAGTTTGCGACTCCTCGTTTGCACAGCTCGCATTTGCCCAAGACACCGCGAGCCTTGCTTCTCTCTGTTCTGTTCTCTCTTTGAGCTATTCAAAGAAGCCGATCTTGTCTGCAGCTGGAAAGCCGACCCTCAGCACGCGTACTTCTACCATGCAATCTACTATGCTTGAATTGTGCCATTTCTATAGTAACTTCAAGATGAAAACACACTTCAATGCAATGAACGCTATTTCCATAGTCAAGTTAGGATAACTTAGTGGGTGTAGAACTCTGGCGATGCACATTTGGTTAAGGTGCTGGACTGCAAGGCCAACTCAACGTACGCTACGAAGGTCAGGGACTTCAACAAACCCTGGTGAGCAACGAGTACTCGACAGTGAAGGCATCCTGTGTGAATCGTGTTATCTGCACCTTCTGGGTGAATGCTAGTAGCTTATCTGCAAGAAGGATGAGGCTGCGGTGTAAGTAGACGGAAATGATCCTGGTGTGGCTCTTGAGAACGCTGGTGGCGAGGCTACGAAGAAGTGTGTCCTGGTGAGCGACTCGGCGAACCCACCGCTGAAAGACTGCGGATATGGCCTGCGACGGAGTTACGAAAGAGGTCTACAAGGCCGATATCAATAAACCACACAATTATGTCTATTTTGCTATCACAGTCTAAGCTTTGCCCTATCCATGCCTCGTTGACTACAAGTTGATGGAACGCACAACACGTTGACGCACTCCTGGTGCGATCTCGCTTCCGTGATCCACATTGGGCTGGTTGGTGTGCGCTTGCTTCAGCTTATACAATTGCGAACTCGGTCATACTTTGCCTTTCGATGCAAATAGTTCGCGTGGAAGGTAGAAGCTACGATACTTCTCCCAGATCGTCCACGTAGTTTGCAGACACATATACGGCTTGGTAGCAACAAACACGTGTTTGCAAAGGCAAACGCCATGCAGGACGCAGTAGTCGGTAACCTCCGTTGCATACCTGTCTTCCCATCTGCATACGACCCATTGCCGTCGCTTCCGATATGAATCCGACCATAACTGCTTTGAAGCTACTGCTGAGCATCGTTTCTGGGGGCTGCCAACGTTCCCATCACCCCTTCCAGCAACACATACGGTACTTGACGGCGACATTGTTTCCAACTCCCCCGCTGACACGCCCAATGAATCTACGTTGGTGTAAAACATGAGCCGCTCTCCAGGCGCCTCTTTCCATTTCCCAGACAAAAACTCCGAGCTGAGCTGGACGATAAAACCGCGATGAGAGTCGCGATCATTAGGGGTTTCAGTTATAAGGAATGAGCCGAAAAAACGGCTCATCGTTTGAAGGAATGAGCCTCCGGAGGCTTCTTCCTCGGAACGATGAGGCTCATTCCTTGATTGGGCTCATTTCTTTCCAGCCCTCCCAATACACGTCACAACCGAATTTATCAGATTATTAGTTATCACAGAACTTTGCAAGATTTAATTCATTGATCTTCAGCAAATGGGTTAGGGAAAAATAATATATTGAAGGTTGTACTTAAGGAATGTCATCGATAGATTTTGCTCCACACGAAATTCGAGTTTTTAAAATATAAGGCTCATTCCTTGGGTAAATGAAGGTATGATTAACTGAAACCCCCTATTAGTGAATCCCATGGCTAACTTGCGAGTGAAGTACGCATTGGCGTGCGCAACGTCGACCAGAGCGAGACCCAGCTTTTTATACCACTTCTTGAAGGAATGACCATCCGCCAAAGAGAATTGTCCTCGAACTTGGTCGAGTCGATCCACACCCTGCATGTTGGTGTTGTACTCCTTGACACACGTCGGGGCGCTAAATGTTTGCCTCACAGAGCCAACTTGGCGACTCACAGTAGCTAGAGTAGATGCATCAGCATTAGAAACAACGGTTACAATTGAGCTATCGTACCACGACGCCGCCACGGTGTTAGCAGAAACCCCTTGACGAGACGTCCCACGAGGGCAGTCTTTCTTCTCAAGCACTACGTGCCTTGGAAAGTGTGCACTAGTCTTCCTCACTGTCCCCCGCCCATAGAGTCCCTTTAGCCGCATGCAATCGAGTAGTTGTATGGAGGTGTAGTAGTTGTCGGTATTGATGATGCGTCTGGTATCATACAATGGGCGTACAACTTCCAGTACACACTTGCGAACTGGCGAAGATGCTGCCAGTTCAATACTCAGCGCTTGTGCCTCCGCCGGCGTCGTCACACCCGCTAGTCGCTCGGTCACATAGCTTCGACAATGTAGGCGAAAGTTTAGTGAAATCCACGTAGTCGAGCAGCAGAGCATGTAAATGCGAAAATTGTACTTCCCCGTTGGTTTCATGGGGTTGCACACAATGAATGGCTTGCCATACTTCGACCTGCACGCGACGCTTGCTTCATCTAGTGCTACATTTCGTCCGACTTCCACATACTTCTGCCCTGTCACCTTCAACAAGTTCAGTAAAGGCCTGATTCTAGCTGCCTGGTCACGATTGGCGCTGTTTACTTCAACGCATTGAAAGCAAAACGCTTGGCGAAGCTTCTTGAACCGACGCAGCGGCATCATAGCATCCAAACGGTCCGAGCTCCCTCCAAAAATCGTGTCTTCGACTTGATTGCCCCAGTAATTGCTGTACTCGCCTTTATCCTCTAGTGCCATGTATAGCAAAATACCGAGCAATGTCATGATGTCATCCAACGAGAACGGTTTTGCAATTGTCATACCATGCGCCTGCGCATAGCTGTTTGTTTCTCCAACCACTTGCTGCCAAAATGACACTGGAATGTACGCGAAGAAACTTGCCGAAGCCGAGTGCTCGAATATATGTTTGAACTGCGGCAGCAGTCGTGTTGTGGTACTGCCATCCGGATGCCGATACAAATCGGTCGGTTCCTCACTGTGTGCTTCAGGCTCGAAGCTCATATTCTTTATGGCTTCAACCTCACGTAGCGATGTTGGGAGCTCCATTGGTGGGTCGAACATCTCCATGCACTCCTCCATCTCCTCAATGTCGTCATCAATTTGAATCCTTTCTCGTTCGTCAACCGCACACAGGTGGCCCCATCCTAGCCGTGAAGAACTGCCATGCAGTGAGCGATAGTTATCGTGTCCGCGCTGAATAACACTGAGGTTCAAATGTTAGTCTTTGTTTGATACTGCGAATCGAGCCACTGCACATGAAACAGCGCTCCCTTGGAGATCCGACTCACACGTCCGACAAGATAGGCGCTTCCAACCCCGACGTATTTTTCTTTTGTCTTCTTCCGTTTTGTCCAGCCTTCTTTCTCTGGCGAGAAAACCACAAGCGTATCAATGTATAAAGACGGAATGAGGGGTGGCCGACGTAGACTGTTTCGAGGCGTACCAGCCGTAGGTTGTACAGGCAAAGATGGCGCTGTAGCATCAACTTCTCGGTCAACGCGATTTTCCACGAGAGCGCTGGCAGGTGAGCTGTTCACTGGCGAAGATAGAACCTCCACCGATGCTGGGCTTGGTTGCACCGCTGCATGCTCAGGATTTTGCGCTTGGTTCATCACCTCAACAAGCCTGCGTTTTGGTGGCGTCTTGTTCCCTGCTGGACGGCCGCGCTTACGCTTAGACTTGGCTTCATTTGGCATCTTCGTTTGTACTTTGACCCTTTTGGTCTACCCCGCTTCCGCTTTGAGGCTGAGGATTTGACAGCTTCAGCACTCTCGGCAGCGGCCACCACTTGCATGACACCTTCAGCGACTTCATAACTTGCAGAAGCAAGTTGTTCCGGGGTTCGGTGGTTGGTAGCGCTGGGCGGGGCTCGTACCCGCACTGACCGACGGCTGATTGACGGGTTGATTGGTGCTGGCGCTGCGACCGGCACTTCGGCGACGCTTGAATCAGTTGGTGCAGCTAGATAGGGAACCGGTTGAGCTGGTTCAGCGATCCCACCACCACTAGAAGACACTGGCCCTCGTAAACTACCGCTACTCTTGCTTCCACCGCCTTCCATCCTGGTCGTGCTTGTTGGCCGCGTGCAATTCTCGTTTGTAACGAAAGGCTGGCGACGATTAGAGCCAGCCTTTCCATAGTAGAACTCAGACAAATATAACAACTGTTTTTCATAGTGAAATCAAGATATATGGTTGTGTCATGTGTTCTTCAGGATTGCACCACGCTAGGAACGACCGATCGGCTGCTGGCACGGTGAAAGCGCTGAAGCACTGAGAGGAGTCGGCTATGATGATCAAGGTCAGCATTCGCACCTACCTCACTCAATCCATTACAGATCGCGCGAGTGTCGGCGCATTCGCGGTATGGCACGATACGGAGGCAACCCCATCTTGCGGACCACAGAAACATGCTGCTTGCTGGACGTTCTCCACGCTGCGATAACTTTCACGTGATACCATGTTTCTTACGCGATCTGATTCAAGATCTGTCGCTTTACGTCATCACACCACACAGGGCAGCCGCCAATCAAAATAATGCGGGTACCATCAGTGATGGCCAAACGTTTTATCTGCCAATCAGAAAAATAGCCAACAAATTGGGAGGTAGTACCGTGGTGATATGAAAGGGGGCAAAATGCCCCCTTTGGTGATATTACCGCCCTAGCCCTAACAATTATCATCTCCCTTGGCTTAGCCAGAAAGGACATGCCCGAAACGAGTACAGTGGAGAAACGAAAGGGGGCAAAATGCCTCCTTTCACGACTTAACATCTTGAGTTGTATAGTATAGTTTAACTGAGTGAAAATGCCGCATCCACGAAAGGGTTAAAATGCAACCAATCAACTATCTTAGGAACTATTCTGCCTTGCGATTGAACCACCAACAGGGTTCGTCAGATAAGGACTGCCGTACCTATCCGGAGAAAAATCCTTATCTTAATTTTTCAAAAGTCCTTACGGGATAGATGGCTACATTGACTAGAACGTGAAGCGAAGCTGTTCATGTAACCGCGCGTACACCATCTTCATTTATACGCTCGAGGCATTCCTTAACGACCGTCTGAGACCTCCCGGTCTCCTCGATGCTAGCCAGATGTTTGGGTGTAGTTTGGAGGTGTATGCCATTCGTACTTAAGGCTAAAAATCGTCAGGATTTCGTACTTTAACGCGAAAATAAAAGTCCTTATCTGACGCACCCTGACCATCAACCTGTATACTCCTGCGATGTAACCCCTTTATGCTACGAGATTCCATGCATTTCGCGCAAGCACGTATTTGTGCGACAGTGGTCGTAACAAATCTAATCCAACCAATCGTATATAGTTACACCCCACCTCCCAACCAACTTCCATCATGGTGCATTAAGACGAAAACCATTATTTTTTATTGCTGGGGAGCAAGCGTCGGTGCTGGGGGCTTAGGAACTCTAAAGTGACCTTCACGGGTATTTGACCCGACGGGAACTAAGCCTGCCTTCATGAAACCTCTACGAATAGTAGCTGGGTCTATGGTGTCGCATACTTGAACAACAATCGATGCAATAAGACTACGTCTCTCAGCGGGAGTTGCGCTATGATCGTGTATACAATAATGCTGAGCATGCAATTCACGGCACTCGAGCTTGAAGGCAGACATGACGGCAACATCCATCGGCTGGGCCAGCATCGTAGCACCCGGAGGGACTAACTCGAAGTCTGTCATGGCGTCCTCCAGACTAGTACGCACCGCACCCATCTTGTGCACTTTGAGACTGTCGAGCACTAGTACACGACAGAAAAATACTGACGGCAACCACATCTACGATAAACAAAATAATAACACATCGTTAATAACAAATATTGCAGCAAAACAGCTTTATACTTGCTTACCTTCTTGATCCATTCCAGCATGGTTCGCTCATCGCACTATACATTCTTTTGTACGGTGGGAACGACCTTTTCTTCCTTGTGCAAGATGGTTTTGTGTACTTCGTATTCCACTTAGCACCCCGCCGCCCCAGCAAACACGATGAAGGGGGGCAACGTTTGGCCGGTGCTGACGCACACAAGAACACACTTGCACGGAAGGAGTTTTCGGACATTCCTATAACACAAACAAGATTTAGTTACAACGCAGAAAGTTTATAATTTGCATTGCCCTCACCTTGAACTACATCAACGTCACGATCACCTTGAAAAGTGATCGTTGTCTTTAGATTCATGTCAACATATATAGACGTTTGATCCATATTGAAGAGCTGCTCGTATTTCTCGTATCCTCCTACGACAGAGCTGGTCTCCATCTTGTACCGCATCGCATGCCCGAACTCTTCCGCTACAACCTAACACCATCACGTCTCTATACAATTAGAAGGCAAAACATTTTTATTAATTTCCGAATAAAATATGCATACCAGCACTTCCGAGCGCTTCCGACGCCCCTTGTGTGTGATCCTGCGAATCGACAAGCGATTTCGCACGCGGAAGCGCTGAAGATATTCAATGGAGGCAGCCTCTGAGCGCCCCTCTAAGAACTGCGGCTCGATCTTGATGCTCATCATGAGGAGACAGTGCGTCGTAACGGCTCGGACCTTGTTACGGCGCATATCTTCAACCCATTCTACCAGTCTGTAGCACGAAATAGCAATACATCATAATAAATATAAACAATAATTGCCAATACACTTTTCTTCGGCTTTACTTCTTCTCAAGATCCGGGAAACGGACCTTGGGTCCTCGACGTCCTGGTTGCAATACAGTGCTGCTTGAAGCAGCCGCAGCAATCTCATCCCACCGGGTTTTCCAGCGGTACAACGACGCGATGTGGCAGCCGCTGGCTGGAGCTAGGGAGCTGGACACTCCGAATTCGATGGTGGCATCGGCTGCCTTCAATCTGTGGGCGTTGCTGTGTAGCGCGTCGCGCATTACAGGTGTCGAGAGGGAGTTGTGAAATGCTGTGTAGGGCGCTGGCGACAACCACTAATTGCGGGAACCACCTTCCCGACTTTTTACCAGTGTAGACTTTTTACGGCGCTAATATAATAATTTTTACAACTCTCGCACGAAATGCATGGAATCCGGTAAAATTACCAGAGGTCGTTCAGCTCAGGCATCCGTTTTATAACTACCCAGCTTTCATTCCGGTGCCTCTATACTGGCTGCTTTGCTCAAGTTTTCAAGCGTAACGCAACACAAGAAGTACGCGCCAAGCGTTCTCAGCAGCTTCATCGACCCGTGATGCCATTCGAATACACGTGGCGACACTGTGGGCGTGTGGTAGGATGTGAATTCGGATCGCCTTGATCCACCAGCTTGGCCTTAATCAACAAACCGCCCCACCACTGACTATACATAACTTTGCCTACAACTATAGATCCAGTACCATGATATACGGATGCAATCTTACATATCAAATCGTTCGTACATTTCCCAAGTATCCGTGGGTCCTTTGAAGCAAAGGGGTGTCTGGGTCGCCTTCATTGTCGGGATTACCAAGTAGTTCTGGAGTTCTGTCTTATAGGCTTCTCGAGCTTTCTTGATATCATCGACAAACGCGCTGGTAGGGGCATCTTGTTCTACATACGGTTCTGGTTCGAACAGCGTCATTCCTTTTATTCCGGCAAATACGCCAGCGACGCTCTGCGCCACTGCAACAAACGCTTTCTCACTAGCCTGCGCATTGCCCTTAAAACGAGCAACATGAATAGCGTTCTCCACACTTGCAATTACAGATATCAATAAAGGCACCATACTTCCGCCGTCATATGCAATCTTCATTTTTGAACGTTTTTCCTTCATCACTACTTCGTGGTAATGTGCACGTGCGCGTTGAAATGGTCGCTGGTCTGTATGCGGGTAAGAACCCTTTGGGTTAGGATCGTCCAGGTTGGTATGTTGATCTCCTACAGTCGGCACCGTGGGATTCCATTACCGCAGCCTTATTCCGAGGAACCGCTGTATTAAGATCTCCAGATCCGGCACCTCTGCTACGCTCCCCTACGATTCCACTTGAATCAACGCCAAGAGTAGCTGTTATTAAACAGCATCGAGTATCGTGGGTCAAAGAAAACCACATCTTTGTAGACGTTTGCCCCCTTTACCCAGAAGCCAATTACTGTCGCTTTTCACTAGCTCGCCCCCACGCAGATTCTTGCGTCTCTTAGCGTATTTGCGTGCGTACACGTTTCCATTGACCGCGGCATAATTTCATACCGCCTCATATACCTGCATATTGATTGGCGTCGTTAGATACTGAGACGGTCTTATCGGTCGTAGAGTGGAATTTGAAGTATGAGTGTTTGAATCAGCGGTGCCCGAATTGACGTTGTCATAGTTCACTTGCATAAGGAACTGGAGATGTGATAAGATCCATGTTTAGTATCTGTGCCGACAAATTTAGCCGGCATAATTGTGCCGGATACATTGACTAAGTCACCATCGGCAGGTGTATGCCGGCGTCCACTGACATAATTATGCCGATATAATTGTGCCACCTTCATATGCTAGCTCAGCATCGACAGATGTATGCCGGCATACACAGGCAGAATTTGGCCGGTTACAACTGACAAGTCACCGTCAAGTCGAATTGCGTCAGCCACAGCATCTCGGCAACATCAACAAACTCGATCGAGTACATTAGATGCACAATAGCCACCTAATTGACCGGGTGAACACGACAGTTTGACGTGGCGAGCTTTAAGCTTTTGGTATATGAGGCGTTGCGACCAGTGCACAATCGAGCTGACGCTGCACCTTCACCCAATGAGCCAACGCTTCATCTTGCCTTCAGAAAGCTGACGCTTTATCTTCACATCGGCGAACAGACGCAGCGTCTCAACCGTGAAATTTGACAATACCGTTAGAAGGGAAGACAAAAACGTAGTGTGTGGCCGAAGGTTAGATCGGAAAACAAATAGTGGTGTGTTGTGGGTGACTTCAATCGATCTGTGTCATATAATTTTCTCGGAAACGTGCAGGTGCTAGACTATCAGGTTCTATCATTTCTGTAGTTTGACTAAGAATTTCACTTTCCAAAATGCTTTCCCGATCGCAGTTTCGCTTGAGATGGCACGATTTGCTTCCTTACGGTGTCTCCATGGAGGGTAGCGCCATGGACGCATTCCGTGTTGCGTTCATGCCGAGAGGTCTGATCCCTGGTAAAGTCCATGCAGCGATCCGAGCGTTTGTACGGGGTCCACCTGGGCACATTGCCAGAGAAGATGTTCGAGGTGCTTTTTTTCGATCTACGCGAAGCAGCACAAGAACCACCCGATAATGTGCCTGCAGACGGGCCAGTTGCAGCAGCAAGAGGCCCCGCACCCTGAAGCGGAGCAACATGCCCAGCAACCTGTAGAGCAAGCTCCACCACAGTAGGGCAACCCGCAGGATCTTGGAGTCGAAGAACCCGTTCATGTACCGCTGCAAATCTACCACAGGTAGCAGGAGGAATTGGAAATCCGGAACCTATCTTCCAGGGAGCCACCGGTTGTTGTTCCATATGACGAGCCTCTCGAGGGAGACAGAGTCGAGATACAGTTCGCGCGATAGAGTGCGAAAATACATCCACCACAGCCTACATGCATTCATATAACGTATAAACATAAATGCATCTCATATCGGCAATAATCCGCAATACGTGCTGCACATACCTCCATGTCCGACCGCTTTTTGCGGCCTTTATGAGTGATCCGCCGCACACTTAAACGATTGCGTTTAATAAAGCGGCGGATGAGCATCAAACTCTCTGCTCATGAGTGCGGAGCAAACAGAGCAGGATCGAACTTGGAGTGCAATAGCAATAAGTAGGTTGTAGAAACACGAAGGTATCTGTTCTTGCGCATGTCAGTGATCCACTCGAGAAGCCTACATACACAATAACAATTAAATCAGTTATAAAAATTGCGATTGCATACACATTAGGGAAATGTACCTGTTTTCAAGCTGCGAGTGCTGCACATACATATGCACCTTCACACTTGGATTGTCGAAGCACTGACTAGGCCGCGCAGCTGTGAGGCGTTGTTTCTCCAGCGATGTATCGTCGAGGGATCCACCCCCACCGCTGCCGCTACCAGCACAACCGTCGTGTAGGTGCCTCAAGCAGCTTCTTCGCCTGCATTAGAAATATGTTAGATAGAAGGAACGTACAACACGATGCAGTTGACCTACTCTTAACTTAGTCTTCTTGGTGTTTTTAGGCCTACGGTGCATCTTGCGCGTGAGTTGCAGAATGAAAGAAGACATTTTGGCGCGCAAATCAGAGCTAGTGGTTCGGCGTGCACGTTGACTTTTTACAGGGTAAAAACTCAACAAAAAATATTAGACGGCGGGTTTACACCCGCTGCATTCAGGCCGTAGTTTACGATACTCGACTTTGGATCCGACATTCGACAAGAGTCCCTTTCGGCATGACTATCCCCACCGCAGCTGAGTTATACAGCGCGCGAATTGGGTCGTAGCCCCTATCCATTACCCACCTCCGACCCTTATCAGATTCAGATGATGAACGCCTGGCCCGCCCTTCTAACAATGCGAATTTCTGTGTGGACTTTAGCTCAGCGGCCCAACCTTCGCAAGCACCAGCATCATGTTACAAATACGACAATATTTTGCTCGCACTAAACGAACTCGCTACTTATAGGAGGGCTATCCGGTACCCTCAATTGCGCCACCTGCCGGATCGTATCCGGCAATTCGTGACCGACAACCATACGGCAGATACTGTGAATACTAAAGTGCGCGTCACGCGAAAACTTCAATACGCCAGCTTATACTTGAGGCTTTCCGGGTGCGGCTGATGGAGGGCGCCCGGTCGCTGGGTCCTGCTGTTGAAACCTGACATCAAGTTCAGATACAGCAGCTGTTTCCGACGCCTTTGTAGCGCCTTCTGCAATTTGTCCATGGTATATTCACCGTACGGAGGGTGGCCATGGTCTTCGCTTGGTTGGACCTGGGGTAGGTGCGCTAAGTACAGGCCTCATAGTCGCTGCTGTAAGGAAGTCCCTTTGCTGCAGGCTATTGTTGACCGACAACAGGCCGCACATAGAGTATCTATGGCCCAGCCTTTCCTGGCGCTGACATAGTACAGACACACGGCGAGAGACAGACATCTACAAAATATGCATGTCATCGAGTAAGGAGCCTGTTAAAATAACAAAAAAAGCACCATTGTAATGAATATTCACCACCTCACAAGCATTCTCAGTCCATAAAGTAGCAAGTACTGGTGATACGTCGCACCTACCGAACAGAAAAAGTCTGTTCGGGATAAGCCCAGTCTATGGTGTCTGACACGCATCGTATTGCTGCTCCATGTCTGAAAACGCAGGGTCACGCGGCTCCACCCGGTATACAATCGACAATCGTGGGGAAAGATGTATCCTCTAAGTGATTTGCTCGATAAACACGGCGAACACGATAACTGGCGATTGTTGGCATAGGAGGCACTCAGCAAATTGCAAAGTAAGTAAACGTAGCGGTCACCTGAAGCCTCTGCAATACCTAAGATGGCAGAGGCGGAATGAACCGCCTGAACCTCCTACCTGCGGTACGAGCAATTAGGACTTGGGGAGCTGGAAAGACGCCCAGGTTTCTGAACCAGGAACGGCGGCAGCGCTAATCATCAGATCACTGCAAAATCAACAGTACCACATCGGGATACGAAACGTGCCTCCAAAGTGCTTATCCCAATTTCGCATGAGCGCCGATCGCGAATTTCAGACGGGGAGATCCAATGTATTGCGGACGTATTAATTACAGGCGGTGGTGGTTGAAGCCGCACAGCAGGAGGGCTCCGCGGAGCTCCGGTGGGAGGCACGAATCGAGCTCGAATCAAATGTGCCACGCGATGGAGCTCCAAAACCACGAGCGGGCATGTAGTGGCGATATGTGCCCGGCAATCGCTGTCAAACATAAGTGATGATGGAGCCGGCGGCTGGATTTGTCCCCCGACGATGGTCAGATGAGCATGACCACTGGATTCCGCGATAGAAATTATCAACCCCAAGTCGAGCAGTATTCATTGCCCAGTTGCACAGTGCATCTGCGGCAATATTATATTCTCGCCGAACATGGAAAAGGTGGATAAGGGGCCTCCCAAGCAGCAAATTGCTGCAATCCATTGACGCAGGCCAGGCGCCCGGCAAGGATAAATCACCAGTGCTTGATTGATAATAACGTACGAGTCGCTGAAGATGTATATAATCCCATGCGCCGACCGAGCCAGCTGTCATCGGAGGATCCCTGGGCTCCCATCGCATTGTTCGTTTGGACGGATGAAAAGGAACGAGTTTCCCAGTGAATGGTTTTAAGTAAGGAGCCCTCCGTGTACACGAGAGCGCCGTCGTTCGGGAACCCGGCGGTGTTCCCGTTTTGCGCGCGCTCACCCACACCGTATCGACCCACCGGTAACAATCCCTTCCGGCCATCCGAAAGCGACGCCATCACCCGCGCTGCTGCGCACGTTGGGCAACGCCCGGCAGCCAGGCCGGCAGGTAATGCTGTCCTCATTGATCGATTTCTTGAAAAGTCTCCGCACGACTGGATCTTCACCACGCTTTAACAGGAACGTTTTCGGGGACACTACCGTGTGACCAAAGTCACCATTATGATGTTCACTCAATCAATTTCTATAAAATATCTGCCGTTGGAGGACGCCGGTGCGTATCACCAAGACAGAACCATGGTTTCCAATGACACCCAATAGGGAAGGTCGGAGCTTGCACAGAAGCATTTGATTCGTCGGATTGACCAACTGTATCAAGTGTTTCACGTTATTCAGAAGGCGGTAGCTCAATGGTATCTGTCCCCCGTCGCTGATGTCTTCCGAGTCGTGCGCAGAAACGTGGTCCATTGCGTTTTCCGCGTGAAGACGCGGGGGAAGACACAAGGTCAGATCTCATATATCCAGTGATAATACTTTCCCATTCTGTGTGTTCACCTGTGTTAACCACGGCTCTATTTAGCTCCATGTCGGACATTTCGGTCGAGGCAATCATGATGGCCACATCTTCCAGAATTCCTTCGAGCGGTGCGATGCCTGGCGTCCACGCCGCTCCATCACACACAGCCAGGTTTGATCTCTCCTCATCGGCGACCCCGTCCTCCATAGGGACGAGCCGTGCTTGGGCCGAGACGACGAGCGGCTCGGCATTTCAGGGACGCTCGAGGTGTTCTGTCGATATGGCACACAGTAAACGTCGGCAGATTACGAATCTTATCAGCGATCTGAACTGACAGACAAGACGCCTTCGACGTTGTGCATTGGACTATCGCCTCCATTTCTCTACACATACGCTATCTCGAAGCATGGTGGAGGTCTCAACGTGCGATGTGCACACCAGTACTAATAACGACGATGGTATACAGAGGACGAGCGGAGACGACGCATTGAGGGCAACACCACACAACACGGAAAGGCGAGCATCACCGAGAACACTCTGGGTCCATACACACGGAACTTCAGGTTCTAGGAAGCCTTCTGAAGAGACTTTGGTTTCTCGGTCTGGATCGACAAACTGACCAGGGCACAACAAGCACGGATGGTCAGAGTTTTCGCCGGGCTCTGTGCTACCGAAGATCACAACAAACGCAAGGCAGGAAACAAATTCCAAACGTTGGACGAAAAGATGGCAGCGGTGGGGTTGGAACACAACGCAGCGCGGAATGCCCGGATCAATTACCATGATCCGGAATATGACCTTATCGCTCAAGGATATAAACGCTCCAACAGTTAGGCGCAGAATCAACCGGTTACTACACCGATTCTGCTCTAGATGCGACAAATGACGGACGAATCAGACTCTAAAGCACGTCTACTATGGTTCTCCATCGTGTTGTGTTTCTTCTACTTAGCTCACAGTTCTGAACCGTGGGGACCAGCCACATCAGACAAGCTAGTCGGATCCGAGCACGTGCATTGCGTGAAAACGCACAGCATAATTCTACGAGACCGGAAAGGACAACAGGTTGACAGGACTCCGTGGAGCTGATTTTCTAATCTCATAAAGGTGGCCGCATCGGTCAAGGGTAGACAATCCGTCACTATCGTTCTGACCATTCGGTTCTGTGCCCAGTAATTGCTGTGCGCGATTTCGAGAGAGGTGATTCTAGAAGGAAAACACCCTGGGGCCATACATCATCTCTATATCTCACACGGGAACTATCGAGAAGAGAAGCATAGCGGCTCTCATATTGACGGCAGAAGCAAGTACCGCAAAATTCGAAGTGGGACAATCGTATTCAGTGCGACAGCATAAAAACTCCCGGAAATTACTTGGACTTTGTATGCAATTAGTTTTTACTGTCGTAAGAAGTAGCAAAAATACTACGTATTTTGGCGAAAAATTACTTCTTACCAGTGTCTCACTTAATCCGACTTTTACGGTATGGAGCTGCCTGTGAAATACTAATCAGCACATTCGCTCTGCATCGGAGGTGCATGTGCATCGTTAGCAGCCGTCAAAGGTGACCTGGTTATCCGGCTGATGGGAAGGCGGTCAACTTGGTGCTTCTAGGTGTACACAAGATTGAGACCAAGCATTGTGCGTGATGCTACAAGCAGCATGATCAAGGTCTCAACCTGGGGGTGCCACGGAATAGAATCGCGGGGGGGGGCAAATCCACTTACTCCTCACTTATAGTTATGACCCGAAAGAGGAAAAACTCTCCATGCCCAAAAACTAGTTCTTGTCATGGTTTCAAATCCTTGTGCCGACAAATCTTTCATCATCAAGTTGAAGTGCTTGACATGAACCCCACAGGTACACGTAAACCTACCGTTTTCGTCGATGACCTAATCCCCCCCCCTCCCGTGGAGAATACCTGAAATCTAAACCAGCTGTCCTAGCAACTAAACAAAGAGCCTTACTCTCGAAGTAAACCCATTCGTAACCGCGAATGAGGTTACACCAGTCATATACTGCATTACCCCATCAGGCACGATTGAAGGACAAAATTTGTATCATTTGATACAACAGGTCAAACCATACATCGCCGCCCCCATCATCAACAGCAATGACCCAGTGATCACACGCTACACTACGGTAAAGTAGAGTACTTCCTAGACCAAGTTGCTTTATTGCTCGTGTTCATACAATAATTCTCTTCTGTCGATCGTTGATAGCGGGACCGAACAAGCTGCATCTCAGATTCAGCATAAGCTCTAATAGATCTCCACCTACAGATCAAGGCAATTCATAAATATGGCGTTCCTGGGCGGCCCAGAAAAGTATTCATGCACCTATAATATAGACCAAACAGCGGTTTGTATCAGCATGAATGGCCGAACTACCATTGACTTTGTTGGGGCTCCGACCGTAGACGTCGTGCAAGGTACGAGTGACATTTCCAGTATGTTTTTTTATGAAACTTAACTTTGTTTGTACGCATGTGTAGGCAGTGCAGTCAAGGGCTTTCTGGTCTCCGTGTTCTTGGCGACGCCAGCTACCGGTGTAAAGCTCCCACCTTTCATAATGTACGCTGGTGTGCCCGGCGGTCCAGTTCTCTAGAAGTTTACAATCTTGCATTTGGGGCTGAGACCGTCGAGCACACCGTACAGCAGAAAGCGTATTGTGACGCCACTGTGATGCCGGACTAGATTGAAAGAGTACGTACTTTACAAAAAGCGGTAGTTCTATTCTGTTAACTTTAGTTTGACTGTGTTATACTGTAGCTTTGGAAGCCGAATGTTGACGGGTGCAGACTGTTAATTCTTGATAGACTGAAGACGCACAAGATGGCGACAGTGCGCTACGCGTTGCAGCAGGAATGCTGTACGCAAGTCGAGTTTGTGCCGCCTGGTGTGACTGGGATTTGCCAGCCCATGGACATTTCCGTCATGAAGTCGTTCAAGAACCATGTCACGTACGTAACTGTTTGTTTTTCTAATGATTGCTACACACTGACGCTAATTATGCTGCATGTTGCACAGGAACGCTTACTGTCAGTATCATATTGACAACCCGTTCCCTGCCACCTCTAGCGAGAAGAGGGCCCTGCCGTCCCGGGTCATGGCTCAAGCTTGGGAAGCCGTTCCCAGTAGTGCTATAGTGAACGGCTTCGTCAAGGCGGGTCTGATTCTGACGGGTGTTCGCGATAGTAGTGGCCGGTTTCGGGTTGCAGATGTGTCTGTTAAAGCTGCTTCAGTGCATTCAGGCCGTATTTACGGTACTTGGTTAGCTGGGTAAAGTACCATATTTCTTCACTCCTGTAGGCAGCAAGTATATGCCGGTTATCGTGTTCATCGAGCTTATCGAGCAAATCACTTAGAGGGTACGTCTTTCCCCACGATTGTCGATTGTATATCGGGTGGAGCCGCATGATCCTGCGTTTTCAGACACGGAGCAGCAGTACGATGCGTGTCAGACGCCATAGACTGGGCTTATCCCGAACAGACTTTTTCTGTTCGGTAGGTGCGACGTATCACCAGTACTTGCTACTTTATGGACTGAGAATGCTTGTGAGGTGGTGAATATTCATTACAATGGTGCTTTTTTTGTTATTTTAACAGGCTCCTTACTCGATGACATGCATATTTTGTAGATGTCTGTCTCTCGCCGTGTGTCTGTACTATGTCAGCGCCAGGAAAGGCTGGGCCATAGATACTCTATGTGCGGCCTGTTGTCGGTCAACAATAGCCTGCAGCAAAGGGACTTCCTTACAGCAGCGACTATGAGGCCTGTACTTAGCGCACCTACCCCAGGTCCAACCAAGCGAAGACCATGGCCACCCTCCGCACGGTGCATATACCATGGACAAATTGCAGAAGGCGCTACAAAGGCATCGGAAACAGCTGCTGTATCTGAACTTGAGGTCGGTTTTCAACAGCAGGACCCAGCGACCGGGCGCCCTCCATCAGCCGCACCCGGAAAGCCTCAAGTATACTGACGACTTCGTTCAAGCAGCATTTCGAGGATGGCAGATACTACGGTATGCATTTTTTTTGACATAGCGCTCACAGGTTGGATGCCAAGTGCGCAACCGGGTTGAAGGCCTGTCGGTCGCGGAGCAGGCTCGCGAGTAGTTGGTTTGTCGTGGACCACGACCCGTGGTGGGCGCTATCCTACCTGGCAGGTATTTGTCGATCTTGGTGGAACGAAGCCTGTCCGGAGGATCAAGCTTGCAGTGACCTTGCCTACCACTAATGCAATCATGTGATGCTTAATCCATAGCTGAGCACCCAACAAGATGATCCAACCGCGCATGCGCGTAAGCTCCGGTGATGGCCACTGCAAATTACGGATATCCACTATACTATTGAGCACAGTAAAGGCGAGCGCAACGTCTCGGTGAACATTGCCTCACGGTGGGCCCATTGTTGGGCTCAGCATTGACCGAGTTCCAGAACAGTTTTGGGTGCTGGTAGAGGTGACGGCCAGGGCCCTGAGGATGCCAACAGCACAAGTAAGATTTTGCATCCTTTGTCTTCAACGGGAAGGCGGAAAATGTGCTGCTCGTGAAGAGAAAGACCACCCGCACCTTAAACCCCGGTATCATCGTTGCGCTCGCTGCAAGACGTTGTGTTTTACAATTCGTGTGGTCGACGCTGGAGGTAATCAGCGCACAGCAATATCAGTTTTGGGCGTGTGCTCCGGGCGACGAAGACGAAGACGGGTAGTTCAAGCGGTCTTGTGGCTTTTCACCTGAGAAGGCTTCGCAAATTATTGCAACATGACAGGATCAAGAGCATAAGTTCGCGCTAGTTGCTTTGCATTTTTTGGGACCTGTTCCATCTTGAGCAATCGCGCCCACCGGATGACAAGCTGCACATTCCCCGCCATTCGAGCGAGCTCCTGGGGCGGCTGTTGATCGTAGCGCATAGTAGGTCACACCGATACCACGGTAGCAATGTTATGCTAGCGTCGCTTGCCGAACGTTCTCTATCACACGGTAAAGCCGTTATTTGTCCGGTTTATGCGCCAGCTCTGCAGGTGTAAGATTGTGGTGCTACCGTGGGGTTCTACGTCCACTACTACAAAGCGTAATGAGTGACTTCATCACAACTATTGGCGCTCCAGCGGTTCCTATGGTGAGAATAAGTATGCAAGTATATATTGGTGATTTCACGCGTTACTGCGAGTTCGTTGCCGCCGACTTGGCGGTCACCAGAATTGCGACCGGGTCTGTTCAGGACTGATACAAGCGTTTCGGCCTACTCGAGATGGGATGTCCGATAACGGGACGCACATTAAAGTTGTGGTGATGGCCGATCGCGCGGTGCGACTAGAGGTACGCACAAGCCCCTGTCAGTCTACACGCCGTAGATCCATGGTAAGTCGAAGAGGGCCGACAGAGCAACAGTGCGCATTCGTGTTTATGCCAAATTAATCTCAGGGAGTAAATCGCAAGGAGAGATTAGAGTTAGAGATCGGCTTGGACTGCGACACACTGGCATAGATGCCGACGCACGACCAAAGCACGTAGCCCCACTCGGCAAAATTGCAATCCCGTCATACGCGCGGAATTGCTCTGCGCAGAGGATGATCTTGCAATGCCCGCTGTCCAGGTGCGTGCGCAGGGCGCCCAACAGCAACGCCGCTGCGCCAAAGGAGGTCGCACACAAGCGAGAGGAGGTCGTGATGCATATTGTGACAGTTTCCAGCACCGATGGGGCCGACAGGCTGGGAAACAGCTTTCTAGGAGCGCGAACACCGAGAAACACTACTGCCCAGAGATTTAGGTTCGACTAAATGTCCGGTAGAATGTAGACCCAATTGCGCGTATCAAGGCTGCGCTTCAGGAACAAACACAGAGAGCGTGCTAAAACAAAGCTTCGCCTTAACGGTTGATGGGACCACACCCACTTCGTAGTGCGGCTACCCCAATCGGGCGGTTCGGCCTCCACACAGGCGTTTATCTTGTCAAAGCTTGATCACTCGTTAATGACTTCATCGAGCTAAGGCTTATTCTCAATCAGCATCGCTGCACTTCATCGCATGGTTCGGTTCCTTCCACCGGATCAAAACGTTTTGCAGCCGCATTTGACTTCCTCCCTCACAGCCGAACAGGTGGGATTGATCGGTCTTGGTTAAACGAGAATGACATAGCGCTGTGAGCAGCTGTTAGACATTAATGTGAGTTTATTCAGCTTTAACCTATCAGCTCCCGACGGTAATACCAGGGGAATCTTTGACGAGGTATAGCTTTGAACACTGTACGAATAGGGTGTCAACACTGAAAATTGAGCTTCACCACTGAGGGTTAGGTAGGGTGACTCCACTGTAATCGCTTTACTAAAACACTGTGTAAACAGCCTTCACCACTGAAGTGTTCGTCTGTAACACTGATTGTTGTATTGAAGCGTAATTGTTAGTGTTGCGGCAGGTAATGTGTGTGATGTCAAATTGATCGTGCAATATGCAGTTCGGGGATGATATGACTAGTCTCGTACTTGTACATGACACGCACGAAATGAAGTCACACGCCATCTAGTGTCGACGACGTTTAGTGTGCTCGCATGACTCTCGGTTTGTTGGTCGAGTTGTAGAATTCTCAGTATTTGCACGAGTTTCAATGACGATAGAACTTATTACCGTGCCGCTGACGCCGCCACTTTCAACAGCTAAATGAGCTGCATCATTCCAAGGAAGTGTTCTTAGTCTTGGCCCGTTTGCATCGGCGGTATCCTGTAATGGCAGTGAGGCGGATGGAGCAACTTCATGCCCAGGAGGCAATTCGTGAACGATAAGTGCATCTCGGCATCGCACGGAGGACGGAAGAAGTGTGTCGTTTAGGATTGCGGTAGTTTCGTACGCCAGTGTTGGTTGCTGAGGCCCTCGTAAACTTGA
This sequence comes from Phytophthora tubulina, assembly GCA_014706135.1. Lineage (NCBI taxonomy): Eukaryota > Oomycota > Peronosporomycetes > Peronosporales > Peronosporaceae > Phytophthora > Phytophthora tubulina. Next base: position 1,310,700 of record JACBOY010000135.1, on the reverse strand, counting down.
CGTGATGATCCTCTCCATATCCCCAGTATCCAAAGATGTCGTACCCACACAAGGATAGGTTTCAACCCCCAAGGGAGCATTTGCAGCGTTTCCCCTGTGTTCTACCCGAGGATGTTGGCTGTGCTGCTCAGGTGTACGGTGGTGACGTCGATTGGTTCGTCGCCTAGCTCGCTTGTCACGGAACGCAAATGTGCGAATAGGATCCGGCATTCCAGGGCAAGGGAGCCGCATTAGTTTTGTGGCTTCGAAGACATGCGGGCACACATTGTCCTTCAAATGAAAACGACACTGGCACGCCCTGGTAGTAGCGTCCACAATCCATCCGTCTGCCGGCATTCCTTCCCATTGCATGCGAATCGCGTGGTAAGACTTGATCGGTAGAGCAACATCGTCAGCAGCAAATTCTGAGTTTTTCTTTTTTATCTTGGAGGCCTTGTTGGAGTGCCTCCGTCTGGGCTCCCGTTGCTGGCTGCTGGCTAAATCGTTGCGATGTTGAATTAGATCTCTTGGTTGCGAAACAGCTACACTTTGCAGCTGGGGTTCTCCATGTTTACCGATTGTACTTGTATTGGACACTTCAGGTGAAGACGCTGGTGGCCGGTAGATATGTTTTGCTTGCACAAGTTTATGACCAATATCTCCTACCGGGAGGAGAGCGGTGGCAGTCAGTTCACCGCGAGCTTTGGTAATATTGTAGTGTGCGTTCAGACGCTTGGATACCTCTGAGATGTGGACGAATGTTTTCCTCTCAGCTAGATACCCAATGCAAGACTGGTCTAACAGCTTAAACATCTCGATTGGTGTAGCCTGAGATCGACTATTTACCTGTTTGACAGTACGGTGGTATTGTTTGACAGGGTTATTAGTCGTGGCATAACCCGAGGCCGTGTGGAAAGCTTGCCACTTAGAAAAGCGTGGATTGTCAATCCATTGACGGATTAGTTCCTTTGTGGCTGAACGATATCGTGAGCAAGACGCCGAAATTGTCTGCCACTCTCGTCTTATATACTCAAGTCGTGTGCTGTACTCATCTTCGTTTCTACAAAAATGTAGATCGTTGAAACCACGAAAGATCAGCTCTCTTGGCTTTTGAAAGTTTCTTCACAGTTTTTTCCACATGCTGACATACATGGAACCAGCACATCAGTATTTTGGTTGCTGGTAACTCGTCTGCAACCGCTTTATACTGACCTTTATCCGCATCAGTCATGGCATTCTGAGGGGCAAATCGGACAGCAAAGACTTTTAGCATGACTCTCTTGAGGTACGCCAGGCACCACGCGATGTCATCCGCGCGACGCTGAGAAGCACACTAGTAAACCAGTGTCAAAAACTGTCCACAGCTATCAGATATCCCCTGGATAAATACACTGTAGAGTCGGCGGACCATGCTGTGCGTACTGTCAACGTGTAGGATAGCGGTGGCTCGCGGGTCCTGTTGAACTTCTATATAAGATTCCAACAGTGAGTAGGACGTGAGTCCCATCCGAAATGGTAATTCGTCGGTCGCGTCTCCAAGATGCGGAACAAGTCTGCCGTTTTCGTGTCTCGAATCACAAAACACAAGCAAGTCATCTCCACTTTGCGCTATATCCACTGATGTATCGAACATGGATTGCGCGCATATAGTTCCAACTGGTTGCATCGAGTCATCTCTATTTTTTTTCTTTCCACCGCTTCACGTATACCTGAACTTGCGGCTTCTTCGGAGTGGGTCCTTGAATTGCATTCTGTTTCACCTTGACGGCTATCTCCGTAAATAAAACGTGCGATTTAAGTGCTGAGTTGTTAGCCAGTCTTTCCTCCACGTAAGCTTTCATCTCGGTTGTCATTTGTACTCGTCGGGGAGATGATGAGCCATCGTCCGGAGCTGAATGCTCACCCTCTTGATGCACGTAGATCAGCATGCTCGACTCGCAACAATTTAGTCAATACCGACATGTACAATCCTCGTCACTCGGAATGCACCGACTTGATGTACATCTTGTTAAGATGGTACGCATCTTATGGTCGGATGAGGCGAGATCAAACTCTTCTCTCGTAGCATGATCCATTGAGCACGGATACTGGTCATTTTTCGTGATAGCGTGTTTTGGTAAACGATCACGAACTTGAGATAAGGTGCTGTCCTCAGAACTCCATAGTTGCCGCCACAATGGTCGAGGTCTAGATGGCCGACACGCATTCTCCTCCTCATCTCCGGTCTAAAGTCACAATTCGGAAAGTTAACAACTTGTGGGTAAGTATGCTTCCAATAATGCACAATATTCAGTATGTACCTCCGCGTCCGACGTTGAGAGACTGTCGCTAGAGCTTTCGCTCGCATCGGGATCGCTGGAGTGAGAGCTGGTTGCCATCTCGTTTGGCTGGGTGCCGCTCAGTGCGACATGAAGTGGCATTGCGCGGCACAACTGCCGCACACAGTGGCCGTTTCAGCACGGTGGAACGACATGGTTCTTAGAACACCCTGCGGGAGGAAAGACAGATATAGCACACTACGTGAGGAAAACTAGATATAGTAGTTACGTGTCTCCAAAACACATACCTTCGATTCTTCACACAGGCATAGCCCGCTGGTGTTGCGATGGTGAAGACACCAATTACAGTGTTTGCGACCTCTACTTCAGTGTTTAGCATCGTGCCTACCCCTCGGTGGTACCGCTTGATTTCAGTGGTGCCAGCCAATGATTAAGTGTTCGCGGCATACACTCATCTTTGACGCTATGTTGGCATGATAAGCTAATACTAAAAACACCAGAAAAAGACGCTGTCGGTAAGACAAAGAGAGAGGCGGGCACTATAACACAGATAGAGCAACCGTCCCCGCCACTGGTCGTAAACGTCGCGATCTGTTCGAGCCTCGATAAAAGCTTCGCTCGAGTCCCAACATCCTCAAGCCCGCGGCTCGAGAAGTCAAGCAGCCGATGCACATGAAAAGCGTGTTTAACGATATAGCGACAAGAGCATTCACGAGGTTAAATGTTGGCGGGCCAGCCCAAGTCCGGCATGCTGGCATACCCATCCGAGTGTTGCTAATGCTCATTTGTGCCTCCACCAGGAGAACGACGCGCTTTCGCCCAGTGGCCTCATCCAGCACGCGCGCACATGGACGCGAAACGACGTTGACAGTGAGAGCAGTCATAGCATTCTCGTCGTCAACAAGGAGTAAGGCCAAGATAGAGACTTTCGCAAGAAATATGCTCGGACGACCAGGAGTTCCGGTCGCGCAGCCCAATCCGATAGCAAATGCGCTCTTTCACCTGGTGAAACGCTTCAGCGCTCATGATCAAGTGTATGTCACTCCCTTCCTAAGTCACCATTGCGGCCAGTGAGTTGCGCAGTGACCTCGTCTTCTTGTAGACTTTAGCAGTGACGTGGTAATAAAACATCAAGCTCACGATATTTTTGTTATCACCGGACACTGCCTGTGTTGCACTCTATTGCGCGTCGTCTGCGTATGTCGAACAGAAAGCTGCTGACCGGTTAATCATTGGGAAGCTGGTGCTATTGTGAGCGCTGGATAGCGTCAGTAGGGCCACGAGCGATACAGCTTCAGGATCATGAAGCCGATCGGTTGTCACTCGTTGTGTGGTGGCCTCTCCGTTCGAGACATGGTTAATTGTACTCGTTCTTAAAGGCTGTAAACATTTTAAAGAGTCGAGCTCGCGGTGCTGGGAGGTGACGAACAGTGCAAGCAGGTGGGACGACAGCGCCGAATCGGAAACCCTAACAACGACGACGGGGGATTCGACCTGGTTGGACTTGAAGGTCCCTGCGTGCAGGACAAACGAGTCGGGGTCCCAGGCAGCCAATTTGAGTAGCCTCTCCGGCGTAATACCCACGATAAATGGTTCTTGATCCGAATCGTTTCCTACATGAGAAGAGCCATCTGCCTCAGGCATAGAATCATGCGTTTAAAGCAAAGCGGGCAGCTCCGGAGCATCCACGATGGGACATACAGCGTCAACTGCGTAGGTACATCGCGCTAGAGAACGATTTGTATGAGTTTTGAGGCCGCGTCAGGTTTCAGTCAGCAGCCACTCGTTGTCGTTGTTGACTAAGCGATGGCCCACAGTGGTGTAAGTGCCAAGCGCAATCAAGAGAATATCCACGCCGTAAAAGATGGACGGTGGTTTTTTTCTTAAACGGATTTGTGAACGAATGGGACAGGTGTAAAAATGATTACGATGATATTGTCACCAGCAAAGTAGAGTGTGTAATTCTGATCTAATAATCTGCATGTCAAATTAATGACAGAGGTTCGCCCTCCCTACAAGCTTGAAGGACACTATAAACCGCTATTCCTTTTGTCATGTTATGCTTAATATTGTTAGCTTCATATCCGTTTTCTTTCATCTAACTCTCTCCGGTATAGCCGGCAGCCAACAAGCAAATCTCATCCCACCGCTTCTTGTAGTACGCCGTGATTCGTCGTCCATTATAACGTAAAGCCTTCTGTTCTGCTTGTTTTTCGGACGGAAGCGCTGGAAATATTGTTTCGTCATAGCGTGGTCATAGCTTGACAATAATGTCGCTTTGTGAGGTATACCGATCCTATTTTTAATCCATATCACTATAGTATGGTGCTGAACTTGACGGTGAGAACCGCTTTAGAACTACCGATACATCGGAACACTATGAACCTTGTGACGAGATCAGTCAATCTTCTCTCTATCTTTCCTAAGCCCTTGGGGTCAGTTTAGTTTCATATACCGTTATTTGCGGTATGTAATTCCCTGTAGCTGGTAACGATTTTATAAACAATTATAGGCGCCTTTCCCACAACTGATTTTCACGAAAGACCAAAATAAATTGGTCGGTTATCATAATATGATAACCGATCAATTTATTAATTAGCCAAATATTATTAGGCTAATTATCAAGTTCAGAGGGGGTCAAAGAGCACAAATCTGTCATTTGAATAGGCAACTTCTGCAGCAAAACTGTTATTACGGAGTCAAAAGACACCGCCAGACATTCTAGGACCCCTACGTCTAGTAGGCAACTTTATCCACCAAGGGAAATTCACACAATACAACTTTAAATATCAACGAATCTATTATCATTTGCGCAATCAATAATTGTAGAAGCTGTCATCTGACATTATGGTTGACGATTCCGTCGGGAACGCGTTTTTCTATGCCTGTAGCGGGAGCAATATTGTGTTCTGTTGTGTAGAAGATACTGATTACAACAACGGTCAGGTAGAAGAGTCCCTATCGTATCCCCAACCGATTTAGGCTATCAAATGCTGAATAGATATTCTACACCCGTTTTTGGCTCAGGAGAACGCAGTTTTAGCAGGGGCGGAGCCAGACCAAAATAGCAGGGGGCCATTGACGATGTTAGCTTTCCATTCACTTTTTTCTTTAGCAAAGATAACAACGACCGCCATGACGCGGAAAAAGTTAAAAAGCAATACAATTACCAACTACTTCGCCCCGCAACCACTCCCTGAACCTACCAACAAAGTAGCTCTATCTACGACTGTGTCTTCACAAGTTCATATCAACGAAAAACATACGCACTCTTATCAGCAGCAACAAGCAGCACTCTCCTGGAGTGAAGACAACTGTACTCACGACAATTCACGAGATTACACTGTTCAAGATTTCGTTAGAATCGACCTAGCGGACCGACCACCCAATCTTTTCTTCATAAAGCAGCTTGCTGATGATCCTAAACTTCGCAGATCTGCCATTCTCGTTTACGTTCGACAAGGACCTTCTCAACCAAAGATGAGACCTTCCCCCAGTGTTAATTTCGGAGGGCGCGTGAGGGCGTTCCAAAAGTGCTGGTACGACAACTTCAAGTGGTTAGGATTTTCGCCGAACACAAATGCAGCGTACTGTTTGTACTGCTACTTAAGCAGAGAAGTCATGATCTCCGAAGGAGGTACTAACGTATTTGCGCAGCCTTCGAAAGAGTATCGGAACTGGAAAAAAGCTATGACCAAAGAGACTTTGCAAAGCATGTTGGGAGTGGAAGTTCTCGTCACACCAACGCTGAAGGCTCATTCCTGGAGTTACAATCGTCGCGTCATAACATTCACCTAGCTTTAGACAGAGCTAGTGAACGTGAGCGTATTCAGAATCGCAGACGTGTTGGAATTGTGTCAGATTTTTGTATTTATCTCGCGCGTCAAGGAATTTCCTTCCGTGGTCACAACGAGAAGGTCTGATAAATACTTAGGGAAAATATTTATGTTTTTATATCTGACGTATTTTATATTTTATGCAGGAAAATCACCAAACCGCGGCAATTTCCTAGAGTTGATATCGTTTATGAAAGAACGGATGTCTGCGTTTGTGGAACAAATGGAATCAGCTGCACAAAATGCAATGTATACATCTCCCCAATCCCAACAGCGACTTTTGCAGTGCGCTGCTGACTTAATACGCGAGGATATCGTTCAGAATGAAAGTGCTGGAGGAATTTTCGCCCTATCGGTTGATGAAGCAAGCTGTGTGGCCAAGAAGGAGTACATGGCCATAGTCGTTAGATTCGTATGTGCAGAAAGTGGATACATTAAAAAGCGATTTTTAGTAACCGTTCATCTGCGAGACACGACTTCCAACTCGCTATTCAACAGTTTGCTTAGCCAGATATCGGCGTGGGGACTTTGATTATCGCAGTGTCGAGGTCAAGGTTACGACGGCGCTACGAACATGTCTGGAGATTACAACAGTCTGCAGTCAAAGATTTGTGATGAAAATGCTTCCGCGTACTACGTTCATTGCTACGCGCATCGGCTGAATCTTGTCGTGGTTAGTGCGGCAGAAGAAAATGTGTCAGTTGTCGAAGTACTCTACAGCTCGTCCACACGACACGTACTGCTTCATGCAAAAGGAAGGATCATTTGCTAGCGGTGGCGCTAACAGAGACCGAAAACATGATATGCGAGGGGTTATTGAAGACAGGGGGGGGCACCAGAAATCTACTGAGAGTGTGGGTTCTACTAGTATTGGAGCATCTCAGCCGCGTTGCTCCGTTGACATGCTTCGGGGGGACGACATTCTTCAGTGGCATCTGTGACGGAAGGCCGACGCCCCCTTCAATCGAATGATAACTTCATCACTTCATCACCTGCCATCGCCATGATTCCTCGACGGTGTTCAAAATCGCGGATGTCAACGTACATCGATCCCAATTACCCATGTAAATTGAGCTATAATGAAAATGTACCAGCAGAGATCGAGGTGTTCTCCGATTTCGCAAAGCCACGAGTAGCAACGATATCCGTAACTCGGTCAGTCTCGAGCTTTTGGCTCTCGCGGTTCATCACCTAGATCTCGGCAACCCATGTATCCACATCATTCACCAAGAAAGCACACACAAAACATTAAAGTTAGTACAAGTACTAAGTTATCACACACGAGAGATCAACCAAACCTACGAATGCTCACCTTGACAGTTACGGCGTGCAGATGCCAGACGGTCAACATACGCGGCGAAGGCCATGGCAAACGGCTCTGAGGCAGGTACGCAGCGAGTGATCCCGTCCAGTGTATCAGCATACTGCCATACTTCTCGTCCGAGTTGTCGAGGTCGCGCACGGCCCACCAGACGCGTACAAAACAGCGAACTTCAGCTGGTTATCGCTATCATCAAGCGCCACGAACATATCATAAGGTTCGCTCTTCACGAAGCCGTCTAGACGGCTGGTGTCACAGTCCACTTTGTTGATGACCACGAGATGTTGAGCGTGGCGTGCAGCGCCTTGGTCAGGACGAACTTGGTCTATGACAGGGGATTCCCACAGTATGGTGTCCACGACGAACCCAACATGTCCACCACGCTCAGTACGCGCTCCACGTCGCCATCAAAATCAGCGTGATCGGGCGGGTCGCCGATGTTGAGGACATGACCATTGTACTTTTCGTCAACTACGGTATTGTGAAAGGTACCCCGAATGCTAATTGACTAGCAAATCGGGTGAGATTTGGACTTATTAACATTCAAACCCTAAATTATTTTAATGTCCTCCTATTTAGCTTCCATATAATTATTTTGGCTCGGATTCATCATTGTAATTACACGCCACCGATCTGAAATTCCTAGTAGCAAGCGAGGATTTGAGGTAGCAGATTTCCCTTCCCAATTCAAAACCCATTTATCTTATATGACATGATATGCGATCAAATTGGTCAGTTGCGCCGTCCCCTAATTCACAAAGACTATTTTCCCATAATAGAACGAGAAAACTGTCACCCCTCTTTGTAATGATAATTGATCGATTCTGGAGACGAATATCATCAATCTTACACAGGACTAATCCATGTTTCCGCCTAAAAAACAGGGGCGGAGCTAGCCTATTTGGGGGGCCGCCCCCATTTTTTCCCAGCTTTCCCGGATATCGATAATAATGAATGTGTATTAAAGAGGATTTCTACGATCAGCCATTGAGCCGAATCGATCTAGTATAGCTTCTTTGTCAACCTTCCCCGACAGATCACGGTCGATGGCAATAATCATAGTGTCAGAAAGCCATCCATCGCCCATCCGAGTTCGATCGACGAAGTCGTGTTTTAATGCGCTTCATCGCCGAAAATGAACGTTCCGTGCTTGCCGCCGAGACTGGTAGAACGCACACTAAGGTGATTATCTTGACAAGACTTGGAACAGCATCACTCATACCACTGTTACGCGTCTGTTGCAGTAGTTCTCCAAGAGTCTTAATATCTGAGAATTCCCCGTCTTTTTTTGGCCATTTCCCAAAATCGAGCAGCTTCTTCGCTAACGAACGGCAATTGTGTCCCAAAACCATCAGCATAGTAGTCAGAAGCATTTCGTTCGATGAAATCTGCGTTCCAATTGACAAAGTTCCAATTAGTACTTAATCCCTTGCATAAAGTCATAAGGCTGAGTACATCAGAGCTGAACCGCCGGTCGATTTCATTAGTCACAGAATCGATAATGGGTAGGTAGACATCCTCGAAGTAGTGTTCTTCTTGAGTGCGAGACATGTGGCTTGATGCATCAGCACCTGGGAATCCAGGTTTACCTTTTCGCCTAGAACGATATCCACGTCGTGTCCACGGGCCCGACTTGCTGGGCACAATGACTTGGTGATACTCGGTTAATGATGCACAAAATGCTTCGGATTGAGCCCACGTCTTATTAAATTGCTCTTTTGTCGCCGATCTTGTGATCTCAGTCCGAATTTGTTGTACTAAACTGGCTGCTGTCCAAAAATCCATGTCGTGGTTCTGTAAATACTGCGAAAGAGTATTAACTATTCCTAAAATCACCATGAGGACTTCGCTGTGGAAGAAAAATCCAAATTTCCACATCTTAATGAGAATACCGGCAGAGTCCACTCTTTTTTTCGAACTTTGAGCATCTTCGGACACAAGCTCTAATACGTTACAAATTGGAATCCATAGTTCTCTGATGCGAATAATTGCTCGAATTCTGCAATTCCATCTTGTTGGGGACGAAGTCCCCACTTATGATCATCTCACTCTTATTTGATCTATGTGTCACCTCTATTTACCTACCTCTAAGGATATGCGACATGAATGGTTAGGGTTTACATTCATACTGGTTTCCCTGGGGCCATTTTGTAAGCAAAAAACCTGGGTTAAAGGACCTATCAATGAAGCTAGCGCGGGATATACCGGTTGATGCTTCTTCGTGCAATTGCGACAGCTTGATTGAAGTTGGCGATGCCATTAAAGTGGGGGGGCCGATTTAGCTCGACGATAAAGGCTAATTAAATAGACGAAACGAGGTCACTCAGTCCGTTGCGTCAGTTTAGCTTGCTTTCGTGTCCGCTAAAGCGCCATCTGGCCATTGGCTTGACTCTGGTTTAGAGCCCTGAACAAGAGACTGTGGTCACAATTACGGGTGGGTTAGTTGTATGCTGTGTCGTTTCGGCTTATTAGGAGCTGTATGGTCCCATGCTGTGCCGTGTCGTTTCGGCTTTTTGGGAGCTGTATGGCCCCACTCAAGGAGACGATCCGCCATTTCTTTTCAGGTGCTATCGACACGTACGCTACGGCCGTACCGATGGACACCCCTGCGACCCGCTCGAGCCGATGGATGAGATCACCGTTGAGATTATCAACAAGAGTTTCATGGTGGACGCGCCATCACCGTCAAGTCCGAGTGCACGACGCGCGTGCACTAATACACTCACCCGGCCGTTTGGTTCATCATGAGGTACCTTCGGATTTGAACAGCCCGGTAACGCGATACCATCAAGTTGAATGCAACAGCCTTCGGAATAGATCAGCCCAGTAGTGCTTGTAGGTCGACAGGACTGCCGACTGCAACAACACCAATCGCACCAAAGCAAGAACTGTTTTTCCACTGTGCACAACAGCAAGCACATGTGATAAAACATTTACAAATCAAGACATACCGTGGATGACAAAAAAATAATCTCAACAAAGTCGACACTTTCGGCATCTTTTCGCGTAAATTGAAATATATAAGAATTCATTTCTGGGTGGCAAATACATGGAATTTTCGTCATTTGTAGTATTTGTAATGGCTGTCAGCTATCACAAATGGCAAAATTGATTAACATTTTATGCGCACTTTTGTCATACGATGTAGAACCTACAGCGGGTACTATATGTACAGTGGTGCAGCTCGTTTTCGGTAAAGTAGGGCAAGTCAAAAAACAGAATTATTCAATTCTCAAGAATAGTTTTCCGGTACATCATTTGGGTGTGGAGCAGAGCTTTCTCATTTGCACCTAACAGCTTCTTGACGTGCACAAAAAGCGAAAACAAAAGCGGTATACACTGTTCCCATATTTGTCGAATCACAACGATAAATCTGAGCATAATAAAGATATACGGAAGCTAAATAGAAGATCATAAGAAATAATTAAGGGTTTGAACTCTAATAACCCAAAACGATGGAGAGATGAGATTAAAGATTTTTAAACAAAACTAGCGCTTATCGTGTGAATCCCAAATTACAATTTATTATCCTAGATATGTTTATAGATATGCCAATAATACATATTGTGAAAACCGCCCAGAATGTCTAATCATTTAGTAAATCGGTCAAGGTTTTGGCTTATTCAGAGTTAGAACTCGTATTTATTGTATTTGAACTCCTTATTAGCTTTTATGTATCGTATTCAGACTTGGATTGACTAAGGCAATTAGCAGCCAGGGCCTTATGCTTAATCAGACTAGCAACCGATTTGTATCTAAGTAAGGCCGAATGCCGACTTGCAAGTTTGCATTCCGGCTTATTCGCATATAGAATGGTAGCAAGGTTGGGGACGATGCGTGGTACCAGCAGCGCTAGGTAAAAGTTAGCGACCACCAAGGGTTAGTAGATCGCCCGAAAGACTGTATTGTATTGACAGGAAGTCATGATACCAAAGAGTTGGCACCCATATTATGGAGGGCATAAGCACATAAAACTTATATCGATAGTTAGATTTAAGGGGTAGTTTCGTCCGTTGAATCCAAAAAAATGAGGTCTGTTTTGGCCAATTCACAGTCGTTTTGCGCTAGAACCTCTCCAAAATAGCACACGAGTGGTGAGACAGGTTCAGCGTCGCGGGTTGTTTTGTTTTTGCTGAAATAACGAGTGTTCATTAGCCCAGAGGCAAAAACAGATGTAGATTCAGCGAGCTAAAACATTCTACCACGAATCCCCCCGTATATAACGTCTAACAATTATCATAATAGTTACATATGTACGCTCAGGTGGCATTACATAGTTTACGTCAAATCAAAGAGCTGTGACTTTGTACGCCATCAGTTTGTACAGTATTGGTTGACGAGGGAGAAACCTACCACGATGATACCAACCCCCATTTTAGCTACTCGGCTTCTGCCTCCAATCAAACAAACAATGCTGGGTCTGTTACGTAGCTAAAACGGTAGGTTTTCGAATGGCAGTATTTTGGTTTCAATCGGACCTAAACTCGCTGTGTAATCGACATTTATAATTTTGGTATCATGACTTCCTGCCAGTACAATAGACGTCTTACACGGCATGCGCCTACATAAATATCAGCCAACAACGGGCTTCAGGCGCGCTGGCCCCTGAATTTAATAAGACTTGCCCTGGATTACACACTTCATTTTGCTAGAGGAAATTGATTTGATGTCGATTTAAACCCACTTTTATGGATTTTCAAATCCGTTTGACATAAATCGGTCAGCTAATAGCGTGTGGGCCTTCCAATCGGTTTTCACAATACTTAACTGGGCAATTGTACTTAGCAAAACTTGGTTTTTTGGAGAAATTAGACCGTCATTGAATGACAGCATTTTCAGCGTCATTTGCACTACTGGGTTGCTTTTATTCCGAGGTAGTTGCAAACGCCATGTGTTCAAAGGGCATACCAGACCCTTGGCTGAGCGGAACTCCTCCTACAAGAGAAATCCCGAGGCTTTTCATTCTAACTAATTCTCCTCGGTAATGCGCACAGCACATGCCATTGAATAACACGACAGTTCCAAGGCTTTCACTTGTCCACGATGCCGCACGTCCTACTTCTCGTCTACCCAGAAGACGTCGCAGTCGCTCAGTTCCATGCTCCAATCTACGGCGAGGTTATCTCGACAATCATGGCGTCGTCGGTGCGGATCAAGATTCTTTATGATCAAGTCGGCGGGCGACCTCGTTGTCATGGTGTCACGAGAACTCTGTGAGCGACGAACCGTTCCAAACGCAGGTGCGCTTGCCCACGGATCCGGAACGTTATTACAGCGTCCGGTGTATGCATAACATGCGGACGGTTTCATTCACGACAAAGTTATTGTCATCGGGGATACTGACGTTATGGTGTCTACCCAGTCAAATGTCCGCCCGCCACGACGCCGTTTGCAAGATGGCTCAGCTTGTTGCTGTACTTCTCGCGCAAAGTCGCCTAGTTGACGACATCAATTTTACCGACACTCTGAAAGCTGCGCACACACTCCTGCTAGACCGCACTTTAGGTCGGAACAAAATGGGGGCGTCAAAAAGCATCATATGCCTGTTGGCTGGTATTGCCAGGTCCGCCTAATTTCCTAAGCTCCCGAATTGATTGCGGTGGATGCATCCTTGTTGAGGGGTGTATAGATACGTTCGTGTAGGTCATGTCCTGGACTACGCCTTCTACGTGGACGGGCGCCGACAAGTTCTGGCCCAACTAGAGCTCGGTGTAGTCTACGGTGATGGGAGGATTCTACTGCGGATGCCGTGGAATCAGTTACTCACGAGGCCACACTCGCAACTGCTTCTCTGCCCGGCGATCAAAGCGCAGATGACGAGGCGGACCAATTTGATTGTCTTTTTGCAACGCTGGAGGCCGAACCTCACGCACCGATGCGCGCCTGGTACATGCCAGCTAGTTGTGATATAGTCGAATTTTCCACGATGTCACATCCTAGCACGCATTAGAGCCCTAGCAGGTCGTCCCGTGGAGCTTTGCTAGTACTTTGACCATCTTGGACGAACCGAAACGCGGACCAGAATGCGCGAAGATCGTACAGTCGTGATCCCGGTAAGCAACACCGCAGTGCAGCAACACGTACGAAGCGAGCCTTCCCTTGGCTTTGCCGCAAGAGCTCTCGGTCGAGATTCAGTAATATCAGATTTGGTGAGCGTTGGACATGGACAAGATCTCGGACAACAGCTTCGTCCAACTCCAACGAAAGAGCTGATTCACGATGCGGTAACAGCAGCGGGATATCGAGGTAAGTCCTTTATGATGTATGTGAACCATGCATGGACATCCGAAGCCACCACCTTTCTTGCCCACCCAGTCATTGTTGGAAAACTATACTCCATCGGCTTTGAAACTATCAGTCCTCCACTTTCTGCGATTTAATCTGGTCGCCCAGCTCGACTTGGCAGACAACCATGGGGTAAACCTGCGCGACTACTCGAGTAGAGTCGCCATTTCCGCAGACGCTGAAGGCTCCGACACGTCCACAACTGCGGCTCCCAACACGTGTTGCTGGAGAGTTCTTTGAGAAGACGACTAGACAGTTAATCCCAGAAGCTCAAGCATTCGCTGACCAACTCGAAGATTTTGACCCATGGTCACCGACGGAGATCAAAGCGGTCGCGTTTTGGATAAGCGAGGTGTTTGGTGCTTATAGATGTGTCGTCGAACATGACATCAGTACTGGAGAGGAGTCTCAGTTCCGCACTCGAACACGCTTTAACTTCCAAGACGCGGAGCTCAACGGCATCATGTTCAAGTTATTGCGAGGCGGCACGCTGTCTCACAGGAAAACTCTCTCGACACGGGTTGAACGAGGCACCCAAGGCTACCAGTCCGGCGGGCGAAGAGAGAAGGGTTCCAACAACGGGCACCAAAAAGGCCGTCCGGTTCTTCGAGACGTACAGAATCAACCCTCTAAGAAAAAAATGGGCGTGAACTCCGATATATCTCCACACAGGGATGTCCATCTACGTCGCCCGACCAATGCGTACGATCATACCTCTGTCACTTGGAGGTTTCGTCAATTCACCCCAAGGTCCACGCGTTTGTATGCGAGCCCTATGGTGGGTCCAAAGTGCCAGCTGAGTCCAACTGAACCGCAAACTTACCGAACGCCAACCGCAGCAGCTTCGTGATTTCGCTAAATGTGGTGGGTGGTGTCAAGGTAGCTCTTAAAGCGAGGCTGCAACTCGCCTGGGGCCGGGATGTGCATGATCGGGAGTCAAATATTGGTTGTGCTAGCCGCATTTTGACACTGCGTACACCCGCTCATATTAATGAAGAAGATGTCGAGCGACTGTCGCTGTGCATCATCCAGAACCGAAGACACTATTCGGCAGTAGAGGGGACGAACCGCTATTGACAATCGGCTTAGCAAAGCTCTTGACGCCCACCACTTGACCGGTGTTGTTACGCATAAGTTTCGCCAGCGACCACTTCTCACTAATACGCAATGTGAACACAAAAACCACAAATCAGCTTATGTGATGGAGAGAACAGTGTTACGCAATATTGGAGAAGGTCAAGAACAAGGGACGTATCTCGTGGTCAACCCAAAGGCAGCCTCAACGTGGTCAAATATTCTCTCCAGCCCCTTCGGGTGCGTCCCGAAACCTGGGGTAGACCGACAAGAGGGAGCCCGCATAACCCACTTGTCGTACCCTCATGGAGGCCCAACGAACGACTACGCGGACCAGTACAGCTTACAGCAGCTGTCCAGCGTATTCTCCAGCGTCGCTCCCAATCCCCTGAAGTTGTACTTTAAATGATGATAGCAGACGTAAAGTCAGTATTCAGACTGATTCCAGTCAGCGAAAGCGTAAGGTCGATGTTCGCTGGGAAACTACCGGAATACGACCTCGCCATTGTGGACTGGCGCACCGGCTCATTACGGTACTTTCTGTGATGCGATATCGTATCTGAGGCGTCGTGAAAGTACAGCAACCTTGACTTTGGAGTCGCAAGGTAAAACTGTTACGCCTGGGTTGATGATCATGTACTGATCGAGCCGGCTACACCGGACCGACTCGTGACATGTGAGTATGCACTTCGCCTGGCAATTTTGCCGTTGCTAGGAACCCGTTTCGTAAACGAGAAGAAGTTCACGAAATGAGATACAAAGCTGGTTTTGCCCCTCGGACTAGAATTGAACACGCGCGCAGCCACAGTCTCGATGTCTGAGTCCAAAAATGAGAAGGCTCTAGATCGCATCCGAGAGCCGCGACGATAAGCGGTCACGGCACGCTCCACTCTGGAGAAGATTTTGGCTGTTTGAGACATATTTGCCTGTGTGTTAGACCGGCAAAAGCCTTTTTTTTCAGCACCTTCTGACTTTATGGCGTAGTGAAGCACCGTTAAACTCGCGAAAAGCTCAACTCGATCTCGACTGGTTCGAAGCCATCGTTACGTATGATCAGTTGCGAAGCGTACCGTTGACGCTGTTTAGACAGTTCCAAGGGCCAAGCCTACATTTCATGATGGATGGAAGCACTGAAGGTCTCTGCGATCTGAACCTACTCCGGTGCGCGTACATACGTGTTCGATTAGATCAGACTGGGCAGGTGCTCATCAATGCTGGTACTTTGTCGATCAATGCTCGGGACAACTAAGCGCGACATTCGCTGTACCGGTCTGGAATGCAACATGGAGAAGCCCCGATCCAAGTAGGCACATACCTGCCAGCGCGTGGATTGATAATCAAGCGGTCGTAATGTGATGCAACAAGCTAAAGTGTTCGAACGAGTATTCCCAAGAGATGAACAGAGTGATCGGCGCGGCGGAAGATATTCACGGCATCTGGCTCTTGGCTTCTCATATCGTGAGTGAAAGCAATTTTCTGGATTATCTGGGGTCTCGCGAGTGGGAAAACCTACTATTGTACGCAAATGGAGATCGCTAACGGCTACATGGACACAGGTTTTGGTTCCAGCGCGCTGTAGGGAGATCTACACCGGGGAATGATCTCCCTTCAGCTCAACTCAGTCACGTTAAGTGGTTTCGACGAGTATTTGCAGGGTTTACACCGCAGCTCAGCGAAAGCCGCAACACCGTTCTGGTCGGGGTGCGTCGAGTCAGCTGAGCGCCGTAACCCAAAGCTCCAGTTGCTTTCGCCATGCTCAAGTGGATCTCAGGACACACCGACTTCAGTAGAGCTCAGCATTGCCTCAATTTTTGGGTTAGTTTCTACTTTCTTCTGCGGAGCTCCGAGTTCTTGAGTGTCAAAGGCGGTCGTCGCCGATGTGCTCTACAAGTTCAAGATGTGCAAGTGACCGACGAAAATGGAGGGCGCTGGCGCCTGATTTCGGAGGCAAACGAGTGCATGTCACATTCCGAGTAAGTAAAAAGGACAAATCGGCCGAGATAGCTGTCAGGAACCCCAGCGGTCAGACCACAACACTGCATGCCCCGTAATGGCAGCGATCATGCTGCTGGAGAACGCTAGACGACGCGGACTACGGACATCCGACTTTTGATTTATCAATCGCTCCAGTATGTTGTGGGTGGACGAGGTGCCGCGGTTGATCAAGCTGCGGCAGCAGCCCTTGAAAAGGATGCATCTGTATTCTCTGGTCACTCACTGCGAAGTGGTAGCACGATCGCACTTCTTGTTGCAAACGTGGATTCAACGGCAATCAAACGGTAGGGAAGGTGAACCTCGAACATTTTCCAACGGTACAACCGCTATTCCAGGGATGTGGGATCATGCGTAGCGACTCAAATGTCCGGGGGAGCCAGTTCTGTACGCTATCAGTGAACCAGACGCGTAATCTTGGACTCACACCGCTTAGTGATGTGCACGTACTGATCAATTTGGCTACATTCAATACAAACAGTTTCCCCAACATTTTACTCAACAACAGCGCTCCTTGCACAAAAAAAACTATTTTATGTGGTAATTATTGTTGGAAATGGCTGAAGCCACGATGTACGACGCCAAGTTATGTACAAGGTGTATACAGGTTTAGGCAGAACTAGGCTAGTTTAGGATGTTCTAGAAGGTTGAGGAACAGTCGCTGCACGACTGGTAGGAGAGAGATCACTTCGCAATTTGGGAAGACACTGACGAGGCCCCGGCGGGGGCCAAAACGCGTCTGGCACGCGCTAATGGAAGTCACCAACCACACATGCGTTATCAGCCTTCCAATAATTATCCCCACACCTGTGCACGTGGCTTATATATGCTTAATAAAACACCTTGATTTAATTACGATATCCCAACATTATAATTTCTATACACAACTGCTGTATAACGAGATCTTAAGTTGGAGGTCCAACGTAGTATAGATGCCAAAAGCAAATGGCGTCAGCACTACTCCAGGAATGTTGAGCGGGTCAGCATACGGGAACTAACAGGTTTCTGATCTTACGTACGTGTTGTGCCTAGCCATCAAGTAGAGATGGAGCCACAAGGTGGTGCTCAGCGAGATAACCCAACGCAGCACGTTAGTTCATGGGTATGAGTCTTGTGACTTCTTTCGTTACCACTGCATCAACTATTCAAACTGTAGTCAACTCGATACAGAGGCAGCGATTGTCGGAGCGGCACTTGGAATAGCATTCACACTAGTCAGTAGAGAGGGAAGGGTTGTTTTATAGAAGAAGAAATCGATTCTACTAGATTTCAAGAAGTAGAGAATGGAAGGTTTGTGTCAAATCCGGTTGATTCGGTTAGATACGAATCAACCCTGTAGCAGCCTCAACCGGATGACAAAATCCAGTTTGGTGGGAGGTGGGTTTTACCTGCGATTAGGGCTGTCGACGTCGAGGGTCTGAATGTCGACTCGACGTCCGTTGGCATACGACGTCTGGTGGTGTCAGGTGACGTCTTACCGACGCCAGGCTGGCATTGGGCCTCTTTAAGCTGTTGATTGGTCAAAATGACTTCAGTAAAACCAATCAGAGAGCTCAATCTTGCAGGGTCGCGCAATGCCTCATTGCCTCATCCCATTTGTGCTTTGGGACTCAAGTAAGCTCGCAATGGAACTCAGATCCACGCCAATAATGTCCTCCTCTGACTGCGAGGCAGCCTTCACCAACGCCTTAACATCAACCGGTTTGTCGTCTTTCATGTGAGCAACGCCCTTGCTCGGCTGGTAGCCAAACGCAAGCACCTTGGGCTCAGTCCATGTCTTGAATAAAGCAGTAAATAGAGGATTCTCACCCTCTTCGACCACGCGGGTAATGGTCGTGTGCGAGGGGCGTACTCCATCCATTCATCTAGCGTGAAGCCGCCCAGTTTACCACAATGAGCCTGTCAAATATGGTCATTCGGTTATCATCATGGTCAAATTGTAGCAAGTCTGTGTTGGATCACACGATCTATGCAAGTGCTGGTGCCTCAGTTGTGCGCGGCAGCTTCCCGATTCACGCACGCGAATGTCAGCACACCACAAACATGTACACCACAAGCAATAGTCGTTCACAGCATGCTCGCCTGGAAGAGAAATGAAGCATCTGTGGCCTTGATCATCGAAGCAGGAGGCTAGCATACATGTACCCATTGGTAACTGAAGTGCCCTCACCGAGGTGCTCGAGTACATCTCTTAATTCGAAATAGTGACAATGAGCACGATGTCGAGGGTCGTCAGCAGCGACGTCGGTCGACGTCTGACCGTTAGACGGGCCGACGACCCGACGTCGACAGCCCTACCTGCGATTATCTGTAGCTGTCGGTAAACCTTATCAGTCGGCGTTGTAGACGTGCACGATTCTGGAATCGTTGATAGGTTTGAGACGTTCCAGAATCGTGCACGGCGGCTACGCGTCCTCTGTAAGGGTGAGAAAAGCAAGCCCTGGGAGTATCAGTCACGTTACATGGGCGTCGGGGTGCCTGAAGAAGGACTTGAAGGCGCCGTGCTACATGTGCCCCAACAGCAAGTAGGGGGAGGAGGAAATGCTAGAGCAGCGAGTGATTTTGATAGAAACGAGTCTCAGCTCCATTATCAATGTTGGCAAAGATGCCCCAATAACTCACGCAAACGATATGGGGCCAAATACACACAATTATACGTGGCCTCGATTAGCTGAAAATGTTGCGGCTTCACCCAGCTATCAACAATAAAACAGCTGTACTAAGTATTTTCACCCTAGCTGGCACTGAGCCAACAAGTCACACCAAAACATAGTCGTCTGTCGACCTTTCCGACTTGTCCCACTCGTTTTGGTGCATATTCCCTTGCGACATTTGTTTTATTGTTAACTGGTGTACACGCACTGCACCGTTGCTGACCGAGTCGCCTCGAGCTCACTCTCCTTTTTCCAATGCTACTACGCAGACCTCCTGCTCGGTCTGTCAGGGCGTGAACCCCCACGACGACGTAGCCCACTGTAGAGCGCACAGGTTACGCCAGAGGTCGCTGATTCGACTTCAGTCAATGTCATCAATTGCTGTAAACTGCCTACATTTGTTACTATTTGACTTGTTGACTAACTACTTCTAGTTCGTCCTGCGTGTATCCAGAACCAGAATCCTTGATGGCAACAGTCTATAACAAACGCTGGTGGTGCTCGATCATCTCGTTTTGGTTACTAGAGAAAGCGCTTGAAGCCAGCACCAGATCCCTTCGACGTGCGTTTGCGTTCGACTAGGAACGCGAGCACGTGTTCTATCGCCCTCTTGTCCTATATCAGGATCCGGTCAGTCCACATCTGTGATGTCCAGCTCGACCCCGTCCTCCAAAACAAGAAGAGCAGTTTTATGATGGCGATCAGCTTGGCGTCGGACCTCTGATGCTTCGAGATCTGTGTCTGCCACGTCCACGGTTCTTGTACGCAATCCATGTGGTGTATCTGTGAGGCACTGAAGAACTGCGTTGTTTCTTCTTTGGTTTCCTGACACCAGCGTCTGCATTCTTGGGCTTGTGGCGCTTACTTGAGGGTAGTACCAGATCGTTGTTCAGGTTGGCCTCAAACACGTTCATACGTGCGTCTTGGCGCTGGGTATGCTCGATAAACTGGTTAGCGGGAGCAGCATGGTGCCGAAGCATCTTCTGCCTGTTGGGTTTTCGGTTGGTTTGGTGGGTTGCGAGGTTGTGTATTCTTGGCTCTTTTAGTTACACTTGTCATAGGCTGCGGATATCGAGTGAGTCGACTAGGTAAGGAGGGCCGCGTACAGTGCCACTGTGGAGGATGAAATCTTCCACCCACTTGATGCCAGGAGCGTTGGAATTGAGTTCCGATCAATAAATGCTGTTTTGAAGAAGTTAGGGAATATCCACCGCCGGTAGCAAATCGCGGATTAAACAGCAAACTATTGTAGTTTACGGATAAATTGTTACTGCCAATCTCCATCGCGGACAGCAAATTGAGGCCGGTAGAAAAATAAAGCTTCTCACGGCACCAAATGGCGCCGATTTGCTTCCGCATTTGACACCAGCACCTTCCAAAAAGAATGGGTCAGTACTGAAATCAAGGGTAGCTCCCAGATAAATTAGGACGGAGGACGAATTATATCTCCGTAATTAGAATAATCGCCCTCTCCCCCCCCAAAAAAAAAAAAACTTGCGAAAGCCCCAGGAATAGGCATCAATGCTTTTCAAGTCGGGCGATGTCTCTTTTGGCATGGACGTGCGTGCGTTATCACTTTGAGTCGATATCGTCACTAAGAACACAAGAGCAAGCCTTAAGCTCGAAAACGTGTCAGTGATGCAAAACTTCGCATCTCGTAATACTTCAATGCAGCTATTTTATGGTACCGTGATCTCTGTGCCACATTCGACATAGATACAAAAGTCGATCCCTACAGACCATCGAAAAGACCAGCGCCAGTTATTGAAGCCGAATTATCATCACGTTGCACGTCTTGAAGAATGTTGTACAGCAGGGCAAGTGATGCAGCACCCTGCGGGGCATCACTTTTCCAGTTACCATCGGTGTTTGTACCAAGCTCACCAAACAACTCGAGGACAGCTCCGTCTGGCATTTTGAGAAAGTGGCGATGCAGCTCTCGAGTGCCATCGAGCTCCACATTGTACACAGCGATGTGCGTGTTGGTCTCGCGAAAGAGTGGGTCAAGTGGATCGGACAACGCGTACTCGTGGACAAACACCTTACGTTGCGTGCCATGAGGACCTTTCCAGCGAGTGGCCTGAGCACAGACCGTCTGCAGCTCCTGCAGCGAAATCTCGGCGTCGTGTGGGACGAAGAATGCGTCTTCATGACCGTGGACACGTCGATATACGTCGAGCATTCGCCCGTTCATGTGGATGTAGAGCAGATAGACGTAGAGCGCTACAAGACCCAGACACGTGAGTGCCACGTACAGGATGAGGACAATGAAGATGCCCACCAAACCACTACCCTCTTGTGCCTGGAATCGCAAATACAGTTTGAACCAGTCACCATTCACGCAGGAGCACCCAGACGCTGTCAATGATACGGCACACTCGCTTAGATGTGAACACCCGTAGTGGTGCGAGAATACATCGACTACAAGCACGAGAAATGGATCGAGGACGGTGGCGATTCCAGCACAGACGACGAAGTTGGAGCCAAATGCTGGTAGATCTCCGACGTAGCGTTGGCCTAATGCCGCTGCGCCAGACAGGAAACCAAACATCATCGTGTTGCCGAGTACCCCCAACGATATCAAACCGATATCAATGTGAGTGGCGACAGTTTGCCACGTATACTTGACGATACACGTAGTCCATCGCGGCTGAAAGTCGTACACTGGTACTCGATTCCCCCGCAAAAACAACCACTGCGTCACGTAATGCACGTATAATCGAATCCAACATGCAAACAGCAGCATGGCTATGAGTCGCCAGAACTCAAGTGTATGCCAGTTTGAAAAATCCAAATCCACTAGCAATTCGTGACGCAGGTAGTGCAGCTTTCGTTGAGCATGAAATCGTTGATGACGCGCCGTCTCCATCGAGGCAGCAGCGTTCACTGAGTAAGTGTAATTCTCCACATCAATTTGTTGATGCCGTTTTAAAGGTGTAGCTTCGCTGTCTTCAGGAATTTCCAAGTCTTCGTCAATGCTGTCAAACTGATCCGAGACTTGAAGTCCGTCCAGTCCTATCTGACGAAAACTTGTCTGATCTTTGAGCATCGGTTCACGATCATCTTCGCTTCGGTTTTCACCTTCGACTGGAATTGCATTATGAATGGGGTTCCGATTCTGTTGTATTGCGACCGCATCGCCCGACTATCCTTTCATCAAAGTAAGCAAGTACATGAACGATTGATAAGAAATTATCAGAAGTCAACAACAAACAACTAGGAAGAGCTCACTTACGTAAACTCGGGTCTTCTTGGTAGGGCTAAAGCCTACAAGCCAACGTTTCCACTTCCACTGCGATGTAGACAAAATTCGCGGTGGTGGTCTAGCCTTCTTTTTCTTCGGATAGATGGAAGCAGCGTCGTCTTCGTCCACAAGAAGTGTCGAAGTGGACGAGTAAGGTTTCACAACAGCACCACCGTTGTGTTTCGCACTACTTGTTGTGTGTATATCTTCATTTGTCCCCTCTTGAACAAAATTTTCTATGTGGAATCCGCCATTACTGCGCTGACGAGGAGATGGAAGCGAGCGCTTCCGAAGTGTTGGGGGGTTTGGTGCTGCGGTGGACATTTTGCGCATATACCGTTGATGATTGTTTTCCACTTCTGGGAGCATGAGCCGCAGTAAACCTCCACGCTCGTCGATCTCCGCATCAAATGGGTCTTCACCACCGGGTCGATTTCGTGATGCTCGATGCAGCAACACAGCCGGAGGCTTTGGAAGATGGTATACGTGAAGATAGAAATTGCAGAGCCACGAGGACAAGTCGGTTTGGTACAATTTTTCCATGTCTCGGTACTTGTCCATCGTGTGGTCCATTTCGCCACGCAGTAGCGGCACCTTGAATTTTCCCTGCACGACTTGAAACTCAGGAGTAGTGAGTGGTAGAGCACCCCAAGCTACAACTTGGTCGGTTTGCATTGCCACAGTTTGATTTAAAAATTGGCCACCCCGACGCCGTCGTCTGCTAGGCATAGTCCTTACGTTGTTGCCAGAATACGCCGCTGTTGTCGCTTGAGAGAGCAGGAAAAGCTCGAAGACAAGTGTATTCCCGGGTCGGAGCTCAAGTTCAGGCGGACAAACCACGAACATATCCTGATTCACCATCACCTCCGTATTGTAGAAGCGGCCGCGGTGGTGGAACGGCCGCGTGAAGTTTGGACGACCTACATTTGTCCGCGTTGAGTTGTTATCGCTGGTTGCTGCTGTATTGGGAGACACTTCCGGGTCCCAATTCGTCCAGTGCAATGCGTGGCCACCTAGACGATCGTACAAAGTCACCACCATGACGTATTTCCCGGGAGGTAACTTGTCCTTCACCGCGTTTAGCATCTTGCATCGAATGCGAATTGTTAACGGAATTCGAGCCCACTCAACACGATAGCGTTTTCGACTCTGTGGGACACGTGAAGGCAGCAATGAGCCGTAAAGCTGCTCCACTCGAGCCTCTTGCTTTTTGAGCGTGTCCTTCAAGTGTGTCTCGGCTTGCTGAAACACGCGTCCAATTCTTCGTGCACGTAGCTGCATGGTCTCTGCAGCTTGTCGATCTTTCAACACCAGCTCTGCGTGACGACGTCGAGCTTCCTGTAACAATCTCTCTCGAGCAAGTGCTTCTTGCTGAGCCAAATGGATCTCTCGCTGACGATACAGACTGCTCTCGAGCTCAGCTTGACGTAGCTTGGCCTCCTCGACCTGCTGCTCTCGCTGCTGCACTTCTTCTATCGGCACAGAACCGACCACCACCTCTGCGTCAGGGATCACAACCTCAAACTCGTCCAAGTACTGCGGGATCTCTCGGTTCTGCAGCTGACTAGACAGCACATCGATGATGGAGTGTGCGTCATGGTCTCTCGGCGTCCTCAACTCATCCGGTGCATTGCTGCCGTCGACGTCATCCCACAGCGAGTCGTAGCTGTCGCCCACCTCTTGATCAACTTGATCCTCCTCCGTCTCGTGGCTCCTTTCATCAACATCCGCCTCAATTTCACCTTCGCGTAGCCGGGCATCGCCTGGCTGCATCCGTACGTCTGCAATAAACCTGCTCCTTGCTTCAGGCCATGCGCAGCAACGTCAACTAAGCTAGTACCACGCTCAAACCAACGCTAATAATACACTGCAACTGCAACAAGTACACCAAACATGTAGCCATGTAAAGACACATGGCTACATATATCGCTTTGACCAATCAGTGGTCGTCTCAAATTGTAACCAATCACTACCGCACCTTAGTGCAACTTCGGTTATGTTGTGCGGAAGGATAGTATGTTGCCTGAACAGACTTTGAGTTGCTTATAGACGCTATGTAGTGTGGACCACCCTTGCACGCCATACTATACAGATTGGCTAAAATGGAAAATATTTTGTCCAATAGGATTATGCACGACTAAAGTCACTGGAAGAGCAGTCCTCCACCTTCACCTCCACCAAGACGATGGCGCGCGATGCTCGGGGCGTGACGTGCCGCGAGTGCGGTTGCCTCAACTTCAGCTCAGAGCACGAGGTGTGCGACAAATGCCGCTCCAAGACGCTGGCGTTCCGCCCCACCGCGCGGCGACTGGCAACCGGCAGCGCCTCAAGCAGCCGACGCCATGACGATTCTGATCGCCAAGCGCACTCAATTAGCAAGAAGAGGAGGTACGAAGAGACCAAAAACACCTCAAATAATAAAAATGAGGACAAGCACAAGCGAGACCGGAAACAGGAGCGACCAGCGCCGCCTGCAGCGAAGAAGCAGCCGGACGTGATTGACCTCATTTCGGACGATGAAGGGGAAGACGATGTGGTGGTTCAGAAGGTTATTAGAGAAAGTTTAAAGACGGTGAGACAGGAAGAAAAAGAGGAGAAGAAGGAGGACAATGAGCCTCGAGAATTGTTCCAAAGCCGCGTATTCCCGTCCGTGACATTCGTGGAGAGCGACTTCCCGACGATGGAGGTCGGAGCGTTGATGAGGAAGAGAGCGGTGGACCAGGGGCTTTTACACTCGCAGCCGACAGGTGGGAGAGCTGCAATGGCAGCGGGGAAGAATGGGCAGGAGAAGGCATCGAAATCAGTTTCTCAGCCGACCCCGAAAGTCTCACGAGCTGTAGATCCTAAACCTGCGGAACCCAGACCACCACCTATAGTTGTGAATGGCGATAAAGAGGAGAAGAAGGAAAACGAAGCGGCGACGGTGACGCCAGAGAAGAAAACGGAGAAGGTAGAAGAAAAGGAATTGACGAAGATACCAGGTGAGAAGGGATCGACTACTGCTGTTCCTGCTGATACAACTGCTGCAGATGTAGTAAGAAAGGATGCAACACCAGCAGAGGAGAAGGCAGCTAGTAGTGACGAAGTGGACCCGCTTTTCCAGTCGCGAATGTTCGACTCGATTGAGTTCAAAGCGTCGGATTTTGCCACGGTGCTCGATGGTTTAGCGGTGGCGAGACGAAGCCATCCACCGGCATCGTCGTCGTCTAACACAGCAACTTCAACGTCTGTGGAACCAGGCGCCACCGCACCAACTGTATCTGCTGCACCCCCTAAAACAAATGAAATGAGGGGACTAGCAACGGTAGCATCGTCGATCACCACACCAGCACCCTCAAGCACAACCACAAAGACCACTTCTGAGGCAAAAACAACCCCATCGACCACAGAGTCTGCGGCACCTAAAGTGGCAACAACGCCGGCAACAGCGGCAAACACTTCGACATCACGACCTAGTGCGAGCGTACCTCAACCGGTATCTAACGCACCCGCAGCGTCAGCAGTAACAGCAACAGCGTCTGCAAAGCCAACGCCTAAGTCTGCAGCACTGATACCACCTACCAAGGCAGCGTCAAATCATTCGATCCCTGCAGCAGCGACGCCATCAACCAAGGTAGCGTCAGCACCAAGTCAAGCAAGCTCAGCACCTAGCGCAACTGCGAACCCAGTAGTAACGACAGTGGTGCCACCAAAGTCGTCACCAGTACCGGCACCAGTGCCGTCGAAACCTTCCTCAGCAACGCCCGCATCTTCGACGATGAAGCCGACGTCTACGGCAGATACAGCAAAAAAGCCAGCAGCAACCTCTTCAGCAACTACCTCTGTTTATGATTCTGTCACAAGCTCTGCTCCAACGGTGGTATCCTCTGCCGCCACAATTTCTGACCAAAGTCGAGCAAACGGCAATGCTAATGTGCTATTGCCCAAGAAGAAGCATTCTGAAGGGGTCCCGCGTACAGATGAGGAGAAGCGGCATACGAAGCCACCACCTATTGATGTGAGTGTATCGGGTGATGCAGACGGGGTTGAATTCGTCAAGGTCAATGCAGCGCCCCGTGAAGTGCTTCCTGTGGAGCCTCCCACCTTGGGATATTGCAGCCCAGAGTTTTTGGCATTCATGCGGGAGTGTGGTGATGAAGACGGTGATGAAGAAGACGATCCTGATGAAGTGAGCCGTTCGCAGTTGAAGCGCTTAGATGTGGTGGACCTCACAAATTTGAGTGATTCGGAGGATAGTGAGGCAGAGTCTCCACTACCAACTCCACACGATGGAGCTACCCAGCAAAGGCTAGCAGCAAATGGCCAGGCTGCAGCAGTGGGTCAACCAGTAGCTGCCGCAAATGTGAATGCGTCTGGAACAGGAACGTGGTACGTTCCGACGCTGGATAGTGACCGGAAACGTACACAACCTGAGAAGGTAAAGTGCGAGTTGTGTGAGGAAAAGGGATCACCGTACAGGTTAATACGCTGTCCTACTTGCACAAAATATTATCACAGGAAGTGCGCGAAGGAGAACGGTGACGAGAACATTTGCTGGAACTGTGAGCTTGGGTCGATGATCGACGACACCGAACTGGACGAAGAGCACGCAAAGCACAATAGCGAATATTTAGCGTATTTGAAGGCGATACGGAGGTCATCTTCACCTGAAGATGGCGAAGGCGAAGAGGAAGAGGAATATGATGACAACGAAGGTCAAGAGGGTGAAGATGTACCAGCAGATGATGTTGAGATAGAAAGCCTTGCCGAGGGTGAAGAAGACAGTAACCCGTTTTCAGAAGAGGGCAACGCTAAGAGGCCAGGCAAGAGATGGATGGAGTTTATTGGGGGCGCGACAGCTGACATCGATGCTACGTACCACGAGGTCACGAATCGTATCGCAGAGGAACTTCGTGATGAAGAGAAGAAGCAGTTGTACTCGCGAGGTTTTGTGTCACGTGACGAATTCGAAGCGCAGATGACGGAGGTGGAGGAATATTATATCAGCGAGGAGGCTCGGTTGCAGCAACTAGAACGGGAGAAGGCGATCGAAGCTAAGAAGGCGGCTGAAGCTAGAAAAGCTGCAGCCGACGGTGAACAGCATGCGGGCACTAGTGCTATTGAGCCAGACGCGCCTTCAGTATCAACACCAACACTGCCCGAGAGCTCTACTGCTGGAGGCGTTGCGAACACTGCTGTTCCTCCGCCCAGCACAACCACAACTGTAACCCCACCTGCCACTGTGTCGAACACCGCCGCGACATCAACGACCACACCCGTAGCAGTCCCTACGCCGATGTCCTCCACAACCCCTCACCCTGCAGCCCCCACAGCAGCACGCACAGCAGTGCCTGCCCCGATGTTTGTGCCTGCGGTAGGTGTACCAACGGCAGCTTTCGCTACTGCATTCAGGACAGCATTATCGAGATCAGCACCTCCCCCTGCTTCAAAGCCCTAAAACACTTGTTAACCTCCTTCGAGTATAGTCACCGCATTTAATGTTGATTCGAATGACAAGAGCATGCGTGTAGCCAACTTCAACGACAAGAGGTTACCTGTCACTCACTCGAGGGACGACACTCTTTAGAGGGATCAAGCGTCCTCGCGCCAAAACGCGCCAAGCGAACACAGCCACTTCGGGCAGCCTCGTGTCGGGAGCGCGTCGTCTCTGTGTGCGTCTTCAGCCCACGTATCGCCACAACACTTGAGGCAACATGGTAGAGGTACGTCTCCGCTACATTTCCATGCCATTGCTGCTCTCTGAAGCCTCCGATTACGTGTGCAATTGTCTCCGCGCTGTTGGATCTGTCTATACTGACTTTTTGTATTGATTTCCATAGCAGAAGAAGGGGCCCAAGCAGGCCACGATGTTCAGCTTCTTCTCACCAAAGAAACCTGGCCAGGAATCAGACGAGAATGCGGCGGAATCAGAGTCCAAGAGCGTCGGAGCCAAGCGACCAAGAGCCCCGTCGCCTCCTGCTAAAACGGAGGCTAATTCCGTCGATAAAACGGAGGCTGAAGGTAAGAAGAAGGCTGTAAGTGCTAAACCAAAGGCTAAAACGAAGCCTAAAGCCAAAGCCAAGGGGAAGACCAAGGCGTCACCTAAAGCCAAGGCTAAACCTAGACAGAAAGGACCTCCTCCAAGATTCATTTCGCCTCATGCAGCGGCGGATAGTGAGGATGATGACGACTTGGATGAGGATGTGTTTAATACACCGGAAGCGAAGCGAGCTAGAGCGGAACTTGAGACGGGCGGGGAGATTGTCCCCGCTGGAGCTCCCATCTCAGACGACGCCGTTGTGGAGGAGTCTGATGTTGTGGACGTCAGTGGGGAGGATGCTGCAGCCACTGAAGTGGCAGGTAATGGTAAAATTGGTGGAGACGACGCAGTAGTTGGTAAAGAGGTTGCAACTGAAGAGGGTGTTGTTGATCTCACTGCTGCGTCGGTGCCAAATTCAGCAAATGATGACAAGACTGAAGCAGCAACAGAGAATGCTGATTCGAAAAAGGCAAAGGCCAAAGTGGCTCAATTGCCTCTGTCAAGAAATAATAAAACAGCAGCGAAGACTCCGACCAAGCGGCAACAAAAGATGAAAGAAAAAGCTGCTGCAGAAGCGAAACCTGCCCCGGTGGAGCCATTAGATCCGGCTATCCAGGCCCGTGTTGACACATACAAGCTCAAGACAGATGAGTTGACACGACAGTATACAGAGCTCCTTCAGTCGAAGCAGGAAAGCGACGCGACCATGCAAGATATCTATGGTGCTGGGTTGGATTGCGACTTGGACGTTACTGTTGAACACGAAAAAGCACAGCAGGCTCTAGCGGAGACGTGGCAGAAGCTTCAAGACCACGCACATGCCACCAGTAGTACTGCAGACTCAGCTGCTTTGCCGTCTACAGTCGAATTTCCTCACGAAGTGAAATGCTTAATCGTGAAGGGTGTTCAGGGACGGACTGCGAGTCTATCAGTGATGACCAGCGAGCTTCTAGCCTCATTTAAAAAAGATCTAGAAGCCGACGATGCTGAAATGGAGGCGGCAGAGAAAACAAGCAGTTCCGACATTGAATCGCTAGACAGCGTTGTATCGCTAGCGATGGAAATGGAGATCAAAATGCTCGCGCAACGCACGCCGCATGGTGTGCGTCCTGCAAAGGCGAACGTGTTCGAGGACACAAGTGTCGATGCATTATGGGTGTGGGAGGTAGGCAACCTGGAGAAGTATTTCCAGGATGAAGCACAGAAGACCATAAAACGTATGCGCAAAAATCGCAAACGATTGGGTCAGCAGTTGAAGGCACTGGCGCGAGTAGTTCAGCTTCTTCACCAGAAACCTGTGGATGAGACGAAAGTGAGTGCTGAGGAAGCGAAGGTTGCAAAACTTGGGTTTGCAGTGGATGCTGAATTGCAAAAAGCAAAAGACCGAGAGGCAAAGGAACAAGAAAAACGGAATGCTGCCGAGGAGAAAAGGCGGCATGGACTTGAGCGCCAACAGGCGAAGGAGGCGAAGGATGAAGAGAAGCGAAAGCGCGAGCGTGAGGAGGAGGAGAAGAAGAAAGCTGTGTCGTCCAAGCGGCAAAAAAGATTCATGGCATTCTTTGATGCGACTCTAGCAAATAGCGCTGGGACCACCGAATCGGCAATAGATGTGACAGTTGACCAAGACACAGAGCAAGCTAGCGACGCGGTCGAAAGCAAGAGTGCGAAGATCGTTCGCATGGATGCAGCTATTAGCTTTTTGGGTTCCAGTGGAGACGCACCATCACCTTCACCTGGTGCTGAGGCTCAGTCGATCTTCTCGTCATTGAAGGGCAAACGAGACGCAACCAAGAAGCAAGCAGACAAGACTTCTCCTAATGGCTGGGGTGCTCGGCGGCATCGCGACTCAAAGTTGGGTGTGATGAAGCTACTTCAGTTTTACGAGAACAACCGACCGGCGTACTATGGTACTTTCAGCACGAAGTGTCCCGCTTTCCATGGCGGTCGCCGGCCACTCGCACAGTATTCCAAGTTGGACTACTCCGTGGACAGTGACGATGAGTGGGAAGAGGAAGAGCCTGGTGAGAGCCTGTCAGACGACGATAATGATGGCGAGGAGTCCGACGAGGATAACTTGGACTACGGAGACCAGTGGCTGGCCTATGAAGACGAAGTTGATTACATGGATGGTGTTGACGGTGAAGATGACCCGATGGAGCGCGGTGAAGGACCATCGTCGCCTACGAAGCACAAACTGCCGTCGCAGCTCCAGAAGAAGCGCGTGAAGGCCAAAGCCGTCAAACCTGCGAAGCTGGAGCCTCAGATCGTTGGACCGTTCTGGTGTAGTGACAACTTGGGCAAGGATTGTTTTGCAGAGAATCACTTCCGTGGTCTTGCAGGTGAGCTATTGTGCGAGCCGGTGTTCGAGTCTACTCTGATGCGGAAAGCTCGCGAGTACGAAGCAGAGCAGAAGAGACTGGAAGCTTTGCGGCTAGAGCAACAGCGGAAGAAGGAACAGCAGCAAGCGGAGGAGAAGCTGAAGGCGCAAGAGAAGAAGGCGGAGGAGGCGAAGCAGAAGGCTGCAGCAAAACAGGCCACAGCTAAGCAAGTGGAGAAGTCTACGCCTGCCAAACTTACGCCTGCAAAGTCCACACCGCAGAAGCCAACGCCAGCAAAGGCCACAACTGCAAAACCTTCAGCTGCGAAGACACCTCCTGCAAAGGCCACGCCTCAGAAGCCTAAGACGCAGAAGACACCAGCGAAGCCGTCACCGAGCCCGGCCAAGTCAGCTTCCGCATCTGCGTCCGCATCGCCATCTCCGGCCAAGTCGCCGGCGCCACAGATAGATTCGTTTTTCAAGAAGGTGGCGGGCCCTGTGCCAGTACCTTCCAAGCCGCAACAGCCGAAGTCGAAACCAGCTGACGAGCAGCAGAAGCCGAAGGACGGTGGCGTGGAGGTCATTTCGGTGGATTAGCTCCACTTGTGACCTTGACAATGAGATGTTTTAAAGCAGGCGAAATATAACTCACTGGTCGACAGTAATACAGATCATAGCGATGCAATGTTAAAGCAATGCGTTGTAACAGCGTTGTTGAGGTGTGCTTCGTGAACGACGCCGAAAAATAAATTGATCTATAATTGACCAATTTATTTTATGAAATAATTGCATAAATTCTCTTCAATATATATTTATTATGGAGGTTTTTTGAAACCTAGATTAATTATTTATTGTTACATGCCGACACAAAATCCAAGATTACAATTGTAGAAATAAAGCGGCCAATAGTTTATTGAAAAGTAAAAAAAGTATTGTCGGCTACTGGTGCTCTTACCGGTAAACTTTATTGAAAACTGGTGAAAACCGGTCAAAGTGTACTACCTTACAGGTACAGCGGCAACACGGTGTGTGCGTGTCTCTTCCCCCCACCGCTTGTGAGGCCACCAAAAGCCCCCGTCAGTTCCGCTTTCCCCACTCCAAAGACGCTTGACTCCCGACTATCAACATGAGCCTCATCACGCGCGTGTTCACACCCCTCCGCCCTTCGGCTCGTATGGCCGTGCGCAGCTTCGCCTCTACGGGCGGCATCCTCGACGACCTCGAGCACGCTGTGGGCCGCGAGCGCCAGGAGCTGGAGGCCGCTGAGATCGGCGTGGCGCAGTTCAACCGCGACCCGCTCGAGTCGGAAGAGACGCAGGGCAACTCCAAGGACGACCCGATCCTCGTGCCGTCCTTCAACGACGTGCGTACTGTGGGCGTTTCGCACAATGACGCCTCGTACCTGTACTGGTTCAACATGGAGAAAGGCAAGGTGCACTACCTGCCGCAGATTGAGAAGTACTTTATGCTCTACAACCCGGAGGAGCTCGCCAAGCTCGTCAAGGAAGTGGAAGCCAAGCAGCAGTAAACACTTCGTTCCTTCGTGGCAGACCCAAGGCTAAGCACAAGATCTCGTTTGGATCCTGCACTCCTCTTTCCTCCATTTTTCAATGGAGGAGATCCACTCACTTTGAGAGAAAGCCAAACAGTTGTGACAAATGAAAAACCCACAGAAAAATGATAAACTATTTTTCCTCTCTTCGTTCTCGGTCGGCATTCAATGGAGACGACACTTTCGTCTCCTCGTTCTGGTGGTCTGGAGGCATTTTGACTGGTCTCCCTGTGTTGTGGGATGTCACGCTAGACTTTGTACCAAGTCAGACTTGACGACGATCGAGGACGACGCTCGACGCCGGTCCTCGCGATGAGCTCCAAGGTGATGTTCGTCTATATTCCTCTCCGCTCCTACGACCAGTCAAAACTGAAATCCTACAACCCGAGCGCCAACATATCAACGGGATCTCGGGGCTGCGTGAACGCGAGACTGAGAGCGCGAGTCCGCATTCTCTAATACGCC
This sequence comes from Phytophthora tubulina, assembly GCA_014706135.1. Taxonomy (NCBI): domain Eukaryota; phylum Oomycota; class Peronosporomycetes; order Peronosporales; family Peronosporaceae; genus Phytophthora; species Phytophthora tubulina. The sequence continues at coordinate 1,277,683 of JACBOY010000135.1, read as the reverse complement.
GTCGTCGCTCAAGCAAAAATGGTCCTAAACGCACACGTCGCGCTGTGTCACGGTAACGTCACACACCCAACGCGTGTCAGCAGAACGGCTACGGCGCAACCTGTGGCTCCTGCTGGACAAAGTACTGGAAAGAAGCTGGGGCTGCTCCCTGCTGCGCCAACTGCTGCGGCTGGAACAACGCTGGCACAGACTGCTCCACCTTGACTGTCGTGCGCGCAGGCAGTGGCGGAAGCGAAGCAGCTCCGACGTTGTTACCGTGAGGTCCCGCTACCGGCTCCACCTGCGGACTGCCGTTCAAGATCATGGCCATGGCCTCTCCATGCTTCGCCGGAGGCTGCGCCTCCTCCGAATTCCAAGATCCATTGCTCATGCAGTCGTCGCTCGCAGGCGTCATCGCCGTGTTGCTCGACGCCACGCTCGTTGTCGGGCTAAGCATGGACGTGCCAGGCTTGTCAGATGTAGATGCATACTGCGTCTGCACCGGTGTTGGATGATGGTCCTTCAGCATCCCGTCGGCGTCGAAGGGGAAGCGCCCAGCAAATTTCAATAAATACTTCTGGGCGTGAGTACGCGTTTGCACTGCGCTACGCGTCATGACCACTTGAGCCACGCGGCGCCAGTCTTTCCCGTACAGGCGGATGCCCTCCAGGAAAGCGGCGTGCTCCTCGCTGGTCCAGCGACCGCCTTTCGAGGGACCAGCAGTGGAAGTGCTCGAAGTTGGCGCAGGAGTACCCACTGCCAAGTTCTCCATCTTGACGGTAGGTGTAACCGGGTAGCCCTGCGACGAAGGATGATGAACGTCATGCCCAGGTCGCGGAGACAACTTCAGAGTCGAAGGAACGTGGTGAGGAGCACGCACACTCTGGCCTGCGGAATCACCGTGCATCGAGGACGGCGGCGACATCTTGGGGCGCATGGAGCTATCCTTGTTGGGATCCGCGATGACGGACTCGCGCTTCATCTTCAAGTTGACAATCTGGTCCCGGTACTTCTCACGCTCGCTGCCGTGAGCACTGAGCATAGCAGCCTCCATGGACGCAATGCTCTTGGACAGCGATCGGATCTGGCGGTGCGGCCATCGCTTGATACCGTTCCGACGGCAGATCTTCTTCATGAGTGTGATGCAGATGCCAAAGTCCTTCGCCACGTCGATGATGGGTCGGTCAAAGTGGGCACGGAGCTCCTCAATAGAGATATGCTTAGTAACCAGACTCTTGACGCGGTTGCTCTCATTCCGGAAGCGATGACTAAAGCCAGCATCGTCCGTGAAGTCAAGCTTGCTGCCTTTGGGACCATCAAAATTGATTTGCTGCACACGATGCACCTTGCCAACGCCGGAGAATTGGTGGCGGTGCGAGGTGTCTTCGTCTTCGTCCGAATCACCCATGTCTTCTCCTTCCGAGTCTGGCGTTCCAATCGCTGCAGATGCAGCACCAGCACCTGAGAATCCCTTGCTTAAACTCGTGAGGATCATGGCCGTCTCCTCCGGGTTAAGCCCCGGAGCGTCCGACTTGGTCTCGTCCACTTGGACACCACAGGTGCCGTCGGTCTTGGCCAACGGCACCTCTTGTTCACCGGTCACCGCGCGGCCCTCGGCGTCGCATGCCATGCCCATGCTGCCGCTGCCCCAGCTTGCCTCGCTTGGTCGTCAATTGCTACGGATGGAGAGATCCAGTGCCTCGTCGCAGGTCCGCAATGGTCAAGGCTTCGTGTCTGCATGATGATACACATGCAGCCATGTTAGTGAATGTAGCCATTTGATTGTCTACATGTTTTACATCCCCCTTGAGGCTCCTCGAATAAAGGGGAGCCTGAAGGGGCACACAGCGCTATTTATAGTCCAAGGCTAGTGCGACTAGCTAAGTGTATCCATCTATTCCTACCTGACTGTGGCTCGTTGGGCTGCGTCGCCTGCTGCGTCGCTTGCTGTCGTGTGTCTTTTCGTGCTCGGTAGGCGGCGTCGGTACTGCCAAACTCTCTGCGACTCTCTGTGTGTGTGGCCTTTGGAGCACCCACCAGTGGAGTTCGAATCGTCAATGCGCAACGGAAGGGGAATAGGGAAGCAAGTAACGCTTAAGTAAAGTATGCTACACTTGGTTTTTGTATTCTGAAAGCTGTCGTCGATTGTTATTGGCCAATTTTGGTGGGAATAAAACAGCGATTTATTCTCGAAGAGGTGGTAGTTTACTTCATGAGTACTTCTGGGTGTTATCTGGAACGACCCACTTTAGGACAGCGGCCCAGACTGCGACGTTTGAAGTGACCTGGACATGAAGGAAATCTGCATGTACCCTTGCTGCAGCTCCTGGTAGTGATCGTACCCATTCATGATAGGATAAATCGCTTCTTTGATCGCTGGCAGCACACTGTTCTACATGTAGAACCAGTAGCGAAACACCATCCTCCCTCCACAGTGGGGTCCACCGCCACAAACAGGGTCTTGTCGGTCAAGAATACACGCAGTTACTATAACTGGTCGGCGAGACAAATCTTGATGTAGTGGGCTCAGTGCACTCGGAATCAAACCCTGCCACGCAACTGGCGTCAACGATGATATGGGAATTACTTGCGTTCGAGAGCTTCCAGCCATACACTGTCAGAACCGAAAGTCCTCTGGTGAGTTGATGGGTCGAAATGTCAACAAGATGCAATTCCAGCTCGCTTCACTAACATCACATCCGTACTGGGACGGATAGACTTGACCGTCCGGTAGGAAAATGCTGAGGCAGCGTCTGCCATGTTGGCATTCAGAAGAGCAGGTTGGCGGACTAAACTCTACGTCGTAGTGCTGCTCACTCCATCCTTCCTTGACTTACCGGGAACGAGTGCAAATATTTTTCTGCTGGAGGAGAGGCTATTGAGACTCCTAGTATTACGTGCCAGACGCTGCTTTCTTGAGCTCTCATTGTGATTGCGCTGGCTTAGCATCAACACACGTAGCCACGGCAGATCCCGTACGCGATCACGTCGTGATTTACAACAACACCGCAAGTTCGCGTACTGTTTCCTTTGAACGGCTCGAGCAGCAGGGCAACGCACGCTTCAAACGTTGGACCAAGCATCACTGCGCGGCCGAATCAGTTTGGTTCTGAGTCACGGAAGTCGTGCTTGCAAGGAGCGCTTCCGACTTTGCTGCGAGATCGTCCGTCTTGAGCCAAGAACCACCGATATGTTTCGTGTGGTCGCATGACTCATCAACATGTAAACTCGTCTCAAAGTCTCTCAGGGCTCTGGTTACAGTACTCAATACTCCGTTATCGTAGCAGCTTAGTCTCTTCACTCCCATACTAATCTCCTATCCTAGCCTGAATCTCACGCTGCCTCCGGTTCCTACACTGTATTAATAGTCCACAAATGTACTACCCTGGCTACCTAGAGGAGAGAGTATTGCATACGGATAGCCCTGCAAATTCTTATGCTCCACCGATAGTCTTGAGTTGCTGAGACTTGCGTCAAATCAGATGAGCTCCGTGCGCTACGTTTGACGATCTTTGAGCGGAGCTCCTCGCCTTTCGAAGCGTCATTCCTGAAGTTCCGGTACAACACTCACATCAAGTCTCCCATGCGCGCTTCGAGTGGGCTCTACCTGTCTGCAGCCTGCTACCTCTTTGGTCAAGGGTTGGCTTGGGACCAACAACCCGATGGCTACGAGGTGATCGACGGTCCTGATGGTCCCGACGCTGTAGATACTTGGCGAAGTGACTGGACTACGTGGAAGAATATGGAGTTGAGCTCCAACCGCTACGACCCGAAGGACGCCTGCAACGTGTACAACATCCAGCAAACGCAATGGACGCAGCAGAATTTCGTGCAGACTTTCCTCATGATGAACGACCGCTCCATCTACAACCGTGAGACGCAACAGTACACTGTGGACAAGTACGTGGACGAGATGCAGCAACGCGTGGGCCCCATCGACAGTGTCTTGATCTGGCCGGCGTACCCAAATATCGGCATTGACAACCGGAACCAATGGGATCTGTTAAGAGATCTCCCAGGTGGAGTCGAAGGAGTGAGGGGGTTGATCGCCGACTTCCATCGTCGGGATATTCGAGTCATCCTGCCGTACAATCCCTGGGACATCGGCACTCGTGACGAGTCTGGGCTGGAGGATATGGTGCGGATGTACAACGCAGATATCACGACATTGAGCGAGACGATCCCCGAACTGCAAGCTGACGGCTTCAACGGCGACACCATGTACGGCGTACCCAAGTCTTTCTACAACTGCAGTAACCCGTTGGTGGCAGCTCCGGAGGGTGGTATCCCGACAGCGTTCTTGAGCAACAACCCGATGAGCTGGGGATACTTCTGGGGATACTCGCATTTCCCACCCGTGGCAAAGGCCAAGTTTCTGGAATCGAGGCACATGGTGCAGATCTGTGCGCGTTGGTCGTTGGATAGAACTGCAGAACTGTTGACAGCGTTCTTCAATGGTGCCGGCTACGTAGTCTGGGAGAATGTGTGGGGCATCTGGAACGCCATGACGGAGCGTGAAGATGAGACTGCTAAGAGAATGTTCGCTATCCTGCGTAAATTCGGGACTATCGTCTCTTCTGGGCAGTGGACTCCGTACTACGCGATGAAGGGCAACGGTGTGTTTGCAAGTGCGTTCTCTCTTGAGAAGAGCGGGGAAGCGCTTTACACGGTGATCAGCACCGTGCAAAAGGAAATGACGTACGAGTTGCAACTCCCTGCTGAGCAGTCTGGAGACGGTGTTCGCGTGTACGACGTCTACCACGGAGTCGAACTGCAGAAGCAGACTGGGGGCAACAGTACGTTCGTGAAGGTGACTCTGGAGCCTCGAGCATTTGGTGCGGTCTACGTTACGAAGTCTGGCAACGACGTGACCCAATTTCTCAACGAGATGCAAGCCATGACCACCAAACCACTTGCCAAATACTCCATGACGAGAAACCTGCTTCAGCAGCAGCTTGTTCGCAGTAACAGCAGCAACAGCACTACGGACGCACAAACTGGTTCGAGCTCTGATGATATGGTGCGTGTGGCTGGAACTGCGAACTGGTGGTTCAACGTCAGCGGCGTGCAGATCGAACCTGTGTCGGCCTGGACGCCAAACTTCGCTCAGTACGGTACGGGCGTGCAGTTCCCATGGGAGAATCGTCCTTGGAACAACCACTCGACACGTTTGTTCATCCAGGACTTCCTGATCGACAAGCACCCTGTGACGAACGCTCAATACTCGACCTTCCTCAAGGCAAGCGCCTACAGTCCCAAGTCATTGGATCGCTTCTTGCTCCACTGGGAGAACCGTGAAGGTGTTCCGGCGTCGTGGAGCATTCCTGCTGGTTTGGAACAAAGTCCTGTTGTAAATGTTGCTCTCGAAGACGCCCAGGCTTATGCCAGTTACTATGGCAAACGCCTTCCCCATGACTGGGAATGGCAATACGTCGCTTCTAATGGTGACAACTATGATGCCTACCCGTGGGGACCCAAGTTCGACGACAGTAAGGTGGCGAAGGTGCTTCTTGGCAAGGATTTGCCTACGTTGAGCCCCGTGGGGTCGTACGATAGTTCTCGTTCGACAAAGTTTGAGGTGGAAGATCTCGTGGGCTACGTGTGGCAGATGACAGACCAATTGTGTGATTCGCACACGTGTGGAATTCTCCTTCGAGGAGGAAGCAGCTACCGCCCGATCTCGGCCACACACAGCGACCCGAACTGGTACTTCCCACAGGCTCTGGATGCTCAACACCACAACCGCTTTCTCATGATCAGTGAGGGTTACGACCGCTCTCCCACGGTTGGTTTCCGCTGTGCGAAGAGCATCACTCCTTCTCGCGAGTTCGATGTGGTGGAATAAAAGCGGGATCCGCTTCACCCTTCAGGAGTTTTGTGAGCTCTTGGTAGACTGCAGTTCATGAACATGGATTCAAACCTTTCACTTCCATTGTTTCTACTAATTTCTCACTGAAATGCAAGGAATAGTGCTCCGCGTTTTCGTGGGTATCGTTAGATCAGCAACATACTTCGTATACTACGGTAGTAGTAAGCTAACATGGCGCCACACCAGGCTATAAGTCCCTTGTGCAGACCTTGTTGAGCGCATCGTATGAATACCAATAGCTCTTTCGTCATTGCGATCCTCTTCTCTCTGGTGACTGTCTTGATTCTCATACTTTCGAGGATTCTGAACAACACGTAAGCTGATCTTATCTCCATTCAAAATTAATTTATTTATATATATACATATGGTTTGCTCGGCTGCATTACCGATTACGCTTTCGGGAAAGTTGTAGCCAATTACAGATGAGATGACACGGCGTCAAAAATACCTTTTTACTTTAGTGCTTCGTTCTCTATAGCGCTGTATTCTGTGATCAAATTCGTGCGATCAAAATTTGCACAAAATGTGCAGTGAAAGCATTTGGAAGACATCGCGATAAAATGAGGATTTGATTTGCCGTGTGGACCTCTTAAAGGTCTCCAACGGCTTGCGATAACACTTGAGGTAAACCTCATTCATTCCGGCTACACCAGCGAGGCCGCGATCGACCGAGTCTACGCAGTGTTTGGCAGGCAGAAACGCATTATCACAATCCAGTATCAACTGGACTCGAGGAGCTATTGCTGGTAAACAACTAGCAGGTAACAATTCCCGGCCCCAACTTCAGTTCTCATTCAATTTGCTCTCGAGACCTCAAACGCCAACTACCCACCTTTCCAGCTACGCGTCTCTCCAACACCATCCTTGTGATTTCTGCGGCCGCTCTACTTGCCTCTGACAGCTGGGCTACGGACGCAGGGAAATCCTCTGTCTCGACGCTGGTGTCTCCGGATCAGATCCACGTGATCGATGCTGCGATGAACCCTGGCAACGACAAGCGATTCCTGCGCAGCCACCAGACTATTGCGTCTGAAGGCGATAACGATGTCGACAATGTTGACGACGATGAAGAGAGACTGAACATGTATAAAATCAGAGACCTGGTGAACGGCCGCACCAGTACTCTGTTCCAGTGCTTGGAAAATAAAATATAAAATTGTACTGGATTATGAGGAAAAAATAATCCGTTATTCCATATCTGGAGGTTCCCGTAATAAGTAATTGCAATAATTATTCCGTATAATTGGTATATTATTGGTGGTATTGTAGGGTATTTACTACTATTTTCTAGATTTTAGTAAGACGTTTAGCTTAAGAATCTGGTATAAATCCAATATACTTATTATTGGTACAATTTGATATTATACGGGAAGCTTGGAAATCCAATAATCCGTTATTCCGTCAATATAATACTATAATTATTTTATTATAATTATTTTTTCCGAGCACTGCTCTGTTCACGATATGGGCTGACAGGGGCTACTCAGTGGACACTATCAAGAGAAAGTTGAATAAACTCAAGCACTGGCTCAGTAAAGAAGAGTACGATGATGCCGTCCGCCGATACCGCGAGGTGGCCCCATAAGCAGAAAGCTGATGATGTGCCTCCGTATTGGCAGCCTTAGCGTTGTGACAAGCTTAAAAACCAGAAAATACAATCGCGAGCATTTGGACCAGCAGACAAAACGCTATACTATTCGACATTGAATCGAAACAGAAAATATGGACTGAGACTCCTTTCCCTATTTGGAGTCCAGGGTATTCAAAATCAATGCATCTTTCTTCTCACTTTTCTTAGAACGTGGGCGTGATACATGTAGTAAGATGAAAAGATTCTACAATTTGATACTGTATTGGCGGACCCCTGGTACGTACTGCAGTAGTACTTGTGCCCCCATAAGCGTAGAAAGCTAATGATTTGCCTCCGTATTGGCAGCCTTAGTGTTGTCAATAGCTTCCCTTAAGCCAGAACATACAAACGCGAGCAATTGGAGCCAACAGACTAAACGTGTTCCTGTTCGACGTTGAACGGAACAAATACTACAGTAGTATTTTTTTACTTTATTTTGCTACTACTGTAGTATTTGAAATCCGTCCAAAAGCAATGTGTCTTTCTTTTCTCTTACCTGTCACCGTGGGTTGCTTTTATTTTGGTTCTTATGCAGATCAAGTCTGGCGATTTGATCTGGATTTGATGCAACTTAGATCACTCTCGGATGGTGTTATATAAGCTGCTAAGGTAAAGTGGAGGCAGCATCACCAACCCCTGCACTTAATATGCGTCTCATAAAGCCATTCTGCATCCGATCTAGATTAAAATGAATGTACTTAGCGCCTACCTTCTCAGATGCCGCCCACCCTGTCAGATCAATCGTACTTAAGCGAAATGAATTGTCTTGAGATTTGTATTGAAACCTGGACCCAAAATCCAGACCAGGTCTAAATAAGACCCATTTAAAAATCTTCCTCACCGTGGTCGTTTCCATTCTAAGTATTCCAGCAACTAAAGTTCTCTGATATCTAAGGAGGCCAGTTGTTGATTGCGTTGCCGACGGTAACCACTATTTCACCACCAAGTTACGATACTTTAAATTGCCCACACTCTAACTTCGATTTTGGGCAGCATCGTAAGAAAACGTTTTATCCCAAAAAGAGGATCAACGAGAATCTATTTGATTAGAACTATACCAGTATTTATTCATTGCAGACCGCTCTAACGTAACTCCTAATACTAGTACATGGGGTGCATGCACATGATCATGCGAAGGAGCCTGACCGGGGTCGGCGCTACTGTATACCGTGGACCGACTGTCTTTGAGCGCACTATTGAAGTTGATGCGACCTCGCGCGCAGCATCCTAGTGGTATCGTCATCTTGGAGCGCCGTACCTCGTTCCACTCAGAAGTTTTACCTGACCATTAGTGGCGAGACTGTTGACCTCGATCCAAACTTTGGTCATTCCGCAATTTACCCTCCAGTCCTTAAACGCCGCCAACCAAGAAACTAAGCTAGCAAGCATGCAACTCTCCAACATCTTCTTAGTTGTTTCTGCTACCATCCTCTTCGCAAGCAGCAACGTGTTGTCTGCAACCACGAACACTGACCAGCTCACGGCATCGAAGCTGGCGCCATCAGACGAGTTTCACTGGACGGATGTTTTCGGCAGCGAAGGAAAGAGGTTTCTGCGCAGTCACCACGACGATAACGAGGAAGACAACCGTCGCCGCGACGATGTCGAAGATGGTCATGATGAGACTCAGCTCCGAAAACGTCAAACTTCTGGTGCGGGATTCCACATCGAACAAGTTTGCGAAATTGGCCAAAAAGGGTTACTCCAAGGCGACAATCGAGGACAAGTTGGAGGTTTTTGACTCACGTCAGAACAACGCTCAGATATCGCCCGCTGGTACTTTAACTACCTCAAAGGACATGCGTAGAAAGCTGATAATGTGCATCAGCACTGGTAGCATTAGCGTTGTGAACAGCTAACAATGAGCCAGAAAAAAAATACATACGCGAGCGATCCTAACAAACCAAACATTTTACTATTTGGTGTTGATTGGAACTGTGACTCTGGGACTGAAATTATAAGCAAAACATACCTTTCAGTTACCACAAGTACAGACACTGTTTTACATCGTTGGCTTTGACATTTAGTGTAGTGTAGGCGTGAATGTAATTTCTCGAGACACAGTACGCTCGATGTAACATTCTCGGTGCATTTCCATGGAAATAGTAGCGGTTAACTGGACACCACTCGTCGTTACGCTGAGCTACAGGAATCGCATGCTTGTGTCCGCGATTATCCACCACTGGACGCCGCCCAAAACTAGCGTATCCACCGATATGTCAAGGCCTTCGAGATTTGATAGACCTAGCATAACTCCAACGCAGTCTGGTGAGGCGGGAATCCGGTCTCAATAAGCTTCTGGAAATGTTACCTAACCGCACGCTTTATTTGGCAACTACATACATTTTAGCTTGGATTCACTATGCATCCACCGGGAAGGGCTGCTCTACCACCCTCAAGAAACAACCTCTCATAAACTTTGGCATATATCAGAAACCTTTCACATATCGTACCTGTGCAACTTTTATATTTAGAGACAAATTTAGAGATCGATTATGACACCGTCTTATGGCAGTTTTGGGCGGCGTCCACTGTAGGTGCGGACAAAATCACGGAGGTCTCTTACTTCACAAATTGTGCCCTTTCCATTGCCAGGAACGATATTGTGAAACGACGAAATAAATCATGATCTGACGCAAAAGTCTCCATCCCGATACTCAGGTCGTAGATTTGAATGCAGTATACGCCTAGTGTTGTTATTTAGGAGGTTATTAGCAAAAGTAGGTTTAATAGGCCACAATCGTTGAAGATACACTATGCATATTTACACTTATAGCCTCTGACGCGAGACTCTACAATCCGGGTCGAACTGACCGCAAAAGCGTCTCCAAGGGAACGAAATTGCATATTATCACTCAGAATTTACAAGGATTTACGAAAAAGCGTCGGGAGAGATGGTTTCGGGGCTGGAAACAGCGCATCGATACCCCGCCGGCGAATATTATATTTGTACAAGATACACACGCAAAAACCAAGGACGACATCGATGAGATGACCGCGATGTGGAACCGTGTTTGGGGGGAGAAGAATCCAGATAAACCTCTCAGCTACTGGTCCACTACAGCAAATAACTCACGGGGGGGAATTTTTACTACAACCCAAACTTGCAGAGCGAATCCGACCATAGCAACAAATTGCCTGGACGGATCGACGGATGGCCGTGCCCTTTGATGACTGGAGACTAGTCAATATTTACGCTCCCATTGACCGGTTTAAGAAGAAATATTTTTAACGATCTACATGTGTGGTTGATGGAAGATCAACCGACAATTTTAGGTGGAGATTTCAACGCCGTGCTTTGCCCACGACAAGACAGGCTGGTTGATGGAAAACCAAGCTTGGCGGCTTGTGAAAGTCAAGAGTTACGCCAACTTGTCGATGATCTCGACCTGTTGGACGCTGTTACGCTCAATACTCACGTTGACGATAATAGTGTTCCGGACCCGATAACACACTACACTTTCTGGCGTAAGCGATCAGCCAGCCGACTGGATAGATTTTACCTTAGCAGTGATATCGCGGCATCGGCACAGTGTGTCGAAGCCCGTAATCCAGCTTGTTTTTCAGATCGCCAAGAATTACGTTTGTGGTTAAAGACCCAAAGCGTCCCCGATCGGAAACGCAGACGGACAATCAGATATCCGTTTAGCAGTTCTCGACCAGACTGGGTTCACAAGCAGAGCCAGAAACGAATCCAGAAATTAGCGGCTTAATTTCTACAACAAAGCTGTCAAGCAAAGGCATGGGATACTTTTGCCAAACAGCTTTCGGTCATGCTTGGAGAAGTGGCATGCCGGGATCGCGAACATGCCGACCACTACCACGACCGTTTTCGCACCAATACCGGTACGGTAGCAACTACTCGGTCAGAAATTCAGCGAGAAGATCAGCTGAAGCGAACAAGGCAAGGAACGCGATGATTTGGCAATACATTACAGCCGACAGTGACGAATTTGAAAAGCTTTTACAAAAAAGCATTCCAATTGGCAGCGTGACCAACATATATCCTCGATAGAGCCATCCCCCGGTCATTTTTATCCTGAAAATATGCCTACCGCAGAGCGCATGGCTAGCGAGTGGAACGATGTCCTGGGGTCATCGCATGCTACGGTAGAAGCAACTAGTATGCCAACAGAACTCCGCAATTTTCTCGAAGTTCCTGCCCACCACCGGCTTCGACAAGTGGAGAAAAATGAGATGACCAAATTAATTGAGCCAGAAGAGGTGTTGGCAGCGATTGACCAGCTTCCACGCGATAAATCTGGAGGTCATCGGGGCTCTCGCACGATTTTTGCAAGGATTTTAAGGAGGAACTGGTGGACTGTCTGGTAGCAGTATATCAGGCTATTCAGAACGGAGCACCAGCACCAGAATCGTTTCTTGACGCGGTTATTGTACCTTTACGCAAGAAAGGAAACTCGACCAATGCCATGGACTACCGCCCGATATCATTATTGAACACGGCGTACAAGATACTGGGGAGAATATATGCGAATCGAATTCACTCCTTCCTCCCTCGGTTATTAAGTTCAGGTCAGCAAGGTTTCGTGCGAGGTCGGCTAATGACGAGAAATGTGACAATGGTGCAGGCCCTGCTACAAACCGTGATGGACGACCCAGAAGTAGACTGGATGGACTCGCCTGCTATTTTAGGCCTGGATCTCCAAAATACATACGACACTTTAAGTAGGAATTTTATGGCTGCCGCGCTGGATCAGTATGGATTCCCACAAGAATTTCTCGACGTATTTCACAATTTGCATAACGGAGCCAAGGCTAGCTACCTCGTGAATGGTGGAGAATCAACTAAATGGGCGGTCAATTCAGGGATACGACAAGGGTGTCCTCTGGCCCCTTTACTGTTCGTCCTGCCGGTAGACTTTCTAGGGAGAGCCATTCAAGCGCATCCAGATATTACTGGGTTGGAAATTCCAGGGTCGGGAGGAGTGCGTCATCAGTTTAATGGTTTTGTTGACGACAGTACCGTATTTCTCTCAGCAAAGCGACAACTCGAGCCACTCAACCGCATTTTGCAGCGGTTTGGAGAGTTGTCTGGCCTTCGAGTGCAACCTGAAAAAAGTATCCTCATCCCTCTCAACAAGGCATGGAAACAAGAAAAATGTCATGGGTACCCGGTGTTAGGAGAAACAGACACCACTCGAATTTTGGGGTATCACTTTGGTATTGGAGATACAACCAACTTCAATTGGGAAGTTAGGTTGCAAAACGTGAAGAAACGCCTCCAGATAGCTACGAAGGTCGCCAATTCCGTCAAACAGCGGGTTATTCTTTTCAACACAAGAGTGCTACCGGCCATATTATTCACCGGTCAGCATATTCCAGTTCCACCAGAAATTTTATGACAGATCGAACGACTTCAAAAGCGATTTATTTGGAACGGGACGACGACAGAAGGTCTAGTCCGTCACAAACTACCCCCTGGACTTGTATTTGCGGCTGAAGATCAAGGCGGGCTTGGCCTTCAAAACATAGAGTTGGCACGGCAAGCTACACGAATGAATCAAGCCGAATATTAGATGCAGTGCGCCCCAGATAGCTACACAGCAGCTTGACATTCTCTTGCGCATCGTACCAGAGAAACATCACTCGACTGCTGTATTTTCACTCCAACATCTTTTACCCAGGTTAAAGCTTGTCGAAGAAAACGAAACAGCGAAACCAGAGAGACTGTGCAGGAGTTGGGAAGGCTGGAGGTATGGGCAGATCAGACGGAACGACTACAGCTTCGACCAGCGAAATCAACAGCTGCACGAGTTTTCAGACTCACGGACACACTCATATGTTACTGGCACCATAGCGGAGCACTTCAATGTGCTTTGCCTTCACCAACCGAAGGAGAAGTTTCTAGCGAATCGGTTGATTTCTTACGTGCTGGTAACTGGTGTGACAACGCTTGCATTGTGAATTCTCAAGGAAAAACGTTGAAAGCTCAGAATTTCCCGTTGCTGTATCCTTGTTCGCTGTACCAGCTGCAAGTTTCGCGCATCGGGCCAGGAGAATTCATTCTCAATCCGCCGATAGCCACTCGGCCATTCAAGGTTCAACATCACAACCAAATCCGAGGATGGTACGCTAGTATCTTCGGAAGTATTCCAGACAAGGTATGGAGTCAAGCAGCAACTCGAATTCAATTGTGGAAGTTGCCAAATCTGAAACAGGAATATTTATGGACCACGAGCTGGTTCCATGAAGTGACAGCATTTGCGTTAGCTGCACCCAGAGAAGAAGCCTTCAGGTTCACTCAGAATGCTGACAGGTGGACTTGGAAGGTGTCGGAACGCAATACCAGCAGCGTTTTTGATAGTGACTATGCTACGCTCCGCTACACAGAGCGAGTCATGGGGATAGCTTTTCGAGCAACTCCCTTCCTGTATTCAACGCCTTGGGACGTTCCACAATCAACTCAAGCACGTCATATTCGGCAAACTGTTCGAAAAGCAAGAGGAAAACGGATGCGCCGCAAGCCAAAATTCTCCATTCAACATGTCATCGACAAAATGACAACAGCAGCAGACAGTCAAGAATGGGCATGTGCGGCCCAAAGCCAGAACGCTCGCGAGATTTGGTGCCATGATGGCATTCTGACGGACTATCAGCGATGGACTATTTACCGGATGAGTACGCGAACTTTGAGCATGTTTCACGCTGGGTGGCCACGAAACCGAAAATGTTCCTACGATCACTGTACTACATTGCCAGAAACAATTAACCATATTGTTTGGGAGTGCGAGCGGGTTCAAGGTGTCTGGATGCGGTGGATTCCGCTCTGGCTAGGCCGTTACCCAGCACAGGAAGAAATTGAGAAGCTCAAGCCCTACTTGGCGGCGAGGGGAGCTTCAACCACTACCCCTGATTTCATGGTAGCAGCGACAGCAACAATCCCAAACTGGTCCAAAGAATTAGAAGACGCATTACAGACACTGTGGACTATTTGGACGACGAGTACCCAGTGCTTACTTTGGAGAATACGGAACAAAGAGATATTTGAAAAGGAACAAGTTCACCGCAAAGCAGCAGAACAGTTAGTGTGGAACGCCGCGGACTTCCAAACTACAGCAGTTATTCGAGCGTGGACAGCTAATCCTGCAACATGGCTTCGAGGATACAACCTGGACCAAGTCTACAGCGTGTTCAAAGCGGTTGTACCAGATGAGAAGCCTATTTTTCTGCAGACGTGGATTATACAATTTCATATGGTGAAGAAGCCCACCGCAACCTGGGGATCGTGGATCTTGATCGGCCCACCGCACGAAAGACTTTCGCAGAACATTGAAGCAGTAGGTGTCCAAACCTTATCAGTCGTGGAGCCTCGGACAGCTAGCAGTTCAGCTACGGAATTAATCCGCGCAGCCACGGACCGACTTCGACTGCTCGTACTTCCAAGCACTGTACATGTCATTCTCCAAGGGATAACAAACAAGGCACATCGTCCAACGAACCAAGTACTCTTCACGGGATTCAATTTATACATTTGGTAGACTACTACGATCAAAGGGGTGACAGCAGCCGCAAAGTTGATCAAGATGTCGCTAACAGGTACATTTCCTCTGGGCATCTTCAAGTTCACACGTTTATCGACACGACTCCAGGAATTGCTAAGAAGCAAGAGCGTTCGGGAAGCTAGCCCTTCGTGGCCACCGGACACAGGTACAATCAGGCAGAGCCTACAAAAATTACAGGACTCTATAGTTTCTTGATAACATAAATAGAGGTTCTCTTAACCCCCCTCTGACGCGAGACTCTCGTCGAGAGCGTTGCCTGCAATGCATTAATTGCTGCCTAAATGCGAAAGCAGTTGCCAACATAGATGCTCTCCTCTTCGGACCACATCTACTTGCTCACTGAAGTGTAGCGCAATGAGTAATCCAACTCAACCTACTTAGGTTTCTATTGGTCTTCGTTTCGACTGAAGTTGAGGAGGTACCGAGGTGCGATGCGATCAGCTTTGAAGGTCGTCAACCAGAAAAGGGAAAATCACGAAAACAGCCAGCAAATCCCTCTCGCTGTGCACGTATTTAACGGTATATAATTTTATTCCGTTAAATACGTATTTAGCTAAAAAATATATGTTAAAAGCTACATAACATCCCTACATACGCCATTAAGTGGTTGTACATGTAGGAGCCTCCAGTCTGAGAGCTGCAGTCCAATCTTTTTGTGCGTGCTGCCAAATTTTTGAGTGTCAGAAGGTCGGTCACCGGCACAGGCCTCGCCAAGATGCCCGAACAAAGTGGAGCGATTCCCGTAGCCTTTTGCCTTGGCTTAGATGACAGATTTCCTCCAAACGGTGCAGAAAAAGGGCTGTTCAAAATCTGTGCGAGCCCCCCCCTCGCACAGACTTTTGATTGGCTCCCAGACTTATTCTTGCCCTTTCTCTCACGGCTATTTTTGGAGTCTGTGATCTGTTACATGAAAAAAAGCTACGGGAATCGCTCCAGTTTCCTATGAAACCGTTTAGAGTCCTGCATGAAGACACCTTTTTCGACACCGTTCTCAAATTGCAGCACTAGATGAAAATTTTGTCAGATGCCTATATTTTTCGTGAATGCACCCACACTGTAATAATTCGAGAACTTCAGGCTACTTCGCATGTACATGTACCACATGCATTAGAAGTTACGTTAGAGCGGTCTGCAATGAATAAATACTGGTATAGTTCTAATCAAATAGATTCTCGTTGATCCTCTTTTTGGGATAAAACGTTTTCTTACGATGCTGCCCAAAATCGAAGTTAGAGTGTGGGCATTTAAAGTATCGTAACTTGGTGGTGAAATAGTGGTTACCGTCGACAACGCAATTGGCAACTGGCCTACTTAGATAATAGAGAACTTTAGTTGCTGGAATAACTCGGCGTTTTGGAATAAGAAATGACAGAAAACGAATGGAAGCTCGCTGCTCCAAAAATATATTCCTGTGGAATAACGCGACCCTTCGTTATTCCACTGGAACTATTGTGCTTTGCAATGCTTTTGTCATTTTCACTTAGCTGTATCCTAGATTTATAATAATTCGAGGTCGATTCAGATATCGAGGTCTATAAAAAGGACAAATCGATCTCTATCTAGGACACTAATATTTCGGCCTACGACATGCCAAATCGAGTCTCGCGGTCTATCTACAAGGCAAATCGACATCGTTCTCTTACAAAGCGGCCCTTTTGTGTATTTGGGAACGCAAAACGATGTCAGATAAATAGTTCCATGTCCATCTAGTCCCATCTCATTTTTTTGCCTGGTTTTATACTCCGACCACGCTCGATCTAGGCCATAAAACGGAGCGACATTTCATCTGCAAAGCACAATAAGTATTGGAATATCCGGTAATTTATCTGTAAGCTATTCATTTTTTCGCGGATTTTTCGTTGTTCCAGACACGGAGTTATTCCAGGAACTAAAATTCTCTAATATCATTAATAGCTAAAAATATTATCTTCAGCGATTGTGGTGATAGTCGTTTGTCGACACTAGAGAACTGTAGTTTTTGGAGTTATAGGGCACTTATTGACAGCTCCAAAAATAGACTCCTTGGAGTTGCGAGGGGTTGCTGCAGCTCCACTGGACTTGAGTATTGGAGTATCCGCCGGTAATTTATCCGTCATATATTTTCAGTTTATCCAGATATTGTTAGATTTTCTTAAGTCCAACTCCAGCATCTACAGTTCTCTACTGTCCGCCCAACTCTCTAAAATGAAGGAAGACCGATGTACAAATAATTTTGTACATGTACTGCTCAGTGAAATACATGACTTCAGCACGTAACAGTGATTGGCATTTAGTGATTAGCTGCTCTTTCGTTATCTATCATTCCACCTGCGGCCGTCGAAAAAGCAGCACTACCAGCCCAATCCTCTAGTTTTTCACCTGTCGTACATCGAACGTTGATTTGCGTGTCCGGTGAGCGCAGCAGCTACAGTACAGTAAGTATGTACTACATGTACTGTAGAGTAAGCAATGCAATTGCTTGACAAGGTGGCTGTGGTGCTGAGCGTGGAAGGCACCCAGCATGGGTAGCTGGCTGCGTACGCCATCACCTTCGGTGAACAAGGTGACCAATGGGAGCAGAGAGGTGTGAAGTGGCAGCTGTCAATGTGGGTCCACCTGGAAGGATAGTCGTTAGGCGCTGGTGCCGGATGAGAAGCCAAGGAACTGAACACGGGCGGGTGAACAAAGCAAGTGAAGACGTCAAAGGAGCGTGACATCCGCCCCAGGATCTCAGTTGAAGAAGTGAGCAGTCGCAGCGACGAGTAGAGTGCAGTGGATAGCGACGGCGAATAGTGCATCCAGTCTTAGATTTGCGCTGCCGAGAGCAACAGGCGTAAGAGCTAAGAATACACGACAAGTAAAGTTAGTGCGAAGTAGCGCGAGTCTCCTCAAAAGAAACACTTGGTGGACGCAGTGACGTACGAGGAGCACAAGAAAGTGGACTGCTTAATTTAGTACGTACTAAAACTACTGACCTCGTCACGTTCATACTAACGAGCATGCGTTGGTAACTGGGCGTTTTGGAATAAGAAATGACAGAAAACAAAAGGAAACCCGATGCCCCGAAAGTATATTCCTGTGGAATAACGTGACCCTTCGCTTTTCCACTGGAACCAAGTATTGAAATATCCACTGGTAATTTATCCGTAAGTTATTCAAACTTTCGCGGATTTTTCCTTGTGAGTTATTCCAGGAACTAAAGTTCTCTATTATCGTGGATGTGTGTACACGACGGGGGCAGAGATCAATTATTAACTGCAGAGCATTGCTGCCTTAATTGCAGATGTCCATATCTTAGAACAATAGGTGCATCTCCTGCTTTGCAGCCGCAGTATCTGCAACGCTGAACCATGTATGGACATAACATCATAAGGACACACTCTATTTAAGACTTGGACGAACCTAAAGCAAAACAAAATGTTATAAATTGAGAAAACTGTTCTTTAAGCATGCTTTCAGTTGGACATTGTGTTTCATGTTAAACTTGTGTACCTAAAGAAAAGGAAGCGAATTGAGCTGATTATTATAACCTGGTTGCTACTACACTTGGTTACTGAATTCTGAAGGTGTTTGATTTTTAATTCTGATTTATTTGAATGGTTTATTGTTTTTTTTAATGCTGGATTGGAGAGCCCCCAGCCTCCGGAGGGACTCGAACAACTGCCAAGTGCGTAGAGTAGCTTTGTGGTCCGTAGACCACCAGACCACCAGGATGCAGTACCTAAAAAAAGGTAAGTAAATTAAAAGCGCCCACGAGCGCTAGACGTTTGGCAAAAAAGTATACAAACTTCAAGTAACTTTTAAGTTACTTAAAAGTAAACCAAACAGTTGACACTCGTAAAGTTCGGTAATATATTAGGAGCGGGGGAAACGCGTTGAAACGATGAATACTGTTCGCAGTTCGTAAGAAGCGTCTTGTGCTGTCGTTTGGGGGCCAACACCGTTGCCATCCTGCAACAAAGCTAAGGTCGTGTTCGACTTGCGCTCAATCCAGTTGTTTTAGGCCAAATTCAGCTGGAATGATCTAAAACAGCTCGATTGCTATCTGAAACACCCAAAATGTGATCCAGCTGCTTAAGCTCAAACGGGCTGGATTTGAAATTCACCCCTACCCTAAATTTTGAAACGAGCTGGATAAGTGGCCTTTCTTTTGCACACCCAAACCAGCCTGTTTCGGATCGGGCTGGAATACCCTGTGCAAGTCGAACTGTTGGTTTGATGTGAGTCTTGGAAGGCAAAAGCCGAAGTGAGCTTTATGAAGTTAGTGGTTCCGTTCTACTTGTTAACCTACAAAGCTTGTTGTACCTTCCCTCTGTATTCACTGTACTTCTCTCTTGTCCATTGAGCGCTCCTGGTGCCAGCTTGACCAATCAACTACGACCTTGAGATTATTGACCAATCACTTCACTTCCAGGCACGTGTCGCACGTGCCCCCTCAGTCGAGCTCCAGCCATCCATTCTTCAAGACTCGCAAGTGTCATCACTGCATGTGTCCGCACGCACGTGTCATCACTGCGTGCACCGATCATGTCAGTTGCCCGTCGTGCTTTGGTGGCGCACCAGTTCAACATGAACACGTCCTAATGTTGTTACAAAGTTGCGTGGTACTTTTATTCCTTTTTTTAAAATAAATATTTTTAAAAACGTACAACACGAAGAAGAATTATCCGTTAGTATTACCTAAGTGAGTTTACAGGCAAAATCTAATTCTGTCCCTCCAAACTCCAGACTACTTCGGTGCAGGCTTGTGCCCGATGTTGTTTCTTTTGGCCATACATGTAGGATTATATAGGTTTCATCGCAAATTAACGTTAGTGGTGCACTGGGAAACCAGGTGGTACGACGAGTAGCTCAATCGAAGTTGACAACTAGGGTCTAATATTGATAACATCGATTGCGCTACTCGTCCTACCACCTAGTTTTAGATGTGCAATCGCGCGATCGAAGATGACCGAAGAAAAATTAGCAAACCATATGACATACCTCTTTCTGAGATATTCCCAATACAACTGCTTGTCAAGCTGCCAGTATACGCCACGTTGCTTGAACGAGTCAAGCCTCCGGTGTGATCTTTAAGTGGGGTCGCCATGCGATACCATCTCTGGGCGGAGAAGCTTTCGTGGAGGGCAAGTCACTTTGCAAAAATACGTTGTTGGAAAGCCTCACTGGCAGTGAGTCACTGCACTCGGAAGAGGTAATGATTAACTGATTACAGTTTCGGACGGATTGATATGACACCCAAACATTTTCCTTGAGTATGGTGTGATGGAATTACACAAACAGTACAAAGTTGGTGTAGATTTCGAGAGTTACTACCTAGACAAAACGCTCTGTACAACGTTCTGTCTTTTGACACAACACATGACAGAACGATAACTGAGAAGAAAAATAATACTACTCCTCTAATACTTAATGTTTCCTTAAGTGCAAGGAAACGGTCACGCTTCCTGATTGGAAACTGATGGGGGGGGTAAAGAGAACCTCTATTTTGTTAAGAATTAACTATAGAGTCCTGTAGCGTTTGGAGGCTTTGCCTTACTGTGACTTTGTCTGGTGGCCATGTAGGACTGGTAACCTGTACGCTTTTCTTGCTTAATATTTCTTGGAGTCGTGATGGTAGATTTGAGAACTTGAAGACGCCCAGCGATATCCTGCCCGCCCTCAACATCTTGGCCAATTGCGCTGCTGCTGTTACTGTTTTTATTGTGGATGTCTCCCATATGTAGGAATTGATGCCTTTAAAGATACTCCAGTCGTTTGAGCGATGTACGTTTGGCGTCGTTGCCTGGATGATCACATGTGCGATGCTTGATGCTGTAATCTGCCGTAGTCTGTCCATGGCTGCATGCATCATTTCATGGTTCGGACAGCTGGTGCTTCGTGGGTCGATAATTGAATGAACACCGACCGCTGCTATTTCCTCCGTATCACATCCAGTTGTACCCCGTAGTAGCCAGGCACCCCAAGCTCCGGTAGACTTCATCACTTGGTGGATTTGGACTACTCACGCCTGTAGAAATAGAGGTTTCTCCTCTGGCATTATAGCTTTGAACACACTGTAGCATTGATCAAGGAATATTCCCCAGGTCAATGTTGCAGGGTTCGCTGTCCATGCTTTAATAATGGCTGTTGTTTGAAAGTCGGCAGCATTCCATACCAATTTCTCTGCTGCCAGGTGGTGAACATGCTCCTTTTCAAATATTGCCTTGTTTCCAATTCTTCACAACAGACATTGAGTACTTGTCGTCCATATTGTCCACAAGGTCTGCATTGCTTCATCGAGTTCGTGAGACCATTCCGGAATTATCATCGCCGCCGCTGCCATGAAGTCCGGTGATATCGGTGGAGCTTTCCTCGCCGCAATGAAAGGCTGAAGACCTTTAATTTCTTTTTGGACTGGGAAGTGGCCAAGCCATGAAGGGACACCACTTTTGCCGGACACCCTGAGCTCGTTTGCAATCCCAGAGAATATGCTAAATAGTTTCTTTGTCCGTCATACATTTATTGTACGAACAGTTTCGATCATTTGGCCATACAGCATGAAATAGATTAAGCGTTCTCGTACGTATTGTATAGATGGTTCATCGTTGATAATCTGTGAGAATACCATCGTGACACCAAATATCTTGGGGGCTTTGTCGTTGCGCGTTGCCCAATCGTGGCTGTCCGCTGCCACTGCCATCTTATCGATTGTGTGCTGTACAGAGAATTTCAACTTTTTCCGAAGGCGTTTCGACCTTGTTTTCCGAATCACTTGCTTCAAATTCCGCGCTTGTGTACCCGGAGGGGCCGTCCTAGTAGTTGCAAACAAGAACGGGGTTGCCTGAAACGATATCCCTGTAACTCGTTCGATGTATCGCAGCGTCTTAAAGTCTAGGTCAAGTCTTTTATCCGGTTTCGCTTTGAGACTCTCCACGTCCAGCCGTCACTATGCGGTTTAAGCGTAAAAGCTTCTCCTCTTGGTTCTGACATAGTATACGCCGTGACTTCATGATACCAATTTGTCACCCATTGATATCCGTACTGTAAACTAGGCAAGTTCCATGGCTGAGCTGTGCATGCCATGTGGGTCCAAATCTTGTCAGGAAGGCTTCCAAACACACTCGCACACCACCGTCGAATTTGTTGATGGTGCTGTACCTTGAAAGGCCGATTGGCTATCGGTGGATTGAAAATAAATTCTCCTGGCCCGATCCGCAATACTTGAAGCTGTTGCAGCGAGCAAGGGTACAGTAGCGGGAAATCCTATCCTGAGCTTTTAACGGTTTGCCTATGTGATCAACAAGGCAAGCGTTACTGCACCAATTGCTGGCTCGCAAAAATTTAGCAGATCCATCTGAAATTTCGCCTTTGGTTGGGGAAGGTAGTGCGCACTGTAAGGCTCCACTATGGTGCCAGTAACACACAAGTGTCTCTTTGACTTGACACTCGCTCAGCTGCATTTGTTGCTGGTCGGAGTTGTAAACGATCGGTCTGATCTTCCCATACCTCCAGTCGTCCAAGTTCTTGGACAGTTATTCTACTACCATTTCGTCTTTTCCGTCGACTTGAGTTGACCTCAGTTGTCGATGTCGGTGTGAAAACACAGCAGTCTGGGGAGGTTTCTCTGTCCGGATGTGCAAGAGAATGCCAAGCCGCTGTAAAACTATCTGGTACACACTGCATCCATTGTTCAGCTTGATTCATACGTGTAGTTTGGAGCGCAAACTCGATATTTTGAAGACCAAGTCCGCCTTGATCTTCCGTCGCAAATACGAGTCCTGGCGGTAGTTTGTGGCGGTTTTTTCTTCCATCGTTGTGCCTTTCCATACGAACCTCTTTTGAAGCTGCTCTATTTGTTGTAGAGCTCTCGGCGTGATCGGAAAATGCTGCCGGTGAATAAGATTGGAGGTAACACTACTCTGTTAAAGAGAGACACCCGCTGTTTCACTGAATTTGCAACTTGGATCGCTATCTGCAGTCGTTTCTTCACGTTTTGTAGTCAAATTCCCCAATTGGGTTCTGTTGTACCCTGGATCCCAAAGTGATACCCGAGAATGCGTGTTGTATCAATTTCTTCGAGAACTGGATATCCATGACACATTTGCTGTTTCCATGCAGTATTTAGGGGAATGATAATACTTTTTCAGGTTGTACCCTCAAACCAGATAGTTCTCCAAACGTCTCTAAAATATGGTTGAGAGATTCGAGTTGTCTGGTTTCAGACATAAATACGGTACTATCATCCACAAATCCATTGAATTTATGGCGGAGACTTCCTGATCCAGGAATCTTCAGTCCCGTGATATCAGGATGCTCTTGAATAGCCCTCCCGAGGAAGTCGACCGCAAGAACGAACAACTGTGGAGCTGATGGACATCCTCGTCTGATCCCGGAGTTGACAGCCCATTTGGTAGACTCCTCCCCGTTGACCAGATAATTAGCCACAGTTCCGTTGTGTAAACTGTGGAATACGTCAAGAAATTGCTGCGGGAAACCATACTGTGCTAATGCTGCTCCCATAAAATCTCGACTCAATGTGTCATAAGCCTTTTTCAAGTCCAGACACAGAATCACTGGCGAGCTCATCCAATCCAATTCAGGATTTTCGATAATTGTCTTCGGCAGTGCTTGCACCATGGTCACACTTCTCGTCATAAGTCTCGCACCCACGAATCCTTGTTGGCCAGAGCTGATAAGGCGGGGTAGATATTCGTGAATGCGATTCGCATAAATCCTTCCCAACAGTTTGTATGCCGTGTTCAGGAGAGATATTGGCCGATAGTCTTTAGCATTAGTAGAGTTCCCTTTCTTACGCAAGGGTACTATAACAGCATCCAAAAAAGAATTTGGTAACGGTGCCCCATTCTGCATGGCTTGATATACCGCTACCAAACTATCCACAAGTTCCTCGTTAAAGTCTTTGAAGAAATCGTGAGATAGGCCAGACGACCCACCGGATTTATCCCGCGGAAGCTGGTCTATCGCCTCTAACACTTCTTCCGCCTCGATTAGCTTTCACAGGGAAGCTTGTTCTTTTGGCTGAAGACGGTTGTGTTTGGGTACTTCGTGAAATTGTCGGAGTTTCTCGGGTATACTAGTAGCTTCAACAGTGGCATGAGTCGAGCCCATAATGTCGTTCCACTCGCTTGCCATCCTCTCAGCCGTCGACATTGTTGCTGGGTAAAAATGTCCCGGGAAGGTTCAATGGAAGAAATGTGTTGATCACGCTGCCAATTAGCGTGTTTCTTGTAAAAACGTTTCAAGTTCTCAGCAGATGGTAGCAATGACCTCCCAAATGCTCGGTTACCTTGACTAGTCCGGAATTGTTGCGTTTGGCGCTGTATATCAGCACTCGCACGTGCCTGGTCATGACATTTAACTCGAAGCCCATAATATATTCCGTGTGTTCTCGGTCACAACGCACCACATCACCGATCGTGATTGATAGTTGGTTCGCGAGCGTATCCCACGCTTGTGCAGGACAGCTCTGTTGTAGGAACTGAGTCGCCAATTTTTTAATAATTCGTTTCTGGATTTGTTTATGAACCCGGTCCGGTCGGGAACCATTAAACGGATAATTCATTTTCCGTTTACTCTTGCGAGTGGGAGCATTGGTCGTTGTTAGCCACAGCCGTACTTCTTGATGGTTTGAGTAAGCTGCTGGATTGTGTGTCTCAACCCACTGAGATACGCCTGCGATATCACTACTTATATAAAATCTATCCAGTCGGTTCGCCGATCGTTTGCGCCAAAACGTGTAATGGGTAAGCGGGTCTGGAATACTGTCTTCATCAATATGTGTGTTCCGTGTAACAGTATCCAACAGTTGAAGGTCCTCCAAAAGTCGTTGTAGCTCAGGACTTTCGCAAGATCCCATACTATGTTTACCGTCAACCTGTTGGTCTTGTCGAGGATTGAGGACCGCATTGAAATCTCCACCTAACAAAAGAGGTTGCCCAGGCTCCATCCAATTCCGTAAATCGTCAAAGAAATTTTGTTTTTTAAATGTGTCCGTCGGCGAGTAAATATTTACCAGCCTCCAGCCATCAAGTTCAACCGTAATTGGCGAGCAGTCCAATCGAGTTGTTTCCAAGGTTGTACTCGTTGTGCAATCCTTGGTTGTAGCAGGATTCCCACCCCTCCTGCCTTATTTGTTGTTGTCGTCCAATAACTGAGTGGGTGTAGCGGTCGCTTTACCCCCCAAACGCGATTACATTGTTGCGTCAGATCTTCTATCTCCTTCTGAGTTTTTACTTGTGTATCTTGAACAAATATAATATCTGCCGGGAGAACGTCCGTACGCTGTTTCCAGGCCCGGGACCAATTCTCCCGACGCTTCGATGTAAATCCTTGTAAATTATGTGTTATTATCTGGAGCTCCGTTCGCTGTGTGACGCCTTTGCGTTTTACTCGTCCAGGAGTGTAGAACATTCCTGCTATATTATGCAGGTCTGCATACAAATCTGGAAAGTCCGCTGCGTCAACAGCACTGTGTTGCTCCTGAATATTATTCCTCTATTGCCACTGGCTGCTCCTGCGAGTCCAGTGATCGGATGGCTATCTTTGACTCCAGAGCCACAATATTCCCATCCGAATCGAGTCCATAAAACGCTTTATGCATCTCCGCGTCCTGATCTAGGAGGTGCCGTAGCTTCTAAACCAAGAAATGTCCAGAGGTTAATTCGGTGACGGAATATCCTCCAAGGTTGGCTGGGCCATGAACATACGCGTACGCAGCCACAATTAATCTCGATAGGTGAGCTGCTTGGGCCTTTTTACAAAGTTGAAGCAGCCCTACTCGTTCTGGTTGAAATTTTCGAAGTTGAATCCAAAAATCTCGATCGTGAATATAGGTATCATATACCATTTCATCACGTTCTACTTGTAGGTACTTTATCTCCACTTTCAATCTGGTTTTTGCTGGTTCCTCCTGCTGCAATTCACAGAGTTCCCCCAATCCTTCCACCAGACAGTCCACTCTCATTTTTCTTGTCCAGTCCTGCAAAATGCTGGCATTAATGGATCGAAGGACAAATTCCAGGGAGTCTACACTTTGTAAACCTCGTAGAAGCTTCCATGGGTGGGCTTTCACTGTGTTTTTCCACGTAACCGTGTCAGCGGGCAATGTTGGATAAGTTAGGTTGTTAAACTGCTTCCATTCTTCAGCAAACCCGTTCCAGTGCTCCCGTTGCTTCTGTTCTTTTTTTCGACTCGCTGTAGTTATCTTCCGGTGGACCGAAAAACGACTTTGACTCTGTCTTTGAGAATCGCTGGAGTCTATATCAGGTGGGTCCGGTTCTGGTGAATTTTCGGCCCCGTTCCGCGAAGAAGACCCAGTTGAGTCGTCTGGGCTTGCCATGTCCACATCACTTGCCTCGGACGGTGACGAACTAACAATGCCCGCCTCAGATGACTGGCGTTGCCATTGCTCCAAGGTCGCCACATCTGTTCCTGTCATGATTTGCATCAACTGAATCTGAGATTGATCGTCCCAGTCCGGTGGCACGATACGTTTCTGTAGTGCGGGCGTTAATCCCAATGCCCCCACCGTGGAAAATACAAGAAGTTCCTCCTTGCGCGGTCCTCCATGATCAATAATTGCCTTTAAATCTTGGCGGTCCTGATCCATGAGCCCCCTCTTCTTCACCACCTCTTCAAGCCTAATTTTATGTTTCCGCCAGTCCCTTGGTTTGTTGCCTCTTGTCGTTGAGATTGGGACTCAACTTGAGCTTCCTCATCTGCGGTTTCTGGTTGCTGGCCGGAATCCTCTGTCTTTCTTTCCTGCTTCTCTGCTTGTCGACGAGTCATTCGGTTCTCCTCCAACTCATCCTACTTAGCGTCTGACTCCTGTTTAGAGCCGCCCTGGTTCTCCTGATTTTTCATCCTGTTTTTCAAATTTCAACCAAGTGTAGTGTTGTCCCCCGTACTGGAGAACGAATGGCAAGTGCTCGAACCCCCTTGGGTTTTCCCATTCTTCCTGCAGCCGGTTTAGCCAACCTTTGGGTGCCTTCGAGGACATGTTGAACTCTCCGGCTGTTTCGATCGTGTATTCCTTTGTCTGACGAGTTCGTGGCTCGAAAACTTGGAAACAGGGTTTCGCAAGGCCGTTGCTACTGTCTTACCGCGCACCAGGCCCCTAAGCGTTCAATCAAAATAGAGAGCACACTGGGCGTTGTATTCATGTATAACGCCTAGGCGTTGTAATCGAGGGTGTACTCAGAATGAGATGCCTTTGTCACAATGAGAATCAACTTGTATTGCAGATACATTCCGTTCACCTTTAAGGTAAAATAAGGACCTAAACGAGCAATGCGGATGGACTGGATGGCATTCTCGACAGTGTGTGTGAACGATTCGATAACTCGGCAGTCATCGTTGAGAGTCGCCACTTCAATATCGCAGCAGTGCATTTGTGACGCTGCAAAAGCTCCAGCTCGCCAGCTGAAATATCGCCATCTCTCAGTGCATCTATATATTCGTCGTCGAAAAGTCCTTCTAGGTCTTTGAGACCCTTCGTGTACTCTGTCAATTCGGCCACATAGTCCGTCATTGTTGCAC
This sequence comes from Phytophthora tubulina, assembly GCA_014706135.1. Taxonomy (NCBI): domain Eukaryota; phylum Oomycota; class Peronosporomycetes; order Peronosporales; family Peronosporaceae; genus Phytophthora; species Phytophthora tubulina. Next base: position 1,250,163 of record JACBOY010000135.1, on the reverse strand, counting down.
CAAGGCTGTGACGCAAGCAGCAAAACAGACTCGATCTGATGTCTTCAGGGAGGTACCATTCTGGCGGGGCGATAATAAGCTCCTCACGATCGTCACTTTCGTCCATGAGACATCGATAGCGCTGGTGCCATTCGTCCATGCTAATAGTACCGCTTTGAAGATCTTTGAGCGGTGGGTGCAGTTTCTGCAAGTCGAAAGCCGACCTTGACACAAGACCACAGACCTGAAAGGCTGTTGAAATCTCGTCTTTAGTTTTGCTTGTAATCCTCTCTAAGACCCACTGCGCAACGTTCTTGTAGCTAGGGACTTTCGGGTTACCCGCAGCAGTTTGAAGGCTCGTGTCTTGAAGTGCCTGACCAATGTATACATCGTACTTGTCCCGATAATATGCCTGAAAGCTTCTGTTCACTGCAACGCCGAGGAGCTGGCATAGGCTGGTAAGGTTGGGTGGAACGAGCAGTACAAAAATGTTGTAGACACGTAGGCGTTGTTCATCGAACAACTTGATGTGCGCAGCGTAGGAATCGATGATGTAAGCACATGCTGTCGAAAAAAGTTTGTCTCTTTCCTGCTGCCGATAACTTCCTTCGCGTGTCCGAGCAAAATTTTATCACTCCACATACCGGTAGAATTGACATTCACCATAACTCCTGGTGGACACGCCGGTTTGTTTTTTAATTTCGAGAACAGCAAATGCGGAGTTAGAATTTGACCGTCACCAGTGATTGAAAACGTCGCCGTGAATCGCTTATGACTCGTACCACCTTTGCGTAGTAGAACCTCTTTAGATCCTTTTGTTGTGATAGTTGACTTTGGCTCAGTTTCGAAATAACGAGGAACTTGATCCGTGTTCATGACGTTACATGGCTGTATGTTGTGCTCCTCGATAAGACTTTGCGCCTTGTTGATGAACTCAAGACAAATAGCCGCAGCGCCATCAGGGAGATTCCTCGGAGTTGTTTGGCGCCTTGAAACAAGGTCGAATCGTTTCTTAAAACGATCCAGCCAGCCGTTAGAGGCGCAAAAATTTGTTTGCTGATCGGGGGAACTGTCAACAGTCACTGCGTTGTGGATGTTGAGCGCTTGAAGCTGTATGTCCTTGTCCTTGACGCGCAAGCCTTTGTTGATTCGCTCCACTACCCACTGATGAAGTTGCCGTTCAAGATTCTGATGCTTCGCTTTGCGACCCGCCCCCGGCATTCTACGGGTTAAGCGTGTGGCTACTCGACGGTTCTTAGACGCTTCGAGGAGCTGTTTGCGCTGCTTATACCAATCGCGCACAAGGGGCGATGACGAAAGCCCGTGTATTTCGGCAAGAGCGTGAAAGCCACAACCGGCGACATTGTACTTGTATTGGCTGATGACGTTCAACTTGAACTGTAGGCTATAGCTGGTGCGTTTTGGTGGCATGCTTGAGAACGGCTCCAGAGCTAAATGAAATGTGATAAGAAGCCTGCTCGACACCAAGACGACTTAAGCAGCCACGGACAACCAACCATCGGCTGAGTGGAGAACGGTTTGGACTACAAGCATGTGTTGCTACCACATGGTCGACTTGGTAGTTAGATTCAGTGGGCGTTGTAATTGACTGGGTTGACAAATCGAGGTAATAACACCAAGTCAATCAAAATTTCCCCTTGATTACAACGCTTAGGGGCCTGGTGCGCGGTAAGACGGTAGCTATCATATCGTACATTGTCCGCTGCAGCAACTAAGCTGCAAGATGCGACGTCAAATCGGACCCCCACAAGCTTCGCGCTAGAAATGAGGCATTTTTAGAGCTAGAAGTGCCAATGTCCTCCAAATGCTCCAGCAGCAGCTTCTTGGACTCATTCTCCGTCAACGGACTGGTGTCTTCCATGGATTGGAGCAGCATCTTTTTGCGTTCCTGGTGGAGGTATTCCTCGTCGAACCCATGGGACAGAGCCATATGCAAGCCCTTTTTCAGCTTCTCCGTAATATTCTCGATGATCTCGGTGCCTTCAGCGGTGCTAAAGCTTTCATTCAGCAAGGCCATCGCAATTGCATAATATTGACAGTTTCCAGCCCCAGGTGTAGCGACTGCTTGCAGGCCACTGTGTCGAAGGATTCTTTTGCCAACATCATCGGACAGATCATGATCGATGATATTGAGCTGTTGGAGCTGCTGCGTGTTCCCCCATTGTGTGTTCGGTTTCTTCCTGATTATTGCTTCCATGATGAGTCGCTGCTGTCGAGTAAGCGCTTTTGGCCGCATGATGCACTTTGGTCCTATGTGGAGCGGAGGCGGTGTTTCATCATCCATCTCTTCCTGTTGTGGTTCTTCATCAGTAACAGGGTCACTCTCTGTCTACTGGCTTTTGGTTTCCACCTCCGTCGTCTCTCCATCGTCTTGATTGTCGGATGCCGCAGGTTGCTGGTTGGAGCTATTTTGGCGTCCACGCGATGAAGGTGAGAACCATTCCTGGTTTCCATCAGGTTCATGGGCAGTTTTTGATTCCTCTTGCTGCTCGTCACTAACTGCCTGTCTTTCTTCCTCTGCTCCTGCTGGGTCCGATGGGCTGGGTTTTTCGTGAATTTGATTCCACACGTCAAATAGCTCTAGAAAACTCGTTACTGTTGACGTAGCATTCGTTAGCTCCTTTATGTCATTCACGGCAACATTGATGCAGCTACATTCCGCTTTCCAGTAATCAGATGATGCTTTACATTGAACCGCGGTGTGTCCGGGTTTGCCACAGTTGTAGCATGGAGCCGCAGGGCTTTGCCAGCATGGTGAACCAAGATTTTTGTCCCGATCCAGTTGATAAATCCCACGCCTTCCAAACATTCTGGGCACCCCGGAGATCGGAAATATATTTCCCATACTCCTGTCTGGCATGTCTGACGCCCCCAACTTAGCTCTTGGAATGTAATGAACTCGTCTTGGAACTTGGACCGGAGGAACGCGTCCAAACTTGCTTTGTCAACGAATCGAGACACATTTAGCAGTTTGATCTTGTAACGCTCGTGCTGACGTTCGTTAGTGATGCCATCTCTCCCCACTCGACGTCCCCACATTCGCGCTGCTTGCTCTGTCGCTGTACCCGTTTCACTAATTTCGGTCAGGTGAACTTTGATTAAGAGAAATCGGTGTTTTCCATGGACGCACTGATGCTTGCATGATGTTGGGGAAAACCTGTTTTGTATTGAATTGTAGCCAAGTAGACAGAATGGGTACGCCGAGTAGCGGTGTGAGCCTTGGGTTTGCGGTGTGGTGGGTCTTCAAGAGCTGCTGTGCTCTACAGAGAGAAAAGTAGAATGAGCAAAGTTAGCAAGGGGTTTCCACTGCCACGTACGGTACTGTAGATGGATTCAACATGGTTGTCGAGGGAAGTGGCGTTTGCAACGCCTTGCTTTTTGACGTTCCAGCGCTCTGATGCCGCATGTTTCAACTTTGGTCATTGCATCTACCTTCGGAATTGAACAGCCCGGTAGTGCAGATCACAGGATCGGTCGATGAATGCGACGCCACAAGCTGCACCCAGGGAAACCCGCTCTTCCACTGCGCACAAAAGCAAGTAGTTGCGAAATGGGACTGACTTAAAGGCTTCTGCCCACTTGTTAGCTGCTTCACACGTGTTCCGTAGATAAGGTGAACCGAGAGTTGCTGAGCATTGTAGCATACCTGTTTGGTCTCACCTAGCATTTGCGTTAGCTGCTCCATATCGAACCCTCTGCGCTTTACCCCTGCAGCATTGCGTTGCACAGTCTGTCGCGCGTTTGAAAGTTGGGGTAGACAGGAAAATCACCTGGTAAACAGAACATGAGTTCACCTTCCACCTTGGCGTGAATCGTGTTCTGGATTACCCTCATCATGCGATTATTCGCCGAACGCTTAAGGAATTGGGGAAGCTCCTGAGCAAGAATAGCTCCTTCAAGTAGTCCTTGCGTTATTTCATTCCCACCTCCGTTGGTGCTCGGGTGGTTGTCGGGAAATCGTAAGGTGTCTCGAACTCCCGGCGCATTAAGGCAATTTCTTCGGCCGAATACACGCTGGTATTAATGCCTGCAACTCTCGAATGTTCCTCTTCCATCGGTTCATCTTCGTCATGTTCAGTGACAAGCAAAGGATTGTGGGACCACGGATACTCAGTTCGAGCGTGTTGAACCTTCAACTTGCTCGTTTTCAGCGCGATGGCTTCCAACAGAGAATCTTTACTTCTGTAATGAGCCGTCGTCAGCTCCCGTAGCATTCTTTGCCATTGTTGGATTGTTCCATCATGTTGAATGACTTCCGTCTTGAACAACCCCGCTAATTCTTGAATCTCATCTGGATGGAGGTTCGGGTAGTGGGATTTCTCCTCTGATAACTCCTTCACTTCGTGTTGCTCAAACACGATCGAAAACATCCTCAGAATGAGACTTGAGATGATGGTCTCATTCCGTTCACTTGAGTTCCCCTCGTTAGTCCAAACCACCAGCAGTTTACTATACGAATCCTTGAACGAGAGAGGTTCACCCGATCTTGACGCCGCGTCCTTACTTGAACCGGGCTCTTGGTCTGGTTCCTCCTTAACTACTTCCGCGTTAAAATCGGTGTTCGCACTATCTTCTACTTCAGGTGAAGCCGCCGCTGGCTTTGACTTGGCTTCTTCTCCTGACGCATACGTTACACTCGTCTCCTTCTGCATTGTTTGAGAGTCGCCTGTCGATTCAATCTCGGCTGGACCTCGTGACGTCGCTTTGCCGTGCACTCCAGGATCCGGTGGCTCAATACGCTCCTCCATGGTCGAGAGCAGAAATATCGTAGGATCCCTGTACTCCGAATAGAGGGTCGTATAATGAAACCAAGATTATTCTGGGAGGAACCGCTCGAAAGCTGCTTCTATTGGTTTGGTGGTGCACTCCCACGCACCACTACCGTAGTTGGTTCTTGTGCGGCTAATCGATGTGAGCGACCGGTCGCAAAAACGGAAGTGAAACTGACTGGAAACTGATAAACGGTCACGAATCCTATGGAACTCTTCGTCAGCTTCTTTGCGTGCAAGTGGGGCAACTATCTTGCTGCATTAATAAATACCCAACGCATTTTCCAGAGGGATATCAATATGCATGCCTTTAAATTTGTCCACAAGCACGTTATTTTTGCTTCAACGCAACACCACACCTGCGGATTCGATTCATTCACGTACTAGTATGATAATGTTTGTCACCGACGTCGCAAGCGGTGTCATGCTGATAGAGTTAGGCATGGCGAAGACAAGCGGGGCTATCTTGTTGTCAACTGGTGCTGCAGATGCGAGTGGGAGCATCTCGTTATCGGCGGGCAAGTCGGTTGACAGCAATTCCGGAGCTATGAATGTGAGGACGTCGAACTCAAGGGAAATTGCGGCGGGCGACATCAACTTGCTGGTGGTACCAGTGGCGGCGCCGTGCTGGTGGTACCAGTGGCGGCGCCGTGCTGGTGCGCAGCGCCGATAGCACCGCAACGGACAGCAGTGCGGGTGGTGTGAGCATGAGTGGTCCGGCGTTGGTGAATGACCACCAGGGCGACCAAGGCTCAGGTGGACGGCAGCGTGGAGTTGGGTGGCGGTGTTGGCGCTGCCGTGGGTGAAAGCGTGTCTATTGCAAGCGGCATAGGCGCGAGTGTGCGGGGTGATTCTGTGTCATTCGATAGCGCGGACTCGGATAAAGAGCGCTAGTTGGTAGCCGTGTCCAGTGGAGACTCCACCAGTATGTCAGTGTTGACGTCGCAGGCGACCGACAGCGCGAATAGTGGCGCTGGCGGGTTGAATTCACTGGTAGTGGGGACTGGAAACGCTGCGATTGTTGTGATGGTGCGCAGCGGTGACGGCACCGCACCGCCACGGGAGGTAAAAAGGTATACGTTGTCGTGTGCTGTCTGGCGTTAGTTGCGGGCGGGCAAGGGTCGAAGACCGACCGCAGCGTGGAGCTCAAACACGGAGTGGGCGTCTCCGTTGGGAGGTAGTGTGTCGGTCGCTTGCGGCAATGGCGCGAGTGCGCCGAATGAAACACTTCGTACTATCTTGCACGTATTGGGTTTACGTACGCTCCGCCATTACCCGCTCACCAGAACGTTCACTACGTCCGTCAAAAGAATCACGGCATGCGTAGCCAGTAGTTGTTGTGCGTGGCATGGGGTGTGCGTTGTATAACAAGGCTTTCCTATCACTATTCAGTAGGCGTGAGGCCCTGCTCGCGAAATCTTATTTTTACGGGATCGGTGACTTCTAGGCATGTCCGCTCCCGCACGACTCGCTTGGAGATGTAGTCTGCCGCAATATTGAACTCGCGTTTCACGTGAACCAAGCATACGGACTTGAACCGGGCCTGGAGCTGCTCAGCTTCCTGGAGCTGCCTCTGCAAGTGGGGCTGAGTGCAATTAATCACACCTTGAAGTTGCTGGATCGCCAGACGCGAATCTCCCAAATCCACAAGATCTTGGACCCCTGCCTCCAGGGCCAAGTGCATTCCCTTGATCAGGCCCGAGTATTCTGCTTCGTTCACTGTCACTTCCGAGAGGAAGCAGCCCTGGGCCGCTACGATCTCCCAGGATAGTAACTTCCATAGGATGTAGGTTGCGCCCCCAGACCCGTCTCGCTTCGCGGCTCCGTCAAAACTTAACAAGCGCCCGACATGCTCGTTATAGAGCATTTCCAGGCCGACCGGCGGTGTGGTGGAGCGGGGATCACGAAAACTCGTGACGCGATCAGCACTCACCAACGGTGGCCCAGACTACCAACTAACGGAGGGAGTACACCGCCTGTCCGTTCCTTCTCATCTTGTGTACCCGTTGGTGTGGGCGGGTTGACGCTCTTCCAGGTGGACTTCGAGGGTGTCGCGGGTGTCTTGTTATTGGACCTGTGTGGGCAGTACTTGGGGGCTTGGGTGTGTCTCCCTTTCCTTGTTCCTTTCCGTAGCTTGCCGCTTCCTTTAGCGGGATCCTCTTGGGGGGTGGTTGCGAGTGCGCCCTAGCCAAGCAATCTAGGGGCTCTCTCTTTACCTTCTTGCTTGATCTAGTGAGCACTTAGTCGTCAGGTGGGCCAATATACGTTCCCAGCCTGGAATGTGTGCCACGTAGTCTTTAGAAGGTAGAAGTCCAAAGTCTTGAGTCCTTAGAGGGTGATTTCCAACTTAGCAACTTTGCAACTGCCTACTCTCTACCTGGTCCACTAAACTTTCCTAAATTAGCCGCGCTGACTCCTAACCCAGAGTGTTTGCGGATGTACCCAAAAAATGGTACTCCAATCCCTGCCGATCAGCCTCGAATGGGTACATATGTGTCGAAAAGATGGTGCCATAATCCACCCTGATCGTTATGGGTACATCCGTACCCGAATGACTGCGCCACTTGCGAACCCGCTCGGCCGCTCGGGGCCACGTTTCCAGAGTCGCGAGGATACTTGGCCTCCACCGCACATTTCTGCTGTCTCGCTTCTCCACGGGGGAGTTTTGATCTTGGGCCTTTGGACGGGATAAGGTCCTCGGCGACTTCATCCAGGGGTTCCCGGGGGCAATGCCCGCGCCCAGGATTGCCGCAAGGCCATCTTCATCACGCTTGACTCGCCGGATGTCTAAATCCCAAGGCGACAGATTGACGGTCCACTTGAGGCATCGTCCGTCTACCGTATTGGGCTTGAACAGCCATCCCAGGACCGAGTACCGCGTATACACTGGGACCGTCTTCTCGGAGCATCCCGTGATCATCGTGTGACAATTATTCAGGACCCGGAGAAGAGCTTGCACCTCCTTTTCGGCCGGGTGATATCTGAACTCAGCGTCTTGGAGGACTCGGCCGACAGAACGAACGGGTCGTATGATGCCATCGTAATCCTGCCCCAGGACTGCACTAATCGCCCAACGATTCGCAAGATAATCACGTACTGCCTCTTGGGGTCTGGGTGCTGGAGCAATGGAGTCGACACCAGGCGATCTATCAGGAGCCGGAAAGCGCGCTTCGCCTTGTCCAGGTCTCTCCCGGACCGGATCTGTCCATCCGACAATTCATACAGGACGGCTGCGTTCGCCGGCAGGTCTTCAATGAACTTGCTGTTGTAATTGAGTCTCCCCAGGAATGATTGAACCCCCTTGAGTGTCCTTGGGAAAGGCAAGTCCAGGACCTTCTGGGAGAGCTTGGGCGACGTCCGGATCACGTCCGAGCCAATATCGTGTCCGAGGTACTTACACTTTTTCACGCCAAACTCGCTCTTCGGAAGGCTGAGATATTCCAGTAGCGTAATCGGTGCAGCAAAGCATACAGGGCCTTGCACAAGTCGCCCCAGGACGGGGCTCCGTAGATAATGTCGTCAATGTACGAACTCCTGGACAGGACAGGCCCCATTTGCTCCGGGGCAACCCGGTTCTGGTGGAACACTGTGTCTGTACTTGTCGGGGAGACCACCGGCCCCCGGGGCTCCGTGCTCTGGGACACTTGGGCGTCTTGATCAGCCGATGAAAGTCCAAGGAACTCTAGCACCTCCGGGTCGACAAGCTTCTCCTCTTCAGAAGGAAGACATACGAAACCCACAGACAATTATCCAGGAGGTGCTGGTAGATGAGCGGTGGGTTACTCAACCCGAACGGCATACGCCTCCACTGGAAATGCCCGAGAGGACAGATGAACGCCGAAATAAGCTTGGCTCGGGCTGTCATGGGGGCAGCCCAGAACCCGCTTGACATATCGAGAGTCATAAACCACATCGTCGCCGAGAAGTTGCTCATCAGTTCGTCAATCAGAGGAAGCGGGTAGTTCACCAGCTTGGTTAGTTGATTCCCCAGCCGGTAGTCGATGCAGAGACGGATGTCCTTGCCGTTCTTCTTCATGACGATGACGATGGGGGAGGCCCAGGCAGAGTTGAAATATTCGATCAGGCCGGTCTCCAGGAGTCGCTTGAGAAGTTCGTATACTTTGGTCAACAGCTCTCCGGGGATCCTTCGGGCTCGTTGGGAAACCGGTTTCGCATCTCCGACATCCAGGTCGCGCACGACGCCCCGGGACGGTGACGGCAGCGCGTTACCTCGTCCCAGGGAGATCACTTTGTGGCGCCACAGGATCCTCGGGACTCAGCTCTTGGGGGTCGTCAACGACAGCTTCATCGATCCTCGCCTCCTGTTTCAGGTCACTCAGGTCTGGAAGATACGGGAGCTGGTTCTGGAGCATGTCTAGGAGAACAAAGTCTGAGCCCTGGTGATAGTACACTGCCGGCTCCGCATGAAGCGATTCCCCGGATGCAGCCACCATCAGAAATGGTTGAGTCAGACTGGACGGTGCCGGCAAGGGCTGCGTCTCCTGGAACACCCTAGCCAACTCCTGCGCGACGGGCGACTCTGAGGTAGAACGCCCCCAGAGGGGCTCGGGACGTGATCCGGCGACTTGGAATCTATCGAGACATCCGGGGCTTCGTCAGGGTCCTCGGGAGGGAATCCCAGCGTAGCCGACTCTTACATGGTGTCTTCGCCTGACTCCGAGGGGGGCCGAAGACAGACCGCCATGACGGTCTTGGGCGAATGCCGGACGGCGCTCCCGGGCTCAGTCACTTCGCTCCTTATGAGCGAAGCGTCAGGTGCCTGGGGTCGCTTCAGGATGCCAGACGGCGTCGGATGCCAGTCGGCGTCGGGTACTCCGGTTTTTCGACTAGTGGAGGGGCGGTCCGCTCCAGCCCTCGAGCCTCCGTTGCAAGGCGACGCTCAGTGACTGGGGAACGCGTGTTCTCATACACCAGGAACTCGCGTTCTTCGTACTGATACGTCCCGGGACGCAAGAAGTTGGTTCCCAGGGGAAGACGACCTTTCTCCTTCATCGTGGCCACTCGCGTATGCGGGAGCACTTGGACCGGTTCCCGAGAGATATTTATCACCCGGGCGGTCACGGGGATTCGCTTGGAGCTGAAAACGATCAGCGTCGCCCAGTGATCGCCCCAGCCTGCCCACACGTCCATCGTCTCGGGGTCGACGTCCTTAGACTGAAAAGGAACATACCGGCTTTCCCCGGGCGCCAACCACAAACCATCGCGGACAGCAACTTCTACGATCTGGCCCAGGTGGGTGCGAGTCGGGCCGCCTACTAAGTGGACCCGTTCTTCGTCTGGGAGCACCACCTCGCCTTCATTCGCACTGAGTCGTACCCCGGCCGCTACCATGAAGTTCATGCCCAGGAGACAGTCGATACCTTGGCCAATGTTGCCGACCCAGATTTCGAAAATGTACACGACTCGGTGCCCCAGAGTAACAACGACTTGGCACTTGTTGGTCACCTTGGTTTTGACCCCGTCAATACCGTTAGCCTTTTTTTGCCCATACATTTCTTATTGTTAGATTTCTATACTTTAATCAAGATAAATTTGCAAAACGATGCATAATGCCACGTTTTGTGATCTTTTCCGGTAACCCAAATATTACTATATAGAAAAAAAACAAGTATAACATTTTGGAGAGTTTTGTAAAACGTGGTATTATGCATCGTTTTACTCGAGTTTACAGTATGACCATTATTGGTCCAAAAAATTATCTTTAAATTTGATTGGACAGTATTTGTAAAACGATGCATTATGCAGCGTTTTACCTCGGTTGGCAACAAAAGGGTTAAGCCACAGCTCGCCCCCGGGACTCCAACTTCAGCTTCATTCTACGCGCAAGATCTAGGCTGAGAATACTTGTTGAAGCTCTCGGTTCAAGCATAAGCAAGGTCCGGTGATGGAAAATAGAACCCTGGACGAGGGCCACGGAGCTGGCATTGTCGTTCCAGGCATGATCTTCCTACCAACCTCGGCGTTCCCCGGGGCGGAGCCGGAACGAGAGTTCGTCCTCGTCCGGGGCAACATGACTTGAGTATACGGAATCGGTCTCGGAGGCTGAAAAAGATGCAATTGACATACATTGGGGTTCGTTAAAGCCTACAAACGCATACGCGCAGTAGGGTTGACGGGACTTAGGCTTGTCGCGTACTGGGTCTCTACCCAGCGAGCCTAGTTGTTTAACGGCGGAGCCGCACCGTTGCGTAGATGCTGCAACACCTCGTCCGAAACCCCTTGGAGCTGACCTTGTTGGCCCGCTCGCTTGAAGGTTTTGATGACTCCGCATCCCCCAGGAGGGTGCAGCTTGTTGCACTCACGGCGACGACACATGTTCGTCGGGTGCTTGCCTCCACAGCGGTCACACTTCATCAGTCGCCAACTCTTGTCGACGGTATGCCCCAAGCGTCCATACTCGGGACACGATGGTGGACTAGGAGCCAGTCTTGGGATTCCTCGGGCACCATCGTCCGGGCCGCTCGGGCGTCCTTGGGATCGGCCATCCCGGGGGCCATATCCTCCGGGAACGTCAGCGCGAAATACATCTTCCTGAGCGGGTTCGTCCAGAGAACATTCGTCATCCTCTTCGTCATACAGGAAATCGTAGACTGAGTCGTCGTCATCTTCCCACCGCAAAGCGCCTGGGCTCGGGACTTCCTGGGATTCGCGATGTGCCGAGGCAACATATGCTGCTTTCACTTTCGCCCCCTGGGAGGGCCGGGCTGGAGGGCCCGAGTGGGTCCTGGGCGGTTTATAACGACCGAACCGGACGTCGTTGGCAGGCTTCCGTCGCATCCCACGCTCCATCTCCTCGACTTGGCGGAGAGTTTCTTCATCGGTCGAGAGGTAGAGACGGCCTTGGAGACTGAGCCGGAGGTCCCGGTCCCGGATATTCTTCAGGAACTGATTCAGGTGCCTGCGGCACCCAGAAGCTGATCTGAAGTCCACGTTGGCCTTGGTAGAGGCTGCGTAAAGTCGCCACAGAAAGGTTCTTGGCGTCTCCCGGGACTCCTGCTTCAGACGAAGGTAGCGTTCCACGGGAGGGCTCGGTGGATCGACTGAATTCCTTGGCGAACCTGTCAGACAGCTGTTGCCAGCTCCAGCGGTCGGCGTCCGGGAGTTGCTGAATCCAGGCCTTGATACCTTCGTCATGCGAGAGTCGGTTGTACAGTCGGGTGCAACGTTCTTGCTCACGCCATCCACCCATGAGAGCTGTGTACTGGAATTTATCCCTCCACAACCGTCGCTTCTCGAGGGACAACGTAGGGTCGAACGGCTTGACGGCGTCGTAAACGACGAAGGGTCGGAAGCTCACGCCATACCTGGGGAAGTGCGGTCCTGTTGGATACGCTCCGGGGAATCCCGGTGCTTCCGACCGGGTCGCCCCCCCAGGGCGCTGATTCTCCAGCCCGAGCCGGGGCACGATCGACATTCTCGAAACTGCTGTCCCAGGTTGTCGCCGTACTTTGGTCTCCGGGTGCATGCCCGTGCACATTAGAGGCCCGCTATCTTGTTGACTCCGGGGGAGCGGACCATGGATGGGCTGGAGTCGGCGGGACCCGAGGAGCCGTGGGGAGATCCGAGCTCGCGGGGACCCGAGACGTCGGGGCGGTCCTTCGGGAGGCGTCATATCCTGGAACCTCGGGCATTGAGACTTGAATGCTCGGCCTTCTAGCGTACGATGTCGCCGGGCCGCTATGCCCAAGGGTCCACGGGGAATAGCTCGGGAGTGTCCCTTGTGCATACCAGGGTTCTCTCCTTCGTGTGAAGTCAAAACCGCCATACGGTTCACCCGATCGCGAGAAGGCGAACCCGTTGTCCACTGGGTGGGCATCTTGCACCGGATCCCGCGTCGTCGGAACATCGTGCGCGCCGGCGGGAGCCGGAAGCGCCGCGATACCGTCTCGGTCGAGGGAGGACCGCTTTCGGAGATAGGTTGATACCCTGAGGAAACTGCGACAACGGCGCATCCGCACTTCCTCGGCGACGCTTGGGCTCTGGACGACTGGAATCGGACTCGGACCATTCCCGAGGCCGGGCTTGGGCCAAACGCAAGCGGATGACCGCGGCCGGCCCCAGGAGTTCTTGATCACCAGGAGTCAGCATCAGCACGTCGCCGTCATCGTCGACTGGGTACGCCGCCATGGCCTCCGGGCCCAGTGTCTGGAACGGTACTTCTTCACGGCGTGCACTGTACCGGCGGCCTTCAGCGATCTGGTTCCAGGCATCCTGCTCCACGACTTGGATACCCCAGAGAAACAGGGCGTCCGACATGAACTGCGAGTCTTGGGCCGCGGAGAACTCCGGGCGAGCAGAGCCTCTCCATGCCGGAACCAGGTTGATGAAGGCAAAGCCCGCGTCATACAACATGGTCTGCAGCAGAGCGATCACCGACGTGCAGTCCCGGGAGCCATCACCGAATCGATGCCATTCCAAGTCGACCTCGTGTGTGAGCCGATCCGAGACGACGGGCAAGCAACGACACTCGGCACTGTAGTTGGCCGCCCAAGGTCGCCCCGAGCCGTCTAGCCGGTTGATCTACCGGAGATGTCGGATCGTCTCCTTCTTCTCCATCAGCCAGTTCCGCATCGGCCAGTGACGCCGCTCCGGGTAGAGCGGGTCCGGGGATGATACTACGCTCGGGTCCTTGGACATCCAGCGTTCGACTTGGACCTCCACGTATTCGCGCAGCTGGGCTTCGGAGAGTCGGGTGCCGGGCCTTGCAGGGATTCCCAGGAGGCGGCGACTTCTGGATATAGGTTCAACGTCGTATAAGTCTGCTTCGCCGGCGATCACCGGGGTACTTGGACCAGCTCTTGCTCCCCCGAGTATATGGTAGCTCCGGATTGCTTTAAGCGGCGGGTGGTGAGCGGACTCACCGGGTTTGTGTCTGCGTTCCCGGAGAAGCAGACAAGGCGACTGGTCGCCCCGCCGCACGGGCAGCGTTTGACCCCACTGCCGGGGTGGTGGGCGTCCCCTCCGGTCTTGTGCCTGCGTTCCCGGGGGAAGAAGGCGGAGCCGAAGTTCGCGGCGAGTCAGCGACCGCCAACTCGCGGCCCCCTGCGGCATTCGGCGCCAGTCGATCATCGTCCAGCTCGGTCTTGGTGTCGTCGGTGTTTTCGTGCCGGGGTATTCATCAAGCTCGACGGTTCCGGATCGCCTTGACCAGGAACGGGAAGAGCCAAACGGCGCGGACTTGGAGCTTCAAGACGAAGGGGTCCCCCGCGTCCGGATCCACCTCTCGCGGTACCGCGTGAGGCTGGACCCCGGTTGTCCCGAGGCTGTAGCGTATCTGTAGGTTCTTGTGACATAATAAAGAGTTGTGTGCGATCAAACTTACCCCGACCCGGGCACGCGCACCAGTTGTAATGTAGCGCTTGGAACTTTCGCCCCAGCACTACCAGAACACCACCTTCCGGGACGTCCTGGGACTTAGGTGCGCTTGCGACTTTGAATCAGGAGTGAAGCTCCTTGTGGATAGACGGCCCACCCGGACGAGGGATTTATCCGGGGCCGTGGGCTCCTTGGGGATGTCCTTTACGAGTGAGAAGGTCCTTGGGGAAGCCCGGCCAGTAACCTCACCTTGTGTACCCTCTAACGAAACGGTTGTTTGGATCGAGGAAAAGGTCAACCACTGAGTACTCCCTGGGAAGTCCCGACCTTATACAGTACGCTGGGTGGCTTATTTAGTTGTCTGAGGTCTAAGAAGGACCTCGTACGGGTGGCAATACAAACAGTCGCCCTGGGATGCTACCAACTTCCCGGGGCGGTAGGGGTATACGCAGCTTATATATACACTAGGTCTATCGGAGAGATACTCCACCGGCGACAACCGCTCAGCGTTTTCGGGGCGAGACCCCACAAGTGAGACCCAAAGAATATGAAGTGCTAGCTACAATGCCGGCCAGACCGCGCTCCGGAGCAGCAGATATGGAATGCCTAGGACCTCTTGGGGAGGAACCTGGCAAATAGAATACGAGTTTTCCCTGGGGAGTTTAGCCTTCGATCACGGCTCCAGGGCCGCAACCTCTGTTTTAGTGTTTGGGAGTTCTGGGTTGGAGTTTCTCGGTCTTGGAGGGAAGAGTTGGACCTTTGCGCTCTTGACAGGAAAAGTAAGACTGAATTAGTTGTCTGCCCGGGGTATAGGCCCCGGGCGACACTTAGCATATGTATATCCTAGGGACCTGCTAGATGACTTGGTTTCACTATGGTCGGACTCACGTACACTATGGTCGGATCCCTCGTCGTCGTAGCTCGTCGTGTACCGGCTCTTCGACGTCCGTTCCTTGGGAATCCACTCTCCGTGACACTGCGGTGTCACACCTTCTAGGGATCGACAGTCATGGTAGTCGGACTTGGCCTCCCGGGGAAAGCCCGAGGGCACTATGTCACAAATGTCACGTTGTCGTGAGGCACCAAAGCATCTACAGTAACTTAGAATGCGGCATCCTCTGTCTTTCTGCTGTTTAGTAACACCCCGCGATGGTGGCGAACATCAATGCATACGTATCACGTGTCCAAGCATGAGGTGTATCTGTTAGTCTCGGTGTGAGCAGCGCTAAGGTGTCTAGAGGCCCACCAGAGCTTGCTCGCTGCATGCACGACAGCCGCCTTCAACTTGGAAAATCCAAATAGTATACAATTCGCAAGATAAGAAGTGTGAAGGTCAGGTCGCCTCTAGCCAAATGGTTCACCTTTAGAGCTGAACCATTTCCGGAAATGAAATGTCCGCTGGTCATAAAAAAATATGTTGGTCATTTCGGCCGGAAAATCACCGTGAAAAATCTAATTTTGACCCCTATTGGTGATGATACAGATTTCGCTTCCACTCGCTAACGGCAATTATCTCTATTCAAAGGTGCTTAACTATTTGATTTGGTCATTCTGTGCAGGCGCCCTGAAGAAAGTCAGCGGTGAGCCCACGTTTCGCACCCAGCTCTTCTCTACAGGCACTCTTCATCGAGTGAAGCCTCGCCTGCGTCCTAGATGGTACGCCCATAGCGTCCGTGTTGATGGACTACTTGGCCATCCACTGAAGGCGTTCCTGGAGCCCTACGACGGTCAGGTCCTCTGCCATTTGGCTGCCTGACGTATCACTGCCAACTTCGTCCCTTCCTTGGGTCGCCGTGGTAGGGGGTTAGCGTTCCTGCTGATTTACCGTACCGATGACCACCAGTCTACCCTGATCTGCTTTGTCGTGCGTGTACCGCTAAATGGGTACAAATTCCTATAGTGATACAATAAAATTACTTCACGTTACCGAGAGGATCATCTGTATGAAACCATAATTTATGGATTCTTTATCTCGACAAAATCGATTTTATTTTTTACCAGTTAAGGAAGGATTAGCCTAGGAATAACATGTATTAGCCTGTGCGGGACACATTTTAATCGACATTCCGAATACCATCCGCCACCGGATGTACAAAAACAGTTGTGTTCAGTTAGCTAGATTCGGTGAACTATGTGCTCAAGCGACATTGGTCAAGTAAAGCTGGGGGGCACCCGGCAGTTCTAATAGGATTAGCTAGACTGTTAATCCAGCTAAAGCTGTCCTCCCAGAATAACTATGTTAAATGCACTTGGTGGTGAGAAGAAGTAGAGGTGGTTATTGTGTATGCTACACACGGCACCATTACGACGGCGCCGGTGGTTGCGGGCGACCTACTTGTGAAATGAAGCTGCTTGCTCGTACCTGCATAATGACGATCTCGAGCGCGTGAATAAATCGTGTGTGACGAGATGCCGGCGTTCAACTTGACCACAACAGATTGGACTTTTGTCAAAGATATTTGATTTGCCAAATGATGGACTGTAGCTACACCCTGAACATTTGATAAAAGTCAAGTTAAGGGAGACGTGTTACGCATTACCAATTAGCCAACCTACACATCTTTCAACTCCTAATCCTAAATCTACAGGCGTCTTGACAAGCTCGTCAAGCAAGTACTTGACGTGGTCGACCGCCAACTTCTTCTGGGAACCCCCCGCGCTGCTTTGGGTTGCCACTCCAATCCCCGGTCCTTGATCCACCACCAGACAGTGCGCTCGTTAACGTCGTGGAGCTTCACCACTGTCTTCCAGTCCGGGGCCTCCTTGGCGATTCGAAGTATGCACCTGTGCACCTCGCGCGAATATCTCTTGTAGTTGTTTGGTGGTATTTCGCGAGATTGAAAGTGAGCTCGTTTCTATAGGGGGCGGTGTTGGAACCAGCTTTCCCGCCATCATTGAGCGCCTTCGGACCAACGAATATTTCCTATAAAAATGAATGTTGTCTCAAAAATATTTTTTGCAGGGATTTGAATTTGATTGCGCATGTTTTGAATTTAATTGTTGAGTTTGTGAATAACGCCGTGCAATGGTGTAGACTAAGTGCGTATCTGTTAGACGCCGAGGTTTCTGTAGATGAAACTTGATCTTGGCCTCGAACTTAGAGGTAGTACGCTGCGAACCTTAGCTTCCACATCCGCGCCATCTGGGCGGCACCAGGTCAGATATATTTATCAACAAAGACCACAACTAAGGCAAACATTTTCACCAGAGACCACAAACGGAAGGTATCAGCTGTATACTATCGGGAGTGAGTGGACGTGAGGAGCGTATCCGAAGCAAACCCGTGCGGGTATTTGCGTAGGCGGGCCCAGCGACGAGCTCCCTAGCGAACGGACCCACTGCCCTGACTTGGACTTAGTTTTTCTATCGCGGGGGTCTGGGGGTGCAACCCCCAGATATTGGTCCGTGTATCGGCTTCGTTGGGGTCTCTGCTGAAAATGGTTGCCTTAGTTGTGGTCTCTGGTGATAAATATCCCCAGGTCAGAGCGGTTCCACAGGCCGGGATCATCCGACGAGGGCCCAGATGGCTTGTATAGATAGGACCTCGACGAGCGCTGGGAACGCGCTATTCCAACAGAAAACTCACACAACAGAACGCGCCATTTTCTTTGAATCCTGTGGACTTTCGGTATTTCCTAGAATATGCGGACAAGGTCATCAACATATGCTATCACGCAGCTGAGCGAAGGAAAAAATAACTTCGTGTTCTTTTCGTTTAATTTCGTCAAAGTCCGAATTTTGGAATTATTCGGTGCCTGCTGTGAGCCCTCCATTCCAAGATCCCTCCCCCAACTGGCAGATCGAGAGTGAAGTCCCCCCCAGCGCGCCGCACGATGGTACGTCTCAGCGCTCCTGCCTACCATGTGCCTGCATGTTTGACTAACCGTATACGGTGCCTGTTATCCTGTTAGCCTCCAGAAGAAGAGCTTCCGCCGTACCCTGCTTCACCAAGCAGCGCAAGTCTGAAGCCCGGCCAACCCCTTGCGGTCACTGCAGCAGCGGGTCGAAGCCAAGCACGTGAAGATCCGGACAGAGAGCCGCGTGATCCAGGAAGAAGCTTGTCCTTCGCCAAACGTGTCGCTACTACTCCACCTGTGCGCTACGGCTGGAAGAAGCTGACATCGCACCAGGAGCGCATGCTGGATGAGCGGTACGGCGATCGACTCAGCAAAGCCGTGCAAAATGACGAGGCGTTGGGAGCGCCTTTGACACGATGCAACTGAACGGAAAATTCCGCCAGCGCCTATTCCCAACTCACACCCGGAAGCATGAATGTTGATTGGACATGGCCGCCTGGATGCGTGTGGCAAGTGCCACGGCTGTGAAGACTGTGGGAAGATCTGACGTGAATATATCTGGGTCCAGACTGCTGGTGATGGCTACACTGATGTATTGATGTATTGTGACTGAGGAGCGTGCCGCATTCAAGACGACAAGTGATTGAGTGATATGAATGGAGTACCCCATATACGTGAAGTTGCAGTTGCCACCAGTGAAGAGCTATTTTGGAGCCCGGTGATATTGTACAAGACCCCAGGACCAAGATCGTTCCGGATGGAGATGTGGTGTTCCGAACGGAGAGAGTCCAAACGGCGTGCTTCCGGATGACCAAGTTCCAGATACACAAAGTGTAATCACGGGAGGGAACATGTATCCAGTCAGCACCCACAAACTGACCTTCCAGATTCCAAGTATACTTTGGCCAATATGTTAACGACCGACCAAGACGACCGACCGGATCTGCTATGCAGCAAGGGTCGGATGATGTGCAGCACCTGGCTTCTGATGAGTGAGCCGATTACGCCTGCACCTACAGTGAAACCAAGATTAGGACGCTGACATTCGGAAAGACCGTAGGTGTCGCATTAACTTTATTCAACAGATAATTCGTTTTGCCTTGTGAGTGACAAGTGCGGCCGGACAAGCCTGTTTTGAGGGCCCGGCGACAGGAACTTGCGTATAAGGACACCTCGGAACGCGAAGACCGGCGTGGAGTTCTCCGAATCATCAAGTCCAAATTGGACGGAGACCTCGGCGACGCGCGCTGGGGAGTGACCCGCTTCATTTCATATTCCAGTTAGAGGTATCGTTCTGAACGGTAATTTTATTTCATATTAACTACGTTTTAGGAGGTTGTTGGTAGTCACCCCTTGAACTTGATTGAATAACTGCTGTGTGGCGGGTTGTGTACTTGCGTTGAGAGCGAATTCTCTTCCGGACTGAAACCTAGTTATCATTCCGGAAGTGGTGCGCATTTGATTGACATATTGGATTTTGCCAGTGCGTTTGGAACTGACCAGGGTTCTGAATAAGTATTTGTTGATTGGACCGCAGACCCACCGTTCAAGGGTCCGAAAGAATAAGAACGGCTAAATGCTGTGTATAATTCTCTGTATTGATATTGGTTATTTGGAACGGCTTTACTAATAGTCTAACCCCATTCAGATTGGCGACATTTGGAGGTAACGTTACGGCATTCCGATACCTGTGTATTTCTGATTGATATTTGTGCTAAAGCGACTCACTAGGTGGAGCTTCCGAAGCTACCGGAGTTAAACGAACCTAAGGGGATAATCACATGGTCACACGCCAAACTCCATTTGGAACGCTTGAGTGACATTTGGAGCCTGACCCAACTGGGCTTTTCGAAAGGCAGAGTTTACATCCAAACCTCCTCGCTCTTCCGGATCCACATAATCAGTTGGCACGCTATACACCTTCTGGACAACAAAGGCGTTCACTCGCCCCGCCTCAGCTGGTGCGCGTGCCCGGATTTGGAACTCGAGGAGTTGCTTTATATAATTTTTTGATCAAGTTTGTACGGGTGCTGATTGCTAACTACCTTTCTAACCGTTGTTCAGATGGCTGGAAGTGAAGGCACACGTGAAGTTGGACGCGAGGGTGCAGAACGCGAAGAGGCGTCACGCTCGCCGCGGAGAGTGCAAGGGTTGCCGCCTGAAGAGCAGAAGTCTCAGAAAGAGTTGAGAGGGACGCTCGGAAGGCTAACGCAGCGAAGCGTTAGGCGGCCCAAGCTGAGAAGGAATCGTCGACTCCGGTTGGAGCAGCCATCGAAACTGTTCAAGACGCGCACCAAGTGCTTTTGGACGGAAACGCTGCTGCTATTTCGGTTGGAGATGGCGGTTCGGAGACGGCCGGTTCAGGTTTGGGTCCGGACGGCAGGGACGAGCCCGGTTTGGACGAGTTCAAAACAGGCGTCTGTGGGAGGCGCCAACAAGGTTGTGACCCCGGCTGAGGATCGAGTTTCGGACTACCCTCAACCGGAATCAGAAGTCGAAGTGCTGGAATCGGGAGAGTCGAGAGCTACGGAGTCAAATTCGCTGTCGACTGTTCGAGAAGATGAAGTGCTGAAGGACGTTGAAGTATCTCCGTCCGGACCGCGAGGACAAGTGTCGACAACGGTGTCAGCTCTGACCGTGAAGCCCGTGCAGGAAGTCATCGATTTGACTCAGGATGGCAAGGCGGAGCTGTCTACTGCAGTAGTGTCCAGACCGATGGAAGTGATGACAGAAGTACAAGCCAAGACATATGTCGCTGATCAAGTTCGACGTTGGGAGCGGGACCAATTTAAAAAAGAGTGTTCCCCCAACAGTGGAGATCGACTGGCAACACGACCGTCTGGATCCCAAGCCGTACGTCGCTGCCGCTCTTGACACTTCAGAGTATCTGGATCGACGCATATCGATGCCGAGTCAGGCTGATGCTTGGAATTCGGAGATGCAGCTGAAGCGTGTTTCGTTTGGAACGGCCCAAGACATTGCCATCCTGATTCCGCCAGCCATGTTCTCTCCAAGAGAGTGTGCGGCGGTTCTCCAGACACTGCTTTTCGAAGCGGGTTTCGAGCTCGTCAATTTAGCGCCAGGGGGGGGTTTCGAACACGAGCCCACAATGTGCATCCGGATCGAGTTCGCAAAGTCGTCGGTGACCTGCTGCGGTTGCTAGCGGAGGGAGCACTAGTCACCAAGGCTCAACAAGTTTAAGCTCAGTTGGAGGTATCCAACCGGACAGATTCAAGACATTTGGATCGTCAAGAACAAGTCCGCAGTTCAGAAGGACAAGGAAGACATGAATCTTGAGCTCGACCGAGAGAGCGAGCCGACGACGAATCTCCAGAAATATCTTGTGGGACTGTTGCGCAACCTGCGTGCAACATCCGTACAACATCCGTACAACATCCAGGATTTTGTGGAAGGAAATCATTCTGATCCCCGTGACCTGAAAATGAAGTGCACGGCACATGAACGACAAAACTTTCCGAAATGCGTGCAAATCTGCTACTTCTGAGTGCCAAGCGAGTCGTCGAACGGATTCTCGCAGAGTTTCGAGTAACAGTCGACGCTCTGCTTTGACGTCGATGAGCTGTACAGCCTCTAAGCCGCTGGATGAGCCGTTGACACCCGCATGTAGACTGAGACTGCGTCAGTTGGTGCCTGAGCGGCGACGTACCACCAGCGGCGAAGAGTAGTGCGCGAAGAGTATGGGCATGCAAATGGAGAATTTGATGTAGGATAGTGAAAAAGTCCAATTTTTGCACCTGTTTTTCAGGTTGTGAGGCGGTTTTATTACTTCAACTCACGGCCTAATGATCCGAATCAGAACCGAGTTTCTGATAATTTTAAGTGGACCAGAAAAACCTCAGAACCGTGGTTCTGGGGGTTTCCTGGTTCACTTGGGCATTAACTTAATTGGAGCGAACCTGAACTTAAACGAAAATCGGTTTCAGCGGGCTCGTTTTCTCCGTTCGTGATTGGGCAAATCAAGAACAGAAAGATCGACCGCGGCTCTTACTAAGAGACGGTGTTCTATTAGAGCCTCTAGCAGAGATCAATCCGAAGCGCCACCAGAACTGAATTCCTCTCTCTCCCTCTCTCAACACCCAGCAGTTCCAATGCTGGAAGGAACCCGATACAACCTCGCCTTCACCTCCCTTACGCACCTGCAATCAACAACAATTGAAGCGATGAATGCGAAAGGAATTCAAATGGAGCGTCGCAATCATCATGTCATGCAAGAAGAAGTCATTGTGCTGCAACAAAATCGAGATGACGACTTCATCGTGCGAGCTGTTCGAGAAGCTTTACGGCGTTGTGAAGAGCAAGGGTCGGCGGCGGATCATCGTGTGCATAATCTACTTACTATTTCCACAACCTTTTCCTGAAATGAAAGTCCAAGCGCAAAACGAGGCCAAGTTGCAACAGGTTTATCAGCAACAAGCCTAAGGTTGTGATGGAGTAACATTTGTGCTGAGAGGCGATCCAAAACCCCACTCGGCTATCACGGATGTCAGTGCCATTTCAACAAGACAATCGAGTGCTAGGGGAAGGTCGTCCACTGAAGGTTTACTGAGCTGCAGAATGGTTAAAAGTCGACTGCTTAATGGCGTATGGTGGTCGGCGAGGTTTAAGAGGTTGCCCGGCAGCACCCGATCGCTTCTCTACATCGGCCGCTTCCGTTGTCCAAGGTGGTGGCAATGCAGCACCCTGCAATCCGGTCATATCTGTCGCGTTGACACAGCTGCGGCTGCCTTGTAGGTTCGAAGCATGTGGTGCACTACGGCGATTGGACTCCATAATCCAGTTCGTCATCACTTAGCATTGAGGTTCGGAGCGGATTGCACGTTGTAGGTGATCACTTGGCAGCGTATGTGTCGACGTTTTGGGCTCTGAGGTCTGGGTAATTAATTGCTCAAGACACTAAGATACTTCCGTATCCTCTCGTGCGGCTTTATCCGACGATGTGATATTAGCCAACCAGAAGGCGTCAAAACGAGCCAATGGTGTAACCGTTGTTGACAAGGTTCGCTTTTAATTTCATAAATGGCCGCGAACCAGTTATATCGATATAACTGGTTCTCAAACCGGTGTTTTGTAACTCCTGAACCCGGCAATTCGGTTTGCCGAGTCAAACATCCCAGGCTCGTTCAGGCCGTGCTTCAACTTAAGCAAACGCCACTTAGGAGCTTGAAACGGAGGGTACCGTGCATATTGAGAAGCCAGTGTCACACAGAGTCCATACTGGCGGCGCTGAAAGTAATGGCGTGATGTTCCGACATATTGTGCTTGTATCTTAGGCAGGAATTGACGTAACTTGACTGGAGGTCCCAGGCCAAGTGATCTCCGAGTCCCGCAAAGGTGAGGCGCAGTTCGTCTCCCAACAGGAGCTACAGGACCTACTTCTTGCTGGGGGCGTCGAGAGTCGTCGCCGTCCGAGACGCATGCGCGACAAAAATATACGGAATCGGCAAAATCGGCGACAGAAAAACACGGAATCCAGTGGCAGCAGTAGTGAGAGCTCTTCCAGTTCAAATTCTTCCAGTTCTTCTAGTTCCAGTTACAGCAGTGATGACGCAACATCGGGACTTGCAGTCACCAGTCACAGGGTGGAGAGAGGTTGGGTGGCCTTATCGCCGCCTCCAGTTCATGAGAAACCTAAAATTCCATTGCAACTGGTGTTTGTGAGTGCATGTCACTCGGAAAGTGTTGCTCAAGCTTTCGTGAGTGCAGGAGTACCTCATGTTGTTGTGGTGTCAAAGGAGGAAAAAGTGCTGGATCGAAAAGCTATGGAATTTGCTAAAGCTTTTTACACGGCATTATTTGCAGGTCATTCAGTGGTGAAAAGTTTCCAGATCGGGCGAGTGCAAGCTGATATTGCAGTTGCTAGTAACGGGAGTGGAGTGGGGGGACCGTCGGAGTTTAAATTGCTAGGAGATGGAGACGATAAAGGTGGATCAAAAGACGCGTCAAATGCTGGAGTTGGAGGACATCCCTCTCGATTTTGTGGCACCCCAAGTCAGCTGCTCTTCGCGGCGAAACTTAAAGGAGATGCCGCCAAACGTCCTCTATCAACCCGCAGCATCGACTTTCTGAGCAAAAGCTCACTCATTTGGGGACGTGGTAGTGCTGCGCCAGCACAACGCAGTGGTGCGGTGAGTCTACGTATGTTCGCAGCCTTCTGGTCGTGGTTTCGACCTCTTGTTGATTGCATTTTGTATTCAACACTGTGGTCGCACACTGAACCGCGTCTTCTTCATGGATTCTTGTCCAAGGGTGCATGCGTAAGTATGCTCGAGCGTGCACCCCCAGGGACATTTTTGTTGCGATTTAGTCAGACTCGCGTGCGCTGTCTCGTGATTGCATATGTGCGCGACGATCAGTACGTGCAGTTTGTGCCAGTAACGTGGCAGCCAGAGCGCGATGGATGGTTCGTTGCGCTGCAAGGAGGGGCAAATGCTGGTGACGCTGAAAGTAATGGCGTGACGTTCCCGACATTGCAAGAATTGATCCAGAGTGTCAACGTGTTGAAGTTCCTTTTTCCACATACACCAAAGGAAGCAGCCTTCACGCTGCCAACCTAGGACATAGTCATGGGGAAATATTAAAATCGCAGTTCTCACTTGATTCCATTTACGATTTGGATCGACCCTGAACGTGGCCCAGTCTCCTCGTTTCCGGTGCGAGATTTGCCTGTGTCCTTTGAGTTCCTATCGCAACTATCGCGCGGAACCGCGGGTTCTGTCGTTGAGCTCGATTGCAGCCGTCCAAGATCAACAGAAAAACTGCTTCCATCTCCCTTAACCCGATTGCCCCAAAACCCTGCAACATGCTTGGTTTTACTAATTTATTCCAATCAAAGTACCCCAAATTCATTTTGGACGAATCATGTCACTTGCGGTAAACCATGCAACATGCTTGGTTTTACTACAATAATTACAAGAATTATTGGTAAACCCATGCACTATGCTATATTTTGCTGCGGGATGCGGAGTAGAACCAAGCATATATGCATATTTACATTTTACTATGGAAATTGAAGTATACAAATTCCAAGTATAAAATTGGCAGCAATCGGGTTAATCTCCGTTTCGCAGCGTTGCCGAGCTTGCTCTGCTAATTCATCCAGCGACGTCGCTTGAAGACCCAAACAATTTGCAAATCTACATGTAGAAGCCAGTGCTGACGGTTCAAGTTGAGCATGTTACTTGCACACGTCTTCTCCATCGCTCCCCGTATTCAGTCGTAGATAAAATATGTAGCTAAACACCCGACGCTCAGTAGCATACTGTGCGCAGTGCTGTGCCACCTCTGTCTTGTCAATTCGACGCTCTCCCGTAATACTCACGAGCCTCGCTCCTTCCGCTAGCGACTTGAACACCTGATGCACCTCCAGCGACCTACCAACAAACACCTCGGCGACAGCATCACATTCATTCACCGTGATTTTGCCTCCTTTCCTTCTACCCATATCTGTCTCCGACACAATCTCCCACCGAAACATCTCTGAACGGTGCATCATTATGGTCTCCATCTCGTAGCAATTTAAACTCCGACGGTCCCCCCACTCCTCTCTCGTTGCTAGCAACTGCAATACCCGCCTGCACGCGTCCGATCTAAAAACTTTTCACCACTGAACTCCGATTGTTTTGGTTATTTTTACCGCAGACACTATGGGAAAGTATAAGTGCCGAATCGAATGAGTATGCGAGGCAGACGGTAGTTGCACGTGCCCGGCGTATTCGCGATCTCCATGTCAAGCTCAGAAATGATGGTGGTATGAGGAACGTTCCCAATGAATCGCTTAGGCAAATCCGCGAAAGATTGAGAGGGATGCATCCGATCCAGCCAGCAGAGCTTCATGTGTTCATGGGACTTCTAATTGCTCACATGTTGTGCCCAATGAAACAGCGGCTCTCCTCTCACTGGAGCACTAGCACGGTTGGTGCTATTCCTTGTGGCACCTTTGGGAAGTGGATGGCGAGAAACAGGTGCAAGTTATACATGCATGTAACGAGCTTTCTAGACAACTCACTAACAACGTTTCTATTGTATTGTTTAGATTTGACCAGATAAGCCAGCATCTACATTTTAGCGACAACAAAGACCCGCGTGCTATGATTGATCGGGCTTGGAAGATCAGACCTGTGATTGATACACTGCAACAGACATTCAAGCATGGATATGTACCAGGTGGAATTCTTTCTTTTGATGAAAGAATGCTGCCTTCACATTCCAAATTCAATTCAACTCGCGTGACCATGAAAGGCAAGCCTCATAAGTGGGGGGCCAAGTTGTTCCTCACTTGCTGCCCGCAAACCTCGTATTGCCTACGGTAACTCATTTTGCTGTTTCAATAGTAAACAGGTATCTAATGTGATGGTTATAATGTGACTAGGGCGGAGGTTTATTGCGGCAAGAAGCAGCATCTGAGTGGCCCCCAGACTATAGACGAGAAGTCCGGTCCTGCTGCAGTCCTACGCAACTTGGCTTACGTTGTTCCACCTGACCGCGAGGAATGGCACAATGTGGTTACCGATATGTTTTATACTTCCATGGCGCTTTCGTTGGAATCACCATCAAGGAAAGTTTACAGTGTGGGGACTATCCAAACAAGGCGTATCGGGTTTCCTGCGGCGCTCAAGGACAGGTGAGAAAAAAAAGCGGCCTGACAGCATACCCAGAGGATCGTATAGAATTGCACGCAACAAGAAAGTTCCAGAAATGACGGCATGCGTGTGGATGGATTAAAAACCTGTCCATTTCCTAGCTACCGGTACCAGCAGTCAACCGGTACGTTTTGGCCTGGAAAATTCGTAACATGTGTCGTATCTAACAAAGCTGTAACGTTACAGTTCGGGCAACCAGCTACGGGCAGCCAGAAATTGTACCTTGTCCAAAGTTGGTGAAAGACTATCATGCGAACATGGGGGGATGTCCATGATCAGCTTCGCCTTCAACGGTGCTCAATTCAACTGAGCTTCACATTCAAAAAGTATTACAAAAGATAACGAGTCCTCCTGACATTTGGCAGAGTTTTGAACTAACTAATTTTATTTTGCTGTGAAGTCTTTTTCTAGGTCTTGTAGACTTGGCGCTTAACAACGCATTCATTGTGCACCGGGAATCCCGTACCCTACACGGCCGACGACCGATGCCACACTCTGAGTTTCTTATGGAACTCCATGCTCAACTTCTTACCGTCACACCAGAAGATTTGTCGAATGATTTGGAGGTATGCAGAGCTTGAGAAACCAACTTAGTCAAAGTCTAACAATATGTTTATATGTAGACGCAGGTACCAACAACACAACGTTACACCTCTGTTACGACGGGTTATCCGAATGCGCTCAATCATGCTCTTGAAGAAACGCAAGACTTTTATGGGGAACCCGGAGACCCAAGACGGAAACGTATGCAACATGCTTACAAAGTCTGCTCAATCATAGCAGGCCAAAACGGCAAACGCGGAAAGAACACCAAATGGTTGTGTCGATCATGTTCTGTCGGTAAATCTGGCGAGTACGTGTCATATATGTATCATGAGCTACGTGGAGATAAGTGTGTCAAAATCAGAAGTCTGTCAAAATTGGCTTTATATCAAAACAAATTGTATGTAGAGGGTGATCCGGAACTGCGCGTGGTCCGGTACTGTTCGCTCACGGATAACTCGCTGCTAGCTACTTAACACACATGCAACAAGGCCTGTACAACAAGTTAAAGCATGGCTCACTTTGCCACGATGCCAAGTCGTCCATATCCATGCTGAGCTTGACTTACGAACTCGCATCATCGGGTCTAGGTACCTCGAAGTTCAGTGCAACCAATAATGAGCAGTACGTGAGACTCGTACCCACTGATACCCGGATCTGTTACAGCTCTACCTAGGTTCGTTACCTAGAGACGATACTGTAGCGCTTAACACGCTATCTCAAGCTGAAGGAGGGCAAAAACCGGCCTCCCACGGGCGGGTTTAGAAACAAAAAATTCCGCATGCAAAGCAATCTGCAAATTCAACGTAAATACCTTTTCTTCTTTGTCATCTCTACAAGTGTGTCTAAACCGCATTTCAATATCTTTCCTAGTGCCGTCAAAATGCCAAATACAACATCGTCTTCCTTGGCATAAAACCATTGCACCTGTGGAAGGCAACATCGGCGCCACAATTGACTTGCTGCACTGCGAACATCTGTCAACTGATACCCTTCATACAATACTTGTATGAGGCTCACAAAATAATCGTAACTAACCGAAGACAGTGGTACAAGGGAGAATCCTGCAATGCATCGCGCAATGGTCACATCGACTGCAGAACGCTCTATTACAGTCAAATGCCTTCACGCTAGCCCAATTTTCTCGTTTGAGGTCGCTTGTGACCGTGCTTCCAACACATTTGGGGTCTGTAGGTGTTCCGCTACTCCTAACATAATTTTCAGCCAAATTGGCTCAGCACCGGATTTAAATTTTTTCGGCCCGCCCGTGGATACCCCTCCTTGAGCTAGAGATAGCGTGTTAATTGTCTGCAGATCTGCATTAAAATACGATTAAGATATTTAAGTAATATTTTATCAAAAAAAATACTAAAATACTTAAGTTCGCACATCTGCTTGCGAACCATCCCATTTGCTTGAAAAGTCACCGTGACGCGAGTTTGCTTGAAAGAAAAAAAACACTCCTAGCTTGAAAAATTCCGCACCCATTGTAGACTGGTGGCAATGAGGAAATGCACCGAGAATGATGCTGCAAGCGTACTTTTTTCTCGAGAAATCACATTCCCGCCTACACTACACTACCCCTAAATGTCAAAGCCAACGATGTACAGCAGTGTCAGTACGTGTGGTAACTGGTAGGCACGTTTTGCTTATAATTCCAGTCCTAGAGTCACAGTTCCAATCTACACCAAATACTAAACCGTTTGGTCTGATAGGATTGCTCGCGTTTGCATTTACAATGTTAGCTGTTCACAACGCTAATGCTACCAGTGCTGATGCATATTATCAGCTTTCTACGCATGTCCTTTGAGGTAGTTGGAGTACCAGCGGAGGATGTCTGAGCGTTGCTCTGGCGTGAGATTAAAGTCGTCCAACTTGTCTTTAATTGTCGACGTGGAGTACCCATTTTTGTGCCATTTCGCAAACTTATCTGCTGTGTAACCTCGCTTCAGAAGATTGACGTTGTTGAGGCTGAGTCTCTCCTCATCATCATCACTATCTTCGACATCGTCGCGGCGACGGTTGTCTTCCTCGTTATCGTCGTAGTGGTTGCGCAGAAACCTCTTTCCTTCGCTGGCGAAAGCATCCGTCGAGTGAAGCACGTCCAACGGCGTCGACGCCATGAGCTGGTCAGTGTTCGTGGATGCAGACAACACGCTGCTGCTTGCGAGGAGGATGGTAGCAGAAACAACTACGAAGATGTTGGGGAGTTGCATACTTGCTTGCTCGGTTTCTTGTTGACGGCGTTTAAGGACTGGAGAGCAAATTGCGGAATGACCAAAGTTTGGATCGAGGTTAACAGTTTCGCCACCAAATGCTCAGGTAAGGCTTCTGAGTGGAACGAGGTACGACGCTACAAGGCGACGATGGGACTAGGATGCTGCACACGAGGCGGCATCAACTTAAATAATGTAATGTGCGCAAAGACAGCCGGTCCAGGGTATATCGCCGATCCCAGTCAGGCTCCTTCGCATGAGCATGCAACTCATGCACAGAACTGTACATATACCTATGCGACAACCACCTTCACAATTATCGTGATGATTCCAAGGTGCCGGGTATCCTGCTGTCGCGGTGGGCGATATCCGGATATGTTACGGCAATTGTGATGGCTTCGAACGTAAGCATGAACGCACAAGTTCGGGATGTGCACTACCGACTGGCGCCGGATTGGTACGTGCATCCGCAACACATGCCTAGGACATCTATATGATGGTACGCACTACACCTGGCGCATTGACAATGCAGCACTGTATATGCCTTCGGAAAAGCTGTCGCTCTCACCCTGATAGTACAGAGGTGAACACAAAGTTGTGCGTTCGGCATTTTGTTATGAAAATACTTCCGGAACTGCTTGGTTTCTCTTATACCGGTACTTCAATTCATACACAGCAACCGAGTTCGAGCCTGATGCTCCTGAATTCGGTTCGATAGGATCGGAACGAATTAAATCTTTTTTTAAAACATTTAAAGTAAGTGGGGAGGGCCCACTCAGTAGGGATCCGTAAAAATTAATAAGGCTATAAAATATATTCCATACAAAATATTTCATAATTTATTTTACTCTAAAATATTTTTGTAGAACAGAAAGGCACAAGCTGTGTGTATTATATTGGTTATGGCTTGCTTGGTAGTATCAGCTCGCTGACCTGTGTAATGGTTTTGTTGCGACGTTTTCGTGTAAAAGCAACAGGGTCGTCCGTTGGTGCACGCGCTATAGCTTCCAACGCGTCTTCTAGTTGTGGTGCATCGCCTCCAATCACTCCTTTATAATGGAATGTACTGAAGCACTCCACGTGAAATCCACGCTCGCACTTTGTGCATCCATATTTTGCCTTTTGTGTTGGCATGCCCCGAAGACTGCACAGGTAGCACGTCAGCTTGCCGTTGCTGTGTGCAGTAGAATTCGGAGTAATTATATGCAGCGATGTATCGCTGCCGACGACATCGTCAATTGATTCTCGCTGACGTTTCCTTTGGCGGCGATCCCGTTGCTGTTTCACGTTCTTTTCGTTACGCGTCAGAATATCAGCAATTTTTCTTTTGAATTCACGCAGCGTTTCCCCCGGTAGAGATTGTGTTGTGAGATGGTGCTGCAGCGCAAACGCGTTGATGATTGATAAATCCAAGAGCCACGTAAATACTGACATCTGCAAGCGTTTTTCTCGACGTCGGGTTGGATTGGTGCTGCGCAATTGGTCAACGCGGTCTACCGCATTCATGCATTGATTGTATGCAGCAATAAGAGCTGGTGCTACGAGTGCCTTTCGGTGCATGATGGTATCCCCAGTCCAGCGCATGATCGGAACCGTGCCGTGGCAGATATATATTGCCTCAGCGGATGTAGACGGCAAGGTACTTGAAGACATGGTGGCCTTGAGGTCGTTTGTGTAGAATACTACAACTTTGCTGTCCTTGAACACAATATATCCTGCGTGCTCTGCGTACATCCGTGTCGGCATGTATTCAGTGCGTAAATGCTTCGCACGTTTCTTTTGCTTCTTGTCATGAGCTGCGGCATTCTTTTTCCAATCCTTTTCTGGGTCCACGGCAGCAACTAGCTCCCATGACCCGCGTTCTTGGTTGGCAACACGCTCAACTGCAAGCTCAAGTGCAATCTTGTTGAACTGGTCGACTAAATTCATTCACACTGTGCCTAGTAATCGAACTTCTCCGTCCGTAAATGCTTCAATTGCTCGAGCATACGTGTGTCGAGTGTAGAAATTGTCCACGACCAATAAACGCCGCTCACTAGGCGACCGAAATGAGCGCGTCTGGTGTCCTGCCATCGCTACCCACAATGCCGTCGCTGACTTTGGATGGATGTGCACGTCTGGAAGAGATAGAGTGTTGTATAGCGGAGTGCGTAGCGACGGGAACAACTGTGTGTACCGCTCGGCTGGCGTTGAGCGTGTCGAATTTCCTGAGCCGTTGTCCCACAGTGAATGAACGTAGAGGGCATCCCAGCCTACCACTGCATAAAATCTGAGCCCATATTTATCTGGTTTGGATGGCATATAGGTCTTAGCCCGCGATCTCGCTTTTGTGCGCACAGTGATCTCATCGAGGCTGCTGGTGCCCATAGGAACAGCCGTCTCCGTGAACTGCTTTTGAAAATGCTGCAACAAGCCTCTGCATCTGTACAGAGGATCACGAACCGTGTCAAAAGTAACAGCATCGGGAGCTTGAAATTGCAGTGCACCGCGAATTTGTTGGAAGCGATCACGCGACATGGTTTCAATGAATGCTGGCTGGCCGATAAAGCGGTCTTTAGACCAAAAGTCTGCAATACTGTTGATCGGACATAAGCTCATTGCAATTTCAAGGCCGATATATGCGTTGAGCTCGCTTTCTGTAATTGCCTTCTTCCCCCTTGCTTCCAATTTGGTCGATGTCCACTTTCTAATACGCTGGCGCAGCGTGGCCGTGACAAACAGCGAGAACAGCCCATAGGCGCCGTCCTTTTCAAAGGCGCTCCTGGTTTTGGCCGGAGTCACTAAGTGTTGGCCGCTATACTCCTGTATCTAGGCAAGGTACTCGTCCTCAGCGAGCGTAGATGATGTGGGTCTCTGAGCAGATTGTGTATCGGGGGCGCGGAGTGGTTCAGGTCCGGAGACATGTTCTCTAGAGTACGCGGCGAGCGCGCGACTCTCGTCGCCGCTGAGTTCCAAGCTATCTTCATCGCCAAGCTGCAGGCTCTCGTCATCGCTGAACTGCAGGTTCTCGTCGTCGTCAAACTGCTGGTCCTTGTCGTCGTCGAGTTGCAGGCTCTCGTCGTCACTGAGTAGCTCCCAGTCACCAGTGATGTCGTCGTCCATTTGCGTGCGTCTGGCAAGTCGGTGAATGAAGGGGAAAACCTCTCGGCATTTTATACCGTGAAGGAACGGCTCTGACTGGCTCGGCTACAGGTCTAAGTGGACCTGTAAGTGAAGTCGGCCAGTGTAAACCTAGCCAGGATGTGATTTTAGACCAATGGAATTGCACAAATGATCGTGTTACAGGTCCCCGTGGACCCATAACACGCCTCGTATCTAAAGGGTTAAAGTAATAAAACCCATCTCACAACCTGAAATAAAAACATGCAAAAGTTGGGCTTTATCACCACCTACTGTCAAATTCTCCATTTGCATGCCGCCAATCTTCGCGCATTTGCACTCTTCGCCGCTGGTGGTGCGTCGGCGCTCAGGCGCCAACTGGCGCAGTCTCAGTCCACATGCGGGTGTCAACGGCTCATCTAGCGGCTTAGAGGCTGTAGAGCTCATCGACGTCAAAACAGAGCGTCGACTGCTACTTGAAACTCTGCGGGAATCCGGTCGACGGCTCGCTTGGCACTCGGAAGTGGCAGATTTGCACGCATTTCGGAAAGTTTTGTCGTTCGGATGTCGTGTACTTCATTTTTCAGGCCACGGGGTCCCAGGCCAAGTGATCTTCGAGACTCGCAAAGGTGAGGCGCAGTTCGTCTCCCAACAGGAGCTACAGGACCTACTTCTTGCTGGGGGCGTCGAGAGTCGTCGCCGTCCGAGACGCATGCGCGACAAAAATATACGGAATCGGCAAAATCGGCGACAGAAAAACACGGAATCCAGTGGCAGCAGTAGTGAGAGCTCTTCCAGTTCAAATTCTTCCAGTTCTTCTAGTTCCAGTTACAGCAGTGATGACGCAACATCGGGACTTGCAGTCACCAGTCACAGGGTGGAGAGAGGTTGGGTGGCCTTATCGCCGCCTCCAGTTCATGAGAAACCTAAAATTCCATTGCAACTGGTGTTTGTGAGTGCATGTCACTCGGAAAGTGTTGCTCAAGCTTTCGTGAGTGCAGGAGTACCTCATGTTGTTGTGGTGTCAAAGGAGGAAAAAGTGCTGGATCGAAAAGCTATGGAATTTGCTAAAGCTTTTTACACGGCATTATTTGCAGGTCATTCAGTGGTGAAAAGTTTCCAGATCGGACGAGTGCAAGCTGATATTGCAGTTGCTAGTAACGGGAGTGGAGTCGGAGAACCGTCGGAGTTTAAATTGCTAGGAGATGGAGACCATAATGATGCACCGTTCAGAGATGTTCCGGTGGGAGATTGTGTCGAGACAGATATGGGTGGAAGGAAAGGAGGAAAAGTCACGGTGAATGAATGTGATGCTGTCGCCGAGGTGTTTGTTAGTAGGTCGCTGGAGGTGCATCAGGTGTTAAAGTCGCTAGTGGAAGGAGCGAGGCTCGTGAGTATTACGGGAGAGCGTGGAATTGGCAAGACGGAGGTGGCACTGCAGTGCGCGCAGTATGCTACTGAGCGTCGAGTGTTTAGCCACATATTTTATCTACGACTGAATACGGGGAGCGATGGGGAAGATACGAGTGGTGACGTGTGCAAGCAGCATGCTCAACTTGAACCGTCAGCACTTGTTTCTAGGTTTGCAAAGTGTTTGGGCCTTCAAGCGACATCGCTGGATGAACTAGCGGAGCAAGCTCGGCAACGCTGCGAAACTGAGAATCAGGGCGATGGAAGCAGTTTTCTGTTGATCTTGGACGGCTGCAATCGAGCTCAACGACAGAGCCCGCGGTTTCGTGCGATAGTCGCGATGCTATTGCGCCGCGTGAACTCACTGGCGTTACTGCTGACGGGCGACGGCAAGTTTGGTGCTATGGACGGTGTAGGTGAAAAGATAATTTCTGTGGGCCAGCTTCCGCCGGCTGACGCTGCGCTGCTGTTTACTCTTCGCGCGCCAAGAAAGATTAAGGCTCATGAAATGGGTGGCAGCACTGATCTTGAAGCATTTGGTGAGCACCCAATTATTAAGAGCTTACGGGGCCATCCACGAACTATCTGCGCGGTACGTTAGTTTTATCTTTGTTCGTTCTGGTTTGCAGTCATATCTTAACTTTTTTGTACTTACTTGCGCTTCCGGCGGTCCAGGTCTCACAGTTCTTGGAGAATAAAGATATGGAGCTGGATCAGCGCGAGTTCCTGGACTACATCATTCCGTCAGTGAATACGGGACTCTGTGCGAGCAAGCTTGGCATCACGGTCTTAAATTGCGCCTTGGATTTGGATCAGCGACAACACGGACAGGAAATGCTGATACTAGGAAAGGCAAACTCCATGGACGGATGTCACTCGCACTCGCATGGGCATCATCACCACCACCATCACCATGGTATACCATCTTGTATCGAGGAGGAGGTGGAATATCAGCATCGGCTGAACGGATTAAACGCACACGAAGCTGCATTACGCCGGATTAAACCTGTAGCTTCTCAGTCGGACATTTTAACGGCCAAGTCACCTCTAAAAATGCCAGTGGGCCAACAAATGACCAGTATTGACGACAAAGATCAATGCACAGACCCTCCACCACCGAATACTCGCCCGCTGATATCTTCACGAAGCGAGCCCAGTCTGACCGGTTCAATTACATCCCCAACAACATCACTTCAGCAGTTATGCCTTCTCAAGGTGGCAGATCATGTAAGACCGATCATCCAAAGCGAGGGTGGCAGCTTGGTATGGGCACGAGCCGTGGTCATCAACGCCACTCTTCCTGGTTATCTCAAGCCTGAAGGGGGATCAAAAGACGGCTATTCTGCTGCGGTGGTGCGTCAAATGCAGGAGTTGAAGGACATCCCTCTCGATTGGGTGGCACCCCAAGTAAGCTGCTTCTTCGCGACGAAGCTTAAAGGAGATGCCGCCAAACGTCCATTATCTACCCGCAGCATCGACTTTCTGAGCAAAAGCTCGCTCATTTGGGGACGTGGCAGTGCCGCGCCAGCACAACGCGGTGGTGCAGTGAGTCTACGTATGTTCGCAGCCTTCTGGTCGTGGTTTCGACCTCTTGTTGATTGCATTTTGTATTCAACACTGTGGTCGCACACTGAACCGCGTCTTCTTCATGGATTCTTGTCCAAGGGTGCATGCGTAAGTATGCTCGAGCGTGCACCCCCAGGGACATTTTTGTTGCGATTTAGTGAAACTCGCGTGCGCTGTCTCGTGATTGCATATGTGCGCGACGATCAGTACGTGCAGTTTGTGCCAGTAACGTGGCAGCCAGAGCGCGATGGATGGTTCGTTGCGCTGCAAGGAGGGGCAAATGCTGGTGACGCTGAAAGTAATGGCGTGACGTTCCCGACATTGCAAGAATTGATCCAGAGTGTCAACGTGTTGAAGTTCCTTTTTCCACATACACCAAAGGAAGCAGCCTTCACGCTGCAAACCTAGTGTGATTCCCGACAGCAGAGTTATGGAAAATGTACAATGGAATTCGCAGGTCTCACTTGATTACATTTACGATTTGGACGGGCCCTGAACGTGGTCCGTGTCCAGTGTTGTTGCTGCAGCTCCTGGGTGTATCACTACGGAGAACACAAGACGCACTAGGCATAGCTGCCAAGCTTTAAAAGTGATTGAGAGCTGGCATCATACAGCTCTCAATGCTCGTTTTCGTTTTTTTTTTTTCGTTTTGAAGCGAGATTTCTATTTGTACGACCTCATACACAGGACTTCGTAACCAGAAGACACATATTTTGAATTCCTGTTCGCAAATTTTATTTTTTAAAACTAGAGGGTTGGGCAGGTAGTTGAAATGGTGAAATGTTTAAACAGCATCCTAGTTAGCGTTAAAACTATTTTTACTTAATTATATATGATCGTTCGTACTTAAGTGGATATAACGTGTACCTTTACTCACAACGTTAAGTTACCGTAAGTACGAACGACTAACTGTAATGTCATTTCACACCAACCTTGTTCTCTGTCAAAAATCTCATCAGAAGGTCTTTTGCTTCTTGGAACCGCGGCAGCCACTCACCCTACTCGGGACTATATCGCGCTGCCGTGGTACCATGAAGCAAAACGTTATCAATGAAATCAACATGTTTAACGCAGCAACGAATCAACAAATCAAAATATCTTGGCGAGCTTGATCGTCGCGACAGCCACTCACCCTATTCGGGCATATATTTCGCTATAAGCCGTGTTCTTCGTATCTACGTATCTGCGTATCTACGCATCAACTAATCAAGTAACCTATACCGATTCCGTGTGTGCAGGTTGAAGACAATGCGGCCCTCCAAGTGAGCAGCCCGAAGAGGAAGCGCGGCGTCAGATCGTTGCCCACCTACAGTATACCGGTCACGCCCACGTCGTAGTATCTAGTGCTGGGCATGCGCGCGAACAGGAGGCCGTCCACGTGGAGTCGGTGTTCGCGCGTCGTCCTTCGACTTGAACTCTGGTTGCATCGCTGTCGCTGCGCAGCTTCCGTGGTGCCCTTGTGCGGTAGTTGGCGTTAAGTATCTCAAGCAGTTCCACCTCGATCAATGATGATCTGGGTGGCGGTGTTGTCGTGTCCAAATTATTCAAGCTGTAGGCGCAATAGAACTCTGCGAGTGCGTCGCGTGTGGGAAGGGTAACTACGTACTCGATGCGGTCATCCAGATTTGACAGCACGGCATAGGCCACTGACACCCGGGTGACACATTAGCGGCGGCTTGCGGTGATCTTAGGCCATTTCTCATCCGATTGAGTAGTTCGGATGCTGGTATCCTGGTTGCGCGTTCCAGTTGCCAATCTACGCAACAGCGCTGGAGAGCATAGTGCAACCCAACCACCTAACGTAAGATACCGTTCTAGAACATGTATGCACTAAACCGATATATCACGTTATGTGGTAGGTTGATTGACTGGTACCTAATTGCGTGCACAGTAACGTAACCGAACAAATACTTGCTCCCACTTGATGTGTGCCACACAGTTTTTCAGAATTTATTGTTTTCGGTGTAAAAACCTGCTTGACTTACTAAACCTTGAGATTTCGATGCGAAATCTGAAATTTATAATGTCTCTTATTTGAAGTTTGTATATGTCCAAACTGTGTACACACCACCGATGCGATGCGACGTGCTGAATTAATCCCTATTGGGCTGTACGTACTGTAGTACGTATCCGTACCACTACAGATACCCCTCGCCAATTTAATATCACCCGTGGAAGGCTTTGGTATCAAGTACAACAACTTATTAGATTTCGAGGCGTTAAAATCTCAATTTTTAGGCATTTAGTCTAATTATGTTCCCAAAAAATAAGCAAATTGTGTCTTAGAAAGGGGTGATATACCTATTTTTGTTATATTTGGGGACGAATAGGCACCTAAAACGGCAAAAACTGGGTCGATCGGGGAATATTTTCGTGTTAGCTTTGAGAAATGGGGACATATTAGGTAAGCTCCATAGTAAACCCTATCTACCGAGTCGGTGGACTGGCTTTTGTATTAAGTTTGAGCGATTATTAGTTTTTTCAGCTACTAATTTGGCGAGGGGTATCTGTACCAGGATAATTTAAAAAAAATTATTAAAATATTAAATTAAAATACCACTACTTTGTTACATGTACTGTAGATGGCGATCTCTACTCTTCGTGAAAAGTTACGACCCCAACGCTTTCGCGGTGGGATACAAACAATTTACACCGTATTTTACAGTAGTATGTGCATTTTATTTTGAAAATAATAGAGCAGAATACATGTAAACAGTACCTTGTGCTCGCAGATTGGTCTTAAACTGAAGATTGTGGAGGCTCCTTTGCAATGAACAGGGAAAATCGTCATGCGGCAAATGTTGCATAAGTTGCTTTCATTGCACAAATTGTGATCTACAACTATGAGCCTCATAATAATGAGGTGGTCAACAAAGCTACATGTACATCCTCGTGACAGGGTAGTTTTGCGGTTTCAAATCGCTGTGGCTGTGAATGGATTGACGATCTACTTACAGTACAGGTAGCAGTGCCAAGTGGATTAAGTTAGCTCTCGGGCTGCTTCTGCAGGACAGGAGCAACACGGAGTGTAGCAAGCACGCTGCTGTTTCGACCAAGCAGTGCTTGGCATTGCCATTGAGGCTCAATGAGCTTGCCAAGTTGGCAAGCTTGCAGTTCATAGCTCAAGTTGAAGGCAACTTTTGACGAAGTGTCACACGCTTGCAAAATCAGGTGCGTCATGCTCGAGTACCAAGATTGGAAAAATACATGTTCAAACATTGTCGTAAAAACATTTGACTGGTTTATTCTTTTTACTAGACCACACACATGGTCAAATCACTTTTTACGTGTTTTTACGGAGATTTGGATATGGCACGAATACATAGATGAGCCTTTAGATGTGGCAAATGGCATGGCACAATTCGGCACGCCAGTCTGGTGGACCACCCGCAGTGGCATGTATAGTTCGCAGTGGTCGCCATGATGGAGAATCCCGCTGCAGTTGCTGTGAAGAAGCTGTAGCATTAAGGTGGTTTCCCCCCAACTCCAGAGCTACCGGAGAATAGAAACAGTTGTCAACGTGGCTGTCGTATTAATTATTTGCATGGGGCTCTGGGGTAACACGGGGCCTCTTGAATGATGGAGGGGTGTTCGCGCACGCCCCACTCGACGGCTTCGGCCTGCTGCATTGCTACACTTTCGATGTTGCTGTCCTGCTCCAGCATCGCGGTTGAGATTTCCGTTCAGCGCAGACAGGTTGCAGAAGTACTGGGGCGCGATCTCTTCACCAAACACCTCCCACGACACGCAAGCAGGAGGTTGTTGACAACGTTGTAGACACGAATATTTCTCAAAGTCCTTAGCTTAGGTGAACACAACAAAGAAACGGTTAGCAGATGCGGCAACACCAACACCCAACGCCCAATTAGAGCCTTACCAATGGTCTTAGTAGCAGGCTGCAGGACGGGACACGAGTCCATGCAAAAAGGCCACGCAAAGCGGGAACATGCGGCTGGTCTCCAGGGACTTCGCCGGGCTGCTGGTTCGTGTACATGTGCGACGCCGCGTACTCCTCCATGACGTCTTCATCGTCGCAGGACTATTCATCTTCGCAATCATTCTCGTATCACGACGTACTCAACTGAGTAACCAGCCCCAGCGCAATCATAAGCACGTGCAAACATGTACATGTACTATCACACCACGCACGTGCAATCAGTTGGGCAGCGGGGAACTTCTGCTCCTCCTCGGTCGTCAGCATTTCGTTGTCCACATTCTTGTCCTCCAGCAGAGGCTTCTGCGAGAGCCGTAGTTCTCCGATGGCTGCTCCGCCATCTGCACAACGTTCACCGCTTCCTACGCGAGCGCCACCTCCACCACGGGCATCCATGCGTGCAACATTATCCTCCACCTGCATGATCGCCTGAAAGTTCATAGCGATGCCCACCGCCTCTAGGTGTACCTTCAGCGACTGCTGACCCGCCAGGTCCTGAATGAGGCCCTGATCGTCTATTGGTAAGCGGCGTTAGCACCATTTACCCTCCGTGATAAGCAGCAGCGGCTTAAGCGTCTCGAGATGCAGCGCCGAGTGGGTGCGGGCTACACTGCGATCTTGCCGAGGGGCGGCAGCAGCTTGCCCTATGACAGCTCGCTGATGGCGGCGCACTGGTAGCTCTCGCACAGGTTGCCAAGTAGCGCCACAGCCTGTTGCGGAGGCTGCACGGCGCGCAGGTCGCCGCTGCAGGCGAGCCCGGCGTCTGTGACGTTCTCCGCGATGATCTTGACCAGCGGCATGACGACTTGTTGTGTACGCCATCGCAACCGTTCCGTACGGCCGACTTGCCTTGCCGAAGGTTCACTGGGCCGTTCATGGTCGCTTGGCCGCCTGGCACAATTGTGGTATTTTCAGTGTCTTTCGATCTGGCACCGTTGCGCCAGACAAGTCCATAAAACGTGCCCTAAAAACATTAAACTGGGTTTTCTACACGTCCGTGTGTTTATTGGTCTGTTCAAACATGTTCGAACATGTTTGTACATAACTGTGTTTGAACGGACCGGCAAACCCTGCGAGTACTGGGTACATCATGTAGTACCGTACATGTACTGTACAGCATGCAGCCTTGAATTGTACATGTACATGTACATGTACACGACAAATTAGTGGTGTCGCTTGAAAATGGATCGGGGCTTGGTGGCAAGCAAATTGGCACCTCCAGCGAACGTGCAAGACAACAACTTGTTGGCAACAAGCCGCGAGGTGTCACGCCCATGTAGAGCTCGGTCTCGCTGATCGGCTTCGAGCAGTCGATCCAACGTTGCTGCGATTACGGCGACCTTTGGTATCTGATACTTACATATCATGATATGCTAGCCGTTTGCTAGTCTTATTGACCTGTCAAAACATTTATCCTTGCAAACTAACGGTTTTGATACCGTAGGTGTCGTCGCCAACAGTTGCACTCTCCGGCTATGTACCGCTGACTTGCATCCACTATACCTCCGTCTGACTGCGCGAAAAGCCAGCCGAGGTTAGACACTGCGAGCAAAATGCA
Source organism: Phytophthora tubulina (assembly GCA_014706135.1). Classification (NCBI taxonomy): domain Eukaryota; phylum Oomycota; class Peronosporomycetes; order Peronosporales; family Peronosporaceae; genus Phytophthora; species Phytophthora tubulina. The sequence continues at coordinate 1,209,275 of JACBOY010000135.1, read as the reverse complement.
CAACATAGAGAAAATCAAGGACAAGGTGTCGAGGGAGCATTCTACAAGCGTCGACGCATTCATCAAGCTTGACAAGCTCACCTGAGTTTGGCAGGTGCCCATCTCATACTGAACGCAAGTGCAATCCTGTCGCAGAGCTGCCACCGCTGCTGACCGACCCACTTGCACTTCTAACGCCTTTCAGTTCCAGTTTGAGCTCCTCTCAGGAAGTGGACACGATCATCGGCTAAATCGGCTCGTGGGTTGACTTTCTATTAAGACACACAACCAACAGATCATGGCGACTTCTAACGCCGTGGCAAAAGTGCCCATGCGACGGGGTCAATCGCCCTGGACGCACTCGCGTCGCCTCGTAAGCAGTGACAGCAACTCCAACGCTGTAGACATGGAGAACTACCAAGGTACCATCTACTTCGCTGACATCGTGGTGGACGGCGCCACTTTTGTGGTACAAGTGGACACAGGTTCGTCCGACTTGTGGATCTCCTGCTACTTCCTCAAAGGCTCCACATGTAAGTCCACGTGTCCTTCATCTGCAAGTACCATTTCCTACGGCTCAGGTGACGTTTGTGTGGAAGGAACATCAGCCGACATTAAGTTTGGCAATGTTGCAGTATCGGATTATGTGGTTGGTGTGGCTCAAGGTGCTAATGTGAACCCGAGCAGCTCCAGTTCACTACTTGCAGGTGATGCTGAAGGCCTCTTTGGATTGGCGTACGACTCATTGGCGACGCTCCCGTCACCTGGTGGACAGTTTATCGACTATGTCACAAGTTTCTCAATGTATTTGACTCAAGAAGACAATTCAGAGGGCAGTTTTCTGCTGTTAAACGGTGTGGATGATGCTCTCATCTCTTCAAACGGTTTGACGCCGTATACAATCAACTTAAAGTCGTCTACCCCCACACACTGGACGATCGGTATGACTGCGTTGCAGATTGGCAACAGCACAGCAGTGTTTCCATGCTCAACAGCAAGCAGTGGAAGTTGTGACAGTATTGTGGATTCGGGTACATCACTGCTGGCTATGCCCAGCTCAGTGTATTCCAGTTTTGTGTCGACGTATCTTTCAGGCTGCCAATTGTATTCGTCCGGATCGGAGATCTACATGTGTTCAAGCGACGTTGAGTTGCCACGGTTGGCTCTTACTTTTGGAGATGTGACGTTTTACTTGGAAAAGGAGGACTATATCATCGATTTGGGAGCCAACATGGTTGTCGTTGAGGTTCAAGCGACGTCAAGCAGTAGCAGTTCATACGCCAACACATGGATCATCGGTGAGACGTTCCTCAAGGTGTTCTACACAGGCTACAATGTCAACGAATCGGTCACTTTCTACTGCGTCGAGAACAGTACGTGCACACCAGGTTCTCAAGCAGTTTCTTTGCCTGCTTCGTCGGACTCTTCCGGTGACAACACTGGTGGCAATGGGTTTGGTGGTGATAGCGGTGGCACTTCGGGTACATCGTCTAGTGACGACGATAATAGCCACCTCGTGACGATCCTGGCGATCGTGTTGGGTGTTCTCGCCTTCTTCTTCATCATTGCAGTCGTGACATATCTGTTCCGCTGCATCTGCAGACGCAAACGTGCGTCTCGACACGAGCAATCGCTGCAGCCAGTGTTGGTCGTACCTGGTGGCTACTACCAGCCACAGCCTGCCATCCAGCCTTCACAAGGATACTATGCCCACCACTAAGTTGATGATTTGGGCCAACAAGTACTTCAAGTATCATGCAGTTTTGAAATCTATAAAGTAGCTCCAGCTTACTAACGAGAAACACAAAGGGAACCACTTGAGTCTCGACATGAGGCTATAGCGACGATATGTACGCATGCGTATCGATACAGATTCATATATATTTCTCTCAATTTCGTTGGTGGTAGGCTACTCACTTGCTGATCTGCAGGACTTCAGATAAGCAAATGTCCAGCAGGTAGGCTGTGAGGCCCCAAATCACGTGTGGGCCGCCCGTGAAGACTGGAGTGGCGTTGCTGGGGCGAACCCAATTGTCTTCGTTCATCAAATCCCGCAGCGGCACAGTGAAGAGCGACTCCACTTCGTCTTCATTGATAGCCACTGTTTGGTCACTCATTTCTCCAATGAAGCCCACAACCGGCGTGACAGCAATGCCTGTGATGGAAGTGACACTGGACCAGTCACAACGCAGGACACCGAGAACATCCACACCTTCCGGAGCAAGCCCAACTTCTTCATTCATCTCACGCAGACACGTGCCTTCAATGCACGAGTCGTTGGGGTCCACCATACCACCAGGAAAGCACACCTCGCCCTTGTGTTTGCCAACAGTGAGTGAACGCAATGTGAAGAGAACAGAGGGCTCTCCCTCAAAGGTGCAGAGCGGGATAACCACCGCTGCTCGTGCCGAATAAGCTTTGGGGATCTGGCGTGGCAATCGACTCAAACGCTTGCGGATACGCTCCAGATGGCGCTGGCCGAATGCATTAGCAAGAGGTGTTTGCCTCAGTGTGTTCATGTCGTGCTGAGCAAAGTCTGTAGGAAAATACACAAGATTATCAGTCCAAAATTCACACAAATACTCACTCAGTAGGACATGAAAGGATTTGGCTTACCGTGATATGGTTTGAGTACAGCTGCGAGTTCGTCCAGTTTGCCTTCGCTCAGCAGCTCAGCACAAAGCCACAACGTGTATTCTCGGTCCTGGTAGGCAGCAGCAAGTGCCGGTGCCGTGTAGTTGTTGACGAGGAAAGTGGCGTCCATCCTGGGTTTCTCAAACTCACGCGAGAAGGAGCTCGTGTCTTTGACTTCCTGCTCTTGGTGATGATGTTCCTGGTGGTTCGCACTCCATCCGTTCGCAGTGTCTTCTCCCTCCGTGGCAGCACCGTGTTGGCTACTGCTGTGATAGTATAAGTAGTGGTGATGGCTGTCGTTCGAGTGCTTGGACGACACGCGGCTGGAGGACAATTGCGTGCCGTTCTCGCTCTCGTGAACGCGCGAGGCAGAGGCGAACGCACGACGCAGAGCCATAGAGGAGCGTGGCCGCAGCCGGGTGGAGCGGATTGAGGCCTCGATCAACGTGTATCCAACTCGTCGCATAGCGTCGTTAGGCTGGAGCTTGGTGTACAGAAGCGCTTGTTGTGTAAGTGGCAATTAGTCAAGTGGACAGCTGACAGTCCAAAGAAAGCGACTGAGGCGTTTCGCTCGTGCGTTTGCAGTCTGCAGATTCGGACGTTGCCTTCCGCGGGTGAGCTGTTGGCTTCAGCGATGGCGCAGAAGCGATGACTTGCGGCGTCTTTGGCGCTCTGCGGACAATTGGCAGTGTGTGACTGCGGCGAGTCAGCGACAGATTCTGAGTTGGATGGTATACAGTTACCAAGGCTAGTGTACTGGAAAGACAGCGACATATGGGGTCTGCCACTCCATTGCAGGACTTCCAACCTGAAACGCGGACACGCTGGATCCTGTAGGATTGATTGCATGGATTAGGTCCCGTGTTTTCGGCCAATGAAAGAAGAGGTGTAGTGAAAGCTGCGGTACGATTGGTTGACGCGTTCCCTGACACGGCGACCAAACTTCAGTTTCCAGTTCCAGCTGTTTCGTTTGCCTTGAGTCGAGTCGACTCTGCTTGGAGTGTGCCGTGTCTCATGCGGCGGTGCAAGGGGCGTCAGTGTGATGCAATTCGAGGGTTGGCGAGGATGGCACCTGCTTGGTGAGCAAAAGTAACAACAGATGCTGGCGTCGCACAGCTCGCTCTTTGGAGATCTCGTTATTGCGCTGGCGCTGATGTCATGCACGCCAATGCTGCTCACCGTGAGGGCCGTGAATCTCACGGGGATTGAAGCGGTACTGTACATGTATATTCGGACGACGATGGCGGGTATAACACGCCTGCTCGTCATAGCACTGCCATGCGATATGGCTGAGCGCAAAATTGGCAGAATGCCAAACTAAGGCAATTGTCTACTCTCCTGCACGCCAGGGTGCGCACGCTCGTTCTTAAATCCAACGCGATTCATCCAGTATGATACGTATGATATAGCATGCGGGCAGTTCTGTGGCTCAACTTCGAGCCCCAGGAGTTGTTTAAAACTATTAAAATAATACCGGTACCGGTAGCTATCAAGCACAGAGTTTGGCCATCGACAGCCTTATCCGGATAGTGCACGGTGATCTTTGGAAGGCGCCCCGATCTCGTACGTTCATCTTTTTCAATTACTACCGGTAGTGTATTTGCTTGGAGTGCTGGCATTAGTCTTTCAGCTACAGTTTCAGAACGATAAAAAATAACTCGCGCAGTCACCGTATTTTTGAGCTTCAACTTGAACCTATATAGGATCCTCGTTCTACATAGGACAATCTACATGTATTATGTAGTGCACATATAATTAGGTCACCGCTTGTCCCCCACAAGTTGGCTGCCACCTTCCTGCTTCTCTCCATGCAGCAGCCCGCCGCAGCCTCTAACGCAGACGCCGACGACAGCAACCGCAAGGCCAAACTCCTCGCTTTGCTCGACCGCGCGCGTGAGAACCGCGGTCTCCAACCTGAGCAAGACAACGTCATGACAATTGGTCAAGACGAAGCTATGGAGACCAAGTCTCCGCCAATCAAAACCGAACCAACAACTATAAAGAGCGAAGAAGGCGACGCTCAGAATGATCTACAGCCCTCACCAACCTCACGTGGATTTAATGACACCATGGCGTCCTCTAGAACCAACTCTAGTACAACCTACACTCGTGTTGCTATCCTGAACTCAACACCAAAGCCTCGTATTGCGGACTTAACTGGTGGCAACAGAGAGAAAATCCCAAGACTGCAACAACTCAAACCACTGGAAGATTCGAGAAATAAAACTCACCAACCAGAGGAGAAACACACAATTAAACGTGAAAACCCTCAATTGAAACAACCACGAGGGAAGAACGCACCATCTCCTAATACATCAATAACTCTGAAGAAGATGGAGCTCCTCACACCAGACGAGTATGAAGATTCGGAGCTCCATGGAGATTTCCAGCACATGCTGCACATTTTAATCCCAGCCAATGCTACTACTGCGCTTCTGGAACGTCGAGGCCAACCAATTCAGAGTATCAGTCAACAAACGGGCTGCACATTATCCATTCGCGAACCAGATGCGTCACCTTTTAAAGATGATCGCTTGCTCCGTATTTACGGTAACGCTAAGTGCATCAGCTTAGCGCAGAGGCTTGTGGTTGCTTATATCCGGGCATACCGAGCGGAGAAAGGGGACCCTAACTATATGGATTTATCGGACGAGACTCCACCTGTTGCACTACCTGCCACCTCTATCACGAAAGCTATGAGTGTTGCTGTTTGTCATGGAAAGAGAAATGAACTGGAGATTACAAGTCCATTTAACTGGTTGGTCCAGCGCGAGGACGTGGGGAAGATGATGGGTCGACAGGGAAGTATTCTCGCAACGATTCGACGTGACACTGGAGCTGCGATTCATATCGACGAGGGCGTCATTCCCGGAACCACAGAGCGTCGAGTGGTTCTAATCGGGACTGTGGACTCGATCGCTGCTGCAATTGAGGAGATTAAAAGCAGGTCTGGTGGACGTCCGGAGGTGTCAGCAACCGCAGCGAGTGGAAGACTTGGCCAGTACTTCGCCATCCCATATCATGCTGCAGGTTACCTCATCGGTCCCCACGGTTCTACTGTCCAAAGCATAAATGACCGCACGGGTGCGCGTCTTCAAATTCCTTCGGCTGAAGATCTTCCCTTGGGTAGTTTGAACCGTATTCTTCACGTGCAAGGCACCCCCAAGCAAGCTGAACACGCTCGACGAGTCGTTGGTGCCAAGCTGCGAGACTACTTAGCTTCCCCCAAGTGCCCAAGAACGTTGACTCCTTCGTCAACTGGTCGGAAGGGCGACAAAGTCACTATTAAGGTTCTGCTGCCTTCCAAGATTTGTGGGTTTATGCTAGACCAGCGAGGCAAGCTTATTCGTGAGATCTCGGACAAGTCTGGCGCCTACACCTACTTTTTGGCCCCACACGATGATGAAAACCGAGTGTGCGTTTTCACTGGCGATATGAGCTGTGTACTTCGTGCGCAACGCCTGGTGTTGCAAGTTATTGCTGGAGATGCCATTTCCTCGAAACGAGTTGCTTCCCCAAGAAAGCGAAAGCGTTCGCAACGAGATGAAGAAGAGGAGAAGGACTACGCTGAAGTGCTCGATTGCATGGAAGAGGAGGAGCCGTACTATGAGGATGAAGTCGAAGAAGAAATCTACTACGATTCCGAGTACGAGGAACTAGCTCCCAGACAACCTTCCAGACAACCAGCTAGACGGCAAACCCACGATCACGAGTATGACGAAGCTCCCAGACAGCTTTCTAGACAGACAGTTAGACGGCAAACCCACCATCACGAGTATGACGAAGCTCCCAGACAACCAGTTAGACGACAACCCGTGCGTCGACAGTCGCCACCCCATCGTCCTCAACATGGCTACGAAGAGGATCAAGATCGGTACAGGTATGCCGATGAAATGGATGAAATCACGTACGAAGAGCGTCCACGCCAGCCAATTCGCCGGCGACCTGTTGCCACTCGCCCACGCGAGTACGTTGAAGAGGAATATGCCCATGACGAGTATAGCCGCAACGATGCCCATGACGGGTATCGTCACAACAAATTTGCCCACGACGGGTATCATCACACGAAATATGATCACGATGGGTCTGACCACGACGAATTTGACCACAACGGCCGTACGTCGTACGATGCCCCGCGTCTTCGGCACCCTAAGAAACCTGCAGTTGTGCGCCGCCAGCCTCTTCGTTCACGTCGAGATGAGTTCGAGGAGGCCTATGAGAATTATAGCGACGAGTACTCTTACGACGATGCCAGTGAAGACGATAACGAGCATTCTTTAGTTGCCAGAAAGCAAATGGTGAAGCGGCGACCTGTTAGCAGTCGTCTCGATACTCAGCGTGCCCCCGTTGTGCTTCCTGGCCGAAAGGTGCAAATGGTTGCGCCGAGGTTAAGCCCCCGTGAAAGTCGTCCCAGGTTGAGCCCCACCGACCGACGTCGCACAAATGGTAGCGGCAGTGTTCGCCCCGTCAGCCGTAGCGGAAGCGCCAATGCGCGTCACAGCGTTCCTCGTGGTGGAAGAGGAAATGGCCGTCCCAGCTCCAGTCGAGGCCGCGGTAATGGTAACAAACGCCGTCGACAGTGATGATAAGGCACTCGTGTCTATCATCAACACAAGATCTACATTTTTCATCATCTATATTACCGCCGGACTAGAAGACCAGCTGCAGTGGCCGCCGTGGCACACGCAATGAATGATAGACCCAAGTAAAGCGGCGACTTGGGTGGCGACTCGGCGGCTTCTCTTCTAAGTTCTTCGATGTGCAGCTCACGGGTACGTACATGTTCAAGGTCACCAACAGTTGATCGGCGTGTTGGTTCGCTTCCGTATGAGCCCACATCTGGAGTATTAACTTCTGTGGCCCCACTAATCACGCAGTGGTCATTTACGTGGCTCAGACGCGAGAGCGCTGACGGCCGCCTGAGTCTTGATGGTGCACCGGCAGACTCGACTTCCCGTTGCTGCTCTTTATCGTCACCCGCTCCAAGCTCATTCTTTGAAGGAACAGCTAAAGCCATGGGCTTCTCTTCAAGCAGAAACGGAGCAACTAGACTCGCTGCAGTATCGACACCGGACGTAGCAGCTTTATCGACCCAATTCAACTCCAACGACATTTTTCGCCGCTTCTTCCCGTCTCCAGATAAAAGTTCCTCTGGTTTTGTAGTCACTGTAGCAGCATTCTTGATGGTCTCAATCTCAAGTGGTGGCAGTTGAGAACGCGGTGTTGCGGTTATCTCAATCTCACTCCCGCTGTCACTGCTGGAGTGTGCAATACCGTTCCTCTTGGACTCTCGGGTTCCCAGTGCCAGTACATCAGCAGCAGTCATCGCAGAGTTTCCTGTACACATGGTTTTACGTCTCCTACCACGTGCCCGACTCCCATCTGAACTAGATTCGGTAGAGTTTTGACGACGGAGGATCCTGTTTTCCAGACGCAGAGCTGCAACCTCACGCGTAGCGTCCTCCAGTAACTCTTCGGTGTCTTTCTCACGAGTCTCAGCAATTGTTTCGCTGCTATCAAGTCCAGTGCTGCTTCCACGTCCAATCTGCTGCTGAGCGAGTGCATTCTCAAGCTGCTTCTGTAACTTTTCCAGTGTCTCGGTAACTCGCTTCGTCTCGGCCTGAGCACTCGCTGTGCGGTTCTCTGCTACCTGCAGTTGAGTCGCTGCACGCGCTTTGCTGTTCTCCAGTTTAATCACCTGCTCTTCACGTGCCGCTAAACGTTCACGAAGGTCTTCGTTGTCGACTTCCAGACGTCGCGCAGTACGACGTAAAGTGTCTCTTACAGCTTGCACCCGTTCAACCTCCTGCGTTTGCTGGTCAAGTTGTGTGGTGACGAACTCAAGATCCTGCTGTATGTGTGCAGTCTCAACGTGCTGCTCTTTGTTACGTTGCTGCAATTGATGGATCTCTTCAGCGAGTTCTCGTTGTCTCTGTTGTTCCCGCTCACGTGCAAGTTCCAGCTCCAAACATCGTCGTCTTAGCTCGTCAGCACGTTGTTCCAGTTGTGTCAACTCCACCTCACGAGAAGCACAACGTTCGCACGAGTCAGTTCTACTGAAGCTTCCAGAGCGTGAGGTAAGTGATGGACGTCGCTGTGATTGTTGTTGCATGTGACTCAACGCGTTCTGTTGTCCCCACGGCGCATCGTAGCGCTGCAACTCCGTCTCCAGTGCTGAATTTTGTTCACGAAGGTGTTGCGACTCTCGCACTGACCGGTCTCGATCAACTTGTGCAGCTTCAAGTTCATCATGCAAGACGTCAATCTCCTCACGTGCAGTACTCAGCTCTTGTAGCAGTTCATTGCCAGCATTTGCAGCCAAGCGGAGATTGTCCTGTTCACTTGCAAGTTCCATGAGAACACGTGCCAGTTTATCTTCAAGCAGTCGTTCTCTCGCATCTTCCTCCGCTTCAGGGTTGTTACTGCGGTGTTTGGTGTCTCTAGTGGTTACTGGCTGATCAAGGCTTGCAGCTTCACGGAATGGACGACTGTCATCATCCACCAACAAGTCGACGATGAGCTGCCGCACTTGGTCCAGTATTTCGTCGTCTCCTGTTTCGTGTACATCGATGTCGCAGGCTTCGTCCTGTCGATCGCCGCTTGTTAAATGCATTCGACTGCTTCGACTGCTGCTGCTCGTGGTGGGAGACGGTAGCGTCCACTGGTTGGGACTCGTACAAGCCATTGAATACCTCGACGTCGGGACTTCTTAGTCAAGTGGCCAATGCAGAGCGTCGGAATTTATGCAACGGATGTGGGACGGTGTATGCCTTCAATTGCTACTGGAACTTGAGCTAAAGAGAAGCACAGAGCAATCGATAGTCCGTTGCGACTTCTATCGATGGTGTTAGTAACGGCATAGCGGAGCTCTTGGTGAAATGTACCATATTAATGGTACGAGTTGATGTACAGGCTCTGTGGTGCAGTCTGGCTTGCTATATCTGGCGATGTGAAAGTGGCATGAGGCTCTTCCAAAGCTTTCTCTCTCTTGTGCCATTGACGACATCGCTACGTTGTGTTGCTGTGTGGCGAACGCTGATTCTGAGTGACGCCATCGAAACTGAAGTTGTCGTCTGGACGTGACGCGAGTCTTGCGTCACTTGTTGAAGTTGTAGACGAATGGCGCATCTGAGTACGTGACCTTTGGTCTGGTGATGATCTCCACTATAGGGTAGTCTAACCGTGTTAATCTAGGTGAAAGACATGGAAAAGCCACGCGAAGACGGGGTGAATTGATGCGAGAGCGGATGCAGATGTTGTCTATCCGCTCGAATTACCCGGAAGCTTTCCATCGATCGCGTCGAAGCTCGACAGCCTCTGCCATAAGCTCCACTGCTGTCGTTACTAGTGATAAAATGGGGAGAAGCGGTGCAGGGGTTTCTAGCCGTGAGAGTTCGTATCCGTATCACCAACGACGCACTCCTGAAGAAATGGCCGAATTCGTACGTCTAGCTCCTTAGCTGTATCTGTAGCTGTATCTAATCTTCAACTTGTTGTTTACAGAGTCGTCAGTGTGAACAGCGAGTGGCGCTTACAAGAGAGAAGGAGGTTCAAGCACAACGACAAGCGCTGGCACTTCAGCAAGAGCGTCAAACTCGCAGACAGCTCGAAGCTGAAGCTGCTCCAGCTCAGGCTGTTCAGAGACTGCGTGAACGACGAGAGAGACAACGTCGTGCAGCAGAGGCGGAGCTGGAGGCATTAATTGACCAGCAAGAGTCGTCCCTTGAAGCGATGAACATCGCTCGGATGCTGTCGCCTCGGTTCCAAGAGCGCATGGAATTTGCACCTGCTGTAACCAAATATTCCGCTGAAGACGAACGCGTTAAGCAGCTCCTTTCCTCTTCGTGTGTAGGTTCCTTCTACCAGTGAATGAATTTCATTGTTTCATAGTTTTGAATGGATTCCTGTGTATAAGTTTGGCTTAAAAGGGTCCGCGTAGACTACATTTGTTTTTTGCTAGGGCATTGCCATACTTGGTGTGCATTGTAGGTCGGCGATGTTTGTCTGTAGCAGGTTCACGAGGTTCAATCTTGCGCTGGTAATAATCCAACTCCGTCTGCGTGGAGAAGCGACCAGCTACGTACAAGTTGTACTGTTCGTTGTCCACTTCAGCTTTTGCTCCGTGCTGACTTTGCTGCTCTTCCCACTTCTGCGCTAGAGTGTGGATTTTGCAGGTAGTTGATCCTTTTCGAGGATCTAACTGCTTCTGGTACTTCCGTGTGAGTTTTTGTGTAGCATGAAGGAGTTTTAACTGCAGTTGAGATTCCTGTTGACGTAAAGCAGTTCGCTCCTTTTCAGCAGGACTCAGCTCGCGTTGAGGTGGTGTCTTCATGTGAGACTTGGGGTCTTGTTTTGGGCTAGAGCTAGAGCTTAGAGCTAAGTCAAGTGCGTCCTGTTCAACCTCTGGATGCTCCTTTAACCCTTTAATTTCACGGGCTATTGCTCGAGAAAGCTCCGGTGCTGAAATGGAGGAACTTAGTACACAGTTGTCGAGTTCCGTAGTTCGAATCATTCTTCCTGCAATCAACCGACGTTGCACTGGTGTGCCATGCACGAACTTAGGCTTGAGATTCTTTAGACTGAGTGGTGGTGCGTCCTTGGGTAGTCCGAGCGTGTTTATATCATTAACTCGCGGTCCCTCAGCCTGCAATTGACAAATTAGTTTTAAATGCAGTAAAAGTTTTCATGAAGTTTCAACGCACCTGTTGCGTACGCAGAGTTTCGGCCATCTCAGTCTTAACAAGCTGGTGCATCTCACGACGGACTTTTGCTGGGACAGCTTGGCCATTCCACACATCTGACGAACTACCAGCTAGTAAATCCAAAGTCGACATGCCGATCGGAGGAGGCCGCACGAAAGCCTTCACATTGGCATCAACTTCTTGAGCTTTTCCCCCGATCGGAGTCATGATGAAAAACTCGGTACTACTAAAGCGGAGAACGGACTAGGATAGTCAAGCGGAAATGCTCAGAGCACCGCTATATAAAGCGCCATGCCACTGGGATCAGGTCGTGATGGTTCCTCGAAGTTACTTGGAATCGAGGTGATACACAGCACTACAAGTCACAATCCAACTCACCTCAAGCCAAACAATCTCAACCACCATCGCGATGATCCGGCCGGTGTCGCAGGAGCAGATGCAGCTTCAATCGCCTCGAAAGCCTCGTATCAATGCATCGTCGCCACTGAAAAACTCGTCCACGACGTTCCCGAAGTCACCGATCAAGAAACATCTCCAGAATGCATCGGTCTTTGCTGTGGAGACAACCTCGGACGAGAAACCTTCGTCTTCTACGCTTCATGGTCCACTGCTGCGTGCTTCAGTTCTTCAGGCTGTACTGAAATTGTTGGACCAGGACGTGAATGCTCTCGCTGGAGCTCATGAAGTGCTTCAAGCTGCAGCTGCACTACCGTTGGCTGAGCCAAACGTGCATCGTGCGTGTGTGCAAGCTCTACGTGGTCTTCACGAGTCGTCGATGGCTTCTTCATTCGTCTACGACTCCAGTTCGCCTTCGAACACCAACTGGGACGTGTACGAGACAGTAGTCCTGCCATCAAGTCCACGAAAGATGAAGGCTATCCAGCACGCGAGAAGCAATGGAAGTTTGACAGGCAACTCGCTGCATCACTGCAAGGAATTCTTGCTCGCCTGTGCCAACGAGATCCACGAGCTTGAAGATGTCCGTCCGGTAAACTTCGACTACGCCGAGGACACTTCGTCATCGTCAAGTGTTGCTCAGCCTTCCGAGTCGCAGTCTGGAAAAATGTGCAAGCACTGTGGCACCGCAAATTTCGACTATGCGTCGACAGTGCTTGAGTCTTCAGACTCCATTGGAAGTGACGCCAGCAGCGAAGACGACGAGGATACTCTAGCTGATCAGGGTTCACAGTTCTCCGAAGTACTTCACCGAGCCGAGTACATTAGCGACGTTGACAGTGACGACGACGTTGAATCGACAAGCTACACCATGTCAATGAGCGACCGAGTTGTCTGCCGCAAGGTGCTTCAAGCTCTGCACGAACATGTTCAGGCACAACGGGTGACTCAACGCCGTTCGAGTGCACCCATCCTTGCGGTGAAGTTCCGTGTCTTCGAGGCTCTGAAGCTCCAGGCGAGTCTCACACGTAAAAGACTCGCCTTCCAGGGTCTCAAGAATGGCCTCCGTTCACGTCACCAGCCCAGTTTGACACCCAAAGCTCTTGTTAAGGCTCGTCCTGCTGAAATGTCGTTCTGGATGCTGATACTTCACCACTCGGACACGCTTCTACTGCTTCTGGTGCTTGTCTTCCTTGCCAACCTACCAGCAAAATACATCATGTGAACAACCACCGCCAGCCTTAAACAAGTTAGTAGATAGCACGACAGCAAAGAGTAGCGTCGGAGGTCTCAACATAAATTACAATGGCGGCGTTTTAACACTCAGGTCGACAGCGCATAGAGCAGTCCAAGGGTTCCTTTGCCTCGGCTGCTACGAGCCTCCAGCCCTTCACTCTTCACTCACTCCCTTCTCTAAAATTCACTCAGCTAGCCCATTGCTTTACAAATTACCCGACGAACGCATCAGGCCGCCACTCCTTTCAGCCAGGAACGTGCCACTGGGCACCACAAAGTCCGTGAATCGGCCGAATCCGGAGCCCTGTGCAGCCAACGCCACATGGAGACATCTGAGCCACTCCTTCATCTCACTTTCAGTGTATGCACTGAGCAATACACGGCCTTTCTTGCCACGAATAGCGAATCTCCACATTGTGGCCTGCGAGCCGTCAAAGACCGAATCACGGGGCATAATCTCGATACTCTTCGCACTGCACTTGGCCAAGTCGATTTCTCCGCGTTTGCGTCCATGTTCCTCCTTGAAGAACGTCATCTTAGTGCTTGTAAGTACCACAAAGCGGACTTTCCAGCCTCCAGAGCGAAGTCCGAAGCCTTGTTTAAACAATAGTCCAGACTTGATGACTCCTCCACGTGGCACATTGGCTGCACGCACCATGACACTCTCTCTGGACAATGTAAAGCCATCTTCATCCACTATAAGAGTGCGTGGCAGTCTCGAAGGATCACAGATGATGGTATCAATGTCGTTATCGTCGTCTTCACTCTCCATCCTCTCCAATAAAGGGATTGGACCAGATGCAGGCATAGCCATAACAGCTAGCAATGACTCAGCACGGTTAAGTCTGTTGCTGTTGTTGACGTAATTCTCCTTCTCTTCTTCTTCCTCCACTGTTGAAATTGCACGTGTGTCGCGGTTACGTGCAGGTGACGGGAAGTACGTCGAGCCTGCGTCGGAGCTGCCAGCGTCGCTGCCTTCGTACCAATCGTCGTCACTTGTGTCAGATGCACGTGTAGGTGACCGACCATCTTCACTACTGCGACCGATTGCACGCAGAAGTTGCGCCTTGTACACTGCGTTCTGATGTTGTTGCTGCGAGACGCGCAACATACGCGAAGGACGGAAGGCCAATAGACTTGGACGTGGCAATAACTCGTCACTCTGCGAGTCCATCATAGCAGGCACTTCCGGGTCGTAGTTGTCATACACACTGTAGCGGTCTCCTTGCCAGCTGGACTCTAGTACCGCGCGCGAAGCGGCGGTGGACGACGTGGACGGATCTCGTCGCGGCGCCATGCTTTTGGCTACTGGCGCGGTAAAAGGTAGAGGGATGAGGAGCTGCTCGCACTTAGGGAGTGATCGTTCGATCAGGTTTATGGTTTGTAATGAACTGAACACCTTGAATGAAAACCTGCCGAAAATAGTAACATGTGAAAATGAATGTGATGATCCGACGCAAAGTATCAGATGTTTGTATGATGAGTAACCTGTGAGGTTTTATTTATGTGCGAGAACTGATGTGGCGGTCACAAAGTGGGATATCTCATGCGCTGGCTACTTTAGAGTGGAACGGGCGAGCCACAGCGTGAGTTGACTGGCGCGACTGGCGCTCGGGTGACGGCCACGTTCGACTCGAGGCTTGCAGTGATTGCAGACGAACGTCCATAGTGTCCCTAGGCTAAAGGCGCTGTATGTTTCCCTCTTACCAGAATGCTGCGGCAGAACCATTTGTCTGTACATACCTCTTTCATTCCGCAGAAGGCGGGAGAATCGGCTGAAAAAAGTAGCAGCTAGCTTTTCAGCAGCCGACAATCCACCTGCTGGGCTCTAGTCGAAAGTGTGGATTCTCACTGAGACGGTAGTGAGAAGCTCTGCCAGCTCTTGTGGCCATGGACGCCCCGAAACAGCCGAGAAGGTGGGTGGTCTCCGATATACAAGAAGAGAACCCGAAACCTCCAAAGATGACCCCTTCGATGAATGGAGAAGCTTCACAGTCGGTCGAAGGCGTTCCAACCTTCGCGTGTTTGCAAGCGCTTCCTTTTGGATCGGGAGCTGAAAAAAACAAGTGGGAATCTTTCGGTTGTCGCATCGCACCACGCTCACACGACCAGAGAGTGCCGCGCTTTCGTCGATTGCATCAATTTACATGGCTGGCGAATTCGCTGTTGGAAGTTCCAACTTGGAACGCCCCGCCTTTCATGCCATCACCGGGCGAAGTAGAAGAGGGCCAAGGCCATCACGACGTACCGCCCTCTATTGAGAAGGTTTCGGTGCACGTCACACCTTCATTACGTGTGCACCACACCACTTTCTTTTTCATCCAATCACAGCTCTACTCTTTATTAGGCTTAGTGACGGATGGAGGTGAGCTTCAAGAAGAAGAGCAAGCGCTCCACTGCAGGCCGCAAGCGCTCTCGTGGGCTTCTAGACGACGCAGCAGAAGGACCAGCCAATGAAGCAGATGAAGATGTTGACGTGGAGCAGATCCAGCACTCGATCGAGGAGCTGCGTGAGGACCAGAAGCTGCGTGACAAGGTGCTGAGGGAAGAGCTGGTCAGTCAGAAGACGGAGACGGCCTCAAAGAAGCAGAAGAAGACGGAGACAGCTGCTGATACTGCTCAGTATGGACTGCACGACCCCAAGAAGGACGGATCCACCAATCAGAAGCTGTTGACACTGCTGGACGGACAGTTTACGGGCCAAAGCGCCACGACCGACAAGGACCAGCACGAGGAGCTCATGAACAAGTTTATTGAGGAAAGATTGCAGAAGAAGAGGAAGGCAGAGCACCAGGATGTTTCAGCCAATGGAAACGACGCAGCTGCAGCTCTGAAGTCTGCAGAGGACAAGCTCTTTGAGCTGCCGGACCACTTGAATCCTGATGTCCCGAGCAGTTATAAGGGTTATGATGAGGGAACGGAAGGTGGAATGTTGATGGGAAGTTCAGGTATTGCAGAGGTGGAACTGCCGGCCTCGTACGCGGAGAAGACGGAGAAAGCGACGTGGAAGGCGTTGGAGAAAAGTAAGTCCAGTGTGACGAAGCGCGATGCCATCGGAGGACTAGCGGGCTCAGCGGTGCCCGGCAACTTTAGCGCCGACTTTAATCGACACAAAACGGACTACGTAGCCGAGATGAAGAGTCTGAACAAAGGTATCCGGGATATGAGAGGGATGTTGAGGTAGCCGTGGGGTGTGGTGAGTTACTAACGATTATGTTGATGGTGTTGTATTCGCAGATGAGCAACGGGAGCGAGGATTTCACCAAGGTGGGTTACTGGGTCAGTATATCCTGATCACTGTGTAGACTCTGAGCCTTTACTTTGCTGTTGTTCTATGTAGTCGGCAAGAATCGGGCGAGCGACGACCGCGCTGTGTCAAAGTTTCGCAAGGCTGAAAGTCGTAAGCTACGACGATAGAACTACATGCAGCTGTCAACCCCAACAAGGCAACGTTCAAAACTATCCATTTATGCAAGCCCTTTCAAAAGTTTTGAAACTCAGGCATTTACTCAGTAATCGTGGTCCTCACGCTCCTGAGCGATGAGCAAGAAGCCAACTCAGCACTTCAAGATGTCCATTTGCGGCTGCCAACATCACCACCACGGGATCGCATCTCTCCCTACGAACCAAGTACAACCACTTCACCACCTCCAGATGGTTGTTCGAACTGCTTCATCCAATGCTCTGCTGGTGTATCCTTGACGATTTCGTGCAAAAACTTCAAAACTTCGAGATGACCATGGCTTGCTGCTGCATCCATTATGGATGTGGGCCAGATACCACCACCGATACCAGAGTGAAGCAAGGAAATCATTTCAAGGTAACCAGCTCCTGCCGCATCAACGATGCATTCTCGTGGACAACCGTTGTGATAGTGCTCAAGAATCCGCTTTACAACCTCCAAGTGATTGTTTCTTATAGCTTGATCCAGTGCTTCTTCCGTGAAACCAAGAGAATAATTGGCACGCAGCCACTCTACAACATGCAAGTGCCCATTTGATGCCGCTCCATCCATGGCACCCGTTGAGCACCCTTCGCAACAGTTTGACTTCAACCATTGTAAGACTTCGAGATGTCCACCCGCTGCAGCACCATCCATCGCCTTCCACGTGCATCCTTCTCTCCTGTTTGCATGTAACCATTTCACAACCCCCCAAGTGGCCATTTGTCGCTGCTGCATCCATCACGTGAGTGCCAAGGCCCTCAATCCCGTGCGAATACAGCCACTGCGGTACTTCCAACTGTCCTCCAGCCGCTGCTTCTCTAGGACCAGCTACCCAGTACTCCCCGAGGTTGTTCTCGTAGAGCCATTCAAGTACTTCCACGTGACCATCCCTCGCAACGTTATAACCTGAAACGTGGTAAGGAGTTGTGCTGAGTCCATGCAAAAATTGCGCAGTCTCGAGGTCACCTCTATCGGCAACTGCACCTACGGCGACTCCAATGGAATCTGTACGACACTTAGCATGCTGTAACAGCCACCGGAGTTGGTGAATATGACCCCCCTTGGCTGCAATTACAACGTCATTCTCGTGTTGAGGAGATTGCTCCACCAGCCAACGTACTACATCGTCATGGCTATGTTCCGAAGCAATAGGAAATATCGTAGAGTTTAGCACCTTGCAAGGCATCTTAGCGTACAGCCACTGGATCGCAGGCAAATACCCAATCCAGTCAATATATTGTAACTTTCCAGTTTTCAGTTCCATGGAGCCAGGGTACCGTTCATAAAGCAGCTTCATCGCCGTCAGCGTCACAGTCATCTTTGTCGGATGATATTGCTGGAGCTTTTGGCAGTAAATTAATGCCGAACTGGTCTCCACAGCGTTCAGTGTCATTAGAAACAGAGGCAAGCTATTGTGGTCGACTGCTTCAGACAGCGAAATGTCCGGGAAGAGGTACTCGTGCAGCAGACGCACCACATGACTCAAGCCCTCCGTCTGCGGGCCCGTTCGCATGTGACAGTTGAAGAAAAAGTATCTGAAGATAACGTTATGGCTACACTCTCTAAATCGTGTGTCTTACACCATAATGATGTCATCAAATCGTGACGCTTTCCGCACCCGCTGACTACATTGAATCGGGTGTCGCCACGTCACGGAACTGCTGGGATCGCGACCAAGACACGCCACATTTCATTAGGACACCATCATGAGCTGGTTGTGGGGTAACGAGACGACAGAGCAGGCGCAGTTCGTGGTGAGTGCGCTGCAGAGTGAGCTGGATGAGCGCGAGAGTAAGATCAAGGCGCTGGAGGCAGCTCTCAAGCGCGAGCAGCAGGACATGACGTCGCTGCTTGAGGACGAGGTGAAGGAGCTCGAAGCGCGACGCAAAGCCATCGAGAAGGAGCTGGCGGGTGTGGACGCGCTTATCAAGGAGAAGCAGAAGCTCATCCAGAAGACCAAGACCGATGCGCTCAAGAAGAAGAAGAAGAGTAAGAAGACCAGGACGCCCGTCAGCTCACCCAGAGCTGTAGTGGAGGAGAAACCAGAGGCTGCAGTTGCAGTTGCTAATGGCAAACCCAAGGAGACTGTGTTGTCGCCTAAGGCTAAGAAGAAACAGCAGAAGAAGAAGAAGACGGAGACGAGGTGAGTGATACAGTGGACAAGAGAGAGAGAAGGGAGGAGTACTGACTGTGATAGTGTAGTGCTGTTAGTACAGATGCAGAGCCGACGGACAATTCAAAGGCAGTGTTGCCTATGGACAAGAACTTGAAGATGGTGGCCAAGGTGGAACCTAATGTGGCTTTCATCATCCAACGTAGCAATGTAAGCGAAGAGGGTACTGTAGTTTGGTGTAAAGGGTTGCTGATTGATTGTGTTGTGTGTGTTTAGAACTCGAATACGGTGGTGTATGCTGGATGCAAGTCGTCGGACGGCAAGTCACTGGACGCGGCGACACCAATCAAGGTCTATTGGATCATGTATGAGAAGGACGGCAACCCGCGCGAGGACCTCAACATGATTGAGCGTAACACGGCGTATGGTGTGACGTCCAAGCCGTCGGATGTGCCGGGTGAACACTTGGCGGCGATCGCGTCACTGCGTGACCGTGATTGCGTTCTTTGTCTTGATAAGCACGGCAATGTGCTGGCGCTGACTACTATCAACGGCAAGAAGGGTATGGTGCTGCGACGTGTGTTCGTGCAGATGACCACGAGCTGGGGCATCCCGACGGTGGACTACGTTGACATTTTCGGTGTGGATCCAAAAACCTTCGAGTCCGTGTACGAGAAGAAGAAAAACAAGTAACTTCATGTACATGTAGACGGAGGCGAGAGAGCCCCACCCCAAGTCACAGTCGTGTATGTGTGAAAATGCAGTGTTTTTCTTCTTGATCATGCTACACGTCTACTGTAGTATGATGGCGAGTCTAAATGGCACGGCGCATCATAACGAGAGCCGCGGCACCGAGTGTAGTGCCCAGCACGCCGCGCAGAATGTCCTCCGGCACGTCGTGGGTAATGTACTTGGAGGTGACATAGACACCAACAGCCAGCGAGCCACCGATACGGGCGGCAGACGGCAAGTGAATCGACTTGGCTCGCAGGTTGAAGACCGTCGACGACGCAGCCGTGGGCACCACGGACAGCAGCGACGTTCCGATGATTGTGGCTTGCGGCATGTCACTAGCAGCCGTCAAGTACGACGTGATGAGGATACCTCCTCCCAGTCCACACAGCCCCGAGATGAATCCCGCAGCAGCACCAGCAAACACATACTTGACGTTCACTCTCGCAAAACCCGCCCAGTCAGCCTTTACACGCTCCATGTACTCCGCCGACACTGCAGCAGACGTCGCCGCTACTGACGGATGCTCTTCACCTTCACCGACCGACCTGCGCGCCTTCTCTAGGTCCTTTTGCTGCGGCACGAAAAACTGCAAGTCCAATGGGTCCTGGCTGTCGCTCCACTTGGGCATGTACGGACTGTTCTTGAGAAAGATCAGCGGCGAGCACATGAGCATCGCCGTGCCCACCACAAGCGACAATTTCTTGCTCGTAAGTCGATGTGCAGTGCGTACGCCGTACTTAGTAGCAACAATGGCAGGGATCGTCGTGGTCAGCGCCAACGGCACGTTGCACGCTCCCGACTCGAGATAATTCCAAGCTCCGACACTTGCAGCAATAGCCACAGCACCCAGAGAAGTGCCGTTGATGGCTTGCTGGGACAGCGACGTGAACTTGGCCATCGCCTACAGTTGAAGAGCATTGCAATGACAATTTTCAGAATGGTCATCAGATCAACTTGGTACCGTGAAAGAAAACCCACCGGAATGAGGATAATGCCTCCACCAACGCCCGTAAGAGCAGACACAAAGCCAGCGACGCCACCTACAGTTGCAGAGCAGTTGAAAATGCCAACAGGTCAGTCAATCAAGGCACAAGAAGAGCAAACCACTGAGACATTGGAATCTGATCTGTACCGGTGGCGACGCCGACGCCGAGTGGGATAGCGGCGCTCACAGTGCGTTCCTTCGGTGCCGAGCAGAGCACGCGGTGGCCAGGGAGGCTGTTGCGCGGCGCGTGGCCAATAGCGCGAGCGCTGGAGCGGCGGAGCGTACTCGCGAGCATCTTGAGAAGTGAGGAGTGAGCGCGGGCAGTGAGCAAACAACTGTCGGTGTTAAACACCTGAGAATATGTAATCTAAGAAGAGTTCAATTATACAAGGGTTTTCGTTGGGAAATAATATACCCAAACTTCACTTACGCGATATGTTATGACAGGTTGACATTTTTAAAAAGGTATTTAGGCAGTTACCCATCATCATAGTGACGCACCTGTGTGACGCACCTCCTCTTTTGCACTAAACCGATTGGCTAATAATTTTCAGTCTCCGTTTTGCAGCCATGTTGTCGACACGCATGCGTCGCGCGCTCTCGATGAAGGTGTCGAGGCCGCTGCAGCACGCCAAGAAGGTTGAGGGCGTGACCATTACAGTGTCATCTCAGCAGGATGCAACCGACAAGGCAGCAGACGACACAAATGTCAACCCGTGGAGCCACTTCACCGCTTTCAGTAGCATGGACGACTACGTGGACGTTACACTGATCAAGTACAACAACAAAGAGGACGATGACAGCGACAAAAAGCCATAGAATTCCATACCTGGAGACGCCAGACCGTTCACAACTGCACAGGGATACGTGTTTGCTGCCTTTTCTTCCAGAAACAAAATATAAAACCTCTTTCTTACCTACTTGGATCCGTGAAGCTGCCTAGATGAGCATGACCATCGGGTCGCCGCCGTCCTGGATGTACATGACCTTGTTCTGCTCCTCTAGATCCACCAAGACCTTCTGTAATTCGGCGAGGGGCACAGCGTCACCTCTGGAGCGACCGACGTTCAGCCTTGACAGGATGTCCGTCAACTTAATGCTGTCGTTATCGTCGTCCATGTTGGCGTCGCTGCCCATCTCCGACAGCACGCTCAGGACGTCGTCAGCAAGGGTAGCAGTACTGTAGCAAGGATACAACACATAACAAGTTAGCACAGGTACACATTGCACAACAGCGGGTTGACAGCGACGTACCTCCATGATGCACGGTCTCGTTTCCTTGACTTCTCGGCAGGTTTCTCCGGTGTAACAGGAGTATCGATCTCCAATTCTGCCACGGCCTTCTCGCTGCCCACCTCCGGCAGCTCCGGAGTCTCCTCTGGCCTTGTTGGTGCATGTGCATCACTCGACTGTGGTTCGGACGCGTCGTGGTACAGCGCGAAGCTGATGAGAGCCATAGCCTTCTCAGCGTCCACCGCTTCGATCGTCTTGCTCAGGCGGGACTTCGCGTGCGCTGAGGCGAGACGGATCAGCGTTTCCAAGCTACGCGCCGTCACAGGGAGTGTCCGTGCGTTCTGCTGAGAGCGAAGCTCCGCGTACCCTTCGGAGATCAGCTCGATGGCACTATCTGTCAGCACGGGCTGATAACGCGTTTTCGCGTAATAAATGTACTTCTTGAGAAAATCTAGCGTCAGGATGCCGTTGCCGCTGCCGGCATACGACGAAGACTGGTACCCACCGTGAAGTAGTGGGTCGAACTTCTGAAAGGTGGACTTCTTGGCCTCGCCGGATCGCTCACGAGAGGTGGAGCTGGACTCGCTGAGCACAGCCATGTGGTCTGTGGAGCTCATCTCGAACGAGAGGGGCACACCCTCTTGACCCGGGCGAGTGTATCGGTGCATACGCAGAACGTGGTCGGAAATGTTGCGGTCGGCACCACGGTCCAGGCGGTCCAGCACCACAAACAGCAAGTCAAAACGCGACAGAAGCGAGTCCGGTAGACCAATGTTCTCCTGCGGCTTCTTGTTCTTGTTGTACTGGCCGTACACGGGGTTAGCCGCAGCCAGCACACTGCAACGGGCGTTCAAGGTAGCGTGGATGCCAGCCTTCGCGATGGTCACAGTCTGCTGCTCCATAACTTCGTGGATAGCCACGCGATCTGCTTCACTGAAATTCATTATCAAGTCAGTCGGATTCGACTAGCGAGATCAAAAGAGTAAGCCAAGCGTACCTCATCTTGTCAAACTCATCAATGCACACAATGCCTCGGTCAGCCAGCACCATAGCACCAGCCTCCAGTCGGCGCTCCCTCGTATCAGGGTCAATTGTGACAGCAGCCGTCAGACCGACACCAGACGAACCACGACCAGTGGTGTTGACGGCCAGAGGTGCGATCGTCCGAACAAAGCGCAGCAGCTGAGACTTGGCTGTCGACGGATCACCCACCATCAGGATCTGTACGACAGACAATAAGTTAGCAAAAACACTTACAACCTGCACCTCATCTGACTGCTACACTCACATTGACATCACCACGAAGGTGCGTGCCGTTCTCCAGGTTCTTCTCCACACCACCTAGCAGCTGAAGCAGCAGCGCCTGTTTAATCTCGGTGTGGCCGTAGATGGACGGCGCAATCGAACGCGACAGCATCTCGAACGCGTCCGTGCGCTTGGCAAACTCACGGACGTTCACCAAGTCATCGCCTGACATGACAATGCCGTTCACCTCCTTGCCCATGAGCTGGACATTGTTGGCAATAATAACTGTCCTGAACACCGCCGTCGACGAAGCTGTGCTGTTACCACCTAGAGGACGATAGATACCGATCACACGGACACGGTCACCTGGCTTGCACTTGTCCACAATATCGTTCTCCACAATGACCTCGCACGAGCGCGGGAGCTGTCCGAGAGGTGCCGTCTCTGGTGTTTCCTGCATGCTGATTATCTGGTAATCCTTGTACTGCGAGAGACCAAATTCAGTCTCCAGCAGGTTGCCGTTTTCGTCCTTGGTCGGGTAGACACTGGACGTCGGGGCACCTGTAATAGACGTGTTGTCCCTGTACTCCCTGGACAGAATAGCATTGGTCTCCTTGCAGTAATGCACAGATCGTACCACCTTAGGTCGCACCGCCGAGCACTTGGTGACGATACCGTGGACGCACACCATCTGCGTCAGGTACGAGGCCAATAAACCTCTCGGATTCACATTGTGGTGGCCGAAATCTCCCTCGAATCCCACATGGAACTGCATGTCCTTGGTAGCTTCAGCTTCCTTGCTGCCATACATACTGTCCTCATTGAAGACATGTTCCTTGACGGCGTCTTCAAAGGGTGGCACAAACTCGGCAGGATTGCGTAACATGCGGTTCACGATGTTGTCCTGGCCACCTACAGCCGGGTCCGTGAATGAGCTGTCGTACTCGCGTAGGTCGTTAAGGTCCACCACCAGTCGTGAGCTTTTCTGGTGCATCATACTGCGCAACTTGTCCGGGTAGTTGCCGTAACCTCCCTGTGTGTCAATGTATCAATGCCAAAGAGGTCAATACTGGGCGTCTAGAGACCGGAAAACAAGGCCGTTAACACTGCAAACGCACTTCATTTCCGAGGAATTCCTGGAAGTACTGCTTGTGGCGGCGGAAGGCCTCGTCCAACGCGTCCTGCTGCAGCTCCATGGCGTCTCTCAGTAGCTCTTGCCGCGCGCGCGAATTTCGAGTGGCCTCTCCCCTCGTTTAAAAGCGGTCAGTGAAACGAGGGATTTAAAGAGTGACTTGGTGGTTCTTGATTGGTTGATTTTTCAGTTTGAATTTAAATTTGTGTTTCCCGCGCATTTTTTGATCATGTATAATTTCTGGTAAGGGTCTATTTCTGTGAAAACATGCGACGTGTGACGACATGGCTACATCAAGGTGCACACCTCCGAGGTGATCCGCGTGACGTGCTTTTTGACGAACAGGTAGTTGTGTGGCCGCTCTTCCTCCAGTTTCTTCTTCTTACGTTGTAGGTCGGCGATTTCTTCACGCAGTTTCAGTCGCTCATCGTCGCCGAGGCGCGCCATGCGCTCCAACTCGCTGTTGATCTCGACCAGCTCCGCCACCTCTGCGCGATGCCGCTTCACGGTGCTGCAGATCCAAAGCACCAGCTTCGTGTTGCTGCGTAGTGACTCCGGGATGTCGGTCAGTCCTTCGTTTCCCTCGCAGCTCACTTCTTCCAGCAATGGACAGTCACATAGTGTGTGCGGTAGCAGCGTGAGCTTGTTGTAGCGTACGTTGAGCACACGCAGATGTTGCAGTCGCCCGAGCTCTGGCGGTACCGTTGTGAGGTCATTGTAGGACACGTCCAGCTCCTCTAGGCGCTCGCAGTGCTGCAGTTCGCTGGGGAGCTCTTCGAGTCGGTTGCGGCGGAGATCCAACTTGCGCAGATTCACACAGCGAGCAATCTGTACTGAGATCGAAGCGATCCGGTTGTTGGCCAGCAGAAGTTCGCGGAGGAGCTCCAAGTTGCCGATAGCTTGGGGGATGTGTACGAGTTGGTTCCTTGACACATTGAGCACCAGTAGCGAGTGTGCGTAAGTCCACACCACTTCGTCCAGCGTCACCCAGTGCTTGTCCTGCAAGTCCAAGATCCCATTCTCGTCAGGTATCAGCGATGTGTCCACAAGATCCTCCATCGCTCGCTAGGTGTGCAAGTGTGATTCAGGGTCATCAAAGTCCCTGGATGGGGCATACAGGAATAGCAACTTGAGCAAGGCAGTTTCAGCTCATTACATTTTGGATGCACACCAAAGTCAACTGCACAGGCTGCAATACCATGTACGCGTTGGGTATCATCGCCCTATTCGCCTGAGTAGCAACACTGAAGCTTTGTGAGCGATCGTCGTGCTCTTGCCATCGGGCAGCAGTACCAGCCTTTGTCAATGTATCCTCATATTTGTCAAACACCGAAAGATGAAGTATCTCGTTCTCGGATCTAAGTACAGATGTTGATGTTGAAGTTGTCGTGAAAGTATCAATTTTTAATTTGATACTTATCATTTAAAAATGTTGATCACTGTGGTGAGCTCTGCTGGATGGCTCAAACGCAACCCCAGCAAGTTCCTCTTGTGGACAAGACCCCAACAGCCTTCCTCCACCTCCTGGAATTTACGGCTAATGCTACGACCAGCTGGCTTCGACGCAACCGTGTTGCTCGTTCGCTGAATCATGCCAACGCTGTTGAGAGCCGATAGAACCTTATTCAGTTTCATCTCGATGCTGCTTTCTCTAACAAAATCCGAGTATCCGTCAAGTTTTACCTGCACAATCTCATTTTGTGTCAAGATCCCACACAGAAATAAGTTGTTCTGCTGCAGAGAACGATGCTCGAACAGCAAGAAGCCCACCTCAATCGCGTACCTTCATAGTACGGCGGGGAAAGTTGAGATGCGTCTTGGTAGAAATTCGAGGGTAGATCCTGACCAGCTACCAGGATCCTGATAGCTTAGTTGTTCTCATTACAAGAAACGGTCACCACATTCGCGATGAAGCAAATAGGATATTTGGTGTACACCTGCCGACGATTGCTTCGCCTTCGCCTTCGAATTGAATGACGTGGGCATCGTGCGATCTCTCACGCAGCAACGCTTCATTCCGCCATTTTCCACTCCCTGCTCAACGCCTTTCAAGTAACCTCAAAAACTGCGTGTGGAGCTTCATTACACGATGATTGGCACCATTCTGCGCTCTCGTTTGGTGACCGCCGTCGTGTCTTGTATTGCACTCGCCTTGTCGTCGGTTGCAGCGGAAGAACTGTGTTCGGTTATCCCGTACTCGTACACAGTGGCCATGCCAACTTACCCGGAGCTATCGACAGCAATCGGCATGCTGGAAAAATACGCTATTGCCTCGTGGTTCACGGATCGCTCGACGAGTCAAGAGCGAGCTGGATTGATCTCTCGAATGCTAAGCCAATGCCCCGACGATAGTCGTCTCAGCATTGTGATCTACGGGTTGCCTAACAAGGACTGTGAAGGTGGGTTCTCCACGTTTGGAAGTGTGACAAGCACGAGTAGCTACAAGGCCTTCCTGAAAGAGCTCACCGATGCTATCGGTGACCGCAAGGTGCTGTACGTTGTCGAGCCGGATGCAGTTGGTCTTCTTGCTAAAGACAACGGATGCGGTGCATCGGCTGGATATCTCGAAAACCTCAAGGTCGCGGTGGCAGCGCTGTCGGTGAACCCCAATGCACAGCTTTACCTTGATGTCGGATACTGGCTGCTGGCCTACGCTAACACCGCGTCCAAGGTTGCTAACGTGATGAAGGATATCGGAAATTCTGGACGAGTCAAGGGGATCACTATCAACACGTCGAACTATCGCTCCAACCAGGAGTGCGCTGGGTACTGTACGAATTTCCAATCTGCCATGGGCTCGACAAGCATGTCATGCATTGTTGACACGTCCAGAAACTACAATGGCAACTCGAATACAGATTGGTGCAACGTACCGACGGCAGGCATCGGCAAGCCACCGACGTCGAATACGGGATACTCGAACCTGGACTACTTCATGTGGGTCAAGGTGCCTGGAGAGAGTGACGGCTACTGCTGGGGTGGTCCTACAGCAGGCGCGTTCTTCTACGGCGGCTTCAAATTGCTATGGGATCAAGGATACTTCGTGAAGGAGTTGGGCATGCCCAAGATTGGTAAGACTTCTGGTACTATCACGGTGACGTCAGCACCAACATCAGCTCCTACCTCGGCACCGACCTCCGCCCCAACCACTGCACCAGTCACTTCAGCTCCTGTCACCACAGCACCTGTGATCGTGACGCCAACTCCAGTATGGTACACGACTGCGCCACAAACGACACCTCCGCCCACCACCGCACCATGGTCCTACGCGCCTAGTGCCTGCAGAACCAGATACCGTCTGCGGTCGGTGTAATCGATGTATTCTGCATATCGTCCAGTTCAAGTCTTTGTAGGTGGTTGCAAAGGTAGCGTTTGCACCACCAAAAGTGTCGGCGATCCAGGTCCATCTTTATAAGTCTACAATTCACATTTCACGCTTCAGCGTCTTGCAAGGTACATACACCAACTTAACGTTAAACTCGACAGTGTATTGATCGATTTCCATACTCTATTGAGTAACATGAAAACAAACTACACCCACGTGACCTTGTCCTCAATAGGCTTACGGGCGACCTTGGGGATCTTGGCGCCTTCCTTGGGGACACCAACGTAGAAGAGACCGAGACACTTGTCTTCTTCGCCGAGCTTCAGGTGGTCCTTCATCTCCTGCGCCAGAGTAATAGGCGGGCCCGAGCTCCAGTACGCAGCGACACCATGAGCCGTGGCCACCAGGTGCATGTTCTGCACGGCACAAGCCACAGCGCACATCTCTTCCCACTCGGGGATCTTGTGGCTCTTTTGGCGCTTCATGCAAATGGCAATGACGAGCGACGAGGCCGTGCAGTTGAAGATCATCTTCTTATACTTGGACTCGAGGAACTTGTCGGCGGGCACGTTGGTTTTGTACCAATCAGCCATGAGTTGGCCAACTTCCAGGCGCTTGTCAGCTGCTTCAAACACCACGAAGCGCCAGGGCTCCGTCTTGCCGTGCGTGGGCGCCCAATTGGCGGCCGTTAGCATCTTGTCCAGCACAGCACGTGACACCTTCTTGTCACTGTCGTAGTCGGGCGGGAAGATGCTGCGGCGCTCGGCGATGAGCTCCTCGGCAGTCCAGAGCTTGTCGCCATTGGCGTTGCGTACGGTAGTTTTTGTCACTGTCTTGACCGTCTTCTTACCGGCAGCAGAGGCGGTAATGTCAGCGCGCAGCTTGAGCGCGTACAGGGCCAAGCCCACGCTCGTGGCGGTGGATACGATGGCGACGGTAGTGGCGGTCTCGGGCATCTTGTGATACACGGGGTGGAACGGGAAGTGAGCTACAGCACTGGTCTGACGCACATGTACCGTATGTGGGCCACATAATGAAGGGAATGATGGTATTTCGGTGGCATGGAGCGTATGCTTACGCAAGCTACTGCCACATGTGATTACTCTCCAGGAACGTTTGGATTGGCGATCATTGTTCGCGCCACCGACTGAAGTGTATCACGCAACACACGCGCCTACTTGTCTACAATTGGCTGCTAAAACACCAGACCGTCATCATGCTCGGCGCACACCTCAAGACCGCTCTTCGCCGTGCTCGTCGCCTCTCTACAGCTCCATTACAAGCTGCTTATCCTCTATGGACTCACCACCGTCAACAACCATCAAGTTCCTGGAAGTACCAAGCCTTCGGAGCGTCTGTTGCGGCCTTGACACTGTGCACCGCTCTGTCAGAGGAAGAGGACAACGTTCCAGTGACACCTGGTGCAGTTCGCCCTGACCTGCCAACGTTCTCGTTCGAGGAGGTGCAGAAGCACACAGGAGCACACAAAAGTGGCACGTGGGTTGTGTACAAACATGGCGTTTACGACATCACCAAGTTCATCGCTTCACACCCTGGAGGAACCAAGATTTTACTGGCGGCTGGTAACTCCATTGAGCCCTTCTGGCAGCTGTATGCAGCCCATAACCACGCAGATGTGCACAAGATACTGGAGAAGTTACGGGTTGGCAACTTGAGAGAGGAAGACGTCGAGATGCTGGAGAAGTTGAGGAAGGAGAGATATGGAGACGGACCATACAGTAAAGACCCTACACGTCATCCGGCGCTCAAGGTGAATTCAAGCATGCCATTCAATGCTGAGCCGCCATCTGAGTTGTTGATGGAGTCGTTCATTACGCCGAATGATTTGTTCTTCGTCCGGAATCATCTGCCAGTACCTGAAGTGAATATCGAGAACTATACACTGAAGATCGCTGGTGTGGGTGTTGGGAAGGAGAAGCAGATGGAGTTCACACTGGATTACTTGAAGAGCAAATTTAAGCATCATACTGTGACTACGACGATTCAATGCGCTGGCAATCGACGTGCGGAGATGTCGGGAGTGAAGCAGGTGAATGGATTGAGCTGGGATACGACGGCGTTATCGACGGCCAATTGGACGGGCGTGCTGCTATCGGATGTGCTTGCGAGTATTGGTATCACTGATGAAGACTCACGACATGGAGGATGTGAGTGCGAGGTCGGAGAAAATATGGAGGGCTGTGACGACTGCAATACTGTCATTCAGCATGTTCAGTTTGAGGGACTGGATGCAGACATAGAGGGAAACACGTATGGAGCGTCGATCCCTGTAGCTACAGCGTTGGATCCCAGGAAGGACGTGTTACTCGCGTTTGAGATGAATGGCGAGACGATCCCGCGTGATCATGGATATCCTCTTCGTGTTATCGTACCTGGCACTGTTGGTGCTCGTAACGTCAAGTTCCTGCATCGTATCGTGCTTTCAAGCGAGGAGAGTCCGAGTTTCTGGCAGCAGCGCGATTACAAGGGATTTCCTCCTAACGTTGACTACACACGCGATGACTTCTGGAAGTTTGCCGGTGACTCGATCCAAGAGCTTCCAGTTCAGTCTGCGATTACAGAGCCCAAGAACGGATCTGTTCACTTAGTCGATGATGTTTCGGATAGCTCGATTGTGACGGTCAAAGGCTACGCTTGGAGTGGTGGTGGTCGGAATATCATTCGTGTGGACATCTCCGTTGACGGTGGCAAGACATGGACACCTGCTGATCTACACGAGTCGGGCAAGCGCCAAAAGTACAACCGTGCCTGGGCTTGGACTCCTTGGGAACTGGATGTAGAGGTTCCACCAAGAACAAAGAAGCTGGATATCATGTGCAAGGCTGTGGATGCGTCCTACAACGTGCAGCCAGACACCATCGCTCCTATTTGGAATATGCGTGGTGTCTTGAACAACGCCTGGCACCGGGTGCACGTTTCGGTAGAGGAATCCGAAGAAGAAGACGAAGAGGGAGACGACTAAGTATTTGGTGCTCGAGTTCATGATGAACTGGCACAAATAACGATAACTTTTGCTTTGCCTTACTGAAGCACCAACAAATGTAAGTACCAGCTTCCACGACGTGTTTCTTTCTGTCCGTAAAATCTTGTACTCAAGCTCATGAACTGGCACAAATAACGATAACTTTTGCTTTGCCTTACTGAAGCACCAACAAATGTAAGTACCAGCTTCCACGACATGTTTCTTTCTGTCCGTAAAATCTTGTACTCAAGCTCGCGCGGGGTAGATAATTCCTCGTATCGTCTTGAGCATCACTTCTGACCACTGCACCACTGCATCACGCAAGTTCTCAAACTCACAGAAAGAGATCGGGAAGTCTGGTCGACGGACCTTGTAGAAAGCTGCACGCCGCATTGTGACCACCACAGTATCCTCTGGACGTCCCAAATTGTTCGTCTGTCTTTTGTTTTCCGTCAGTACGACTGCAGTCGAGATATCTTTGCGGACGCAATTCTGACTGAGATAAGGATACCTCTCGTCTTCATCCACCGAGTCCGCAACCAAGACAGCACAAGGTTCTCCATTATACCCACCTTCATTCTTTCCAAACAAGGCTCGAAATGACACGACGTTGCCCTCCGTAGTGATGCCGTCTTCATTCGTAGAGATGATTCTCGTGTGGAACGCTTCGTCGTCCACCGAATCATAGTCATCTCGAATGGTGATGTGTCCCAACTGCTCCGAGATGATGATCTCCATGTTGTTCTTGTAAAATGTCAATGCGTCGTAAACCTGTTGAAGCGACTTCACTCCTGGAAATTGGATCGTCTCGAACCGAACGCAGCATAAATCCCCTTCTTCATTCTCGAACTGGTTCTCGGACAACTGTTTCTTCATCGGATCATTGAGACTTCCCGGTCCCATGACAAACTCCAGCGCGTTGCGGATCTTCCGGTCCCGCATCTCCAGCAACGTCGTGCGTCTCTCCTTCCAGTCCTTGGTCAAACTAATGTGACTATAGAGTGGGTAGTAGTGCTGGTCAGTCAGACACTGGGACAACGCAGACTGCATCTTAGCAACTTGCAGTTGTTGCGTGTGCGTCGAGTACAGCAACGCCGAGTATTCCACCGCCACAGGACGCAGCACTGGGTCCTTCTGCAGCATCAATTGAGCTGGCAAGTCTCTGGTCTTAAGCACAGCCACACCAGACTCCAAAAGTCGAATCTCTTCCTCTAGTTTCTCCTACATCAAGACAATCAATCAACACTTTCAGCTTTCAACCCAATTAGACATAACTTCCACTCAACGTTCTTTACCTTCCGCTCTGCGTGACTCAATTTGCGTCTCTTGTCGACATTAAGCACACGCACTCTCGATGCATCCGGACTCAATTGATCCAAGCTTTTAGTGCTAACGTAGCTGCTCGTCAACATGGGTACAGTATTTTTTCACTTGAGCTCTAGAGCGACTATTCCCTACTGACTACGTACGAGTCACCTTCACCTAAAAAAAGAAGCCATCTGATAGGCTAACAAGGCTCGTAAACGTTTAGTCACATCCTGACATACCACTTCGAAGTAGATGCCAAGGTATCCGTTGCGTTGGGCATTGCCAACTTTGGCAACGGCTGGTGTTGCTACAATTGCAACATTCATTCTGCGTCATGAGGAGGATGTTGTAGTTGCTGGAGAAGTGGAGCCGGAGTTGCCGACGTTTTCGATGCAACAGGTGCAGCAACATTCTAAGCCTTGGATTGTGTACAGACACGGTGTCTACGATGTGACGGAGTTCGCTAGGGACCACCCAGGAGGGACCAAGATCTTGCAAGCGGCGGGTAAGTCGGTGGAGCTTTTCTGGCAGCAGTCAGAGCCACATCATCGAACGGGAGTTTCTGAGACTTTGGAGGAGCTTAGAGTTGGCAATTTGAAGCAGGAGGACTTCGACTGGATGGAGGAGATTAAGAACAAACAGAGTGTTGATTCTACTGCGTTACAGAGGTTTTTCTTCATTGAAGGAGCGTCGATGTTGCCTGTGGACGTGGATTTAGACGCCTTTAAGCTCAAGATTTGCGGTGTCTCAGGACAGGAAGTTTCATTGTCAATGAATGAGTTGAAGACTCGATTTAAGCAGCAGAAGGTGACGACGACGATTCGATTTGCTACGCCTCGAACAGGTGAAGACAAAGTTCGGGTTCCAGCAGAATGGACGGGTGTGCTGCTTTCCGACGTGCTGGTTAGTGTAGGTGTCAAGACAGTGAAAGACGTGGAGCAGGTTCGGTTTGAAGCATTGGACACGGACAAGCAGGGGAGACCGTTCGGTGCATCGATTCCAGCGGCGACTGCACTGGATCGAGAAGTTGGTGTGCTGCTCGCGTATGACATGAACGGCGCTCCGATCCCGAAAGATCACGGATTCCCGCTTCGCGTGGTTGTTCCTGGAACGACGGGTGCCCGCAATGTCAAGTTTGTCCATCGCATTGTTATTGTGTGAGGCTATTGTAGGTGCAGCGATAGCTGCTGAAGTTGAATAGGAGATGGCGCTGATGCTAGTTGCGTGGTGGTAAAGTGATTAACGCTCATTATTCCGCGTTGTGTGTCGTGTTCCCTCCCGTCCAAGCTATCCATGATGCTCATGGTCCTACATGTAAACTTACATGTAACCATAGTGAGTTAGATCGAAAGAATTTACTCGTGCAGTCTTGGAAAAGTGACTGTAAAACGCAGCGTTTCTGGTTCAATCGTGTCATCCTGACACAGGAGCGCAACGATGCTGTAGGCGTTGCCGATTGCGAACGTAGGTACTTCACTTTGCTTAGGCGACAATTTGGCAAGTACCAAACACCCCGTTGTCATCATGAGAAAGATGCATACAGGTTCGCTTGGGTGCAAGAAAGTTTCAGGTGAAGGAGACACTGAAATTTCATCCAGGGCGGAGCGACCATGTCGGTAGTCGGTGCATTGAAGCTCCAGAGCACGTCTGCACTGTAGTCGCTGTGCACATCCAGACTACGATCATCTGACTCGCTGCCCGCCGAACCTGCTGGCAGCGCTGCTGGCTAACTCAATCATTGCATTGAATGCTGCGTCCAGCTGGACCGCGTGGTTTCTCCCAGTTGTACTGGAATTAACTATGCAAGTTGCATGTGTTGCATTGCAACACCATCCTAGGATCAGAGATTACGATGAGCTGTAGACAGTGATC
Source organism: Phytophthora tubulina (assembly GCA_014706135.1). Lineage (NCBI taxonomy): Eukaryota > Oomycota > Peronosporomycetes > Peronosporales > Peronosporaceae > Phytophthora > Phytophthora tubulina. The sequence goes on along the minus strand of JACBOY010000135.1, from coordinate 1,175,952 downwards.
CACGGACGCGTGCATGCTGTCCGGTTCCGACGACCCAAGAAAAGTGCCATTTTCGATTGTGCTTCTGAGTCGGAACGTTGAATTCAATCTGCAATGCTCACGATTCGGTCTCTTGCGGCTTCGGCGTTGGCTTGTGCTCTCCTATCTGCTAACCCCTCGCGGGTCGCTGCCGACTACACGGTAAAGGCGGATGCTGCCACGACGGTGCAAGGCACATGGGACGGTTGGGGAACTTCGCTTTGCTGGTGGGCAAACGTCTTCGGAGAGCGTGCGGACATCGCCGACGCACTGTTCACGTTGAACGAGACTGTGACGCTGGATGGTGCTACTGGAGGAATTCCGGGACTTGGCTTTAACATCGCCCGCTACAACATCGGTGGCTCTAGCAGCAACGTCGTTGATGACAGCGGCACTGAAGTCGCGATGAAGACGTCGAAGAACATGCCCGCGTTTAAGTTCATGGAGAGTTTCTGGCTCGATTGGATGAGCAAAGACTCCGCCTCCACGAGCTGGAACTGGAAGGCTGATGCCAAGCAACGTACGATGCTCACACTTGCTAACCAACGTGGAGCTGATCAGCTTGAAGCGTTCTCAAACTCACCACCTTGGTGGATGACGAATAACCGCGCGACGGCCGGCGGTGACAACGGAAAGAAGGACAATCTGCAGGAATGGAACCACGACGAGTTCGTCTTGTATCTGGCGACAGTCGTGAGCAAAGCTAAGTCGGACTGGGGTATCAAGTTCACGTTCGTTGAACCGTTTAACGAGCCTTCGGAGACTTGGTGGGAGTACCCGGGTAAGCAGGAAGGATGTCACTTCTCAGTGGATACGCAGCAGACTATTCTGCCGCTTCTTCGCAAGCAGCTCGACGCTCTTGAGCTGCAGGATGTGGTTATCGCTACGTCCGACGAGAACTCGGCGACGGAGGCGCTGGCTACTCTCAAAACCATGTCTACCAATGCCGACGCCACGGGAGCTTTTGAGAAGGTGAACACTCACGGCTACCAGGGTCTTGAAGCGTACCGTGGCCCTGACCGTGGTGGATTGAAGGATCTCGCCAACAAGCTGACAAAAAGCTTGTGGGACTCCGAATATGGAGAGAGCGACGCTACAGGCCTCACTATGGCCGAGTCTATTGGTCTCGACATCAACGAGATGGGCGTGTCAGGCTTCGTGTACTGGCAGGCGCTGGACAGCGGCGGCTGGGGACTCATCCAATCCAACCCGGGCGACAACTGGATCGGTACGCCGAACCCCAAGTACTACGTGTTGGCGCAGTACTCGCGTCATATTCGCCCCGGCATGACTATCCTCGCTACGGACGACGCCAAGACCGTGCTGGGCTACGACTCGGCTAAGAAGCTGCTGGTTGTCGTGACTGTGAACATGGGCGACGCACAGACGGTGACCTACAACCTGGCGAGCTTCAGTGCTGTAGCTGGCCCCGTTAAAGCGTGGACAACCGAGACGAGCGGCAAGGGAGCGCTCTACAAGACCAGCACCGTCGACCTGTCAGGCACCTCGTTCAGCGCCGACTTCCCTGCCGGATCAGTCATGACCTTCGAGATCGAGGGAGTCACTCTCGCTGCTTAGTTACAGTCAATGTAGCAGCATTTTAATTGTTCTTGTCGTGCTGAGCATCAATAAATGCATCAACAGCTTTGGTCTTGACAAGCATTGCGTACTGTATGTTGAAGTGGTACAGACAACGACATACAAATCCGGCAACACTGACTGGCATCCCCCATAGTAAATGACGGATTTATCTGTCGGGATCTGTATAAAATGTACATGAAGGGTGGCATAGCACACACGCAGGATGCATAAAATACACGGAAAATCAAAGAAGATACATAAAAGCATATGGATTACAAAATCCAAGTATAATGATGGATTCTGATTGGCTAATGGGATTCTCCACTGTAAAGTGCACAATTCTTTCTGCCGGATTTTTGTGTCGCTGGATTTGTACGTCGTTGTCTGTATTCTTCGAATTTCAGCCAATCTTGTGACGGCATTTCGATTGGCAGTTAAAAATTTGTGAAGTTGTCATGGCGAGCGCTCGAGGTGTCGGTAGTGCCGCCTTCAAGATGCAGTTACGCACCCGGAAGCGCGATTTCGCTGCGTCAACTGCAGTCACGACCACAAGCGGCGTTTCAAGTACTAAATCCTCGAAGAAACGCGCTGTAAAGTCGAAATCCTCGTCTCTGGGGGCGAAATCCGTCGGGCAGAAGGTGGAAGTGGTGGCGCCGACCAGGTCCAAGCTCCCCGTGCTCTCAGCATTGAAAGAACGGGTAAATAATGCCTCGGATGATGCTAAAATCGTGCTCAAGTACCCAAATTTGGTCCCGGCGCGACTTATTCGTCGCTACAAGCGGTTCCTGGCCGATGTTGTGCTGCTGGATGGAGCTTCAAAGGACGTTGAGAGCAAGAAGGCGACAAAAGTTGACGAGGGTGATGAAGCTGAAGATGAGGAGATGGTGACGATATACTGCCCGAACACGGGGCCGATGGTGGGGCTTCTGGACGGACTACCGAACGCACGGGTACAGTTGTCGAAGAGCGACGACCCTAAGCGTAAATACGCGTACACACTCGAGATGATCCAGATTCATGTAAGGTCATCTGTTGGTACTTGATTTCATGGTGTGGAGAGCTTATGTTGTGATGGAATGATTGCAGAACGGAGAGAGGGACGTGTGGGTTGGCGTGCACTCTACTTCCGCGAACCGGATGGTGGAACAGGCGCTTGTATCGCGGTGGTTCACTGAGCTGGGTGACTATGACACGGTGCGACGTGAGGTGAAGTTCGCTAAGAACAGTCGCGTGGATTTTGTGTTGACAACGAATGCGGAGGATGGTACCGTCGTTCATGAGAAATACGTCGAGGTGAAGAGTGTGACGCTCGCTTTGCAAGGATCCGGTGATACTTCGTCACGCTGCGCTGTATTTCCCGATACGGTGTCGACTCGAGCGCAAAAGCACGTTACCGAGCTGACGGAATTGTTGTGTACGAAGGCTAAAGCTAAAGACAACAAGGAGAAGGAGACTGCTGCACCCAAGCTGAGTGGAGCCATCATCTTCCTGGTGCAACGCGACGATTGCAATGGGTTTGCTCCCTCCATTCAACACGACAAGAAGTTCGCCGAGCTGTGCGCGGTTGCAGCCAAGAGCGGGATTCAACTACTGGGGTACACATGCAGTTTGGAGCCTGATGAGGCCAACAAATCGGGGACTGTACGACTTTTGGGGCCTTTGCCACTGCAGAAAGCTGCATTGTAGCACGCATAGCAGTTGAATTGTTTGGTAATAAGGTAGGTTTTGTGCACTTACGCTTACCGCTCCTGGAGTTAACGGTCACCTCATTCCAACTTGCTGAAAACAGCAGACCTCGAAGGTACGAGATGATTCGTAATTACTGTTGCGAAGGTAGTTTAGCTACGAAACCGAGCTGTACGCATTTTTGCGGTTTTTATGTCTGTTGTACGCAGAATAATTGACGTTACGAAGGCCTGCTACACGCGACCTGCAAGTATTTGGATCAGCTGATCTTTATGCAAGAGTCTTCAGGTGTGAATGGCGCTCTTCTGTGATGCCAATTTCTGCTGTCTCATTCCTGAATTTGCTCAGCTCCACCCAATCTCGAATCCAAGCCCCATTCAAGATTCCTGAGCTCCATAACCAAAATCGTAGTCGTGTAGTACTCCGCCTTCGGCCATGTACCAAACGAGCTGAGGCTATCAGGGGAGGCATTTATTCTATTGATCGTATCACTGCAACAATCTACCAGGGGCAACGACTCTTTTGAAAGAATCGATGAGAGAGGAAGAAAGAAAATTGAGTTGATTAACTGGATATTCGTGGTTGCTACTACACTTGGTTGTTGTTACTGAATGATGAAGAACTGATGAGAGAGATCCACACTACCCCCAAGAAGGACCCCCACTGACACTTTTATCCCTAACGATGGAACCTTTGTCAGATTCTCGAGGTGGTGAAAACGTTCTCGATTCGTGGAGCGGTCTGTGGGTCGCACATTCTAATGTGGGCAAGCCTGATGGTTTATTGACGCCTCAGGTCATCACCTGTGGTCCTCTTTTGGGTACCGTGCCAACATGTCAGCGAAATTCATGGCGGTTTGGCGTGGGGTGCCGGCATTTCGGCAGGTTGGCAATTGCGATTGTTCTTGTCAGCTTTCCACCTAGAGTTGGCCACTGCCAACAGGAAAAGACAAGCAATTTCGCGGTATCCGAAGCTTGACCGAGTCACCTCCCCAGGTACACATGTATGTCCCGCATGGCATTCCAAACATCGTCTTTAGATATTTTGAAATATCTCGATTCGAACAACGAAAAATTCGCGAACATCTGAATAAGTAGGGGATATGTATATTCCAATATTAGAAATTAGAGAACTTTAGTTGTTGGAATCTTGACTTTTCGGAACAAGGATTGACAAAAACGTATGAAATTCGGATATAGATTCCAGCGGTATTCCACTGGAATTTTAACTCTTAAAAGTACCTATTCAGATTTTTCTTTGCGGATTTTCGATGTTCCAATTCCAGCTATTCCAACAACTAAAGTTCTCTATTGGAATTGAGCCTGGAATTGGAACAACGAAATCCGAAAAAAAAAAAACGAATAAATTACAGGCGGATGTTTCACTATTAAATTCCACTGGAATAATGAAGAGTCGCGTTGTTTCGCTGATATATATACATCTACGTTTTCTGTCAATACTTGTTTCAAAAAGTCCAGTTATCACAGTAACTAAAGTTCTCTATTCTAGCAACTAAAATATTCTATTGTTGGAGTAACGACAGCCGAGTTATCCAGAGAACTTTAGCTCCTGGAACTTGGCCTTTTGGAATACTTCAAAAACTAAAGTTCTCTATCGGATACTGTAATATATTTAAATAGAACAACAACGACCCCATTATTCTGCTCGAAATACAATATTGTGTGTTCTTCTCTAACTTTCCGAAGAGACGCGTTGGAATCTCGGGAGGCCTGATCTCCACAGCGTATACTCTTTTGTATACTCACCCTATTAAGTACGATTCCGGCCCTGCCACAATACATCTGTTTTGCTTTGGATAATCGCTTGGGAGATTTCGCTAATAGAGCGCTTAATTTACGACTTTCAAAACGAAAAAAAAGGCTTTCGAAGTTACGTTACGAATCTCAAACAGTCGCTTAAGCTGATACGGACGAAACGAGTCCGAAGGTTAAACCACTTTCACGCATCCACGATGGTGGCTAACGATGACAAGGCACTTCCTTTGCCGTGTGGCAGCAAGTGAGGTCGTTTTCGAGTCTTTGCAGGCGCTGAGCTTTCAGATTTTGGTCCTTGTAAACCGTTCTGATTCCGTTTCGTTGCAAGGAGCAGGTACTGTACGCATGATGTCGTCGCCAGAGAACGAACGCAACGAAAAGGAAAACATATTCTCAGATTTTCTCAGGATTTTCGTTTCGTTTTCAACTGCTTAACCTCTACTCTCCAACCGCGCATACTGGTACGCCCGTGAGCATACCAGTATGCTCGACTAAAAATTAGATTCACCACGATACACCGCAACTAGAACACTTTTCCCTGTGCACCACAAAAGAGGAAGGACTTAGCTGCACACTCCTTTTTTCTCGAGTGAAGACAAGCAAGTAGAATCATCAATGATGCAGGTCGAAGTTAGGTAAACTAGCAGGAGCAATAGAAGTTCTGCGCCGTTAGCACCACTAATAAGTTGAATTGTCAGTGCAAGTTTGACGTTCTGCAATCTCTTTGTGCTAATGAAACTGTGGCAGCAAGGCTATCGGCGTTCGCTGCGCCGAAAGAAAGCTAAAGTACACACAAGAGAACCTCTCCACAGTCACCCAACTCAACTCGAACATCACCAACTTCAGTTTGACCTTTCTCTCGAACAACATACGATTTGACCTTTCTCTCGGACAACACATGCCATTCAATACAAACTTCTATATAAACTAACTTTGACCAAGCATACTAGTATGCTTGGCTCCTGTCTACCTGTACGCTTTTGACCTAGAGAGTAAAGGTTAAGCGCTCTAATGACTTGACTTTGTATGTGGGCGACTTAGTCTTGGGCAGTGGATCGGCAAATTTGAACGGAATTGGCAATACATGTAAGTTTTGGAACATTCGCCGATAATTTATCCTTAAAAAAATAAATTTATCGGATTTAATCCAAATTTTCATTTATCCATTGAGGTCGACGACCACCCAGCGACGAAGAGCGCGGTGATAAGATCTTGCTTCGACGCGAATAAATGCTTAATTAACACGGAGACCAAGTGTGCTATCGGTAGGGTTGCGTGCTTCCTCGCCAGCCTCCCTTGCATCTTGATGCCGTGTCTTCGGATTTATAGAAAATCGAAATTATGAGGGAGGGATTTATTAGTTTTCTCTAACCGATTGTCGGAGGTAGAATTCGACAAATATTCAGGCTAAAAAGTCATGTTTTGATTTAGATTTATTGCGGTTTAGACGGCTAGCTACGCCCGGAGGCTAAAAAGTCATGTACGGGTACCCTCCGATAAAACAGAAAATATGTCGAGTTGGCGAACCCCCCAAGCCCCAAAATGGATGTTTTATGACGGTAAGAGATTGTAGCCAGTTTCGTGCCACTTGATTTTATCCAATTAGAATATCGTATTTTGTGTGACTTGTATGCTATTGGCTATTATAGTCTCCTTCTGTGCAGATATTGGTCGAATGATTTGCACTGATACAAACTTCTAGTGAAAAAGTGGCAGGAAACTGGTTCTCCAGGTCAAATCAACGGCTTTTTCAAAACGACGCCATAAGGTCTCCAAAGCAGAGACAGACCTGCGTAAAAGCCGAAAACAATACTGAAATCATGGGCTTTTCGAGAGTACTTTTGTTGTTAAAATTGGACTCCTTGTTGAAAAGTTAAGACGAAGCTATCAAAAGTGGCACGAAACTGGCACAATCCCTTACTAGTATATCCAAAATCGCGGCTGAGGTTTTGTGATACATGTAAAGTACTGTAATCGGTCCATTATGAGAGCACCCAAGTGATGTGAAGTCACCGGGAATGCTCAAGTATCAATGCTATAGCGAGGTTAGGCGGATGACACGCATGTTATGGTGGTCAAAACCATGTTTTTCGTGCACTCTCGGCGTGGTTGGCCTCTTTCTTAGTTCTCACTGGCGTCAGTTTATAATTATCAATCGAAGCCACAGACATCATGTCCAACACCGTTCTACACCCACCCAACTTACAGACACTCAGTGCAGACACCATTGGCAGTGTGTTTCAACGGACTCGGGCACAACACTACTCTCACATCGCGGATAACACGGGAGTATTGAGCCGACCAAGAAACCCCCTGTCCCACCAGCATCGAGCGGTCACTGTAGTCAAGTCAACTCGGCCGACCAAATCCATTGCGCAAACCAGAAAGGCTTTCTTCCGGCCCAACAAAGGGACGTCTCCTATCCGTTTGGAGCAACTCGGCATCGAAGACGACGACAATTGCGAAGCAGCGAACCAACCCGTTCGGAAACCGCGCTTTAACGCGATGAAGGACACACACCGAGAGCGTCACCGGAAGAATCAAGAACGGTATAGACAGAAACAGAAGGAGCTGACTAAGGATCTCGACCACACCAACCAAGTGCTGCGCGATGAGATCCGATACCTAAAGTCTACGCAATCGCTTCTTCATTGGTGTCGCGAGACATGCTACTCTGCGGGATGTAGTAGAAGAGTAATTCCGTGTCTTCCGACGCGGGTTTGTGGAGCCTGATGGATCCCGAGTCACCGAGTTAGACTTCCTGCGACTGTCGATGGCGCCCGACCTCGATGCTGGTTCGGTATTTTTTGGTTTGAGTTGCTGGCAAGGAACTGGGGCGTCTTCAGCCAATTCTTTCAGGATGTTCGCTTCCAGCTTGACGGTGTGGAACAAACTGCAGAGCACGCACTTGTGGCTAGAACCACGACCAGTGTCACCGTTACCGAGAGGACTTTGCGAGACGTGTTCCAGTATCCAGGCACAAGCAACAACAAAAAGTGGACCCAAATTGCTGCTAAACTAGTTGGACAGCAACTCGTGATGCGTGGCTCCGTTCGCTTTAGTTGGGACAGCGGGACCAACCGTGTGGTTGGACTCATTTCTCAAGCAGACATGATGTCTCCGATGCTACAACTACTGCGCAACGTGGAGGACGTAACCGTCATGTTCGAAAACGCGCGCGTGACGCCGGAATGCAATCTTGTAGAAGGAGATTACCTGTTGCAGTTCCCTTTGTACAGTTAAGACAGTGTAGCAACAATGCATACTGTACTGTGACCCGCTTCGTTACAATGTAATCTGTGTTACAATATAAACATGCCAAACCACCACTGGTATTATAGAACACATCAGTGGTAAATGGTAAACGTCATTTTTAAATGTTTTTTCTTAAAAAAACTTTTTAAAAATAAAACTATGGTTATTGCAGTTGAAAAGCCGCTGAAAATGACGAAACTAGTTGAAAACACTCAGGTGGGGTGCAGATTTTGTTTTCAGATCCCGAGTACGTTCCAGGCATTCACGTGATAACCACGTGATACGTGCTTACATTGAAAACGAATCAGTCATTCACGTGATAACCACGTGATAGGTGCTTACATTGAACACGATTCGAATCACGATCTTGCCAATCACTTGACAACCACGTGATACGTTCTTACATTGATCGATCTTATCTCAAGAAACTAAAAACTAACGTAAGAATCTTCGTCGGTACGAAACTCAGGCCATCGTGAGGTACTATCGTTGCTTATAAACTTAAGCGGCGAGTTCGCATTTTTGAACTGTGTATTGCCGGTTTCGTTGGTGAGACAGCTTAGGCGAGGATTGTTGTCTATCGTCCCCCCACTCCCCTTTCACATCTTAAGAGATATCTCGACTCCCGCGAAACGTTTGCCTCTCCTCCTTCATCCCGCATTTCGCGCTCCAGCTCTCAAGCTCGCACATTCTCAAGAATTTTTGCACTATGCGCGTGACATTTTACCTGCTTGCCGCGGCCGCCCTCTTCGCAACTGGCTCCGCGAATCCAAACACGGAGGAGGCCTCAGTGTCGACGGTGGTGTCGCCGGTTCAGGTCCACGTGATCAAAACTGTGATGGACAGTGGCAACGACAAGCGGTTCCTGCGCAGCACAAACGCCGACAATGATGACGATCTCGACGATGAAGAGAGACTGAAACTTTCTAAAATCTTGGATTTAAAAAAGGGTAAAACCAGTGACCTGTTTCGACACTGGCGCAAAAGACGATACTCCCCGTCAACGGTCCAGGACAAGCTGACGAAAACCAAGCACGGGCTCAGTGACGAACAGATCAAAATGATCGTCCGCTGGTACCGCGACACCAGATAACACGCTGCTGCCTAAGTCACTTCGTGGCTCCTCACACTGACTGCCGCCAGTACACGTCACCGTCGTCAACCCCGGCACCAACCTGTTACACTCGGAATCCTTCGCTGAAATCCAATTCCTATAAATAGAGAACTTTAGTTCCTGGAATAACTCCGTGTCTGGAACAACGAAAAATCCGCGATAATCTCAATAGCTTACGGATAAATTACCAGCGGATTTTCCTATACATATTACTACTACTAGTACTACTAGTATGTAATAGATTCAGTGGAATAACGAAGGGTCGCGTTACGCCACAGGAATATATATTTGGAGCAGCGGGTTTTCATACGTTTTCATTTCTTATTCCAAAACGCCAAGTTATTCCAGGAACTAAAGTTCTCTAATATTCCGTCTTAACATGTACTTTTTTAAAACTTAAACTACTTTTTTTTAACTTTTAAAAAAGTACTTTTAAGTTTAAAAAACAGTAAGTACACGAATATTTACAGGCGAGTGCGCTCAAAGCGTTCCGTGAGTTTGAGGTGTTGTGTACACGATACTTCGGATGCTCTTCAGCATTACGTCAGCCCACTCCATCATCTCATCATGCAGCTCTTGGAGCATACACTCAGAAAGCGCGAACTCGGGGCGACGTATCTTCAAAAAGGTAGCACGCCGCATCGTAACAACCAATTCTTCGTCTTCATCCTGTCCAGTAGCTTTCATACCTCTGCGTGAAACACCACTGCAACTCGGTCGTCTTCTGCTAGCCGTTAGCACAATTGCGCCCGATGAATCTCTCCGGACACGGTCACTAGAGTTGTAAGGATACAGCTCGTCTTCATCGATGCAGTCAACTATGAAAATACCGCAAGGATCATCTCCGAAGCCATCGTCGCTCCCATTGAACAAATGCCGAAACGAGATGGCATTACCCTCAACAGCAATTCCACGTCTGTTCGTAGACACAAACCGACTGTGAAATGCTTCGTCCTCAATCGTGTCGTAGTCATCACGAAGCATAACACGCCCGACCTGCTCGGAGATTATGATTTCCATATTGGTCATGAAAAACGCCAAAGCGTCGAAAACTTGCTCGAGCGAAGCGACTCCAGGAAAATGAATCGTGTCGAAGCGAATGCAACACAGATCACCTTGCTCATTCTCGAACCGGTTTTCAGAGAAGTGCGTCTTCATTGGATCAGCGAGATGAGCACGTGACATGACAAAGTTGTATGCGTTGAGTAACTTTTCTTGCCGCATCCCCAGGAGCGTTGTGCGCCTCTCGTTCCAATCCTTCGTCAGACAGATACGAGAGTAAAGTGGATAATAAGGTAGGTCGATCTACAGAGCAGCACCAAGTTAGTAAACTCTAAATAAATGCAACTCTTGATACCAAGGAAGCAAAGGCGTACCAGGCATCGCGACAAAGTAGACTGAATCTTAGCGACATGGTTCTGCTGTAGCTGCTTTGCATATATGATGCCAGCAAGCTTTACTGCAAGGGGTCGAAGGATCGGGTCTTCCTCCACAATCTGATGAGGCGGTAGCCCTCGAGTCTTGCACACTGCTACTCCAGATTCCAATAGTCGAATCTCTTTCTCCAGCATTTCCTGGTGCATCGTTTTATCGTCGCAAAGTCAGCTTCGTCACGGAAGTATCGTAAATGATACACTCATTACACACCTTTTCTTCTGCAGGATTCAGCTTTCGCTTCTTACAGGACTTGGCGTTGATGGTGCCGTGACTCGGGTAGCTCACGAACATCGTTGCCCCCTTGACTTCGCGAGTTCTGTAGTGTGACTGGCGATTGCATTCGTCCGGCGATGGCGGGAATGTGCCGCTGCCCAATAAGAGACAGCGAATGACCGATAGAGAAAGAGCAGGGGCATGCATTGCGGTCCTGGTTGAAGTGACACGAAATCGACTTCTTGAAGTACTATTTAGACCCGAATTCGGCTTCCCACTGCTCAAATCGACGAAGTTGGTCGTGGCCGACGGACTTGGAAACATTGCTCAGTGCTTCAGCGAAGTCGGCCTTCATGGACGTATAAGGAAATAAGTGTCAATCTCATATCGATGATGAATGCCGAGCCACCGAAATGAAAAATGCATACTTAAGTACCTTGGTGACTACAAGTCTCTCCGTTTCAAGCTCGCGGAAATCCTCGCCAGCTTCCATCTCTCGTCGCATCTTAAGAAGCAATTCTGGGGTATATACGCGTTTGACAGGCATGCGCTTGGCTAGGGACATCATTAAGAGCCAAGTGTCAGTGGCAATTGTACAATATTTGCTTACCGGGAGATACAATATGTGCCCACCTGTTTCGCAAACATTAGTGATGTCGTCCCCGCTGTAACCCTGCCAGATAGTATCACAGAAAAACTAAACCTGAGCAAGCAAAATCAGTGGATGAACACAATCGCACACATACCTCCGTTTCCTCTACAAGATCATCCAGCTTCACATCTGTGCTCACGTCAATTCGACACGTATTCAGCTCGAAAAGTGCTCGACGTGCGTCAGCCTCGGGTAATGGGATGTAGACTCGTTTCGTTAGACGCCGTCGCATTGCTTCATCTAACTCCCAAGGAAGATTCGTGGCCGCAAGAAGCATCACACGACTGCCTTCGTGCTCTCCAGATGATACACCATTAATTTGAACGAGTAGTTCCGTTTTCACCCTGACCAAACAACCACAACTCAGTGTTAGAAAGACAGCAATTACAATATTATGAAAGGCACCGAACGGACCTTCGACTCGCTTCGTGTTCTGTTGCAGCACCTCTGACCGACGCAATAGCGTCGATTTCGTCCATGAAGATGATGGAGGGTTCGTAATAACGAGCCATGTCAAACAGGATTCGGACCATCTTTTCAGAGTCACCTCGAAATTTCGACGATAGCGTTGATGCGGACACATTGAAAAATGTCGTTCCGCATTCATGTGCAACGGCCTAAACGCATGAAGAACGCAATGGATTAGGGACTACCAAGAGTACGTCCGTAACGAAACACAGTACCTTGGCAAGAAGCGTTTTTCCTGTCCCCGGCGGCCCAAACATAAGTACACCGTTGCATGGCTTTAGAAGCCCATCCTATTAAAGGCAACACCACCTCGGTTAGAAACAGTACATTAAACAGTAAAGCAAATAGCCTGACAAACCGTGAATAAGTGTGGTGCGATCTGCGGCAGCATCACTGTCTCCTGCAGTAGCTGCTTGGTATGTTCAAGACCAGCAATGTTCTCAAACGTGACCTTCTCCCCGTGATCCACGATATCCCGCTCAATTGCTTCAATAAGCTCCTGATCCACCCAATCGTTTTCCTTCGCCAGTTCCGAGTACTTGACTTTGCCCGCAATCGTCTCCTGACACAATTCCGTATTCGTAGAGCTAGCCGTACTTTGAACACTTTCACGTCGTTTAGAAGACCGTGGTCCTCGTCCAATCCTGCGTTGCTTCGACTCCGTAGTTGAAGTGGACGTTGTCCCACTCCGCTTTGCACCATTGCGAACCCTATTTTCTACTCAAAACAAACTGTCAATAACGTCACCACCAATAAAAAAAACTACAATATTAACTCCCCACCATTTCCTACCGACGTCCTCATCCTCAATCCCGCATTCCTCCGAGACTGCATCAACTGCGTCGCTCTACAACAATAACAGCGTTAAAACACTATAACCCCCCTTTAAATCTTCAATCAACACACCTCGTGACCGTCGTAGTCTTCGGTTCTCCTCGATGCAACCACAGTGGCACATTTCTCTCCTTCGCTCGTTGAATACTCATCGTCGTTGAGCGTCGCGGCTTCTCCCAGTGTCTCTTCTCCTCTGTAGCAATAGCCTGTTCCTCCTGTTGTTGTCGTTCTTTCCGCTCTTTAATAACCTTGCAATGTCTCTGAGTGTCTCGTACTTTACTGGCTGCGATCGTCAGCTCTTGCAACGTACTGCGGTACTCGAGGATAGTGCGGAACTCACGCTGTAGGTCCTTAAGGAACTCACACGCTTGTGGGTCACCGCCCAACTGCGTCTCTAACGTCTTGTAGACAGCACGGAACTCGGTGATGCCCTGGTCATAGTCGCCTAGCAAGCACAGCTCGCGCGCGCGCAACAGCGCGTGCTCCGCGCTCCTGGCGTCAGCGACCTTCATTCTGCAAAGTGAAGCAGGTCAATTTTTTGGCGCGACATGATATGATTGGATGATGTCGTTTTTTATTTTAGCCAATGAAAATACTTTTGTGTACGTTACATCATACAGCGCCATTTGGCGACACGTAGCGGGCAGGCAGGCAACGCGTCAGTCACTCGACAACTTCCTCGTCAACGTTGCCCTTATCGGAAGACAGTTAGATTAGAGAGCGAAGATGCTGACAGACCTGCAGATTGTGGCTATCCTGGTGACGGGCGTGACGGCTGTGCTGTTGCTCATGGCGGCGCGTGTGCTGATGCCGCAGAAGACGGACGAGGTGGACGAGTCGCTGCAGGCTATGATCAACGGCTTCGATTTCGCAGTGCCGGAGGAGGTGGAGCAGTATCGTAAGGGAAAGGAAGATCACCCGGAGGACAAGGACAAGTGTTTCCAGCTGCTCTTCCGTCGTGCTGTGGCCGACATCCCACTGATCCGCAAGATTCAGTCGGAGAGCTCTGGCATCCAACGCCTTAAGAAGAACGACATCCTCAAGGACGGCTCTTTCCTCAGCTACAAGTTGGCGGAGGAGATGATCAATGAGGAGATTAATGACGTGCGCAGAGAAGCTGAGGAGCTAAAGCCTGGTACGTTGCAGTCTTTTGAACCTGATGATGTGTCATTGAGACGGTGTTGCTTACTCTTACTCTTGCTATTGCTATTGCTAGGTGAGGGCTGGCCTGACAAGATTTTCCCTCAGGCTGTGCAGTTTATGAATCAGATCGCTGAACAGCAAATGGCAGCGCAGCGTAAGCAAGCAGAGGTTCAGATGAAGGCTATGCAGGCAGCTCGCGCCAAGGCCATGGCACAAGCGGAGGCTGCTGAGGCGGCTGTCAAGAACATTGAAGCGCAGGTAGCGGCTAAGGAGAGCGAGGAGGAGACACTCCGGAAGAGGAAGTAGACGGCGTTTGGGACCATTGGTGGTGTCGTAGCAGCCTCTACAACAACACCCGTAACTTTGGACTTCGTCGTACTCGATCCATTTTGTGAGATAGACAGTTTCGTTTGATCAATTGGTGTCGTTTACTTTTTCTTGTCTTTTGGGTGTCTTCATGTATCGTTGGTTGTCATGGACGCTGCAGCTTGTAGAGCTTGGTTGACGCTGGCCATGTGAGCCAGAGTAGCTGTTTGGAGTTCTCGTACCGCAGGTAATGACAATGCTAACGATGGGTCTGTTCTATCTGACTGTATCGCGTTCTGCTTTCCGACAGGTTTCTCGATTACGTTCTGAGGCATCTCGAGCTTGCTGTTCATCCCACAGCGCACGGTAATTCGCTGCAATTCTCGAGCGACAATTGTTTGAGCTTCTTGCCGCTTTTCGTGACGTTGCATGCGCTCTTCTGGAGATGCAAAAGCCCAATCACCAAATTCCAGTGCTTGGTAAATGTAAGTGCGATGCCGCAGTGGTGCGGATGCTAACGTCGTTTGGCCCGAGCTGCCGTCGGGAAAGAAAAATGAGCAACACTCGCCATCGCGTTCAACTTGAAGAATTGTGCGATCTGCGAATGCAGCTCGAATACGACCGTTGCGGAACGCACGGAACCGGCCGTGCTCGTTTTCAACCTCTTCCACCAACTCAAGCTCGTCCGGCTTCACCGTTGACGATGATGAAGTGTCCGAACTCAGCAGTTCAGCAGCATACTTGAAAGCCTGAAGTACGTAGTCGATGTGTTGGCAGAGCGCGGCAACGGAGCTGCTGGAGTTCTTCGTTTCGATGGTGGTAGGCAATGGAATCGTTTCGCGCGTGAATCGATGCTGGAGTCGTCCTCCCTCGTCATGCCACGTAAAAAAGCCATCGCACCCCGTCAGCAGCGAGTCTTCATTCTCCATTTCCACCTGGCGAAATACAAAAAATTGTCCACAATTTGTTAATAAAAAGCTTCATAATAATTCGTCTCAATACAACACGTACCACAATTTCCGGTAGCTGGCCAGATTCTCTGCGTGATACAAACAACGCCACATCATCCCCCACCATTTCCGCCACAACTCGATTGTACAAAAACTTCGACGGTAGCGTAGCAACCAGCAATATCTCCGCCAACGACAAACAGTTCTCCCGATCTCCATCCACCTGTACTCCATCACTACTCGTTGCAATGACCGAGAAAGCTGGTCGTGCTGCGAACGCACCATTCCTAGGCAACTCCGACACCACACAATTCTCCTCTGCACCTCCACCATATTCAACCTCACCATCTCGATCCTTATCCCACGCTGCTTTCGCCGCTAACAACACTTTCACTGGAAACTCGAAAGCCTTCGGCGTTTGGTCCACTGGAAACGACCGACGCAGTGTCGAATAGTGCGCATGACTGCTGGTCTCGTCCATGTCATCGTCCATGACCTTCACCTCCACTAGAAAATAAACCTCAACGAGCTTCCCACTGGCATGTAGTCGCACTTTTGCTGCGCCCTCTATCGACTGCATTTCGAAGCATTTGGTCTGGTCATTGAACAATCTCGAGACCTTCGTTTTCCCCTGTATAGTTGGCCATCTCGCTCGTGGCGCTCTGATCCGTCGCTGCTTCCTCACATTCTTTGGTTCCATCAGTCTTAGATGCACATACGGCGCTTGATGCGTGAACCGGTTGCGCAGATTGAGAGTGTCGAGCACCAAGGGCCGATGACTGGACAGCGCGGTTGGTGTCAGGTGCCGCGTGCGCGTGCCATCGGGCTGGATGTACGAGTACGTGTGACCGGAGGGCTCCAGCACGACGGTGTGCGTCTCATGTGTGTTGAGCTGGTAGCACCCGATGGCGGAGCCGTCCGTCAGCACCACGCAGCGGCGACGGCGCTTCGACTCCTGCGGCATCAGGAACAGGGTTGGAAAAGTGGGGTTTGGGGTTAATGGAAAAATGGAATATTTGGGCTATCCACCCACCCATCATCAAAAAGTTTGGGTTTTTCATTATTTTCATACGGAAGAAAATATAGATAAAGGAGGAGTGAAGTATCGTTAAAATGTCATGTTGGCATATAAGTTGATAGAAAAGGTAGAAAAACTTCAGAAAGCTTTTCGCGAAGTGAAATCGTAATATTTCATAGTTGGTGCCTAGTAAATACCATATTTCCTGTCCAGGAGATCAGAGCCAATCATATCGCCCACCCATTTTTCATCCCCACCCATAAATGTGAAATCACCCATCCACGCTATCTCTGAAACGAGGAATTTTGCCAACACTGATTCAGGAATAGGCTCCTCGTATTCTACTTTTTTTCTAAGGAGAAATTGCTAATCAGTACTGGTACCAACTTCGGATGGGCATTTGCTAATCGGTACCCAACCCAAACCAGAGCTACTCTCTAACTGAATTCGACCTATCCAGCAAATTTATGTCGGCTATGAAAGTAAGTTAGAAGCATTAGCCGTAGTGGGCCGCCCTGCATTTGTCATTACATGTATTATCGTGCGATCCCAGGTGCGCGTTGAAAGATAGCAGTGTTTCCTGAGGAAGCTTTCTTTTATGTGCTCTGCATCACGAATCGTGATTCACTATCATCGCCATCGACGACAGCAGAGACCAAGGGTCTCGAACGCTCCGAACTCGTGGTACGTGCAGTAACCACAGACAGCAGGGTATGAAGTTCGCCGTTTGCAAACACCATTGCGGTCTATAGCTTTGGCCGTACGCGGTACTATCGCCGCCTTCAATCAGATCTCGTTCCTGTTTAGTTGTTTGTAAGATCCCTACAAGTCGCTATGTTGTCTATGGTAGTGCAGCAGCACAACGTGCACGCTCCTGCAACTTTGCGTGCTCGCCAGCTAATATCGTGCTCTTGAATGCGTCGTTGCTGGACTCCTTCAGTAGCCTGCCGGGCTTGCGCTTGACCTGCTCGATATTTGTAATAAATGCTCTAGAACCGATAGATTATTAACAACCAATCAAATGACGCGCTGTCTGCAAATATTTTTGAAGTTGGTACAGATTAGCAAATGCCTATCCGAAGTTGGTACTGATCTCTAATCAGTACCAAAAGGGAAAATTAGCAATATCCCCTTTTTTCTAAATAGAAAAAAACCTTACTTTTTTTACAGTATTGTGTATTGCTGAAATGAAACGGTTTAAATAATGTGTTTTAATCCAATCAGAGATACTACTAGTAGGATACAGTATAACGAATAGGCTAAACGGAATTATGGAATTCTGGGGCGCCTTCCTGTCACTCAAAAGACTCATGACCTGTGTAGAACTACAGCAACAGTATTCCAAAAAAAAAAAACTACGATACCAGCTCCGGTATTAGCCGTTGTGAAGTCCGTTTGAAGCTTTAATTGAACAAGGATTGAAGGGTAGAGGTCAACGAGCGCCATGCTCCGTGGAGGAAGCTTTAGAAGTGCATGTTTACATTTTTTAATTATTAAAATGGTTGTAATGAATAGGTTAGTGATTTTTTCAAAAGCTCAAACTAATAGAAGCAGCACTAACGTGTACTTCTCTTGACCAGGACGGGAGCTCCATACAAAATGAAGGGGCCCTGGCCCCCTCATTTTGTCATTTTGGAGTCGGAACCCCCGTTTTTAGGAAGATTTCGGCCGATTTTTAGTCAGTCTTGGACCTTTTTCCACTCATCCCTGGCCCCCTGGAAATTGTCGCCCCCCATCATA
Source organism: Phytophthora tubulina (assembly GCA_014706135.1). Classification (NCBI taxonomy): domain Eukaryota; phylum Oomycota; class Peronosporomycetes; order Peronosporales; family Peronosporaceae; genus Phytophthora; species Phytophthora tubulina. Next base: position 1,157,762 of record JACBOY010000135.1, on the reverse strand, counting down.
TTTTGCTCTCCTGCTCTCGACAAAACCATCACTATCAAACTAAAGAACAAGCTTACTGGAACCTATATCCACTTCAGGATGTTTGCTTGGCCCCTTGTTCAGTTTAGATCTTGTGTGTACTTCGAAGCAATCGCTTTGTCCGCATAATGGTGAAACTGAACGCTATTTGTAGTTACTAATTCGTATCGTCGATAATATGTAGTTGCGAGCTACACGTACTGTAAAACCTGTGATTGTGCCCCCTCCCTCCAATAGTGCCCCACCCCCCAAAAAATTAAGACCGAGACTGGGGAGTAAGTGTAGTGCCCCACCCTTTAATAGTGCCCCACCCCAGCAGAAATATTACAACTTTGAAAAATAGTAACATCAAAAACGAATATTTCCCTATTTTGTTACCACCGATTACTATCCGATACTAAAACCAAGTGTAATCAGATATGAAACAACAATACTAAAATCGTATCTTTTTTATCAAAGTAGCAATCGTGGAAATCTGGCAAGCTATCTGGTAGTACCCCGTGCCTTTAATAGTGCCCCACCGGCACTAACGCAGTACCCCATGGGTCATTATCACAGTTTTTACAGTAGTTACTAATTCGTTTCGTCGATAACAAGGTTGCTTCGCTTTGGCTGGGAGACCATACCAACTTTTAGGGCGTGTTCGCGACTGCTGTAATTTTGCCGAAATCGCGATTTTCACGGCAAAATCGAAATCACTGTTTGCTAGCCCGCAGCTTTGGTCATCTTGCGCCTAAACGGAGGAATGATCCGCGATTATCCGAGATAATTCTCTATTGAACCGGCCAATAGTCATCGTGCACCACTTTTACCAGCGATAACTTCTGTTCAAAAGCGACTTTTCACAAGCGGTTTTTTGTATTTGAAACGTTGGTCCAAACGCAGTTGATTCGTCAAAACGGTAGTATTAATATCCAATCATTCGCTTAGATAGCAGTGTCCAAAGAACACCATTCAATTATCTAGGAAAAACGTAGGACGGCTGTCCAACGTTACAGGTCTGGCTACTATTGGTTACTTAATGGGATTGTTTTGCCCAATCATGAGGCCCCACTCTACGAGCTGCAAACCAAGTGTTGTAACTCGGACACTACCGGTACTTAGACGCTTACGAGTACATGTAGATGGCAAGAGCAGCAAATGGTCCATACCTACGCTAAAAGTCATGTTTGGTGTGACTTCACATCCAGGCTTTGCAGCTGCATCAACGATGCGTTTTACCAAATTGAACCGCTGAGCGTCCCAACGCTCACACTCTTTCGTTTTTCCAGCAGAAAACTTTCGAAGGCATTTACAGTGGAATAGGCAAGGTCTATTTGGCCATCAGAATCGAAATAGTGGCCGGCATTCATTCCCTTTGTCGCCACAATCCATCTCGAGATAATCTTTAGGCTTCCACGAAAACGTTAGGCACGTTGTGTTTTTGATGAAACACATGCATCTCGCACGTCCTGCGCCGTGACCTCTCCTACATCACGAGTTGTGGCACCACGACTATCCAAGGCCGCCAGGTCAATATTGCTGCTGGTGGCCGACGGGTCCCCGCTGCTGCTGAGGCCGTCGGGTGCTGTCATGATCATGCTTCCACTATTGCTGTTGGGGGCCGCCGTCATCATGCTGGCGTGAACCAGTGCATCGTTCGCGATAGCCGAGCTTCTGGTTCCTATCGGTATCGTCGTGGAGGCGTTGGCGTTGACTGACTTGTTTGACTGAATTTTGTACTGTGGTACCTTCCTGTAGAACTTAGTAGTAAACGTGTTTCGCGTTCATGAGCTAGTTGAGTGTCAAATGGTTGAGCCTCGTTGCTAGCGTGGCGTTCGCATACGTTGGTTCTCTCTCTTTTAGTTGTGTGTAGGCTGGATGCCATCGTCCTGATACCGAATTCCCTATGTCAAGACATAGGATATGTCAAGGCATACACCACCCCTTCAGCCAATCAGAAGTCAGAGTTTGCCAAGCGTGCCAAAATACTGTGCACCCTATGTCATCGCATACAGCAAATGCAACCTCGCACGTCCAGCAGTTTTAGTCTGCCATTTGATGGCTTTAGCTCAAAAGAAAAGCCCAAAAGGGCGGCCACGGCTACCGGGAGGCAAAGGACGAACCGTGAAACAGTTCAAAATCTCATCCTACCCAGCGGAAGAGAAGTTGCGCGTTCTAAACCATTTGGAGGAGCACAAAGACATCGACAGCACAATTCATCGCTTCTACCCCGACTTGGCATCTGACAAATTCGAGAGTCGCCGAACACTAATTTACTCATGGCGTCGTAACCGTGCCAAAATTGAAGAGCTTTTTGAACAACCAGGCGGGGCAAGCAAATGTAAGTCGCGAAGTGTTGGTCTAGGCACAATATTGCCCGGGAGAGAAGAGGAAAAACTAGTGCGGTGGGTAAATGAAATGCGAGAGGAAGGAGTACCCGTTACATCAACTATGCTACGTATTCAGGCAGAAGAAGCAGCAGTACTCGCAGGTATCACGCAATTTGAGGGCTCTTGGTGCTGGCAGAAGCACCGACGACATTTTTCACGCTGTAGCCTCAGTTAACTGAAATGCAATAAACTCCATGTCAAAATATATTTTTTTCTTAGCGGTACATGTAGTGCAAGTCCATTTAGCCGGGACAGGGTGTCACAGGTCTCTGCACCTCATATCAGTTGTATGCCTTGACATAGGGAATTCGGTACTGTATTTTTAGCCAATCGCTTGCACTGTATTATCGTAGGAATCACGAGCTACGAAAGCCGAATCATTGGGCAACTTCTCGACATGCATAGAAAAGAAGCATTGTGCAGCCGGGTTGCCACTGATATTGTTAGCGAAAATCCCGCCGATTTTCCTACGAGTCCATACAAAGTGCAAGATATCGCCTACGTTTCGCGGACAATCGTCAAAAACCCTTCACGTTGTCCCCTCGTAGGGCTTGGGTATGCCTTTCTGTGTTCTAGAGCTTCGTCTGGCCATAAATTACGGAAATAGTTTGCCACCTTGAACACGAATATCTGTTAAATATTATTAACTATTGTAACGAATATAGTACTTGGGTCTCTATGCTTGGTTTTATCCTGTGAGATTTTGTAGCCCATCCACCATCTGTTCTGTCATATCATAACTTACGCTTAGAAACTCTATGTTTGATCTCGAAATCGTAATTTTTTAACGCCGACCTTGGACATGCTCGCGGATGCCTGAGCAAGTTGGGCCATACTCCTTGTTCTAGGAGGCGATGCTGCTTGAAATTGAGCTCTCCATCAATCTTATTAAGTCTAGAATATATTGGCGTAGAGTTTTGTTGCGTTGGGGCAGCCCCTTTGCAAGTACATATAGCCTGATGTTCGTGGCGATGGTGATTCGGATGATACTTTTCAGCGCTTTCACCCCCCGTGCATCTCTGTTCATAACTTTTACTAGACTTGTTCAATTTGCACAGAACAACCACCATTAAAACCGCCTAGGTCTGTTCTTTCGAATGACGCCTTATTTGGCTCGAACGCTGGAATATTCATTTAGCTATGTGTGATTTTGTCCCATTTTAGTTTCAAAGTGCACGATGACTTTTGGCCGGTACAATAAAATTCTGGTCCTGACCTGAATTTTGGATAAGCTTATTCGATTTATCACAGAATCGATTTTTCAACACAAATTTCAGGAATGTTCCCGTTGTTTAGAGGTACTGTAGAACACGCAGATACGTGTTGGTTTAAGATGAATACATGTTGTTTTAAAGGTAGAAAACGCGGTTTCAATTGATTTAAACTGAGTTCTTGCTGTTTTAGTAGTAACGTTAGAACACGCAGACTAAGCCGCGAGCCGAATATGGCGAGCAGCAATGCGACAATTACGAGCGGTAGGTAGCACAAGGAGACTCTGAGAGTCGAACCAAAATGGACGGCATCAGCTACGCCAATTTCTGGATAGCTTTGAGTATATCGCAATAAAAGTGCCAGATACTTATGAACTACCACGTATCCGCGAACGAGGAAATTTCGTATCGTGCAGTAGCTTTTAAGTTAAGCCTGAAACATCTTTTAAGAGTTTAAAAACGATGTTTCAGGGTTCTGCTAGCAAATGATGTTTAATAGGCACCGCTGATCATCATCATAGAACTTGTTGCTACTGCTACTCTAGCTGCAAGAAACTGCCCCAGCAAGACAGCACCATCCTCACGCTACACTCGTACCGCACTAAGAGAAGTCAAACCCGGAAAAATAATATAAATCCAGTAATTAATGTTATACTATGTAGTACTTCAAGTATTGGTTTTCACGAAGTCACTAAAACATGATATTGTCCCAATACTACTGGGAGGACAGCTTTAGCTGGCTGAACAGCCTAACCCATTTTAATTACAGCGGCCGGGTGCCCCCTCCCCCTCCCCCAGCTTTAGTTGGCGAATGTCGCTTGAGTTGATAGTTCACCGATTTTGGCTAACTACACATAACCGGTTTTGTACATACGGTGGCTGATGGTTTCTGGAATGTCGTTCATAATGTGTCCCACACTGACTGATAACTCCAAAACAAATCCTTCCTTTCTTTTTTTTTTAATAAAAAGAAAGGAAGGATTTGAAAGTAGTAGAAAAAGAATATCGATTTTGACGAGATCAAAAAACCAATTTTGGCTCAAAGAGATACTTACGCAAAACTACCCGAGAACGGCGCTCGAGTTGTTTTGCATATCAGCCACTTTTCACTACCGATCTACACTGTCCTCCCAGCCTAAGCATCGCATCTAGTATCTTACGATACCAGGTTATGCGTTTTGGGGTTGGTCTTCGTACAGCATTGTTTGTGTCATGTACTACTGTAGTACAATTTTTTTCTTTTGAATATGCCCTGGTATATCTCGAACGGCAGCAAGTTGGCAGCGTCTGAAAGCGTTTTGTGGAGGAAGGTGCGTTCGCTGTCATCAGAACTGCATAAGTAATATACATAAAGCTGGAGGATAAAATATCTGACCACATTGGGTAGGCACTACTGCAAGAAAACGCAAACTAGCCTTTGAGTCTGTCTTTCAATACTGCTCAGGTCACGTGTCCAAAAAGAGCAAGACAATTAACAGGGAAGATTTACGATATTCTTTTTAATTGATGTGACAGATAATGCGTACCCCAAAACTACGATCAGCGCCGACAGCACCGGCACACGCGCATGGGACCATTTTTGCCTGGTAGTAGGCTGTTGCTGAGATCGTGTTCAGTGCCCTTAAGCGCCGTTGACGTTGGATCATAGTGGTACGTCTTTTTGCCATTCACCCAAACACTCGCCACAAGGCCCGGTGCTGCAAGTGTTGCGTGGTCTTCAGTCACGTCCTTGCGGAGCACCACGAAATCGGCTAGAAAACCTGGAGCGATCTGGCCGAGGGTATTTTCTTGCATCACTGCAAAAGGACCACCTTTCGTGTACAACACGAGAGCTTCGTCAAACGAGAGCTGTTCCTCCGGCAAAAACACATCCTGGGGTCGGTTGGGCTTGCACCGATATATGGCATCGTAGATACCTTGAAATGGGTTGCACGTCTCGATGGGTGCGTCACTTCCTCCGGCACAGGAAACGCCGTTGTCCAGCATACGCTTCCAACAGTACGAAAACGGAATGATGTTATCTTGCAAACGCTTGCGGACATAGGCTGCGTCAGTCACAGTAAAGGACGGTTGGATGTTGCCGATGACGCCTTGATCTCGCATCTGGGAGATCAGATCTTCGCCAAGAATCTGGCAATGCGTAAGAATCGGGCGTCTCTCCGGTCCAACGTCAGCGGCCTTGAGAGCCTTCAACACTTGCTCCGCTGCACGGTCGCCTAGTGTCCTCACACACACGTGAGATAAATGCACAAGATACTGCAGTGACTTAGCAGGGAACGTACCAATTGCGTGGATTTCTACACGATAGCCAGCCTTATCGGCATCGCTAATTTTCTTGACAAGGTCCTCGTCAGAGTTCATGAGAATTCCCATGTTATTCGTACCCTTGTACGGAACACGCAGCGCTGCCGTTTCCTGAAGAAGCAGAATGAAGCAACGATAAGCTATTTTACAATCAAAGCAGCGCATTACATCCGACATTTTGCAGTACCGCTCCAAGGCTGCCATCACTGAAAATCTTCATACGGTGGCAAGACACCAACCCGTTACAAGTGCCAGGCTTCGGCGTCGTGGGTTTATCCAACTCATGAATCGACGGCGTCAGGAACACACGAACCGGCAGGCTTTCCTCGTCCTGCAGCTTGGTATACACTTGCCACGCGTTCTCATCGTTCGTGTGAACCGCAGTCAGACCTGATTGCACACACCTCTCCAACGCATTTTTGAAGTATTTCACACGTAGATCTGCATAATCACAATACCATGCAATAAAAATGAGTGTTGTCCAATCTGCAAGAAGTGAACCAACCGTAGGTTATCATACCCAACGACGGTTCGTTCGCGTGCTTCTCCACAATTTGCACCGCCTGCCCTCCATCACCATATAATCATTAGCGTTCTGAATCAGCCTCCACCAACTAAAATATTCCTTACATCTTCTCTCAAAATGCCTGTCGCCCCCTTCTCGTCCACATCGATCGCACCATGTTCCATCTCGTGACTCTTGGCATCTACATCCACCCCCGCAATTTCCAGCGCCTTTGTGTTCACCACTGCAATGTGCCAGCACGCGCGATGCAGAAGCACGGGTCGGTCTCTTATCACGGCGTCGATATCATGGCGACTCGGGTACCGCGCGTCGCTTGAGAGCTCGTCCTGTGCCCAGCCAACGCCCACGACCCAGGCCTTGTCCGGATACTGGGCATCATATCTCTTAAGACGCTCTGTGAACTCTTCATAGGACCCACAGCCTGACAGATTGAGCCACTCGGCGCTCTCACCCAGCATCGACACGTGGATATGCGAGTCGTGTAGACCGGGAAGCACCAGTGCCCCATTGAGGTCTTCAGTCTCATCGGCAGGTGGGGCAGTGCCAGAGCCTACAGAGACGATGTGACCGTCGTCCGAGACTGTCATCCAGTGCGCGAACGCCCCCGCGACGGAGCTGGTGGCGTCCGCCCATTGCCAGATCTTCCCGTTCACGAACACCTTCATGCTTGTCAAATGTTGATCTTCAAGTTGATGAGCAACTTAATTCTATGTTGCGTGATTGAAGCAACAAACCTTTTTTTTTTGTCAATGGATTTGTTGGTCGTAACCCGTTCTGATTGGTCAAAATACGTGGCGCGAACTCGTCTTTTGGCACTAACAAACCAACTGACACGATGGACTTTGGTGGCGCTCCGACCGGCAACGCGACGTCCCCGCGCGTGAACAAGAAGACGATGGGCGCCTACGTGGGCCACACGGTCGCACTTGTCGGTGCCGTGGAGAGCCACTCTCCCCACGGCCGTCGTCCTGCGCACTTCAGTAAGCAAATAGAGTATCATTGGCAGTTGATACGGTAACTCTAACTTTGACTGTTTCTTGTTGCTGTTGTTTAGGACGGAGAGATTGTGAACGTGACCCCGCAGCCGGGTACCGACTACGGCAGTAAAGTGGTGGAGGTGATTGGTCGTGTTGTGGACACGGAGACTATCCAGGAGTTTAAGACGACACTCTTTGGCGACAACTTTGACCTGGACGTGTACGACCAGTTCGTGCAACTCTCGCAGACCAAGTACAAGCATTTGTTTGAGTAACCTCCATCCGCTCTGGCAATGAGGTGGCTGACAAGGAGCAAGAATATATAGATTGAAACATTGTTTTGTCTGCTTTTATTCGTCAGCAGGTGGCTCTGAAGTTTCTGTTTGGAGTTCTGTGTCATTTTCTTCGTTGTTTTCAGCCGGAGGCAGCGGCTTGGCAGTGTGCAGGAAGCCTTGGCTGAGTGGACGTGGAGCTTTAGGCGTCTGAATGTCGTTGATCTCGCGCTGAACGAGGTGCACGTGATAGTACGGAGTGTAGATGCACTTGTAGAGCTGGAAATGTCGGTAGTACGTGTTCGTGACGTAGTCCACGATGGCTGCAACTTCCTCGCGGCTGAAGATTCCCACGCTGCCAACATGGTGACGGAAATAAAGTATTTTGAGGCACTGATCTCTTTTAAGATACGTTGCCGTATTTTACCTTTTTGGCGATCGATTGACGCTGTGCGTGAGCAGAATCGACTGGAAGAAGTCAGAACTGTCCTTGAGGTCGGTAATGCTATCAGGCGCAAAGTCGCGCTTCATGAGCGTCTGGCAGATCCCGAGAAACACGGACGTCTGGTTGAGCTGGAAGTGCCTCTGCCTGCAGAACGTAGATTCTCCAACAGTTAAGGAAAAACTCATCCCAAACGTATCAACCAGCCCATAGCAATCGTGCAAAAGTAAGGATATGAGTAGTTGTGTAGGTGGAAGTCCAGCAGGAAGCTCTGCTTATCATCTGAGAGATCCAACTCGAAGATGTCTGCCAGTGCGCTAACATGGCAGCAACGTAACACCAATCAGCAACTGACCCCCATCTTGAGATGCGTCACGCTGGACATTGTGCTACTGGCCATTGCACCTCTTGCAGTCGTCCACCGAGTGCCGTCTCGCCAACTGCGCCAATTCGCGCTCGCTCGCGTGCTTCCACACGATCGCCTCCGTCTATAGAGTGCAGAAAACCGGTCAATCCTCAATTCAGCTTTCTTATCCTGTCACGTCATATCTCGATAGAGCCATGCATATTGTCCAGCGAGGCAAAGGTAAATGCACATGTGTCACTCGCACCATGATCTTGAGCGCTGCAAGTCAAAGTTGCAATCAACGCCTTTTGGTATCCTCGTACTTAAGCGGATCCGTACGCTGCCGTCTATGCAGCCATTCCGAAGAGTGGCTCTTTGGTAGCCAATCAGCGCGCGGCATCCAGTGAGGATGGAGTTAAGTCAGTAAATCAAGGTCTCGTTTCTCCTTTTATATAAACGTTTCACCATCCGATACTGTCAAAAGTTACCCATGTCTTAAAACCACAGCAATATTCCCTCACTTTACCGCCCGGGCTGGCTCTTTTTTCTGCCAATGGAAATGGCTCCCCCCTCTCCCTCTTGATGGCACGGCATAGCGTGTGCCTGCCTGCTTCGCCCGGACGTTGACCCCCGCAGTTCGCAGAGACCTTCACCGTGAGCGCAGGGGCGAGTGAGTCTTCCCCCCCGTATCGGTCCAAGCAGCCAGCACGGCGACCCCAAGCAGCGACATGGAGGCGGCAGCGCCCAGCGACGTCACCAGTCGCCCGTCCAAGACGCCCGCAGGTCCTGAAGACGCACCCGAGATCGTGGGCGAGCCTGTAACACTCGAGGAGCTCGTGACGCCTACGTCTGGCGCTAACAAGAGCAAGGGAGAAGCTGCAACTGTCACAAAGGAGAAGGAGAACAATGAAGCTGTGAAGGAGGAGGAAGCACAGAAGGAGAAGGAGACGACAGAGGAGACTACCGATACTACAGTAGCCACTGTGGTAGCTGAAGCTGTGGAGCATGTCGAGATGACGACAGAGATCCATAACGACGCGAATGAAAGTGACGACTGTACTGTTGCAGAGACAGATGTCATGATGGACTTGGCAGCTTTCGACGATGAAGAAGATGACGATGAGTTTCATGAAGCTATGGAAGATGGCGTGATCTTATTGGATGATGATACAGTGAAACCTGCAGTGCCTCCGACCATGAACTTCTCGGTGAACGAGATGGAGGTGATTACTAATCGAGGAGGACGTACCGGTAGTTTGTCCAAGTTCTTGGATGACGCTGATACGTACCGCCGACGGTCATTACCATCGTATCCAGAGGACCAGCTGTTCGCTGGCTCATTGAGTCAGAAGAAGATGACCCTTGCAGCCTTCTTGGACATGCAGATTGACCCTGTGCTGGAGATTCTGGAAGATACCGACTCAGATATTCGTCTTTGGCTCATGCAACCGGAGACGGTGACAGAGGTGCTCGCGGAGTTTGTCACTCCGCCTGTGCTCAGTGGCGAGCCACATGAGGAGTACGGATACTACAAGAAACACTTCTTGTGCTCCGAGATCATCATGAAGTTGTACACTGGCGAAGAGGACTTGTACGAGTCTTTTTCGTCGGACTCCAGTTCCGGCTCCACCGCGTCTACGACTGTCTTCGGCTGCCAGGAGCAGGAGGACATTGATAAGTGGGAACAGCTCTACTCGATCTTCAAGAACCCCATTCCGCTGGATGAGATGCAGCTTCTGTTCTTCAGCAAGGCGCTCGTGCGTCTACATGACGGCTTCTGCCTCGAAGAAGGTTACGTCAATAACGTGCTCAAGCGCTTCTTGCCGATGGTCATTCCGCACTTGTACTCGAACACCATCAAGTACATGCTCACGCTGATTCTGCAGAGCTACGAAAGCGTGCACCCAATCACCGGACGCAACGACGCTATGGAAATTACGGCGCCACTGCTTGCCAAGGTCACTCGCGTAAACCCTGCGCAGCTGGAGAACTTGCCTCTAGTTGAGAACACGACCAACCTGCTTGTTGACATGCTCCAGGCAAATCAGGCGGACCGGTTAGGCGCGTTCAGTCGTCGCGAGGGTGGTGTGTACCTGTCGAAGTACTTCGTGCGCGACCAGTTCGGTACCATCCGTGGCTTCGAGTCTATGACACACGGCTACCACAACTTCCTGCAATACATGCTTTTGGAAGAGATGTCCAAGCAGCCTGCTATCGTGGAGGAGCTCTTCAAAAACGCCTCAGATGAGCTTGCTATTATTCGCGAGAAGAAATTGACCGAAGTGTCTAGTGCACTGAACATTCACGTGGTGGCTGAGCTGCTCGTTCTCTGTCAAAAGCTACTGAACGAGAGTGCCGAGAGTGATGATGACAACAACCAGACGCCTGAAATGGAGACCCAGAACACACAAATGTTTGGATACTCCAGTTTCTCGTCGGAGCACTACCCCAACTCGCCCCACGAGGGCGCTAATGAGACGTCCATGTACAACTTGACGTCTCTGCCACGCGGCCACGCGCTCTGGACTTATGTCCTTGACGTGACTCGGAAGACGTGCGGTTCGTTCGTGGCACAGCTGAACAAAGGTCTTCCCTCGTCCGTAGAGATTTCGTTGGCCAAATATCTGAACAACCTCGTGTTGCTGAATGACGCTAGCGTGGACGAGGAGCTGCACAAGAGCGGTCTCATCCAGGCCTACCTCTCCATTCTCGAGAAGCGGTCTTCATTTGACATGCTCATCATCCACATTGTCCCAGCGATCTCGTTTATTCTCCGTGATGCTGATGCTTCCCGCGCCAAGAACTGCCCGCTAACCAAGGACCTGTTTGGTGTGGACATCAAGGTGCCCGAGAACATTATTAGCTTGTTGCTGCGCGCCAAGGTTGACATTCCGTCACTTGACATCTACGCTGCCATTCTGCACGATGTGATTGACGAAGTATTTACCAGCAAGGCGCCGTCTCAAAACAACGCACAGGTTGTGTTCCATTGCAAGCGCAACCCTGCTTGGGCAAAGCTATCGGAGAAGACTCGATTCAGCAGCGGCTCCGAAAAGTCAGATTCTGCTCGCGGGTCGGACGAGAGGAGGAGTTCCATCGGTGAACAGGCTACCAGGAGTGAACGTGGCTCTGCTGTGGAGCCTACTGCGACTGAAGAGGAAACTGCTTTGGCAGCCGAGTCATTGTTGCAGGAAGAGCCGGGGGCATCTACGGAGCGGCTCTCTTCGGGCCGAAGGAGCTCTATTAAAGAGAGAGAAGCCCCGACACCTGAGTCAGAGTCTTCCTTGCCGAACCCTGAGGCGGGTGCTGCGACCGATGAGCAGCCTGCAGCTTCTGAGCCTGAAGAGGATTCGAAGGATAAGGAGTCCAAGACGGCAGCACCACCCGCCATCATTACTGATGCAGAAACGAAGGCGGCCTCGCCGTCACCTACATCAAAGGAAGGCTCGCCGACGAAGTCTCCGCAGGAGAAGACAGAGACCAGCAGGAAAAGAGAGGCGAACAGAAACAGCGAGGCGAACAGAAACAGCGAGGGCGATGGATCGCGCAAGTCTCACTACTTTAAGAACGTCCTCCAGTCGCCTGTATTCAAGTCGCCCATGCGTTTGGGCTCGGTTATTAAGCCCCCGGTTGCTCCGCCTGCTCAAGACTCGAGCTCTTCTCAGTCAAACGGTGAGAACCAGCGTAACTCGTTCGGTTGGAATAATGTGTTCAAACGACTCCGGAAGTCGCTGGTGACAACGCACAATGAGAAGACAGACAAGAAGGTGCTAGCGCTGAGTAACGAGGCATACGCTTCGCCAAACGTGGCACCACGCCAGACAGATGTGTTCGTTGTGGACACATCCCGCGGTGAGGACATCACAACCTTTGTGAACCGTGATGCAGGTGTGGTGGTAACCGACGTTCCAGTAGCATCGTCGAAGTCTTCCGAGTCTTCGATCAACGTGCTCACGTCTGGTTACATGTACAAGAACAAATACCCCGAGACTGGCCACAGAAATGTGTGGGAGCGATACTATTTTGTTCTCAACCGCTCGGAGGGTTCGCTGAGCTACTACATCAGCGAAGCTCATGCGAAGGACCGAACTTTTGTTCGCGGTACGTCACGCCCGCTTACAGTGTCGGAGGGCCTCCCCATGCACGTGCACGGCCAGCACAACGTGTTCGGATTCCAGATCAACACACAAGGCCACGGCGCTTTCATGGTGTTGGTGGACTCCATTGACTCTCGCCTCACGTGGCTGACGGAGATTTTGGTATGTGTCTCGAATGCCAACCCGTCGCCTCCGCTTCCGAAGCAGCGTCTGTCGCTGCTGCCCGATGATGCACCAAAGCAGCGTCTGTCAGCGACCACGAGCTCGATCAGCTCGCTGAAGTGCAACAAGGAGGAGATGAGAGAGTTGGTTGTGGAATTCTACCGCAACTTGTTTGGCCCGAACCTAAAGTTCTCGTCGCCGCTGGACGCGCCGGCGTCCTTTTGGATGGAGGAGAAGATCGATCCGGTGTCGGATGGTTGCGTGCTTAGCTCAAACCTGCCCGACTGCGTGCCGTACTGGGGCGAGTTCCACGGCTACAAGCGACTGTGTGACTACTGGAAGATTCGTGACGAGACGGTGGAGCGCAGCAGCGGCCGCGTGCTTCGCATTCTGGTGGACGAGGACGAAGAGACCGCAGTGGTGATGACATCTACGACGTTTCGCATCCTGCGCAACAGCGAGATCGTGACGGAGGAGTCGTGCGACATTGTGAGCGTGAGCGGCGGCAGCATCGTGAGCATCCACTTCACCTTCGACTCGCACCGCATCGCCCAAGCCTTCAAAAAGTACGCCTCTGCTTCACCCTGTGCATGTATTGTAAAATAGCCTTGATTTGCTGACTGCTACTGTCGCTGTACTTCGTTTGTGCAACTGCAGGGAGGGCATCAGCGCGTCGTAGGCGTCTTCAACGGTTCATTGTGTTCGTGATATGCGTGCAAGTGCGTGTACGTGTTTGGAGCAAAAACGCAAGGACCGTTCTCCCTAGACGAAGAAGGCGGAGCAGCAGCAGCGTTGTGAATGAATCGATGGCGACGAAGGCGACGAGGAGGTACGGGGCTTGGCAAATGAGATTGCGAGCTCCAGTTTGGCCAAACCTCTTCTCCTCGAGCGCCATGCCAACTCCCCATGTAGAGACCTAGAGCGAAGAGAGCAGACAGAGAACTATGTTGTATCGGGCGCCGCGCAAGGACCTGGCAGCCCATTTTCCTTTTACTACCCCATATTAACGTTTCTTGAGCAATTCCCGCATCACATTTTTACAGAACCTCAAACTAAGTCTATGTACCTCAAATAGTGAAGATTTACCCAACAAGTTGGTATGAGGCCTTGGCTAGCACAACAAGTTTTAGAGCTCCTATTTACTGTACTTTTCGAGATAACAATACGCACGCAAGGGTTGGGCTGCCCAGCTCGAGAATTTCGCCGAGGAATTTCCATAGGTCAGTAATAAATACATGTATTGTCAATTCCGCTCGAATTTACCGACTTCGGGCGATTCACTGCCCAAGGCCAATCCCAGTGACCAGAGATTGATAGTAGCTTTGTCTGAAACTAATAGCTTGGTAATATTGTGCATTGCAGGCCAAAATGGCGGAAAAGAGCTTATCTTCGAAGATATAATTCCCGTTTGCGACATTCCAATCGAAAATTAGACTAATTTTACCGAGTGGGTTAGCTGCTCCACTATAGGCGCTCCTGTGAAGCAAATTCAGCCCAGATCGCTGAAGGCGAAACTAATCGCAAAAACACCGGAACGGCGGGTGGCTACCCGCCAATCCCGCTCTAGCAAGATAACTCGCGGGTCATCACTACCATCATAGAGAGGTTACTAATATATGCTAACTTAATATTACGGGTAAAATTCGTTTTTTACATTAAATCGTGCTTTGCTTGATCGCCAGAATTAGTTCGGTAAAATGGCTACAAAGCACAGTAAGTAATACTAGTAGTAGTAGTAGTAGCATACTAATAGTGCGATAACTAGAGGGGTTGGGATGGAAGTGCCCCTTTTTGTTGTAAAAACAACGGTTTTCGTGAAGTAGAAGCTCTAGTGCTCTTCGTCTTCGCAGCAACTTTCTTAGGAAAATGTTTTCTCGGTAACTCGCCTCGAATGTTATTTGAGGTCCGAATACCTCACTCTCTCACCACAATGTCCAGGTCGGTGAGCGCGATCTCAGTTCTGCCTTTTCAGTCGTCGTCTTCCCACTGCGGGACACCTTCGCTGCCGCGGCGCTGAATGTGCAGGGCTCGCCTAGCAATGAAAAAAAAAACTTAATCCTGAGCGGGTTTGGCGGAATCCTGAGTGGCTACATTCTAAAAAGCGGGGTTATGAGCGCATAGGAATCACAGAGACTTGCAAATAGGGATGGGTAATAGACCCGATTATAATAGATTGATCAACACGTACCTTCCGACGGATCGGATTGGCTCAAATCGATTATCGATCGGTTCCGATTGAATCCGACTCGATCGATATAAAAAAATACAGGACTTCCCTCTAAAACAGATTTGAAAATGCATCTCTTTACACGATGAATAAGGAAACGACGGTAAAATGATACTTCGCTACCCGCTCATTTTGAGCGCCATACTCCAATATCATATATATATATTTTTAAGCAAAACGCTACATTCAAAATAAAAGACTCTGCACGAGCGATAGCAACGCCCTCGACGAAAGTGAATGCATTGCCTGCGGGGGTGCCGATAGAGATATGGACGCCTGTGGCAGCTTGTTCTACGAGTATTTCTCTACTGCAAAAGAGTAATGTCGAATGAAAACATGTATAAACAAGGAAGCTGCGAGCTATATTGTCTCAAAACCTTATCGGCAGGTGTCCTCACAACCTTCAACCAGCGTTCCGTGCATAGGCACCGTCGCAGTCTGCGACTGGAGTGTGCTCTTTTGATCAATGCGCAGCGTTCCCTTGACATTTTTAAAATGAAACTGGATACCAAGGATAAATTCAGCTTTACCTTAAAAAAATAATTTGAAGCGATACTTGATGTCAGATTTCACACCATTGACAATTGACAGTAGACGAGAAGCCACGAGAAGATCATCAACATAAAGTCAAACAACAGAGGGATCCGTCCGTGAGTCACGAGCTCGTGAACGCGTCATCGGTGGCGACAGTGGAGATGAAGTAGGTACCAGAGGTGGAGTTTCGCTGTTTTCCATCACTCGATTCGTCTCATCGACGTTCTCCTCATCGTCTGAACCATCATCATCATCGTCGTCTATAATCATCCACTGCAACGAGCCAATGAGGCGTGTTGAAGCGACAAATTCTGTTGTCCTAGCCACTTGAACCTTGCCCGTTTCGATGTTCAAGACAAGGTACCCTTTGACGTTATCTTCATACCCGAGAAACTTAAACGTGTTGGTATCCCACTTCTGTCGTTTCACTTTGGCAATATGAGCATAACCAATTGAACCAAATACCGTCACGTTCTGGAATTTGGTATCGACTTTGTCAGCATTTCAAATGGTATTCTGGGTTGATATATTATATACACGGTTCTAAATCCAACACGCAGTATTCACTGCCTTAGCCCGCAACTTCTGGTCAACACCTTCGTGATGTATCATGCACCGATCCATTCCAACAAGCGAGGGGTTCTTTCGTTCTGCTGTGACGTGTAGGGTACTGTTCGTTCATGCTGGATTCTTGCATCTGCCAGAAACATGTCGAATGCATGGTTCACATACGCACAGGACACGTTTGATGCAAGCTCCGGTTCGTTTCTTAATAGCAGCTTTGTAGCAATGAAAATTGGCCAATACTTTCTTCATAAACCTGACTGACACATATCGAGACAAATTGTCCACGAAAACGACGGCATACCAGGTGCCGCTGTCTGCATTGGTCCCATCACGTCGGTATGGACCAATTCCGATACACCAAGCCTCTTTACCTTGTTGACGGGACGGCGACGAAAGTTTGCTTCGCGCAGCTTATCTAGACAACAATCCTCACAAACCTCGTCGCTAGGAGGCTTGGCGTCCACGGCAGGGAGAGTGTCGGCAACCGTCCTCAACCCTTGTAGCCCAGTGAATGGAATATGGCCCAAATTTGCATGAACCGTCTCCCACGCCACATTAGCTTCTTCGTTGGTCGGGTGATCAGATCCAGACAACATATCGTTCTTGTAAATGTGTTGGCTTTCATCACAATGTCATCTCCGAACCGAAATACACTTTCCGCATTGGAGAACTCCACCTTGACTCCTTTCGATGCCAGCTTTGCAACTGAGCGGGGTTGCGGTCCAACCGAGGAACGTACAATACATCGGATAATGACACTCGAGTCCCATCAGCAAGACCAACCTTCGCTGTTTCAACTCCAACTGCGCCCATCTTCGATCTGTTTGCGATGTTGGTCTCGATCGAGGTGCTTAGCTCTCGGAAATCACTGAACCACGCGCGGTGACAGGACATGCGAGAGCTCGCACAGGAATCGACAAGCCACGACTCACTTCCAGCTGCTGCATACGCCGAGAATGCAAAGTCGAACTCAAGGCCCTGCGCGCGATGTCCATTCCGCAGCCCCCGCAACATTGAGCCTCTTTGTGTCCTTTCATGTCGCAGTAGTTACACTTCCCGTTGAAGCGCCGCTTTCCGGTCGGTTTATTGGTGCCGACAAATGCTTTCTCGCTACCGTAATCTAGGTGTTACGTGTCCTGCTGTGTTAAGTGTCACTCCCATATTTCAGCCAGAAACGGTGAATCCATTTTTATTATGCATTCACCGTTTCAGATTACGAATTACTCAGATATGTCAAGTGTCACCCTGCGTAGAAACCCATCAGTTAACAACGCGCCAGCAGCAGCACACACCCAGTAAAATGAGGGGGAGGGTGGCGACGCGTCGGGAAGGAAGAAAGCCGAAGCAGTACAAACTTGTATCGGCGACATTCAATGAAAGCTGCCGTGCTTACTTTCTACGACACGCACAACATACCTGTTGTCGTTGACACTATCTGGCCTGGAATCGACCCCAAAAGCACTGCATACAAGACTAAAGTGAGGGTTACACGCCGCTGTAAGCAGCAGAAGAAGCACATAGATACCATGGCGTCCAAGACGCATATCCTACCATGTCGATTGGCAATCGACTACAGCTGTGTAACAAGCGAACCTTCAACAGGAGGGCGGTGATGGGGGGGGGGGCATTTTCAAAGTTATGGAAGGTTTATTGCTTGGTTGTTGAACCTATAGCGCAACCGAAGACGCGTCTTAATTCTCTTCATAGCGGTGGAAAAATCTCTGTGGTCGCTGTCGAAACTGGCAAAACACGTATCAGGCAAACCAGACGATACAATACTGGGAAAATATCGTTGCTGTCACAATTCGTCATCGTCGAGCATAGAACGTCAGTGATTTTAAGACTTGAGAAGCACGCATCCGTTTTCGATATATTGACGAACTTCATCGCTGCTTCACGCAAAGTATCCATTTGTTCGGCGAAGTCGCGTGTATAAAATTCAGTCACCAGGTCAGCTATTTGTCAATACCCCAATGTTCGAAGTTCCCAGTTGGTGACAAGCCGCTGCTCAACTCCAACAGTCGGAAAACCTCCCCGCCAAATCGTTAATAAAATCGCGGCGGATTTTCCATCGAACGAGGTTGGTAAGGGCCCAGTTGCACGTACGCTTGAATAACATCACGGAGAAGCCGAGGAGAGTTGACAAGCTGCTTTACGTAAAATAGATTTGGTGGTCGAGCCACTGGATCCCGTCTAACGAAGTCAGCTACTGTGCATTCAATGGGCTCTTCTGTGGTTCCTGTCTGCAAACACCACAACTCTGCTGTTTCTTCCTGCTTCATTTATAGAACTACGGAGGTGGGGTTGAATGTTTTAGCTCGATATGTTTTAAGGTCGTATCCGGAGAGGAGCGAGGCTTCTTCACAAAGAACCTCGTAATCGGCTGCAGCTTTGGACTATTGCCCGACATGGCCCTCGAACACAGCCAATTGACGCCTTCAAAGTTGAGCTTTCGTTCAGCACTCTTTTAGCACGGTGAAACAAAAGCTACTTGGCCAAAAACCGGACTTAGCTCCACCTCTGTCCGTGCCCAAGGTGTTCGCCAAGCACAAAATCGTGCCGATGCTGTGATGTCTAAAACATTTCGCTGTAATAGGTGTAGCTATACTCGTCGCAAATTGGCATGACACTGGCGCACCTACTCGGGAGAGAGGGAGATCAAGTGTCCGAATCTATCATGCAAGCCACTTCCGGTGTACCTAACTCACTAAGGCAGCACATCAAGTGCAATCACAAGATATGTGATGATGATCGGGTGATTGAGTAGACACGCACAGTTCAAGAAAAAGGAAACGAAAACAAGAGTGATGATGGGAGCAATGAAAGCAAAGCGAGCGCTGAAGGCAGCAGTCAAAGCAACGAGGGCGATGGCGAGGGCAGCGGGAGCCATAGGGTGGAAGGTAGTACAGAAGCAGAGCAAGGCACAGCTCCAAGTTTTGCTAGTGACTCGTAGCGGTAATAACAGCTTTGGTTTGAGGAAGTTTTGATGGTGATAGTGGCTTTTTTGTGGTGACAATGACAATTGTTTTATGACAATAAGTAGAAAATCATGCTGATTCCTCCAACACCCAAGGTGTCAAGCGCCCGTGAAGCAAATGGAACACGTCCTTGTTGTGGAGCAGTGAGCGGTATTGAGTCGGCACTTTCGTTGCCAGGAGGGTTGTGGTTTTTATGGCGTTTGGTGGATTTACTCGGCTTCTGCGAATTTCGCGGGTGAAGCGTTTTTAAGAGTAGCCCCCAACGCCAGGCCGGCCAAGTCGTCTCGCCTTCCACCGGCTAAGATGTGGCAATAACACTTAAACTTGTTGAAAAACTTGCAACCCCAGACGCATTTGTCGCCATCAACCACCCATCTTCCTTCCGGTATTGACGTGAAATGAGCGTGCCAAAGCGACCACACCGCTACGTCGTTGTAAATCATCGAAGCATGTGCATGTTGCTCTCTGACCACAAGCTCAAGGGCTAAAATCATGCTTTCTTCATCGTCGGTATTTCCTTCGTTGCTGGTTGCGTAGAACAGTCTGCGCATAGATCCTCCAGTTATTGATCATCTGGACTATCGTTCTTGGGGAGTTGCTTAAAACCGGTTATCAGTAGCATGCACAGTAATGCGGCCCGTTCTTATCATCGACGCAGCAGCTTTCGTCATGAGTGTCGAAGGTGGTTTGATGCAAATACCTTCAGACAAATCGACATCGGCGGAGAGATGTTACCACCCAAGTTATTTGCCAGCTTGGAATTTGTTTTAAGCCTTTGCATGCTCAAATCAGTAGACAGCAAAATATAGCGAACACTAATATGGGGTTGAAGACGATTCAACAAGATAATAGTAAAACCAGTATTTATCCGGCTTTAAATCGCGGGCAAGTGGTTACATTTTTTGTCCTGCCGATGTCGGTATATTTCTGGGTTCAGCAAGCCAACATAATCATTTCGAAAGCATATTGAATGTGCACTGGAGTAATGGTTACCTTTCCGAACGAGAAGTACGCCCACAGGTTCGTTCCACGAGGCATGTGGCATTTTGCAGTACAGACAATCCTCTCCGTGGTATTTGGGATACCACTACGGAGAGGATTGTCTGTACACCCTCCACCGTTATTAGTCGGGCTCCGACTAATTCTGCTAGAGCGTTTTGGGTTAAAACCCGGATTTTCGATTCACAATTACTTGCCGAATACTGGTCTAAATTTCAAACCAAGCATACTAGAGTAAAGACCTCAACGAGACCTAGTCAAAACTGGTGTTTTTGGTTGAAAAAAATGATCTTTCTTGACGATTCCATTTTAGCGACGTCACTAAAGCGACAGTGCACGACTAATAAGGCTGGAGGGGTAGTGCTCAGCACGGCCTCATCCAAGGAGCTGAAAGCTTTGGATATGGCTCGGGTAATTTCGACGATCAGTCCGGGCCTAAATGAGGCAAAATGGTACTCCTGGTAGACAATACCAATGCTGACAGAAGTTGCCAATTGAGTGTGCGGTGCCTATTGTGTCTACACATAAGTCAAATTAGATAACCGCCATGTTGATTGATTGTGTACTTCAGTATCAGTTTAATGATTTGCTGGTATCTAACGAAGCGAACGAGTTAAAGCACCGCTTTGTACAAGTATTGTTGTGGCTGCCCAGGGCGAGTCCCGCGTGCACGGAGGCCATGGAGTATAGATAGAGAGCACGCCCCGAAAGAGTGGAGGAACCTACAACCTTATAGACCTTCTACCGTCGATTAGTCCACGTTCACAGCGGTTGAAGTACGCGGTCATAGTGAGGTTGCGAAGGACAGAATATGTGTTCAAAAGGTCACGGAAGAGAGGATACCAAAAACAGCGAAAGCCTTTGCGTAATCCTGGAACTGTTTACCATACGAACAAAGCGCGCTGCATTTCTCCAAAGGTTCATTGGGTTGCCTTCCGTGTATGAGGTACTTCTAGCCAGGCGTGTCACAGGCGCTGAACCACGCACACTGGCGTAGTAGAATGCCAGACTAGAGAGAGATGCTAGTCAATTAACTGGCCTAACAGTGTCCCCTGAGGCTCTCAAACCCTAGCTACGTACAGATCTGAAGCAAGGAAAAGAAGTATGTAATGAGGAAAGTCGTTCCGTAGCCTAGATGTACAAAACAAATGGAAGGCCAACGGAATCCAAACAGTATCAAGTTCCCAGACGTAGATAAACTAGGTAAGCCCGCGTGTGTTGGCGAGTGTTTTGCATTCGAATGCTCGAATTCCCTGGAGGGTACGTATTGTTCCAAAGCGAACTGGGTAATAGGGGTTGATGCGGCAACTTGACGTGCTTACTTGACCATCTCCAGTACGGAAGTATTGGTCGCTTTGTGAATCACTCATGTGTGCCAAACTGCGAATTTCGAGAGGTGTTCTACCGAAACCAAGTGGGCGTTGTCATGTTGACGCTGCGCCCATTGTGACCAACGTGGGGTTTACGGTTAGGCACCCAGATGGCGTATGGTCCAAACTCATGCGCATAATCGGTGTGGATAGGAATTTTGCTCTTAGACGAATAAGCGGCGCGCATAGAAACAGGGCGGGCAGTTGAAGCAATGCGAGCGACAGTTTGAAAAAGCATAACAAACGAACATAATGGATACATATAACTAGAAACCTTCCACTTTCATCCATCATTGAATGAAATGTAACCAACGCGGGGCCGTTCAGTATCGTCCGTCCTCTCGTGGTTGAGTTTGCAGTCATGGCTTCGGTATCGAACCCTCTACCGCTTTTGCTTATTACGCTGGATGCGATTGACGAGTTTTCCGCTTATCAGGTTGTTCAATTCCGAAGCGAACATAAAGTCCGAGGTGTAAGCGCACACACTAACCTTTCTGATTAAAACATTTATACGGGGAGGTTCGTTTTGTCAATCAGCTACTCAACCTTCCTCAAGCTGATCTCCTCACTTCATATGACACCATTTACACCACACTACATAGCACTCCGGCATCGAAAAAAGGGTCTACTTGTAGCGTCACTCTGGTAAACGTCCGTTTCGGGTTGATGGGGATTTTCCTCGCGCGGTAAGAAGAGGTTATCTATTTGAATACCCCCCCCAGAACAGAACAGAACAGAACAGAACAGAACAGAACAGCTTGAAGTACGTTGAATCGTTTGCTAATATTCGTATAGACAAGACACCCACACTGTCCGCTTCTTGCAATAGACCAGCTGCTGCGCGTTCACGTGTCCAACTACACTAAGTGGCTTCAAACCCAAAATGTTGCTGTTCTACCCTGGCCTGCGCTGCCCCCGGAATTCAAATTGTTTGCGAGCGTCTAGTGGAAGCTTCCCCCGCTCGGCGGCAAGCAAGATCAGACAAAGCAAACACTTTTAAGTGCGGTTTGCTAAGCATGGGACAACGCCCCTCAACGATTCACTCATAAAAATGCGTGATAAATGCGCCTAAACATATTTTACTAGAGAGTAAAAAATATCCGTTCTTATACTTTTTTTCAGCCCTTGGAGACGTTATGTTTTTTGCGCCCTCATTAGTTTCGCGCCAAATCAAAATGGAGACCAACATCCGACACGTCGTGACGAGATGCGTGTTGATTGGCCTATGTTAGCGTACAAACGCGATCATCGAAGATATTACTGCAACCTAATTACAAACAAACGATAAATCGCTGACAGCAACACAACCAGCCCTTGGGTTCCTAGGAAAATTTACGTAATTTTTCTTTCGAAGACGCGAAGCCAGAAAGTTGTGATTAGCTGAAGTACGCGACTAGGCGCGGTTACCTCTCATTTTCGCCAACGGGGGATGGGGCAGAGAGCATGCAATAAGTATCAAACAGTTTGACGCACGGAGGGGGTAGAGACTTAGGCACGCCAGCAACAAGCACCACGCGTGATCGAGAAATAAAGCAAGGGAAACACTTTTAACGCTCCGTTGATCAAACCATTCTATGAAAGTACAACTACAAGCTGCACGAACTGACATGTTTGCATGTGGATGTTATATAGAGCGTCGTGCAAGCTTGCAAATTCACCAGCCATTGAACTATGTGCGTTCACTGCAAAGCTAAACTACGGAAGCTATCGACGCAGATAACTACATCGACGATCCACTTGCTTTCGTCCTAACGATGAAACTCGAGGATGTGACAAGTGTAAATCCGAGCATCTTGGAGGAGGTTACTTCTCCAACGAATCAAGCGGGACATAACGCAAGACGACGGCGCCGCCTTGATAGATGATCACGTGGGCACGGGAGATGACACCGCAAGTGACGGTACGTGGAAATGATAGAATGGGGTGGTAAGAAGGACGCCGACGGAGTCAAAACGAGTATGGTATAATTGAAGCTGTTTCTTGCAGTTATGGACATATAACGTTTTGTTTTTGCTATACAATGTGGCTCAGCACCGATGTCTAGTACAGTTCAGATTGGCAAGCGGCCAATGCCGAGAAGCATAGCACCCACTTGAGTCCAAGATCTGGTGTATAAAGTTAAAATAATAAAAGAGCGCGTTTATTTGACGAATCTGGGGAATGACAACACATCTATGCGAACTAAAATATGATTGCGAAGCAGTCTAGTTCGAGGCTGAGAGGTGATAATCAGGCGGTTAATACCGCATACAGGGGTTGGTACTTATATAGGCATTCGGTATGGCTTGACGATCAAACTTGATGTCCCGGCTGTTGGTAGCAGTCCTCATATCTTGTGTCCGGGGTCCAACACCACCGAACTCGTTTGTTGCGGCTAAGGGACGTGCATATGGCACGTGAACTGACATATCGTCAGCACGAACAGCGCATGTACGGCGCTCACTTGTGTCGCGCAAGTTATCACCGTCCAATCCTCTGAAACGGCATTAGCTAGGTAACCAGGCCTCTGTGCATGATTCCAAGCGAATTTACCATGTTGTGACTATTAAAATCAATCCTCTTAGCAAGGTTGTAGCGGTGGCTAAACTGTCTGCTACTCGGCAGCAACAGGAAATGAGCTTTAATAGATCCCATTTTCGC
Source organism: Phytophthora tubulina (assembly GCA_014706135.1). Taxonomy (NCBI): domain Eukaryota; phylum Oomycota; class Peronosporomycetes; order Peronosporales; family Peronosporaceae; genus Phytophthora; species Phytophthora tubulina. The sequence continues at coordinate 1,133,720 of JACBOY010000135.1, read as the reverse complement.
GCGAATCCTTAGGGCTTGTATCATTACAATCCCCACAGCCGCCAGTGTCTTCATTTTCACCACTACTTATATAAATGACATTATGCTCATGCGCTGCTAGTTGTTTCTCACCACCTGCTGTATTCTAGACCGCGTCGTGGACGACAAACCGCGTCTCGGCGTTGTCATCGCTTGAGGTATCAATACAGACCAACTCAGGGTGTCTCCCTAATCATGATAGAGCGATCCTCAAAGGACACATCAACATGGGCGCAAACCTCGGTGTCCCAGCCACACCCATTTTCACAGGTAGCGCGGAACTCGCTTTCGCCACCGTTCTACTCGTGTCCGCTTCGGCATCGCCGTCATCAGTGGTAAGACCCACTAGGTAAATAATGACGGCGAGAGCCTCGCCCCATCCTCCACCACAGTGCGAGTCTTATCGACACGTATATAATAAGGGCAACAAGATACCGAACTACGGCAGCATGAACCACGCAACCTGGAGGTCTCCGGTAACCACACCTTCGCGTTGGCCTGCGAATGTCGTCACACCGAAACACGACAGGGTCTCGTAGCTCCTGACTTAAGAGCTGTGGTCTGGTGTGCATGTAAGGAGAAGTATCTGCAAAGTTGTTATCCGTACGCTCGGACCAGAATATTTTCCGCCTTAAAAATGTCTCGTCGGACAATATTGTGGCAAGTGCATTCGCTGGTCCGCAGTTGCGTGAAGGTTCTTTGGGGTACTGTGTCTCTACTACTCAAGTAATTGGAGAAAACACGATAATTGGTGAGTACGCTGTGGTTCTTACCGCGCATGTCTACAATGAAGACAAGCAGCGAACAAGAGGATACACGATTGCTCTGAGCACACGAACGTCGAGGGAGCAGGAGTTGTGAATTGAAGCCCGTGGTCGCTTCATTAGCTACTCCTGTGATGTGTACTGCAAGTGCTTTGCGACCAAACCTAAATACAGGATAATTCCAAACTTTGAGATACTAGCTGGTAATGGCTGAATTGCATCCTTAGAGGTAGATACGCACTAATGCATATTCAAAACATTCAAGAGTAGTTCGAATTAGCTCCCTCATATAGTATAACTTAAAACACCATGGGTCAATCTCAAGTCTTCTAAAGGGGCGCACCTGTTGTACCTTATATATACTACGGATGCGCTGTGAGTTACGCCTCGACTCTATAGCCATTTCGCCTGATTGGTAGACATGAGCCGTTAGTGGTTATACTAAGCCGTGTACAAAATCTACTCTTTTGAAAACCTGTGTATGCTGTAAACAGGGGATTGTGTTTGGGACGCACAAGAACCGAGGTGAACATGTACATGGGCTGGTTACTTATCTACATGTCACCTTTCATCAGTATGTTTTCGTCAGGAAGCGGCCTTCAAAGTTCACGGACGTCAGGCTCCGATTGAAGTCCCCATTGACGGCGCTGATGAGGGCTTCTCGGTGACCTTTACGTATAAGGGCCAACCGTACCGACGAAAGCTGCTTTGGCGTGTGATCGAAAACACGTTCGCCACCTTCCACTTTATTTTGTAAGGAAATGTTGCGGGAGATCGTCGCTGAAACCAACAATTTTTTGTTTTGTGAAACGAGCGTCAATGAGGTGGCGGAGGGATTGTGGGTACGAGCGTTAAAGTGGCCCCAAGTGAGCCCATCCATGGAGATGCTAACGGTGGACGAGAATAAGGTAAAGCTGATACGCAAGTACCCGATTCAATCCCTTGAGCCTGCTCGATTCATTGGGTTAGTTGGCATTGCTCTAAATGGTAGAACGCCGGATTTTTCTTAGATATGTGCCGGTATCAAATCGTCTAAGCAAAGCGAATCAATCACTGATAATTCATCCACAACAGAGCTTTGAACCACTTGAGCACTCGAACCATAGTTCGTCGCCGTTGTTCACGTCAATTTCAAGTGTGGAGGGATTTCATCCACAGCGAACACCATAGCTGTTAACCCCTCTTGCCCGGTATTCTGTATCCTACAGAATAAGCGTTTTTACAGTGTTTAATATCCAGCAAACTTGGTAACGTACTAGAGCTTCGCATTTAGATTTTGGTATGGTACCGATCGCTTGAAGATTCCTTCACGATCGGCGAACGGAAGATAGACGGGGGATTAATCGGCGTTCATAGAAAAACATATAAAAACTCCAAACAGGTTTGAAAATCCGAGTGCAAGCCCGCAGCGGCCCGGAGGATAGCCACTCCCTCCCCACTCTCAGTCTCAAAAGGTGAACGATCCAGGAGAAAGACATTCAAGCAGCTATGGCGCGAGCTCGCCAAGGAATGTTGGAAACCCTGGAATCCTACGAGCCTTGCTAAGGATCACCGCTACGTGAAACCAGGGATCAAGGGTCGTCTGGATAAAGCCAGGCGTGAAATCGATTTCTTTGAAGGTAGTGGAAAGTATTGGCTGTGTATTATGCTAGAAACTAAATATGGATTGACATTGTAGATGCGAAGGATCTAATGGCGTTTGGGCGTCGTTCTGTGCGGCTTGGACTGCCGCTACTAAGGCGTCCAGTTCCGCTGACTACCGCTCGGGGCCCCATTGGGAAGCAAGTCCGTAAGCTGTCACTAGCAAGCAACCACCGAGCGACGGCATGTCTGCTCCAAGAGCATCGGCCCCTAAACGTCACACTGAGGCATCGCGCGGAGATGCTGGCTCTATTGATGATTCTGCTGTTCCAGCCTCAGTACTCGAAGCTCCGGCTCCAGCCTCGGCACCGGCAATTCCTCCGGGTAGGACTCCGGAACAAGCACGAGTGATTGCTGACGCCATTCCGGATGATACTGACCAAGCTTGTGTGGTAGGTGACACACCTTCCGATCGTGCGCCTGATTCTACAGAAAAAGCGAGTGCTGTGGCTGCGTACTACTGATGTTCGACCGAGAGATAACAGGGGAACGCCTGACAATCGAAGAGCGATAACGATCATCTTTGATAAAGCTGTCGGTTTGGATGTGTTTGGTGGTGAAGACTACATGGAGGGATTGCGGAAGGAGCACTTGTTCGGACCAGCCGCAGCGGATGACGTGAATATGGTGCCATCAGCGGACTTGTGCAACTCAAAGTCGGATGCGGATGATGAAGACGTAATGGCAAATAACGAAGTGGCGCCTACGCTTGTAGAAGGTAGACGATAAACCAATGAATGTTGATGAAGATGACGTAGAGCGTTTTGGCCTGGCGGAGCAACAACTACGTGATTTGGCAAATAGTAGATGGGATACCTATGATGAAGAGCATAGCGGTAAGTCCGGATTTTAACCCGATTGCCCCAAAACCCTGCAACATGCTTGGTTTTACTAATTTAGTCCAATCAAAGTACCCCAAATTCATTTTGGGCCAATCATGTAGCTAGCGGTAAACCATGCAACATGCTTGGTTTTACTACAATAATTACAAGAATTATTGGTAAACCCATGCACTATTCTATATTGTGCTGCGGGATGCGGAGTAAAACCAAGCATATATGCATGTTTTACATTTTACTATGGAAATTGAAGTATACAAATTCCAAGTGTAAATTTGGCAGCAATCGGGTTAAAGAATATCATGTGCTGTATTAGTATTAATTCTGTATTGTCGGTTTTGTGCTCAATGCGGGAAATCTCCAAGTTGACGCCGCTACAGACTACTACGACAGACCATACTGCCCAACGCGATCTGGCGTTACATCCAGAAGTGCGTCTTACTACAGGCTGTTATTCCTGTGCATCATAGACATGGCCGTGGTCAATGAACACATCATTCACTGCATTACTATCAAGACGAACAGCGAAAAGCCGCCTTCCCATGCTGAGTATCTGAGCCGCCTGTACACGCAACTGCTCGCGCTGCGGGCGATCAATATTGAGACGCACATGAATTTCGAGGACCCGGTGATAGTACCGATACCCCGTCAACAGCACCCGTTAGTCAACAATGACGACTTCTACACTTCGAACAAGCGAAACAAGCGCATATAGTACCTGTACAAAATGTTCTCCGCGTTCGCCGATACGAAGCCCAAGTCGTTCGAGACCAGCTTCTTCTGTCCACAGTGTAGCGATGCGTTTGGAGGTCGCGTGACCCTATGTTGTCATGTACGTCGCGTGGAGAGCGGCAACACCCTCACGTGCGCGCAGATTTGGCACGACACCTGGAACGACGGTAAGAGCATTCACCAAGCCTAAAAAAAGAAAAGATTCCGTAAACGTAAGCGAGAGCAAGAAGAAGAAAAATAAAGATAGGGGCCGGTAAACAAGTTAGTGGTGAGCTATACTTATCTTGATGTCGTGCTGGTAGATGCGCGCTGAGGAGATATCGCCCAGGTCCTCCTCACTAGAGAAAGAGTATCGTGATCTCATGCGCAATAATACCTGGGAGTTGGTTGAGCGGCCGAAGAACAAGAAAGTGCTGTCGAGTAAGTGGGTCTTTGTGAGGAAGCGTGACGCACATGGAAATATCGTTCGTCATCGTACAAGGACCACAATAAAAGGTTGTCAGCAGAGCTACGGGGTTGACTACTGGGAAACGTACTCTCCTGTGGTTGCACAAGAGGCAGTAAAGTTCATTCTGCTGCTGGCTCTTCACTTGGGGCTCTCATGCCGCCATGTGGACTTTGTAACTGCGTTTTTAAACGGACCGATCGACGATGTCGAGATTTTCATGGAAATGCCGGAGTATTTCGACGATGGATCTGGACGTGTCTGCAAGTTGCTACGCAGTTTGTATGGGTTGAAACAGGCGCCGTTGATATGGTACCAAACACTCGACAAGTATTTAAGGTCGTGTGGCTTTCGTCGTTCTAAGATGGATGGTGGTATCTACACTCGTTCAGTGGGAGGAAGCCCGATATTCGTGGCTGTCTATGTTGATGATTTGGTTATCGTCGGCACAGATGAGAACATTGAGCTGGTTCTGCGTGAACTGCGGGCAAAGTTTGAGATCAAAGATTTGGGTCCCGTGAAGGATCTCTTGCACATGGAGATTTCTTACGTTCCTGGCCAAGCTTTGTGGATGTCTCAAAGTGGCTACATTGACAAGGTTTTGAAACGGTTTGGAATGGAAGACTGTAGGCCTGTAGCTACTCCTCAAGCGTTGGGAAATTTGCCTGACCCTGTGGATGATGATCAACCTGGGATCAATGACCCGAATATTCCATATCGAGAGATGGTGGGTTGTTTGCAGTATTTGGTGCAAGGTACACGCCCTGAACTCGCAAATGCTGTGCGAACCCTTGGGAAATACTTGAACAAGTACACCAAGGAGCATTTTGTGATGGCAAAGAGGGTGCTACGTTATCTGAGAGGCACTCGTGACTATGGACTGTTGTGGGAGAAACCTGAAAGCCCTGATTTGAATTTTAGAGCTTATGCTGATGCTGATCTTGGAAGTGAGAAGGATGATCGAAGATCGATTACAGGTTTTGTACTACAGATGAATGGATGCACTTACGCCTACAAGAGCCATAAGCAGTCGATTGCCCATGACGACACGTGCAGCACGATGTTCATTGCTGCCGCAGAGTGTTCTGTGATGATTGTGTGGACTCACAATCTCTGCCAAGAGCTGAAGTTCCGTCGTCGTCGCCCGACTGTGTTGTTTCAGGATAACCAGTCGACGATCAAGGTGATCGAGGCTACCAAGGGCAACTACAAGATTAAGGGTGTGAACTTGAAGTACCACAAGGTGAGAGATTTGTATGAGCGTGGACACTTTGATGTACAATACTGCCCCACTTCGGACATGCTGGCGGACATTTTTACGAAGCCGTTGGGTTCGACGCAATTTGCCAAGTTGCGCAAGCGGTTGAACGTCGTGCCACTCCCCGTGTAGGAAAATGGAGAACAGCACTGAGTCAGCAATGGTTGTCGAGGCGGATCTCGAAGTGGGAGTGTGGGAGATTGCAGTGTCGAGCTCCGCTGTTCTACATGCTACAGTTGTGGTGTGACTGTGCTCCAGTCCCGATAAGTACTGACAACACACTGTTGAAGTTAATTAGGATTGACTTCCGGTATACTACAGCGCAGTGTAGTATAGTCTATCCAAGAGGGGGGGGGGGGGTTACCGCAAGGTTTTCCTCCTCAATCCCATTCTTTCCGTGGGCAAAGCAAGTGTTCCTACCTCTGGTTAATATATTTAAATTATTTATTTTAAAATTTAAACCCTAGTGTTCCTACCTCTGGTGTTTAGTTGAAATCGAGAATTCACCTAAACCTGAGTGCCGCCACGAGCTGGTGGCGGCAAAGATTGGTGGTTGGCGCCATAGGCTACGGTCGTAGCGAAATTGAGAGGTATTGTTCGGTTACAGCTTTGGAGCGTGTTCTACGCTCGCCACAGCCAATAGAAGATCGCTATTCTTGCAAATGTTGGATGCATCGACTTTTGTGGCTTCTCTGTGCGCGATTCCCAGATCTTGACCATAGAGGGCGAGAGGGCTTACAGCAGCAAATCTTTGACAGGTTCTGAAGTATACTTTAATCAAGATGTTTTTTTTTCTTTTTGTGTAGGATACAGAATAAATCCTCGGGCTATAGGGGTTAAACAGCGTCGGTTATTGCATTCCAATGCCTGTCAAAAGGGGAATATCCCGGCTTGCAAAGGCTGTGATGTGTGTTTCTGTTATTGTAAGTATTTAGTTTAGTAGAATCGTATCGAGCGAATCAAAATATTCTCTTTTAAATCCTATGATTGGTTAAAAGTAGACGGCAGCTGGCATCTCCCGGAGGCGTTACTACATCCTAATTTAGACAACACGCCATATCGTCTAAAGCAACACACTATGTCACTGTGTTGCTGGTTCAGTTATCGAGTCTTATCTTCCGAGATTTGAAACCAGCAATTTGAGATACCTTTTAGGTTGCTTAATTACGAGGATTGGGTGTCTCTCATTTCATCAACGGAAAAGCAACAGCAAGTAGCAGGCAGCAGCATGATTTACAACCGGTGTGGGTGGTGAGGCCCTAGTAGTGCAATGGACAGCAAGCTCGAGACGTGGTGGCGACGAAGTTGAAGAAGACAGTGCCCCGAACACACCCCTGGCTGCAGACACGGGTATGTCGCTGTGTATTGACAACTACAAAGCGCATGAACTGAGTTATTGTGTGTGTATCCAACAGAGCGCCACACCAGCCATCGGGGACGTAAGCCTTCGGCTACACAAAGCATGCTGTTAACGACGATGAATATATCGACGATCCGTTATCCAGCGTCCAGGACGCCGTGTGCGAGGACGAGGATATAGCGAGTCTTAACGAGGGAGACCTGCACATCCTAGAGGACGGCACACCACACTAGAAAGACGCTACCCTAGCACACGATGGTATGGACGAAAATACAGTCGCAGCACAAGATACGGAAAGGGGGAACGGCGGTTTTCAAGCAGGGGGGCCCAATCAAAGACAAGCAAAAGGCGAGGTGAAGAGATTGCGGTGTATAGATTTGTATAGTCAGCTTGGCAAGCAGCCAAAACTTCTGGCGTGCAGTCGGCGAAACAAAAACGCGGTCGGAGGAATCCGACACGGACATCGACGACAACGGAAACGCTGAACCTCTCCAAGCGCGCCAAAGTCGTCTTTGCGTCGGCTATTGCTTTTGCTCTGTCAACACGCCACCTCGCGTGTCGCAAAGCGAAAACCGCGGTGAACCGTGAACGCATGTTAAAAGCGCACAAACACATCAACAACTTCAAGCCAGCGGTGCCACAAAGGCTTTTCGACACGTGGGAAGAGTATGCCAAAAGTGCTTGGTGACTACGGAGCCAAGCTCTACCGCGTTCGGAGCACTGAGATGCGAGACAAGCGTAACGGGTGGTGTATTATGTTGATGTTCAGTGCTTATTTGTTGCTTTCGATCTTATGTTGATTTAGCGGCGCTGGTGTAACATCGCACAGATTCAAGCAAGTGGTTGAGGTCGGGACCACGAAGTAGAAGATTTACATTGGTGCAGAAACGGAGGTACACACACTTTGACTGATAATCAGCTGTAATTATTCTAACTGCGAGTGTTTTACTCTAGATTTCGAAGCACAAACACAAGACGACAAAGGCTACTTAAGAACGTATGGTGGCGCGAATTCAATGCCATTACCACGCCAAATTCGCTAAGACCTTGGTCTTCTTGAGGATATGAAGACCAGCACTGCGGATGTCAACCGATATCTGCCTGACAAGCTCGGTGGGTGCATCTCGTGAATGCGGTTGAGCATTCGATACTTATTTTTGTTACTATTTTTTTCTTTTTGCTAATGGTTAATTGATGGTAACATCATTTCTGTTTGGCACATACAGATATTGCTATTACGCCACAACAAACGAAGAATATGGTGCGATAGCTATTTGGGCTCCACGACTCTTGAACGGACGAAAGTGCTTCTGGACACTTTTATAGAGGAATGTGGCAATGATGGTCTACTTATTCAGGACCAAATGGTCATCACGTGCGTCATCCAGACGACCATTTATAAGGCGTGTTTTCGTCAATGGGTGGATCAAGCCTTTTAGGAGCTCGGGCTCTCAGGTGGAGCCCAAATATCAGAGGTCCTGACGCCTGGGCTCCTGGGCTTCTGTGTTAAATAGTTAAGCGATAGGGGCCTGGGAACTGTGCGAGATGGTTCCCTTGTTCTCACAACATGGTTGTGTTAATACATCGCTAGCGATTGGTTTCCACTTAAGATTCAGCCCTACAGATCCTTTAGTAATAAAAAAGACCAGCAGCAGCGAGCGTCGGTGTGATGGTCCTCACAAGATCCCGAGCTTTAGCTGTCAAAGCCGCCGGAACAGAGAGGCACTCGCTAGTGGTCGTGAAGGGGGTAGTTACTGAGGTTGGCGACGGCGAAGACCACTTTCGTTTGTTAACGTATTCTTCTGAATAAAGTACCCTCTCCAAAATATATACCCTTCCGAATAATGTACCCTCAAGCTAGGAAATTTATCAGATATAATACCTTATTCAATACAAATATTAAGTAGAAGGGGTCACCGAATTGAATACACTAATCGGAAGAATATGTTACTACAAATCGAGGCACTCAAACCTCCAACTGGAAGCTCAAGTGTCGAGGGTTCTGGATAGCTTCTGGAGCGCAATCCAACGCCTTGCAGCGGGGAACACACAGTTGCAGAGCCACCAATCTCAGCAATATCAACCGTACCGCGCAGCGCTGACGGCCATCCAGCAAGACGCCAAGCTTGCAGCGCACCAGGACTGAATAGAAGGTCAAATTGAGCGGGCACTGGAAGAGACCAGAACCACTTTGCAGCGAGAGTTGCTTATTGTTGCAAATGCACAAGCAGATGTCAACGTTTCAACCCGTAGCTTTGTTCAGTTGATGCTCGCCGTCCAAGACGAAGCTCGACAAGAAGCTCTGGAAGCGAAGCGAATGGTGGAAGCTCGGGATTCAAAACGTGATCTGGTCGGGAATCAGATGCGTATTGTAGGTTTGAGTGCTCGCGATGAACTGGAAAGCGGATTATTGACTTTGTTCTGGAGCCACGCGTTCAAAATGGAGAGTTAGTGGAACAATTTTAAACACGATGGAGTAGCTTCGGCAACAAATTGGTGCAAAGTTTCAGCAGTTGTAGTCAAGTGTTGTGGAGAACTGTTTAACTAGCTGAGACAAACGTGGCGGGACAGCTGTAACGGCCACCAAGCTACCGACGACAGCAAGTCGCTTGCGTTTCTGTCGGCGGAATTCCACCACCGCCAGCACCACCGCCATCTGTATCGTCGCCATTTTCATCGCCATCACCAACGACGTGCCCCCACAACCAACCACAGCAACCGCAACTGCGGTGCTAACACTACCGTCATCAGTACCATCGCCATCACTAATGGCGTGCCCAAACTAGCAACAGCCGCGATTTAAACAGAAGCAGCAGTGCCACCGCCACTGTCATCAACATTACCGATTACCCGCACCTGCTTGACGATCCGATAGCAACGCTACCGAAACCATGTACCAGGATAAAATGGTAGCATTAACAGCGCAAACCCTGGCAGTCACGAAAGGTCTGACCCTGCTTTGGTATTGATCGTTATCGCTCTAGTTGAGCTTGTTCAGGCATCCTATATGGACCTCGTGTTGGCGTGCTACAAATTTATAACGTCGGTTGATGTCTTTCTGCGCTTGAGCAATTGCTCGTTCAATCTTGCCACTACGGCGTTGAGCTGGGCTGATTATCTTAAATTTCTCCCTGTATTTAGTGTTGGCCGTCTTGTCGACATCTACAGCATCAGTTGCTGCATGAGGAGTTAAAGCCGGCTTAACTCTGCTTGGAAGTGCCTTTCTACTCTGTCCGCCTGCTCATTTAGGTTACGTTGATGCTGCCTTGAAAGTATGTTCAAGTGGCGGACAATAGCCGGAATAATATCATTGTCGTCGGCGCGAGTGGGTTCGGCGCAGTTCCTTGCAGCACCATATTTCAGGTCGACGATTTCCTCTCTAGCACATCAAGACGTGCCTTTAACTGCGTAATATCAGTACTGATCTCAACCTGCGCGATCAAGTTTCGCTTCGACAGCTCGTGGTGCCACCGCCGGTAGTCGACGCTCAGCCCGGATGTGGTAATCGTAACTGTTCTTCAGCTGCGCATGCGCTTTCCGCACAAGCTGCTTCACCCTGTCCTCCATCCGCGCTTTGTGATCTACCAAAGACGCGGATACCGCCTTTTCAACTCGTCGCATTGTTGACTTCCCTTGTTGTGTGGGCACGTCGTCGGTGATGGCGATGACGAAGATGCTGATGAACGGTGGTGTTGGTACTGCAGTTGTGGTTGCTGCTGTTGATTTTGTGGGCATGTGGTTGGTGATGACGAAGGTGCTGGTGGTCGACGATGATGGCGACAGTGGGGTTCGCATCCCCCCCCGGTTCTGCTGCTGCTGTTGAACTTCCCGCTGTTTGTGGTGATGGGCAAGTCGTAGGTGAAGGCGATGACAAAGGGGCTAATTGTGGCAGGTTATGCCGGTCTGGTACCGGTGGTCGGTGGTGTTGCTGATAGTAAACGCGACGAAGACTGTCATAATAGTGAAAAGAATATGATGCATTGATTTATGGTTCAAAGAAGTGTTTAGTCAAAAACGAATTTGCCATGCTACGTCAGTTAATTTCCTCGCCAACACGTGATTGTGAGAAGAGGGAAAAGCGCGCATAAAACGGTCTTTTGAGAGGAGGGCTTGATGTGATCGAACCATGCATCCACAAACACTCAAAATCTTGCTCGATTTGTTCTGATGAAAAGGGCAAAGCAGAAAAGACCTTCGCCAACTTGGTCAGGGTGCTATAGTTGCCAGTGTGCTCCATTCACCCTCAAAGCTCCAGTACATTTTTGTTTGTGCCCATCTGAGTAGGATCAACTCCCCACATGCGGAGCTCTTCACTAACACGGTCATTGCGGGATTAGGGGTGGGCACTGGCTGGCGCGAGTTCCGAAACGTTCTCTAGTTCTGCTGGCTGGTACTACATTCTCGTCCGACCACGGTAACTGCTGGTTTGTGTTATCGTCAATAGGATCTGTCACGTCAATTGCAATCGAGTGGTGAAGGTCTCATTTATGTGGTTAGTGCAGATTTGTACGACGTCATCTGCAACTCCTTTCTCCGTGTACAGCAACTTGATAATTGCGTTAAGAGATTTATCGGGGATTTGGAACTCTGGATACAGCCTCTGCTGTATTTCAAAGATGAGGTCTCCTATATCTAAATACACATCATTTGTGTAGCGGCAGAAAAAAACCGCGAATCAAATGCGTCCCATAGTTCTTGCCTTGTTCGTGACGCTAGCTCAGTCAAATTGGCAACTGCTATCCATTTCGGAGCCGTCGGTCGGGAGCGGTAGTCTTCTAAACTTCTTCTACGCATAATATCTCGAGTCGAATTTGATACAGCTGCATCAGTATCTCAATCTTGTTCGGTTTTTCTGTCTGACATATCCTTTTCAGGATCGAGATGGGTTCAAGCAACGAGAGCATTCGCTCAAGTTCGATGCGGCGTTTTTTTTTTACTTTAACCACGTGGTGCACTATGATGCCGTTCCGAGAGGTGCCCACGTTCGTCGTACCACTCAACAAGCGTGTTCCACTTCTCTAATATCCGACGGAGCGTACCTGTGACGCTTAGAAACCGGTTAGACGCATGGCTGAGTCGTAGTTGTGTTAATGCGATTCCGGCAGAGTGCCGAAAACAAAATGCAGCGTTTTCGATCGATTGCACGTCAGAGATTGTATTTTTGATGTGTACTATAAATTTCATCACATCTGGATGTCGTGATCGCTGAATATCTCCGGCTAAAACGCTCATTAGTTCACGTTTAGCTGACTCAAATAACTCAGCGATTGCTCTGGTCACCATGGACGAGTTGGTCACAGACTGCACCTCTTCTTTATTGGGCAGGGCTTCTACGATGCGTGACTTTCTGTACTCGCCACATAGGAAAAGGCAGGTTGTTACTGATGATGCGAAGCGGTTCCACGAGTAAGGTAAATCTGCTGGGGGTTGTTCGTATAGCGATGGCCCTCGTACATGCTCGACCACGTCTTCTCTTTTCTGCTCGTTGGGGTTGCATCCTTACTGATACAACGCCAAGGACGTATGCAAGGTGGTTAGGAAGGTTTGATGTGTGTACTTGGAGAAGAAAAAAATTATTTGCAAGATGCTGAGCACACTAGTGGGTAAGTACGCGGGGGCACACGTATCACTGCAACGGCTACATGTGGACTTATCACAATTTATTTTTCTGGTCTACTGAAACTACAGTTTGAGTATATCAAATCTTATGGCTGTTTAAATGCAACCAACGTTCAAACGGTGATTTTAAGGTTCATGCTTCATTTTCTAAAGAACCAGCAAGCTCCCTCCCCAAGTCAACCCCTCCACCCAACTTCCACTTCAACCCAAGTTACGGGGTTATTTTTCCACCCGTGTCGTGGCGACTATGATGAAGTTATCCTCGAATGCTTCAGATGTCGCTGTGGTTCGGTAGAAAAGCACACCCGCCTCACCGGGGTTTCCAACCTCATACAGCATGGGAGGCGGGAGCATATCACCTTCGAGGCCGTTATGGTCGAGGCCACGACGGCCGAAAGGGGGGTTGCTGCTGAACTGCGTTCACTGGACCTCCAAAATCCCTACGACTGGCTTCTGTGGGTTATTATGAGCAATTTACCTCTCACATTTTGTGACATTCGAACAACACGTCGGTAAGTTTTTGTTGTTTTGTATTTATTCAATGTCCATTACCGACATGCTATCTCTTTATTAACCGCTTGTATTACGCTTTAAAACTAGCTACACGACGCTGGACCCCCATCTTCGTTTAGACACCGCAAACCGCGATGGAAGGGGCGGTGCTGGAAGTGAAGAGGTCAGTTGCCTCTGAGATGCCGGACCGCTTCGGGTGATACTAGATGGATGGACGCATTTGTTCGGCCACTATTTTGCTGTCTTTGCCTGGCACGAGGTCAACGGTAAGGTAAAGATGTCCCTGCTATATATGACCCCTCTTTTGAACGAGGCCGAGGAAGAATTTCCTGCACTCGCACATGGAGAATGCTAAGCTAACATGCTACCGAGATATTGGTAAGCAGCTGGACCAATATGTATTTCCTCGTCGGCGACAATTGCAGCGTTAACTGACGCCTAGCTATCCTGGTTAGTGTCCCTTTGGTCGGGTGCGCTCCGCATAGGCTCAACCGAGCTGTGCAGAATGAGCTTCGAGATCACGAGTCCGCCCTTGGTGCCAGGCGCTGTCCAGACACTGACTCAACCTGCAAAGTTGCGGTAAGTTTTTATCTATTTCTAGTATGTTGCGCTATTTTCGATCTTATAATTCACAAATTACTCCAATTGTGATGAATGAACTAATATTAGGCTGAAAACGGGCCTGAGACCTGTAATCCATCTAGATACCAGGTGGAGTTCAACGTTTGCAATGTTACACCGATACGTCAAGTTGTTGGAACACCTTGATAGGGACGGCGATGACATTGCAGAACTTCTTTCTCCAGCTGCCTATAATAGGCGTCTGCGGTGTCTCCTGAATGAACTCAAGGACGTTGAGTCAGTTTCTAAGGCGCTCCAAGGGGAGTGGTGCTGACCTTCTCGTCGTACGTGAGTGGTGAGTGGTTTGATGACCTTATTACCACCAAGCCCCAGTACGAAAACTATCGTGGTAGGTTTTCTTTGTAATTAATGTATTTGAGTATTATATACTAACACTACATTTCACGGTGAATGTAGGACCACGAGCTGACATCGTTCACAGTCCCGTCTTTGAGTCGGGTTACGTTCGTGTGTTGTGTGGCAACACAAGCCGCTTGACGCGGCCGATGCAATCGGCTCTCAGACCGTTTTCCGATGGTGCCACCGTCGAGATGGTTAACAATGAGGAGGAAGAGTCCTGACCCCCCCCCCCTGCCTGCGGTCATTATACTACATGTTAAAGCTGTATACAGCATGTTAAACTTTTTTAGTAGTGTCTGCCGTAAGTATGATGATTTTTTTTTGACACCGGGAAGGTAGCTAATATCAAGTGCACTGCCATGTACCGACATGTCGTCTAAAACGCCTACGCTGGGCCCCAATATTTTCAACAAGGCGTATATCCTACATCTTGACAGGTCCTTTTTATTAGGAATGAACAAAGCACCAACGGATATACAAGGCTATGATCATTGATTACACACACACAAGCGCGGTAAAAACAAGCTGGTCAGCCAACAACTACGCGAAATGAACCGTCCTACGCCTCAGACTCCTCGGCCACCACATCTCCCCCCCCCCCCCTCCTCGGCCTCCCCGTCGGACTCTTCCTGAACGCCCTGCTCCTCGGCGTCCTGCTCCTCGACGCCCTGGTCCTCGGCGTCCTGCTCCTCGACGCCCTGGTCCTCGGCACCCTGCTCCTCAGTATCCTGCACCGAGCCGCGCTCGCCCACAGCCTCACCGCCGGCCTCCGCCTCCTGTTCCTCAACCGCGTCCTGATCTTGCGCCCTCTTCCTCGCCGTCTGCCTCATCCTCCGAGTCTCCATTGTCGTTGACGTTGCGGCGGCGCTTACCCTGCGCCCGCATTTGAATGTCGCGGCCGACGCTAGGCGGTGGACGCTCCTCGCCATTGTTCCACATTTCGTGCCAAATCTGGTGGCACGTCAATCGATTGCCAGGGTAGTGCTCGGGCCGGATACGATCACACAGATAGACACTCATTGCATTCATACACACACGTAGTTTGTACCCGCTTTGGTTCTCATGCATGTATAGCTTACCGTCTGTTGCCATCGCTACAGGTTTCGCAGTAGAATCTGGTAGCACGACGCTCACCCACTTTCTGTTTCCGAATGGAACAGACCTTGCACTGGTGCTACGGACGTTTACGCACGCGTTCACTAATCTGCACCCACTCTGGAAACTCGACATGCTTGTGCCGAGTTGGCGCACGTCTTCTTGGGTTCGTGGGGTCCGGTTGGGGTCTCTGCTAGGAGCAATGACACAAGTCAATATACAGCATGTACTTCATGTAGCATGCGGAACATGGTGTACATACCTCGTCAACCAAATCTGCTGCAGTGAGTTGGAGGAGCTGGGACTGCAACTCGAGAAGAACATCACCGTGATCAGCCGTCGGCTCGCCTCTCTGTCTCTGGGCCTCGCGATAGACGATGAATGCATTCACAATCGCCATGTCGACAAGTCCCAGGAAGATCGTTTTGTAATATTTTCTGACGCGCACAGATAGCTGCAGTGAGTAGCGCTGCAGCCGTAATTGATCGTGGATGTCGACCCCGCCCATCCAGCGGTGGTAGTCACGCATAGCAGACGGGCAGGGGATGTTGATTCTGCGGCCACCAGGAACATGACGTCCTAAACATAGAAGGAAGAGTCACATTAGAGCACATGAAACCATTACAAAAATAAAAACACGCTTACCACACGTCTCGACCGCTGTGCTGCTTCCTGAAGAAAGCAGGTAAAGTGGTTGGCGATCCCACCACATCATGGCTTGAAGCTTGGGGCAGCACTTGGCGACAGCAAACTTAGCCGACCCGCGCGGCACGTCCGGCGGGCGAGTGGCCTCTTTCGCGACCAAGGCGGGCGGGAAGCCCTTTTTGTTGGTTTGTACCGTGCCAACTGAGTATACGTTGCGGGCAAGTAGCTGTAGTGCAAGCTGCACAGACGTGTAGAACCTGTCGGTGACTACTGCATGGAAAAACCCCTTTTGTGTAGGTGGTAGAACCTTGTGCAGATTCCGGATCACTGCCGAACGTCCGGAGTTTGGGTCAGCCGAGAAACGGGTCGGCGAGTCTTCTCCAAGCTCGTCAGCATGTTGTTCCGTGCCGCAAAACACCTCAAGCCTACCATGTTGTATATACAGCAATACCAATAGTTAGCACGAAGTATAATACAACATGTTCAACTTAGCCAAAACAAATTGCGCGCTCCTCTTGGGGGAACACGCGTGATCGCCAAGTACGTACCGAAGACAGTAGGCAGTGTCTGCGCAGCAAGTCATGAACAACTTGGTCCCCCACTTGTGGGGCTTGTCTTTCATGAACTGCCTTGTAACATTGTGTCGGCTGCGGGATGGAATCATAGCTTCGTCAAACGCCAGTACAGGCGGCACATTGTATCCGCTTGCAAACGTTTCTTGCAACGCACCCACTACCGACCAAATCTTCCAAGCCCTGTCGGTCTCTGCCTTCGGATCGGTGTTATCGGTGAAGTGAATGTCCTGCATCACACGTCCGAAACGCGTTTTCGACATGTAGCGCCCGAAAGTTCCTTTTGCCACAGCTCCAACCCCTTCCTTAGCCCAATGATCGGCGAAACGATGCTTATGAGGGCGCAGCATTCGTGCTACAAGCAAGCCGATACAGTGCAACGGTTCCTTGGCTTCGATCTTCTTGTGTTTCTTGTTTTCAGCTAGCAGACCAGCGTCCCTCGTGGCGTCACTGTCTTGCGCCACCTTCTTCGCGTACATTCGATCCACTCTGGCATTGAGATGCTGGTTGTAGTAGCGGTTACTTTCAGTCGCTATCTTCAGCCACAGTCTTGGGGGCATGAAAGCTAAGAACAGTTTCAAAGGCGAGTCAGCCTTGTCGAGCATGTTCTCAGTCGGTCCATACTCTCCCGCAAACAATCCGGGGTGCGCCTCATTTCGCGCTGGATGCGTTCACGAATCTAGAAGCATATACACCATATTACCCATTAGAACGTATACGTGAAGACACCAATACACGTACCAAGGTTCCACCCGTCCATCGCATTTGCTTCAGTGCGTCTGCGTCCTGAGCGAGGACTTCCATCTCCTTCAACGTCAATCAGTCCCAGTTAGCCGTAGTCTCTCCCCAATCACGCTCCAAAGCTTCCTTCGCTGCCTTGAGTCGTTCACGTTCCAGTTTTCTTTTTGCTTGAACTCGCCGACGTGCAAGCAGTGCCGCGCCATCCAAACCAGCTCCGTCATCCGACGACCCATCGCCATCCGCGTCATCTACGCTGTCAGCTGTTGCCGACACTCCATTCTCCTCTGCCGTGTCGAAATCATCGGCAGATTCTGTCTCCGTGTACCAGTCTTCGAAATCCACGTCATCTCCCTCTACGTCTGAATTCAACGCTCCATCATCGAACGCATCACCACTCCCCGTCACGTCTGCACATGGCGGCATAGTCCTAGCCGAAGTATTGTTGCCAGTAGAATCCATACTGACAGACCTACCAAATAAAAGAACAATATACAACATTAGCCATTGGATTCAGGTAGTATATACAGCATCTCAGAAATCGATACCTGGCAGGTCGAGCTAACGGCCGCGATGGATTTGAAGGTTGACCCAATGAACCAGCGCTTGAAGTCACTCTGCCACCATAACGCACATTAGATAACATGATCAGAATCTTCACATGTTTGATATACACCATGTCACCAACGTCGAATCCACGCTCTCGTCATCAACGTCCCCGACGTCGCTGTCCGCCACCTGAAGACTCGTCGTCATCTGCTTCTTGGACGCGGACGCGCTTGATGGAGCCTTCCGCTTCCCCGAAATCGCCGCCTTCTTCCGTTTGATCTCCGCAATAGCGTGCACGCGCGCGTCTGCACCTTTGCGCTCCTCACGTGCAACCCGTTCACGTTCCCCTCTCCTTCTCAGCTGTGCGCAGAGCAGCAGCAGCCTCAGCACGCGCAATAGTCCGTGCTTCCTTGACCTTCTTCTCTTCGCGGCCGATCACCGCTTTGCGCGCCTTGGTCATCTTCTTCTTGCCCTTGCCACGTGCCGTTGTCCCCCCCCCCCCTTGTCAGCGGCGGCTGCCATTTCAGTTACCTTGGCAGCCTGGCGTTTTTGCTCAGCCAGTTGGTACGCTGCTTGTTTTCCCATAGGAGGCCGGAGAGGCGGCGGCCTGCTCAAACGTGCAGGCGGCGCTGGTGCCAGTGTCATCGCTTGTTCCGAGTCGCCGTCGCTGGATTCGGCGAAGTCGGCGTCCGTATCTCTCTCCCCGGCAAGGAATGCCCGATGTTCCGTAACAAGCCGGTTCCGGGCGGACACACTCCTTCCATTCAAGCGCATCAGAAACGCCTCGGCCTCGCTGCGTGTTTCGCGCCGTGCCACCATTCTCCGTCGCTTGCTTCCTCGCTTTCTTTTTCTCAACTGAATCGAAGGGGGGTGGATTCGCGGCCACCAATTTCACAAACTGGTCCCAGGTCTCAGCACTCAAATGGCTCTCTCCGATGGACTGTCGTTGTGATTTTTGTTTGGTTTTTGATAGTATTTTCACCTACACCTGTACAAACCATGTATAAAAAGGCGAGATGACCCTTTTCATAACATGTTGTCATATACAACGTGTGAGTGCGGGGGTTAAGGCCACGCCTGTCTGGAAGAAAGTTGTATACCGTGTTGTTGTAGAATCCTTCAGCAAATATGAGCAATGTGTCAGTCGCCAATATCACGAATATTGGATGGAGGCGCGGCAGTCTAGAGTGTGTTAGATAGCCCAAAGCTGGTCATGTTGACGACTCCTGTTGTGGACTGATGTTAGATATCTTGAATGAACCGTCGGAAATGCATCAACGACAGACCGTGGACGCCAAAGCTGAGATAATACGCCAGTCGGAGAACCGGAGGGGTCGCGTCCGTGGACGTTGTTGCACAGATTCAACAACAAACTGAGGATTCTTACCGAGTAGCGATGGATGGGCGACGGCGGTATGGACCAACTTCTCCATTGTTGAGGGCCGAAACGTCGAACTCTGTGCGTCGCTTAGCGTAGGAAACACGAGGACATTGACGTCGTCCGGCAGAAGGAGGTCCTGGCTCGGAGGGCTGTCATCACGTTGGCGCTTGCGTAACGATCTGTTCTGGAGACGAGCAAGGTTAATGTCTGCTTGTTCAGTGAAGGTCTCCCCTGGAACAGGGTCTAGTGTAGAAGACTGAGTGTCTGTGAAGACATCGGCACGGTTGTTGTTGCGTCCGTTTATCTCGCAGTCCACAATGTGCTGGCGTCGAACGGGTAACAATATCAAGTGTGCTAGGCAGAATTAACGGAACCTGTTCGTCTGTTTTAATGGCACGCTTAGCACCGTTGAGGTCACGCTAGCTGGGAGACCGGATCTACTCTTGTCCATGCAACAATGACCTCGTTTTGCTGGTCTAGCCATTCGAGAGAACGTTCAAATTCATCACGTTGACCGTAGCACCAATACGGAGCGCGTAATTGAGACGGTCGATAGCGATCACCGTCGAAGGGGTACAAAGCAGGATACGGAGAGCTTGGTGTCGAAGCGCACATGTAACAATGCAGCGCCACCTTTCATGCTGTATCCTGTAACCAACTCGTACGCCCACTGATTGCTGCCTGCGCCACGGGCCTGGACGAAAGCGATTGGGTGGCCGACGAACGAGTCTGTCCACAGGTCTGCCTCCTCTGTTCCGACGAAACGACGACGTAATGTGGTCACCTTCACATCAAATTCGGGCCGTCTTCGCTGCTCGTGAGACGGCACCTGAGAGAGGCCCGCAAAGGCAATCGCGCCGGCGGTAACGGGGGGTGATCATGATGACGACGGCAAAACCACTGGAGAAGGAGAAGGAGGCTGTTGCTTGATCGCGACGAGGAGAACTCGATAGCTCGAAAGTGAGCTCTGTGGTAGCTCCTGCTAACTGGGTGTCCTAGTGTCTGACCCCTAAGATTGTAGTTGGTTACGAAACTCCTATCGCTATATCCTGAAACCGGAACATCCTTCGAATGTTCCCCCCGACTATGTCAGTAAAAAAACTATTTTCGTTAAGTAAAATGTTCGTGACACAAACATTAGACCCCTAAACCAGTTACCAGTGACCAAATCAGTGATACGATTATATTTTAAGTTTGGTATCATCTACAGTATTGAACAAAACATTTGCTGTTACCTACCAAAATATTAGTGATCGAGCGTCTGACTTGAGCATTGGCGAAATGAATTGAGATGTAGTCTTCATGTCTAACTTTTAGTCACTCGGCTAAACGTGATAGAACACGACAGTACGTTAGCGTGTGTGCATACAGTCGATCTACACTCCTACCCACAACCAAAGATAGAACTCGTGGGATGTTATAAGAAAAATGTAATGTGGTGTACTGTTGTGGGTTGAGGGCATGACTCGTAGTACTTCACAAGACTATACATATTACTGTACTCTACCAAGACTTCGCAGCACATTCTACATGTATTATGGGTGTGTCTTCTTGTGCCTCTCTGTCAGGGGCGGAGCTAGACCCATGTTTTTGGGGGAAAATCACATGATTCAGCCAGGTTTTATGTGATTTTCGATACAATAGGGCCAATATTTGGGCTCTCCCCAACCTCCCTTTATTTTCAGAGCCCCCCCCCCCCATTATGGCTCCGCCCCTGCCCTCTACATGTATATTATCAGTTTGAATTTCCAGAATGGAATACTACCGGTAGCATTATTTGTTTATTGAAAAAATATTAAACCACAAAAATTACTACTCTGTTTCAAAAAAAGTTTAGGCATTTCCCTCTGATTAGCTATCCGCTTAAAGATACTATTGGTCAAAAATAGTTTTGGCGAATCAAACTGATTGGGCTGTCAAAATGTATTCCAAAGCAAGCTCTGATTAGACTGAAAGACACCTGTTTAGCAACAGATCGCTTAATTTTGGAGCTGATGCATATTTTTTGTTCTGGAATTGGGAAAGTAATGACCCCAAACCGGTACGGCAAAATTGACTCTTTAATTTTATAGCGCTTGACGGCTTCTTGACAAGTCAATTTGAACCCCACACAAAGCACGATTTTATGGTTTTTAGAAGAGAACGCGAGCTTCGCATTAGTATATGTTTTACTTTCTAGCTCCATTTCGTTGGCCCGCAACAAAATTTCAAAAGAAATGCCCGAACTTTTTTTGAAACCGAGTTGTAGATAAGTAGATGCGATGCTTAGGCTGGGAGGACAATGTAGATCGGAAGTGAAAAGTGGCTGATATGAACGCCGCTGGGGCGGCGCTCGGGTAGCTTTGCGTATCACTTTTAGCCAAAATTGTTTTTTGATCTCGTCAAAATTGATATTATTTTTCTACCATTATCAGGTAAGGAAGAATTGTTTTGGAGTTATCAGTCAGTGTGGGACACATTATGAGCGACATTCCAGAAACCATCAGCCACTGTATGTACACAATTGTTTATGTGTAGTTAGCCATATTCGGTGAATTATCGACTCAAGCGACATTCGCCAATTAAAGCCGGGGGGGGGGGGCACCAGGCCGCTGTAATTAAAATGGGTGAGGCTGTTCAGCCAGCTAAAGCTGTCCTTCCAGTATTAAGACTGTATCCACTTCACCCCATCTTCCTTTTCGATTTGCTACGAGTCTCAATCAACTGGAATTTAGTACGCATTGATTAGTTGCAAAATATTTCAAGCATGAGAAACGTCATAAACACCTGTAGAAATCTGAAAAACACCATAAAGCCTTCACCATCCCAACACCATAGCACAAGCAGAGAAGGGGTAAAAAGGTGACACTCCTGCAGAAGGGCCTCGCACTGTTTGCTTCAATGATGCGCGGGTACAGTGTACCGAAAATGAGGTACATCAAGCACATGCACTGAATGTGGCGAAGATCTCAATCCACGCTACGGAGAACATCTCCCTCCCTACTACCAACATGCCGCCACCCCAGGAGACCGTCCCTGCTGATGGCACGACGGCGTACCCCTGTTCTCCCATAGACGGCGCTCCCTTAGGTGGTGTTCCCGTAGAGTGCGCTACCAAGGACTCCATTGCCACGCGTGTCGATGTGAGGGCCAGTTCCGATCAAGGCAACTCTGATTGCGGTGGGTATAATCAACAGGTTCTGCACTAGATGTGGCTGGTGAGGGCTTACAGAAGATAGAAGAGGACACTTCGCACGAGTCAGTGAAGGAGGTTACAACTGCAAGATCTACGGCCCCGCCTAGCACTACAGATAACGGTAGAAACCCGGTGACAGGGTTTGTGTATGGGAATGTATTATCTCTGATGTAAACGCTGAAATTTGGAATTTGTGGGTCTAGATCGTGAACATGATGAAAGTGTCCATACTGCACGCGACGAGAACCCCGTTAACAACGTTGCTGAGCCTAGCATTGCTGTTATTGAGGCAGCAGCGGCCATCTTTCCAAAAATTCCGACTCCTCGGCAGCGCGCCCAGATTCGCCACCAAGCTAAGCCCAGTAGAGTGCCCTGGAAGGTGCCGCGCTCAAGAAAATGGTGCCACCAGTTAAAACGAGGTATAATCCGCGATTCGTGCCATGTTTATCATGCGCAGACACCGAGCACGCGAACGTTGAAGCGCATTGTTGAGGCGAAGACGATGCAGAAGCATCTCAGAGAACTAAGAGAGCGCCGTTAAATACGCAGTCATGCCTAATGTAGTTGCAGACAGCTAAACAGTGCGATATACATGTATCCATTCCTTCCGTACAGTGTTGCTTGAATGTAACCCGAATGTAGCTATAGTGAAAGGCGGTACAGCCGCCGTGACAGATCGAGATTTGCATTGTGGGGGTTACCGTCTGTACAACGAGTCACCTAGCACCAAAGGCGGAGGAATGCGGGGCCTAAGTGCTGCAGAGTTGCCCAAGGAAACGCTTCGGGCGGGGGAAACGATAGAGTACTACTCAAGAGTATTTGTTTGTGGCGATCCCAGAGGTCATCGGGTCGCTGTGGTTCTGTGCATTGATTGGCAAGCCGAGGATCTGTATCCGGTCGACCTAGACACCGGAGAAATGCTCCCCCTAATCAACTTTATGCGGCGCCGCATTGACTGTTTGGGAAACCCGATTGCTTTTTGGATAGCGTCAGGTGGCGGAAGCTGCGGACCTACGAGCTGCTTGACGGCAGGCATGACGCTCCTACGACGGCAAGTAAACTCAATGCTTGCATCAAGAACGTCATATCTCTTTCAATAGAAGCTGTTAGGCGGCAGAAGCATGAGATAGGTGTTGCGGACCGTTCCAGCACCTGTGCTACGGGTCCTGCATCGTTGGGGTCGGGTGGAATATCTGCAGGAAGTATCAATGATCGTGTGCAGAGTGAGCGAAGCGGTGGAACAAGCTCCACCGCCTGCGCAATGAGACAAATTGATATGGCGTCATCTGGAATACCTGCGGACAGCATCGTGGATCGTGTGTAAAATGAGGGAAGTTTGCTAACGTTGGGCAACGCTACAGATAGGACAGATGTGTGCAGGGTGTACCACCAAGAGCAGCTTCATTTCCGTCTAGCGCTGCGAGAATTTCGCAGAAGATGCTGCCAAGTGATGGAACGTCAACACAGTCGGATGAAGACGACATTTGGTGCGAGCATTCGCTGACTAGTTCATCAACCGTGGAAGTTACGAGGCGATTCGTAATTGATCGGCAGGATGATGATACTGATCGACAAGATGATGAGGTTGTGGTAGCTCCCTGCACTGCGGCACCTGCGACTAGCACACCGCAGCACGGCGGAAACCGTTGCTCTACAACAAAAGAAGCTTGTAAAAGCAAGGGAACTCCGAAGGCATGTTTTCCGACAGACTTAGAGTTGGTTGCGACTTCTGATTATCTCCAAAGTATACCAACACGTTCGGAGCGAGCTAAAATCCGACACCAGCCGAAAAACGAGCGGGGACTTGGCATATTCCGAGGTCGTGTAAGCGTCGCAACCAGAAGAAGTGCGCAATTACTCGCAGGGGTTGCAAATTCACCACGCCCGGAGTTTGAAGGCCCGAAGGACGAATGAAATGTTGCGGTTACCGGGGATTAAGGAGCGTCTTCGCTCGTTGCATGTGCGAAGACCGAAATTCGTCAAGCCCAGCGCCGACCTCGTACCCGCTATGCATGAGGTGAAGTGGCCTGGTGACGTGGCCGTCATCTCGGAGTGCGAAGTACCTGAGGGTATTGCTTTTGAGGACATTGGCGATGGAGACGAATGCGAACGTGTGGGTGATTGCTTCATGGACACGTGCAGGAACGCCGCACTTGCCATCTACTGTACTCCCGATTGCTGTGGATTGAAGGCAGTGTTTAGCAACTCGCCTCGTTTACTCTCGACTCTAAAGTTATACGATACCGGGCGGGTAGGATTTGGTGTGTTCAAAACTACGTTTCTTGAAGTCGGCGACATTGTCGGGGAGTACGCAGGTCGGTTGTGCGAGTACTCAGCCATCGTGGAGGGTCAACCTGATCAAGCCGTGAAACAGAACAGTGGCTACACTATGCTACTTAATGTGAAATCTGTGACCGGAAAGTTTGTGTATATCGAGGCTCTGAATTGTGGATCTATTACGCGCTTCATGAGCCACGCGTGCGACCCCAATGTCGCTTTTGTGGAAATGCAGAACCGGACGACTGTGAAAGTGCTGGCAATCATGATAAAGAGTGTGAAGGCGGGAGCGCAGATCACTGTGAACTATGGCGACGAAATATGGTTCAAGTGCGCATGTGACTCGTGTTGGAAAGAACCGCAAACCGATGGAGCGTAGTGTCGGGTAGGACAGATTGAAAGTTAGCGGGCAATTTCCTCACACCTGGCGCTTACACTAGTCGACGCACCAATGGAATCTGTGGAGTTAGCGGTTGTATCAACACGCGTTAAAATACTGGGTTTATCAAACTGATCGATGTCTAGTCAATTCACGTGAGTACAGTGTTATTTTCCTCTAATGTATTCTATTCCTACGATCACTGGTCACACATTTCAGCACTTGCAGTAAGTCGAATGTACATGTAGTAGATGCTGGAGACCTACAGGTTTTGTTTCGCTTTGGCTTTGTTTGTTAAGCCCTTTACGCATATAGACCTCTTGACGTAAGCGGTTGTACTTACTTCAGAAGAAGTTTTGAGGTGTATGTCCCAGGTGTATGCATGCTGGACGACTTTTAAAAAATTGAAAATCTCGTTTGACCAAGTTATCCAATTGTTGTCTGTCTTCTCTCGCACTAGTTGGTTTGCACATTGGCTTGGAACCTACACTAACCCAGTCACGACTTGAATCCTCACTGTTTCAAGCGCTGACCCTACCGAGAAAGTTAGAAAGTCAAGGCAGACCCCACAACCGTGTCTCTCCCTCCTGTACCGTGTCAAGTTCTTTTCGTCTTTCTTCGTCTCGTTAGTACTTCTCTTCCCTTGCTATCCATATTGCTGCACATGCGTAAGGCAAAGAGAATGTGCACGTTCCAAAGGCCAAACAAAAGTTACACGGGCACCACTGAGCCTGCCGATCGACGGACCAGCCCAACAAAGGCTGGTTTAGGACTTCCATACGCGCGTAGTTAGATCCCATTTGCGCTGATACAACAATACCAACCTCACTGCGCTTGGTTGCACCGAGGAAAGGCCTCAACTTGGAGGAATCGTGCTCGCAACATGCCGAAAGTTCGCGTAAGAGAGTCCCCATCTTCAACCGGCAACGCATTGTGTAATCTCGTTTGAGTACGCTGTTGAAAGTTTCAACTGGTTTACTGGTAGTGGCATAGCCATTCGGCGTCAAAAAGATCTGCCAGTTGCTAAAACGTCCGAATAACCACTGTTCTTTCATGTAATTAGCGAAACGGTGCAATCCAGGTTGCATCAAATATTTCTGTAAGAACGCTCCCGCATCTCCACAAATTCCAATTGCGTCCCGGCAAAGTGCAAGTCGTAAATGTCTTCAATACCGTATAAGAGATTTCGTAATTCCTACAGCAGGAACATTGAATCCGTGCACATAGTACAAGTTTAAACGGCCTTTTTCTAGTTAGATTTTTAATAACTTAAAATTTGTATGTAGTGCTTTGTTTATACCCTGCTGATGTGATGAAAATGTGGTGTGGTTTAGGAGAAAAGTAGGATGTTTTTTATACGGTAATCGCAGCCACTACATGCAAGGGATATCCTTTCAGCGCCTTGTGGACGTTTTCATAACGTGGAAAGAAACACATAAGAAATCGATATTCGGGAGGCGAACCAAACACTGAACGCAGCGCATTATATTGCACTTGGTCGGCATCCCCCATAGCGTATCGAACCGTCAGTTCATTTCCTGTAATCCATGTGAATAAACGTCCCAGTGCTCTGAGTACTGCTTCATACATCGCTTCGACCTCTTGAGATACTATGGACAACGCCACCAAATGGAACCCACGCGATCGATCGGACATTCCAACCACTATAACCGGATAATCGAGTCGATTCAGTTTGTAAGTGGCGTCAATGCGCAATATAAAGGTCTTGGGTGGGGTTGCAAGCCGCAAAATCATCGCTTTGGTAGAAATCCCAACAAGAAAGGGTTTTTCATCAGATCTATTGCCTACTACAGGCCTACCACTCGTGTCAAGGTCCCAAGAGAACGTGAATGGTTGCGTCATTGACTCACTGCCTGTGTAAGATCTCTCCTCCACCCACTTCCTCATGTCCGCA
Organism: Phytophthora tubulina; assembly: GCA_014706135.1. Taxonomy (NCBI): domain Eukaryota; phylum Oomycota; class Peronosporomycetes; order Peronosporales; family Peronosporaceae; genus Phytophthora; species Phytophthora tubulina. The sequence goes on along the minus strand of JACBOY010000135.1, from coordinate 1,106,824 downwards.
ACCCGGTCGTGGTTGTCTAGCTGCGTCCGTGAGTAGTTGTTCACAAAGTTCTGTACTGAAGCAAGGCTAGGCAAACTGTCCAGCGATACCCCAAACTTCCGAGACAGTGCATGACGAATCCTCATTGGCTTCAAACGCTCCTCAGCGAGCTCTCGGTAAAACATTTTCTGAGCACTGATTAGCTTCAATCGCTTAGGTGAGGACGCCAACGTAAAGTGCTTACCGTGCTCTAATATGGTCGACCGTTTCGTTGTTTCACAGACGAGCCGTTTACTCGCCATGGGCATGGTTGAGTGGTCACCGTCCTGCCAAGCGACGACGTGCAGTCTAGCAATCGGTAGCGCATCTTGTGGCGCTCGACGTCACCGCAAATAGAGTACTTGGCGATCTCGATTTTTCCAAGCTTGTGGGACTTTATACTCGCACGCAGTGCGTCCATGTCGGCCTCGGCCATGTTGACGGCGACCTCACGCCACGGCACTCGCTTTGGCATGCTGATCTCCTAGCTACCGCGCTGTTCAATCCCTCGTACTGTGAAGTGCCGGAAGGTATAGACTTTGGTGCACGGGCACGATGCCCACGATCTTACCGAAGTCTCCTGGAGCTGAAGGTTGTGCAGTGCTGCAAACCTCGCCGCCTCACCTCGTCCCCCTTTAAAGTGTGCTGAGGCTGCAAACTGCGACGCCGACCACCAAGATGAGAGCCCCGAATAAAACTGGCGTCGTGTACCAAGATGAAGTTGCTGTTGAAGTGTTCCGGAGTTAGTCCCGGCGTCCTGCACCTCGCGAAAGCCGCCTGTCTGCTTGGCAACTGTCTGACCGCCACAAAATGCAGACCTCCTCCTGCCCCGTATGCGCGATATGCGCTACACCCCACATTTATCTTGCACTTGTTCAGAGAATGCACTCCTCTGGACACCTGTCCATAGCACCCACATCCTACGGTGCTGCTACAGCACTTTCCGGTGTTTCTCCAAATCTAAGGTGCTGACACAGATCTACGGTGCTGGTACAGTACTGTACGGTGTTTCTCACGCGTTCTCTTCAAGCATTGCGTGCATGCTAAAGGTATACCACCGCAAATAATCGATTATGTGCTAAATTAGCAACTCACAAGTATCTGATTCGTAATTTTACCATACAATTACTGACTTTGTCTTTCACAAAATAGACCTGTCATTTCGTGATAGAACGCCCTTTTGGTTTTGATACCTATTGTTTGTTTTGGCTACTATCGTCAAAATGAAATAAATGAAAACGACTATCGAAAACTGATACTAAACTATTTTACTATTTTAATAGTTTAGTATCAGTTTTCGATAGTCATTTACTAAACTATTTTAAAAAATAGTTTAGTATCCGTTTTCGAGTACGTAGCACTTGAATTATGCCCCCCCCCCCCTCCTTTATTTGAGTTATTTAGACTTTATCTGAGGCGCTACTCTAATATGAGGTTCTGTAGCACACATCACATCCCACCGGCAAGATCACACCCATCAAGCCTAGAGACTGCGTTTGTCTATGTAGATCAGCGTCAATACAAACTGTCATACTAAAAGGATAATCCGCGGGGATTGGCCACTCGTTTGGTGCTTGGAGCCCCTCAATCATCGCCATTCTTACATAGGAGGTGTGACGCGCTCAAGCCAACAACCGATCGAAATGATGCGCCGCGTACTGATGAACCGCTCGCTGCAGGCGCTGTCCGCTGCCGCTGGCACTGAGCGTCGCGTGGCTCCTCTGCTTCGTCGTGCTTTCTCCTCTGCGCTTCCTGACGGCGTGTCGCCGTTGACGATGCCGTCGCTGTCGCCAACGATGGAGACAGGTTCGCTGTCTTCGTGGCTCAAGAAGGAGGGCGAGGAGGTGAACGCCGGCGATGTTCTGTGTCAGGTAGAGACGGACAAGGCCGTTGTGGACTACGAGATGCAGGACGACGCTGTGGTGGCCAAGATCGTCTGCCCCGAAGGTACAGCTGATCTGCCCATCGGTGCTCTGCTCGCCTACACTGTGGAAGACCTGGACACGTACAAGAGTCTGCTGGAGAGCGGAGAACTCGCTAAGCTTTCGGCTGACGCTGCGCCCGCTGCTACTGAGCCTGCGGCCGTTGAAGCTGCCCCTGTTGCTGCTGATGATGAACCCACGCACGGCAGCCGCGTGCCGCTCATCAAGTTCCTGGGCAAGCGCGCGCTTATCCCTGAGTTCAACCACTCGCCTCTGGAGGAACCTGTGAAGCCACAGGCTGCTGCTACTCCCGCTGCACAGCCTATGGCTGCTGCAACGCCTGCTGTGGCCGTTGACGCCGAGTTCGAGGACCTGCCGCTGTCCAACATGCGCAAGATCATCGCCAAGCGCCTCACTGCTTCTAAGAGGGATGTGCCGCACAGCTACACGAGCATTGACTGCGAGATCGACAACATTCTCAAGTTCCGCAAGCATCTCAAGAACAAACATGACGTTAAGGTCGGCATGAACGACTTCATCCTCAAGGCCGTGGCTCTTGCTCTGCGTGACGTGCCCGAGGCCAACTGCTTCTTCGATGTCAAGACCCAGAGCGTGCAGCCTAACCCGTCCGTGGACGTGTCGGTGGCTGTGGCCACACCTTCCGGTCTGATTACCCCCATCGTGCCTAAGGTGGACGCCCTTGGCCTCAGCGGAGTCAACAGCATATTTATGGAGCTCGTGTCGCGCGCGCGTCAGAACAAGCTGAAGCCCGAGGAGTTCCAGGGCGGCTCGTTCACCGTGTCCAACCTCGGCAGCTTCGGCATCGACCAGTTCCGGGCTGTGATTAACCCGCCGCAGGCCTGCATTCTGGCCATCGGCGGCGGCCGCAAGGAGGTGCTGCCTCCTCTTGAGATCGTGGAGGGCGTGAACCCGGAGCCGCGTCTCGCTACGCTCATGAACGTGACGCTGTCGTCGGACCGTCGCGTGGTTGACGGCGTTATTGCCGGCCAGTTCCTGCAGGTGTTCACGTCCTACATGGAGAGCCCGGAGCTCATGGTCCTGTAAGCAGCTTTGACGTATAGAGCGCTAGATCCATCAGCTCGCCACCATCAAATGCAGACGGCACGGAGAGCGTGAAGCGAGTTCCGCATCGGCAGACGAAGCTCTTGAAGAGTAACGGAGTTTTTGGTGTCCAAGGTCTTGGCAACCCGGATTGAAAAATAGGGAGGTCGCGAGCGAGTAGTTTCCCGCCGTCCTGAAGAGATAACAAGGGCGTACGTACGTTGTCTGCCCGTGTTCCAGCTTGGTTTGCCATACTTCTTGTGTGTCCGTTGTCCTGCTTGAAATAGCAGGTTGGTTCTTGAAGTTGTCTCGAGGAAATATGCGCGCGTGTCTTTCATTGTGGTGTATTCTTGTCTGGCATCGTGTTTCAGCCGAGTCTAATTCCGGCTGGAACTTGGTCCTGCGCTCAAACTTTTCACTACCTCATTGGTGATTCTGCGTTGGGGGCGAGTTTGCCAGCACCATGGCGAGCATCCAGAGGAACGAAAACCCAGAAGATGTCTACGAGGTGCTGGAACGCATCGGCGAAGGGTAAGTTGAGTGCTATTGTGCATCCATCAAATTGATCTGTCATTCCTCTGTCTCGATCGTTAGTGCTTTGCTCATTGCTCTGCGCATTTTTGTGGTCATCCGGTTGTAGGTCATACGGCAAGGTGTACAAAGCTGTCAACAAGGCGAGTGCCGAGGTCGTAGCGCTCAAGGTGGTGCCTGTGGATAGTGAAGACCGATCTGCATTCGACGAGCTCACCCGTGAAATCCGCATCCTGGAACGATGCGAATCGCCTTTCGTGGTGCATTATCGCGGCAGCTTCTCGTACGAGTCTCAGTTGTGGATTGCCATGGAATTCTGTGCCGCTGGGTCACTCGCTGACCTGCATTTGCTTCGTGGACGACACGTGCTGAGTGAGGCCGAGATTGCTGCCGTTTGCGCCAATGTAGCACTGGGACTCGCTCACTTGCACTCTCTAGGACTGATCCACCGCGATATTAAAGCTGGAAATCTGCTCCTGAATGGCGACGGCGTGACCAAGTTGGCGGACTTTGGTGTGTCGGCGCAGCTCACAGCAACCGTAGGCAAGCGACGCACAGTCATCGGAACACCATTCTGGATGGCACCTGAAGTGATCCAAGAAGCTCAATACGATTGTAAAGCGGATCTCTGGTCGCTGGGAATCACTGCGCTCGAGTTAGCAGAGGGTGAGCCTCCACTAGCTCATATGCACCCGATGCGTGCCATTTTCCTGATCCCGAACCGTGCACCGCCTGAGCTTCGCGAACCGAACAAATACTCGGCTGAATTCCGTGACTTCATCGCTGTGTGTTTGAAGAAAGACCCGCAGGAGCGTGCATCGGCGGAAGAATTGCTGCGTCACCCTTTCATTGCTCGCAATGTTGAACGACTGCGTGCGAGTTCCGATCGTTCTGCTTCCAGTGGGACACGTATGCCAGGTTTACCTGTTCTTCAGGAGCTGGTGGAACAAAGTTTGGAGCTTGTACACGAGGCTCGACAGCGTGGCGCTGAGGATGAAGCTGAGTTCCGTGATGCTGCTACAGGTCGTCCCGATGGTTCTCTCTCAGTTGCAGACCTCAGCACTATGCTACGCAACGGATCGATCATTAGCAATGGCACCGGTGGCTTTGGTGGCTTTGGTGGATCAGACACTGCTGTAGGCTTTTCATCGGTTAGACGCGGTGACTTCAATTCGAATGGGGACACAGCGTCCTCGTTGGGATATGGTTTTGGAGGTGGCACTACCGTCTTCTCTTCTAATGCGTCAGTGGATGAAGCGAGCTGTGGCACGATGGTGTTCCGAGGTGATGATAACAAGTCGACTAACTCCACGATGGAAAGTACAAGTTCCGAAAATCGTGAGCGGGAGGTCACTTCCAGCGACTTGTACGGCACAATGATTCCCATGGCTGTCTCAGGAACTGTACGTCCGCCTCCAGTACCTGTTGCCAACTCTAGAACTAGCAGTCGCAGCAGCAGCCACGGTAGCAGTCAAGACGAATCCTCTTCGAAACCCGAGGCTGAAAGCAACGAGCCATCGTTCATGAAGTACTTCCGACGAATTACTTCTTCCTCATCGAAGTCGGCGACGATCCGTGCCGCTGGAGCTACAGCGGATGCACTGCGCGCAGTGCAGCAGAAACTTCGTCAACTCGAAGAAGACTACGAACGTGATCGTCAAGAACTTGCTCGTCGTTTCGAGAAGCAGAAGGCCGAGCTGGAACGTGAGCTTGAAGGCTTGGGCTTTAACGGCTAAGGTGGCTAACTACTACAGGATTGATAACATGAGCTAAAATGTATTATGATGCAATGAAGGAGAAGATGAATTCGGCTTGAACGTTGACCAACTAACTGTCCTCTTATGCCTCGAGAGTCATGACATTGGCTCCACCTACATCATAGTGTGCGATGTCAGTGCGTCCGTCGAATAGATCCTGCCCCACTCCTCCGACGCCACCACCGTTTCGGTTTGCATTGCCATTTCCGCTGTTCTCTTGCTGAGCGAGACGAGCTTTACACGAGAGTAGCTGCATCAAACCTTCGAACATCTCTCGCTGTTGTTTTTTGGCAGGTGCTGAAGTCTTGAGAGTTTTTTGCTGCTTGCGAAGTTCCTTCGTGAGAGATTCTTGTTGCGCCACTTTGTGTTTGTAAAGCTCTTGGAACGATCGGATGTCTCGAAGGAGGCGGGCATTCGATGTACCTTGCTCGAACTCAATTTCCTGGGTGATTTTGTCCGCCTTGCCCTGTTGAAGCTGTAGCTGGCAGTGCAGCAGGTGGAATTGGGACTCCTCGCGTAGTGCGTCCTCCTGGAAGGCAGCACACTCTTGCTCAAGCTTAAGCCGCTCCGCCTCAAGCCCAACTGCAGTGTGGTCATACTGCGCCTTGCGCTCCAGATAAACCTGCTCCATCTCCTGGTAGCGTTGACGAACCGTGCGCAGCTCCTTAATCTGTGGAGCCAATTGGTTCTTGCGCTCTTTTAGAGCCTGGTTGATATCTGTGACCACACGCGAGATCTCTTCGAGCGTCTCGCCCTTGAGAGCGTTCACTCGTGCATTCTGCACCGAGATATCGTCGATTTTATCTTGCGTAGCCAAGAAGCCGCTGACTCCCTTTTGACGCTCGAGATCGCGGAGGAAGCCTTCCAGGTCTGCATCCTTGCTTTTAAGTAGCTGCTCCGTCCGATGCAGCACTACACTCTCCGCTGTGAGCTCGGCCAATTCAGCTTTGACCTTTTTGTACTGGTTTGTCTTGTTGCGGAGGGTCGTGGCGTACTGTTTAAACTCTTCACGACTCATGAACTTGTTGCCGGAGATTGACGCCAGCTTTGCTTCCAGCTCCTCGGTGCTGCGAATAAGACGCTGCTTGTCAGCTCGTAGTTGTTCTAGTTCATCTTCTTTCTCGGCCAGCTTCCGTGCTTGAAGGTTAGCGTGCTGTCGGAAGACAGCTAGTTTGTCTTCCTCCCCATTACCTTGGGCAACTTGCGCGTCAGCGATCTGAGCCTGGTACTGCTGGATAGCGCGTCTTAGTGCCTGCCCCTCGTCCTCCATGTCAGCAATGTCGTGCTCCGTCTTAGGTGGCTCGCTAAGTGCATGCTCAAGTCGCTGCAACGTCTCCTGCTGGGTTCTAAACTCTGCAGGGAACTTGGTCGTGAGAATGTCATTATTGCGAGCCACCTGCGTCTGCAGACGCTCGAAAAGCTGCTCCGGCGTAGCATCCTGCGAAAGTGACGCTCGGAGGTCTTGCAATCGCGCTTCAGCTTCTCTGGCACGTTTCTCCGCTAACGACAACGACAGCATCTGGTCGCGCTTTCGCTCTGCCAGTTTCGCCTGCTCTTCCTGTTCCTTGCGCAGTGCACTCGTAGCAGCCAGCAACTCCTGAAAGCCTGGATCTGACGTCGTCTTCTTTTTCAAGTTGGCGATCTTCTCTGTCAGTTGTTGGGATTCCTCCTCAAGCTGCGCAATTTCACGCCGCAGATCACCAGGACGAGACTTGGACGCCCGTAGCTGATCCACCTCCTTGTGCACTGTCTTAAACTGGTTCTGCAGCTGCTGGTAGTGCTCGTACATGGCGTTGAGCGCTGCACAATGCAAACATCGTCATCAACAACTCGTTAGACACCAAAACAACACCAAAAGTGAGCAGATTCCATTGATAACCTACAGCCATCTCCGAAATACTCTTGAGGTACATTGAGAGGGGCCAGGAAGCGTCCGAGATACGCTCGTTTCTGGTGTGCGGGCAAACTCTTGAGTGCCCAGTGCAGAAGTGTGTAGATGATCTGTCGGTCTCCATGGATCAAAGCTTCGCGAAACCCGTCGATATCTCGAGGTAGTGGAAACTTGAGCAGCTGTAGGAACTCCAAATAGCGCTGAGCTCGCACCTCATCAGCCTCAGCTCGCAGATCCACACCTGAGTGACGCGTCGGGTCGATCTCCACGAAAACCTCGTGTAGAATCTGCAGCAACTCGAAGTTGCTCTTTTCATCGAAAGCCACGAGGGTGAGACCCAGACGGAAGGGCTCCTTGTTCAGGTTCTCGACGATGAGTTGGAGCTCGGTCATGATGGACGGCACGGTAAAGGAACACTTGGCGGATATCGGAGACTGTATTGCCCGTGAAAGTATCGGAGACTGCATTGCCCGTGAAAGGACACGTCCCTTGGTGTATAATATGAATCGTTTGTTGAAGTCCCGTAAATCTAGTTTCCCTTAACCCCAATTGCTCCGGAATTAAGCCCCTATTATTATTACTCTAGGCATGCCCTTTTAACTCGCATTGCCTGTAAGAACCCGCCGTTTTTGACGGGATGGTCGGTCGGTCGGGAATTTTTATAAAATCCGCTTGAAGCGAATATTGTGACCCAATCGCACCGCTGCATATCATTGAAAGCTCTTGATGTGAATTTTGTAACCAATCAAACGTTGGTCCGCCACGGTAGTTCAAATTTTAGCAATGGCGCGACGTCTGCATGGGGGATGTCACACAGGATAGGATGGGAACCACCTCTGAAAAAGCATAAACGAATTGACTTGATTAAAGTATAAATACCTTTGAGATCGAATATGCACCACAAGGACGATCTGCTTCAAATCTATAAGAAAGACAACCGACCGAAACTTTGAGCGCCGATAGCTCCAGTAATCGACGGGCTCCCAAAGTTGGGTCCCAAGCTAACCAGCCAATCACACGGCAGATTCCAAATTACTTGACCAAAGTAAGGTCGTGATTATCGGTTCCGAAGCCAGTCTTGGCTCGGAAAAAACCTTGAGGTTATTTTGTAACCTGGTGCTCGCTCTCACTCCTAGTTCTTCCAGATAGCTCGTGCTGCAGCCTCCAGCGACCCTCACAAAACGCCAAGACGCCGTGCCTCTCGACGTAGATATCCCGCCCACCCTGCTCCAAGACAATCCGAATGCAGTTCACAAACCCGGCAGGGCGGGCAGCATGCTGCCATTTTGGTTCGCTGCATGCCGCGTGAAGGAGTGCTGAGTGCGGTCTAGCTGTCGATGCGTCTTCGTGTGGTACGTGTTGCTTGTGAATGATCGCTATGGTTTGGTCCTACGCTTACCTATGTGCTTTATGTGCTCTGTTCTGTGGTGGAGCTCGGCGCGGCGCCCATGCAATAGCTTGGAGCCACACCTGAAACGAAGCTCGAGGAAACGAACCACGGTACTCCCGATTTTCCGTTCGCGGTTACGAATGTGAACAGACGCGAACACGGTATATCGGTTTATCAGCTTCGCAGAAAAAACCTCGCGAAGTTCGAAGCAACTTGGCGAGTTCTGGTTTTTCATGTTCGTTTTCAAGTGGGTGGCGCAAGCGATAGTCGCTCGAGTTCGCTTGAAAAGTCACATGAGTGTGCTTCCATTGGCTGTATATGACTCTTCGGGCACTCTTCTAAAGCCGCAAGAATGTAACGTAAGATTGTAGAGGATGCTTGAAGGATCCACGATCCGATAGGTGCTGCGTTCCTCACTTTTCATTTTTCTATCTCCTGCAAACCAACGTGTACACGTTCTACGACTCTCCACCTCAACTTCCGCGTCGGCCGACTGATATTACTGCCTGGGTAGGCAAGCATCAGCCAGCTGGGAAGTTCATGATGAGCAACACTGGTGATATCACTGATGAGACTAGACCTGATGTACAAGAAGCTCGAACTGCTGCACAAATGGTGGTGACTGATGGGCCTCCAGCTCAACGGCGACGGCTTGGCGAGCCGTGTGAGCACTCGCTTGGATTAAGCGAACAACCTGTGGCTTTTGACCCCTTACGTCCAAACGTTTTGGTGGGCGATCCACCTCCCACGCAACTTCCTTTGAATGCCAACCCGAGTCTATGCGTGAACGCCAGTACGCTACAAATTGGGTGGTTTGGTTGCCATCTCTTCGGACGACACTTGTTCCAACAGGATCATCGACTCCATGCCTTCGCCAACCTTCAGGTGTTGTGCCAGCTCACACCCCTGTCCAACAACCAACACGCTCGCCAAATGGCGTACCTGCCGTGGTAAAGACAGCGATTGGAAATTATCAGCCTGCTGAAGGTTTCGAGCTCGTACCGCAACGACCTAGTGAGCGATCTTTCATTTTCAACTGGGGTGTTAGTGTGAAATGCGAGTTGGAAGGCGTGACAGTGGTAGGGTGGATATGTCTTGGAAGCGACACTTGCAGGAGTTCACCGACTTTTTTACAGCTTTATGGCGGCAGAACATCCCGGGCAACGAAACATTTGAAGGACGTGCATGGCGTGTCGTCTGACAAATCTTCTAGTGAAGACAACCGAAAGCGAACCCGCGCTGAAGAAGTGACTCGTATACTTGCTGCAACACAAACGAAAGAATCGTGTCAGCGCACTAATTTGTTGCTACAGACGCTTCTAGTTGTCAACAACAATCTTCCATTTGTTATGGGCGAGTGGGAAGAATCGGAGATACTCAAGTCAGTCAAAACAAAAGATGACTTCAAGACAGTTGTGAACCGCCACACAGTCACTCATGCCATCATTGAGCTGTACGCATCCGGCAAAACCGAGATTACAAAGTTTATTCTGGAAAATATGGCACAGGGTGTCCGCTCACTTACAATGTCTACTGACTTTTGGCAAGCAAAGACCGTCGGCGCAAAGTTTATGGGGCTGCGGGTCTACTTTGTTACCAACAACTTTGAGTTGTGCTCAATTTTGCTTGGGACCCGTCATTTTCAGCCGATGTATGGTGAACGAGACGCCAGTATTTGGGGACCGTTCAAGCGATGGATTCTGAGGGTTTTGGATGACTTTGAATTGAATCAAGACGACTTCTACGGCGCGACGACCGATTGTGGCTCCGACGTCAAGCGTATGATACGCTCTGAGTTCAAGTTTAAGTGGGAGTGGTGTATCCCGCATCTAACTAACGCAGCCACAAAGTCCGCGTTTGGTTTGACTAGTGACCGGGCGAAGTCCAAGAATCCTGTTGTCCTAGACTTGCTGAGACGCGTGACTCAGACGACGTTCCGAGTCAAGACAGTAAGCTCAATAGGCGATTTGTACGAGCAACTGACGCAATTACTTCAGCTGGGGAAAGGAAAGAAACTCGTTGATTACAAGCCTCATCGATTTATTGGACTAACCCGAGTTCTTCGACGCATTGTACGTCATTGCCGGTCCTGGAGCGGTTTTACGATGAGAGAAAGAAAAAACACCAACGTGATCGAAAGCCTACACCTGAACCGATCCCTCTCGCCGACGACAAAGAGCTGATAGAACATCTTCTTGCTCTGCTGATCCCCGTCACAGTGCTAAACAAAAAGAGCCAAGCAGAGTTGCAGAATCAAGTGGAAGTGTTGCTGACTGCATTTAAGTTGTATTCGACGACGTTGAACCCTGAGAAGCACTTGATGAAATACGACTCAACTCGGGATAACCCAGCATTGTTTCATCCGACGGAACTCCTTCCCGTTGTTAGCAAAGCACGGAAGTTGCTTCAAAAAGCATCCCACGTGAACCTGTTCCAGCGCTACACTGATCGTGACACGATGAAGACATGCTCATACATTTGGGAGATGCAATTGATGCTTCATCCAAATGTCAAGCATTTGGACTAGTTATTAGCAAAATGGTGCGCGCGTGTGGCCAACAACAGCAACTCAACTCGTCAGTGATTGAACGCAATGTCGAGATTGTTATCAAGTCGTCACAAACCAAGTTCGGTCGATGATGATGGGCATGACACCTGAAGCCAACAACACGGTGGATTCTCAAACTGACTCCAACGATAGCCCTCCAGTCACAGCACCGGTGTTTGATGAAAATGTCATGGATCTCGTCGAAACTACATCTTCTCTGCCTGATCCAACTGCTCCACTTTCGCTTCATGAAAGTCGCGTAGACTTGGAGATTCAACGGTGGTCTGATGATGTAATTCCATTAAAATGCCTAGCAAGTGGTGGTATCGAATCATTACTTCACTATTGGAAGCGCATGAGAGACGAGTATCAGTACAATTTTCTGCCGAATGTCGCCCGAGTTATCTTCGCAGTGCCTGCGTCGTCGGCGCAGATTGAGCGCGACTTCGGTGTTTCAGGTATGATGGTAACCAGTCAGCGCACATCGTTGTCGGCCGAAAACATCGATATGTGTTCATTCATTAATCGGAACCGGAAGTTCATCGACATCACACAATGTGCTAAACTCAACAAGCAACAGGCTCGGGATGCTATTCCGGCCAATATCGCGATCGACCTCGAGCCGTCAGACGCAATGGCAATGTTTGAAAGCGATTGGGAAGCTGTACTCGCTCAAGGATTCTCTGCAACCATCTCGATGGAGATGTAGAATTTACATGAGACAGCCTTCTGCCAGTACACACATGAATATCTTCCATTCTCTCTTACACATGCATATGGACTCCAGCAGGGCATCGCTTTGATCGCAGTACCTCAACAGTAAGTAGTGAAAACCACATCCTGTTAAGGCCTAATACCCGCTTATCTACGTAGCGTAGAAGTTCGTTGCTGCACTGTTTTAATCACCGCATTCGTTGCTTGTCGGCGTGCTCTCTCCAAGATCGTCTCGCCAACATGTTTTGCAGGAGCCGCAGGCTTAGCCATCGCAAAATCTGTCGCACAAGAGATTAGGATCAAAATAATGCCTGGTAATCTTCACAACGTTCCCAAACCATACCTATTTTTTTGTGGCAGCATCGCTTTTTCTTTGGGACGGCTTGTTTGGGCACAGAACAAGTCGTGTTGTTTTCGCTGTTCTCACTCTCTATCAATTTCATTCCACCTGAGCGTAGATTGGACGAAGTGAGACCACCTTCACGGCCTTGAGCAGAGCTTTCTGGATTACTGCGGTGCTGCATCACGTCCTGTACACTCTTGGTTAACTTGTTCGCATTAAGTCTACGCTCAATAGCATGGTTTGCGATTTCTTCAACTCTATTTTCCATGGCTCGCAATGCTTCTTGAATTCGTGCTTCAAAGTGATCATCATCATGACAGCACTGACTCGTTTTGAGTTGTTCATTTACCTTGGATTCCAGTGCCTGTAATTGTCTTTTAATGGAAGATTCAGCTCGCACAAAGTTTTTCCGCTGAACGCGCAAAACATGCTGCTCCATTTTGGCTACCACATTTGCAGCATGATGCTCCGAATCAGCAACGATCTGTGCTCGTGATGCATCTAGTATCTCTTGAACCTTTTGCTCGAGTACCAAATCCTGTGCATCAGCGTACACTTTCAACTCGTTGGCTAAATTGGCTTGAGAGTCTGTTATATTTTCTTCAATCTGTGCTGCCACGGTCTTGAAGGTTGCTTCCGTTTTCTGCATGGCTTCATTGAGCTTGGCTTGTACTCGTTCCTCCAGGTGATCGCTGTCTCGTTGACTTCACTGTAAACACGGTCGTTGAGCAGTTGGAAATGCTGCGCTAGTGAGGCAACTGATGTAGAAGATGCATTATCTATCGCCGCTTGAACGCTTGTTCCAACGTTGCTGAGGGATGCTTGGATCTGGTTATCAAGTCGTTCTTGAACTCGCCGTTCAATGTTTACAACAGATGCTTGGAGCTGTTCATGAGACAAAACGAAAAAGTGATCTAATCTCCGCTCGAGATGAAGAGCATGTTCTTGTGCCCTCTGGTATGTCTCATCCAGTACATGAGCTAGACGAGCTTCTGTAGCTGCCACCAGTTGGTTGTCCAGAGTAACCACATCTTCTTGCATGAGTACTTGGCGACGGCGATGAACAGACGACCCTTGCTGTACGCAGTGCTCATCTGGCTCGTGGTTTGCCGTAGCAACTAGCGCGCAATTACCAGCTTGACTGTGGTTGGCAATTGCAGCCAAGGCATGCATCATCGTAGATTCTTTTGAGACCGCTCTCTTAAAGAGCCGCGCGCGGGGTCAGTACTTTTGACGAGTCACATCGCTCGAAAGCTAACCTTCTTCGCAGCGTTTCGCGTGTTCAATTCACCAGGTACGACTCAGCCGAAGCTCATAACTACCGCGAACCTACTGCACGAAGTTTTACAACTTCGGTCCAAAACCTCGGGAACCAGATTCGGCCTAGCTTCGTTTCAGACATGCTTGGAGCGCACCACACGAGTTCTACCAATTCTTTATGTGAATAAGCATCTATTTAAGAATCAATACAAGATGAGTGAGCTTACAACTCCAAGTCTTTCTGCTTCCATTTATGGCTATCTGGCATGCAGCGGTCGACGATACCTCAGTTTGCTTTGCGTGTGATGAAGGCTGAACAGAGCGCGTCGTATGCTGGTCGATGATCAAGACGCAGTCTTCTCCAGCGCTTTCTCAGTGATCCTGCTGTTTTACAACAGCCCTTCCCTTCGACCCTTTCGAGCGCCGTGTTCGTCTTTGAGTCCAAGTCTTCTGTCAGAGTCTAGAGCGCCTGCTTCCACAGTCGATACGCCACGCCGTCCCGCTCCAGTGGTGCAGCAGGTACGTCGACATCTCGCCCTCCTGATATCATCATGATATCAATGCACGCCTTCAGGTCAGCGCGGATAAACTGTTGCTTCTTCTGTGTTGCTGTGTGTCACAACTCTAGTGAGTACCAGTTGTACAAGCATCCAGCCAACGAATGCGCCTCGATCCGGACGTCGTTGCGTGGCGAAGGCTCGGGTGCTGCTGCGGAGCAGGTGCAGGCTGGTGTTTGGGCAGGGCTACGCGGCTTCTCTTCTTGCATAGCAACCAGCTTGTGCAGAGTGCGCTGCATCGTCGCCATGGAGGCAAGCATTTGTGTGACGGCTGCGGCAAGGGCTCTTGTATCTCCGCCGCTGCAACGTTCTCCAAGTTGAGCGTAGTTCTCGGTCTCCCAAGCCGTGCGAAGTTGGCTCCCCCAGTTGGCACAGGTTTCCAGCGACAGCCGTGACCCTAACACAGCATTGGTGGCGTCCAGCGCTTCGTGAAAGCTGTACAGGTAGTGAGATGTAAACCCTGTCGCTGCCTGCTCTCGGCCAACCGCAGCTGCAACGTCTTCGATATGAAGGAATAACGCGGCCAGCGCTGCATTCAGTACTCCAGCATCTACGTTGAGACTCGTGTCTGTGAAGCCGCTCACGTTCTTGAAGAGTTGACCACGCAGCGTTAGCAGCTGCGCATACTCCAGCGCTGGGAGCAGCTCCTTCAGCGTCGCGACGGACGGTGTGACACACGGGAGGTGCGGGTCCTTTTATTCAGCTAGGATTTTGCCGACGCTCTGGTCTTCTCGCGTGGTGGTGCCCACGTAAGCAAACGCTTTGGTCAGAGAGTCGAGCAGCCAAGTTCCATGAGTAGAGATCCACTGTATTACGAGCTGTGGTGACGCGTTCGTGTAGGTAGCAGAGCCACGCTTCAAGGAATGGCTACTAAGTCCCGCAGTAAGTTCAGGAGGTAGCGGTGCGGAAGCCTTGGCCAGTCGGTCGGACACCAATGTTATGATGTCATTTATGTACTTGGATACATTTGGTCTTCCTCTCACCCGCTTAGCAGTGGGTTCTCCATTGGCCTCAGCTGCATCCACCAGACTCTCCCAGTACAAATAGCTTCGTCTTGACTGTACGTCTTCTCACCCGGCAAATCGGAGCTGGCGGCGTGCGGCACCAGCGGAAACACGTAGCTGGAAGGCTCCGAGGCACCGACAAACAGCATTCCTAATCCGTGTAGCATACACTGCTCCGAGTGCGTCGCGGCCTTGTAGATAGAAATGCCTTGCACTACGGATGTCTTGATACGCGCAATATGCTGGAAGAGCTCCCCTGATGCCGACATTGATAGCTGGTTCTTCCTATCGAAGCAGGTATCTATAGCGCGACCAAACGTATGCCACATTAGTGTTAGTACGGCAGCATCATGCAAACTCTTGTGGCCTGACCCAACACCATTGATTGCGGTCTCCTGCACCAGCACACGCAGGTCATTGAGCGTGCAGCCCGGAGCTTCTCCAGTTTGCACGCCCGTCAGCAAATTTCGCTCCTCAATGGCAGCAGCCATTTTGTCGCGAATTTTTGCAATTCGCTTGCTGTCTGACAGATGTACAGGATAGCTCTCTCTGAGGAGGTTAAAGACTTGGGACATATAGTCCACGGCGGTAGCCTTCGCTAGAGGGCTTCCCCGAGCACTTGGCTTTGTTTGCAGGAATATTGAAAAGGCAGTTAGCAACGAATAGAAGTGTTGACTAGGCAGGGCATCAGGAGTTGACAGAGTCTTAGCAATACTAGCGATAGAGTCCTCATTCATGTTGCCAAGACTTAAGAATTCACCGAAGCATTTCATTAAAGCTGCCTCCTGCCCTGCTGTCCCTTGCCGGATGTCAAGCCCTCTCGCTGCTCGCTGCATCTTTTCAAATGCTTGTTGGTTAAAGGCTCCTCTACCACCGGTCACACAGAAATATTACATTGGGAATTTGAGGACAATTATGGATAATTAAATTTAAACTTGAATTTTGTATGTCAAGTTATCGGATAATCTCAGAAGATTCCCAAAATGATTGGGAACATGTTCGGACCTTTCGCTGATTGGATAAAAGTCAGAATGAAATGGTTCTGATTGGGCAGATACGATATTGGCATGACGACCACTTTATCCAGTTGGGAGAATGCTTACTTATCCTACAGTAATAGTAACTCTACGGCAGTAAGAGTACGATCCTCTTACTTTAGAGACTCTAACGGTTACTGGCATGTGTGACCGGATTTTATATCCTTTTATCAAAATCGCCTATTTTAACTTCCGAGCCAAATTTCTGAGACCTGGCTACATTTATACTTGGTTTCAGTATAATGGGATGAAAACGGCAGGCATTGCGTGTTAAGGGCAATACAGCATAGTGATACATGTATGTTATTTTTAAAATAACATATCACTTTGCTGTTTTGTCCTTGATTTTAGTTAGGACAAATCTTTTGCGTTCACTTGATTTAAGTATGTAGTTATTGCATTGCGTGATCTTTACAGTATAATAACTGTTATGAAAATACTTTGTTATAAACGACAAAGCAGCTTCACCTCTAATACAAGCTTCAAGTCCTTGATATCCGGTTTAAGGACAAATTCTGATTAAATACGACATACTTACCCCCCTTACCCCACTTACGGTTGTATATGACAACATCGTTTTTTGCACCTTTTGCGAACATGTTAAATACAACATGTTAAGACCGGCATATTTCGTGCAGATTTTGTACTTTTGTACCTTTGTACGCGGGTAAGTTGAATCCCTGAGGGAAAAAACTTTGTGATACATCTGTGTAAGATCAGTACATACGTATATTCTAAGACTGACTACATACACCGGCAGCAGTCTACTGCATAACACAACTGATTATTCATACCCTTGGAGCATTGACTTCGATATTGTTTGTGCCCATACAACAGCATGAACAATCCGTAAATGAAGATTATACTAGAATATGTATAGATATGAATTGTATGTGTGCAAAATTAAGAAATATCTGCGAACAAAGAATCGGAGTAGGCTGGCTTTGGTGAGCGCGCTTTTAGCAGTGGTAGTCCGGCTAAAAATAATACATTTATTGCGTGTCAATTGAAATTTATAGCAGTCTTGGTAACACGTCTGTCTTTGGCACCACGATATTCACAAAACGTGCATACCTAATAAAAAGGTGACTCGATCGTGAATGATTTACACTATTTTTTAAAGTTGGTTCACAGCGATGACGTTTATGACAACATGCATGGACAAAACCGAACGATGAAGTCGTCTTTGTTCTTCAATCCAGTTCTCGCATTTCAAAAAAATGCGACGTTTTCACAGCACAATTCTCGGTTTTGCCCCTCAAGAAGAGCAATGCCGTTTGGAGATGCAACTAAGCCTTTATGCGCAAATCCAAGTTTATTACTCGAGCAACCAGGCTGTTTTACAAATCAGAGATGAGTCTTAAATAAGAGTTGACTAAAATAAAATCGAGATTATAACTCAGTAATAAAAAGTCGAATGCCAAAGTATCTGCAATGCTCAATATGTGCAGAGCTATCGCCTATTAAATTTTGCGATTGTGTATCCTAAACGTCCGATAGCAAATCCGGTAATCAAAGCTTACGTATCATTCCACAATTTAAAAAAAAATGTTGCAAATCACATGCACCGCTAAATCCTTACTATTCCAGCGGCGCTAGCTGCACTCCGCCGACCGCTGCTCCAAAACTAGAGCTTCGGTAGACAAATCAAGAGCCCCAGTAATCGTTTTAGATATAGGACGCACTAGTTGTGTTACTAGTTTACGCTGAAATCGCGAAGCGCGAAATCGTAGACTAGCCGGAACACCTACAGTTGAGTCACGGCCCCTTGTTAAATGGATACTAGTGGAAGATCGTATCCATCTCCACAACTACTCATATAGATATTTGTGTGAACCTTCAAAAACGTGCAAATATGTTCTTTATACTGTTAAGAACTGAAACTCTGTCTCCTCGTTACCAGTTTGGCCGTCATCGTCAACGCCAGCACGTCCCGTTTCATCGCCTCTTGCATCTTGCCTGACCACAAAACTATCGATCTTGTTCGTCGTCAATCTCTTGTAGTGAAATGGCTCTTTCACGTCAGCTTAGTAAACTCAGCGTAGAAGTGGGAAAGGTGGTTGTCGAGTAGTCACTCAACGATCCCTGAAAGCATTGGGCCCAGATTTGGTTTTAGTCGAAACGGAGATACCGTAAACGAGCTCCAAAAGGACATGTTCGTTGATGGGGTGCTGTATTAAATAGGATTTGAAAGCGTACAGCGGCGAACAACATCTCCTTCGTGAGCTTTCGGTGGTATCCTTTCTTGTGTGGTTGAGCAGGTTTCCCTTGGACATGCTGCGACATAGTATTTGCGCACCATCAACTCGTGTTGCTATCTGCTTCGTATCCCACGCTAGCGGTATGTCAACAAATAGCCCCGCTTCGCTGCTGTGGCACTTCAACCAGACAGTCAATTTGATGTTCCTTCCTTCGACTCATACGAGCCGCCAATGCTCCTTCTCTTCTTTTTCTCTCAAGCGCTAGGCTGTTTGCCTTCTCAGCATCGATCTGTGCTTTCTGGTAGGCCATCATGCGCATGGAGCTTTATCGTCTTGATGTTGCCAATCGACTCACTTGCTTGCTCTGGCGCTTTACGCAGCAGACCGAAATGTGCTGTGGCTGGATGTCCCACGCGCACTCAGTTGAACGACAAATCGAGCGCCACAAACTGTGGCGGGTTTGTGACAACATCGGACTAGCTAATGGCAGCAAGGGTGGCAGGGCAGACAGCATACCTGAGACAGCAAACGGGCAAACGAACGAGTGCAAAGGTTGCAAAAGTCTGCTGCTTGACGGGATAAAACTTGGGTCTTCAGATATGCGGTGCTGACGCTCTCCACAACTAAGTTAATCGATTCAGTGATGAAATAAAACGCTACCTCTCGCGCCCCGAAATTTGCCACGACGTCACCACGGCACAATGTATCCCACGCGTACAGCTGTCCAACACACGCCCCCGCTTCGTTGCGGGCTGTTCAACCAGACAGGCCAACCGCCGATTTGCCGCCATATCGACTGAATACGAGCCGCCAGCATGCGCCGCAATCATTTCGCACTCAAGTCGGGCTGAGAGTCTTTTCGGTCTTGCACTTCGATCCACTGCGTCATGGAGCTCGGGCGCTGATATTGGAACCGACTCACCGCCGCTCTGACCATACACAGCGGTAACCGAAATGTGCCTGACTGAGGCTCGAACCACGCGCACTGAGTTGACCGACAAATCGAGCGCCATTCTAACTGTGGCGGCGTTTGTGACAACATCGGACTAGCTAATGGTCAGCACGGGTGGCAGGCCATGGCAGACAGCATACCTGAGACAGCAAACGGGCAAACGAACGAGTGCAAAAGGTTGCAAAACTGCCGCGACCCGGGATCGAACCAGGGACCTTCAGATCTTCAGTCTGACGCTCTCCCAACTGAGCTATCGAGGCAACAGAAATCAAACCTACCCACGCGCCCCGAAATTTGCCACGCACGCACGCGCGCTACAACGTATCCCACGCGTACAGCTGTCCAACACACGCCCCCGCTTCGCTGCGGGCTACCCAACCAGACAGGCCAACCGCCGATGTGCCGCCATATCGACTCATACGAGCCGCCAGCATGCGCCGCAATCATTTCGCACTCAAGCGGGCTGAGAGTCTTTTTCGATCTTGTACTTCGATCCACTGCGTCATGGAGCTCGGGCGCTGATATTGGAACCGACTCACCGCCGCTCTGACCATACACAGCGGTAACCGAAATGTGCCTGACTGAGGCTCGAACCACGCGCACTGAGTTGACCGACAAATCGAGCGCCATTCTAACTGTGGCGGCGTTTGTGACAACATCGGACTAGCTAATGGTCAGCACGGGTGGCAGGCCATGGCAGACAGCATACCTGAGACAGCAAACGGGCAAACGAACGAGTGCAAAGGTTGCAAAACTGCCGCGACCCGGGATCGAACCAGGGACCTTCAGATCTTCAGTCTGACGCTCTCCCAACTGAGCTATCGAGGCAACAGAAATCAAACCTACCCACGCGCCCCGAAATTTGCCACGCACGCACGCGCGCTACAACGTATCCCACGCGTACAGCTGTCCAACACACGCCCCCGCTTCGCTGCGGGCTACCCAACCAGACAGGCCAACCGCCGATGTGCCGCCATATCGACTCATACGAGCCGCCAGCATGCGCCGCAATCATTTCGCACTCAAGCGGGCTGAGAGTCTTTTTCGATCTTGTACTTCGATCCACTGCGTCATGGAGCTCGGGCGCTGATATTGGAACCGACTCACCGCCGCTCTGACCATACACAGCGGTAACCGAAATGTGCCTGACTGAGGCTCGAACCACGCGCACTGAGTTGACCGACAAATCGAGCGCCATTCTAACTGTGGCGGCGTTTGTGACAACATCGGACTAGCTAATGGTCAGCACGGGTGGCAGGCCATGGCAGACAGCATACCTGAGACAGCAAACGGGCAAACGAACGAGTGCAAAAGGTTGCAAAACTGCCGCGACCCGGGATCGAACCAGGGACCTTCAGATCTTCAGTCTGACGCTCTCCCAACTGAGCTATCGAGGCAACAGAAATCAAACCTACCCACGCGCCCCGAAATTTGCCACGCACGCACGCGCGCTACAACGTATCCCACGCGTACAGCTGTCCAACACACGCCCCGCTTCGCTGCGGGCTACCCAACCAGACAGGCCAACCGCCGATGTGCCGCCATATCGACTCATACGAGCCGCCAGCATGCGCCGCAATCATTTCGCACTCAAGCGGGCTGAGAGTCTTTTTCGATCTTGTACTTCGATCCACTGCGTCATGGAGCTCGGGCGCTGATATTGGAACCGACTCACCGCCGCTCTGACCATACACAGCGGTAACCGAAATGTGCCTGACTGAGGCTCGAACCACGCGCACTGAGTTGACCGACAAATCGAGCGCCATTCTAACTGTGGCGGCGTTTGTGACAACATCGGACTAGCTAATGGTCAGCACGGGTGGCAGGCCATGGCAGACAGCATACCTGAGACAGCAAACGGGCAAACGAACGAGTGCAAAGGTTGCAAAACTGCCGCGACCCGGGATCGAACCAGGGACCTTCAGATCTTCAGTCTGACGCTCTCCCAACTGAGCTATCGAGGCAACAGAAATCAAACCTACCCACGCGCCCCGAAATTTGCCACGCACGCACGCGCGCTACAACGTATCCCACGCGTACAGCTGTCCAACACACGCCCCCGCTTCGCTGCGGGCTACCCAACCAGACAGGCCAACCGCCGATGTGCCGCCATATCGACTCATACGAGCCGCCAGCATGCGCCGCAATCATTTCGCACTCAAGCGGGCTGAGAGTCTTTTTCGATCTTGTACTTCGATCCACTGCGTCATGGAGCTCGGGCGCTGATATTGGAACCGACTCACCGCCGCTCTGACCATACACAGCGGTAACCGAAATGTGCCTGACTGAGGCTCGAACCACGCGCACTGAGTTGACCGACAAATCGAGCGCCATTCTAACTGTGGCGGCGTTTGTGACAACATCGGACTAGCTAATGGTCAGCACGGGTGGCAGGCCATGGCAGACAGCATACCTGAGACAGCAAACGGGCAAACGAACGAGTGCAAAAGGTTGCAAAACTGCCGCGACCCGGGATCGAACCAGGGACCTTCAGATCTTCAGTCTGACGCTCTCCCAACTGAGCTATCGAGGCAACAGAAATCAAACCTACCCACGCGCCCCGAAATTTGCCACGCACGCACGCGCGCTACAACGTATCCCACGCGTACAGCTGTCCAACACACGCCCCGCTTCGCTGCGGGCTACCCAACCAGACAGGCCAACCGCCGATGTGCCGCCATATCGACTCATACGAGCCGCCAGCATGCGCCGCAATCATTTCGCACTCAAGCGGGCTGAGAGTCTTTTTCGATCTTGTACTTCGATCCACTGCGTCATGGAGCTCGGGCGCTGATATTGGAACCGACTCACCGCCGCTCTGACCATACACAGCGGTAACCGAAATGTGCCTGACTGAGGCTCGAACCACGCGCACTGAGTTGACCGACAAATCGAGCGCCATTCTAACTGTGGCGGCGTTTGTGACAACATCGGACTAGCTAATGGTCAGCACGGGTGGCAGGCCATGGCAGACAGCATACCTGAGACAGCAAACGGGCAAACGAACGAGTGCAAAGGTTGCAAAACTGCCGCGACCCGGGATCGAACCAGGGACCTTCAGATCTTCAGTCTGACGCTCTCCCAACTGAGCTATCGAGGCAACAGAAATCAAACCTACCCACGCGCCCCGAAATTTGCCACGCGCGCTACAACGTATCCCACGCGTACAGCTGTCCAACACACGCCCCCGCTTCGCTGCGGGCTACCCAACCAGACAGGCCAACCGCCGATGTGCCGCCATATCGACTCATACGAGCCGCCAGCATGCGCCGCAATCATTTCGCACTCAAGCGGGCTGAGAGTCTTTTTCGATCTTGTACTTCGATCCACTGCGTCATGGAGCTCGGGCGCTGATATTGGAACCGACTCACCGCCGCTCTGACCATACACAGCGGTAACCGAAATGTGCCTGACTGAGGCTCGAACCACGCGCACTGAGTTGACCGACAAATCGAGCGCCATTCTAACTGTGGCGGCGTTTGTGACAACATCGGACTAGCTAATGGTCAGCACGGGTGGCAGGCCATGGCAGACAGCATACCTGAGACAGCAAACGGGCAAACGAACGAGTGCAAAAGGTTGCAAAACTGCCGCGACCCGGGATCGAACCAGGGACCTTCAGATCTTCAGTCTGACGCTCTCCCAACTGAGCTATCGAGGCAACAGAAATCAAACCTACCCACGCGCCCCGAAATTTGCCACGCACGCACGCGCGCTACAACGTATCCCACGCGTACAGCTGTCCAACACACGCCCCCGCTTCGCTGCGGGCTACCCAACCAGACAGGCCAACCGCCGATGTGCCGCCATATCGACTCATACGAGCCGCCAGCATGCGCCGCAATCATTTCGCACTCAAGCGGGCTGAGAGTCTTTTTCGATCTTGTACTTCGATCCACTGCGTCATGGAGCTCGGGCGCTGATATTGGAACCGACTCACCGCCGCTCTGACCATACACAGCGGTAACCGAAATGTGCCTGACTGAGGCTCGAACCACGCGCACTGAGTTGACCGACAAATCGAGCGCCATTCTAACTGTGGCGGCGTTTGTGACAACATCGGACTAGCTAATGGTCAGCACGGGTGGCAGGCCATGGCAGACAGCATACCTGAGACAGCAAACGGGCAAACGAACGAGTGCAAAAGGTTGCAAAACTGCCGCGACCCGGGATCGAACCAGGGACCTTCAGATCTTCAGTCTGACGCTCTCCCAACTGAGCTATCGAGGCAACAGAAATCAAACCTACCCACGCGCCCCGAAATTTGCCACGCACGCACGCGCGCTACAACGTATCCCACGCGTACAGCTGTCCAACACACGCCCCGCTTCGCTGCGGGCTACCCAACCAGACAGGCCAACCGCCGATGTGCCGCCATATCGACTCATACGAGCCGCCAGCATGCGCCGCAATCATTTCGCACTCAAGCGGGCTGAGAGTCTTTTTCGATCTTGTACTTCGATCCACTGCGTCATGGAGCTCGGGCGCTGATATTGGAACCGACTCACCGCCGCTCTGACCATACACAGCGGTAACCGAAATGTGCCTGACTGAGGCTCGAACCACGCGCACTGAGTTGACCGACAAATCGAGCGCCATTCTAACTGTGGCGGCGTTTGTGACAACATCGGACTAGCTAATGGTCAGCACGGGTGGCAGGCCATGGCAGACAGCATACCTGAGACAGCAAACGGGCAAACGAACGAGTGCAAAAGGTTGCAAAACTGCCGCGACCCGGGATCGAACCAGGGACCTTCAGATCTTCAGTCTGACGCTCTCCCAACTGAGCTATCGAGGCAACAGAAATCAAACCTACCCACGCGCCCCGAAATTTGCCACGCACGCACGCGCGCTACAACGTATCCCACGCGTACAGCTGTCCAACACACGCCCCCGCTTCGCTGCGGGCTACCCAACCAGACAGGCCAACCGCCGATGTGCCGCCATATCGACTCATACGAGCCGCCAGCATGCGCCGCAATCATTTCGCACTCAAGCGGGCTGAGAGTCTTTTTCGATCTTGTACTTCGATCCACTGCGTCATGGAGCTCGGGCGCTGATATTGGAACCGACTCACCGCCGCTCTGACCATACACAGCGGTAACCGAAATGTGCCTGACTGAGGCTCGAACCACGCGCACTGAGTTGACCGACAAATCGAGCGCCATTCTAACTGTGGCGGCGTTTGTGACAACATCGGACTAGCTAATGGTCAGCACGGGTGGCAGGCCATGGCAGACAGCATACCTGAGACAGCAAACGGGCAAACGAACGAGTGCAAAAGGTTGCAAAACTGCCGCGACCCGGGATCGAACCAGGGACCTTCAGATCTTCAGTCTGACGCTCTCCCAACTGAGCTATCGAGGCAACAGAAATCAAACCTACCCACGCGCCCCGAAATTTGCCACGCACGCACGCGCGCTACAACGTATCCCACGCGTACAGCTGTCCAACACACGCCCCCGCTTCGCTGCGGGCTACCCAACCAGACAGGCCAACCGCCGATGTGCCGCCATATCGACTCATACGAGCCGCCAGCATGCGCCGCAATCATTTCGCACTCAAGCGGGCTGAGAGTCTTTTTCGATCTTGTACTTCGATCCACTGCGTCATGGAGCTCGGGCGCTGATATTGGAACCGACTCACCGCCGCTCTGACCATACACAGCGGTAACCGAAATGTGCCTGACTGAGGCTCGAACCACGCGCACTGAGTTGACCGACAAATCGAGCGCCATTCTAACTGTGGCGGCGTTTGTGACAACATCGGACTAGCTAATGGTCAGCACGGGTGGCAGGCCATGGCAGACAGCATACCTGAGACAGCAAACGGGCAAACGAACGAGTGCAAAAGGTTGCAAAACTGCCGCGACCCGGGATCGAACCAGGGACCTTCAGATCTTCAGTCTGACGCTCTCCCAACTGAGCTATCGAGGCAACAGAAATCAAACCTACCCACGCGCCCCGAAATTTGCCACGCACGCACGCGCGCTACAACGTATCCCACGCGTACAGCTGTCCAACACACGCCCCCGCTTCGCTGCGGGCTACCCAACCAGACAGGCCAACCGCCGATGTGCCGCCATATCGACTCATACGAGCCGCCAGCATGCGCCGCAATCATTTCGCACTCAAGCGGGCTGAGAGTCTTTTTCGATCTTGTACTTCGATCCACTGCGTCATGGAGCTCGGGCGCTGATATTGGAACCGACTCACCGCCGCTCTGACCATACACAGCGGTAACCGAAATGTGCCTGACTGAGGCTCGAACCACGCGCACTGAGTTGACCGACAAATCGAGCGCCATTCTAACTGTGGCGGCGTTTGTGACAACATCGGACTAGCTAATGGTCAGCACGGGTGGCAGGCCATGGCAGACAGCATACCTGAGACAGCAAACGGGCAAACGAACGAGTGCAAAAGGTTGCAAAACTGCCGCGACCCGGGATCGAACCAGGGACCTTCAGATCTTCAGTCTGACGCTCTCCCAACTGAGCTATCGAGGCAACAGAAATCAAACCTACCCACGCGCCCCGAAATTTGCCACGCACGCACGCGCGCTACAACGTATCCCACGCGTACAGCTGTCCAACACACGCCCCCGCTTCGCTGCGGGCTACCCAACCAGACAGGCCAACCGCCGATGTGCCGCCATATCGACTCATACGAGCCGCCAGCATGCGCCGCAATCATTTCGCACTCAAGCGGGCTGAGAGTCTTTTTCGATCTTGTACTTCGATCCACTGCGTCATGGAGCTCGGGCGCTGATATTGGAACCGACTCACCGCCGCTCTGACCATACACAGCGGTAACCGAAATGTGCCTGACTGAGGCTCGAACCACGCGCACTGAGTTGACCGACAAATCGAGCGCCATTCTAACTGTGGCGGCGTTTGTGACAACATCGGACTAGCTAATGGTCAGCACGGGTGGCAGGCCATGGCAGACAGCATACCTGAGACAGCAAACGGGCAAACGAACGAGTGCAAAAGGTTGCAAAACTGCCGCGACCCGGGATCGAACCAGGGACCTTCAGATCTTCAGTCTGACGCTCTCCCAACTGAGCTATCGAGGCAACAGAAATCAAACCTACCCACGCGCCCCGAAATTTGCCACGCACGCACGCGCGCTACAACGTATCCCACGCGTACAGCTGTCCAACACACGCCCCGCTTCGCTGCGGGCTACCCAACCAGACAGGCCAACCGCCGATGTGCCGCCATATCGACTCATACGAGCCGCCAGCATGCGCCGCAATCATTTCGCACTCAAGCGGGCTGAGAGTCTTTTCGATCTTGTACTTCGATCCACTGCGTCATGGAGCTCGGGCGCTGATATTGGAACCGACTCACCGCCGCTCTGACCATACACAGCGGTAACCGAAATGTGCCTGACTGAGGCTCGAACCACGCGCACTGAGTTGACCGACAAATCGAGCGCCATTCTAACTGTGGCGGCGTTTGTGACAACATCGGACTAGCTAATGGTCAGCACGGGTGGCAGGCCATGGCAGACAGCATACCTGAGACAGCAAACGGGCAAACGAACGAGTGCAAAAGGTTGCAAAACTGCCGCGACCCGGGATCGAACCAGGGACCTTCAGATCTTCAGTCTGACGCTCTCCCAACTGAGCTATCGAGGCAACAGAAATCAAACCTACCCACGCGCCCCGAAATTTGCCACGCACGCACGCGCGCTACAACGTATCCCACGCGTACAGCTGTCCAACACACGCCCCGCTTCGCTGCGGGCTACCCAACCAGACAGGCCAACCGCCGATGTGCCGCCATATCGACTCATACGAGCCGCCAGCATGCGCCGCAATCATTTCGCACTCAAGCGGGCTGAGAGTCTTTTCGATCTTGTACTTCGATCCACTGCGTCATGGAGCTCGGGCGCTGATATTGGAACCGACTCACCGCCGCTCTGACCATACACAGCGGTAACCGAAATGTGCCTGACTGAGGCTCGAACCACGCGCACTGAGTTGACCGACAAATCGAGCGCCATTCTAACTGTGGCGGCGTTTGTGACAACATCGGACTAGCTAATGGTCAGCACGGGTGGCAGGCCATGGCAGACAGCATACCTGAGACAGCAAACGGGCAAACGAACGAGTGCAAAAGGTTGCAAAACTGCCGCGACCCGGGATCGAACCAGGGACCTTCAGATCTTCAGTCTGACGCTCTCCCAACTGAGCTATCGAGGCAACAGAAATCAAACCTACCCACGCGCCCCGAAATTTGCCACGCACGCACGCGCGCTACAACGTATCCCACGCGTACAGCTGTCCAACACACGCCCCCGCTTCGCTGCGGGCTACCCAACCAGACAGGCCAACCGCCGATGTGCCGCCATATCGACTCATACGAGCCGCCAGCATGCGCCGCAATCATTTCGCACTCAAGCGGGCTGAGAGTCTTTTCGATCTTGTACTTCGATCCACTGCGTCATGGAGCTCGGGCGCTGATATTGGAACCGACTCACCGCCGCTCTGACCATACACAGCGGTAACCGAAATGTGCCTGACTGAGGCTCGAACCACGCGCACTGAGTTGACCGACAAATCGAGCGCCATTCTAACTGTGGCGGCGTTTGTGACAACATCGGACTAGCTAATGGTCAGCACGGGTGGCAGGCCATGGCAGACAGCATACCTGAGACAGCAAACGGGCAAACGAACGAGTGCAAAAGGTTGCAAAACTGCCGCGACCCGGGATCGAACCAGGGACCTTCAGATCTTCAGTCTGACGCTCTCCCAACTGAGCTATCGAGGCAACAGAAATCAAACCTACCCACGCGCCCCGAAATTTGCCACGCACGCACGCGCGCTACAACGTATCCCACGCGTACAGCTGTCCAACACACGCCCCGCTTCGCTGCGGGCTACCCAACCAGACAGGCCAACCGCCGATGTGCCGCCATATCGACTCATACGAGCCGCCAGCATGCGCCGCAATCATTTCGCACTCAAGCGGGCTGAGAGTCTTTTCGATCTTGTACTTCGATCCACTGCGTCATGGAGCTCGGGCGCTGATATTGGAACCGACTCACCGCCGCTCTGACCATACACAGCGGTAACCGAAATGTGCCTGACTGAGGCTCGAACCACGCGCACTGAGTTGACCGACAAATCGAGCGCCATTCTAACTGTGGCGGCGTTTGTGACAACATCGGACTAGCTAATGGTCAGCACGGGTGGCAGGCCATGGCAGACAGCATACCTGAGACAGCAAACGGGCAAACGAACGAGTGCAAAAGGTTGCAAAACTGCCGCGACCCGGGATCGAACCAGGGACCTTCAGATCTTCAGTCTGACGCTCTCCCAACTGAGCTATCGAGGCAACAGAAATCAAACCTACCCACGCGCCCCGAAATTTGCCACGCACGCACGCGCGCTACAACGTATCCCACGCGTACAGCTGTCCAACACACGCCCCGCTTCGCTGCGGGCTACCCAACCAGACAGGCCAACCGCCGATGTGCCGCCATATCGACTCATACGAGCCGCCAGCATGCGCCGCAATCATTTCGCACTCAAGCGGGCTGAGAGTCTTTTCGATCTTGTACTTCGATCCACTGCGTCATGGAGCTCGGGCGCTGATATTGGAACCGACTCACCGCCGCTCTGACCATACACAGCGGTAACCGAAATGTGCCTGACTGAGGCTCGAACCACGCGCACTGAGTTGACCGACAAATCGAGCGCCATTCTAACTGTGGCGGCGTTTGTGACAACATCGGACTAGCTAATGGTCAGCACGGGTGGCAGGCCATGGCAGACAGCATACCTGAGACAGCAAACGGGCAAACGAACGAGTGCAAAAGGTTGCAAAACTGCCGCGACCCGGGATCGAACCAGGGACCTTCAGATCTTCAGTCTGACGCTCTCCCAACTGAGCTATCGAGGCAACAGAAATCAAACCTACCCACGCGCCCCGAAATTTGCCACGCACGCACGCGCGCTACAACGTATCCCACGCGTACAGCTGTCCAACACACGCCCCGCTTCGCTGCGGGCTACCCAACCAGACAGGCCAACCGCCGATGTGCCGCCATATCGACTCATACGAGCCGCCAGCATGCGCCGCAATCATTTCGCACTCAAGCGGGCTGAGAGTCTTTTCGATCTTGTACTTCGATCCACTGCGTCATGGAGCTCGGGCGCTGATATTGGAACCGACTCACCGCCGCTCTGACCATACACAGCGGTAACCGAAATGTGCCTGACTGAGGCTCGAACCACGCGCACTGAGTTGACCGACAAATCGAGCGCCATTCTAACTGTGGCGGCGTTTGTGACAACATCGGACTAGCTAATGGTCAGCACGGGTGGCAGGCCATGGCAGACAGCATACCTGAGACAGCAAACGGGCAAACGAACGAGTGCAAAAGGTTGCAAAACTGCCGCGACCCGGGATCGAACCAGGGACCTTCAGATCTTCAGTCTGACGCTCTCCCAACTGAGCTATCGAGGCAACAGAAATCAAACCTACCCACGCGCCCCGAAATTTGCCACGCACGCACGCGCGCTACAACGTATCCCACGCGTACAGCTGTCCAACACACGCCCCGCTTCGCTGCGGGCTACCCAACCAGACAGGCCAACCGCCGATGTGCCGCCATATCGACTCATACGAGCCGCCAGCATGCGCCGCAATCATTTCGCACTCAAGCGGGCTGAGAGTCTTTTCGATCTTGTACTTCGATCCACTGCGTCATGGAGCTCGGGCGCTGATATTGGAACCGACTCACCGCCGCTCTGACCATACACAGCGGTAACCGAAATGTGCCTGACTGAGGCTCGAACCACGCGCACTGAGTTGACCGACAAATCGAGCGCCATTCTAACTGTGGCGGCGTTTGTGACAACATCGGACTAGCTAATGGTCAGCACGGGTGGCAGGCCATGGCAGACAGCATACCTGAGACAGCAAACGGGCAAACGAACGAGTGCAAAAGGTTGCAAAACTGCCGCGACCCGGGATCGAACCAGGGACCTTCAGATCTTCAGTCTGACGCTCTCCCAACTGAGCTATCGAGGCAACAGAAATCAAACCTACCCACGCGCCCCGAAATTTGCCACGCACGCACGCGCGCTACAACGTATCCCACGCGTACAGCTGTCCAACACACGCCCCGCTTCGCTGCGGGCTACCCAACCAGACAGGCCAACCGCCGATGTGCCGCCATATCGACTCATACGAGCCGCCAGCATGCGCCGCAATCATTTCGCACTCAAGCGGGCTGAGAGTCTTTTCGATCTTGTACTTCGATCCACTGCGTCATGGAGCTCGGGCGCTGATATTGGAACCGACTCACCGCCGCTCTGACCATACACAGCGGTAACCGAAATGTGCCTGACTGAGGCTCGAACCACGCGCACTGAGTTGACCGACAAATCGAGCGCCATTCTAACTGTGGCGGCGTTTGTGACAACATCGGACTAGCTAATGGTCAGCACGGGTGGCAGGCCATGGCAGACAGCATACCTGAGACAGCAAACGGGCAAACGAACGAGTGCAAAAGGTTGCAAAACTGCCGCGACCCGGGATCGAACCAGGGACCTTCAGATCTTCAGTCTGACGCTCTCCCAACTGAGCTATCGAGGCAACAGAAATCAAACCTACCCACGCGCCCCGAAATTTGCCACGCACGCACGCGCGCTACAACGTATCCCACGCGTACAGCTGTCCAACACACGCCCCGCTTCGCTGCGGGCTACCCAACCAGACAGGCCAACCGCCGATGTGCCGCCATATCGACTCATACGAGCCGCCAGCATGCGCCGCAATCATTTCGCACTCAAGCGGGCTGAGAGTCTTTTTCGATCTTGTACTTCGATCCACTGCGTCATGGAGCTCGGGCGCTGATATTGGAACCGACTCACCGCCGCTCTGACCATACACAGCGGTAACCGAAATGTGCCTGACTGAGGCTCGAACCACGCGCACTGAGTTGACCGACAAATCGAGCGCCATTCTAACTGTGGCGGCGTTTGTGACAACATCGGACTAGCTAATGGTCAGCACGGGTGGCAGGCCATGGCAGACAGCATACCTGAGACAGCAAACGGGCAAACGAACGAGTGCAAAAGGTTGCAAAACTGCCGCGACCCGGGATCGAACCAGGGACCTTCAGATCTTCAGTCTGACGCTCTCCCAACTGAGCTATCGAGGCAACAGAAATCAAACCTACCCACGCGCCCCGAAATTTGCCACGCACGCACGCGCGCTACAACGTATCCCACGCGTACAGCTGTCCAACACACGCCCCGCTTCGCTGCGGGCTACCCAACCAGACAGGCCAACCGCCGATGTGCCGCCATATCGACTCATACGAGCCGCCAGCATGCGCCGCAATCATTTCGCACTCAAGCGGGCTGAGAGTCTTTTTCGATCTTGTACTTCGATCCACTGCGTCATGGAGCTCGGGCGCTGATATTGGAACCGACTCACCGCCGCTCTGACCATACACAGCGGTAACCGAAATGTGCCTGACTGAGGCTCGAACCACGCGCACTGAGTTGACCGACAAATCGAGCGCCATTCTAACTGTGGCGGCGTTTGTGACAACATCGGACTAGCTAATGGTCAGCACGGGTGGCAGGCCATGGCAGACAGCATACCTGAGACAGCAAACGGGCAAACGAACGAGTGCAAAAGGTTGCAAAACTGCCGCGACCCGGGATCGAACCAGGGACCTTCAGATCTTCAGTCTGACGCTCTCCCAACTGAGCTATCGAGGCAACAGAAATCAAACCTACCCACGCGCCCCGAAATTTGCCACGCACGCACGCGCGCTACAACGTATCCCACGCGTACAGCTGTCCAACACACGCCCCCGCTTCGCTGCGGGCTACCCAACCAGACAGGCCAACCGCCGATGTGCCGCCATATCGACTCATACGAGCCGCCAGCATGCGCCGCAATCATTTCGCACTCAAGCGGGCTGAGAGTCTTTTTCGATCTTGTACTTCGATCCACTGCGTCATGGAGCTCGGGCGCTGATATTGGAACCGACTCACCGCCGCTCTGACCATACACAGCGGTAACCGAAATGTGCCTGACTGAGGCTCGAACCACGCGCACTGAGTTGACCGACAAATCGAGCGCCATTCTAACTGTGGCGGCGTTTGTGACAACATCGGACTAGCTAATGGTCAGCACGGGTGGCAGGCCATGGCAGACAGCATACCTGAGACAGCAAACGGGCAAACGAACGAGTGCAAAAGGTTGCAAAACTGCCGCGACCCGGGATCGAACCAGGGACCTTCAGATCTTCAGTCTGACGCTCTCCCAACTGAGCTATCGAGGCAACAGAAATCAAACCTACCCACGCGCCCCGAAATTTGCCACGCACGCACGCGCGCTACAACGTATCCCACGCGTACAGCTGTCCAACACACGCCCCCGCTTCGCTGCGGGCTACCCAACCAGACAGGCCAACCGCCGATGTGCCGCCATATCGACTCATACGAGCCGCCAGCATGCGCCGCAATCATTTCGCACTCAAGCGGGCTGAGAGTCTTTTCGATCTTGTACTTCGATCCACTGCGTCATGGAGCTCGGGCGCTGATATTGGAACCGACTCACCGCCGCTCTGACCATACACAGCGGTAACCGAAATGTGCCTGACTGAGGCTCGAACCACGCGCACTGAGTTGACCGACAAATCGAGCGCCATTCTAACTGTGGCGGCGTTTGTGACAACATCGGACTAGCTAATGGTCAGCACGGGTGGCAGGCCATGGCAGACAGCATACCTGAGACAGCAAACGGGCAAACGAACGAGTGCAAAAGGTTGCAAAACTGCCGCGACCCGGGATCGAACCAGGGACCTTCAGATCTTCAGTCTGACGCTCTCCCAACTGAGCTATCGAGGCAACAGAAATCAAACCTACCCACGCGCCCCGAAATTTGCCACGCACGCACGCGCGCTACAACGTATCCCACGCGTACAGCTGTCCAACACACGCCCCCGCTTCGCTGCGGGCTACCCAACCAGACAGGCCAACCGCCGATGTGCCGCCATATCGACTCATACGAGCCGCCAGCATGCGCCGCAATCATTTCGCACTCAAGCGGGCTGAGAGTCTTTTTCGATCTTGTACTTCGATCCACTGCGTCATGGAGCTCGGGCGCTGATATTGGAACCGACTCACCGCCGCTCTGACCATACACAGCGGTAACCGAAATGTGCCTGACTGAGGCTCGAACCACGCGCACTGAGTTGACCGACAAATCGAGCGCCATTCTAACTGTGGCGGCGTTTGTGACAACATCGGACTAGCTAATGGTCAGCACGGGTGGCAGGCCATGGCAGACAGCATACCTGAGACAGCAAACGGGCAAACGAACGAGTGCAAAAGGTTGCAAAACTGCCGCGACCCGGGATCGAACCAGGGACCTTCAGATCTTCAGTCTGACGCTCTCCCAACTGAGCTATCGAGGCAACAGAAATCAAACCTACCCACGCGCCCCGAAATTTGCCACGCACGCACGCGCGCTACAACGTATCCCACGCGTACAGCTGTCCAACACACGCCCCCGCTTCGCTGCGGGCTACCCAACCAGACAGGCCAACCGCCGATGTGCCGCCATATCGACTCATACGAGCCGCCAGCATGCGCCGCAATCATTTCGCACTCAAGCGGGCTGAGAGTCTTTTTCGATCTTGTACTTCGATCCACTGCGTCATGGAGCTCGGGCGCTGATATTGGAACCGACTCACCGCCGCTCTGACCATACACAGCGGTAACCGAAATGTGCCTGACTGAGGCTCGAACCACGCGCACTGAGTTGACCGACAAATCGAGCGCCATTCTAACTGTGGCGGCGTTTGTGACAACATCGGACTAGCTAATGGTCAGCACGGGTGGCAGGCCATGGCAGACAGCATACCTGAGACAGCAAACGGGCAAACGAACGAGTGCAAAAGGTTGCAAAACTGCCGCGACCCGGGATCGAACCAGGGACCTTCAGATCTTCAGTCTGACGCTCTCCCAACTGAGCTATCGAGGCAACAGAAATCAAACCTACCCACGCGCCCCGAAATTTGCCACGCACGCACGCGCGCTACAACGTATCCCACGCGTACAGCTGTCCAACACACGCCCCCGCTTCGCTGCGGGCTACCCAACCAGACAGGCCAACCGCCGATGTGCCGCCATATCGACTCATACGAGCCGCCAGCATGCGCCGCAATCATTTCGCACTCAAGCGGGCTGAGAGTCTTTTTCGATCTTGTACTTCGATCCACTGCGTCATGGAGCTCGGGCGCTGATATTGGAACCGACTCACCGCCGCTCTGACCATACACAGCGGTAACCGAAATGTGCCTGACTGAGGCTCGAACCACGCGCACTGAGTTGACCGACAAATCGAGCGCCATTCTAACTGTGGCGGCGTTTGTGACAACATCGGACTAGCTAATGGTCAGCACGGGTGGCAGGCCATGGCAGACAGCATACCTGAGACAGCAAACGGGCAAACGAACGAGTGCAAAAGGTTGCAAAACTGCCGCGACCCGGGATCGAACCAGGGACCTTCAGATCTTCAGTCTGACGCTCTCCCAACTGAGCTATCGAGGCAACAGAAATCAAACCTACCCACGCGCCCCGAAATTTGCCACGCACGCACGCGCGCTACAACGTATCCCACGCGTACAGCTGTCCAACACACGCCCCCGCTTCGCTGCGGGCTACCCAACCAGACAGGCCAACCGCCGATGTGCCGCCATATCGACTCATACGAGCCGCCAGCATGCGCCGCAATCATTTCGCACTCAAGCGGGCTGAGAGTCTTTTTCGATCTTGTACTTCGATCCACTGCGTCATGGAGCTCGGGCGCTGATATTGGAACCGACTCACCGCCGCTCTGACCATACACAGCGGTAACCGAAATGTGCCTGACTGAGGCTCGAACCACGCGCACTGAGTTGACCGACAAATCGAGCGCCATTCTAACTGTGGCGGCGTTTGTGACAACATCGGACTAGCTAATGGTCAGCACGGGTGGCAGGCCATGGCAGACAGCATACCTGAGACAGCAAACGGGCAAACGAACGAGTGCAAAAGGTTGCAAAACTGCCGCGACCCGGGATCGAACCAGGGACCTTCAGATCTTCAGTCTGACGCTCTCCCAACTGAGCTATCGAGGCAACAGAAATCAAACCTACCCACGCGCCCCGAAATTTGCCACGCACGCACGCGCGCTACAACGTATCCCACGCGTACAGCTGTCCAACACACGCCCCCGCTTCGCTGCGGGCTACCCAACCAGACAGGCCAACCGCCGATGTGCCGCCATATCGACTCATACGAGCCGCCAGCATGCGCCGCAATCATTTCGCACTCAAGCGGGCTGAGAGTCTTTTTCGATCTTGTACTTCGATCCACTGCGTCATGGAGCTCGGGCGCTGATATTGGAACCGACTCACCGCCGCTCTGACCATACACAGCGGTAACCGAAATGTGCCTGACTGAGGCTCGAACCACGCGCACTGAGTTGACCGACAAATCGAGCGCCATTCTAACTGTGGCGGCGTTTGTGACAACATCGGACTAGCTAATGGTCAGCACGGGTGGCAGGCCATGGCAGACAGCATACCTGAGACAGCAAACGGGCAAACGAACGAGTGCAAAAGGTTGCAAAACTGCCGCGACCCGGGATCGAACCAGGGACCTTCAGATCTTCAGTCTGACGCTCTCCCAACTGAGCTATCGAGGCAACAGAAATCAAACCTACCCACGCGCCCCGAAATTTGCCACGCACGCACGCGCGCTACAACGTATCCCACGCGTACAGCTGTCCAACACACGCCCCGCTTCGCTGCGGGCTACCCAACCAGACAGGCCAACCGCCGATGTGCCGCCATATCGACTCATACGAGCCGCCAGCATGCGCCGCAATCATTTCGCACTCAAGCGGGCTGAGAGTCTTTTTCGATCTTGTACTTCGATCCACTGCGTCATGGAGCTCGGGCGCTGATATTGGAACCGACTCACCGCCGCTCTGACCATACACAGCGGTAACCGAAATGTGCCTGACTGAGGCTCGAACCACGCGCACTGAGTTGACCGACAAATCGAGCGCCATTCTAACTGTGGCGGCGTTTGTGACAACATCGGACTAGCTAATGGTCAGCACGGGTGGCAGGCCATGGCAGACAGCATACCTGAGACAGCAAACGGGCAAACGAACGAGTGCAAAGGTTGCAAAACTGCCGCGACCCGGGATCGAACCAGGGACCTTCAGATCTTCAGTCTGACGCTCTCCCAACTGAGCTATCGAGGCAACAGAAATCAAACCTACCCACGCGCCCCGAAATTTGCCACGCACGCACGCGCGCTACAACGTATCCCACGCGTACAGCTGTCCAACACACGCCCCCGCTTCGCTGCGGGCTACCCAACCAGACAGGCCAACCGCCGATGTGCCGCCATATCGACTCATACGAGCCGCCAGCATGCGCCGCAATCATTTCGCACTCAAGCGGGCTGAGAGTCTTTTTCGATCTTGTACTTCGATCCACTGCGTCATGGAGCTCGGGCGCTGATATTGGAACCGACTCACCGCCGCTCTGACCATACACAGCGGTAACCGAAATGTGCCTGACTGAGGCTCGAACCACGCGCACTGAGTTGACCGACAAATCGAGCGCCATTCTAACTGTGGCGGCGTTTGTGACAACATCGGACTAGCTAATGGTCAGCACGGGTGGCAGGCCATGGCAGACAGCATACCTGAGACAGCAAACGGGCAAACGAACGAGTGCAAAGGTTGCAAAACTGCCGCGACCCGGGATCGAACCAGGGACCTTCAGATCTTCAGTCTGACGCTCTCCCAACTGAGCTATCGAGGCAACAGAAATCAAACCTACCCACGCGCCCCGAAATTTGCCACGCACGCACGCGCGCTACAACGTATCCCACGCGTACAGCTGTCCAACACACGCCCCGCTTCGCTGCGGGCTACCCAACCAGACAGGCCAACCGCCGATGTGCCGCCATATCGACTCATACGAGCCGCCAGCATGCGCCGCAATCATTTCGCACTCAAGCGGGCTGAGAGTCTTTTTCGATCTTGTACTTCGATCCACTGCGTCATGGAGCTCGGGCGCTGATATTGGAACCGACTCACCGCCGCTCTGACCATACACAGCGGTAACCGAAATGTGCCTGACTGAGGCTCGAACCACGCGCACTGAGTTGACCGACAAATCGAGCGCCATTCTAACTGTGGCGGCGTTTGTGACAACATCGGACTAGCTAATGGTCAGCACGGGTGGCAGGCCATGGCAGACAGCATACCTGAGACAGCAAACGGGCAAACGAACGAGTGCAAAAGGTTGCAAAACTGCCGCGACCCGGGATCGAACCAGGGACCTTCAGATCTTCAGTCTGACGCTCTCCCAACTGAGCTATCGAGGCAACAGAAATCAAACCTACCCACGCGCCCCGAAATTTGCCACGCACGCACGCGCGCTACAACGTATCCCACGCGTACAGCTGTCAACACACGCCCCGCTTCGCTGCGGGCTACCCAACCAGACAGGCCAACCGCCGATGTGCCGCCATATCGACTCATACGAGCCGCCAGCATGCGCCGCAATCATTTCGCACTCAAGCGGGCTGAGAGTCTTTTTCGATCTTGTACTTCGATCCACTGCGTCATGGAGCTCGGGCGCTGATATTGGAACCGACTCACCGCCGCTCTGACCATACACAGCGGTAACCGAAATGTGCCTGACTGAGGCTCGAACCACGCGCACTGAGTTGACCGACAAATCGAGCGCCATTCTAACTGTGGCGGCGTTTGTGACAACATCGGACTAGCTAATGGTCAGCACGGGTGGCAGGCCATGGCAGACAGCATACCTGAGACAGCAAACGGGCAAACGAACGAGTGCAAAAGGTTGCAAAACTGCCGCGACCCGGGATCGAACCAGGGACCTTCAGATCTTCAGTCTGACGCTCTCCCAACTGAGCTATCGAGGCAACAGAAATCAAACCTACCCACGCGCCCCGAAATTTGCCACGCGCGCTACAACGTATCCCACGCGTACAGCTGTCCAACACACGCCCCCGCTTCGCTGCGGGCTACCCAACCAGACAGGCCAACCGCCGATGTGCCGCCATATCGACTCATACGAGCCGCCAGCATGCGCCGCAATCATTTCGCACTCAAGCGGGCTGAGAGTCTTTTTCGATCTTGTACTTCGATCCACTGCGTCATGGAGCTCGGGCGCTGATATTGGAACCGACTCACCGCCGCTCTGACCATACACAGCGGTAACCGAAATGTGCCTGACTGAGGCTCGAACCACGCGCACTGAGTTGACCGACAAATCGAGCGCCATTCTAACTGTGGCGGCGTTTGTGACAACATCGGACTAGCTAATGGTCAGCACGGGTGGCAGGCCATGGCAGACAGCATACCTGAGACAGCAAACGGGCAAACGAACGAGTTCAAAACGTGATCGTCCGTGTCGAGCGCGCCGCGGATCGGGCGATCATGTTTTACGTCAAACTCTCTCGTAACCTGACCGCAAATGATTTTATAGGTAAAATCCACACACACACATTTGCGACCAAGCATTGGAGTTCTAAAAAACCTGTTAGACATTTTGGCAACATCGAAAAAAACAAACATAAAAAATAAAGTATATGGACATGTTGGACTTGTTCATACCTTTCGTATGAGCTGTTGTTGGGGCTCATAGCCGTCGAGATACAAATTGAACAAACCAAATTCAAGCAATGCCCTATGTAGTCGATAAATGTCACCTGAGGCAAATCACCTAGCTTCGTGATGACAGAGTAATTGTCCGCCACGATGTACCCCCCGCCATCACTGCACGCACTCGTACAGTACAAGTCGTATTCTCCTCCTTCTCTTCTCCGGACGCATGGCATCGGCATCTGCCTGCGCACTAGTGCACTCCTCACACTTGTCCTTCAGTCGCTTGGTGAGCCTCTTGACTTCATTCTCAAGCTCGCTGATATTTCGCCGCAGCATCGCATCACTCTCCCCAAGCGCGGGATACTTCATTGCAGACGTTGGATACGCTTTACGATGACACGATGTCGGCATCGTCCGTGTCGAGCGCGCCGCGGATCGGGCGATCATGTTTTACGTCAAACTCTCCTTTAGCCTGACAACAGCGGTCGCCGCTTAACCTGCACGACGGCGATGCTGATCAGCGCGGATACGCCTCCTATTCTCTAGGTTGTGTGAATCAGTGCTCCAACCGTGGAGTTGGTGATGCTGACCAAGTGGGTGACGAAAAGGGGGACAGCGGATCCACAAGATACGAACCAACGAACTACTCTACAAGAACCTATGCCTTTACAAGAGGCGTATGGAAATCGTGCACACTCGTTGTAGTCCAAACACAACATCAACCATCATCGTGCGCGTGTGTATCTGGTGTCGCACCAATCCAACAACCCTCCCTGGTCTATATTTTGATGCACGCTGTTCCTATTGGGGCTCAAGCGCAGTTGTACACCCAATCAAAAAGCGCTTTGGAACTCAAGTGGCGTTGTTTCTACCGAGTGCACCACTGGAATTAATGCATGTGGTGATCATGCTGCTCCAGTGTGTGCGTGCGCCCATCCAATTCATCGTTCCTGTCTCTCAATTACAAAATGCCGCAAGTTTAGTATAGCAGAACCGTAATGTGCCCCCGGCACATGCTCAAGTCCCGACTGTGATTGTGCCACATAAATCTGTGGGAAACGCGAAAACGGGCTGTTCACTAACCACTACAAGCGGAATACCTGCTACGAGGTGCGCAGATGTTCGCTGTGCA
Source organism: Phytophthora tubulina (assembly GCA_014706135.1). NCBI lineage: Eukaryota > Oomycota > Peronosporomycetes > Peronosporales > Peronosporaceae > Phytophthora > Phytophthora tubulina. The sequence goes on along the minus strand of JACBOY010000135.1, from coordinate 1,066,821 downwards.
CACAAGAGTATTCTACGTGCTGCCGAAACTCCTAACAAAGGTGACCGTGTCCAATCTCACAGCGCTACAGCGAGCAATGGGCTCGACACTCACAACCGGTGAGTATGGTGCTGAAGTTCTGACATTCGTGTATTTGTCATCGGTTATCGACTACTTTTGAAGCTAAAGTAGGATTTGCTTCAGAGGATTTGCTCACTAGTTTTAAGTAGTAACCTAGGCAACCCAATGCATTTTACTTTTCTTTAACATATATTATACTTCGAAGTATGAAGCCAATCGCGCGGAGGTGGGTTGTCGAACTAAAACGTCATATTGCAGTAGACATCAATTCACGACTCTTACTCTGCATTTGGTAGAACACGCATCCTGAAAAACCATAGCATCTCCTGTCTGTACGAGGATAGCGTTCACAGTAAGGAATATCATCCTTCGGATAAGATTTAGCTCAGTCGACGTCACCCGTACCAACGATAATTTGATTTGCATTCTAATACCCTACTGTCACCAATTCCTTTTGCGATATCGAAACGTACACGTTCAGGCGAACGTGCTCGTATTCTGTAAACGCCTGCAACACAAAACGTTCGGGTTTGAACTACAACATGTTAGATAGAACCTTCAAATAGAAAGCTCCAACAGCGTACCAGCACTAGTTCACGCAGCACACTCCGATGAGAGTCGTAATTATGGACGCGTCTAGCTTAAGCTGTTTCATTTGGTATGTGACATAAGTGAGGACGCTGCTTTGTTATCTACGTGTCAGATTCAAAAGTGACGCGTTCGCTTGGAAACGCATCTAGCCAACATGCATACCAAGTTCAACCTCGCCTCCGATTTCTTGTTTTAATTTTACTCAGCTATAACCTCGCGCAGATGATCACTTACGAGAAGATACCATGCAATCATACAATGGCCGACCGCGCACAACTAGCTATAACTATACCGTCGTCAAGACAGGTAGGTTAGCAGTGAGATGAAATAGTACATTGTGGTTAACTGAACTACCTAAGCGCAGTTGCGTGGCTAGTTCTACACGAATGGGATGCCCAAATGCATCCACCACAAATAGTAGGAAGCGCAACTTCATGATACGACCTTAAGTTCTGCGACTAGGTTGCACTTTCCCCTTCAGACACGTCGATGATCGGTCATATTAGAGCTGCTCGTGTTGTTTTATGTCGAGCTGTTCTCACTGCGGGTCGTGACGACACCACGAATGCCATCTTCCTGGCTCTTCTCCGCCACGGCGATGTCTCCCCTGAGTTCATTGATCGCGGCACCCTTTCCACGCAGCGGCACCTATTTTTGCACCTTGGTCTTTCCTCCTTTCTTCGGCACATCGCATTGAACTCTGCGATTCTTGAGTGGTGGTTCTTGCTCGAAGATCTTGTCATTAATGTCACGCTCGTATTCCACGCTACCTTTAGTGATTTCCACGAAGAAACCATCGACGTTGTGAAGCGTGTATACCCCACCAGGGCTAAACTCGGCGTTGGCGTTGCCAAGGGACCCCGCTTTCGGCAATGCGTCTCAAACCGTGATTTGGACAATGTACGGTTTTCTCTTTAGCGGTGTCAGGTCACTGAACGCGCTCGTCGTCGACTCGAAGAACAGCCGTCGTTGACTGGCGTCAATAGCGGTCACACGGGTTCCGTGAACACCATTCAACCGCTCCGACGACAGGCAGCACGTCGTCAGTGTGACAGTCACGTCATTCGCAGGACGGGTAGTCGAGATGAATTCGCGGAGATCAGCAATACGCGAGAAATGGTTGTGGACCTCTTCTTCCTTATGTTTAAGAACTTCATTTTGCAGTGCGTCATGTAGATCCATCGTGGTGGTGGTGGAAAGCCAGCAAAAACGAAACTGATGCCGTCAAAAACGAGATCGAGTGTAACCTACGGCGTTGTGGCCTTCATTCTTCTAGTCTAATCAGCAACTTGGCCAGCAAACACATGAGAGCTGAATAAAGGAGTCCATAAAACTCAAAACCAGAAGTATTTGCTTATTTTCAGTGATCCTACACAGCTTTTAATCATTAAATAATACGACTGACGTGTTCGTTTGCAGGATAGAGAGACATTAGCCTCATGCATAGACAAAGGGTTAAATCCAAATGACAGCTTCACGAAATAGCACCATTTTTACCAATTTGCAGGAGTTTTATAATAATTTAATGTTACAGTCCTCAGCAACCACACGCGTATTTCGACAGATTCAGCAAAATCAGGATTAACCTTTCAACCCCCATATGTTGGACCCACCAACATAATGAAAGTATAGCTCTTGAAAACCTAACCACAGCGTTTTTACCCAAGTTGGACCCACCAACATATTCGATTTTAGACTTGCTGTTTGTATTGAAATTTCACCTATACTTTATTCAAGTAAGTTGTTTGTGTGAAAGACGCCACGATGCACAGGTGTAGGGGTGAAAGGAAGGAGAGGAAGATGGGGGAGAGCAGTAAACAAGACAAAGACTGAACGCTCTGGAATCAGTGGCCGCGTGGCATCTCCTCCTTTCATTTCGAGATTTCACAGTTTGGAAGCAAAGCTATGGTTGCGCCATCGGGGAAGGCGCCGGTGCGTCAAATAAGTGCTCTGGAGAAGAAAAAGATGGATGACCAGCGGCGTCGCGATCGTAGGGTGCGTCGCGCGAACTGCTCTGAACCATTGCAGTCTCCGTCGATCAAGATACGACAAGCGCTGAAGGCCGCAGCGGCGAAGGCGTCTGAGAATGCCACAACGGAGCCGGCGACTGCCACGAACACGCCGGAGCAGACGCCGAGCAAGACTCCAGCGAAGCGAGCGGCTAAGGCTCCGGCGAAGCAGACACAAGGCAAGGCTCCAGCGAAGCGAGCGGCCAATGCGCCGGCAAAGCAGACTACGGGCTTGGTTGCTACTAAAGCGGCAGCGAAGTCGGCGAAGACGCTGGAATTTGAGAAGGTAAGCTGCCGCGTTTGCTATTGAAGTTATCTATATTCGTACTGATGTTGCTATGGACGTTTAGTTGCTCGAAATGCTGGGATCAAGCGACGAAGAGGAAAAAGACGATGATGAGTGGGGTCGATCGAGTGACGCAGATGATGAAGCGGACCTTCCAACATCTGGGCCAACATCGCCCGCAGCTGCAACGACTCCTCCAACATCCCAGGCGCTGTACCGGTTGGTACGTTTGGGCAGTGGCTTTCTAGAAACCGCTTTTATCACGTGATGCAAAACTTGCAAAACTTGCTCTTCACTAACAACAGATCGTCTCAGGCGAAGGTCGATCGCGGCTGGAAGGTGCGGAGCGTGGTTACTACGCTACAGAAGACCTTCGCTAGAGGATTCACTGCCGGTCCGGTCATCTATTTTGATGAAGCCACCATCCCGACACGTTCCGCCGCTACCCGACACGGCAATACTTACTACAGAAGCCACACAAATGGAGTACCAAGTTCTTCGCTGCGTGTTGTGGTGAAACGGCGTATTGCATGACGTACGAGTGGTGTTACTGAGAAATCCCGACGAGCTTCGGCTCGTCGGGATATTGTTTTGCCTAAGTTGATTATGTTGGAGGCAGCTAACATATATGTTCTGTTGGTTTGCTTTCTCCAACATAGGATCGAGCTGTACGTTGGAGCAAAGACGTACTTGGCTGTCCCTCCTGCTGCTGACAACTCATGTGGTGCTGCCGCAGTCGTGAGAAACATGGACGTGCTAATTCCTCGCTCATCCAAGGGACCTTTTCGGCTCGTTGTCACCGGCAGGTATTACACATCGGTAGTCCTAGCATTGGAGCTGCCACACAGAAGATTGTACCTGACGGGTACTATCCAGACTCGCCGTGCGGGTTTTGCGAAGGAAATCATTACTAAGAAGAAGGTCTACAAGAAGAGACCCTCTGAGCCAGCTCGCGGGACAGTGAAGCTTGCTGAAAACAAGAAGTTCCCGCAAATCGCCTCGTCCATGTGGATGGACAACCATCCTGTCCACATGATCTCGTCTGGAGTCAGTCGCAGTCTTGGACCCGTGTGTAAGTCTATTATGTTGGAGGTTATGTTGGCTTGTGGCATCGAGCTCACTAACACGTTGAATGTGATATGCAATTTCTGTTTGGTTGTACAGATCGCCGTCTTGGGTGCGATAAGCAGCATTTCCCGGCTCCTGGGCTTGTTCGCGACTACCAGCGTTGTATGGGGGGGCGTGGACATCCACGACCAATTGCGTATGCAACGCTACAGCATTCAACTAGCGTACAAGCCGAGGAATTTCTACATGTACAGAGCAAACTTTTTCGACATGGCGATAGCGAAAGCCTTCATTGTCCACCGCTACTAGATGAAGGTCAACAATCAGAGTGCGCCGGAGCACTTCAAGTTTATGGAAGCGTTCCATGAACAACTCCTTGCCGTAGACGATGACAAGTTCCAAGAAATCGAGGCAGAGACCTAGGCTGAAGACAGAACAGCAGCTTCCCCAGGTAGTGGCAACACGGAGGAAGAAGAGCACTACATGGCACTGTGTCCGGACTTCGTAGGATAGAAGAAGGGCAGAAAGCGCGTAGAGCGTTCGTGCAAGGTGTGCGCAGTCTACAAGGTGAAGCCCAGGAAGTTCACCAAGTACTATTCCCCAGGGTGCTCGGTGGGCAAACTAAGGTACGTGCGTTGAGCTGCTGCGAGACTTACCGTCTACTAACACTGTATGTCGTAGGAAATACCTCTGCAATGTATCGCGTCCTGGGAATGCCAAGGCGTGCTGGCATATCTGGCACGAAGACTGGGGCAATGGGCTCCACATTCCGGAGAGTCTGCTGGAAGGGCGGCGCGTGCAGGACCGCCGTCCTGGCCGCAAGCGCGCTCGCACGAGCCGCCGCGTCGACATGGAGGAAGCGAAAAATGAGGAAGAGGGCGGTGAATCAACTGGTGAGGCCGAGTCGCGCGAGGAGACGGACGCAATGGGTGAGTAAGCAATAGATGCGTCCTCAAGGGCTGCTCTACGCGTGGTGTTGCATGGCTATCTACCACGTGTACGCACAAAAAATGCGCTTTCCAATAAAAAAAAACATTTTTGAATGTTGGATCCTCCATCTAACCCACTCAAACTTGACCTCTTATACCAACACGATGGATAATATGTTGGAGGTGGCTTGACTTTGCACGTGGACAGAGACAGCGTTTTCCTAAACCCTCCCGGCAGCGAAATAGCACTTAGAGGTGACACATACAAATTCCAATATTAATTTATGTTGGTGGGTCCAACATAGGGATCAAAATATACCCCTGATTTTTTGGCTGGGGGTTGAAGAGTTAAAACAGATCGAAAACTTCTAATACGGCGACTTCATGGAGTTTCGCCATTCTTTATCGATTTGCAGGGATTTTGTATAGATTCAATGTTACAGACCTCAGCAAACCTACGCAGGTTTTGAGCAAAACGTGACAGGTTCATTGCAATAGATTCGCTGAGGAACACAGTGGCCTCGACAAACTCAGTAATTCTCTGTCCCACGAATTTATGATGATTTAGTTTTTTTGTGTACCACACAATGCTTTTGATTGGTTGAATGACGTTGGTTAGGGTGAATTTTGATTTATGACCAATCATCATACCCTTACTTGAAAAAACCACGCAATCTATAACTCGTATTTCTGGGCGTTCTGAAGCATTTGAAAGGCTGTGATTGGTCCAGCAGCAGAACATTCGTAAAAACTTCACATCCTGAAAGTTTGGTGTAATATCGCCATAAACTGATTGTTTTATGAAATTAAACCTATTGAGGCCGAAAACTGAGCGCACAAGAAGTGTTTTCACGGCTAGAGTTACCGTTTGCTATAGCTGTTAAAATTAGACAGAATACGCCCAAACATAAGCATTCAAATATGGCCTCATTCAATCGATACTTCGGAGTTGAAAAAAAGTAATGGTTGTTTTTATGAAATCATCCTAAATTCATGGGACAGAGAAGTATCTCAGCATATCTTACTTTAAAGCTGCTCTATCGCTAATGAGGAGGTGCTGGCAAAACCAATCATTGACTGCTGTACGTCTCGGAGTACATAAGCGTCAGTACTCATGTGCCCATCGTAGGGCTCCATTAGCTTTACGTCAATGCATGAATTTAACAAATGCAAGCGAGAGCACTTTTTTTCGTTCTAGTAAATAGCTCATGGTTGCTACTAGATATATCGATAGATCGTTTGATAAAGTTCTACCAAAGTGAGCCCTCATCTCGACAAAGGGGACGTCGAGTTTCAACGAAGAGCGCGAACCTTCGTGGGTTGCGCCACAGACGCCACCATTTTTCGGTAGCTTAATTTTGGCAGAAACATTTATGCTGCTCTCGATGGTTGGACAACCGTACCGTATCATAGCTCAATCGAAAACAAAAAGTAAACAATGTTACATGTTACAACATTAGATTCCCTATGGATATAATGCTTTTGGTTTCACTTTTTGATATACATACACGACTGCAATAGCAACTGCGTTGCGCTATCGCTACGTTTCCATCTACGACATCACAACCTTCAGCATAGAGATCATCTGCCCGCAAAACCGTTGACAACCTCGCGCATGCCGACACTGGACATGATCTTCGTTGCGAGTGAAGGTTTCGTCGTGAACGCTTCCTTGAACTGCGTGGACTAGCGGTTCCAAGCATTCAAATCTGCACGCAAAAGGGTTGGCCAGTGGCCAATGGCTCACGCAAGCCAGAGCTGACTCGATCTTCGGTGGCATTCGTGGCGCATACTTGTTCAACGAAGTGAAGTAGTTGCTTGTGTATAACACTGCAGCATGGAAACTTGTAGTGCAGCCAACGTCTGACACCTTGCTGGTGAACGTGGATACGCCCTCAAGAACGCTAACGTGCACTTCCACACGAAAACCACGGCCAGCCTTCTCGAGCAAGCCAATCCTTGGCTTCGAAAATTGATCCTCCATTCACGGCACTGTTGCTCTGTCACTTTGACGCGAAATTATATGTCGTCACCGCACTACCACCTGTTAGTCGTGTGTGTTTACAGCCAGCTGATTTGAAATAGTTCGTATCCAATGAATAAACTAGCCTACGACAACTAGTTCTAGACAGATATGCATGCGAGCCTGCCGCAATTGCTATCTTCTCGCTATTTTCCGTCCTTACGGGCTCAGAGAGCGCTGCATGAGCGGTGGGCCTACCTCGCGAATCTTGTACGCATCGCAGCAATTGTAAACCCTGTCCCGCCGATAATATCGTCAACGCGTCCCATGCACTCCGCGCGATGGAATACATACATCGCACCAGGACGGAAGTCAATGTTAGACTTGCCAAAATGCTTCAAATTGCATCCCACACCATGACCTGGACTACAAGTGGCTTCATCTCGTGTGGAAGGCGTGCCCGTAGATCTGCGGCGCCCCGCCCGAACTCGACACGTGTACACGAGTCAATACAGGTGACCCGTGTTTTGTCACATCCATTTAGGGGCTCCGTCCAAAGGCAGCACAACTTGAGGGAGGCGGTCACATCAGGAGCAGGTCAGGCGACAACGATGAAATCGCGAAAATCGACCACACACGAGAATTGGTTGACGGCTTCCAACTTCATTGGTTTCAGCACTTCAGCTTGAATCGTACTCAGTTGCTCCATTTTGCGAGTGTTACCAAGAGGGTAAAACGGAAAGTTAGAACGATCAATGGATGATGCAACAGGCTGGCTGCAATCAATTTATTTCGAACACAATTCTATCGCAGTAAACACAATAGTTAAACACGACAATTTCAGCATTAGATGTTAAAAGTTGCTGCGAACACATTTAATAACAACGTACATCGTTGTTTAGCGATATCTGCGCATCGAATGACAAACCATTCACGCAAATACCTTCAGCTCCGATACTTCATTCTCAGTAACATAGTTTCCTTACACATACTGGACCCTTAGGTGCACGTCTAACATCTACACAACAACGTAAATCTCTGCTAGCTCTTGTACATTTCTCGCGGCTGCATATCATTATGCTGATGTCGTACCAGACTACGGCTGCGACACAGTCTTGTAGCGCGCTAATTGTTGTCTGGGACCTTCCTTAGATGCAGGTCTACGCGACTAAATTGGCTTCTGAATCCTTGGCTACAAATAAATTACTTGAATCAAATGGCTACATCAGTACGTGCTATGGATGTAGCCAAGAGTTTTTACGAACTTTCTTACCGGTATGTACCCACTCCAGCCAGCCTGATTTGCCGGCCCTGCTTACTAAAACAGACTGACCCTTAAGACAAATCAGAATCCGCGTCAGTGGAAGGGCAGGTGCCTGCCCAACGGCATCGTCCATAAACCGGACTTAAACCGCCATTGCAACATGCAATCCCACGGTGCCTGATACAAAGGGTCGCCCCCCGGGTTCCATAAAATATTGTCCTCGGTCTAGTGGCAGTTAAATCATTCTGGCAAGGTGACTTTTATTGTGTGTTCTTATCCAACTTTCCGAAGAGGCGCGTTTGATTCTCCGGAGCCCAAACGCCGGCCAATCTCCACAGCGTATACTCTTTTGTATACTGACCCTATTAAGTACGAACCCGGCCTTGAAATGTGGCCAAAATCAGCTGTTTTGCTGTGGATAATTGCTTGGGAGATATCGCTAATGACTTGACTTTGTATGTGGGCGACTTAGCCTTGAGCAGTGGATCACCCGAAGTCGGCACATTTGAACGGAATTGATAAAACCTATCCTTGTTTGAAGGCTCGATCATTAGATTTTTCGTGTTCGTTTAAGAAAGTAAATTTAACTCGAAATTGTCCCTAGGAGGCGAATGATAAAACAAACCCCTAACCCATTTCCTAGTGGACTGACCCCCCTGTACAAAGGGTAATTGAAGCAATAAATCAGTGTAAAAAATATATACCGGTAGTGCGTTTCATTATAGGGGTGGGTGGTGTGGGGGGTGTTGCGCCATGCAATATCTAGCAATTTGTATACTGCAAATTGAAGTGATGTAATAGGCTAATAAGTGAAGAAAGGTGACTTGATTGGCTAAGACTAGCAACCAGCTACCGCCAACCAAATGAAAGAGGCCAGTACATCACGAAGATAGGAAACACTGCCGAGGGATGCGACGGAGAGATGGTCATATGAGCCATCTCACTTCCGGAACTGACGGCTACAAACACAACAACTAATTTTCGACATCAACTGTACGCAACATTTCAAGTACGATGACCGCCGATGCTAAGTCTGGAGTCGGCCTCGAGAAGTTTAACGGCAAGTCCTACACTATGTGGAAGGACAAGCTGCTGACGCATGGCAATCAGTTTGACCATGAGTACCAGGCAAAGCCGCTAGAAAAGAGGCAGCCAGAGGCGAAGGTGCTCATGGCAGACTTCCCGCGGAGCAGTCCTGACAAGCCCCCATCGCCGACCACCGAGACGGGCGAGCAGGAGGCGCTCGCAATGAGGTGGGACGTCATGCATTGGAAACGAGGAAGGGGAGACGTCCAGAACCTGTTGAATCAGGTCCTTCCAAATTTCTTCCTGTCAACGTTACCGGACGTGGTGTCCTCAATGGACTCATGTGAGGTGATCCGGCTCCTCGAAAAATACTACGGACAAGGAGATGCGGCAGGCCTCATTGAGTTGACGAGGTCCTGGTCAAAGTTGACCCGCAGCCCTTGGCGAGACTTAAGGACGTTCTTCGCGCAACTTCAGAAGGCGAAGAATGAGATCAACAGAAAAAAACTCGCAAACTACTAGGCCAAGACATGGTTACTGAGGCATGGCTCTGTGTTGAGATACTCTCACAGTTGCCCAGTGAGTTTTGGGCATCCTCAATTTCGATGAAGAAAGAGGACTTCACCGTCGATCAGGTTGAGGGCGCCTTACGCCGAATTTTCGGCGATAAGTCCAAGAAGGAAGTGGGACTTACGGACAAGACCCAGGCGATACCCGTCAACAACGTCCGGGTAAAACCAGGGCAGAAGAGAAAACCCCGCGGAAACGACGGTGAAAGAAACTGTTTCTACTGCTTCAAAAGTGGGCACTTCAAGTCCGACTGTCCTGTGGAGGCGACCGACAGGGATCCCGACCGTGAAGGGGGTCCTCTCTATAAGACGGACGTGAATACGGCTCAGGGTGCTAAGAGGGCTAAAGGACCCAAGACTATTGCGGTTAACATCATCAAGGCGGTGGCGACTGAGGGACAGCAGCGCCTCAATGAGGAAGGGAAGACCCTACTTGAGGAGTGTGCCGAAGACGAGGCGATGGACGATATTGAGAGTCTGGACCCCGCGCATCACGAAGGTTTTGAGGTCATTGGCAACTCAGCGAAGACCCCAATGGAGTCGCCACAAAGCATGGACGGAATTGAAGAAGAGGTATGTAAGAAACATGCCTCCTATTTAAGGGCTCTAAAGCAGTTAACGCTAACTGATGATATGTGGGTGGTCGATACGGGTGCAGGTCAAGCTATAACACCTGACAGAAGCTGGTTTAAGGGAAGTTTACGACCTGGCCAGAACCACATCTGCACGTACGGCAACGGGACCGTCTCACATATCACGCTTAAGGGCTCAATAAAGCTGAATGTGTTGAACCCTAAAGGGAGTTTGAGTTCTTTAACGTGTTCGGATATTTCCTATGACCGTAAATGTGACAGTAACTTACTGAATGCATACTATTTGGCTAAGCAAGGATTCAGGCACTTTCAGTCAAAACCAGGGGAATTCCTATTCTTTTTAGGAAAAGGCTTTAAGCTGCTATTTGCAGCAGCGGCAATAGGTGAAGTTTACTATTTGCCAAATGCAAAACCCACTAAGACGAGTGCTTTTAGCGCACAAGCCAGTAAATTTGGCGATATCCCTAAAGAATGGCATTTAAGACTAGGCCATGTAGACAAAGAACGCCTAATTAGGGCAATGAGCAATCAGAAAATAGAGGGACTCCCTAATATTCCCTATTCAGAACTCAAGAAAATATCATTTTTCTGTAAGACGTGTGCTCGTATGAAGGACCGTAGAATGTCCTATAAGAATATGGTGGGAAGTAAAGCCACTCAGCCATTGCACACCCTGCATATGGACTCTACTGGAAGAATTTAGGTTAACGGGTTGTACGGTTCATTTGGCTACCGATATGCTCTGGCAGTCGTAGGTGACGCAACTGCTTATAAGTGGTACTTTGTAGTAAAGTCCCTAAAAGAGGTCCCAGGGAAAATTAGGGATTTGCTAAAGCAGTTGTCAGTACAATTTCCGTATAAAGTCCATAGAATTAGGACTGACGGAGGGCCTGAATTTCTAAATAAGGAAGTGTCCAAACTGTGTTCTAAACTCGGATTAGAGTTTCAAAGTTCAAATGTAGAATCCCAAGAAGAAAATGGAAGTGCAGAGCGGTCTCACCAGACCATGATGGCTGGTGTGCGATGCGCAATAAGAGGTGCCAATATGACGGCAAAATGGTGGCCTGAGGCCCTACTTTACATTGTAGATGCCACGAATCGTCTACCTATGGCTAGATTGGGGATGAAGACCCCGTATGAATTACTGCACCAGAAGAAACCCAGAGGTTTAGCATTTAGAATTTGGGGTTCGACGTGCTATGCGCATATCCCAAATTCAAAACGAAAGGACCAAAAATTGGGAGATAGGGCAGTCGAATGCAAACTTTTGGGCTTTTCTCCCAAATATAAAGGGTACTGACTCCTAGAGGTAAAAGCGAACAAGTATCTTATAGCTCGACTGGTACAGAAGCTATGATCAGACGCTCTTTCCCTATTGAGGACTCTAGCATTGATCAAACTGAAGAAAATGTCATACAGAATCTAGGAAAGAGATCTAGAATCAACACTGAAGTTGAAGTGACCACTGAAGTTAAAGCCATAAGTTCAGAACCGGTCACACGACAACCGACGTCCCGAATAGTGGGAGCACAGAAAGGGGTCAGTAGTGACAGACGTAGGTCAAAAAGGCAAGAACTCCCAGCACAAGACTGAGAGACTATATATCGCAGCTAAATGCTGTAGCAGCGGACCAGGCACGCATCCCAATTCATCGGTCAATAAAAGAGGCACGGGCTAGCCCATATACCAAACAGTGGGAGTGTGCAATACATACCGAGTACGAGGCCCTATTAAGTAATAATACATGGGAACTGGTCCCCCTTCCAGAAGGGCGTAGGGCACTCGGCTGTCATTGGCTATTTGATGTAAAATATAAGGCGGATGGGTCAGTTGACCGATTTAAGGCAAGGTTGGTAGTTCAGGGAAACACCCAATTATATGGGATTGACTATAAAGGGGTGTTTGCCCCTGTAGCTCTCTGCGGCTTTTGCTAGCATTAGCTGCAATTCTAGGATTTTACCTACACCAAATGGACGTTTCTACAGCGTTCTTAAATGGTGTCCTAAGTGAAAGTATCTATATGAGGCAGCCACTAGGATTCCGCCACGGACCTGGAATGCTAGTCTGTAAGCTGCAGAAAAGTCTATACGGCTTAAAACAGGCTCCCAGAATCTGGTATGAAGTGCTCAATGTCTTTATAAAGAACTTAGGGTTTTTTAGATGCAAGAAGGAGCATTACTTGTATCTAAAAAGGTGGGAGATTAAAGGCGTCATGCATACGCTTATTGTGTGTGTGTGTGTGTTGACGACCTCACAATAGCTGGCTCACATCTGAGCACGATCGCAGATCACAAGGCTAAGCTCTCTGCCAAGTTCACAATGAAATATCTAGGTGAGCTACACTATTTACTTAAAATGGAGATCAAAAGGGATCTAGAAAGGAAGACCCTGTGTCTATCACAACAAAAGTACATTCAGGATCTTCTAGAAAAGTTCCAGATGCGGGACTGCACCATTGTGCCAACTCCACAAGCTAAAAGTGTGGTTCTAGAAAAAGAAACTACCCTAACACCTGAACAGATAGCGGCTCAGCCGTTTGATTATAGAGGTTTAGTGGGATCCTTGACGTATCTAGTTAGAGGTACTAGACCCGATACTGCTAACGCAGTTAGGGATTTGAGCAAATATTTATCTTGCTATAATAAGACACACTGGAGGGCGGCTCAGCGAGTACTAAAGTACTTGAAAGGAACGTCGAAGTATGGCTTAGAGTACAATGGAAATAGTACTATTAAGTTAGAGCTATACACAGACGCGAGCTTCGCGAATGCAACTGAAGAAAGGGAATCAATAACAGGATATGTATCATTACTTGCTGGTGCATGCATTACTTGGAAGAGTGTTAAGCAAGATTGTATTAGTCTTAATACTGCGGAATCGGAACTAGTAGCCGCAAGCAACGGTGTAAGAGAAGCAATGTGGCTTTGACTACTGCTAAAAGAACTCGGGTACGGCCAAATACTACCGACACAGTGTTGGTGTGATAATACAGCCGCAATTAGTATTATTAAAGACCCCAGTAGTCATTCGTCCACAAAACACATAGAAATAAGACATTTATTTGCTCGTGATAAGCACGAGGAAAAGAGTATCAGTGTTACATACTGTAGCACGAATTATATGATTGCGGACGCTTTAACTAAACCACTAAGTCAAGGCCAGTTTGAAAAACTCCGCGCTATGATGGGTGTCAAGGACCTCAAACTCTAAATAAGGGTGCCTCAAATATCAAGCAATACACCTCAAATAAAGTTTTTAAAATCCTCAAGTATAGACACCTGAGTAAAACGATAAGTTACAAAATAAAGTGGAAATTTCGGATAAATCCAACAAAGTCAAAGAAAAAGTTAACAGCAAAAGGAGTGAGGTTACGGTTAAAGACCGATTTAAGGGCTAAAACATTAGTTTAAGGTTCACCTAGCCCTAAATAAGGAAATCCGGCATGTCAGGGCTATCAGCTCCGTACCCCCAGTGTGAATTTTAAGTTTTTTAAAGTCGAATTTTCCTACTGACTCCCTAATCCGAGCAGTCTTAAGCTTGGAAGACCGCGAGTTGCAGGATAACCTGACTTTCCAATGACATTGTCCGCATATGAGCGATTGGCGGTCCGTTAACGCGCAAAAGGCCGGGACCAAAGCCACTGTGGCTTAGGCCGGACCACTGTCGCCTGGAAGATGTCATGTGGCTTACGGCCCCCTCCAGAAGGATAACAGCGAGACGCCGACTTGTGCACTTGGTGCCCGAAAGAGAGAGTGAGAGGCTAGACCAAATGTCGAAGGCCCGCATATGCGAAAGGTGTTTTCACATTTGTATAAGATAAAGTATAGAAGTTAGTTTGGGCTGCACCCAGCTATATTGGGCTCTTCCTTACCCATGTATAAGTTAAGTTGGGTAGGTCAGATTTCCTAATTTGGGAATGAGACAAGAGGAATCTGAGAACGGCATTGAAGTTGATCAAGTCGAGAAATATCTAATGGGCAATGCTGGCATCTTTAGTGGGAGTGTTGCGCCATGCAATATCTAGCAGTTTGTATACTGCAAATTGAAGTGATGTAATAGGCTAATAAGTGAAGAAAGGTGACTTGATTGGCTAAGACTAGCAACCAGCTACCGCCAACCAAATGAAAGAGGCCAGCACATCACGAAGATAGGAAACACTGCCGAGGGATGCGACGGAGAGATGGTCATATGAGCTATCTCACTTCCGGAACTGACGGCTACAAACACAACAACTAATTTTCGACATCAGCTGTACGCAACAGGTGTGTGTGTGTGTGGGGGGGGGGCTTTGCCCCAATAAAGTCGGTATTGTATTGGAGCCCCCCTTTAAATCAAACCTTACGAAAAGAATAATGATGAAGCGGAGGCTTTCGCCTTATGCAAGCGTCTCTTCAGTCCGGAAACCACTGGCCAAGTGAAGCACGAAGGTGAGACGCACTGCCTTGCGAGGGTGTTCTCGCCATGGTTTATAATAACCACATTGTTCTATGCTGCTTATGTGATGTAGGTTCAAGTCGAGAGCGTCCTACATCGCCGTGGATAGGGCGTCACTGCGGCAACGAGCACCAAAGACATCGTGAGAGCTCTCATAAGTGCTGGTGGCATGCTGCCAGTTTGGTTCGGAGGTCCATCGTGCTAACCTTACTTATGGTGGTCCGTACGATGTTCTGTGATGTTAGAAGCTGCGTTGCGTTTCGGAGGTCGTTCTGCTGACGGAAGAGCAAGCGAAACGTAAGTATACGATGTCTTCATGGTGTATGGTCTACTGTGCGGCATGTTGCCGAATTTTTGTTCTAACTACGCTATAAACGTTGACTTTACTCGGTTTGATATGGTTTTCTAGAGTTGCTCAAGGTTCTGGACCGGTAAAGACGCGCATACAGTGCCTGGTTCCTGTAAGTTTACCCCGTGAACTCAATTTCGCTCCTTTGTTTTACGAGTACCGATAAATATTGTACTTTGTACTTCGCAGAGACACCTCACCTCAACTACCGGTAGCAGCATACGTTAAGGACGGTTTGGAGTGGGAGTGGTGCCGACTTAATCACAAGTAATGTTGGCCGTGAATAATACAGTGTTATTCAATGCATCTCACGACTCTTGCTGTTGATGTGTGATTAGATAATGGCAGCGGCACAAGCACCAACGCGTTGTGATATTCCAATTGATGCCAAACTTACTGGAGTAATGACAGCTCGTAGAGGTCTTATCGAAAATCACCCCAGAGGCGGAAAAGTGAAGAAGTTCTCGTTCACTTTAGAGGATGGTTTCGATATACTCCGCGCTAAACTCCTGGGTTACTTGGAGAAGGACCCATTCACATGATTTCTTTTAGACGACGAACGGGTCTACTTCAGAGCCAGCAAAGGAGCAACACAGAGTCAGTTCTGCGTAATGACCGCAACGAATTTCGCGCCATTAGTCGCGCGACGCGTGAAGCGGGTTTCTAGTGATGAACGTTTGGTTTGGAACAATGATGTACTGGGGAACCTCCGCTTTGAGTTATTTTTGTACTGCAAGGCTCGACCAAGAGCAGCCCCACGCTTCATCGAGCGACGGCGTCTCGGATGAAGACTGCTGCGAGAGCTGTGGAACGTTTCCAGGAGGAGAGCGGCGAACGTCTCGGGCCTATTGCATTCAACCAAGTCGTGACTACACACGCCAGGCAGCCTGATAACACAGAGGTTACCATACCACACGACAACATGACCCGTCAAACCATAGCACTTGACGCCGCAGCCGCCCAATTAGCCACCGAGTCTGTCGGGGAGGAGCAACGGCTGGTTGCACCGATTTAACTGGAACTCAACGGAACATGGAACACCTTTAGGGTGGATGTTGGGAGCTTAAGATCTGCAATGAGGTTTCCGAACCATGACATTTTCACTCAAGGCATCTTCCATGGGTTTGTTCCAGTGGAAGCCCCAGCGCAGGATCTCAATGACGAGGACCACATGCAACAAGTAGACTCAGTGGCGCAGCAAGAAGACACAGTTGGCAACTAAGACCCTGAGGACAACAAAAGACACCCACAGACATTACTAAAGCTGGATAGTACTCCATGAAGCTACAGAACATCTTCATTTCCAATAAGACTTAAACTTCATTAACAAAATCGACACACTTGAATATTGTATTGTGCTTAAGTATTGAGAGAGTGAAATGGCGCACTACGTAAAGCCGTGGAATCGTATCCACAATGCCCATACACATCTAAAAGGCCTCGTGGACCCCGCCTTATACACAACTTCATTGCCACAGCTAGAATTTTATCCGGATACAACAGAAAGACGAGATTTACGTACCGCTGTATCCATTTCTTCAGCGAGCCAAAACACACTTCGATCGGGTTGAGCTCTGGACAGTACGGTGGTAGAAATAATAGCCGAGCACCCGTTTGATGCACAACGGTTTCCAGCTCCTTGTACAAATGAATTTTGCGTTATCGAGGATAACAATCGAGTTTGGTAGCGGCCAGGGATTAAGAAGAGGAACGACGTGCTTAACAAACGCACGGTGAAATGATGTTCTCGTAAAAGTTCCCTCCGTTGTTTCCCATGCAACGAAGCCGCTGTGGTCCACAGCCGCAAAAATGGATCGGCGCTTGCCTCGAGAAAATCGTAGCATTACTACGCACTTTGTATTGCGAGCAGACCAACCATAGCGTCGATACGCATGGCGCCCATCTTTCGATGTTTCATCGATGAAAATCAATTGTTCAGGATAAGAGTAGATGGCCTGCAGTTTAGCCTGGTAGTTGGCAATATACATAAATACAGAGACAGTTAGAGCTGATTGCACAGAGCGCACAACAAAAAACAACAACTGAAAACTAACCTCAAGAGGGACGCTTTCTCTAGCTGCATGAGTAATGGCCTTTCGTGTGAGACCCAGGTCGAAGTTGAGAGCACGGCAAATTGTAGAGAGCGAAATATTCTTGACATCGGCGTAGTTTTCACGTAGAAAGTCTTGAAGCTCCTCTAGGTAGAAAGTCGGATGGCCTTTTACGTAGCGTCCAACGCCTTGTAAGATCTCTGGTGACCACCGTGCAGTTCTTGATGGTGGTTTACCGTCTTCTACCACTCCTTTCTCCAGGAATAAACTGTACCAGCGGAAGATTGTGCGTGGCTTTGGCCCAAATATATCACTGACAAACCCGACATCAAGCCCGTACACATGCAGGAGCGAAATTGCACGCCATCGATAGTCCGCAGAGTAGGTCATGCTTCTTGTAGCTGTGAGCTGGAATATAATTGAAGGGTGAGAACTGAATCTACATGTAGAGGACGGATGACTTGTGATTGCTAAAAGTCTCGTGGGCGAGATGACAGCTCTGAAATGCACTGCTGCAAATGCATTTCCGACCATCCCATTGGTAATTCAGTCCATCATCACTAAAACGCACACTATCTTGCTGATATGAATACTTGATAACAGAGTTTTATTTCAGCTCTAAGATGATAAAATCGAGTCTGTCGCTCAAAACAGAGTTGTAAAATTAAGAATTAGTGTCCCCTTTTGCCAAAACATCTGCAAAGCACAATAAAACCAGTAATAAATATTTTATTGATAAAATTTACGGCTTGGCTAGAGCCCAGGTATTTGATAAAAAAAGGACATTTCAAGTCATTCTCATACAAACTTATTATTACATTCCTGACTCTCCTAGAGGGTTAAAACTGATGGCGCACGGCCTAATATGAAGCCTAACCTTGCTGCTGCGAAGGGTGTAAAGCGCTGAGTTGATATCCTTCTTGGGGAGGGAGCAAAAAGAACTAAAGACCCGGGGGTCAATTTAGACATTTTTCTCTAGATTTGACGCTCAGAACGTAAAAGGTTCAAATTCCGGGACCAAAGCCTGGATGTGGGTTTTCTAAATTTTGATACCTGGACGCTAGCCTCGTCCTAAAATTTATTATACTTGCGCGTTTCTGGTAGCGAAAGCGGACAAAACTCCTCGAGCATTTTGGCATGCAGAACACTCTGCCAACGCACCATCACACATCTCACTGCTGATATGCTGCTGGCTCACGGTCTAAAACGCGGTGCGAATTATTGAAAACTTTATCACGCTTTAGCAAAATGAACGCGGCGTGTCAATCTTCCTGAACTCAGGATATTCTTCAGGCTCCGGTGAATGATTCACTCTGTATAAAGATGTACACCGATGGTGGCTAACTGGAGCGGGGCTCTCATATCTCTACTCGTGTAGATTTCATCCTGCTAGATGTCCATCTGCATTTACTTGATCTAAGTGAGAAAATACACTAGAATTAAGTGTACCTTTTACTGTTTCTTTTCGGGCTAAGAACCAGTGGTAGAAAGCACACCTTGCATAGCGGCTAACATCACATCAAACCACGACGTAGTACCCTTGAGCAGTCCTCGTTGAGTGCGTTCTGACACAGGAAATGCGGGGCGGTGAATTTTCACGAAGCCAGCTCGACGCATGACCACGATGCGTTCTCCCTCTTCGTTTTCTTGGTCGTAACTTTCCCCGTGGTCCTTCTCCTTTCTGATAGTTGTCAAGAGAATCGAACCCATTTGATCTTTGCGGACACACTCGTCTGGGCTGTACGGGTACAATTTGTCCACATCCACGCTGTCCCTAACAAGAACCGCAAATGGTTCGTTCGTTTCTGATTGAGCAGCGTCGATATACTGGGCAAACGAAGCGGTATTCACTTCGGTTTTTACGCCGTCCTCATCAGCCGAAGACAAGCGACAATTGCTGAAGTTGTCCCCTTCTACGGAGAAGTCATCCCGCACAGTGATGTATCCGAGCCGCTCCGAAATCGAGATCTCTTCGCTCATGAAGTGAAACATAGCTGCATCGAATACTTCTCGCACCGATTTCACACCCGTAAACTGGGTCACATCCAAGAACGAGCAGCAGAAGTTACCTTGTGCGTCAACAAACTGCTCGCTGGATACGTACGGCTGAAGAAAATCCAGATGGTGACTTCGGGCCTCCACGTAGTCCACTCCATTCTGAATTTTAAACTCTCGGATGGCAGACAACGTTTGTCGATGAGACTCACGATCAACACCAAGATGGATATACGAGTACAACGGATTGGGGTCCGGTCCTCGCTGTGAATAACAGCATAGCACAATAGGATGAGCTTCCAGTTGATCACCTACAATCAGTAGGAAAGCTAACCATGCAAGCTGCCAGCCCTGCCTGGGCATTAGCGACAAGTAGTTGCTGCCAACGGAGCACATTACTCAGCACTACGTTACCAGTCGCCACTTTGTCAAGACTCTGGTCTCCCGAGAGCCCTACACGCTCCTTCAGTGCTACCAAGTGTGCTTCCAGGTCTTGAATTTCTAGATTCAACCTTGCCTTCTCTTCCTGCATAAAATACACATCAAAAACATAGTCGACTAAGTTTTTTAGCTGCTCAAAGAACTCGGTGCTTTTGTTGATCTACCTTGTTGATCAGGTACGAGGCTTTCCGCTTTTTCACTGGACGATTACTGCTGTTCCCTGAGTCGTCTCCATCCGTGCTTGCAGCAGGAGATGTGCTCTGTAACTTTTGGGTTTCTTTGTCAATACTTGACATTGTCCACAACTTTGATTTGAGTCTTAGACGGCGAAACGAAGAGTGGCACGATCTCCATGATCCATTGACTTTGTGTACCCATTATTTTAAATGGATACATACAAACATTCCTGGTAGCTTCAACATGGAAGCATCGCTCCAGTGTGCATCATGCTACTGTGTCGATGAAGACAATCTCTTCCCGTACGAGTCGTACGGCGCATACTTTGCTACAGTCGCCGAGTTCTCCTTGACCAAAGATGCGAGAGAAACCCGCACTGTCGGTCTCGGTGTAAGTTCCAAGAAGTTCGTCCATTGAATTCACTCTTCTGCACGGCGGCGTAGTCGTCTCAAAGTGTGTTGTGACCCAGATATGCTGATTTCGATGTCCCGCTCAAGTAGAACTTCAGCGTGTCAAACACTTGCTCGATCGACTGCACGCGTTTAAATTGGATGCTCGCGAGCACAGCAGAGTCACCTGCCGGTGCTGTGAACCGATCTTTCGAGACGTGTTTGTTTTCTTTCCTGTGTCGTAAACTCGCTGCGATCGAAGATGTACAAGTAGTGTGTCGTCTCGGTTCTTCAATAGTGTTCGGCCCAGTCTATCGGCAAGTGGACACGGATACACACACTGGCCGATCTGCAGAATTATGACTGCCATTTAGGTAAACTCACCAGACAACGTAGTTGTTGTTGGCACACTAGGTATCTCAACATTGCACACTGCCGGACTTCTCGGTCGTTATACTCGTTTCCGGCCGAGCCTTCAGGACGGATAGATCAGCTTCGAGCCTGTAAACTTTCCTCTTGAGCTCCTCTTTTGCTTTCTGCACACACAGACGGATAAATGGCCTCTAGGTAGGACATCGCCTAAATGAACCAGAAGATCAGGGCACCACAAGGTACATCGTTTTACGCTGCTAAAGTAGTGAAAAACGAAGCTACGAAGAAGTTTGAAGACTGAAATGAGCCTCCATAGTGGTAACCACTTCATGCAACATTTTCGGCCTGGATAGTAGAAGTGGGCATTTTGCCAGCCGCATTCAGATCAATCTATATTGAGTAGTACGTCCATTTAAGTCCTCTCCATGACTTGCTAAGGTACTGAGTACAGCACGCTGCGAATCGCCCGCGTTGTTACATCACCCCATCTTGCAATATCTTGCTGCAGTTCCTGCCAGATCGCCTCTGAGATGTCAAACTCTGGACAATGAAGCTTGACAAAGGCAGCACGTCGTAGTGTCACCACAAATGTATCGTCCTCACATTGCGTTTGGTCTGCTGTCAGTACAAACGCTGCCGCCACATCTTTGCGAACTCGCTCGCTTGGAACGTACGGGTAGAGCTCGTCCTCGTCCACTGAGTCAATGACGAGCATTCCACACGGTTCACCACCAAAACTGTCGGGCGTGTCGAAGAATCGCGAGAACATGATGCCACTCACTTCTGTCGTGATGTTCATATCGTTTGTCGAGACCATCCTCGCATTGTAGATGCTGCTGTCTGCACAGTCGTAGTCGTCTCGAGTCGTGATATGGCCCAGCCTCTCGCAAATGCTGATCTCGACGTTGTTCATGCTGAAAAGTACTGCATCATACACTTGTTTCAGCGATTTCACGCCGGGAAAGTGCACAGTCTGGAAGATGGAGCAGCACACATCGCCATTCGCTGTCTCAAACCGCTCGTCACTTGAATACGACGAAAAATGCAGGCTTCGTGTCGTGATGTACTCGTACGCAATTCGAAACTTTCGCTCTCGAATGTCAAGGAGTGTCCTGCTACGGTCTTCCCAAGTTTTATTCAAGCGGATTCGCGTACACAGCGGATGAAGTTCCTGCTCAACCACACACAATTTTAGGTCAATGTTTTGTTAAGCTAAAAAGAGCCACATACAGCCACGTACAAGCGGAGGTGGGAGTGTGGAATGCACTCGTGCGATATCAAACTGTTGCTGCTGAATGGCAGATGACAAAGTTCTGTTTTCGGAGACTACTTGCTCTAATGAAACAGCATCTTCAGACTTGAACGGCCCCTGCAGTTCCTTCAACTCGGATTGAACTTCCAACTCGGACTGCAGTTTACGGATCTCTGCTTTGAGGTCGCTGATTTCTTCCTGTTCAACACCAAATCTGACCTGTCAGTTCAACACTTCATCGTTTGCTTGCTCTGTCCTTACCTTTCGCTTTGTGCTCGTGGATTTGCGTCTCTTGTCGGCCATCATTGGCATCGACAGGTTGATCTGGCAATGACGCTTGGTCACCAGCAGGGTGATATTTTCACGACGTACGAGAGCCTCACAAGAGACCTTCCCGATGTTGTGATTAGCCGTCACCCAATAAATGTGCATGATTTGCGGTATGGCGAGCTTGAGCTCAACTTTGCATTAGGACGTCTTTCTGTGACCCTCCCAGTTCTTTGTTCGGCGAATGCGCGTACACAGTGGATGATGTTCCTGTTCGAGTCACAGGTTAGTTTTGTCTAGGTGTGGCATTGATACCCTAGGGGGAGGCAGTGAAGAACGAGCACGAGCGAGGTCGAACTGTTGCTAATGAATAGCGGACGCCAACGCCTTGTTTTTCGAGACGACTTGTTCAGCAGTGCTGGGTCTCTTGTCATGGTTGGACGCTGCCGTCTCTTTATCTCGGACTGGAGCTCTGACTCGGACTGCAGATTGCGGATTTCCTCTTTGAGGTTGTCAATCTCCTTCTGCAAGTGTCACCAAGGCCGAGTAAACACTGTCAGTCCCTAGTATCAGGCCAAACCCCAGCATCATGCACCTGTACACCTTTCTCTCTGTTTGTCGACTTCTCAGCCGTCTGCAACACCGACAAAGCAGCACTTCAATGCAACAGAGCCCAGCTTGGACGTGATGGAGCGAACCCCACACTCATGGTCAAACATGATTTGTTGCGGTAAGAACTCCATTCAGAAGGAGCTCGTGGACGAAATCCTCACAAACATGGATGACAACATGTTGAGTTGAGTGTATTACAGGCTGTAATTTACCGCACTGAGTACAATACACTACGAATGGACTTCAACATGACGTCGGCCCACTGCATGCCTTCTTCTCGGGATTCCTGCCAAGCAGCATCCGTCATATCAAACTTGGGGCGGTGGATCTTCAGCAACGAAGCACGATGTAGAGTCACTACCACGTCTTCGTCGTCACTCGACGTGGAGGAGTCCGCGCTTGAGGGACTTGTCGAAGTAGCAGAGCTTATCGCAGCGTGTGGTCGATCTACTGTGAGCACAAAGGCAGAGGATATGTCTTTCCGGACCCGCTCACTTGAGACGTAAGGATACAACTCGTCCTCGTCGACTGAGTCAATCACTACAATCCCGCACGGTTGACCACCGAATTCTCCGTTCTGACCTCCGAAGAACTGGGCAAACATGACGCTGTTGGACTCAATCGTGACCCCGATGTCGTTCGTCGACACTATCCGCGAGTTTGTGATGTTACCGTCCACATCCTCGTAGTCATCTCGAACCGTGATGTGACCCAATCGCTCCGAGATGTTAATCTCAAAGTTGTTTATGCTGAAGAGCAGTGCATCGTAAACTTGCTTGAGTGACTTCACGCCAGGGAACTGAACAGTCTGAGCGACGACAGAGCACAGATCTCCATTGGCTGTCTCAAATCGCTCGTGGGTCTTCTGGGGTTGACCGGCATGAGCGAGTTGGTTACGCATGACAACGAAGTCGTAAGCGGCTCGGAATTTCTTCTCTCGGATGGCTGACAGTGCCGTACTGCGATCACTCAAGCTTTCTTGAGGTAAATACGTGAGTACAAAGGGTGCGCTATCTGTTCATATGAAGAAGCGTCAGATTGAGACGCTAGTACTTTTCAACAAAAACCTCTTCATCTCACCGGACGAGGCAAAAAGACCGAGTTGGCTTTGGCTATACTGAGCTGCTGCTGACGTATGATGGAGATAAGCACGGAGTTCTCGGAGACGACTTGCTCTAGGGTTCGAGCAGGTCGCAGGTCTGCCAACTCGACTTGAAGCTTGTGAATCTCTTCTCTCAAGTCCTCCTTCTCTTGCTGCATTAAAAACACCACACACACCACGTCAGACACCGACACGTACCAACGTTTAAAACCGATGTATCGGTACCTTGCGCATCTCATACGCAGTCTTGCATCTCTTGTTGGTCGTTAGCGCCATGGCTCTTATTGCTTAGTGAGGGTTCGAGTGGCGGCAACGATAGCCGTTCTCGATTCTTATCTTCTTGAGATATGACAACAGTCTCTTCCAAGCACAGCACAACAGTTGAATCCCACAGCTGGAACC
This sequence comes from Phytophthora tubulina, assembly GCA_014706135.1. NCBI lineage: Eukaryota > Oomycota > Peronosporomycetes > Peronosporales > Peronosporaceae > Phytophthora > Phytophthora tubulina. The sequence continues at coordinate 1,042,620 of JACBOY010000135.1, read as the reverse complement.
AGTTTGTGGCGCCACTGGAGGAATTAATCTATATAAGTAGATAAGTAAATTAGGCCCCATTTGTCAGAACGTAAGTAGATTATTGACAATAATTTATTGTTACTAACATTACTTGTTAGTAGATTGGTGACACCGCCCGAATGAGCGATCAGTAAAGAGATACACCTATTAAGCTCAGGGACTCAGTGATGCTCTCCGTACACGGATCGAATTCCGTTTGATAACACCAGAAAATGACATCAGAAGGGTTGGAGTTCGTGCAGCCGCAGTCAGTCGTTAGACGGATGTAACACTGACTAAGGGTGGGAGAAGTACATGTAGGAGCAGCCAGGGCCAAGCGAAACGATGTTGAGGTCTAGCAGTGTGTTTATTTTGTACAATTATCGCCAATTGCACCCTGGGAACTCGTACTGGAGCACTCAGGCCTCGACCTGCCCACGAAATAAATATGTCGTGTGTCGTACTCCTCCCTTTTAGGGTCGGATAACTGCTGGCTGTTGATCCCGAGTGCGGAGCCGTGCTCAGATAGTGCAAAGCGTAGGTATCAGACAGATTAAGCTAACTTACAAAGAAAAAGTATAAAACTCTCTCTCTTGTTGGCTTTGGGTTTAGAGGGAAGATTCACGACTGACTATCAAATACAGTAGCGTCGGCAGCTCGACGTCTTTACCTTTGAGGATGACAACCCTCGATCTTCTCCTTGGGCCGCGCTGGCATGACCTCCATCCTCAACGTCGCCTCGCCGGTCTCTCAGATATTTGTTTAGCGAACGCGGCGTGTCATCTCCTCGTGGGTACGCGATATCATGACTTGATATCTCGCGTCATCTTGGGCAGCTCCTCCTTTGAGGGAAAGTGGCACTTGGCCGAACGACACTAAGCTAAGTGGCATACACAGGATGTAGCCATCACCGCTGGGCACCGTTCGGAGTCGTTCTCGCGAGCTTGGCCTTGCGCAGGAACTCCTGTCGTGTTGCATTGCCAACCCGCCTCGGGACACGTGGCAAAAGTTGTTCATGTTGAAAAGTCAATACCTCCACAAAAATGTGCATGCACTTACAATGACGGCTAGAAGAAGTTCAGGGAGCATGAAGTAGGCTACGTTGAAGATCAATGCATGGTGCTCGCAGGGGGCCAAGCAGCAAGCACTCACACAGTTCAGTCTTCCTCCACAGTTTTCACGCTATCGGCCACAATTATGGTAGTTGATAGCCATTCACACCACACAGCGTCAGAACGTACCCAAAGCAGCAGTGCATGCACAGGCCACTGTTGTGGCTGTTCATCTAAAGGCAAGTATTCAATCAGAGTTATCGTAAGTAGATTTGCCACCAATCTACTTACAAGTACAGTAGTAGTAACAATAATCTACTTACGTTCTGACAAATGGGATCCAATTTACTTATATAGATTAATTCCTCGGCGCTACTGTATGTCAGTGTGATGTTGTTTGCTCAGGTACATTTTACATGGGGAATTTGACAAAAATAGTATAGATTCAAACTTAAGTGACAAGAGAAGTAATTTCCACACCAGTACCAGTAAGACCTAACTTTTGGGCTGAGCTGTGATTTGTCTCGACAGGAGTAGTATAAATATTTATTTCTACCACAGCGCGCGCTCTACGATCGAACTCGTGCTGCACAGCCATGGCCTGTGCACAAGACACTCAATCCAATTCTCCACTATTAGGCACCGTCAGATACACTCGAAGCAGCAGTCCTCTCAGACGAGCAGTTAAGCAGTAGAGTAGATTGACACGCATACCAACCCAGTCATGGCGCTTTCTCAGCAGAAGTAGGCGACGAAAAGCGTTCGCAAAGCTGCGCTCGCATTGCGCCTTAAGCCCGAAAACCACACTCGGTCGTTCACTCGGGCCGCTGAGACGATTATCGCCATTGCGACGAGAAGATGGGTACTGCTCAGAGTCGTCGTTGGTGCGGTTCTCAACTCAGGAGCGAGCGTAGCATGTAGTGTTTTGGTACCTTCCCAGCACTACATGCTGCGCTCGCTCCTCAAAGCGAGGAGGCGGGGAGTTGTGCTTCTCTAAAAAGTTCGTGACAGAATCGGGTATCCACGAGCTTTATTTGACAGCAATAGTATTGCGGCCTTACTGGTACTGTCGGATACTTGCGAATTAAGATTGCCGTCGGTAAACTAGACTCACTATCCGCTTATACTAATCATGTCACTTAAGTTTGAAGCTACCGGTATACTATTTTTGTCAAATTCCCATTTTACATGTACACGATTTTGAGGAATGACAAAGGGCGTCTCTACCAGCACAGCACAACAGCTGAATCCCACAGCTGGGACCAGTTTGTGGCGCTACTGTATGAGTCAGTGTGATGTTGTCTGCTCAGGTACAACACATCGCGATAGTGATCATGAAATCCAATCTCGAGATTGATCATTTTGATTCAGTGCCACTAAGTCAGTCCAGCTCTCTGTTGGGCTACAAATTGTCTCTGGTCCAGCCAGTTTATCAGCTAATGCTCCGAAAAGAGAACAAGCGTGCGAGAAACTAAGAACAAGAACATGTCTGGGAGAGCTAACATTAGGATATCTTATGAAGCTTCACTGGCCGCAGTTCATAATTGCCCGAGGCTGCTTGGTAGGCACGGACATTGTCAACGGAGGCACTACTTGAAGTCCTCGCGACGAGCTACAAGCGTCGTGCAGCCTTCTTCCAAAGGTACCTAAAGCAGCGAGTAAAACGGGCGAGTATATGGATAAGATCAAATCAAGAATTAGTGGCAGACATCTGCGAGTGAATGAGCTTTCCATACATTTGGAGGCGAATAAGTGGAGTACGTGGTTGCGAACCAAGCTTTTGCTGACACATTATAAATAATTATTTTCGACCACGCGGTCTAAAGTTCGGCATTGACGACATTTTGGCGCGAATTCCGGAGTAACCCGACCTTTTCTCTCAACATTAATTCAGGATCGCTATAGACTCTCACACACTTTCAATTTCCAACAATTGCCAGCTTGCTAGTACTGGAGTATTCTTCTTTGTAGGATGATCCAGAAGTGAGTTCATGAACAAATCCAACCACATTTACTTAATGTACATTCCAACTCCGTGACATGACAAGGCGATGCAAACAAGTAAAAGGATCATGGAAATGATTATTTTGCGGAGTTTGGTACATGAAATTGTCTGTCATGACTGAATCCAACCTGATAATCTTTTTTCTCTGCTGACACTTTACAGTACTACCCGGGGCCACTCACACACATACTATGACCTCTCTCGGCAAGGAGCTGAGAAGATCTCTTATTAGTGGTCGTTAGTTCGGATAGAGACAAAATGACCGATGGAAACCTGAACATCCCTATGTATACATGAGCTCGAAGTAACTTTAAGCTAGAAAGCGTGGATACGAGGAATTCTTTCAGCGTCTACTCGGCAAGAATATGCTATCACTTAACTCGCAGATAGGAAATCCTCAGTTTAAGAGCACTTTCACGCCGTCAGCTTCTTCGTGACTTCAGCGAATGACTTGCCCTGCGTAGTGGCAAGCGCCAGCTCCAGCTCCGACGGCTGGCGAGAACCGTCACTCTTGGCCAGAGTGCCAGCCCCCCACGGAGATCCACCGTGCATCTCGTCCATGTTGAGCAGCTCCTTGCCACGGTATCCGAGAGGACGTAGGTTAAACCCTGGTGCGCCAGGAACGTCACGGCCGTGAACGCCGTCGTCTCCTGGCCACCGCCTTGAGTGCCGGTGCTGAAGAAGAGGCCGCCGGTCTTACCCACCAGCGCCCCCGTAGCCCAGAGACTACCGCACGAATCGAAGAACGCCTTGACCTGCGCCGGCATGGAGCCGAAACGACACGGGAATCCGAAGAGGATGCCGTCAGCCTCCTTGAGTGTGTCGATTGTGGCGACGGGGTGGTCCGGCTTGGGAGGAGCGTGCATCTTGGTCAGCACTTCTTCCAGGAGTGTCTCCTTCACCTGGTAGATAGTGGCAGTGACTCCGCCAACGGATTCAACACCCTTCTTGACTGCGTTGGCGAGTTTGGCGACGTGGCCGTACGTGGAGTAGTAGACAATGGCGATGTTGGTCATGGTGTAGGGGTTGTGGATAGAGCTTGGGTTGTAGTTTGAGTGGGGCTGAGCAAATTCAGGAATGGGGAAACTAAGCGTGTTTTTTCAATAGGAATTGTGCATCTTTATACGGCACCTAAACTTGAGCAACGTCCCATGAAATGAAAATATGTACATGTTCATGTACATGTACACGCCACAAGCGTAACATGCCCGCAACTTGTTTACAACAGCCGTCTCATAATCTCGGCTCCCGGATGATTATCACAGCAACTGATTCAGGATATGGGACTTACGTTCATACAATTCCCATGCAAGCCCAGTTCATGTGGCGAGCAACATACTCGCTACAATCGCTTAGACGACGTTGTCGGCAGATCACGCTAGCTACAGTACCGGGGCTGTAAGTGCGGCGGCGGGTCAGCAATGTGATGGTGCTATCTGGGGCAACAGAAAAGTTAGCTGGATGTGTTTGTGACGTGGTGCCTTTAATTTCTATAGTCGAGTACAAGTTTCGTGAAGCTCCCATGTGCATTACCCAGGCAATTATTTCCGTTGCTTAGTTAAACCAACTACGTCATCTCCAACTGTAGCAATACTGTAGAAAACGGCTGACAACAGCGTGGTGTGTAATTACGCTACGATTGCAAGACTTTTGCCGTAAGCTGCCACGCCAATCAGTTGCAGTACAAACAGCAAAGCGGGAATGATCCCGCTGCCACGGCACCGTTTTCTCTTTCACCCAGAGCTCACCTCCTTTAGGACTTTTCATCCAACTGCTGGTTGAGTCATTTCTAAACTTTCTTGCTTTTCGCCAAGTGTCCCGACCGAATTCCCGACTCGAAACCTGAAGCCATGCAGCTCTTTGCTCCTTTCCTTGCAGCTTGTGCTCTACTTTCCTCTGGCATCGTCGGTCAGAAGTATTCTGGCGAGGAGTCAAAGACTATCGACCAGCTCTACGCTGATGCTATTGCCGAAGGTGGAAACCTCGTCATGTACCATGGCGGCGACACTGCTACTCAGCAGGACGGCGTTCGCAAAGCTTTTTCGGAGCGCTTCCCTAAGATCAACTTCACGCTCGTCGTCGACTACAGCAAGTACCATGATGTGCGCGGTAGACTTTTTTTGGGTCAATTTGGGTCAAGGTCAAAAAGTGGTCAACTCGAGCTTTCTGACGGTTGCACCCTCAGACCCCCGCAAAATAAAAACTAACTCCAAGTCAGAGCAATGGGTCCGATCGCTGAGGAGGGCTCGCCTGCGCAAATACAGCACGGGGTGCCCGCGGAGCAAGGCCGCGCGGGTTTGCTCTGGCTACGCTCCTCGCACCTGCTTGCTACCCAATACAAAAATCAAGTCAAATCTCTTGACCATTTTTGGGATGACCCGCATTTGGTCCAAATAAAATCCTTCGATGTGCGCATCGACAACCAGTTGGAGACCGATACCCTGGTGCCCGACGTTATGGCACTCCAGACGCTGCAGGATTTCACACGCTGGGCGAAGGCCGGTGTGCTTCTCACGTACAAACCGAAGGACTTCTCCAAGGTCCACAACTCCTTGAAGGACAAGAATGGCGCATGGTTGGCGTACACCATTTATACGTTCGGCTACATCTACGACTCGAGTGCACTCAATGGAGTGGCAGCACCTGTTACCCCGGTGGACCTGACGAACCCGCACTGGACGGGCAAGATCGCCTCGTCCTACCCCCACGACGACGACGCTGTCCTGTTCCTCTTCGTTCGCTACGTCGAAAAGTACGGATGGGACTGGATGGCCAAACTTGCCCAGCAGAAGATTGACTTCTGGCGCGGATCGAATGTCGCGGGCGAGCTTGTTAGCTCGAAGGAGAAGGTGATTGGCATGGGCGCCATGGCTGGCAATGCCCCCATCGAGTTCGTGGGTGGAAACGGTACGGACTACATGAACTGGGGCCAGCGTGTGGACATTCTGTCCAAGGCCAAGCACCCCGCTGCTGCCAAGCTCTTCATGAACTGGGCCATTTCCAAGGAAACGCAAACCTCGGTGGTGTCCAACAGTGTGTGCACGGACATCAACGGCAACAAGCCCTGGAACGTCCCTGAAGCCAACATGGCCAGCTTCCCGGCGTTCATGGAGGACCGCGCGAAGGTGGAGCAGTGGAAGCAGACTTTCGCGCTGTACTTTGGTGAGGTGCAGGGAGAATCCAGCGCCGGCTATCTTGGTCTCCACCCTGGCCAGTAAACGTCACGTTACCAAGTGTTGAGGCTTAGTACGTCTCCTAATAGGAGGCACGGGCTACTTCCACGGGCTCTCTGTACCCCGTAGGGGGGCTCCTGCAAGGCGCGGCCCCGAGAGCACGTTAGCCGTCTAAACCGCAAACCAAAATAAAAATAAAAAGGAGGCACTAGGGTATTTGAGATCACTTAACGCAACACATGAACAGTACTCTTCACACACTTCTATCAATTGTAAAGGTTTTAGTTCCGGGGGTTAAGTTTGGAGCTCTGGGTGAAAAAAAAAACGGTGCCGTGGCAGCGGGATCATTCCCGCTTTGCTGTTTGTACTGCAACTGATTGGCGTGGCAGCTTACGGCAAAAGTCTTGCAATCGTAGCGTAATTACACACCACGCTGTTGTCAGCCGTTTTCTACAGTATTGCTACAGTTGGAGATGACGTAGTTGGTTTAACTAAGCAACGGAAATAATTGCCTGGGTAATGCACATGGGAGCTTCACGAAACTTGTACTCGACTATAGAAATTAAAGGCACCACGTCACAAACACATCCAGCTAACTTTTCTGTTGCCCCAGATAGCACCATCACATTGCTGACCCGCCGCCGCACTTACAGCCCCGGTACTGTAGCTAGCGTGATCTGCCGACAACGTCGTCTAAGCGATTGTAGCGAGTATGTTGCTCGCCACATGAACTGGGCTTGCATGGGAATTGTATGAACGTAAGTCCCATATCCTGAATCAGTTGCTGTGATAATCATCCGGGAGCCGAGATTATGAGACGGCTGTTGTAAACAAGTTGCGGGCATGTTACGCTTGTGGCGTGTACATGTACATGAACATGTACATATTTTCATTTCATGGGACGTTGCTCAAGTTTAGGTGCCGTATAAAGATGCACAATTCCTATTGAAAAAAACACGCTTAGTTTCCCCATTCCTGAATTTGCTCAGCCCCACTCAAACTACAACCCAAGCTCTATCCACAACCCCTACACCATGACCAACATCGCCATTGTCTACTACTCCACGTACGGCCACGTCGCCAAACTCGCCAACGCAGTCAAGAAGGGTGTTGAATCCGTTGGCGGAGTCACTGCCACTATCTACCAGGTGAAGGAGACACTCCTGGAAGAAGTGCTGACCAAGATGCACGCTCCTCCCAAGCCGGACCACCCCGTCGCCACAATCGACACACTCAAGGAGGCTGACGGCATCCTCTTCGGATTCCCGTGTCGTTTCGGCTCCATGCCGGCGCAGGTCAAGGCGTTCTTCGATTCGTGCGGTAGTCTCTGGGCTACGGGGGCGCTGGTGGGTAAGACCGGCGGCCTCTTCTTCAGCACCGGCACTCAAGGCGGTGGCCAGGAGACGACGGCGTTCACGGCCGTGACGTTCCTGGCGCACCAGGGTTTAACCTACGTCCCTCTCGGATACCGTGGCAAGGAGCTGCTCAACATGGACGAGATGCACGGTGGATCTCCGTGGGGGGCTGGCACTCTGGCCAAGAGTGACGGTTCTCGCCAGCCGTCGGAGCTGGAGCTGGCGCTTGCCACTACGCAGGGCAAGTCATTCGCTGAAGTCACGAAGAAGCTGACGGCGTGAAAGTGCTCTTAAACTGAGGATTTCCTATCTGCGAGTTAAGTGATAGCATATTCTTGCCGAGTAGACGCTGAAAGAATTCCTCGTATCCACGCTTTCTAGCTTAAAGTTACTTCGAGCTCATGTATACATAGGGATGTTCAGGTTTCCATCGGTCATTTTGTCTCTATCCGAACTAACGACCACTAATAAGAGATCTTCTCAGCTCCTTGCCGAGAGAGGTCATAGTATGTGTGTGAGTGGCCCCGGGTAGTACTGTAAAGTGTCAGCAGAGAAAAAAGATTATCAGGTTGGATTCAGTCATGACAGACAATTTCATGTACCAAACTCCGCAAAATAATCATTTCCATGATCTTTTTACTTGTTTGCATCACCGTGTCATCGCTTTGAAGCAATCTCAAACGTATCTATAGCGGTGGTCGCAGCATGGTGTTGAGGACTTTGGTCGATAAGATTGAGGCTTTGGGCGATAGATCCAGCGGTAGATGCTATTAGCGGTTTATCTCCCCACTGAATATACTCGAATGAACCCCCAGTAACACTTTCGATTGCCGTAGGCTCACCAGATCTCTTTCCATAACATCGGTATGTGTGATTGGTTTCCGTTTCCCATCCGAGCGACGGAGTTTCTTACTACATTGTAGTAAACTTTTGGGAAAGGATTCAGCACAGCAAAAATATCCGTTCTGGAGTGAGTTCATTGACATGTGAGTGAACTCCATCGATTAGTACGTAGAGGCAAATACGAATCCAGCTAAATGGATTCGTTTTTCGCACTTGGACGAATCTTGGATAGTCTTTGGACAGAATTTCACATCTCTCGATACAAGTTTGGTCCACATTGGCATTACAGTAATTTGCCTCAACAGCGAGATCCTGATATGTATTTAATTTTCAATTGAACTGAAGAATAGAGGTATACCGCACCGATCGTACCTAGGTATATTCCAAAGTCCGAAGGGTACAAATTTAGAGGAAATCCGGTTTGGGTCCGTTTCGAAAATAAATCGGTTTGGGGGCCGTCAGATCCAGTACAGCGGAACTTGAGTAGATCGGATCGAATGCTGCACTGTCCATAAAACCGCTTCCTCCGTTCATTTACGAATTAGAGCCGCTCCGACTCGGAATACAATATCTACAACGTGAAACCTTGCCCATGCGTCAGAACGACTTCCTGGTATTACTTCTGGCCGTTATCTCATTCGCAAAGTGCTGCGCTGAGGGCACTGCCCAGATTGCCAACCTGAATATTCAGCAAGACCGACGTGAAATCAAGCAGCCAGCAGGATAATGTGGTGCCTGGAGATGATTCGATCGACGCAGTGGGCGAAGAGAGATTGAACATTCCGGGGATCAACAACCTCAAATTGTTTTCTGGGAAGAGCTTTAGCACCACCAAGGCGTTGGAGAAGAATCCTGTTCTTGACCAGGGCTTGCAGAAGAATCCTCAACTCACTAAACAGGTTGAGGCTTTGCAGAAGGACGCTGGATAGATTAAAAGCCTGATAAACAATCCTAACATCGCCAAGCTCAGGGCTCATTTGACAAGGAATCCGATCCAGTTCAAAGAGAAGAATGTCAGAAGCGTTGGAGAATTCGCGGCTAAAAGCACTTCGCGCGGCGCATCCGAGGGAGGCAATGATTTTTACTACGTGCTTGGATTTTTCATCCTGTTGAGTATCGGCGTTGCTATCGTCCCTATTGCAGTTGGCGTGAGCTCGAATCACTAAACGAAAAAGCAATACGGCCCATCGCGCTTTTTGCGTCCAAAATCGATGGGGTTTAGTTGGTCATTTGTTTTTTGACTTACCTTGCCGATCAGAAAGTGAAGAATCTAAACAACACGAAACACCCAGTGAAATACTACTAGTAAACTCTTCTCAAAATTTACCCAGACACCGGTTGATATGAAATGAAAAGGGGGGGGGTCATAGTAGAGAGCAATGCTGGTTTGTCGTTATGACGAACCGACCTGATATGAGTCACTGTCAATAGTGAACATGCCAACGGCATAAATGCTACGTAGACGTATCAGCCTCCATGATTCCAAATTTCTTTCGTTATGATGCTTGTCGGTAGAGCTACTGATGAAGAGGCGAGTAATTCTCGGAAATTCTACCTTGGGACCTCCAGAAAAATTGTTTGTAGACGATATGGGTCTATGTTCGAGCTTGAATTTTCGCCTACGAGTACGAAGTCAAGCTCGAATTGTACGCGCCATCGTAGGCGTCGTCTGTACCGAAGTAACCATAGAGATAGTCATCTGGCGTGGTCAGATTGAAAGCTGGCATCTCGTTCACACACGATTTATCCAAGCGCTCGAGGACACCACCATTGCGCACGTACGATGCAAGCAACTTCATTCCGCAGGCGTCGCTCCACGGGTCGACTGCAACCATCGGCGTCGTCATGACGGTGCCGTGCGTAGCATACTCGAAAGCGATCAGCTCCTTCTTCTCACCATCAAGTACATTCAGCAAGAATTCAGCGTATTTGTTGGGCGTCTGAGGTCTAGTTTACCACTCAACAGCAGAACACTGGCTTGTCTAGGAATCGTAGCAGTCTTGTTCCAGTACTGGTCGCGCTTGTAGACGATTCCATTATTCTCGTAGTTGCCGACGTTGAACTCGTCACATACCGCCAACTTTTCTTTCGAGAACGCACAGTACTGCGAGCCCAGCAATGCAACCCCACCACCACTACTCATCTTTGTGTTCGTAAATCGAGCTTCCATCTCGGTCATAGATGGCATTGGTGTTTCCCAGATCTCCGAGTACACAATGAGGCCGTGGAGCAGTGACGATTCGAACGCGCTGTCTTGAGACTTGGCATTATTGTTTGCACGGATAGTCGTGAAGAATTGCGTCAAAACGTCCACATCCTCAGGAGCACAACGTTCAAGCCGGTAAACAACCGGAGGAATAAGAGTTCGAGTATTCGCATCCATCAGCGCACTGCCCAGCACAGCTCGCAAAGTGAATGACGGTGAAGTGATACCAGGTTCCCCCGTACTATTGACCAACGCTGCACAGGTCGAGTTTGGGTCGTTGTCAAATTGCTCAATTACACCCTGAAGAGTGTTGTTGAGGCTCTTTGACTCAAAGTGCACCTTGCAGTCGACGTCGGTGTCACAAAGAGCCATGAAAGCTTCACCCACTTCACCAAAGTTAATGTCCCATTTAGAGATGTAAAAGAACTCGTCGGCCGGCGCTCCAGAGGTTGCGCCAACACCATCCAGCACATGCCCAGTGACCTGCGGAGGAGCGAGATGCATGAGCCGCTCCGTAAATATCGTGCCGTAGCTGGCACCATACACAATGGTATCAGCTCCGTTCGTGTACTTGGCAATGAAAGTTGCGAGGTCGGTGGCAGCCGTTGTCACAGAGAACGACGCAAGGTCACCATATTTGATCTGCAGGTCTTCAGCACACGCGGAAACTTCGGACGGGTCAATTGTGTTACCCCATGGAGATCCCGTGGTCGTGACCTGAGCCGCAACACAGTCAAGCAGTGTACTGCGACCCGTGCCACGGTGGTCCATCGTGTACACATTCACTGCTCCTTCCAGTTGCGAGTGTAGCGTCACCATCGAGGATTCGACTACGGCACATCAGACAAGCAGTAGATTTAACAAGCCAGCGTAAGAAGCGATTTAACTAGCAACGCAGGTATCAAAAACACTTAATGAAAAGACGTACGGTCAGTGGACGAGGCACCAGGACCACCCTGAATTAGCCACACGTTGGAAGCAGTATCGGGGTTGCCTGACGTCGCCGGTATACGCTTCACGAAGACATCTACTTTCGAATTCACGCCTTCGGGGGTCTCACAAATTCCAGGATAGCACAACGGCGCGCTGTACACGGCACACTGCGCGACCTGACCTGTAGAACTACCTTCATCCGAGAAGGTGTACTCGGAGCAGGGATACCAGCCGTTCAGGTCGCTTTTCGAAGTCACGTTGGATGCGGTGGAAGCAGTCACGACTGCCATTGCCAGTGCAATGACGCGGTGGAGCTGCATGTCACTTGAGAAGACTTGCGGAGTAGGAAGTTGTTGGTTGACAGGAAATTTGGAAATGCGGTTACGTGGTTCAAGGTGAGCGGGTCTACTAAGTACCTCCTGGCAACCAGGGTGTCGTCATTAACAGAACCCGTTGCTAGATGATACGACGATACGCCGTATCATACGCTGGGGCGATGATCTGCAGTTGAGATACATGTACAGAAATGGCTCCCACTTCTGATACCACTTACTTTTTGTATCCTATTCAAACCGATCTTATCGGTTTTAACGTGTTTGGAGGGTTTGTCACAAGGATGAAGCCTGGCTCCACCGACCTTCACTCACACCTTACTCTGAAACCTTTGTATTTTAATACCCGTGCAATTAGATTCAAGTATGGATATCCGAAGTGGGAGCCGTTTCTGTACCCCCAAAAAAGTAAGTACATGTACAGATTTTGTTGTTGGATTGAATTTTGCACAAAAAAAAGAGCCAAATGGCAACGTCTTCGATGACGAAACGCCTTCTCTCTGAAAACGTTCGGCGCAACATGCGTTGCTGCCGCGCTAGGCTATCGACACTTATGACCGTATGTTATGTTCATGAAACAGGTTGAAGGGTTAACATTCAAGTCTCATTCCGGATGTACAGGTACCGGTATGCTTACATACACATAGCAAACCGTCGATTTGAGCTCAATATTACAACCTGGCGACCCAACAGAATAAACGTCCCTCTTGCACCACGCCAACAGTGCGTTATAGTCTTGAAGTTTTCTACATGTACCTGTAGAGAACATGTACATGTACAATTAGTGGTTGTCAGAGATGACTCTCCTCATAATACTGTCAACTGTACTGATCAGAACATAAGGTGGCAAAAATTAGCAAGTCAATCATAAGCTTAGTTCCCATAATTCGTAGAAAGAAGAGACATGGCTGCAGGGGTGCCTAAAAAGGCAGGAAAAAAAGCGAAGATTACCCGAAATCCCTAAGATTTTGTTCAGAACAAGCTTCAAGACGTCGAATAGTCCAAAATGAAGGTGAATTGCGGTCACTAAAGTGGTCATTAAAGTGAATTGACCAATGAGTGCGAGGCAACTTGTGGATGTCGGTCTCATGGGCGGATCAGAAATCCAGTGTTAAAAAAAGTATATTTCCGAAAATTGCCTTCTTATGGAGTATTTGTAAAAAATGATATTTCAAATCTAGCACATACAAACTAATTATTGCATAAGTTTGATGCTGCAAACGTCTAAAGCGCCGGTTTTGTATCCTTCTTGGGGTGTGATAAAGAAGCGCTTATTTAGGGAGCCAATATTGTGAAATACATAATAGCATCAAGTAGCGAGAAATGCGAAAATACATTATGGGAATCTGTACGAGAAGTGAAATACATAATGTATTTCCCTTTCTAGCGATATTACTGGTTAAAATGCTACATTGTTGCAAATATGATTGGGTAAAACATAATTATCCCTGGTTGAGAAAATAAATTATGGTATGTGGCTTTTCAAACTCAATAAACACATTACGCGCCTCTATATTATGCATATATGGAAGTTACCTTATATTTTTAGGAAGCACTGATGGTGACAACTGAGTCGAAGGCGTGAACCACTAACTTTTCGTTGTCACTCGACACCGAAATTTTTTCTAGTTGGTTCGTAACTTTCTCCACCCTGCCCAACAACTGGATACCTACTGCATGAATGGTCTATCAGCTGTCTGTGACTCATCGTGGATGAAGCAGTTTGCGATGCCTCCCAAGAACGCTTGCGACGCTGCAACGGGCACCAGCGCGAGATAATGGCACGTGAGTAACGCGCGGCGCTGTTTGGATGAACAGAGTACATCTTCTCGCTTGAGCTTTGACGTGGAGCTACGGCACGGAGAACAAGATGCTGCGGATAGATCTGAGGAGGACATCACCCCACCGCGAAACATCATGCTGTAATTGGTGCCAGGCAGCCTCGGAGAGATGGAACTCTGGGTAGTGGAGTTTAACAAACCCAGCACGCTGCAGTGTCACGACTAACTCGTCAGTCGTAGTGCTTCTACCATCACTAACACAACAGCGGAGACGTCTTTCCTGACACGCTGACTTGGCGCGTAAGGATAGAGCTCGTCATGATCGACTGAGTCAATGACTATTATCCCAAACGGTAATGCGTCCGTGCCACCATCAAAGAACTGTGCGAACATGACGCTGTTCACCTCTGTCGAGACCCCAATGTTGTTCGTTGAGACGATCCGAGCATTGTAAATATCGTCGTCACCACAGTCATAGTCGTCACGAACGGTGACGTGACCCAATCGTTCGGAAATCGTGATCTCGGCGTTGTTGAAGCTGAAGACAACTGCATCGTACACTTGCTTGAGTGACGCCACGCCAGGGAACTTAGCACTCTGGAAGAGCACGCAACAGATGTCACCATTGACCGTCTCGAATCTCTCATCGCTTTGATTTGGTCGCTCTAAGTCTCTCAACCGACTGTGCATCATGATGTATTCATGTGCAGCTTGGAGTTTCTCCTCGCGAATGGCCAGAAGCTTGTCGTGACGGTCTTTCCGACTTGTTTTCAGGTAAATGTACGAGTGAAGGGGGTGCGATTCCTGCTCAAACACCAATTTTATTAGTCATGAAGACGCCGTGAGGCATGAAAGAGATCATCATCTTACCAGAGGGTGAGATAAAGTTGACAGAGCACCAGCAACTTCAAGTTGGTGCTGGTGCAGGATGGAAGACAGCACTGTATTTTCCGATGCAACGTATGACAGAGTCCGGCTGGATTGGAGCTGCTCGAACAATTTGAATTCTAACTCGCGAACGTCCTGCACCATGTCGGTCTTCTGCTTCTGTTAGGTTAGACATATACAACGTCAGGTTCCTTTACTCCGTTCAGGTGCCGTTTTCAAAGATACATTTCGCTTCAAGTAAGTCGGCTGGTAATTCTTCTTGACCATGAATAACACAGCGACGTGATTCTTACGCTGCAGATTTCGAACTGAATTCTCGAACGTGTTACCTTTATCTATCGTTTCGACCGAGTGAGTGCTCAATGCTTATTCGAACTGAGCGCGTGCCCGACTGGAGCTGCACGAGGCATTTATCCAATGACACTTGACATAGCGGAATGATGGTGCGAACTGTTTCGACTGAAGCTCGATTTTACTTTCTCACTTTACGAGCACGGATATTCAGTTGAGTTGATGCAATACTTTCTTTACTCACGCAGCGATCGAGTACTCGATCTGAAACCTCTCGCTTGTATAGCACATCTCGAATGGTCTTTAACGTAACCTCTACCCAGCGAGCAATACCTCATTGCAACTCCTGCAACGCAGCTTCAGGAACTGGGTGATACAGCTGCATCACGTCGCATGGTGAATCACCAGCTCGTGCCCCACCACATCAATCTTTGACTTGTTTAACGTTAATACAATTGCGCCAGCAGTGTTTCGTCTGATGCGTTCGCTGGATAGAGTTCGTCTTCATCGACAGACTGAAGAGCTACGCTTACTCTTCACCTGCTGAAAACAAGCGAGTTCTCGTTTCCACTGGTAATTGGTAGCAGTCACACGGGAGTTGCTCACGCCGCCGTCGTTGCCAGCGTTATGGTCTCGTACTGCCAGGAAACCCGGTTTCTTCGAGGTGATGATCTCCGTGTTATTGAAGTAGAACATGGGGTGCGTCAAACACTTGCTAAGATTTTTCACACCTTGAAATTGGATCGTCTCCAAGCGGACACAACATAGGGGGACTTTGGCGACTTTGAGAGACGTCGACGTCGACACTGACATTCCAACATTGTCACTGACAGACTCGGAAAAAGCGATCGGAGTAGGTTTAGCTTCGTCAGGTCTGTGAGTCGGCTTGGGTCGATGACAATATCGTACGTGGCTCGAAACTTGTCATCCTTATATTACACAGTTAGTTGAGAAGCCATTAGAATGGACTCTTCTTCTTCAGCAGCAGCAAATGCTCACGATAAATATTTGTCACCACTGCGGAAGGTTAGTCTACGAGTGTATGGAAAATCACTTCTGCGCGGTGTGTAAGACGTAGTTGGACATGCCGTCGCAAGAGAGCATCTATATCCTGAGGGCGATGATAGGTTCGGGAGCAAGCCGATCGCGATCATAGTTGCCGATTCTGTGGATAAAGATGAGTTGTACCCGTACAACTCAACTGAGCGTGTTCGTCTCGATGGATCTTGCGCATTCGTGTTACAGGCCAACAAAACCACCAGTCGATAGAGGATGACAGCAGCTCGTCTGCTAGCCGTATCTGCTGTTGGGGTGAAGGAATTGGAGGAAGGAATGGCATTGGTGAAGGTGAGCTGTACCCGTACAACTCAAGAAGCGCGGTGAGGCGTTGACATGCTCCACACCGTTCGTAAAGTGTATCCTTCGTGAAACGCCTTGATTGATACGTTATTCGGACTAAAAGAGTACAACCCGCTCTCCAAAAGTTTTATGGATGTGAATACACGTAGTTACGGTCAACACATCTCCCCATCGTCCGATTCCTGCTTGCAACTCCTGCCGTGTAACTTCTGAGACGGGAAACTGCGGATTGTAGAGCTTCAAGAACGCCGCACGTCTCAGCGTCACAACTAGTTCACCTTCTTCATCGTCAGACGATTCATCTCCATCGACAACAACGTTTCCTTGTTTCTCACCAGAATATTTTACCGGCCGTCTAGTTGCCGTCAACATAATAGCTCCTGAAGTATCGAAGCGCACTCTTTCACTCGGGAAATACGGATACAATTCGTCTTCGTCTACCGAGTCAAGAGCTAAAATTCCGCATGCGTGCCCTCCAAAACCTTCACCTTCCTCCGTAAACAAGTGTGAGAACGTGACGATGCTGCTTTCCACCGCAGTACAGTTCTCCGATCGTGACAAAACGCGAATATTGTACACACTTCACTCAATAGCATCGTAGTCGTCCCTCACCGTCGTATGCCCCAGCCTCTCCGATATACCGATCTCAATAGTATTGTAGTGGAAGAGTAAAGCCTCCCAAACCTGCTCTAGAGACTCCACCCCAGGAAAATGTATCGCCTCCAGGTGCCAGGAGCAGATATCTCCCTCTGAAGTTTCATATCAGAGGTATGTGGTTTATCCGGACCCACAAACCTCCCGGGAGCCATAAGAAAATCTTCAGCATTTCTCAACTTTTGCTTGCGAACTGTCATCAATGTTTTCCGTCGCTCGTTCCAGTCTTCAGACAGACAAATCTTGGTGTATAACGGGTGTGAATCTTGATCTCCCTATATAGTCATAAATTGATAAATACCTCTAATATATAATAATTTAACACAAGATAGTCCAATCTTACAAGACACTCAACCAGCATGGACTGCGCGCTGGCGACTTTGAGCTGCTGGTTCTTAGCCAGCGACGTCATGAGGTTATTTTCCGCCACAACATGTTGCACTGTCGGGTCCAGTAGCGCCGCATCTTCAGGGGACAGCGAGCGGATCTGTAGCTCCTGTAGCTCCGACGTTAGGCGCTGCACCTCCAGTCGGAGCTTCTGAGCCTCCTCCTGTCGGAATAGTAACACTGTAAGTCTCTATAATATATTATGATAGGTAATGATGCTGTGGGAATGTGAATCACGAACTCGACGCGCTGTGTAGGTGCACTTTTGCTTCTTCATGACGAACTTCCAGCAATGACACAGTCCACTCCACTATCGGCACTTTTGATGAGCTAATCAGGCGGTACTTTACATGGGACATAAAACCGCAAAAAGGCAACTTACCTTGCTATCTGAGCTTTTGTGAGCCTATTGTTGCTGTTACCAGCAAGTACTACAACTTTAAACCATGTGAAGCTCTATCTTCATCAATATGCATGGTCCTCTATTCGAAGTGCCAAAGTCCGCACTGCACGATGGGGTTTGCACCCTGGGGCGACTTCATCCACCCTTTACCTGTACGCACTGTACAAGTACGCAACATGAAGTGAGTTGGAATGTACGTAAGAATTTACAGGAAGTGGATGCGGTGTATACCTGTACACAAAATCAGTGGAGACCATTGCGATCTGTCTTCGTTTCGCCATCTTGGACTAAAGTCACAGTTGGGAAAGATGCCAAGTGCTGAGAAAGAGAACAATTCAATTAAACTACAAAACGCGTATTTTTTACTGCAAGTACGAATGCAGATGACTCCCAGTGAAGAAACGCAAAGCAACGTATCTGGTCAACAAGGTAGAACACTAACTTGGACGGTAGAGCAATAAATATCGGTAAAAAGTACAATGTTGTGTTAATGCAGGAGGAGAAGGCGAGTCTGAATCAGGAACTTCACGAATTTAAGGCCCAGTTATCAACTTTGAAAGAGCGAGTGGGACTCACGGGAGACCAGAGTCTTCGCAAAGTGGCAACCTGAACCGCGATGTTGAGTAATGTACTCCGTCAGCAGCAACTGCTTCTCGCTAATACGCAAGCGGGGATAGCAGCCCGCGTGGTGAGTTCCCCTAAGTAATTTTTTTTTCATATTTTTCCCCCAGTATTTTGATCGACTTGCGCATATTCTGCTGTTACTATGTTGTTATTCGCAGAGAGGACCGGCCCCCAATCCGTTGTACTCGTATATCCATCTTGGAGTTGATCATGAATCTCGTCGACAAGTGTTGTCTGCAATCCAAGAGTTTAAAATTCAGGATGGAGTGGACTACGTGGAGGCTCGAAGTCGCCATCTGGATCTTCTTCAGCCGTACGCACCCAGCGAGCGGTTTGTTGACGCACAAGGAAATTTTTGCTGCTCGTTCTTCGATGTGACTCAGTTTACGGGCGTGAAATCAGTGCGAGAATTTTTCGATAGAGCCATGTTTCACTTCATGAACGAGGAAATATCGATTTCGGAGCGGCTTGAATGCATCACTGTGTGTGGTTTTACTGTTGAAGGGGGCAACTTCATCAATTGTCGTTTATCTTCTACTGATGAAAATGGCGTGAAAATTGAAATTAACACCGCTTCATTTGAGGGGTATGTGGATGCCGATCAATCTGAAAGTAACGAACCCTTCGCTGTCCTGGTGAGGGGCAACGTGGATGTAGACGAGTTGTACCTGTACAGCCCAAACGAACGGGTACGGAAAGATCATGTGGGTGCGATCCTATTGACACCTATCAGAGTGAAGAAAAACCAAGAGGACAATCGCGAAGAAGAGCTAATAGTGGTCATGCGTCGTACTGGTTTCGTGAGGATCTACCGTCCGACCTTTCCTTTGCCTGAACGCACTCGACAAGGTTTATTCAAGGGGTTACGGCGTGGTGTGACGTCATGTTCGCTGCTATGCGAGGAGTAGTTCTAACTGCGGCCTGAATTCGCTGAGTATGGCTACTAAAATAAAATCAAGAAGAAGAAAAAATTAACTTGACGCGCCTCATTCTGGTGCGGTAGCAGGCATCGATTCGTGTCGTGTAGTATCTAAAAGTTGGCATCGTCAGTAATTGTTCAGGCAACTCGATCCCTCCGTCGATATATTCTTTCACCAAAGACGCTGTTGAATAATAAGTACATCACTCCTAGCCATGCACATACATAGGTAGACAGACACTCGTCGGGAATTCCATCAGGTTTTCCTGAAACACACACCTAAATCTATAACAGTACGCAATAATACAAAATGGTTATTACACTCGCGGATGATCACTTCTTCCAACGCACGTTGATCAGATTTTAGGGGCAGTCCATTTTTTAACGTGAACTTCACCACCGCTAAAAAAAAATCCTTTTGCAAAAAATACCTTTGGGAAATCCTCAAATGTTCAGGGGTGATGCTGGATATTTCTCGGTAAGTGTCATCGGTGTTTTTCTAGCCTGCCGCCAACTGATGAACATACTGTGTGTGATACATGTATGTTGAACTGGTCTAGCCATTCCTGAACGATTGTAGTCGCGTGCATTGGCTCGTTATTTATCACCTTTCGAATGTCGTTATGTATCTTCCGCGTCGTGATCAATGTCGAGTATGCAAGCTATTGCGCCGTTTAAAAGTAGGAACTCGAAGTATCTGCTGATGGCGGGAGGTGTATGTAAAAAAAAATGATTAACTTATGGATTGGATTGCGCGAGAAAAAACTCTCTAGCGCGCTGTAGGACGAGTGGGTATGGCATGTTCGCTTAACCAAGCTCAAAATGTTCTTAGGTTATTGCTTTCAATTTTAACATCGAGCACTAGATACCACAAGAGGCAAAACAATTTGTTCCATGAAAGTTTTTGTTGCTTTCCAATTTCGATGCCACTTCAAAGATAAAACAAACGAATACGCAAGGTTGCAATGTTACGAATCGGTGATTCATCTCTCAGAGTGCTTCCAGAATAGCTAAATCACGCTTGCATCCACAACAGCAATATGACTTACCACTTCAACGTGATCGGCTCGGGATCCGCACTTTCACCAAACACACATTGGCAACGCGAGAAATCTCCCAGCTTGAACCAGACTGTAACTCGATTGGGCGTGGGGGTGATGTTCTCAACCTCGCCAGTCTTAGTTCCTCGGATGTCGACAATGGCATATTCCGTCACTGGAAGTACATTGTTCGCAGTCGCTGAGGCATTCCGTTTCTCTTCCAGTTCATCGATCATGTCCCCATTCAGACAAACATCAATTCCCCAGCGGAGATCGTCACCCATGTAAAAATCAAATTCGTTTCCAATACAGCGTCTCTCTTTAGGGAACGATGAAGCCACATCTGGGAGAATCAGGCAGCTTGGGAGAGTGGACAACGCTAGCCCGCTCATAAACTGTCTCAAGAACGAAGCATTCACGGGAAAATCGTATCCTGGAGTGAGATAATATTCATCGACATGTTTCCAATTACCACGGATGAGACCATGAAGCGAGGATGGATTGTCGACTCCACGATTAGGGAACAAGTACCTCCTAATGTAGCACGTTTGAGCCAACCGAGACGTGAATGCATATCCCCCTCATCTCTTCCAGTGAGAATTCCTGCTTTCTTCAAGCTAGCATAGCACTTCAGATAATCTTCACTCCATTTTGACTCGCCGGAAAAGGCACCAGTAAGCCACTCACACATAAACTTTTGAAGTTCTGCAGTTGGTAGCATGTGGTGCGCACAAAACCTTGGAATCAGGTGCAGCAACTCGTCGGACTTATAGAATTACACCAGGTCTTCCACAGTGTTATGTTCCCTCTTAACTGCATAAGCAACTTCGTTGATCACATTTGTCAACGCCACGTGTCCATTAACCTCACCTTTGGTAGACCCTTTAGACCGAGAAATAAGGGAAATAGAACTTGATGCTCAACGGGAATTTGATGCGGACGATACTCGAACAGCTCCAGCGCTTCTTCGTTTCCCAGCGAAATATCATCTCGACCGAGTTTACACGGCAAGTTTTCAATTTTAATTGGGTTTTCCGGCATTCCTTCCACCAAAATATGTGTAGTCGAGATGATGAACCGCACGTTTTGTGGCAGCCGAACCCTCAATAAGGGAAGTCCAGAACAATTTGTTCTCGAATTGAGCTTGAGCTCCATCCAGCATGAAGACAACAAGTTGGTCCCCTGGTATATTCTCAAGTAATTGACACGACTTGTTCATGACGTTGAGGCCATGTGCGGCAACGATCTCATTGGCGGTCTGCGCAAAGTTAAACGGAATCGGGATGTAGTGAAGAGAAGGATATCGAAGAATAAACGTATATATCAACGTCGTCTTCCCGCATCCCGGGGGTAGTCACTTCGAATTGCGCACAACATTTTTCCTTCAGACGTTTGAAATCGTTCATCCGAGTCGTCGATTGCTCCAAAGGGCAGACTATGCATTCTGCAGCTTCTGCAGCCGGATCTCCAACAGCGTTGCTCGTCGATCCCAGTCCTACACTCGGTACTTTCAAACGCTCCGTCTACAGCTGCCATTTTTATTGATCCAGCAACGGCTGCACTGTGGCAACTCGATTTTTAGCAGTTTCTGCTGTAGGATCAGCTCGGCCAGCTCCTGACAGTCTTGTGGTTCTGAGCGCCGTCAAACACTGTACTTCCACTTGCAATCTTTTGCCTTTTGACCTCGTGCTGTATGACATTGAACCAAGCAACACAGACAAAGTGTCAGACATGCAGCAATAAGTGATATCGTCACTACGGTTGCCACGTACCCTGCGCGCCGCATAGGTGCTCCGTGGCTTGAAGGTCGGATGTCGATCAGAATCTATGACAAGAGCGACTTCCGATTGTGCGGGAAGACGGACGCTAAGCGTTCACGACAGTAGCTTGGATACAGCTACCATGTAGTAGAAGAGCATGTTTCATAGGCGTCCGATGGTCTTGCTCCGCTGCACACCTGCTTGGGTATTTAGTCTCTCCATCGAAAGCTTTGTCAGCACCTGCCATTTCAAGTCGGGTTGCTGCATCTCGTGAATGAAAGATCCAATGTTACACAGGTGCCATTTTGGCTGTAGCTACGGCGTCGTATACACAACGCTACGGATGGTCTTGAGCATCACATCGCCCCACCTTGCAATTCCCTCATGAAGTTCCTGCAACGCAAACGGCGACACTGGAAACTTGGGTTTGTGAAGTTTCACGAACGCGGCCCGACGCATCGTCACGACCAGCTCCGTCTCCTCTTCGCCTGCAATATTTGTTGTTCCGATCCGTTTGTCACCATTGTGCTTGACTTTCCTCATACTCGTCGTGAGCAACACGGCACCTGAAACATCTTTTCTCACTCTTTCGGCCGTATTGTACGGGTACAATTCATCTTCATCCACACAGTCACTGGCCATAATGGCACAAGGTCCAACCCCGAGACCTAATTCATCTTTGCCAAAAAGTTGCGGAAACGACACTGCGTTCATTTCGGTCGTAACTCCGCAATCTTCGGTCGACGCAATCCGTGAATTATACGCTGTACCTTCAATCGAGTCGTAATCGTCTCTCACCGTTATGTGTCCCAACCTCTCCGAGATACTAATCTCCATATTGGTCAAGTAGAAGATGAGTGCATTGTACACTTGTTCCAATGACTCGACGCCTCGAAAGTGCACAGTCTCGAACCTCACGCAGCATAAATCTCCTAGTGTAGACTCGAATCTTTCATCGGACAGCTGCATCTTCTCCGGTTGCGAGTGACTACTACGTGCCATGATGTACTCGTAAGCATTCCGCAGCTTTTCCGTACGTATAGCTCGCAATGTTGCTCTTCTTTCCGGCCAGTCTGCAGTCAGACGTATACGTGTATACAATGGGTGCGTATGTTGATCCCCTAGACACCTTGACAGGAGCGACTGCGCATTGGCGACATGAAGTTGCTGATGACGCAAGACGCTCGTCAGCGCCGCATTCTCCGCCTCTCTGCGCTGCAATACAGGGTCTGCCTTAGCGGCTTCTTCCGGCGGGAGTGAGCGCGTCTTGAGTACGGCAACTTGGCTCTCCAGTCGCTCAATTTCTTGCTGCAAAGCGGACTGTTCCTCTTTCCGTAGCACATAAGTTGCCTTTCGCTTCTTTTTGGGTTTCTGTGGGTTGGTGGAAGTTACTGGAGCTGCGAAACTCGGTGGAGAAGCGTGAAGGTCGTCCGGGGACGAGGCCGAGAGCGGCGAGGGCCCGTGAAAGTGCTGGTCGGCCTCCGTGAACATGGCGCACTGAGGTTGGCAACTGACGAGATTAGGCGCACGAGCTCTTGGTGTATTTACGCAATTTGGAGAGAATTACGTACAAAGTAGAGAATTGTGTAATTTGGTGCAGGAATGTTTGTCATTTCAATACGGTAAGAATTCGCGTGCTGGAACGTGACTTACAGGTTAGTTGTGACGTGTGACAAATAATGCAAGGGCACTACCTGTAAGCACGCGGCCAATGTGTGCTGAAGACCTCGCATCGAATGGAGGATAGAGCGGTGTTACCTCATGCCGAGCGTCAAGCACCACTGTGCTTGGAAATGGTGAAGCTTCGAAGTTGAGCCAACTCATAACTTATGCGAACGGTTTTAGTGGAGATATTATACTGACATCGAGCCGTGCCGTGCAACCTAATTATTGCTTTGTTACTGCTGCGTGTGCAACAAGTTGTGCAGCGCACCAGAGCAATCCGGGTTGAGTTCTTTGCAACAAAACGAATGTGAGAATCGTTCTCTACTATCAGCTTTGCAAAATTATTCCTAACGACAAGATTTTCTTCTTCACGCCGCCAAAATTCTTGTCTCGTTTATAGATTGCTATGCGTGTCAAGCTCTCCGGGTCAAGACATTTTGGTAAGTCACGTCGTGCTGCCTTGTTGCTGCAGCAGCTGACGATATTTGAAAGAACCTGACATCATCCTAGACAGCCGCGGCTAGATTCAGTGGAACTTCAGCGTAGTGAACGTAAACTTCTCCCCAACGCGTGACGTTTCTCTGCAGGTCCTGCAAAGTCACCTCAGAAACTTGGAACTTGGGACGGTAAGTCCTGAAAAAGAAGGAGCGCAGCTTGACAATCACAACCTCGTCCTCCAGTTCGCTTTCCTCTTGTGTGTCCGAGGTTGACTCCATTTTGCCGTTTGCTTTGCGTGGCACTGCGATCAACACATTTGTGCCATTAATGTCCTTCCTAACGCACTCTTGCGGGTGATACGGGTGGAGATCATCCTGATCCACGCTGTCGAATGCAAACACTGCATAGGGTCGTCCATCATACTTGGTACAATCTTCGATGTACTGACCGAACGATACTGCGTTGAGCTCTGTCGTCACGCCACCGTCTTGCTTGGATGTCAAGCGATAGTTCGACACAAAAGAGTCGTCTCCAACAGTGTGATAATCCTCTCGAATGGTGATGTCTCCCGATTGCTCTGAAATACTGATCTCTAGCGTATTCACTGCATACTTGATCGTCTCGAAGACTTTACGCATAGACTTGATACCTGGAAATGGAATGACCTCATTCACGATACAACAGAAATCTCCATTGGCGTCTTCGAACCGTTCCTCCGTCAAATGTGGCTTCAGTGGAGAGAGACTCTGACAACGAGCTGTGACGTATCGATAACCACGCGAAAGGCGTTCATCCTTGATCTTTAAAAGGGTTTCATGCCTTTGTGTCCACTCGCGTGGGAGGTAAATGTGCACACTCATGGGGTTACCAGACAGATTCTGCATCCACTCGGACATGAAACTTTGTGTCGTTGCCATTTGAAGAGAGTATTGCTCCATTGCTTCCTCCAACGCTTCATTTTGCCGAAGAGCCTGGTCAAACTCAAGCCGTTTAGTTGCACCACCATGCGACTTCGCCAATGAGTTTGCTAACTGTTGCTGGAGCGATGAGATCTGGTTCGTCAACGCTTCATGTTCTTCTTTTCGGCGCAAGTAGGTGGCTTTCTTGGGCTTCTTCGACACGGACGCTTGGTTTTCTATTGGCATTGTGCGCCCCAATTTCTATTGTGATCAGCTACGAGACACGCTAGCCATCCGAGATGGCGTTATCCTTTACCACGTCAACCCGTTTTTGCGATTTCGAGGATGCGTGACAAACGCTTCAGGGGTCCGCAAATGGTTATGGACTATGGATGGAAGGGTCAAAATTTCGCTTCCATCCATTATGGGGCCATAGTCCATAATGGAAGAAACCTATAGGCCTTGAAGATGTATCAGTGAGCATCACCCAGAGAGCATTCTGACGGAGCTTATCTGTAGCAAACTTTTGTCTTATTCCTCCCAAAGGGGTTCTATAACGTTAAAGAGTCAATCCTAGCATTGAATAGGTGGCGGAAAGAGATTATGTGAGGCAGATGAGGGATGCAGTACGTACACTTGCTATTTGTATTGGGGGACTATGGGTTTGCTCCATTTTTCCCGCTTACATCCATTATGGCCATTGCAATGGCCACACCATTGGTTTTTACGTACCCCTGTGCGGAGTTATTAGAATTGGGCAACACAGCGTAAATTTAAAATTTAAGGTGAATACGTACAGGACAAAATAAATTTCATTCTCCTGCAAAACTCTGCGACGGTCCTTTGATGCTAATAAGGACCCGTTAGAGAGATGGAGTTAGTCGATGGTTTTTTTTAGCCCAAACGCGACTTTGGAACTCGGTAAAATGTTATCGGAAGTTAGAGACTATAAGCGTGCACAGAGCACTTTTGACCTATTTCTTCTGATGATTGATGAAGCGTAGCGAGATCAGCGCCAACACGCGGAAGCCCACGATAAACGCGAGGATGATTCCGAAGTTACGCCAGATCTGGTCGTGCTTGTACTCGAACGTGGACTCGACGTACTCCTTGATCGTGATGTAGTTGATACTTGTTGGCGGATTCGTCATCGGCTGGCAGCCAAGACTTCTGCCGACGTTCATGTACTGCTGCGTCTCAGAGTCGTACGTGGGGAGGGCATCGCAATCGCTGAACACAAGAGCAGCGAGGTTGCTAGCGGGTAACGCTGAGGACAAATCGTGTACAGACACTTGTAGCCTGCCGGAATGGAATTGGCTGGCGGGTTGAAGCCCATGAAGAGAAAGATGATCGAGTTGAGCATGACTCCCAAGAGAGCAGCCACCTACACACTTGGCAGGGCGTAAATCAACGTCTGGCCGAGGTATGTCTGGAACAAGACCACCAACGATAGATTGATCCAGTAAAGCGCCGCTGTTCCGACACCCGTAAAGCCCACCATCCAATAGAAGATAGCGACAAAGAGCAGCATGGACCCGAACACGTACGGGATCTCAGCGATAGTAGAACCCACAAAGTACCAAAGCGCATTGTACGACTGCGCCGCACGTTCGCGGTAGAAAGCGTGACGGTCTTGAAAGGTAATGGGAAGAACACTGTTGAAAGCCATGACACTGTTGAAGAGTGTTGACATGAAGATCATACCCACACCAGCGTTGATCCCTTGGTACGACGTGTACGATACGTCCACGTAGATCAAACCACACAGCAGACTCAGCAAAGGAGCAATGATAAACCGCGTCAAGTTGTACGATGGCGTACGCCAGTACAAGTTCGTGAATCGCCCCACAAGAGCCGTCATCTGAGTCCACGAGCTCGCCGCACGTTTCTTCGCGAACACCAACTCGGTCGAACCGGGTGAAGGTACAGCTACACCCTCGGACGCCAATTGCTTATCCATCTCTTGTTTTAATCCACTCGAGTTGAAAACCTCCACGAAATCCACCGGGTTGTCGTGCAAACGACTCACACCTGCACCAATGCTTTCCAACATCCACGTAGCAGGGTTGTATCCCTCTGGAAGTGGCGTCACGCCTGGAATCGCCTCGAAGTAGTCGACCATAGTCTGTGCACGCTTGCCCAGGTCATCAAAGTAGACTGTCTGGCCACCACGCTTCAGTAGTAGCAACTTGTCGAAGAGCATGAACACTTCGGTGGACGGCTGGTGGATCGTACACACGATGGTACGGCCGGTATCCGCTACCTTACGCACACCGTCCATGATGAGTTTAGCGGAACGCGCATCCAAACCACTCGTAGGTTCGTCCAGGAACAACACACTAGGGTCAGCAGCAAGTTCGACACCGATGGTTAGACGCTTCACGCGTTCTGTCAGACTACCGCGTACGATTTCATCCGCAACGCTCTGCAGATCCAGCAACTCGAGACATTCCTCCACCGAGTCGTACTTCTGGCTGTCGGGTACCGAGCTGTCTTGACGCAGGAACGCACTAAAGACCAATGCTTCGCGAATAGTAGAAGCGTCCGAGTGAACGTCCATTTGCTCGCAGTATCCGGCACAACGCTGGATGGCAAGTCCGCTGGCCTCGTAACCATTGAGCAGGATCTTGCCCTGCATGGTGCCTCCAGATTTACGCCCGGCAATCACATCCATTAGGGAGGTCTTCCTTGCTCCGCTAGATCCCATTAACGCCGTGATTGAACCAGGAAGAGCGTAGTCGTTGATGCCATTAAGCAGCGTGAGTGTCTCTTTCGGGTTGTGAGGATCCGGCACCGAGTACCGCAAGTCCTGGAAAGCAATGGTGACAGGCTCGAACTTCTTAATGGTCGCTTTCACGTTGAGTACGACGTCCTCTTCGGTCTGAGTAGGAGTCTTCCTGCCACTGGTGGGTGTTGTGGCTAGAGTATACTGCTGGTCTGAAGGTTCTCCGGCCTCAGTCGTAGTGATATGTTCGGGGCTTTCGTAGCGTTTGTATTCCAGCACAAGTACACCAAGAAGCAGGAACAAGACGTAGGTCGCTAGCAGGAACACCACCGCAAGCCATACCCAACTCTTGTCCGAAGGTACGTCATACAGCGATAGTGCGTACTCACCCATTTTCATCTGGTACTTCGCACAGTAGTCAATGTTGTCGTAGACGCACACATCAAAGTCATCCGAGCGGAACTGGTTCACAGCGAGTCCACGCATACACCACGCAATTGGATTGATCCAGTAGATCCAGATGAAGTAACCCGGAATCTCACCTCTTGGCACAATAAACCCGGCGAAGATTACGAAAAACATAATAGAGACCATCGACATGGGCTTGGCGAGATGCATGTTCGGCAGCACAGCAGCCAAAAAGAAGAACCACGACGCGAAAGCCAGAATCGCGAGAAGCAGCAGCACCTCAAACACCACAAATGCCTTCACGAACGACTTCAAACCGCACATCCAGTAAACGATGGAGCCGAATACAAGCATCTCAACAAGAGCCCAAGGCATCTCTGACTGAGCGAGTTTGCAATGACATAAGCTGGCGTACGGAGAAAATTAGCCCCACGTTGCTTGTAGAAAATGGGACGGGCATCGCAGTACGTGGGGATTTGAGCAGCCTGACCCAGTCCGAGGAACAAGACTGACTGGAACAAGACACCCATGGCGGTTTGAGAGTTGGTGTCCTGTAGTTGGAAGAACGTGCTGCCGTACAGCAGTGCAACAAAGACAACCATGAAGCCTCTACCTCGAATGAAGGGGATGTTCCTCATCATGATCATCATCTGCCGCTTGAAGATCGTGAACGCATAGTGTTGCAAGGATTGCTGGAATGCTGGCATTTTCTTCATGTGAACCTCCACATCTGCCACAAGGTCAGGTCTGAGTGGTTCGTCGAGTCGATACAGGGTATCTCGGAAGATTTTGGACTCTTGAAACAATCGTTCGAACTCGGCAGGCCAGCGAGGGTGCTTCGTCATACCCCCGGGCACAGCATCCTGATACTTCGCCTGCTGATTCGTACCGAGATCCAGCAAGAAGTCCGCCGTATCACGCTGTGGCGGACAACGGAAGCCAAGGCTCTCAAAGTACGAAAGCGCGTGGTCAGAGGGTCCATGATACATGACTTCTCCAGCGTTCAAAATCAGCACGTTGTCGAAGAGCGCAAAGATCTCGGGCGAGGGCTGCAACAGCGAAATGACGATTGTTTTCCCCGGTGTCTTAGCGATGCTGCGTTGAGTGTTGACGATGTCGAAAGCTGCGGCACTGTCCAACCCCGTACTGATCTCATCCATGAGCGTCATGTACTTCATGCCGAACTCCATTTCCCCCGTCGTCACACGCTTTCGTTCACCTCCAGACACACCACAAAGCATAGCGTTACCAAGGATAGTGTCCTTGCAGTTTTGCAGTCCCAGTTGTTCGATGACGATCTCAGGATGATGTTTGAAAACAGTTGGAACCGTCTTGAGTGCCTCCAGGTTTTCCTCCGCTGATCCACAGGTCAACAACTCCTCGCCACGACGCAACAGCTCGCCCCCAGTAAACGTATGCGCAAACTCGAGTGTCTCCTTGACGGTGAGCGTAGGGAAGTGCACGTCATGCTGGTCCACATACGACACGAACTGTGGCAAACGACTACTCAGTTCACGCTGCGGTACGCCGTTGTACGTGATGTCACCTTCGATAGTCACCCTCTTCTCCTGCGGGAAGCGGCCACTCAGCAGCTTCATGAGCGACGACTTGCCGGAACTCGGCTGTCCCAGTACCAGCGTGAAGGTTCCCGGCTCGAAGACGCCACTGAAATTGCGCAGGATGGTCTTGTGCACCACGTGCTTCTTGACCGACATCTTCAGCGCTGCTGACTTGATGGCGTGCGTGAGCGTGGGCAGTTCACGTCCGTCTTCGTGTCGACCCACAACGACGTCGGCTGCAACGCTGAAGTTCTTGACCCGAACTTCCATCCGAGGCAACGATCGTCCAAGAGATGCTTGGAGCTTAGTCGCGAGATCGTCGTTGAAGGCTTGGGAGCCGTTGGCCAGCAACGTCTTCGCTGTTGTCTCCATGTATGCGCTGGCAGACTTGATCTGGAGGTGGTGCTTGAAATGCTTGGAGCAAATTGGAAAGTGAGGTTTAACCAGTTTTGTGGTACAGCATTAGAGTCGTTAGAGTCGTGCAGGCCTTTCGACCATGGTTGGTCACTTTGAAGCACATCGCGTGGCAATCACGTGAGGGGATGGGCAGCGCGTCAACATGGTACATTTTGGCGGTCATGTACCAGAAGTTTGGTTCACTGTACCAGGCTGACGCTCCTTTCGATGGATGCTGCAAACACTCTCGTGTGTTAAAGGTTCAAAGGTCCAGGCTCGTGTCACAACAGGATCAACAACAAGCAGTGAAATCTGCGACGTTCTGATGGAGGACCACGCATTTCCGAGTTGCATATCCCAATTCTGCTCCCAAGACCATCTCTTACCTGTATTCGCTTCCCGTTCCACTTGTCGGCGCTGCGATGCACACTACAGCAAGTGAATAGCGCGTCAACACGTGCTGTTTGAACGTGTGTGTTGACGCTCCTCATCCGTATGTCAAATCACTTTCCTATGACTCGAGCTACTCAAACAAGGAGTTAGTCCATCAGGGCAATGGATTGAGGTGCAGCGAAAATCACTTTTCATTTTGCACTCAAGACAACAAGCAAAAACCCTTCACAGCCCAACTAAACCCAATGGCATTCCCGCAGACTTTCCGCGCATACCAGTACGAGAACTACGGCTCGCTCGAGACGGAGCTCAAGATCAACCCGGAGGTTCCCCAGAAGACGCTCGGTGCCCAGCAAGTGCGTATCAAGGTGCACAGTGCTGCTGTGTACCCTGTCGACTACTTGTTGCAAGGGTTCCTTGGCAAGCAGGTTTTGGGAAAATCTCCGTCTGCTGAAGAACCTTTTGGCATCGGTTTTGACGCCGCCGGCGAGATTGTCGAGGTCGGTAACGAGGTCAAAAGCCTAAAGGTTGGCGACGAAGTCTACACCATGACACCTTTCAGTGCGTTCGGCACACTTGCTGAGTATGTCACGGTGGACAAGCAGTACGTAGCATCCAAGCCCACCAACCTCAGCTTCGAAGAGGCCGCCGCCATCCCGCTCTCCGGACTAACTGCTTATGAAAGCGTGCTTGACCACGCGAAACTACAAGCCGGTGAGACTATACTCATTCTAGGTGGCAGCAGCTCTGTTGGCATGTTTGCCGTTCAATTTGCTCACGCCATTGGCGCCCGTGTGATCGCCACGGCGAGCGCCGAAAAGACTAACGTCATCAAGTCGCTGGGCGCCGAGCAAGTGATCGACTACAAAACGCAGAAGTGGCAGGACGTACTGGAGGCTCACTCCGTTGACGTGGTCTTTAACTGCGGCATGGAGAACGGAGCTTGGAATGAAGGAGCACAGGTGGTGCTTAAGAAAAACACTGGTCGCTTTGTCACGCTCCTGCCGCTTACGCAGCCTGTCAAGGAGTCGGAATTTGGTGCCAAACTTGTTGGCCACGTTAGCGTCGTGTCGTCAGGTGAGAAGCTAAGACAGATCGCCAAGTTTGTCGAAGCGAAACAAGTGAAGCCTGTGATTGACACTACGTACTCGTTCGAAAGTGCGCTGGACGCGTACGCGAAGCTCAAAACGCGGCACGCCTCCGGGAAACTCGTGGTGAAGGTGCAGCCGTAACATGTTCAACCAGAACTCTACCCATAGCTCTCTTAACGGAATCTAAGGAACGAGAATAACAGTGATAAATGCAAACCACTTTGTTGCTGTCAAAAATGCTTCTTACTTTTCTAAAACGGAGCACTTCAATACTTATCAGCTTGTTGCGACTAACATGTACCTGGTAAATATCTTCTTTTTCTGATTCCGTGTTGATTCTGTATATTCAAAGTCTAACTTCAACAGGAGACTTGATTCGGCTTCGAATAATACTGCGTTAGCAGCTTACGTGCTAGATGTATCGAAGAATAATAGAGACCATGTTGTAGTTTCCGGTGTAAGCTAGGAAAAATCTGGATAAACTGAAAATATATGACGGATAAATTACCGGAGGATAACCCCAATTCTCGTACGTTACGAGTCGTAATCTATTTTTGGAGCTGTGAATGTTATTAACCTTTTCATCCTCCAAAGCGAAAGTTACAATTTTCTAGTTATAATATTGCATGAGGACTATTACTAGCGTGCACGCACGCCCCGCGAACCAACTGTGGCTGTGGGGTGTATGCACCGATAAGTGGCGTTGGGACGAGGGCTCCTACGACCTTTTCTTTCGTGTATGCCTTGCGCTTACTAATGCACACGTGCGCCTACGACCCCTTCAAGCTGAAGAAAGAGACGATTTCCACCGATACGAAGCGCGGCTGCGTGAAATTGGCCTCTCCATCAAGGCCCGCGAGAAAGACAGACGCACGAGCTATCGCGCGGGTCGAGCGGCACGCTTAGCAGCGAACAGCGACTGCGTGGTGACGAGTCGGAGGAGGTGTACACTCCGCCGTACGGATCCGACGAAGAAACGCATATGTAAATGGACGTCTCATGTGGGTAACGTCCAATGAGGTGCATTTGCGCAGAACCAGCGCGTTTTATTTAGCCCGTAGTCGTTGCATTAGGAAGTATGAAATGAATGACTAATAGCGGTAACATGATCGATTTGAAAACGCAGAGTGCTCATTTGCGTTGTTCTTTTGTGTTTGACTCCGTTGCAGCGTAAATGATTGCCAGCTGCCGACGTAGTTTGATACCGGTTTTGAGTTCTAGTAAGTACATGTTCAAGCATAGAAACTGTGCTCCTATCTCGGAGGCCACTGCTGTCGTGTACAGACCAGCCGTTGGTGGTGGAGATGACAGCATGTCATTTTTTAAAATGTTTTGTTCACATTAAAATGTTAACAATAGACCTGCGTAATGTTAAACATTATGCAGGCCTATTGTAGGACTTGGCGGTGGCTTGTACATGTAGCGCCATTTCACCCGGCCGGGTTTGGGCGGGCCCACGGTAGTGGTAGAGGTAGCTGGAAGTGTTTGTTGTTTGTTTCTGCGGAACAATTGAAACTTAATGCCAAATTTGGCTGCCATGGAAACCTTCCGATCGTAGCGGCGGTGAAAGTTTTTCTTCGATTCCTACAGTATCTCTATATGAGTACAACTACATGTAGTGGTAGCGGCAGTCCAAAAGCATCTACAGCCCCGAATGCTGTCGTAAACCGCGTTTCAGACATGAATAACCTGATGAAACAACGGATTTGAGCTTGCAGTGACGCAAGTTTTACAGAAGATTATAGATGACAACCATCTTGATTTCAAAGGGACATCCTGAAAACCTTCAAAGGGGTATTTCGTCATTTTCTGTCCAAAATGCCACTTTGAAACAATGCCTGCCATTCCCGGATCTCGGTCACCGATAGCCTATCGCCGATAGGTTGTTGTGTTGATGACCCAGATTACTTAGAATTATCTACGAAGAAGGTGGTAGATTGGATATGGTCGTGCCGAGCAAAGCAACGGGTATTATAATAACCACCTCACGTGGGTGCGTCCTCCACAACACAAAGTCATACCATTTCCAAATTTCCCAACTACTAGCAACCTCGTACGCTAGAGCCATTTCAAGTGGTATGCAGCTTCACCTTACCGCGATGGCCATGATAACCGTGGTGGCCTCCGTAACTGGTTTCAATTCTACCTCGAAGAGCTACCTGAATGGTTGGTATCCCTGCTCTCACTTCACTTTCTCGGACGAAGGAAGTTCTACCGGCCAAGACGCACAGTGCGCGATGTACAGGGCGCCGTTGTGTTATCCCGGAATTTATGAAACGCCACAATCCGTGAACCCTACAGTCGAAGTTTCGTGAAGCGCTTACCAGCGGCGTCGGCTAACCCCGATACGGCCTCTAATGTGTGGCTGTTGCAGGGCGGCCCTGGAGAATCGTCTACTACATGTACGTTATTGCTCCGTCCTATTATTATTGTTATTGTCATCGAGTCTGCCTATTCATTATTTGCGTATCGTGGGTAATAGTGGAGCAGGACATGGTGACACTGCACGAACAGCTCGAAGGGTCTATGAACATTTACACTATTGATCACCGCGGTACTGGACGAAGCACCTTTCTCGATTGCGTCGCTGCACAAATCACGACCACGGGATCCCCCTGGAAGAAAGACATTAAACCTTCGGAAGTGACTGCGTGTGCACAGGATCTTCAAACCAAGTACGGTGATCTGGCATCGTTCTCCGTGACAACCGCCGCGACGGATGTTGCGACGTTCATTTCCACTTACACGAACGGTGCCAACACCACGGTGTATGGTGTGAGCTACGGTACGACATGGGTGGAACGTTTAATGCATTTCGCTCCCCCCGAAGTGACTGGGTATGCTCTGGATGGGATCGCCACGACTTCTGGAGCATCAGCAGACAAGTTTTTCTCGATTTCACAAGCTAATGCCGATTTTGGAGTCATGGGAGATGTATTTCTAGCGCTGTGTGAAGACAGCGATGAATGCAAGGGCCATTTCGAAGCGACTAGTCTGAATAGTACGCTTCAGGGTGTGCTCAAACAGTTCGACAACGATCCAAACTCGACCTGTTCCATTGTCTTCAAGAATGGGAAGAAGGACTACAACATGGACGACCCGCCATCGTTCACTCTACGTCGTACGCTGGGACTGGTGCTGCAGAATGCGGACTTGCAAACGCTCATTGCCCGTATTGTTTACCGCCTCAATCGTCGTGAACCCAAGGATGTCGACGTTGTGACCCATTTTTTCAAGACCTTGGATTTTTCGAGTCAAGATGATGCGTTTTACTCGGC
This sequence comes from Phytophthora tubulina, assembly GCA_014706135.1. Taxonomy (NCBI): domain Eukaryota; phylum Oomycota; class Peronosporomycetes; order Peronosporales; family Peronosporaceae; genus Phytophthora; species Phytophthora tubulina. The sequence continues at coordinate 1,007,763 of JACBOY010000135.1, read as the reverse complement.
GCTGGTTTTCTACCTCATCACCTTCTCCGAAATGTGGGAGACGCCTACACCTTCTGCAGCAACGATGCAAGAGCGATTTACCAATGCAAAGCTGTCGGCTGAAGCGACGTACGTAGTGCCTGCATTATACTGCGCTTTCTCGAAAGAGAAGTCGCCATCATGTGACGAATTTAACCTTGGTAACTACGAAGCGAGCGGCATCATCTTCAAGCAAGACAAATACTGGAACAAGACCGCTTCAATCCCAAATCAAGCAAGCGTTCTGTTGCTGAGTGGCAAGTTAGAGCCAGTGACACCGCACAAGTACGCCGAATATCTGCTGGATGTCCTCGACGGTGACAATAAGGAACTGCTCGCCTTCGATTACTCACCTCACGGGGTGGTTGCGTCGACGTATCTCGGATCTGGTACCCAAACATGCGGGATGAAGATCTTAGCGTCGTATGTGCGCAACAGTGGAAACCTGGGGAAACTGGACAAGTCATGGATGGATATAATGCCAGCACTCGATCGGACGGTGTCGCCCTACCTTACGCACAACTTCTTGGGTGCGGACGACGCGTATGATGGAGAGTACAACTCGAGTTTGCTTATGGCGAACTAGTCCGGTAACTTCTACACGTCATTATCAGGAAAACCGTAGGGATTGACTGCTTTCAAGTTTACAACCAAGGAATTGCACGGAGCGAGGGAAAAAAAAAGAGAACCTCGTATTTGCGTCAGGAAAACAAACATTTGGAAACAAGATTTTTTTTCATTCCCGGACTTTAATTCTTGTGCGACTATCTTCACAAATTGTAGCGAGAAATACAGCAAGTACGACTCACCGTTTCTGGCTTTTGTGATCCAGCACAATATTATGAACATGCGCACACTCATTCCACTAATTGCGCACCGCCTTGAGCCCAAGGATTTCGACGAACTGAACAATTTCGTCAACATATAAATTGAATTTCTCGATTAAAGACCACGCGTTTTACTCGGCGCTGTTCTTCCACTTTTTTTTTAATTAAAATTAATGATAGCAGCGCGGAATCATTATAAAAAATAAATGTATTCGTAAAGCTGTGATGTTGATAGCATTGACTGCAATGAAGCCAAGTAAGAATATTGTGTCGCTTGGTTTCAAGAGTTTACTGCGTCCTAATCAACTACGATGAATCGATCGTTCTGCTCTGGCAGTCATACCTGGGAGCAAAGCAGCATTATTCGTTCATCGTCCTGTGTCCGGCGGCAAGGATAACCACCACGTCCAATTGTTTCAATAACTGTGGTGGTTTCTCGTATGCTGTGAGAATATCGTGAAAACGTTGAGGTTTGTCGATGATGACCAAAAATATGCTGATACTCTGAGATTGTGACTGGAGAATCACGTTGTTCGCTAGTTACAAGTGGATTTCATTCTGGAAGTTAGTGCTATGCAGGTCTTGTATTGCAAACAATGGACTTGCGCCACAAACGAGTTAGTTGCTTGATCATGATAGTTCAACAAGAGGTGGTTCTACTACAAAGGTGAAATTACGGGGAATGCTTTTGAAAGTTAATACTTCGTGGAAAGGCGACTGTCTGAATGCAACATTTGGAAAAGAGTAAACAATGCTTCCATTATGAATGATAGGCAAATGAAATAATGAGGTTTTTTAGTGGTTACATTTATATATGTCAAATCAGCGTTCGAAACGACAGCATTTCCCGCCAATCATGCAAGTCTCAATCTTAGAGTGACGATTTATTTTAACAGAAGGTATGAATTAAAGAAACTGAAGTGCACCACATAAAATATGGTGAATGCCTCTTTCTACAGTGGCTGCATCACATGTCAGCGATGTCGGCGACAGGCTTGGCAGGAGTCCGCGCCGCTTTCGATAGTGCGACAGTTTAATGGGGAAGGGTGACGCCATCGAGGTGATGGCGCGGTTTATTGCATTACTTGCCTAAGCTGAACGCGAATAACCTATCTACTCTGCATAACGCTACGTAGTGTGCCGGTCCGGCACGGCGCTCAATGTGAGCGTGTGATGTGTAGATCCTGAAGTGTGTGCTGCCAGAGTGCAGTCACGTGAATTAGTCTTCAAGCCACTTGGTAACGTCGGTGTTGATCAAGGTGCTTGTACCAGGAAATCTCCGCTCCAGGTCGGTGTTCGTTGGGTGTTGTAGTTGTCTGCTCGTGTGTGTATCCATGGCAAGATTTGCCGATTTGTCAGCAACTGTGTTGTGGTGACGATAGTGATGTCTCCACGTCGTGACTTGACACACATCGGCTAGACGACGACAGTTCCTGTACAAGCGCATTATGCGCCTGCTGTGAGGATGTCGCCGTTCCTTCATCATATTTATGATGAGCATGCTGTCACCGACCACATGCATGCCGTTGAGGTTGTGAGTTGTTGCGTATTTTAGTGCCATCATAAGCCCCGTGAATTCTGCCACGTTGTTTGTAGTCCGACACGATCGTAGTGACACACATCCGATCCACTCAACGACAGGTACAGTTGCTCCACAACGTAGCCGATATATAATAGCGCCTCCACCACCCGAACCGGGGTTTCCTCTAGACCCCCCGTCGAAAAAGGCAACTATGCGGTCCTCTGTTGCTGACATGGGCGCTGACATGGGCAGTTCTTCGGTGCTGTTAGGCAGTGCTAGCGTTTTTGTGACAATCATGGCCGCGTGTATCGCGATAACCCCGGTCTGTCAAATGGTAGAGCCGAACTTAAGCGTTTGGCAGCTCCACTGAGTTGTGAATGGATACCATCTCGTGTGAGAGGAACCGGTTGAGCATCTGGGAGTTGCGGGTGTAGTATGCTGATCCGCCGCTGCCAAATAATCTGCAGTGTTGTCAACACCGTAAGTGCCCAAGCACGCTGTACTTCGTCATAGACCACATCTAATACCTCCGCTGGTACGAGGCAGTGAGTATCAGCCACGCGTCGTTGGCACTTCTCCATTATTATTGCTGGCACAGCAGGAATTGTCACTGAGAAGATGTCTTGTATAATGCTGCTGCTTGCATAACCTGCATTTCCCCAAAATGACACGAATGCGTCCCAGCACTTGCGTGCTGTTGGGCACTGCCAGATCAAGTGTGTTAAGGTGGCACAATCTCCACCGGAGCAGCCTTGCTCAGCACATGCTACCTGTTTAGTCACTGAATTCCACATCCGTAGCTTGCGCAGTTTCAGGCGGTGAAAATGTTGCATTTGATAACTCGTGGCCCCTTCCATTCGGTAGATTCGTCGCCACTTAATCGATGCTAGCGCTGCACCAATAACTGGATGCTCGTTTTTCCATGCAGCCTCCAATTTGGATATTTTGCGCTGCGTTGCTGCCTTCTGCGCCGTCAGTAGCCGCTGTTTGATAGACCGTGTCTTTCTTGACCATCTACGGTTGCTTGCCCAAAGTGCTGAAAATCCTGATGTCCACTTGTGTGGTGTTGTCCACGTGGATGTCAGCGGCTGCTTGATTCTGTCGGCGATAACTTTGTTCAGGCAATGTGGTGCTAGTGCCCCAAGAGGGGTTGCTTGCGAGTCCCACGTATGAAGAATGGTTGGGTCCGGGTGTGCAGTTAGAACGAGTTCATGGTGGAGGTCGTCCCCTGGTTGATGAAGAAGTATATTCTGGCCATTTGGTTTGCGAACCAGCAGTCCTGGATAAGCTACTAGTAGGCCTAACGAAAATTCTCGAAATTGATGAGCAATAGTTGGTACCATTGGTATCGTATAGCGCGATGGATTCAGTACAACGACCCCTCTTTTCATCCATTCGATCGTAGTCACATCGCCGATGGTAGTTGCTCCACGAAAAATTTCTTTGAAGATAGTAGTCGGTCTAACTACTGTGCCAGTAGCGTCAACAAACGTAATTGAGCGCAGGTCCACGTTGCTGAGTCCGTCCGACAGAAATTGCCCCTGTACAGCCTCTTGCTGCGCCACCACATCAAGTAGTGGTTTCTGGACGATCGATCTCATATCGCAGTCCAAGTCGTGCGAACGCCGTTTGAGTGCTTAAATTGCGGTCGTAGTTGTGCCGTAGTTGCGGTAGAGTCTGGTTCCGCTAGCACTAAAGATGCGAGTGATTGGCCCAGTGTCCACAGTCCTTTTGGGGCTCCTTGGATGGGCGTCCGAGACCCAGTAGGTGTGACGTGATCCGTTTTAATTCCTTCTGCAGTGCGAAGTACGCGACCAGCGGATCGTTCCCACGGATTGCTAGTACCAGCCCACTTAATGACAGCCTGAGTAGCCATAGCGTGCAGCTCTATGACAATATTCGGGACTCCAATACCCCCATCTTTAGTAGAGAGCTGCAATATATCTGCTGCTCCCCACCCTGCTGGAGTTCTATCTGGTTTCTGAAAGGACCCAGTCCATACAAAATTCTTTGTACGTTGGATCGCTTCGTCCAGTACATTCTGCTGTGGCCACGCGTGACGAGCAATGTAACATAACTTTGGTATAATCATCGCTGAGGCAATCATCGCTCGCTGCATGGGAGTGTTAGTTTTCCGCGTTGCCAGTGCCAGTCTTGCTGTAAGCGTTTTAAACGTCTTAGTCCAAGACGCTGTCGAGGTATCGTGATCGCCAGTCCAGTGCCCGAGATACGTTGCTGCTGATTGCAGCTTAACAATATTGTCCATCAACGGAGGTTTGTCTGTTGAGGTTAACAGGATGGCCAGCGACTTATCTGCGTTAAGTCGTAACCCAGAGTGACCAGTGAATGTCGTAATAGTAGCTAGTACCGCACTCTGCATATTGCCATCAGCCAAATAAACCGCTGTGTCATCTGCGTATCCCGCCGCTCGAAGTTCACGAGGTCTGTCTACACAAGGGAACTCAATTCCTTTGTAGTTTGGGATCTGATCAATAGCGTCGTATAGGACATCAACCGCGATAATGAACAACAATGGGGCAAGCGGACACCCCTGCCTGATTCCACTAGTAACTGGGATTGGCAACGACGGAGCCCCATTCGCCAAGAAGACAGCAGTAGTATCAGAGTGGGTGGCACAAACCATCGAGCGGAAACGCGAGGGAAAACCTTTTTGTTCCAGAACTTTAAACAAAAAGTGTCGGTTGAGAGAGTCATACGCCTTAGCAAAGTCGAGAAACAATGCAGACGCGTGTCGGTACCGTTCGTCATTTGCGCAAAACACTTTAGCCGCTTCGAATAAGTCCATTGCTGTATGTATTGTACGTCCAGGTACAAACCCAAATTGCGTGGAGTGCACGAGGCGTTCGACGTGTGCTCCCATGCGCGACGCAAAGATTCTCGTGTAAATCTTGTAGTCTGAATTTAAAAGAGCAATAGGTCGATAGTTAAGCGGGTCACTGGCGTCACCACCATTCTTCAGACAAAAAATATATGATTGTTGAAACCTGGGAGGTGTGACTCCGTTTTGGAAGCAATAATTGAACAGCAACGTGAGAATCGGTATCACTTCATCAGCGAAATCTCTGAGCTTACGCACAAGTCTACCAATGTGTTTTCGGTAGCCGGTGGCCACCCTCTTTTTACACTTCTTCTTGAGTTCCATGATGTCGTGCTTCACTGAGGTTTTAAAGTTTTCCCACACTCCTACAACGTCTACCCCGGTTTCGACAGCTTTAGCCATTGCGATCTTAGTTGCAATTAAAGAGTGTTTAATCAAATCATTCGTGCAGGCCTCCGCATATTGTGGCGGAGGGTAGATGTTGCTTTGTTTTTTCAGCCTGATGGGGTTACCAGGAGGCTGTAGATGCAACAGGACACCCATGTGGTCCGTGTACAACGGCGAGACGTCCGTTTCGATGTGTTTGCACCACGATACACACCCTGGGGTGGCATACCATCGATCTAGCCGACTCGATTTATCTTGTCCGCCTTGTGAATACTGGTACGTGTGGTGTCTAGCCGCGAATGCTGCAAGAGAGGTTGGAGAGACGTCTGCCGGCTTGTATCGATCGCCGATATCAATAAACTTGTCCTGCCGGATCCATGCAGCCAATTCCGACGATCCCACATCTTCCCGTCCGGAAGAACCAGTACGATCCTTCGTAATATCAACCACACAATTGAAATCGCCCCCTAATAGAACGTTGTAGTCATTGGGAAACTGGACGGTTTGTTGCTGCACGAAAAAATATTTGCGAGCTTCTGGATCCGATGGTACGTATAGGTTTCCTATCAAAAACTTTGAACCAGCAATTTCACACGTAACATACATTCGATGGGGGCTCCACAGTTCTGGTCGCCACTTCTGTACGTTCTTAACCGCTCCGTACGGATTGATGAGCATAGCCACACCTCCACTTCTGCCTTGAGCCCCACTCCACATAGACAGCTTGTCATCAGTATGACGAAATCCCCAGACCGCACATTGTTTTTTCTCCGCGTAAACCAATTCGGACTCACATAGATGAGTTTCTTGGAGTAGTATCAGGTCCTTCAATCCGGACCATTGGTGTTCTTTAAATCGGGCCAGCACATTTTCCAACGTCTTGAGGTGTGTCGCCAAGCCCCGTACGTTGTATGATGCTAATCCAATTGTAAAATCATTTTTATGCAGCTTTGGAGCTTCCGTCGAGCTCCACTGCGTCGTGCTACTAAAACACGATGGGCTCGAGTACGTTCCAGTTTGTGTAAACGTATGGAACGACATGAAGGATTAGCTAGGCGTCCAGGTCAATCGTTTCGGGCCTCGATCGATTGATGACATGAGGTAAACGTTGACAGAGATCGTTCCACCGCCCAATTGATCCAAGCAGGGGTCCATCGTTTTGGTGATCTAGCGATCCACACGCTTCAAGCCATTCCTTGCATCTTAGCGCAACTCCATGAGGTGTTTTGGGGTTAATCGCTAGCCGCTCAAGTTGTCGCCGTTGCACGTCTGCGACTTCACCTTTGCCCCATGTTAAAATCGCGTCCATTGGACAGTTGCGGAGCATGAACTCAGGATAAGGTAAACACGCTACGATTCCTCTGGCGATATCTGGTAACCCACACACTTGCGGGAATACGTCGTCAAGAGACCCACTAAGCCGCAGCGTTTGGAATCGACATGCTTCCTCGCGCCCTGACTTCTTCCAGCCTTCGAATGCACTGGTGTTTGACCGGCGAAGTTGCTGTAGGAAGGCCTCGTTGTCACTAGGCATCTCCTTCCCTTGTATAATTTTCACATAGTCGCCGGTCGTAAAGGATAGCAGGTTGTTAGCAGAGTGTGAAAGTTGAACGCAGTCCTCATCGACACTTTTTAGCCGTCTCAAGACCCCCGGTGAGGACTCCTTTGCCTCCGTTATAGCCAGCGATGCTCTTCGCTCGATTGCGACACCAGTAAGGCCTCGGCCCTTAGGAATATAAAACCCCTGCCGTTGATAAATTTCGATTCGTTTCTGTTCCAGCAGGTGCTTCCCCTCGTTGTAGGCAGCAGCTCTCGCGGGAGGATAAGTCAGAGCTCGGTAGTGGTTCCCCCGATTTTGATGCTGGAGTAGTAAGACCACGGGTAAAACCCCACAGTCGATCAGGTCGCTAATGATCTTGTGCGCAGTATCACTACTTAGTTTGACTGAGTAGCCAATTTCTACGTGGTCACCGCTGGTTGTTGCGGTAGACTTTCCGGAATATATCTGCACGTACGTTAGGCCTGAATCCGTTTGGTCGATAACGAAAATGGGTTCACGGATGTAGAGGGACATTGCTTCAAGCTGATAGGAGGATACCCAGCAATGCTCTGGCACGTGCTCATTTACATCGATCTTTCGCTGCTTGTCATAGTGTTTCATTAGAAGCTGCCACATATCTGTCCGTGTAGTTTGATCGTCTGTCGACCCACGCAGTGCAGCCGTGAGCTTTATCATGTCGAGATCTCCAACGCTCTCAACATTTTGGTGATTGAGTATGAGCGTGTTGTACACTTCGCGTTTATCTTGCTTGCCCGGCGAACTGTGGATGATGTCATGCGAAGATGCCGTCCCCACGCATTAGTTATTGCAGCAAAGAATGCCAACCAGCCACACTGTCCATTCGCATCCACGTCGGTAGGTGATGCAGTCAATAACTCTGTCCAGACGAGCAGTGGTTGTCCAGGATCGTTTCCGGGTTTAGTACCTACATATTGTACTGATTGGCTGTCTCCCACGAATCCCACGAACCATCACCCGTAGATCCGTTTGTCGCTTCACTTTGTTCGGTTTTCGTTTCCGTGGGTTCATTGTATTCGTGGATGAAGGTCGGAATTTTTGGTTTGCACTTGGCGACAACGTCATCCTGCCCCGCGTTATCAATATCCATGTTTTCTGCTTGGTCATCATCGTTAGTCGTCGAAAACATTTTTTGTCGAGGAGAGATACTAAGATTCCCAGGGATGGTCTTGACGCTTACTGCCGTTCCGGCCTTACCACCCTTTCGAGGCACTTGGCGCTTTCTGCGCTGATGTATAGTCCATACTAATCTACTCACCGCTCTTGTGATCGTGGTTGCAGCTTGTTCTCGCTGATCGATCATCTGCTTCCTGTGCTTCCGTGCGCGTAACATTGATGCACGCTGGGAGAGATTGCGTACTATGACTTCAGTTGCATTGAGAACGTCAGAGGTATCACTGCCTGCTTGCAACGAAAGTTGTCTTTTAACCGCTCTCGGAGAACCTCCATTGGCTGCTTGCACTGCGTTATCAGAGAACGCGTTCGTCATTGTTGAGCGTTGACCCTGTGGAGATTGTTGGTCAGCAGTTTCGAGGTTCGACATCTTGTTTTTATCCAGATGAGAAGATGACTCCCGCACATTGATGGTCTCATCCTCATCAACGTCCATGCTCGTACCAGTATCACATGGAGCTCCGTGGACGATTGCGATCCAAGATTCATAGCGAAACCAAGATAAATCAGTACTTCCAGATAGATCGCTAGTCGAAATGTCTGACAGACAACCAATATACATAATAACAGCGAGTTCGTTTTGCCAAGAAGAGCGCAAGTGCTTTTGGATTCCTGGTGACCTGAAGGTGCTGTCAAGACCGACAAGAGGACAAGCCGTTGTACGGGAGGACCAACCTCGCCGTGGCCCTACGTCAAAAAGACCAGCGTTGGACGCATCGTGACCGCGAAGACCGCCGTGGGACTCTCCAAGAGCTCAATACCAAGTTAGGCGGTGATTCAGACGACGCGCGTCTGGAGGTGACCTGCTTATTTCATATTCCAGTTGGGCATCCGGACATCCGGATTCCATTTCATATTAACTGCTGTTCTAGGAGGTTATTAGCAGTCACTCCTGGAAATCGATTGTTTTGACTGCTGTGTGAAACGTTTGTATATTGTGTATCTGGAAGGCCAGTCATCCAGACTTGGCATCCAAAGTTGATTGTGCATCCAGAGGTCCGGTCATCCAGACGCAGGACTTCCGGAGGTGTTCTTTCACAAGGGGTTATTTAATCTCTTCCTGGAAGTGGTGCCCGTGGGAGAGCACACTTGGGATTTGCCGGTATCCTAAGTGAGACTCCGTCGATTGGTGCAAGAGAGACCCCCCGCCCAAGGGTCCTAAAGAATAAGTGGCGGTTGTATATTTGGGTATAACTCCCTGTATTGTATTGGTTTTCTGGGAAGCCTTTTGTCTGTGATTCACCCAGTTGCGGAGACGGCGTTTGGAAGTAACGTACGCAATCTGTATCCAGATTCATATTTGTGTATAAGCAACTCAAGAGGTGACGTCACGCCGAAGGTAAACGAAACCAAAGAGGATACCACAAGGTCACACGCCAACTCCGTAGGAGCACCTATGCTCGTTTTCGGAGACTGACCCCCTCGGGACGCCTGACAGTTCAAGTAGTTCATCTGGAAGGCTATAGTTATCCTGACGGATAACCCAGACATACAGGGCGACCGTACCAAGGGCTGCGTGCTGTACATCTGAGCGATCAAAAGGCGTTCACCCGCCTCGCGCCATGATTCCGTCATCAGTACTGCCACGAAAACAGAAGACATATCGATGCCTGGATTGAAGGAAGAAGAGTTGGAGAAGCTCATTGTTGACTTCGAAGGTTCGAAGCTTGGTGACGAGCAGCGTGAATTGATGCGGAAGATGCTTGAGTCCTTTAAGGACATGCTCGTTGAGACGTCCATGACGCCTGGGCGCACCGACTTGTTGGAGTTCTCTATTGATACGGGTACGCATCCGCCGATCAAGCAACGACCCTATCGTGTATCCAAAGCTGAAGGTGACGTGATGGAAGCCGAGATACAACAGTACCTTCAGCTAGGACACATACGACCGTCGACGAGCCCGTGGGCTAGTCCGGTACTCATGATTCGTAAGCTTGATGGTGGGATACGCTTCTGCATTGACTACCGCCGCTTCAATACCGTGACGATTAAGGATTTCTACCACATGCCTCTCATTGATGCCATTCTCGATGTGCTGGGGAAACGCTAAGTTGTTTTCAACAATGGATATCGCTTCGGGTTATTTGAACGTACCGATGGCTGCTGACAGTGTGAAGAAGACAGCGTTTACATGCAAGTATGGACTCTTCGAATGGTTGGTGATACCTTTCGGGCTGTGTAACGCTATACCCGCTTTCGAGCGCCTGATGGAAGGTGTACTTGTGAACTTGAAGTGGCGGACTTGCATAGTTTACCTGGATGACTGCGTGGTGTTCAGTGATGACTTTCCTACTCACTTGGTACGCCTCAAACAAGTTCTGGAACGGTTCCGGGATGCTGGTTTTAAGTTGAAGATGAAGACTGAAGTCGCACCGTCGAATTGATCCTCGAGGTGTACGTCTCCTCAATACGCGGAGAACCCAACTGGAACACCTCGCCCGTGTCCATCAGTGTTAGCGTGAACTCCTCCAGGTCAACAACAGCGGTACGCCCAGAGTATCCATTCCCAGAATAGCATCAACATGCAGGCGGTCGACGTTGTCAAACGGTCTCAGCTTCTCTTGCGTACCAAGCCGCATGGGGAGATAAATGACACCCTTGATTCGAATTCGATGTCCAGGCACTCCATTCAAATCCTTCTTGCAAGGACGAGGCGGAGCATCGTTGAGCCCAAGTCGACGAAGAACTCGCGAGTCAACCAAGCTAGCGATAGCACCAGAGTCGGTCAACGTATCGACAGGTAGGCAGTCGATATATCCCGCGGATACAGCTTTTTGGTCACCAACGGATCCAATGAAACGTTTCCCATCGGGTACTAGGCGTATCCTCTCGTTCGGAGCGTTCCTGTATTCCTCGTCGGGGCCTACGATCTCTTGAAGACCCAGCTTTCTCTTTCTCGAACGTCTGCCACCATCACGGACTACATAGACGTATTCGTAGACACCCTCTTGGCCTCGATCTTCGCGGCTACCAAGCACTTCGTAGCGTTCCGAAAATAGAGACGAGCAGTCAAAACTCACACGTTTGCTGGGTTGTGTCTACCGATCAGCAGGACACCGCTCCTCGACTTGGCTTCTTCTACTTATCTTGGCTAGAATCGCAGCTGAATACATCTCGTACGTCTTTTTCACAACTTTCAAGATCCGACGCTGCAAGTTGTAGCCTAACGAACCAGCCAGACGAAGTACCCATGTTCGAGCACGGTCCTCAAGCGTACCGCTCGGAAGCTTCTTCTGAGAGGCCTCTGGACAAGTCTCAGCTAGGGACGCACCCTTGTCAATTTCGTCAAGCACCAAGTTGTGCACTAGTTGTCGGATAAGAGACTGGAATCTCGGAGGCAGTTTGTGAATGGGAACTTCCACTTCCTGACGTCTCCTGCGATCTCGCCGGGTACGCCCATTCAGACTGCAGACCGATCCAACAAAGTCTCCCAAAACCACAGCAATGGTCTCGGCGACGATCTCTTAGTTCGCAGCTGTCGGGTTCTTTTGCACAACACGTGATTTCTCATCCAGGAAAGAGATCGAACCGACTTCATCTCCCCCACCGACATCTCGTTCATCAGAGGTGGGACGTATCTCCGCACTAATCTTGACTTCGCCCGAGGTGGCATGCTTTAACCCGTGAAAGTCTCGGTTGGCTCTCTTGGCCTCTTCAACGATGGCCAATTTATCTCTATACCACACTTGCTAGTACTTGGGCGTCGAAAGCTCTCCCGGTGAGGATCCTTGCGTCCTCTCCAAAGTCTCCTTAGGTATTCCAAGTAGCGTACTCCGTTTTTCAAGCCTCGGTGGTTTCTGCGATTCCTCGTTTTCCTTCATCTGCCGTTTCAACTCGACTTCATCCAGAGGCCGTAAACGATCTTCAAGTTCTTTGTCGTATTCTTCCTCTTCTTCAGCAATCCCCGTCGCCGAATGGTTCTTGACGGCATCCAGCTCTTCTCGCATGAACAACCGCTTGTGCAACAGACTCCTGCCATCACCTCCTACACCAATTTCGTCGTTGATCTCTTCCTTGCTCTCGTGCTTCGTTTCCACAGTAACTTCAGCCACTTTCTCCAAATGTTCCGATCCGACACACTCTTGTTCTGTCACAGGCATACCTCGTATGCTCTCGCCGCCACCCCTGGGGTTCGACCCGTCTTTTCTTCTCTGACAGGCCCAGGCCCTTCCGCATCATCCACGACGCAGTTCGCTCTGGCATCCTCAGTATCGTCATCTAGTAGTGGGGGTACGCTTCCCCTTTCCGACTCAGCTTCTTCTTCACATGGCACACTTTCACGTTTTCAACTCAATTTCTTCCTCACGGGGCACATCACCGAGATAGCCTTCCTTGCACTCGCCCTGTTCTTCTTCGACCACGACTTCTTCAACAGTGTGCACCGCCTCGAGAGGTCCCTTTACGCTCTCAGGTTGTCCCTTCTTTCCAAATTCCCCATATACAGTTTTGCTGATCCTTCCTGTATCTGAAGGTCCATAATAATCGTAGTTGATAAGATGCTTGGGTTCGTCACAGTCAAGAACCATCGCTGAAGCCTTCACTCCCAACGAAGCAGAACCTTCGGCACTCGGACCATTCTCTTCACACACCACTCTCTCCTCGTCTTGGACTGCACTAGCTGGAGTCGCCTCTCGACCAGCGCACCCCATACAACCAACGGCCTCCTCGACTTTATGCTCTTCACCCTTCTCAATGTTCACAGATTCCGTCTCATTCACAACAGTCTCATCCGTTTCACTCGATACCGGAGCGGCTTGCACCACTCTGATATGTTCCGGAATACCTGCGGCGTGGCCTCCCAGCCATAGACAAGAGGAAAGATCGGCACTTCCTTCCCCTTCCTCCCGCCCATATTAGTGCCGAGGCTGAGCTGGCCCCGGAGCGGGCGTAACTGCAGCACCTCCTTGAGCAAGGGGTTGGTTACTGAGATGATACTGAGCAATCAAATGATCCGGAATTCCACAGGCGTAGCAAAGCCGAGTGTTATTCGAAGACGCTTGAGGCTGACCTCCAGTACACTCAGGCGCAATATGACCCTTGAAGTTACATTTTGAACAAGTTGCATTCCCACGACGACACGTTTGTCGCCAACAGCCCGACGTATGACAGTGACCACATACACCTTAACCGTCTTGAGTATACATATCCGGTCCTTGACGTATTCCAGAGAACTGGGTACGCAGAGGCGGAGCGTTTTGCATAGGAGCGTTCTGTTGTTGCGCAGGAGTCGGAGTGTAAGCGGCGGATATCATCGGCTCTCTCCTCGGTGAACGTGGGGGTCGGTTCATCTGCTGCTGTTGCTGATACAATAATTTCTGAGTTTGCTGCATCAACTGCGTCATCATAGCGTTCTCAGCAGGATCCTACTTTTCAGTTTCGTCAGCGAAGTTTGCATCATCTTCGACAGGCAAGTGCGTGTTCTTATAGAGTAACACTGCAACAGCTTGAGGAATTGAGTTCACCATTGTAGTATTCAGAGCAGCCTTCCATTCCTTGTTCCTCAGCCCAGACATGAAATACTGGTAACGCATCTGTGGATCGTAACATTGCGCAGCGTCACACAAGCTCGACACCAAATCAGCCCAGACTTCGGCCGACACTCCCTTGGAACGCTTCGCAGGCTTCAGTCGTTCAATCATATGCAGCGAAGTCTGGCACACAAGTTGGTTGTGAAACCGAACCCGTAACGTCTCAAAATCGTTGATCTGAGAGTACGTCCACCGATTTTCTCCTGTCTTACCCTTGAGGTTCTGACGGAACACACTCAATCGCAACGGTCCATCCAGGCCCTCGGTAGCTCTTTCGAAGGCGTCCCAAAACGTCTTAGCCTTCTCCACGGTAGTACCTTCGGAATAGAACGGTTGAAGCATGCGTACTGCATCCTTGATATGGGACGGCATTCCACCGTATCGAGAACCAGGATAGGATTACCCTTGCGAGGCCCCCACACCACCATGTTGTGGCGTCTCTTGCCCAGCCAAGTTACAAAGTCCATTTTGAAATCCAGAAGCAACATTCCCACAAGTGGGTACGCCTGAAAAATCTCCCATAGCTGTCGCCGGTGTATACAGAAGAGTTCCTTGCGAGATCGGCATCGTAGTCATAGGTACGCCCCAGTGAGGCTGCAAAGTCGGCGCAGTCATGTTCGAACTCACACGTAACGCGCCCGGGCTCGCAATGGGTGTGCGCGCCCCATATCCCATGTATCCTCCTTGTGGTGCGGCAGGAACCTGATGGAACGGATTCGAGAACGCAAGTCCAGTCGTATCACCAATCGTACATCCTCCATAACAAGTGATCGCTGTCTGCGTCGGTCTCGGCGTCTGCATAGTCACTGTCGGTGTCTGCGGATATCCCATCCCAGTCCCATAAGGATACATCGTCATCGAATAGGGGATACTAATAGCTCGACCCAAACCGGTCGCTAAGCCAACCGAAGCTTGTGGTTGTGGCACTCCGTATGTTTGAGGAGCGCTCGTCGCAGGCATTCCTTGTAGACCGTAGTTTTTGCTGAGGTTGTGCGTAAGTTCCATAAGCTGGTGTCACATTCGAAGGAAGGCATCGGAACAGGTACGCTTGGTTGTGTAGTTACCGAAGCCACGCTAGTACCATGGAGTCCTAACACGGGAGAGTCAGCACCAATTACATCAGCGTTTCCTCGACTCGCACTGCCTACCGCTCTCTGCACAGAGTCCCTCACAGCACCGAGTCCTTCTGTCGTAGTCAGATCAGGTCGGTAAGGACTGGCTAACAGCGCACTAGGCGTACCAGTCCCTCCCTCAGTTTGCGTGGCCGGAGTCTGTCCAGCCGTCTCCTTCTTAGCGGTCACACCAGTCGTGGGCAGTTCCTCCATTCCTTGAGGTGTCTGCTCTCCACCACCTGATCCTCCAGCAGGACGCACCTCACTGACAGCATCCCGGTGCTCTCTCTCTCCTTCCTCGCCTTGCCGCGAGTCCATTTTCTCCAATTTTAAGATCAGGCGCTTCCAGAACACGCACCCAATTCACCACTCAAGCTACCCGCCGATCGGTAGGCGTACACTCCACTTAGTCTAGCAACAGTCACTACTGTTCTCTGAGATCTTCCAGATTCAGTTAAATTCACGATAAGCTCGTACTCCCACGAGTCACGATGATCGAAACCCGTCCTTTGTTGATAGCGCTACCGTCCGGGCAAAGCCCCAAAAGCGAGAACGAAGACCTTGCCCGAATTATGCCTGGGCCAAGGTTTGAATGCGGCTTCCCCTGAAGCCGAACGAAAAGTAGAAGAGGCGCACCACGGCCTCACGCTATACCAACGAAGTAGTTACTCCACACACACGCCCTCTCCGGCGATCACAAGTCTCCAAGCCTTCAGCTGAAAAAGTCCTTCTCTCAGCGAGCAGCAATACCTTGCTTCTCCACTAGATGTCGCGTACCTCCCTGCTACGGGTCGGGTATGCCGGGCGCTGTGGGCGAGTGCGGTTTTGTTAGCAGTTGAACTTGGCACGACACACCTTCCAGACCCCTCACCTAGCACGTAGGAATGCCATCCCTCCTCTTCGTGACACTCCTTCTCTTCCATAAGCTTCCTACACCTTTAACCACGGATGCTACCAGTCCTCAGCGTCGTCCATCCTCGATTGTATCTCCTTCTTCGGTCTCGAGACGTGTCCTTCCTCCCATGATGTCCGTCGTAGTCGTCAGAACAGCCACCCTGCACCCAAAACCTCTGTACCTATCCCAAGTGTGGGACCCCTGAAGTCACTAATCTGCATACGAAAGATCGAGATCGGCTCTCATATCCAATTTATGTTTTTGAGCTGCGGCAGGAGCTTGATCCGGAACCGGAACGCCTGGCACGGCACGTGCCCACCGCGATGCGGGACATACGACACGCCGTTGTGGATCAACTCTCCTCGAAAAATGACAGCAAAATCCAACAGCGATGATGATAATACGGCCACGCGAATCGGTCTTCGTCGAAAAGCACCTGTCGTAAACTCGCAGGTGTGTCCCAGGTTCCACGGTAAAAATGATGCTCGTGGGGATCCAGGTTGGGCTCTTATTTATTCGCATTGGCGATCACACGCTCAGGATAATCCTAATGGACCTCTTGTTACTCTCCGTGAGGCTGCGAACGCATAAATGAGAACTCTGTAGGGCTCCACGCCGGCTCCAAACACACAGTGACAGCTTGCAGGGTCCTTTTCAAATCCGAAACAGCGGTAGACAACTGAACCACACGGGATTGCTCACGGAATTCGTCGCCCATGCCATCTCCGACCTCTCTAAACACAAGTTCGAAATCTCGTTTCTCTGCTTCAGCTAGCAGGACTGGTATGAAAGGTGACGAAGGTCCCAGCTCGGCAAACAAGTAGCCTCAAGCCGGGAGAACTTGCTTGGGTGGGGGCGCCATATTGATGAATTCAACGGACACGGAGGCCTGCAACGGACACGACTCCAAATTTACTGGCTTTTGTATGCATTTGTACGATTTGCGCCAGCTGGCTTTTTAACAAGTACAATCTGAGTCAAGTGTTTTACGGGAATCTTTTTCCACTTGTTTCAAAAATACAATCCGGTCGGTGGGTTTATAGCTTGCGGAGTAGACCAATATGTAGACTAACCACTTCCTCAAGGGTAAACAATATTCACGTGGGTGCAGGAGAATTCATGCATTCGTACGAGGACGTTAATTAGGAAGAAAATGCTTTTTTGTCCATTTTGCCTCAAAATCGCCAAAGACGTCATGTTCAGGTGGCGATCTCGATGCCTGTACGAGGCTTACGATATTCTACAATGTGGAATAGTGTTTTAAAGTGTATTAATTTGCTTAACAATGAATCTATCGTACAGTTGTGGTTCTGAGGTCCACCACGGTAGGTCGCGGTGAACAAGGTAAATCCTCTAGGGACCGTTTTGGTTTGAGACTGTAGACACAGATAAAATAGCAAAAATTATATTTATTCACGTTAGCACCGTTACATTGCGACATGCACTTGCAGAGATCTTGCACGATGAGCATCTTTAACAGCTCAGGTTGCACTATTTTATTTCTAGCGAAAGCAAGAGTTAGTATGCGGGTAGGGTCAGCGACGGTACCTGCAACAAGTAGACAAGTCAATAGATTCGACAACTGGAAAACGGGCTTTATCAGTATTCACATAATTATACTGCCTTGCCCGTTACATTAACTTACGACCGTGGCATGTACCTGTCTTTCTTAGCTAAAAGAACGACACTAGGTTGTTTTGGCAGCCAGTTGCTCCTGAACCAAGTCATCAATGACAAAAAGGTGAGCGTTTATCATTACATAAGATAGAACACTGCGCTGAGGTACCACGGTAATAACCTTACCGTTTGACGCGGATTTTTCTTGTTTAGATTGCCCTACCTGAGGGGCTACAGCTGAGCCATGGATTGTTTGTTAATAGATGATACACACTAAGCACGGAAGGAGGAGGAGGAGGTGCGAGGATGCTCGGAGGTTGGCGGGGAAGCCTAAAAAGTGGTTGACCTCCCCGGCCAAAAGCTCTGTACAGCCACAAGCTAACGCGTGGCATCGGCCCCCTCTATTTACCCTTGCAAAAGCGATGCCTCTCAAAAGTAATACTAACCTAAACCGATACACTCACCCCCTCCCTAACTTGGTACACCTTCATATCCGATACCTGCACGTCATCGGTTACAGTCGTTGTTGCTGGCAGCCACCATAAGCGTTCTGAGCATGTACCGAGGAGTGGTCAAACGTCTAACAAGAGCGTTGTAGCCACAACCACCCTTCCGTACACGCCAAGAGCTCACAGTCGCCGCACTGCACGTCCCACAGCCATCACTGGGGCTTTGCCTTGCTGTGTCGTGCCGTGCTGGTTTGTGCAGGCGTCTCGGTAGCTTGGTCTTGTCTTGGCTGCTTGGCGGTTTGGTCGAGAATGAGCACTCGCCAGTAAATTGCATGTCATATCTGCCGGTTCAATGTTGAAGTTTAGTGGCCCACACCAAATTGTGTCAGGCCCACGAAATTGTGTTCCGAACACCACTTGACAAAAAGTTGACTTGATCGGTTTGTACAGGGTCAGGCTTGGGCCTTGAGCTGCCGGCGAGTCTGTCGAGCTACACCGTTGTCCTTGGGTCCTTTTCGCTGTCGTTTTCTTGATCTCTTGGGCTGTTTCGCTTCGAACTCTCGGTTGAGCCCGGTAACTTGATGCGGGTTCTCCTGAGGTTCCCAGGTCGCCTTCTCCTCACCCACCCACCGAATGAGGTAATGTACAGCACCGCACGTATTCCTCTTGCCGATTACTGCCTTCACAATCTGTCCAACTTTGCCGTCGTGCAGGTTCACCTCTTGGGGCCTTGAAAGTCGCGTGGGCAACTCGTACGGTTTGCATGAGCCTGTGTTGAAGACCGGGTGAAGCTTGAGTCCTGGTGGCAAGTTGAGCTCGTACGCGTGCTTGTGCATCTTGCGCACGACGAAATAGGGGCCTATCTACTTGGGTCCCAGCTTGAGCGAGTTTGGAAAGCCTGCGTGCGCTGTGTCTAGATTCTTAGTGCTCAAATACACACGCTCGGCGACCTTGAACTCTTACTCCGCCCACTCGCGACCGTACTCGTCAGCCATACGGGCTTGAGCGCCCTCCAACGCGTCTTGACACTAGCGTAGCACTGCAGCTTGGTGCTCCGTAAACTTGACACCTTGCTGCCGTCCTCCGCACAGGCCTCGTCGACTTGATTCAACAACTGTTGCCACCGGGTTGTGGGGAACATAGCCAATGTCTGGTTCGAACGGTGACATCTTGATACTTGAGTTGACAGCTGAGTTATTGGCAAACTCTACGTTCGTCAGATGGACGTCCAAGCCGTCCTGCCGTGGGTACAGGTAACAGCGAAGATACTCCTCGAGCGTAAGGTTGGTACGCTCGGTCTGGCCGTCACCTTGAACTCGATACGCTACTGTCATCTTGAGCTTCGTTCCGACATTCGTGAAGACTTGGCTCCAAAATCCGGAGACGAACTCGGTGTCACGATCAGAGACGATGTCTTGAGGCATGTCATCCAGACGCCAGATGTTGTCGATGAACAGCGTAGCCACTTCCTTAGCCGAAACTGTCTAGGTCGTAGCGATGAGGTGAGAGTGCTTGGTCAGCCGGTAGACAACAACCATATCGGGTTGTGTCCGGGCTTGGTACTTGGCAAGTCCGTGATGAAGTCTATGGAGATAGAGCGCCATCGTTCGTCTGGAATTTATAGTGGCTCCATGAGTCCAGGCGTCTTCGCAAGTCGCGGCTTGTTCCGTCGACAGTCCTCGCTGTCGACTATGTACTTCTTGAGCGTTCGCACCATGCGTGACCAATACCAATCCGCCTGTAGCTCCAGGTATGTGTTATCTGCACCAGAATGTCCGCCGTAGTCGGAATGGTGAACTTCAGCGATAACGCGATGCTTCAGAGCCACGATATTTGGGACAACGAAACGGGGCTTCTCGTTCGTACCGGATCAGGTTCTCCGCTTCAAAGTACGGTTTGTACTGCTTCTCCGATGCTCCGCGAGATGCTGAGGTTGTACCGCGCTTCTTGACCACGCGTCAAATCTCTGAAATAACTTTGTCTTTTGCGTAGCTAGCGATGATCGACTTGATGAGATCGCTCGTCGGGTCAAATCTCTGCCACACGCAGCTGGTAGCTTGTCTCGTTGAAGTCGGGAACATGCAAGTCGTGAAACTCCGTTTGAGATCAAATCTTCGGTTCAACGCCTCAGTAATACCGTTCTTGGCGCTGGGGAGATACCCGAAGACAGGTTGGTACTCAGCGAGAATGTCATACCAGCAAGCTAATAGTCGGTTTGCCATCTTCTGCCGGAAGAACCCTTTGAGCGACTTGTGGTCCGTCTCGATCATCACAGGTCGGTCCAGGCAGCATATACGAAACGCAGCCAAAGCGTTGACGATCGCGAGTAACTCCTGCTGACTGCATCGTTTGGCTCGTGTAAGCTATGGACGCTCGCCTCCATCGATGTCTTGGAAGAGCACGCCGCCCGCTGCGTATTGACTTGCACCCGTTCTCAGGCGCATCTGTTGAGTAAAGTCGGGCAAGTACAGCACTGGCGTGCCCGATAGACGATGCTTCAGGTCCGTGAAGGTCTTGAGTTGCAGCGCATTCAACGTGATCTTCGAGCTGCGCTGGCTCTTCTTCTTCAGCAGCGTGAACCACGGCTCAGTCGGGTCCGCGTACTGCTCGCAAAATCTCTGAACGTATCCATTCAGACCGAGCAAGCTGTGGAGCTGTTCTTGTTTACGCCGAATAGGCCAGTCTCGGATAGTCTGCACCTTGTCTGGGTCGATGTGAACAATGTTCCGACCGATCAAACCACCAAGGCACGGAATCTCTTCGGTACAGAACACACACTCGCACAGCTTCACGTTCAGCTTGTTCTTCTTCAGGATCTCCAACACGTCACGTATCGCTCGCAGGTGTTCGTTGATGGCCTTCAACTTCGTGAAACGTAGATGTCGTCGTAGAATGAACGCGTGTGTGACAGACCTTGAACAACGTTAAAGTCAACCGATGCATCGTCGCTGGCGCGTTGCTAACTCCCATCGGTAATACGAGGTACTCGTACAGTCCACTCGGTGCTTGGAACGCTGTGTACTTGACGTGATCCAGCTTCATCCGCACTTGGTAGTAGGCTGGCATCAGGTCCATGCACGAAAAGTACTAGGCCCCAGCCGTACTTTCGAATACATCTTCCTTTCGCGTCATCGGAACGCTCTGTCTGATCGTGTTGCTGTTCAGATACCGATAGTCGTGTACGATACACCATCCCAACGGGTTTGCGCACGCAGAATATCGGGGCTACATGTGGGCTGATACTGGGTCGGATCAATTCTTTACTAATCATCCCGCGTATCCATTTGTCGATCTCAGTCTTCTGCTCTGGCGAGAGACGCCACTGCTGCGCTGTCGGTACATCGCGGTGTTCGGGTCCTTCACGTCGATACGATGCTCGATGTCACGCTCCATTGGTAATCTATCTGGTAGTTCAGGCTTAACCACGTTGTCCTTGTACACGATGAGGACACGGTACGCTGGATTTTTATTGAATGACTCCCAGTCTGTTGCCAGGGACCGCTTGGTCTTCTCCGATCCCACGTTGTCAAGATCGTCGTTGCGCTTGAGGTCTCGCTCGATCCACTTGACCGTGTCGTTCGACTGCACAATCATGAAATCATGTTCGGGTTCGTCCTTCGCAGGTAACCGTAGAAATTCCCGCAGCTTCTTGCGCGTGATGTGATTGGTCTCAACTCCTTCCGAATCAATTACTCCAAGAGTAAACAATGCCTCTGCTTTGGTATTCCTCTTCTCTCTCCGAGAGAGATTCTTCACGTCCTCAGCAGGTCATTCAACGACTTTGGCGTTGCCCTCCGACCGCGTTTCAGGCACGGCAGCTCGACAGGAATCACGGCTTTTAGCAGAAGAGCTTTCGCTGTCCACAGCCTCGTGAAGTCCGGAACCAATAGCCTGACTGCACTTTCCGCGGGGGTCAAAGTCTCAACTATTGAGGCTCCAGCCGAGACATTCTTCTTGAAGCAACGACGTTTCCAGTCGATGTCCGAGAACACAATCAAATTTTTCAGGTATGTCAAACACGACAGCAACACTCTGGTAGTTTGGGGCATCTTGAAGTCGGATATCAATCTTCACCAACTCCAGGATGGATTCGCCAATCTTGTTGTCGCCAAATTTCACTTTGATAGTCCGTACCGCGCAAACATGTGTCTTCAGGTCATACTTTCTGACAAAGTCACGTGATACATAAACCGTCGTAGCTCCACAGTCAAAGAAGTACTTGGTCTTAAACGTCCGGTCACACTGTAAGATATCTCCACTCACACCGAACAACGTCGCTCGATTATAGACGAGAGGGTCATCGCAAAGAAGATTCAACGTAGCCTCGTTTACGGTTATATCTTGTTCACTTGCACTCTCCACATCAGGTCGCTCTTCTACTGGCGTGGCTTCTCGTTTCCCTGGTCCTTCTTCAGCTTGTTGTAGCCGCGCTTGAAGTCACCGGGTTTCTTGCAGTAGAAGCACACAGGTCCTTCCTTGGCCTGCTCAGCCGGCGTGTAGTGTACAGGCTTGTATGAGCGCTTGCTATACGGCTTCTTGTCCTGGGTCGAGCTTGACCTTGGTAGTCCACAGAAGGGTTGCTCACGCTCCGGCTGGACGCGTCCAGCCATGCGTTCACCACCGAAGTGCGACACCTCAGACTTGACTGCTTGGTCCATCGCCTCGCTCAGCATAGTCGGGTTCTACAACTTGACGTACGCTTGCGTGGCGCGATTGAGTCTGTCGCAGTAGCAGCTGACCTAATCCACCTGGTTCATGCTCTCGACGCGGAAGATCAGCGACGAGTACTTGCCGTTATACTCCTCGATGTCGCTGACTTGGTGTAGCTGGCGAAGTTTTGTTGGAGCACCGCTTGATCGGAGTCGTTACTACAACATAATTACAACCACACGGCAACTCGATGAAAGCAACACATCGACGTGATGTGTTGCTGGGTAATTGCTTTGAAGCATTCTTACGCCAAATATTCGATTACAATTTGAAACTTTGTGAGATATTTCGTAACCGGATTAAGTACGAATCCCCCTTCCTTGTTTTTTTCTTTCTGCGGCAACGGTGCGAAGATGCTGAAGAAAGGAGCACGCGCTAACGCGCCTGGCATGCGTGGCAAAGACTCGAAGAAGGCAACAAAGGCGATGAACGTGGTGAAGAAGAAGAAGGTAGTGAAGAAGCAAGCCAGGGAGTGAACGTTACCACGCCAGCTCAGCAGGCAGCTGGTAAGAAGCTGTGATGCTTTGACAAACGTTATGTTTTTCTTATTTGTTTCTGCTATTGTGTTATTATTTGTAGCACACCACTCTTTGCTGCGACCGCTGATGCCGGTCGACTACATCCGCGCTGCTAGTGGCTATGCTAAGGAAGACGACAAAGACGACGATTACAAGCAGAAAAACGATCCAGACGACGGGATCGACGATGAGGAGGCTGTCGGCGCAGCATTCGACGTGGTTGACAATTACGATGGAGTGGCTGCTGCGGAGAATGCCGACCCTAACAACGTGCGGCCGGGAGTGGATCGCACCGGCCTTGACAATGTGGTGGCGGGCGTGAAGGGCGCTAGCCCTGACAACGTGGTGGCGGACGTGGTCCCTGCGAAGGTGGTAGCGAGCGAGGTGGATGCAGGACCAGCCAAGGTGGTGGCGAATGCGGTGGATGCTGGTCCTGTCAAGGTGGTGTCGAACGTGGCAAATTCTGGCCCTGAGAAAGAGGTGTCGGGTGTGGAGTTTGCTGGCGCTGACAAAGAGGTGGCTAGTATCGGTCGTGGTGACGTGGTGGAGGGCACAGAGGATGCCAGTTCGAACGACATGATGGCGGGCGTGGACGACGACGGGTCGGGCCGGAGCACAACAGCTTCCTTCTCAGATGAAGTACTCCTTTTTGAGCTTGTGGTGCACGCACGGGGTGTCCCAAGCTCCGCGTGGAGAAGGCCGCCGTGACCACGATTGTAGGTTTACTGGCTGCGATGCGGGGTTCCAGGTGCGCTCCGAAAAAGTTGTCCGGGGCGGGCAGGCCAAGTGGCAAGTGCGCGTTGTGTCGGAGGTAAGGTTATTGTTATCGTCTTGTTTATCAACATAAAACTAACACTTTGATACTGTTGTATAGATAACGATGCACAACCATAAAACAAACAAGATCATTTTCGCGTCGTACCGTGGGGCCAAATATATGCCTCTCATGTCTCAGATCGGCCACGAACTCGGTCTTTTGACCGATGTAATGACAAGCACGGCTGATATCAACCGGTATCTATCCGATAAGTTTGGTGGGTGCTAGTGGTGAATGTGGCTGCCGCGTTTTACGATCACTATGCCTTTTCGAACCAACAAATTGTGTTAATTGATATTGACTTTGTTTCTTTATATTGTTACTCAACATAGACATGGTTTTAACCCCACAACAAACAAGAAACGTCATTCAGCAAGTTCTAGGCTCTACTACGATAGAGCGATCAAAAGCTATCCTCGACACTTTTGCTGAAGCTGATAGCGGCAACGACGTCTTGCTGGTACAAGATCAAATGGATATTACTTGTATCATAGCCATGCAGACAGCGATCCAGAAGGCGTGCTTTGCGCAGTGGGGGGATACACTGGTGATGATTGGACTCCTAGCTCGAATAACCTGGGGTATCACCTAGGTAGTATGGCTCATGAGTTGATCTTCGTTGCGCATAAGGTGGCTATGTTGTGTTGCTTTGTGTGCATTATACGTGGTCTTGTTGTCACTTCTGGCACAGGAAGAGGAATCTCTGTCATCGATTTCTTGGCCCTCGACCAAAAGGCGGTCACCATGAAGCACATCTTGGAATTTTCCAAGCGCAAAAACCCGTCTTGGACCACGACCCAAACCATTGTTAACGACAAAGATTTTGTGGAGTGGAGAGTCCAGGAAAAAATGTTTCCTGATGCAACAGTGCTACTTTATCAATTTCACGCGTTGACCTACTGACGCAAGGTGTGTCGAAGGGAGAAATTCAACTTGACGATGACACAACGAGACGCAATGGAGGCTGCATTTGCGAAGCTCATATACTGGTAAGGTTACAACCCTTTGTGTTGCTTCTTGTGGAGCAACAATGTTGCATGTTATGTCACTGATTATTGTGTTGCTCACAATGTCGCTTGTCTTTCGTGTCTTTGTTTTAGTAATACACAGTCAAAATTTGACTCCGAGCTTGCAATTGTTACACGAACCTGTGTGGATGAGTGCCCAGAGCTCTTACGGTATTTTCGAGCAAACTGGAAAACGTGCACTGTGATGTGGGCAAATCACTTTCGGGGGAAATTCTTCACTGCTGGAAACACGACGACCAATCGGATAGAGTCGAATTGGAACCAGGTCAAACTACTTCTTGGAAAACGACCACGGATTGACTCAACCATCAACGGACTACTAGCTCACCAAGCCACAATCATTCGCCAGCGGCTCAGCGTGATACACAAACACTCGACCACGTCTAGGCATCGTGACTGCGTCCCTGAATTCCTCTCTCTTGTCGCGAAACACCTAAGCGATGACACGCTAGCCAACGTCCGCTCTGAGTGGGACTATTTCATGGTCTCGTGGGCAGATACCCAGTGTGCAAAACGTGGTGCTGATGTGGGTGAATGGGAAGTAAGTGCCTGCGGACACGTGTACCAGTGCCATGACTTCCGGTGGAATTTCTCGTGTACATTCCTGGCTGCTACAATCTGCCATGTCGGCACTTGATGTATATCGCTCAGCGCGTCCACCGATTTGAGAAGATGCCGGTGTCTAGCATACCACCACGCTGGGATATGGTAGCGATGTTGACGTTAGATCAAACGTTTAGTAATGGCATTACGTCACTCGTGGCTGTGCAACACGTACTGAAAAACGACATGGACTCGTTCCCGCATGACGGCTTGACGCAGGCCGCAGCTGAAGACGAAGCTGTAGATGCAACACATGATATTAGCGCAACACGAGAGCCACTTTTGACTGACCAAGCAACACAACACGCAACACAAGAAGCACCACAACCGTGCCTGAAGGTGAAGCAGCACCGCCCATCTTAGCACCGCGTGATTTACGCGAAAATGCGGCGTCGGGAACATGCAAATGTAATCGTATTGTCTTCCGAAGAGAAGTATTGCTACGCAAAAGCCACGTTTGAACCTGTAATAGAGCATCTTGCAAAGCTGTCCAGCCCTGCGTTCTATACGGCGTTAAAATCACGGAGAGAGATCATTCAAAAGGGTATGCACGAATTGGGAGTCTGTTTGTCGGACGCAACAGTGTATCCCGATGAAAGTTCAGAGTCGGATGAGTCCGACGGTGTTGATGACGGCCAAGAAAGTGATGATTCGTCTGAAATTTCCCCAACAGACCTCATCGACACTTTGAACATGATATAAAATTTGGAAAAGGTGAACATTGACCTACCGGTTGCTGTGTATTCGCGCGGTATCATAGAGACACAACAAGCAACATTAGATCATGAAGCAGCTCCAGCACCCATCGCTGACCTCCCAATGACGATTACCCCGAGTGCCGGCGATAGCAGTCAGTGTTGTGCAGGCACGACTCTGACACAGGCTTGTGGGCAAGACGTACATCGGTCACCAACCAAGGCAACGTTGCATGGGCAGAAGGAGCTTCGGGTCGTATGCCCGAATGGGCAAACCCCACCAAAACCTGCGCGCAAACATGCCCAGGTTGAAGTGCTCCGATTACCTCAAGTCAAACCCCGCCACAATCAGCGGAAGAGGTCGAAACAAACCTAGAATCAGACGACAGCAAAGCCGCAAAGGTTAGCGGTCGTTACCCTTCCTGACAAAAATGTACCCTCGTTGTCTAGGGTATTGGAGTGGGCCTACAATACCAAGGCAATGAACCGCGTTAGTGAACTGCTTGCGAAGTACCCTGTCATCATGGAGGACGACTTTATGGTGGCCCGCTCTGCGCGATCCCAACATGACTACGTGTGTACCGACGACTTTGACTACAATTTCGTGATTCTATAGCACTTGGTGACGAAGCTGGATGCTGTAGTTGAAGCAGAGAAGCTGAAGCGACAAAAGGCTAAGTACTTTAGCAACGACCCCGAGCCGGAGCACCCAGAAGGCTACAGAAGAGATCATCGCTTTCTTCTTGGGTGGAACGCCAACGTTTCCCAGGTTGGTTGGCGAAATCGCGTTGTGTTGCTCAAAATGTTGCTTCAACGTTGTGGTGCTCGTTATGGTGCTCATGTTTGCTAACTATTGGTGTGTGTTTTTGTTTTGCGTACATAGTGGCGCTGTAAATCGAGTGAAAGCATTATATGACATTCGTAGAAAGTGTGCTGCTTGGTTGGCAGACATGGAATGGCTGGTATCAACCAAATGGGAGAAAATGTTGGTGACCCCTGAATTCTTTGATGAAGAGACTTATTCAGATGTGTTGATGCCTAGCACGGCAGGTGCCAAGCACAAAGAACTAGCAACTGACGTTGCTCGAATCTTAGGCGGAACGTGTCTCGACTCCACGTTTCGGCTCTCCTGTGGGGAGGGAACTGTGAAAGTGGACCATCGGGTTGGTACGTTGGCCTGGGACCGAATGCGGAATGATATTGTGATCGACTTCAGCATTCGTTGCATTTGTAACACATTGGATGACTGCTATGCTATGGACTCGTTCGCTCCAACCATGGGATGCGGGAGCCCCCCCCAGATGCGCGAATTTCGATAATTCACTACGTTGTGTTGCCCGTTCACCTGAGTGAAATTCATTGGGGCGTCATAATAGTTAGTTTGGATGATCTACAAGAGAATCCCTCTATCACTCCGTACTATTATGAACCTTTGTGCGGCAACAAGTATCGATCTACGATGGAGGATATCTACGAAAAAACGGTGGTTCCGTTTTTACATGACTGGCATACTGAGTCAATTCCAACGGTCGAACACCCGACGGAGAACAACGGAGTGTGGCTCGACGCCCCAAAACAACCCGACGGAACGTCCTGTGGAGTGCTGTGTATCGCCCAGGTATATGACATGCTAAAGGACTTCTGTCGCTTTACGAGGACAACAATCACGCGTGACGATGTCGCCACGATGCGCCTGCGAATTATGTGGATGATTCTCATGCAACTGGATATAACGGCAAGCTCTAACAAAATCGCCAAAGCTGTTGAAGCTACGGGCTTAGCGTTAGATACAGCAATCAAGACGTCAAGTAGAGGGAGTTGATGCTTCGGTTGATCCCGGTAGCAGATCTGAGTCCTAATGTGATTTTTAGAAAAACACCTCGGTCATTTTTACGATGGCGGTAATTTATCTGAAATATCTTACGGCTGGTGTATAAAGATGTTGCTTGTTGTGGTGCCGCTTGTGGTGCTGAAGTCCTGTTGTGTTGCGGTAACGGCTGTTGTCGTGTTGTAATTATGTTGCAGTAACGGCGTTCCCGCTTGATAGTTCGTTGCCTCGCAATGAGTGAGGGCGTCGTGCGAGAACTCTCCCCACGTCTGCTCCTCATCTGGCGTTCTTGAAGCCCAGAACAGGAACCAACCGGCCGCAGGCTCTTCCGTGGTAGTACCGGTGATTGTGGGTAGCGTCACGTTGCCATCTGCTGTGTCATGGCCGTGGATACGACACAGGGTCTCGACTTGGAACAGCCATTGGTGCACGTCTTCGTCGCGCTTCCCCTTGAACTGGGGTAGTACACTTAGAACACAAGGTTTAGGGTTGACGGACGGCGCACACGGGGCTTGGTTACCGGCTTGGAGCGTGGCGATCTCAGCGCGGAGCTGGGCGGGTTGCACCTCTAGCTCGACTTGGTTCCCTCCCTTCGCGGTTTGGTCGTCATGAGGGTTCTTGCGTGTCGGCGGGGCCATGGTCGCTTGAGTCTAGACCAACCAGTGGTGCCAGTAATACAAACTGGGCACGGAAGGAGGAGGAGGAGGTGTGAGGATGCTTGCGGGTTGGTGGGGAAGTCCAAAAAGTGGTTGACCTCCCCGGCTGAAGGCACTGGACAGCCACGCGGTAACACGTGGCATCGTCCCCCTCTATTTAATACCCTTGTAAAATTGATGCCTCTCAAAAGTAATACTAGCCTAAACAGATACAATAGCCGTTATTGTGCGACTTCAATACGTTGCGGATTTTTTAATTTGGAGAGGTTCCCGTAGATTGGCCATTTTTGGTACACTCGACTCAGATTTCCATTGTTACATATTTTAATATCTTAAAAAGAGATTCAGATCTGTGCCCTTTTCATGTAATGAATTCCCAAATCAGGCCGCATGTCGAAATCACACCAATCACGTCGATACTAAAGCAAGTCATCAGAGAACTTTAGTTGTTGGAATAACTCGACTTTTTAGAACAAGGATTGACAAAAAAAACGTGGGAAATTCGGATGTTCCAAAACTAGATTCCAGCGGAACAACGCGACCCTTCGTTATTCCACTGGAATTAAGTAGTGGAACATCCGCTTGAAGTTTATCCGCATGATATTGAAATTTTTTGCCAATTTCCGTTGTTCCAATTCCAGTTGCTATTCCAACAACTAAAGTTTTGTTAGCGAATCCCTCACGCTCGAGAACATATGGTGTTGGGGTCTCCTACTAAGTACGATTCGTACTCATCAGTGGCTTCTATGGCTTGCGCGATTGGCTAGGTGGTTGATTTACAATGTTAAAGAACCACGCCTGGAAATTTTGAGTAGAACCACAGTACCGTATTTGAGCTTTCCTACAGCAGAGCTTTCTCCTAAAGCATAGCGTATGAAAAAGCCAAAAAAGGTCACAGACGATACACCACCATACAAATTACAAGATAGCGTTTTGCCTGATAGTGCTATCGGTTTGAAAAAGGGGCAAATTCAACAATCCTGGGGTATCATGTAGGAAAGCTCAAATACAGTAATGGCTATCAGTCGAAATGGCCCTCCTATTCTCTGGATTTGAAATCCAGAGTCCATCCAAGGATTGCAACGAGGGTCTAAATCCACCCGTACGTCGGATTCGGTTGAGGTCTGATTTATGAAATAGCAAAACCCCTTTTTATATTTAATATTGCCAATTGTGGCCAAATTTGCCGATCCTGGCCGGTTCTTCGACATGGGTTGAAAACAACCATACAAAGATCAAGTCATTTGTCAATCGAAAATCGTCGACCGAAGGCAGCTGGAGGGTCTTCAGCTAAGTCCGATTTCGTACTTATACGAGATTGTAGTGATCTCAAGTGACTTTACCCTTTGAGCCGATTGGCTGACGATTTTGGCTCTGTCGGTTCAACCAATTGGCCCCGGAAACTTCGAGTAGAACGCACAATAACCTGGAAGATATTGATGTTATGTACAGCAACGGACAGAATGCAACTGCCGTCAAGCTAACTGCCACCCGTCGCTGCTATGAACAGATATACAGCTCAAGCAGATTTTTCCGCCAATCAAATCTATTATTTCGATTAATAATAACCAATCATCGTTCACTTTACAAAAACTAATTTGGTGGTGGTCAGTCGGTAAAATGGAGGCAGCCATCGATACTGAAGAACTTCCGGATGGCGATAGCGCTTCAGCCTCGCAACTTGTGGCTGTATCCCAGCAATTATCTGCAGGGGTAGTGACTACTAAAAGGCACCGTAAACGCTATTCGATCAAGAAGAAGAGGACTGTCTTGCGAGCTATAAAGGGCATGACCGAACGTGAGGCAGCTAGGTCTGAGGGGATTCCGCGGTGGACTTTGAACGACTGGAGGAAGTCCGAGGACAGCATCTTCGGCTACAAAGGTAGCGAAAAGACGCTGTCACGTGCGCCAGGGCGTCCTGGGACGGTGCCGTTTTGGCAGTGAGCTAATGACGTTCATGAAGGACACCCGCCGCGACAGCGAGGTGCTCACGGCCAAGACAATGACATGCTATGTCCGGGACCAATATCCAGAGTGGCTCGAGCACTACATGGAGGGTAAGAAGGATGCTGCTACTGCGTACGAATCCCTGCTTCGGCTGCTCAGGCGCTTCGCGTATTGCCACGGGTTTGTGCAGCGAACACCAAGCGGTCTCAAGGTAACGAGCTCTTTAATTGTTTTTCGCCACTAAACTGTAAAATTCGCCATTAAAGGGTAATTATTTTCTCTTAAAGTGTATTTTTGACGCTGTTAATCTGTGAATTGTGCTCTTATGTTGTACAGGAGAAGTTGTCGGATCTTATCGCGGTTCGTGTCGAGTTTGCCAAGACGTTTAAGACGAAGTACATCGGATATGAGGCTAGTAAAGTGTACAACACGGACGAAATAAGAAACTACTTTGACACACCACCATCCAAAATGCTTTCCGAGAAGGGCAAGCCGGCGTCTATTACCGCCGAGCAGAAGCACTCGGCTAGGTTGACTTCTGTCTGCACGGTGTGTGCTGACGGCAGAAAACTTCCTTTGCTTTTCATAGTTCGTGGCGAACCAGGTGGTTCTATCGAGCAAAGCGAGCTTTCGACCTACCCAAAAGGTACGAATTAATACCTTACATTTGCTATTTTAACTTAAAAGTTAGTTTTAACTAATTATTCTTGGTGATACTGTGCCGCAGGCCATGTTTATACAGTTCAAAAGAAGGCCTGGATGGATGGTCGTGTTTGGCTATTCTATCTACGGTATTTACTGTATTTGCACATCTCTGAGCCCTCTGTTCTGCTCGTAGACAACCTCGACTGCCATGTCTCTGAGGAGTCAGCAGAGGTGTTGGCTGATGAAATGCTGACCCACCTCCAGCCGCTGCCTAAGAATTCGACGTCAGTCTGTCAGCCACTAGATGTCGGCGTAATGGGGCCTCTAAAGGCCAAGCTCAAAGCGTTGTGGATGCAAGAAAGACCACCGCCACTAAAAGAAGGCGAAAAAGAGAGAAGAAGACTGCAAAACAAAAGCGTTTGGAGACCATCAAGCGTGCAATCAAGGCGTGGAAGTCAATCGAGTTGGGAACGATTACCAAAGCGTTTAACAAAGCGCTTCGTACTGAGTTTTAGCAAAATATAGCTGCCTCCTTATTTTGCTTCATATCGTATCATAATTTTTAGGATTACCAAATCCATTAGGAAAATTATAAGCCAATAGAATCCTATCATTTTTTTAAATATCCAACCAAAACTGGCAGTTGGATTCTGTCCGTTGCTGATGGATGTTGACCCATCCGCGTGATATATGCAAATATTACCTCTTTAATTGTATATCCGCTATCATCATATTTAACCTGTGACTAGGCTGTGCACTTACGCCAACATGTAAAGTTGCTATACTTGTGGATAACATGTTTGTGAGTGTGTAGTACTTGTAGGTAACATGTTTACTGCAGTATAGACACAGTCCAAATTTTCACTTTGTGTCCAAATATTTTGACTTTTAATCTGAAAAAGGAGTTGAAGCTTTGCAGCCAATAGATAAAAGAATATACTTTTGGATTGGAAAAGGGAAACCCATTTTTCTGGTGCAGTGTCCCGTTTCGAGCTATAATATTCCATAACAATGGCGAAGGGCCCAATATTTTCCAAGCAGAACGCGTGTACGCGCGTCGTACAGTCAATCACCAGGTATTCTACTTGGTAAAGTGGCTTGGCTACGACTAATTGAACTGGGAGCCGTCTCAAAATGTACCCCGCATTTTAATCGAAGTATTTGAACAGGAGGAGGGAAGAGAGGCCTGGCCAGCGTACGCCCTCATCCCAGGTCGCCGTCGTAGAGGAGGACCTCTTTACAGACTTGCTAATGAATAATTACAATTAACATCCATATGCTTTCGGACCCCATTGTATATGCTTACTGTTTGTTAGTGTGTAGTCTCGCTGATATACATGTTACTTGCACAGCCTACCTGTGACAGATAATATGTCTTTTCCGCTCGAGCGACATTCTCGATTTTACTGTCGTTCCGGCAACACATCAGGTAAGCTCGCCGAGTGGGTGAAGCGAAGAGCGTTGTAAATGCAGAACGCCTCCGGCCCTCTCAAGAACTGCCGTCGGTGGAGCTAGCCACGCTCAAGAGCGTGACCAACCCTATCCACCTGTACTCGCTCACGAACACTACCCAGGCCACCGCCGTGGTGCCCGCGACCATCGATACCGGTCTCAAGAATCTTGAGTCAAGATTGAGCTTGGCCCGACCTAATACTGAATGCACGAAATCGCGCATGACATTTGTTTTATCGGATTTGACTTAAGTGGGTCAACCTGTCTTCCACGGCTTCCGGTTATTACGTGGCGCAATCCTTTGCGACGACGATGTGGTGGTGGTCGAGGTCTGCGTGGAGGACGTCGTGGCGGAAGTGTCGTCCTCAACGTCGTCGGCCATAGCGTCCACATCCGAGATGTTCTCTACCTGCG
Organism: Phytophthora tubulina; assembly: GCA_014706135.1. Classification (NCBI taxonomy): domain Eukaryota; phylum Oomycota; class Peronosporomycetes; order Peronosporales; family Peronosporaceae; genus Phytophthora; species Phytophthora tubulina. The sequence continues at coordinate 974,504 of JACBOY010000135.1, read as the reverse complement.
TCGCGTAATCCGACGTGGTGCCGACGTCGTCAGCGGTCGAGGCGACCGTCGTTGTCATGGTTGTGATGCTATCGTCCGTCAGGAAGTGATGCTGCCTTCGGCGTCCCCAACAGTGATCGTAGCCGAGTTGCTGCCATCGAAGCACATCCAGTATTAGGGCCGAGAATGCTGCGTTCCAGATGCTGCAGAAGACCAGTGTGGTTTCCAACGACCACATCGTGGGAATTCACGTGAGCTCGGAGGCTGTGTACCGCGGTGATGTGACAGTCGCCCTAACCATTGCCAACCTGGAGGAGATCGGCTGTACCAGGCCAAGTCAGGCGCCGCCAGCTCCCCGCTCACCATCGCCGCCATTGGCGATACGTACATGGCGTACTCGGAGATGATTATGGCTGTGGACTATGTGTCGGCCAACTACTTCCCCTTCTGGGAGAAGTTGGATATTGACGGCATTGCTAACCGCTTATACGCTTGCTTCTCGGCGTCCGCGGAGACCACCAGCGCCTACAGCAAGAAGTTGATTCTGGTCGAAACCTGATGGACCTCGGGCGGCACGGACGCCGACGCCAACCCCGCCACGGCCCAAGTACTTCTACGACTTCTACGCGCTCGCCACGGAGAAGGACCTCATGTACTTCTACTTATCGGCCTTCGATGAGCCGTGGAAGCTGGCTACGCTCGAGGCTAGCGAGACGGTGGAGGCGCATTTCGGTCTGTTCACGCAGCTCAGCGTCCTCAAGGACGTTATCTCGGCTGCATTCGACAACACCACCGCCTCGGGTGACTACGTTTGGTACCCTTAGGTGGATTTAACGATACGGAGGGGAATTTCGAATACGTACTCCTCAAGCTCTTTCAATACTTCAGAAAGTTTAGATACAGCTTCACACAGCTTGAAACCGCCAACCTGCTGAAGCACCTCATTTTTTTTTTTTACTTGTAAGTTAAAAGTGAAATCCAGAGCTGTTCCATGGGGAGACACGGATTTGTTAATAATTATGGTTTCGCCCCACTAGGAAGACGCTGTGTAAAAAAAAATTCAGAAGAACACTTGGTGTGAAAGATGTCATCTATTTGAGTTAGTTGCCAAACTATAGATTCTTGAAAGAAACGTCGAAGCCCAAAGATCTTGGGCCGGAAATTAACACCTAACTTTGTGTTTATGACTGTTTATGATTGCTGCATCCACAGTGAATTGACTTACAAGGTACGTATGACAAGGCACGAAGTACACATTAACCACTTTGACTCACGGGTGTATCCATACCATAAACGCCAGAGAGCAACGTACCATCCCAAGATCCTGATGGTGCCGTCGTGTAACTGAGCTGGGAGCTCAAGACTCCTCACTCCTATTTTTCATAGCTACAGACTCAACAGCAACCTCCGCACGATGCAACTTCCTCACGTTGTTGCGCTGGCGTTGGTAACCGTCCAAGCTTCGGCCACGACCAACTTCACCGCCAAGAACCACCTGAACGGCTGGTATCCCTGCTTCGACTACACTTTTTCGGATGCTGGGAGCTCATCCGGCCAACATGCAGAGTGTGCAGTGTACACCGCTCCTCTCTGCTATGATGGTATCTGCGAGACTCCAGACTCCGTGGACCCAAACGTCGATATTTTCTTCAAGCGCTTGTCTGAGACAACGGGTGACCTGAAAACCGCCACAAATGTGTGGCTTCTACAAGGCGGACCTGGCTCCTCGTCCACGAAGAGTACGTCTTAGTTATTGTAGTTACTTATTGCGCACCTGTACTTACTTGTCATTTATGTCGCAGTGGAGATCGATATGCTAAATCTTCACCACCACTTTCAAGGAGCTGTAAATGTGTATACGACGGACCATCGCGGCACTGGACGAAGCACGCTTCTCGACTGCGTTGCAGCGCAAGTGTCCACTACGAGATCTCCCTGGGGAAGTGCGATTAAGAACTCTGAGATACCAGCATGCGCCAAAGACTTACACACCAAGTACGGGGACCTCGCATCATTCTCAGTGACGAGTGCCGCGACGGATCTAGCGACATTCATCGCCAAGTACACGAGTGGTGCTAGCACAATCGTTTACGGTCTGAGTTACGGTACAGTTTTGGTGGAGCGGTTGATTCACCTGGCCCCACCAGAAGTGACTGGGTACGTTCTCGATGGTGTTTGGTCAGCCTCAGGGGCAGCGGATAACGATTTCATGTTTCTATCGAACTGGGACACCAACTTTGGTGAAGTGGGTGACGCTTTTCTCGCATTGTGTGAAGATGACCAAGCTTGCAAGGCACGTTTTGCTCCAAATGGTCTGTATGAGACTCTTTAAGGAGTGCTACAGAAATTCGACAATGATACCAACTCGAATTGTTCAGTAGTGATCAGCGACGTGTATGTTGGTGGAAGCGAAGACCCATTATCGTATGTTCTACGAATCACTCTGGGTAAACTGCTGAAGAATTCGTACTTGCGTACACTCATCCCACCTTTGGTTTACCGACTCAATCGCTGTGGGACCGAAGATATCGATGTTGTGAAACAGTTTGTCACGCACCTGAACAAATTTATGGCCAAGGGTACCCAAGACGACGCTTATTGTTCGAGCCTGCTCTACTATCTGATCGTGTTTTCTGAAATTTGGGAAACACCTGCGCCAACTCGAGCTGAGATGGAAGCGAAGTTTACGAACACGTCGATCCGATGTACTGGTACCTTTCAATGTATTGTTACTTCTCGAAAGAGAACTCGACAGCGTGTGCCCAATATACTGGACGCAACTACGAAGCAAACCGCATCATCTACGAGCGTGATCAGTACTGGAACACAAGCGCTACCATCCCAAGTCAAGCGAGTGTTCTTCTGATGAGTGGGAAATTGGACCCTCAAACGTCCAACAAGTACGCAGAACACCTACTCACTTCCTTGAACGGCGACAAGAAGGAGCTTATCGTCTTCGATTATTCAACGCATATTGCACTGATATCAACACCGATGGACACTGGCAACCGTTCAAGTGAGACGTGCGGGTTTAAGCTGTTAGCGTCCTATGTACGCAGTGGTGGCGACTTAAAGCATCTGGACAGGTCGTGCGTGAACGAAATGCCCAAGCTAAACTTGACGACGCCGAGTGACTACCTTCATGAGTACTTTAGCACGGAAGACGCTTACGACGGATCATACAACGCGAGCTTGAGTTCGGCCTAACTCGTCTGGGTTGTTCATCTGCTCAGATGTTTTTGCGGAGGAAGCATTGAGTTCAGCCTAGTGCAGCACTACAAGTCATCAAATTTAGGATCTATATTCGGTTTGAATTCGGTAATTGCGACCAAAATTCCAACATTACTGTACATTAATAAATAGCTCTGTGCAGCAGGATTTGAGTGCCATGACATCCGTCCTCCTTGCGGGAAGATAGATTCGGTGGTAGGGACAACGTCCGGAAACTTGGAGTAGACTTCCAAATCATTTTGATACGATAGAGCACAGCACCCAAACAGTTTTTTAGGTGATTCCAAAGGCAGAATCTCCGTGTTTAAACATCTCGACGAAAATAAGGCATCAACAACAAAGGCGACTAAAAACAGTAGAAAGTTCAAAATCCAGAGCCTCCACGTGCTAGCACGGCGTTGGAGCAAGTTTTGACGAGTGTATGTTTTTAAGAGATGGTCGATAGATCTAAGCTAGACCAGATCCTTGTATGAACCGCAAAACAACTAGATGAGATCTGCCACGTTCATCGGCATCTCGTCGATCTGCGTGCTATAGTACTGTTCGATGTCGCGCAGGATGCGGATGTCGTCGTCCTTGACAAAGTTGATCGCAACACCTTTGCGTCCGAAACGGCCGGAACGACCGATGCGGTGAATGTAGAGCTCACGGTTGTTCGGCAGGTCGTAGCAAATAACCAGCGACACCTGCTGCACATCCAGACCGCGGCCCCAGACGTCCGTGGTGATGAGCACACGCGAGCCACCCGAGCGGAACTCCTGCATAATGGCGTCACGTTCCTTCTGCGGCATGTCGCCGTGCATGGCAGACACCGTGAAGTTGGCCTCGCGCATCTTGGACGTGAGCCAGTCCACCTTTCGCTTCGTGTTGCAGAAGATCACAGCCTGCGTGATCGTCAGGGTGTCGTACAGGTCACACAGCGTGTCAAACTTCCACTCCTCCTTCTCCACAGCCACGAAAAACTGCTTGATGCCCTCCAACGTCAGTTCATCACGCTTCACCAGGACCTTCACAGGCTCGTTCATGAACTTGCGCGTCAAATCCAGCACCTCTTGAGGCATGGTAGCTGACACCAGCAGCACCTGCGTCGACGGTGGGAGGTAGCGGTAGATGTCGTAGATCTGTTCCTTGAAGCCCTTGTTCAGCATCTCGTCAGCTTCGTCAATCACCAGCATCTTAATGTTGCGTGTGCGCAGGTTGCGACGACGGATCATGTCGAATATCCGACCGGGTGTTCCAGAGACCACCTGCACACCGAAGTCAAGACGACGGATGTCTTCGCCCACACTCTTGCCACCAATGCAGGCGTGGCACTGGACGTTCATAAAGTCTCCCAAAGCCAGTACAACCTTCTGCGTTTGTTCTGCCAGCTCCCGAGTGGGTGAGATCACGAGCGCCTGCGTCTCATTGCTGGACGTGTCCAATGACTGCAGGATGGAGATGGAAAACACGGCCGTCTTGCCCGTTCCTGACTGCGACTGAGCGATCAGGTCACGGCCCTGAATTGCAGGCTTGATGGCACGTTGCTGGATGGCTGAAGGCTTCTCGAAGCCTGTTAAAACAAGTGAAAACAAGCAATATTAGCGTTAATACACAGATCAAAGCATTTAGAGGCTACAGAGCGATCTAGAGCGTGGAAACTGCATGAACAGCAAGAGGAGACACGTACCGTACGAGTAGATGCCACGGAGTAGGTCCTCTTTGAGCCCCATGGCCTCAAACGTGGGGAAGACCGTGATGTCCTTGGACGTGGTGAACTCCACCGTGTCTCCGTCATCTTCGTCCACAAGACGCGTGCCTAGAAGGGAGAACAGGGTATCAATAGATAGCTCAGAGAGATAGCTACATGGTCGCACTGGGTAGAGCGCGTGGGAGGCATCAGGGACGGAGATATAGAGATAAACGTACGTCGCTTGGTATCCTCGCGGGGCATTTTCACTTGACAGTCACTTTGAATTGTGTGACGCCAACCAAAATGCGATTATTTAGTCCCAATTGGACTCGTATTATTTTGTGTTTGTGATTATTAAATCACATCACAGATTTTGTGACGATTTTTGGTCTTTTGTGCACTTCAACTACGATATTCTGAGGCAGAATGTAGTAGTTGTAGATTTTCTGGTAGGTGTGGTATCTACCTACTCAGTGCTCATTTGCCTCCTACTCGTAAAAGTACGTAGTCGGAGTCATGCCCCAGTTGTACTTGCCGTCGTAGGCATCGTCCGTGCCCAAGTAGCTGGTAAGATAGGAATCCGGCGTCGTCTGATTAAACGGAGGCATGTCAGCTACACAAGCCTTGTCCAAACTCTCGAGGTCTCTACTGTTGCGCACATACGACGCGAGCATCTTCATTCCGCACGTTTCACTCCACGGATCGCCTGCGATCAGATGCGTCGTCGTAACGATGCCATGCGACCCGTACTCGAAGGTAATCAACTCCTTGTTGTCGCCATCAAGTACGTTAAACAAGAACTCCGTGTACTTGTGCGGCGTGTGAGCATCCAATTTTTCACTGAGCAGTAAAATACTAGCTCCACTCGGAATTGTAACGGTCTTGTTCCAGTACTGGTCACGCTCGTAAATAATACCGTCAGCGTCGTATGTGCCGACGCCGAGTTTATCACATGCAGCCGACTTTTCTTTCGAGAAGGCGCAGTACGCGTTGCCCGTCTCGTAAACCCCGTCAGCAATCGTCGATTTCGTGAACGGCGCTTTCAACTCTGAAGTCGATGGCGTTGGAATTTCCCACATTTCCGAAAACACGATGAGGGCGTTGAGGGGTTTCGATTCGAAAGCACTGTCTTGCGTTTTGGCGTTGATACATGTATTTGTTCTCACAGTTACCACGAATTGGTTCAAGATGTCGATGTCCTCGGGACCACAGCGACTTAGCCTATACACGATCGGTGGGATAAGTGTTCGCAGATAGGTATCCTTCACCAGTGTAGCGAGGGTTTGACGTAGAGCAAACGATGGCGATTCTATGCTCGTGCTAGACTTTAGACTGTTGAACATCGAAGCGCACGTCGAATTCGGATCATTGTCGAATTGCCGAATTACCTCCCACAGTGTGTTGTTGAGGCCCTCGGGCTCAAAACGGGCCTTGCACGCTTTATCTTCTTCACAGAGTGAAATGAAAGCGTCCCACTTCGACATGAAAAAGAACTCGTCGCCGGGAGCACCCGAAGTCGTCCCGACGCTATCCAGCACATATCCCGTCACCTCGGGTGGAGCTAGGTGGAGCAATCGCCCCACGAACACTGTACCGTAACTCACACCGTAGACAGTCGTACTGGCACCGTTCGTATACTTGGAGATGAACGTGGCCAGATCCGTAGCTGCACTCGTCACAGAGAACGCAGCAAGGTCTCCGTACTGGAAATGGAGGTCTTCTGCGCACACAGGGATCTCCGACACATCCATTTCTTCGCCAAAAGGAGATACCGTCGTGGTGGCTTGTGCGACCTTACACTCCAGAAACGCGCCCAGTGCCCCGGTGGTCCATCGTATAAACGTTCGTTGCTCCTTTCAGCTGAGCGTGCAGGGTAGACATGTCGCTCTCCACTGCAAGGAGCAACAACACAAAAATCGACAAGGGTGAGTATCACTGCGTTTACCCTAATAATTTTTTTGAAAACTTACTCGCAGTGGACGAAAGGCCAGGACCGCCCTGCAGCATCCATACATTGAAAGCTGTGTCGGGGTCGCCTGTCGTCGCTGGCAAACGCTTGAAGAAAATGTCAACGTTCGGATCAACGGAAGCCGGAGTTTCGCAAATTCCGGGATAGTACAGTGGTGCTCTATACACAGCACACTGCGCGTCTTGGCCAGAAGAGCTACCTTCATCCGAGAAGGTATTGTCTGAACAAGGATACCAACCGTTCAGGTCACTTTTCGAGGTAGACTCGAGCGTGGCGGAGGCTGTCGCAGTTGTTAGCGCTAGTGCAATGGCGTAGTGGAGCCAGGGCTGCCGAAAAATAAATTGATACTGCAATTATTGCAATAAATTTATATCAATAATTTACTGGAGAGGTTTCGAGAAACCAAAACCAATTGTCTATTTCCGCAGTGGAAAGTCCTTTACAAAGTTTAAGTAAATGGAGACGACAGGATCTGCCAAGAATAGAGAAAAGGCAATCAATAATCTATTTCCGACAATGTTTGTGTCCATACAATAATCTATTTCCAAGCAAAGCCCACAATAGATAACAATGCAATATTCGGCAGCCCTGAGTGGAGCAGCATGCCACTGAAGAGACTTTCGACGAAGGAAGTTGTTGGTCGCCAGGAAAAGTGGAAATGTGGTTTCCTGTCTAGCCATGGTGTCTACAGTAGTTGGGTACCACTCGTTCCTGTGATCAACACGACCGCATCGCGACGATTCAAGCGATACGGGAATACATGTATGTTCTTACTGGCAGTAAATAATATTCCCGTAAACATCGACAGTAAGTTACTGTACTGCTGTCACAACAGTGCATGCCTGAGAGGATTCTATACATTACTCATGCAGCACAAATGTAACACGCAGCAGCAGTTCCTGTCACTGGCACGAATGCAATCACAGACTGCAGACACAGCTCTGTTATTCACGGATACTACTGGGATAATCTTGGTCATAAACACAAATATACATGTACATGTATTACTACTGTACAGTATCTACAAGAGAGGAACTCGCCACCCTTACCGCACCATGCCACACACGATCTGCACAACTTTTACCACCAGCGACACGGCTGACTACTCGGACCGCTGTTACCACAATTCGAGTCGTAGCCAATTATTGCTTTTTGGCATCGATTACTTGGTACTGTCAGAAATTAGGGATTCCGTCAAATGGTCGGTTTCCACCAGCCAAGGAGTCGAAGACGACGCAAGCTAAAGAGGAAGGCTTCTTTTTCTGTTCGCGAGTAGTGCCAGTGAAACGGCTAGCTAGCTAGGAGCGCCGCTGGTTCTCAGCGGAGTCACTTTTAGTTTTTCTCTCGTTCTCAACAGCCTCCACCCTCGACGACCTATCGTTCTCGTGTTCTCGGACATTTACGATAACCGATAATGAACTCGACTACTCGCTACGCATTGCTAAGGCCCGAATCTCTCGAGACGGACGGGTATGCCTATGGAAAGGCGACTTCTGAGGCACCGCGCGGGCAAATTGACGTGGAGCGTGTTCCGAGTGGAAGGTGGAAGGACCTCGGTAATTATACTGTAAAGAGAGAAGTCACGGAGATGGAGTTGCGAACGGTTACGGAGGAGGAAGCGCTGAGTGGAATAGCGACATACGTTGGAAGTGCATTGTGTGTATCTCGCGTTCTGCAAGGAAGACCCAAGGTCTGGGACTATGGCGTAGTGGTTGGTTACAGCTGGTCAACTGTCGGCAGCACGGGCTCGTTGCAGGTGACCTATATGGAAGAAACGCTGGCGATTCCGTTTTCGGAAGATCTTACGCTTGAGACTTACGCACTACGTACATGCTGGATGCGTGGAGTGCTTGACGTCATGCCGTCAGAGATGCGGTCAATTCATACTTCAGCCTATGATCACTTTAACGGTATTGGCCAATCTGCCCGTCGTAGCTCTGCCATAATACCCCGGAAATTAGCCATGACTCCTGTGGACGAGGGGCAGTTGGTTCCTGTGTACGATCTACAAGACACGCGCGTGGTATACTTATCGATAGAGCACATTCTGAACTACCTGTTTTACCATGAAGGGAAACGTCGCGCTCCGCAAGGCGTGACTACCCCTGAGTCGCTCATAACAATAGTGGCAGAAATGGCAAGTGATGATGCGTCTGCTCGCCTCCAGAGACAGCAGCCGGGGTCGGAAAGAATTGAGCAGCTAGAGGACTCGGACGATGACCTTGATGTAGATGAGGGGGTAGAGAAAACGGAATCTCTGTAACCTGTAACAGAGAAGAGGAAACGGGAGAACCCCGCGCAGAGGTACGGCAGAGATCGAGACTCGAGGTTACTGGTATTGCGACGTCGTATGGAGGATGACCCAGAAATGGTGAAGGATATTGACCAATTGTTAGCCTTCCGCCAATCGAACCTGGGGAAAGAAAGTTCGAGCGCGCTGGTACGAGCACCAGCTTCGGAAACGAAGGCGCAGTTTAGACCCAGCCAGCAGCAAACCACTGTCCATGACGCAATGATTAACAGTAAGTACGCTTTACTGGATGCACAACTTTTTCTTGATACTGTGCAGACGCACGCAAAGGAGAATGATATATTGCCACACCCTGCTATTTCGCGTGGACTGTACGGATGGGATTTTGGATATCGGGGTCTCTCATCGATGCATTTCGCACCCATGGACGTGGAAGAAGAACGTACATACTTGCGCCGACACGATATGACGGATTACTCCAAGAAGAACAAGCTTCCGGCGCCACCGAAGGCACACGATGTGGCAGACATCATGGCAGCGCTGGAAGGGTTATCGCTTCTGGTGACCAAAGTGTATAACCCCCTGGTAATCGAGCTCGTAGACGCGGCTAGACGATTCCTGTTATCGCTGCGCAAGATAAAGACGATGAAAAGTGTAGAGGCAGTGCCGGAGCTAGTTGGATTGATAACCGTTTCGAGAGTTTCCGGTCGTGCTTAGCAAGGGCGGACTTTGAAGAAGCTGAAACCATCAAAACACATTTCCAGTTCAACCACGAGTCGTATGCTCAAGTAGTTCAGCGAGTGACGAGTTTGCAGGTGGAGGCAGCCCTAAAGTCGGCTGCGCCTCGAAACCTGCTCCATCGCACAAGCAACACCAAACTGTCAGCGATAAGGCGCGCGGCAAGCGTAAAGCGCAGAACATCTCGATTCCCTCGGCAGTGATTGCAGCGTTACCCATTCGACGAGGGAAGCGACTGTGTATGAAATATCTTTCTGTTGAAGGTTGTCCTGGAGATGGAGACACCTGCGTATATGACTACCGCGGCCACTTCGTTCCATCCAAATTGCCAAGCATCGTGAAAACGTTTATTGAGAATACGTACGGGGGGCTTCGGGACACTGGTGTTGCTGTGATTAAAGACGAAACTTCCTCGTGAAGGCGCCATGAAGTGGGTCGGGTGGATCCCATCTTCAGGCCGTCGAAAAAAACCACCTCCAGCGCGTAGATTCATCTCTGGCCCGGTAATCCTATGCTCAATGATGCTCCGTGGATCAAGCGGTCACTCACGTGCTGAGACAGGAGATGAGAGGGCTCCGGTCGGAAGCGTGGACTCCCCACAGCACCCTCAATTCGAGCTGACGAATAACCGCAACGTGGCACTAAAGCACGTTTGCGGTACTGATACGCCGCTGCAAGAGATCTGCAGGCAGGTTATAAGCCCTAGGGGTGTGCCATTCCCCGATGGAGGCGAAGTCATGCCGCTGCGTTCTCATCGCAGGCAGGTAAAAATCCACGACGGGAAGCAATTCCAGGTGTGTGGTACTTTATTGCCGCTGCAAGCAACTTGCAGGCAGGCTAAAAGCCCAAATGTAGGTCTACCAGTAGATTCGAGGAAGATTCAGTTGCTCCAATCCTCCCCCGCTCATGCTGCAGGCTTCTACCAGGAGAAACCACCGGAATTGAGCGAAGATCATTGTGGGCAGTCGGAAGTTAGCACTACCGCAAATTCCATGGTCGTAAATCCGCTTCAGAAGTCCCTGGTATCAGGCTCTGGTCGACTGAGACACAACATGCAGCTCTTTCTGGAAAAGCAAGAGCGACGTTACACGTTATCACTCTTGGTGCGAGAGAAACTTCTGTCACTTGACAAAGAAACAGGCCAAACGGAGCTACTTAACGTGATGTCGCGATATGGAGTAGCTACTCCAAAACCCAGCACCCAATACGTGGTTAAACAAGGCAAGAAGTGTTTTCAAATTGACCGATCCAAGCAATCCGCGTATAGTGAGCTTCTTCGACGATCTGGGCTTCGCCTGCCAGAATTTGTCCGTCTTGTTCGAGGAGAAACACCCCATGATCCGCGCCCTAACAAAGCTCTGAGCGTTCCTGATCATCTTCCCTGCTGACGTCGTTACAAATATAGGACGAGTGGAGGGATATTGAACAGCACGGAGTTAGACCGAAGTGGATATCTACGTTTCCAACTCAAGCATACCCTCCATCAAATCATGGATCAGCTTTGCGGGCCTTCAATGCAGTGATCAAAAACCTAAGAAAGGGACAAGATGACGATCACTATCTGATTCTAGACATAGACTTACTTTCGTCGCTGGATGGTGTCACATGTAGCCCTTTTGGGGCTGTACAGAAGGGAGATGCCGATCTGACAGTGGAGGCTAGAGTCATACACGACTTATCGCACCCCAAAGGAGCTTCAGTGAATGACCAGGTACAAGATGGAGTTGAGATTAGCGTAACATATGATGGTGCGGCTGTGTTAGCACGACGAGCTCTACTGGTTGCCACAAAATATCCTGGGATGGTTCGGATGTCAACAGGAGACGTAGCAGGAGCTTTTCGGAATGTATCCATTTCTGCAGACTCCGCAGGTAGATTTTCTGGAACAGTCCCGGAGCTTGGAATCCTGGTCATCGATTTGTCGTGTCCATTTGGCTGGACAGATTCACCTCGCTACTACTGGGCCGCTGGAGGTGCTATTGTTCATTTACATGCGCACTCTTCTCCGACGTGGGAGGGTCAACCGATCTCGGGTTGTGAAAACTTTGACGGCAAAGCATGGTGTGACGACCACGTCTGCATTGAAGCAGACGTTGGGTCGCGACTACCAGAAGCTATAATATCGCTGCGATCGGCGATGATATCGATTCTCAGTCCCAACGCGTGCAATGAGGAAAAGTTCACGACCTGGTTTCAGAAAGGGGAGGCCCTTGGACTTGAATGGGATTTGGATAACTTGACATTGGCAATGCCAAGCCCAACGATAATTAAAGCACTGTCACACGTCAGCAGCGTGCAAGAATCTCGAACAGCGTCCCGGAGGCAGCTAAATAAACTACTTGGAAGTCTCCGACATGTATCCACGTGCATCAGGGCCGCAGCACCGTTTTTCAACAAATTTCGGCTTTGGCACGGAAAACGAGCCGATTCCACGATGCAATTATATCTGAGGGCGTTCGAGAAGATTTAAGGTGGTTTGCAGCGATTCTCCGAAGCGGTCGTTTAAATTCTGTGCCATTGTCGAGATTTATTCAGTCGTGTGAACCAGACCATCACATTCAAATGGACGCAAGTGATAGGGGTCTATGTGCACTATGGCCAGCGTATCACGAGTATATCCAAATTGAGTTCGATGAAGAAGAACGGCGGCAGATTGAGCGATTCAATGCGTCTGTCTCCGACGAATTCAGCATCAACATACGCGAACTGATGAGCGCGGTCTTCGCCTCCATAGCTTGGGCTCCACGTTGGAACATTGATGGTCGCTCTCAACCAAAGCATGTAAGATTCTGGATTGACAACTCGACAGCGGTGTCTTGGACCAACAAACGATCTAGTCGGAACCAATTTGCACAAATGTTGTTGCGGATTATTGCATTACTCGAAGTCCGGCAAAATTTCTACTCGTCGGCTATTCACGTGCCCGGTACAGACAACATCATGGCAGATGCTGGAAGCAGGGTGTGGCAATCTTTGGAATTAGCTTCGAAATTTGCTGACATGTCTTCTAACTGGACGCAGATCAAAATCCCACACAGCTCAAGGAAACTCTCGCAGCTTTGGGCGCAATGCTCCGAGCTGGAGTTTTAGCAGATACATCGCGCGTGCATTATCGACGAGCGTGGGATCAATGGCAAAGATGGTGAACTTTCATGGGCGACAGCCCTTGGCTTCCTAAGGACACGCTCGATAAGAATGCTACTTGGTTAGGAGCATTTGCAATGCAGTTGTGGAGGTATGGAATGAACCGAGCAGGTGTTGGCAACACTTATTCCACAATTTGCAGCAAACTCTGTGCAGTGCGGTGGTTCCATAAGCACACAGCGGGCTATGACCCAGGGGTAAACGCAGGCCACGCTATCCTGTTGCGTGGAATCCGACGGTTTACTATCCCGGTAATCAAGCAACATCCAGTCACCCCCGCGCTTCTCCGTTCGGTATTCAACCTGGTAGACGTTCGCCAAACGCGTGGGCAACTTTTGTGGGGTGGGCTGTTGCTGGCATTCTTTTTCCTGTTCCGGAGATCCGAATATTTATTTATCGGACGAAAACATCATCAATATGTACTTCGTCTTGGAGATATTGTGTTTCAAGACAAGTCGGGCAGAGGTGTGTCTCCTCGGCATGCTGAAGTTGTTGGTATTACGTTGTCGGGCGCCAAAAACAATCGGTTTGGCAGGGAGGAGCTACGCTATCACAATCGGTCAGGGGACAAGCTGTTATGTCCGGTGAAGGCCGCACGGTGGATCTTAAAAGGCGCTAGAGCTGTTGGCACACGGCAGAATCAACCTGCACTGTCGACGGGAGAAGGACGTGGAATCACCGCGGAGGAGGTAGCAACTATACTCAAACAAGCTGCACGAGTACAAGGCCTGGATCCCAGTCTGTTCTCGACTCACTCAATCCGGATTGGTGGGACCACTGTGCTGATGAATGCTGGCGCCGATTGACTAGTGATAAAACCGCTGGGCAGATGGCTATCCAATGCCTTTGAGGGGTATCCACTTTTAACGGCGGAGGGGACAAACGATTTGGCCAAGCTTATGACCGGTAATAACCCACGGCAATGAGATAATCATCATCCGACGTTTAGCGTGAAGATACCAAGTCGCAAAGCGAGCCGGCAGCGCACTGGTGGGTTCTGGGGGCTCACCACTCCACAGCCCGAGAACTCACTTCGAATGAACATAACTTTGCCCCACGAAATCGCGAGCACAGAAAAATTTGGTGTAGGCGTCGGGTCCACTTCATGCACCGAAGAAAAAGTTCTCTGTGATTTATTTCAGATTTCAGCTTAGAGTTTCTCGGCGATCAGACTTTTCGCTCAAAACGCATGTAGCTCTAAATTCGAGGAATTGCAAAAACAAGAAATGGCTCGAAAACGCACTGCAATCGCTAAAAAAAACCTCCAAGAAAATGCAAAACACCCAAACGAATGTCGCTCGAAGGTCTGACTGACTGTCACAATAACTTAACTTCAACTGGTAGACTCTAGAGATCTCGATACTATCGCTAATAAAGTGCACCGCAATCGTACATATCGAGATATATTTGAATCACCCACGCAACACACTGCATGCACAAGCTCGTTCGACATTGGATCGACATTCGCTGAAAATTACACCACAGAGAAAAATTACGGTAAAACACCCAGCTTGGTGCAACATGGGTTTTGGAGAGGGAATGTCCAAAATGTGTAATAACCATTGTAGGACTCGCCCCATATCATCACTCGGTAAGCGGAAGGGAACCCTAACGCACTAACGCTAACTAAAAATCTAAGCCGACTCGAATCTACTGGACTACATCCATGGCGGCGTGCACTACATGTATAGCTTAAACCCCGCTTGATCTACCGCAGTGCGTCTACACGGACTCATGGCGGCTTCCACTAAAGCTAAACCCACTTGAATGTACCGCACCATGTCTAGGCCGATTCACGGCGGCTTGCACTATAGCTAAACCCATTTGAATCTACTGGACCACGTCTAAGCAGGGGTCCGCAAATGGTTATGGACTATGGATGGAAGGGTCAAAATTTCGCTTCCATCCATTATGAGGCCATAGTCCATAATGGAAGAAACCTATAGGCCTTGAAGATGTATCAGTGAGCATCACCCAGAGAGCATTCTGACGGAGCTTATCTGTAGCAAACTTTTGTCTTATTCCTCCCAAAGGGGTTCTATAACGTTAAAGAGTCAATCCTTGCATTGAATAGGTGGCGGATAGAGATTATGTGAAGCAGATGAGGGATGCAGTACGTCACACTTGCTATTTGTATTGGGGGACTATGGGTTTGCTCCATTTTTCCCGCTTACATCCATTATGGCCATTGCAATGACCATACCATTGGTTTTTACGTACCCCTATGTCTAAGTCGATTCATGGCGGCATGCACTAAAGCTACACTCACTTTACCTACCGGTCTACGTCTAAGCCGACTCGTGGCGGCGTGCACTGCTACTAAACCACTTCAATCTACCGCGGGACGGGCTTGTTATCGAGTTTTATCGGAGGCTAATCAAAAACGACTTGAAAAAGGTGGTTAATCGAGGGCATGAATACACATCGGCGGCAAATCGAGTCTCAGACTCCTTGATGTCCACCCAGTCCGTGGAGCCTGTATCTATTCATACGGTACTGCACCACGCTGGTATAATAACCGTGTCGTGCCGGTAGGAAAGCGATAGCAGGAGCACTACCGATAGATGCACTGAACCGTAGTGCACACGTAGTATTGTAGTCAGTCTCCGAAGTGACGAGTATAGGAGCCGATGTTAAGCCTCGAAGGGGGATTCCTGACGTTAACCCTGCAATCAACAAGTTGTCATCGTTGTGGTTGCTAACTATTGTTAATATAAAACAAACACTATTGAAGCAACAGATAGAGCTACTTCAACTACATGCTAGCTAAACGTGCCATTGGTAGTACGGACGTTGACTCGCGCAATAACGTCTCCGCTGCCTGTTAGTAAGCTCCCCAGTTTGAGGGTCTCAACTACTTGACAATTGCTTTTAGGCTCTAACCACCACTTTACAGTGGTTGACAAGCACTTTTTTCTTGCTGCACCAGATCGATAAATCTAAATAGTCGCAAGTCAGCAGGGAGGCTAACAAAGAATCTACGCTCGGTTAGTGAACATGCAATGGATACCGTTGTGAACACGTCATTTTCGTTGAAAATGTAACCGCGCAACGCGTTAAATTACAGACGGTCTCCTTTCCATCGCATTGGACGTAGACTGCCAACACCGTCATGAAATGCGCACTATATACCTGCCCCTGACACAATATTTACGCTGACGGAGAGGTCGGAGTGCTACGCAGGTGCAAGTATGTCGTAGTGCAGACTGTACAGGTAGGTAGGTCATTATCTATTTTACCCCAATGGACATGATAGGCTACCTCGAAATATATAGATCGCATCAACTAGCATTATAACATACTTCGAAGTACCTAGTAGGCTAGGTAAGAGTTGGTGACGTGGGAGAGTATACACGTTACCGCTTTGTACGAT
Source organism: Phytophthora tubulina (assembly GCA_014706135.1). Taxonomy (NCBI): domain Eukaryota; phylum Oomycota; class Peronosporomycetes; order Peronosporales; family Peronosporaceae; genus Phytophthora; species Phytophthora tubulina. Next base: position 958,147 of record JACBOY010000135.1, on the reverse strand, counting down.
GTGGTTTTCATTTCAACTTCTGGTTCGGTTGACATATGATTGTTTTCTACTTCTATAGCTCGTGACTAAACGCCTTCTTGCTGGTGGTGGTGGATTTTACCTTGTACCAGGTCACAAGTACGCTGGATGTACAAAACAATTCAATTTAATGAAGCTGCAATCTCGATCGGTCTGTTATGGATGACATGTTTGTTGACTTCATAGCCAAGTCAATGAGCCGGCATGACGCAGTCGATCACACCCAGATTGAGCACTTCAAGAAACGTAGTTGCACGTATTATATATATACTGTTGCAGCAGCATCTCACTTCAATAGATTGCTCTCGCACTCACCTCCACTACGCTAACCAGCGCCCCATACTAACAAGAGCTGCGCCAGCTTATCATACCTTTTCTAGACATTGCAGACTTGATGGTAGAAGAGCCAGCATCATGCTGCACGTCCTGATCCAAGGGTGAGCACACCACACGCTCTATTATACATGGTATAATTACAGTTAACTCGCTTACCCGTAGTATTATTATCACAACACATACATCAAAGTTTTCCTAACTGACCCTAAGCAATGGCGGTCCACGACGCTGGATGCGGGTAGGAGCTGCTGTTATAAACCGCAATAGCATAGGACAAGAATGCTTACGCCTACAGTACTTCGGTCACTGTTTCATCCTAGCGCTGGCCTCGGCACTGCCGGGCCTGCGAAGCTAAACTGTAGAGGACACAGTGTGTATGCTTCGGTCCACGCCACGTAAGCTTATCATGCAAGTAAACAGTAACCTCTCTGAGCAAGAGTGTCCGATTGTAGTTGTAGCACTACAGGTATTTGCATGTTAACTGTTCCCCATGCTCGGCGGATGCTCGTCGTGGCAAGACCCCACTCAATGTGTAGCGCCGATAGGTTCGTGCACTCGATTTGGCACCGATTGCATAAATGCCCTCGATTAGCCACCTTTTTCAAATCTCCTCGATAAATCACCCTGATTGACTCGATGAAAAGCCTCACCCATCTACGGTGGTTACAGTAATTAGTCTTAGTGAAACTAATTTATGTGAGCATTTTTTTCTGCTTCACACTAGTTAGTCTCACTAAGACTAATTTTGAACATAGACTAATTATGAATCCACTAAATAGTCTCACACTGAGTTCACACAGGTATGTATGTATGGATTACACATTATCTACAACGCACAGGCATTGGAACTGGTCTACAGGCGAACACTATCATAATCAGCTACCAGTTCCTCGCCTGCTGAACTGGCCTCGGATTCGTCCTGTACCTCGCATGTACCCGCGAATTCTAACGGATACTTTTTACAATTTGGACATTGGTGGACGCTTCCTACAACCTCTCCACAGCCTCCACAAGGCGAAGAGTTGGTAGAATCGCTGGACATCGTTCTGCAGTGGTAAGCTGTCTTCGAGCTGTCTTGTTGAGTTATGAACGAAGAACTGACTCTCCTGCGTGAGAACACCCGACTCAATTTAGTAGAAGAACCCAAATGTTTGATATGGGTGAAGTGAAGTACCTAAATGAGTACCTAAATATGTATTAATGGGAAGAAATAAAGAAATAGGCAATATAATGGGCGTAAATGGGATAGAAAGAAATAATTAGGTAATAAAGAAAGAAAAATGAGCAAAACCGCATGCTCGTTTGCGCACGTCTACCCTAATCATACGAAAGGAAGAAATTTTAATCCTAGGCTTTGCCTCACCATGTGGCGCAAACAATCATCACAATGTGGGGACTCGAACTCAGGTGATAGGAGTGAACGGGCAGAAACCAAACCGCTTCCCCAAGACGAGCCCAGAGCTTGCATAGACTAATTTTGAATATTCGTACACAGACTAATTATGAATTTCGCATATTCTCGCTCACATGAATTAATCTAACTAAGACTAATTGTGAATACAGACTAATTTTGAACTCAGACTAATTACTGTAACCACTGTACCGCACTCCATCTAGGCGTGGTGTACTACTGCTAAACCCACGCGAATCGGTGATTTGTACTAGCAAGGCCGCCCTGAAAGAAAGACAACGCTTCAAATATCATGAGCAAACCTTCACCAGCAACACTACCTAGTTTATCAATTTGAAATGCAAAGTGTTACTTAGTGCCCCACATCGTAAATTTCAGAGCTCACCCGCGCGCTTGCGCGCGGCCTTGTATTCCACGAAGTTTGGACCCGATACAGTAAAACGGCCAGGTTAAGTCTACGCTTGACTTGAAGTTGTCTCAGACGTGAGCTCCCACATTTCGTATCATCGTCTGTGCCCAGGTATAATAGCCGGTCAGATAGTCGTCCGGTTTCGTCCAAACAACAGATGCCCAAAACGCTCTCGACTGTTGTGCTCGTTCGCGATAACCGCAACGATTAGGGGGAGTCAGAAATTGAAAAATGCGAAAAATATTGAGCAAGAAATGGACAAAGTTGTAAGCAAGAAAATGTAGACACCATGAGCCAAAATGAAAAGGGGGTTGACCTGCTGCGCATTCAGGTTTTGTATGCAATCGTACTTAGTCGAAGCGAGGGAACGAATGATCCCACTACAGATACCGTTCCTGTTCTTCCCATCCTGATTTATGTCAGATCTTACAGGACATGTAATGTGTGGGAGAAATGGCGGGGTTAAGCCTATAGTAAATACTAGGTTATGTCAAATGCCCTTTCTAAAGGAATGCAGCAAATCTAGTAGTTATGAAAGGGTATTATATAATGAAGGACGTGCACAGTATCAGGAGGATGAACAAGAAAAGGGGGAGGAGGGAACGCTACCTTGAACTTGGAAATAAGCAGAAATTTGTCGAAAAGGTGAGCATGATCAAGGTCCAAACCTGAGCACGTTTTTTGCAATGTCTGACTCCCCCTATTAATACAGATACCCCTCGCCAATTTAATACCACCCGTGGAAGGCTTTGGTATCAAGTACAACAACTTATTAGATTTCGAGACGTTAAAATCTTAATTTTTAGGCAATTGGTCCAAATATGTTCCCAAAAAATAAGCAAATTGTGTCTTAGAAAGGGGTATATACCTATTTTATTATATTTGGGGACGAATACGCGTCTAAAACGGCAAAAACTGGGTCGATCGGGGAATATTTTCGTATTAGCTTTGAGAAATGGGGACATATTAGGTAAGCCCCATAGTAAAGCCTATCTACCGAGTCGGTGGACCGGCTTTTGTATTAAGTTTGAGCGATTATTAGTTTTCTCAGCTACTAATTTGGCGAGGGGTATCTGTACATGTACGTATAGATGGGGACCCCATCATGGGGTGCTTTAGCTGTGGTATAAACGTTGGTGAGTGTCAGATTGTCACTACACTGTACTTCCGTGACAGTTTCGTTGCGCACAAAGAGAAAAAAGCGTGCAGCCAACGATTATAAATTCAGGAACGGGCGTCCCCAAAGAGCCGAACAACAGCGCAAGAACTGTGCGTCGATACATTTGTAATCGGCTAGAGGTCCAGATTTGTTATTGGTACTGCGCCAAAGAGGAGTGAGTCTGCACGTACAAAATACCGAATCCGTACCGAACGAAATGACATATGTTTTGAAATGTCATATTCGGAAATCCAAATATTCATCTAGGGCGCTGCACAAACTCTAAGCCACAGAGACCGTCGACAAAACGACTTTGTTACATGTACTTCTTGGCAAGTTCTCCTGTACTTTTGGTATTTGAAAAGGATAGGAATGGTATGTTCCCTTTACCGAAATGAACTTTTGGTAACATTATGGGACCTCTCGGTAGAATTTGGGAACTTTCGGTACCGTTCGGTTAAACGTTCGGTACAAATTTGGTTGATTCGGTAGCGTTTGGTCATGATTTGGTACCGTTCGGTACCCGTTGGTAGGCCGATGAATTTGGTAAAGATTTGGTAGTGTTTGGTACAGATTTGGTACGTACTAGTAAGTAAGGTGGGGTGGTTCGAAGTCTTTGTCGTAGTTAATAGTCGCTACAGAGCCTGGCTCCGTTAGGTGACAACAATATACGTAATTCCTAAATGAAAACGAAAGCTTTGAGCCTGTTGTACCACCTACAAGTGTCAAATGCAAAACGCTTTGAATGAACGAAGTGTTCGTGCTCGTTAGATAAAATATACGTGTACGCATCATGAACTCCTCACGACCACCTGAAGCGCGTGGACCGCTGATTAATACGCCCTCGATGCCTTTCAACCTGTCCTGGCGGTGGCTGACGTTAAACAGGTTGATAGCATCGTGCGTTTGGCTGATAAGCCTTATCTGTCCTCTGGAGGTCCTAGCTCTAGGTCACAGTCGAAACGAGAGTTGTTAGGAGCATTAATAGAGTCGTCGCTGTCGTATACCGGGCTGGTGCGCCTACCTTGCTTCGGCGTGCCGCCGTCTTCCTGCTCAGAGCTTCGGGCATTAGGCGCTTGACTGGTTGTGCGAAACTGGGCAGATTGAGAAATAGCTGGCTTACTACAATTTCATATTAGCTCTCTGGATTTGAATTTGAAATTTAACATTTGGCATTCGGTATTGGTTCGGTAAGCAAGTTACCGAAAGTGTACCGAACGTTCGGTACGAGGAGACAGTGGCTTTTGCAACTTCGGTACATACACCGTAAAATAACTGTATTGCAATTTTTACGGTATTGTAAGCTTATCCTGACAATAAGTTATTTTGACAAATTTTGCGTAAAATATAATTATTTATTTCCTGCACAATTGAAAATACGTTTTCCTTTAGGGATAATAAAAATATATACCAATATATTCGAAAAATAAAAAAATATACCAAATACTCAAAATATAAAAAAATGCACCAGGGTGTATACCGGGATGTATACCGGGATGTCTGCGCACGGATACTCTCGCTGTCAACATGGAAATAGATGCAGTCTGTGTGTGTATATATATAAATGCTTGATAAGGCCACGACAGTCAAATCTTTGTGTATTTCTTTTAGCGAGGAAAACCCTATCAGGGAGAAAAACCTCTGAATGCATCATGCAAATGCTAGTCAGCAAGCGCGTTTAGGACGACTGACCGCTGCAGCTCTTCCGGTTGTTGCCAACTTGCTTGCATATTCCACACCGTCGGATTTGCTTCTTCAGAGTTTCCGTTGCCTGCTGAGACGGAATGCGCTTCTTCTTTGGGCGGCCACGTTTTTTCGGGATTCCGGGAGCCTTGCATTCACCGCGAGTAAGCGCCTCCTTGAGCACTAGAGGCAAGATGGTAGTGCGTACTCGCTCCGCGTAGGCTTCTTGGAAGACTGGCGTTTTCCAGGAAACATGATAAAAGCTTGTCATCTCCGTCAGTCTACCGGCGTGCTTGAGCGCGAGCAGAGCATGAACACAAGGAGCGCCGACGTCCTCGAAATATCCACATGAACATTTTACCACGTCGTCACATAGTTGAAGTGCGAACTTCAGAGGGATACATCCGGCGCCACGCTTGATCTCCACAACAAAACTTGTGGAGGAGTTTGCATCGACGGAACCGCTGACGGTATGTTCAAGCACCTTATCCGCTCTGCGCGATGCGTAGTGTGTCAACTCGCCCCAGCTCTCCGCCTTTTTCGTGTTCTCCATCCACTTTCTTGCCACGTAGCGTTCGATCTCCATGAGACAGTCCAGGATTGGAAGACTGCGAATCCCCTTCAGCGCGCTGTTGGCAGATTCGACGTTGTTGGAAGTCAGGGTGTTGAACCGAGTGCAAGGACTGTAAGCGGTAGCCCACTTTTCCTTCCCCACCTTCTGTAGCCACTTGGTCGCGTTCTCATTCATTGCAGAAAGGTCAGCAGTCGCCCTGTCAAACTCCAGTTCAGTCCGCGCACGCGCCACCGCCCACGCCAGTGCCTTCAACTGCTTTGACTTGAATTTCTTGTTGAAGTTTTCCATCAGGTGCCGGAAGCAATAAAAGTGCGGGACATCTGGTGCCGTTGCCTTGGTCGCATTGATCAGACCCTTGTCGCGGTCGGAAATCAGGAATGCGGGTGCTGGCTGGAGGTGTGGCAGCAGACTAGCTAAGAACCACGTCCAGTTGTATTCATTCTCCATTGCGACGACACCGATGCCAACAATCTGAATCTCGTTATTTCCGTTGCGAAAGCACGCAACCAGCAGGACACCACCAATGGACGTTTTCAGGGAGGTACCATCCACGGCAATCCCACGCTCATGGTACGGCGTATAGGCTTCGATGCCCTCTCTAAAGGCAATACACACGCGCTTGAAAACTCCACTCGTGAGTTCAATGTTGGTCTTGTGGCCGCGACGGTTGAGTTCGTCGACGTAAGAGGGAAGAAGCATATACTGCTCAGCATCGCTGCCGAAAAACTCAAGATGAAGACGTCGAAGTGCATGCACACAGTTCATGTACGAAGCCGTAATCCCAGTCATCTTCAGCTGCTGCTGAATCGCTACAGGGCGCAGCGTCCTACCAGTTGTTACAAGCATCTCGCGTACCATGGGGTTCAATGCGATCTGTTTCCCAGTTGCTTCGCGGCGTGACGACTTGGTGGCCTCAGACAGCGCGCAGGAATGCCGGATAAACATCGTTGGTGGGCTAAAAGTCTGCGAAAATGCGAACTGCACCACAAACTCGCAGCCATCCTGCGTACATGCTGCCTTGTAGCGCCGCTTATCACTTGAAATTACGCGAAACGGTCTATTTACGGTGCGGTTGTATCGAATTACGGCTTGAACGATGTCTTGCTTGCTGGTGTAGCTCTGTTCATCGAAGAAGCTCGCCCGCGGCTGATCATCGTCGCTCTCCATTTTGCCTTTGCCGTGTGTACTGCGCTGGAAGATGAAGACTGACAAGGTGGGGGCATGGGAACTGCCAGGTAGGATCCTTGAAACACATAGCAAAAGTCAAAATATCCAGTGAGCAAAACTTGATTTTTTTTCGTTCTCTTCTATATCTCTTAGTGGGCGGTTGATCTCTGTACACCTGGTCACGGAAGCGGTATCATCTTATGGAGTTTTAGTGCACTCGAAGACTTCTCAGTTGCGTGTCCGGCTCGAAGCTCGAAGCGTACTGGCGACCAATCAAGCTCCACTCTTCACACAATCGGTCGCGCTAGCAGTTCTATGTCGTGTGGCAAGGGGTCTTTCATATCGTCGGGACTTGGGACAGTTTTATAGGGACAATTGAACATTTAGATGGGACACCAGAATTTTCGCTGATGGCACTTGCAAGGATCGATCCAGTGACCATTCAGTCATAAAACCGACCAAATCACACTAGGCCATTGAGTGTTCAAGTAAATTCCGGCTCTCCTTCCTTATGGTCCTTCGCATATACATCCCGGTATACATCCCGGTATACACCCTGGTGCATTTTTTTATATTTTGAGTATTTGGTATATTTTTTTATTTTTCGAATATATTGGTATATATTTATTATTATCCCTTTCCTTTAGTACCCCATGGGGTAGAATTGCAACCAGCGTAATTACGGTTTACAGGTGGACGTAGCGTCCTCCAGTTCTGATGGGTGACCACATTGTCCTCTAACTTTGGTGCTACCAGCTTCAGTGCTTTTGGAGTGCAGCACGTAGTAAAGGTGTTAACTTGGATACGCAATAGATGTTGCAGCGGCTAATATTGTGCTAGTATTGAAAGCTGATCACTTTATTTTCATGGAAGCGTAGGTTTGATTTATAAACAGGACTTGCAGCAATCATTATTTTTGAAGTGGTTTTGCCGGAAGGTTTGGATACACACCGTAATTTTGCAGCCTAAACTCATACAAAAAGCTAGTCAGCGATGCTGGTCATTCTTTACAAGAACATTACATAGTATTAGTTAGAGGTGGCACAGAGCAGCTATTTTGGCACAAGTATCCATATATCCTCAAAACAAAAAAAACGCGTCTCATTCTTGTAGAGATGCTTAAAACACGGAGACTCTGCCTTTGGATTCACGTAAAGGACGGTTTGGGTACTGAATACCCGTGATCTATCGTATCATCATGATTTTTAGAGTTCTACACCAAATCGCCGGACAATGTTCCTACCACGCAAGGAGGACAGGTGTCGTGGCACTCAAATCCGGACAGTCTCACCTGCTCAGAGCCTTTATAACCTCTTACCACGTCAAGACGAGGGGAATTGAGGCGTTTCAGACCTCTTTGGAATTTGGTCGCAACTACCGAATTCAAACCGAATATGGATTCTAAATTTGGTGATTTGCAATGCTGCACGAGGTACCTCTGAACTGGATGCTTTCTCCGCAAAAGCATCCTTCTCGTTATATTTTGGAATGAGCAGATGAACGACCCAGACGAGTTAGGCCGAACTCAAGCTCGCGTTGTATAATCCGTCGTAAGCGTCTTCCGTGCTAAAGTACGCGTGTAGGTAGTTACTCGGCGTTGTCAAATTTAACTGGGGCATTTCGTTCACGCACGACCTATCCAGATGCTTTAAGTCGCCACCACTGCGTACATAGGACGCTAACAGCTTTAACCCGCACGTTTCACTTGAACGGTTTCCAGCGTCCATCGGTGTTGATATCAGTGCAATATGCGTTGAATAATCGAAGACGATAAGCTCCTTCTTGTCGCCGTTCAAGGAAGTGAGTAGGTGTTCTGCGTACTTGTTGGACGTTTGAGGGTCCAATTTCCCACTCATCAGAAGAACACTCGCTTGACTTGGGATGGTAGCGCTTGTGTTCCAGTACTGATCACGCTCGTAGATGATGCGGTTTGCTTCGTAGTTGCGTCCAGTATATTGGGCACACGCTGTCGAGTTCTCTTTCGAGAAGTAACAATACATTGAAAGGTACCAGTACATCGGATCGACGTGTTCGTAAACTTCGCTTCCATCTCAGCTCGAGTTGGCGCAGGTGTTTCCCAAATTTCAGAAAACACGATCAGATAGTAGAGCAGGCTCGAACAATAAGCGTCGTCTTGGGTACCCTTGGCCATAAATTTGTTCAGGTGCGTGACAAACTGTTTCACAACATCGATATCTTCGGTCCCACAGCGATTGAGTCGGTAAACCAAAGGTGGGATGAGTGTACGCAAGTACGAATTCTTCAGCAGTTTACCCAGAGTGATTCGTAGAACATACGATAATGGGTCTTCGCTTCCACCAACATACACGTCGCTGATCACTACTGAACAATTCGAGTTGGTATCATTGTCGAATTTCTGTAGCACTCCTTAAAGAGTCTCATACAGACCATTTGGAGCAAAACGTGCCTTGCAAGCTTGGTCATCTTCACACAATGCGAGAAAAGCGTCACCCACTTCACCAAAGTTGGTGTCCCAGTTCGATAGAAACATGAAATCGTTATCCGCTGCCCCTGAGGCTGACCAAACACCATCGAGAACGTACCCAGTCACTTCTGGTGGGGCCAGGTGAATCAACCGCTCCACCAAAACTGTACCGTAACTCAGACCGTAAACGATTGTGCTAGCACCACTCGTGTACTTGGCGATGAATGTCGCTAGATCCGTCGCGGCACTCGTCACTGAGAATGATGCGAGGTCCCCGTACTTGGTGTGTAAGTCTTTGGCGCATGCTGGTATCTCAGAGTTCTTAATCGCACTTCCCCAGGGAGATCTCGTAGTGGACACTTGCGCTGCAACGCAGTCGAGAAGCGTGCTTCGTCCAGTGCCGCGATGGTCCGTCGTATACACATTTACAGCTCCTTGAAAGTGGTGGTGAAGATTTAGCATATCGATCTCCACTGCGACATAAATGACAAGTAAGTACAGGTGCGCAATAAGTAACTACAATAACTAAGACGTACTCTTCGTGGACGAGGAGCCAGGTCCGCCTTGTAGAAGCCACACATTTGTGGCGGTTTTCAGGTCACCCGTTGTCTCAGACAAGCGCTTGAAGAAAATATCGACGTTTGGGTCCACGGAGTCTGGAGTCTCGCAGATACCATCATAGCAGAGAGGAGCGGTGTACACTGCACACTCTGCATGTTGGCCGGATGAGCTCCCAGCATCCGAAAAAGTGTAGTCGAAGCAGGGATACCAGCCGTTCAGGTGGTTCTTGCGGTGAAGTTGGTCGCGGCCGAGGCTTGGGCGATTATCAACGCTAGCGCAACGATGTGAGGGAGTTGCATCGTGCGGAGGTTGCTGTTGAATAGCTAGGAAAACTAAGAGTGAGCCTTGAATTCTCGCCTCAGTTACGCGACGGCACCACCAGGATCCCGGGATGGTACGTTGCTCTCCAGCGTTTATGGGATGAATACGCAGGATCGTGTACGTGAGTCAACGCTTATTATAATAATACTTCGTGACATGACCGTCATGATGACGCTCCTCCTACCTTGTAAGTCGATTCACTGTGGATGCAGCAGTCATAAACACAAAGTCATCATGATCAAAACACCTGGGACGACTCTTTATGATTGTTTGCGCCGTGTCGTTTGTTCGCTAGGATACATGTAGTTCAAGAGTGCATACACAATGTGTATTACACATGCAGCGCGACGTGTATCATCTCGTCTGGATCTAACCCTATTCAGAATGCATGTATGTACAGCGCGCCAACTTGCCCTACAAACTGTAGGGTACAGGGTACAGTTCGAGCTGCATTGTGCAGACGAATCCCTGCTCAGAATCCTAAGTCGTTGGAACAACATTCGCTGCCTGTCATCCCCTTCAACTGTGCCGACTACTATCGTCACTTAAAACCAGGATCAGCGACCACAAATCGGACAGTTCGGTACTGGGGCCAAGTCAGTCTCGGCATAATGCAGCCAACCGCTCAAGACATTCGCAGCCGAGTTCTTCCAACTTGCAGGCGACCTGGCGGACCTGTGTCGGGGATTTCTAAACGTTGACGTTGGCCAGTCTACATGTAGTAAACGCCTCGAGCCCCCCCCCCCTTCCCGCTTCCTATCAGACATATGAATGTCACCCACAGAGCGTTGAGAAGCGGTCCAACCCATCCGACAATATATGATCTTGATCTAATGAGTTGTTTGGGTTTCTACGATCAGTTGCTAAAAGATCCTGGACATCACCACGATTTCGAGCATTATAGTATAATAGCCGTATCATTAATTAAACATTCGATAGTACGCGTACCACTACACTTCATGTATGTAAGCTACTGAATCGTTCATGTTTTTTTTTTTTTAAATATGAACCTGTGTTCCTTGTGTACTTGGTCATTTGCGGTATCCTGGATATGTGTAATCAGGGCTTAGCAAAATACAATATCATATTGATTGGGTCCGTAAAACTTGTCCAATTAATAATTGGGTTATTTTATTATTTTTCAGTATCGCCATGATAGCAGGTTTCAACTCTTTCTGTATGGCTGAAGCGCTTCGTTTTTGAATGCGATCTCAAGTTAAATAAAAATATTCAATCACCTTGCTTTCACACGATAACTTTTGCATGATCTAGCATTAAGCTGTATGCTAACGAAGATTCAGGAGATCCTTTAGCTGCATAACAACAAAATATATTGTAAAAACAGTGCGGCAGACTCGCGAAGAAGTTGAAAGGTGTACCACCCCGTTTGGTTGTGCTTTTTCTGTAGATATGGCTGCAAATTGCTTCACGACAGCGCGTTTTTGCGCAAAATTGCTCCTAGATTTACTGGACACTATTTGGGTTTGATGTCCGATTAGTTATTCCAATAAGCTTATTGGAGTTATTATTACTGTTACTGAATTTTCCCGAGCCCTGTGTGTAATATTTGCGCCCGCCATGAATAAATAATCTTCGTGCACTATCCGTCGGTTTGTACAGCCTGGAAGGAAACAAAAGTAGGCTCTCTGTGTGTTGGGCATTTTTCTCCTCTTCTAATAAACCCCGGGTATGAACATTTATTGCCGCCGCCATAATCAACGTCGATAGCTAAACTAAGTGCCATCAATGTACCTAACTCAAAAACGAAAACGAAAACATATCTTCTCACATCCTTGATATGAGCATGTGCGCTATTCACGATGGCGATCACATGCGCCCCTCCAATAGCCTGCGTTCGTGCACCCTGGATGCGAGCACACCCTTCATCCACCACGTCGCAACTAATTTAGCACAACCTTGATTTGAGCACAGTCGCTTTGCACGATGGCGATAGCATTTGCCCTTCAATTTGCTTTTGTTCTCACACCCCGGATGCGAGCACACTTGTCCTCCACCGTGCTCGAAGCACAGACCCTTGGTCAAAGCTACTTTAAAACAACCTAGATGTGAACATCTTGGGACTCCGCCATGCTTCGAGGACAAGCCGTTGCCATAGGGACGTCTTTCGCAATTTTGTTTTCGGTATTGTAGGCTCCGCCATGGGTTGAGCACTTGCCTTGTCTTAAAGCGGGCTTGGTACATCGTGATTCCGCACATTTCTTGGTGAATAGACCTTGATATCACCGACGTGATATTTGGTATTTTCAGCAACTTCCCCAGAGTTAGAAGCAGTGCTTCCTAACATACTATTTATATTTAGGGAGCCGATATTGTGAAATGCGAAAATACATTATGGGAATCTGTACGAGAAGTGATACCCCGCTCGTCCTGATGCGAAGATCTACAAGAACTACAGCTTGAAGATCGGACGTGGTCGAACCGTGGCTCTTGTCGGTGCAAGTGGTAGTGGAAAAAGCACAGCGATTTCGCTCCTGGAACGTTTCTACGATCCTAACGCTGGTGTTGTCACGCTGGACGGCCACGACATCAAAGATCTGAACGTGCAGTAGCTACGAGAGAGTATTTCTCTTGTGTACCATTGCCGAGAACATCGGTCTTGGTAAGCCTAAGTCCACCCGTGAGGAGATCATCGAGGCAACGAAGAAGGCTAATGCCTTTGACTTCATAAGCAATTTCCGAATGGTTTCGATACAGATGTGGGCGACCGTGGTGCTCAAGTCTCTGGTGGTCAAAAGCAATGTATCGCCATCGCTCGTGCGATCCTACGTGACCCAGCGGTGCTACTACTCGATGAGGCAACGGGTGCGTTGGACAACGAGAGTGAACGTATAGTGCAAGAGTCGTTGGATCAGTTGCTCAGACAGAAGCAGCGCACTACGATCGTCGTGGCCCATCGACTTTCTACCATTCGCAATGCGGACTTGATTGCTGTAACTCATGAAGGAGCCATTGTTCAACAAGGCAGGCACGACCAACTGATGCGACTGGCAAATGGCGTTAACAAGGGTCTCGTGACACACCTAGTCACTACCAAATAGGGACAGAACTGAGGAAGATTTTTAAATGGGTCTTATTTAGACCTGGTCGTAATTTTGGGTCCAGGTTTCAATACAAATCTCAAGACGATTTCTCTCGCTTAAGTACGATTGAACTGATAGGATGGGCGACATCTGATAAGGTAGCCTACGAGGAGCACTAAGTATTCATTTGAATCTAGATCGGATGGAGAATGGCTTTAGCAGACGCACATTAAGTGCTGGGGTTGGTGATGTTGCCTCCACTTTACCTTAGCCGCTTATACAACACCATCCGAGAGTGATCTGAATTGCATCAAATTCAGATCAAATCGTCAGACCTGCAAAATAAAGGCAACCAATGTAAATTAAAGAATAGCTTTACTTCTCTACAGCAGTGATTGTTCCAACCACAGTTCTCTATTCACGTTTTTTTTACTTCAGGGAACATAATCTGAAGCCTTTGGTCATGCAGCTAGAACAGACACTCGAACCACTTGAACGGTTTCTGCAAGTCTTTGAAAAACCCATCATGTGTCAAAAATGCTGTGTCCGCATGATTCAACTCGGCAGCGTAAAATCTGTCAAGGTAGCTATCGCTAAACATGGTGGGATCCAGACCTCCCAAACAACTTTCAAACTCCACGAGACCGTCGTTTTCGGGAGATTTGTGCGGGACCACAGTGCCCGCGACAATGCTAGGTATTTGGAAAAACGATACCACTGCGTCGTAGTTTTTACTGCATAATGCGGCGGTGACATTCCCTCGGTACGACTCTTGAGTGGCAGTATACGCGGCGTTGAGCTTTGGAGAGCTGAAGTTACCGTTCTGATAGGCGGTCGAACGGCGAGAACTGGACATGGGGCAGTCTCCCAAGAGGGTAAACAACACTCTCGGAAAAACGTTGGAATCATCGATGCGATACCCCTGCAAAAAGCCCACAGCCATGCTACCTTTCATGGGCGCGCTTAAGCTTGCCCACGCGGTATTTTTACCAAAACTGCACCTCGCCGTGGCGGGGGCACTAGCCATGGCGAGCCCACCCATAGAATGTGTCACAATGATGGTGTCCTCAATAGTACCTGAATTCACATCACTGGTACTGTTCATTGAGAGAGCACGATCACAACATTTCTGTTGGAGTTGTGGCTTGGTCCATGCGTGCTCCAACGTATTAAGAACAGCGTACTTAACGGTCGTACAGCACGGAGCGTGGTCGGCGATGTTGCCCATTTTGCGGTGTGTTTTCTTTGGCGTGTCTTGTAGCTCAGGTAACTCGTTCGGGTTGCCAAGACCATGAAAAAAAAACATGGACGTGGCGTGGACTTACACTCACATGACGATGAACCCTCTTGTACATCGTCCTTCAAATTTCTCGACGTGTTGGAAGAAATAGTGCTCCCAAAAAATAGACTTAATGCTGTTGTGTTGACGGGCGTAGGTGCTACGATGGTATCACAGTGTCTGAACAACGGTACTGAGATGTTATCCAACGGATTATCCAAGTACTCCACTGACATCTTCATGTTGTCTCCATGAGCGATAAACCCAGTGTTACCACTTGTACACAACACATAATCGACACCATCCACCGTTGTCTGGTAATAGCTCCCATCAGGACAGTCAGCTTCATTGACGTCGATGTGGAAGTCGGTCGAAGTCGCTGTAAGTTTGTTGAATCCTGACAAAATGGAGAAAAATGGCGGATGAGACTCGAGGCAGCGAACGGCTTTTGGTGCAGCACCACCAACGTCATTTTCGACTGCGTACCCAACACCGTCCACTAGCATGTAGTTAAACTCCGTGCCGCCTTGAGTAAAGGTAGCGAAGCCGTCGTAGTCCAAATTTATTCCGTTGCTAGATACGCGCGGATTAGCGAACAAGTTGTAACAGGTTGGTTGCGCAGGTGACGGAAGCGCCGACAGGTGCTGGTGACGAGCAGTACGGTGGTTGGCGAGACGAGCAGGACGCTGACGAAGTGCAGCAGCTGCTCGGAACGTGCGTGAGTGGATACGGTGGAGCGGCGAAGGGTCGTGAGATCCAAGCCGTGGGCGACGCTGTGGACCGCTCAAGCGCGATCTTAGTGCTGGAGGATCGCAGTGAGAGCAAAGTGAGTGGCTACGAGCGCTCGAGGCGCTACTGGTGGCTGTCAGGATGCGAAGAGCGACGGTCGCTGGCAGTGGAGCGAAGTGAGCGATCGAGAAGTCGCACACAACAGAATTGGCCGAGTCGTGGACAAGTGGGTTGGCAACAGAAGCTGCGAGCGGGGACTCAAGTGAGTCCAAGTTCGGAGTTGTAGCACGAGTGTACGGGTCACAGCTGTTAGCTGCCCCATACGTTGAAGTGAACGGTTGAGTGGACGAAGTGGTCGGTTGTTGGTTGGTTGGTTGGTTGGTTGCGGCTGGCACTATCGGCGTGTCGGTGGTCAAGAGATCGGTGACAGCTGCACTGAGCGTGACTTTGGCGAGTAGCGTGCTGAATACGGGCGAGCGGCGTCTGTACCCGGTGCGACGAAACCAAGGGCGAGCAGAAGTAGTGAGCCGGTAGTGTTGGTTGAGTAATAAATAGGGCCTCGGCTCGGCAGCTGAAGAAGCGGCCAATAAGTGTGTCAAGTTTGGTCGGCGACAGAGGACTCGGACCCTGGTGAATGAAAAACAGCGGGCACAACGTGTGAGCAGGGACCCGCAGTCAAGCAGGCGTTCACAGACTTGTTTTAAAGTCGAAGACCAATTGTCCGTGAATTTTCTTGTCTTTCAGCAGAATATGAAGTTTCAAGGATGGTAGCTTGGATAGAATATTTGTGGCGTCTTGACCGTGTTCGGCGTTAGTTGATGCATGCAGAATCATCGTCATGCACAGCAAGACGAGCACGGAGAGTGTCTGTCGTATGGTTGACCTAATTGTAGATTTTGAAGCAGCGTTTGTTGGAGAAATTCGTACTGTGAGAGATTGATCCCCGCGACAACCGCCATGGCGAAATCTACCTGCGAACTTACAGAGTTTATCACGGGCTGAGACGTACGCCACCACGTATCGTGGATATGGCGTGACTATAACGGAATTGTTGATACCGCAATCGCGAAATGCAGTGAAATCGAGCTGTGCATCACCTCGTATGTCGTGGCTATCACGGAATTGTTGATACTATCGACTGCACGTCCATAATCCTCCGTTCTCACATTCCGTGTCGATACTGTACTGTAATCACGTTGAACCAGCACATGAGAGACTTACACTAACAACATGATTTCAATTTGAGGACGTAATCCTCTGATCCGAAGACTTGCAGATTACATTTGTGCAAGAGACGCTGGAGATCGTGCTACGGCATCAGAGATTACGAGGTGTGCAATAAGACGCCATCAGCGATTGCGATAGAAAGTGAGAGGATAGCATCCAGTCAAGTCAATTGACAAGCGCCATTCGAACTCCCGTCATCGAGAAATACGTGATTAACCACGATTCCTACAGGATGGTACGGACATACTGGTACCCTTTGCGCACGGTGTACTGTATATCGTCAACACTGTTGACTCAACAGAAGAGTTCCTTGACAGTATAATGTCTTTACTATATGCGTAGAGTCTCGTAGTCATTGAAGCGTCCTACCCGGCTTGAAATGGTCATTCTGAAATTTGCCACGACGATTCTATTGCCAAGCCATGGTCATCGGTGCTATTCATCCGCCCAACAACTGTGCGCTAGGCAACGTGATAGAGCGCGTAAATTTCCCAACCCACACCAAGATGAACAATAGCAAACCCTGCTCTATTACTACAGCTCAAGACGTACAACGAGTTCACTTCACTGTGACCAACCGTGAGTCGTTTTTCTCCAACCTCACCGGGGCAGCCCCTCCACTTCAAGCTACAAACAAGACTACGCACACTAACGTATCCGGTCTGTACTCAAACACCAACGTCATGTTTATCGAGGGTATCAACGATATAGAACTACGTCGACAGCGCCGTCGAGCAAGCATGCAGCGATACAGACGGAGGCAGCAGGATCTCATAGCCACATTGACAGAGGACGTCAGTCGATTGCAAGAAGAGGTAGAAAAACTCGACGTCCAGCGTGATACCCTCGCAGCTGGGGTACCGATAAAGACGACTGCGTTGAATGTCGTAGCCGAATATTTTCGCTTGTTCCGCTACGGCTTGAAGGTCTCGTGTGCTGCACACGTTCAACGGGATTTCCTGTTGTCAACGATGTCGCCGAATGTGTTTTGTGACGCTGGATTTGGGGTGGACAAACTTCTGGAAGACTACCGGCAACGTGCCGTCTTTATACCCGATTACGAGTCCAGCCTTGTTCGCATCGATATCTGTTCTGACGACTCATTTACTGTCACTACGACAGTCTCCACCACGATTACAGCAAATTCGATGCGTTTGGCGTTCCCCCACTGGGTGTCTCGTAGGGGATGGTCTCCAATTGCTATTAAGTTACTCGGCCAACGGTTTCGGATGCGCGGCTCGACTTATTTCGTGTGGGATAACGAAACTAGTCGTATGAAGGTGGTGCAGTGCAGAGCGGACCTACTGACGCCCATGCTGGAGTTATTGGGGGATATATAACGCGTGGCTTACGTATTTGAGAAGGCGCTCCTTACCCCTGAGTGTACAATAAAGTTCGACGACACCAAGGATATGATACACTATAGATAGCGACACCAATAGTTGATAGCTTAAAGGTGAGAGCTTGATAGCTCATATCGACTTAAACAGGTTGGCTCAGGCAAACAACAGTCACATATCTTGCACCAACCGGCTGTCTCCGCAGCAAGCTTCACGATGGCCTTTGAGAAATCCTGTGGCATAACGTCTCGACGTATTTACGGAACTTAGGGTCCGCAAGCTACCATATCCGACGGCATGCGCAATGGGGTATTTTGCCGAGCGCTGGCCAAATGCCTTGGTGGCACCACCAACTACATGTATTTGGGAGGGTTTATACTGGTAGTGCAACGGGTACGTTGTACGGACAGCCCTATAGGGATTAATTCGAGCTGTGTATACCACACCAATAGTAGGTACTGATTCGCTACAAATTTCAAGTGATAGGGTCTTATAAATTCATTATTTTGTATCATCTTCACAGGCTTACTAATTGTTCACAGGTTATAAAGTTAGCGGTTTAGGAGTCACTGTTTCGAAACTGGGGTAGTGGCGTTGTTCGATTGGGAGTGACCAGCTCATTTGCAAATTCGCGACGGTTTGATCTTCTGCGCGCTCTGTAGCTTCTTGGCATTCAGCTCAACACATTGCGAGTACGAGATCATGCCGCCTGCACGCGCGGCTACTTTCCGGTAGGTTGTTTGTCCCTGTCCACAGTACTGAAACATGTAGACGTAATAAATTGATAACGCTGATATACTGTTGTGGCGCATTTGTAGAACAGAGGGACAGCAAGAACTAAGGGCTGTTGGGGTTCCAGCTTCGGAGCTGCAGGTTCAGCATAAATGTGCTCCATTGCTGAAGATGCTGACTAATTCTCTTCGTTTTGTTGCGTGGATTTACGATGTCAACTTATTAACGTACCAAGAAACTGCGCTACATCTCGTTCGGCCTCATGGTGGCGTCAGCAAAAGCCGTTGTGGGTGCAAAACATCACTATTCTTGCCAGGCACTACCAGCCCACTTCTCTCGTTAGAGCTGTAATAACAGCATGAATGCGGAGACCCTATTACAAGCCCTCTGGGAGATCGCGTATACAAAGCCCCATTTCTACATGCAAAATCGCGTTGCATTCGTATACAAAAAAAAAACACTACGGACAACAGGGATAAAGTTTTTTTGGGGTTATGGAATTTTCAAATATCCCGCCCGGGGATTTTTTGGGTTGTAGCCATTGGTTCAGTACTTGCTGTTTTTATATACGCATTTTGCTCGCCTTGAATACATTTCGTCACAAAATCTATGAGTGAGCAAATATGAAAAAAGTACACACACAATAGTCTCAGTAAGACTAATTACCGTAGGTAGTGTATCTTCAAGAACGGTTGAAACTCGAGCTCTAGGACGTGTTAGAGCCCCAGACTAACTAAGGCGAGCGGGTGCGAGCGCGCGTAGCCATAGCTAACCCGCGCGGTATTTGCTGAGGCGGCCCAGCGCCGAGCTCCTCAGCGAGCCGCGCATTGCACGCACCCGAACATCCAATGTTTATATTGCGAGCGAAGCGAACCGCGGGGGTGTCGAAGCGGTACCCAGCCGCACTACGCTTGGCTGGTCATCGCTAGTCTAGGTCGTACAAATGCATCCTTTTTGATAAAGCATTGGATTCCAACCTTTTTGTCATTGGTATTAATCCGCACCCTTCTCTCTTCATCGTCTGAAAACTCGTCGTCCTCGTTCTCGGCGTCGTTGAATGTCTCGTGACGTCGCAAGAATCGGTTGCTACCAAAGGCAGCGCTCACAGAGTCCGGGAGTCCCAATTTAGACAGTGTGGCACCGGCATCACTCGAAGTAGCATCGCAGCTAACGAAGAGGGCTCGAGAAATGAGTCTTCCGTGGCTTCCACTTCCAACGATACCGTTTAGCCAATAGATTTTACCTTTCGCAAGTTCGAATGGTGGTTCGTTGGGCTATCTTGGCTTCTGCCGAAGTCCAAGATTCCGTTCAAGATCGGGATGTGAAGAGTTTGATAATAATATTTGTAGACTTGTCACCATGAAACACGTTAGTCTCGCAACCACTGATGATCTGCGACCTGAAGCAAGGAACCATGTCAAAATGCATTGCAATGCACCCTTATACCTGCTTCAGGTACAGTGTGAACTAAGAGTTCACTGACCTGATATCATGCTACATGTTGTACTGGTTTGGTTTGGCTTCCATCCTGTTTTGGACCTGAGCTCTACTGAAGTACTAAATCTCGTGATGCGATGCGCGAATGCTACAACAGTGCGCCATAATACATGGTGTACGAACAGCACGCAAAAATAGATGACGAACAATTCTCAAGATCGAATGGCTACGAATCGTAGCTACTTGTACGATCAATGAAGACAGTTCTCTGAAATTTATTTCAGAGTAGCTCGGTGATGAGGCTTTCCGCTCAAAACGTATGTAGCTCTAAATTCGGGGAATTGCAATAACAAGAAATGGCTCGAAAATGCACTACAATCGCTATTAATAATTAGCCTCCAAAAAATGCAAAACATCCAAACAAATGTTGACTTCAAGTTGTACTAGATATCTCGATACTATCGCACAAAAATCGTACATATCGAGCGAGATTTGAATCACCCAGGCAATAATCGACATTCGCTGAAAATTACACCACAGAGAAACATTACGGCAAGAAAAAAAACACCCGGCTATGGTTGTTGAAGAGGGAATGTCCAAAATGTGTAATACCCATAGTAGGACTCGCCCCATATCCTCATTCGGTGAGCTGGATTAACTCTACAGAAATCCACTCGAATCTACCGCACTATTAATACATGTACCGCTAAGCCGACTCATGGCGTGTGCACTTGTGGTTTTGATATGGTCCACGGTGCTGTAAACGACAGTACTGTACATGCTCGTGCGAAGGAGCCTAACTGGAATCGGCGCTATTCCCTTGACCGACTGTCATTGACGACATTACTCTTAGTTGATGCTGCCTCGTGCGCAGCATCCTAGTGCTAACGTCTCCTTGTAAGCTTCTTACCTCTTTGCACTCAGAAGCTTTTGCCGACCATTGGTGTTGAGACTGTTGGTCTGGATCCAAATTTTGGTCATTCCGCAATTTGCTCTCCACCTCAAACGTCACCAACCCAGAAACCAAGCAAGCATGCAACTCTCCAATGTCCTCCTTGTAGTTTCTGCTATCGTCCTCCTCGCAAGCAGTAATGCATTGTCTGCAGCCGCGAACTCTGACCAACTCATGGCATCGAAGCTGGCGCCATCGGACGTGCTTCACTCGACGGATGCTCTCGCCAGCGAAGGTAAGAGGTTTCTGCGCAGCCATAACGACGAAACCGAAAAAGAGGAAGACAACCGCCGCAATGATATCTAAGATAGTGATGACGATGAGGAGAGACTCAGTGCCGCAAACGCCAAACGTCTGGTGCAGGGTTACACATCAACAAAGTTTGCGAAATGGGCCAAAAAGGGTTACTTCAAGGCAACAATCGAGAACAAGTTAAGTGGTTTGGGACTTACGTCAGAGCAACGCTCAGATATCGCCCGCAGGTACTACAACTACATCAACGGGGGTGCTTAGAAAGCTGATAATATGCTTCAGCACTGGCAGCATTAGCGTTGTGAACAGCTAACAATGAGCCAGACAAAATACAAACGAGTAATCCAAACGGACGAAGTGGTTTCTATTTTGACGTTAATGATCTGCATACGCGTACTGACAGTAAGTGCTTTACACCGTTGCTTTTGGCATGTACCGTAGTGTAGACGTGAATGGTTTCTCGAGAAAAAGCACGCTCAAGGCATTATTTCTCGGTGCATTTCATGTTCATCAGTCTGCAGTACAGCTCCGATTTATAATGCATGAGAAAAGTACTTTGCCTCACAACCTTGACTTTACTTCTTCTATTGCAGTAAGTCGTACAAGTACCTAACTTCTTGGGATTCAGTTATTTTGATTCGTATATACTGTATATTATGTATACTTGTATACACCCAAACTCTTATAATTTATGCAGTATCAATTTCAGCATTCCGATTCGGCAAAAATCAATATGGGCGACTTTATGGACGCGCTAGAGGTCGAGGCGCTGACTCCATCGTCCACATCGCCTCGATATACGCAAGACAAAGAGCCTACTAAGGTCTGTAACTCCACTTCTATCTCCGCAAACTTATTTGTGTGGGGAGACGGCGTGGAGGCACTGGCAACTTCCGGCATCGTCATGCCTATCGCTGATAAAATTAAAGAGACCTCTGTCCAAGACGCTCGCAAGGTTCCCCATGTCACGTCCAAGCCCCAAACTTCAGAGAAACATATAAAGAAACGCACTGCAAGTGGTCTACTGTGTTGTTATAGACCTAATTGTACCAAGAAGGCACAATACAAGGGATTGTGTAAGGCTCACGGCGGAGTGAGCACCTGCACATATCCAGGCTGCAAGAAGCGAGGAATTAGTCGACACAAGTGTTTCACTCACGGTGGAGGCACCGCATGCTCGCATCCAGGATGCTACAAGCAGGTTCGATCAAAGGGTTTGTGTGGTACTCATGGGGGAAGTAGAACAAAAAAAAGACAAAAATTCGAAGTTTGGTGCTCTGTTCGAATTTTTGAGAAATATTTTTTTCCTTTTTTTTTTTTTTGGGGGGGGCAGTTTTGGAGACAAGCTGGGCTACAGCGTGTTGAGAATGGCTTTACGAAAGGAACATTGCGACTGTAAATGCCCCGGGACACACGAGCACCATGTTCTTATGCAATGTAATATTCTTGCAAGAATTACACGGAGAAATGTTTTTCTTTGAGCCACGAAGCTTTTCAAGGAGCGTCGATCCCACTATTCCAGCATACACGATAGACAGCGTCGTTCGGCAGCGACAAGATTCATTACACGTTCCCGCTCACGGTTGCTATTACCGGTACTCCTCCATAATGGCATACAAGTAGAATACAAGTACAAACATGTCAGTGCCAGCATAGCATACACGACTAGCAAAGGGGCGTGTTCAACAAGGAGAAAAAAATATGTGCGAGAATCAATCAGTTGAATTATGATTCTCCTGTTCATTTCGTCAAGAGGTAGGTTTTAGAGAGACACCTCGTTATGGGGTCTGTGGCTTGGCTAGCATCAACGTATTCGCCGCCTACTTATCAGACCCTGGAGATTGCTGGGGTTTAGTTAGGGCACATACCACTTGGTGGGCATTGGAGTTGGGTTAGCCTGAGCATTTTGCTCAGCGGCGTCCGAAAGTGGTATTGTGGCCACGAAAAACGTAGCGACGGCGGCGACAGCAAGGATCTTGAGCGATTTGATCATGGTAAAAGTGAAGGTGAGCGAACTCGAGTAGTTTGTCGTGGCAACGGCAGATTGGGTTGTGAGGTGCTCCAAACGGAAAATCTCCTGTGGCGGATATCCGATGCTCGTGATTCATGCAGCGACCTTCGTAGCTGGCGACGAGACGAACAAGTTGCTCTGCCTGTCTAATGAAAATTGCGGCTAGGAGTTTCCTGAGGTCTGCCTAGCAGGGAGAGCTTCAACTTCTACAAGGCGGGATTACGCCAGAATCTTGTTTTACGATACACGTACAATAATGCGTACGGTACAGAGCTTGGAAAAATAATACCCGTACAGTAAGTATGTGTATTTTTCCGTGTAAATAATTTATTATTAATGAAAATCTAATACAAAATACTACCAATTATTGCGAAGTGCGTCCTGCAACGTTAATGATCGCAGATTTTATGTCTATAACGTTGTTCTAAAGGGCCTTTAACGTCGCTTTAAACGCACGTTTTTTGGGGGGAGGGGGTGAAGGCAAAATTGGTGAAAATGGTTCTGGGCTGAGCGTAAGTGTTCTGAGAGTGGGCTGCATACCGCTGCTTTCTATAGACCTAGATCGGCTACACTTGACCCGTTTCAAGGAGGTGATCCTTGAAACAAATTTACAGTCTGCCGCTTTTAACCACTCAGAGGAGGTGATCCTTGAAACGGGTCGAATGTAGCCGATCAGGGGCCTGATCGCCCCTTATTGCGATCAGGGCCCATTGATTTTGAGGATTTGAGGCCCATGACATCCGTCCTCATTTTATGTTGCTTGAAGAGCTTTATGTTGCCTTAAGCATTCTTAAGTTGCCCAACCTGCTCTTAATGCAACTTCATTAACGTTGCATTAACGCCATCCCAATTATTGCAATAAATATCTAATCAAGGTAACCGGTTAAAACGAGCCGCGCTTACAGCGGAACGTAGCCCTCTTCCACGATGGATGGCCACAACTTGCCCTCCTTCTCCACTTTAGTCCCACAAAGATTCTTCACTTGTAATTCCTTCTTCACTCGACGTCGCTAGCTGACCAAGACACTTTCCATGTACTTCCTCACTCGATGCACTAGCTGACCAAACACTATGAACCCATCAGATATATTGTAAAAAATAATGGAAATAATTGAAATTATTTATTACGGAAGAGTGTAGCATTGCAATGTATATTAAGAAGCCGGGTTGGGCAAAATGCAATAACATATTTTATTTTCCAACCTCTGGTACGGTATTCTGTGTTGGAAATCGGACTCCCAGACTCCACGACGAAGCCAAGATGTACCCAGGAGGAGGCCAACCCCAGACAAGCTCGGTTTCAACTACACTACGACGGCGGTGGGAACCGCCGCCCAGCCAACCTAATGCATCATCGGCCGCGTCAACAGCGGCACTGCATAAGCAAGGAGCAAGGAGGACACTGCCACAGCAGTGCTGGCAATTGACTGTATAAATTCAAACGTCTAAACGTTTATTCTGTTTATACATTTAAGACAGTACGTATAAACAGTCTTTACGAAACTGATCCCGTAATTACCCGTAAAAATGTTGACTTGGTTTTAGTATTTATTAAAATATACAGGCTTCTATTCGGTTCTCTTCGGTACACCCAGACCAATTTTGGTACACTGTACCCTTGAAGTGACGTTTAAAAACTGTTCAATGTATATACGCTCAGGGAGGTGTTATAACGCGTTTTTATCATCAAACGTTTAAACGCCCGTTGCCAGCACTGGCCACAGGGGACGCCCTCCAGTAGTGTAGGACTAGAACGGTTAAACTCTTGCTCAATAGGAACCCACTTCGCAACTTACGTTGAAGCACGCAAAACGTCATATTCTGGTACCTATTAACCCTTTAACATCGTGTATCGCAGTATAGTTTTTAGAGTCGCACGATTGAGGTGGCAACAAAGGATGCATCCACGGCACTCGTCGTGCCTCCTACTGACGTACATGCTTACTGTTGTGGCGTGTTATTTTATAGGGGGGGCTTCAATGGATCTTAATTTTCTTGACGATAGGAAAGTATCGGTGCTGGATACATGTAATTCGCGTCAGAGGATGCATCTTGTGACAAGATCCATGTCATACAAGAAAACGATACCTCCACCATCCTGGCATTTGCTCACCACGCTTGCCGTACGCATTACTAGTATTGTATCGTAAAACAAGATTCTGGCGTAATCCCGCCTTGTAGAAGTTGAAGCTCTCCCTGCTAGGCAGACCTCAGGAAACTCCTAGCCGCAATTTTCATTAGACAGGCAGAGCAACTTGTTCGTCTCGTCGCCAGCTACGAAGGTCGCTGCATGAATCACGAGCATCGGATATCCGCCACAGGAGATTTTCCGTTTGGAGCACCTCACAACCCAATCTGCCGTTGCCACGACAAACTACTCGAGTTCGCTCACCTTCACTTTTACCATGATCAAATCGCTCAAGATCCTTGCTGTCGCCGCCGTCGCTACGTTTTTCGTGGCCACAATACCACTTTCGGACGCCGCTGAGCAAAATGCTCAGGCTAACCCAACTCCAATGCCCACCAAGTGGTATGTGCCCTAACTAAACCCCAGCAATCTCCAGGGTCTGATAAGTAGGCGGCGAATACGTTGATGCTAGCCAAGCCACAGACCCCATAACGAGGTGTCTCTCTAAAACCTACCTCTTGACGAAATGAACAGGAGAATCATAATTCAACTGATTGATTCTCGCACATATTTTTTCTCCTTGTTGAACACGCCCCTTTGCTAGTCGTGTATGCTATGCTGGCACTGACATGTTTGTACTTGTATTCTACTTGTATGCCATTATGGAGGAGTACCGGTAATAGCAAGCGTGGGCGGGGGCGTGTTATGGTTCTTGTCACTGCCAATCAACAGTGACTAACATTGGCGCGACATACAATGATCGACACTCTGTGAAATACTTGCTAAAGAGAAATACATCATTGCGAAATCAAGCAACCTTCATAAAATTTGGAAGTCACTGATGTACACCACATAAAAAAACTCTTCCGATACAAACAAAAGCAAAAAAAAATATATGTGGCGTAGCTCGTCGTTGC
Source organism: Phytophthora tubulina (assembly GCA_014706135.1). Classification (NCBI taxonomy): domain Eukaryota; phylum Oomycota; class Peronosporomycetes; order Peronosporales; family Peronosporaceae; genus Phytophthora; species Phytophthora tubulina. The sequence continues at coordinate 932,017 of JACBOY010000135.1, read as the reverse complement.
CTCTGGCCGCCGCTGCGGCTGCTACAGCCATCGGTGCTCTCTCGATCCGTCGCTTATCTTCTTCTCCACTCTCTCGTGTGTCTCGTCGTGCTCCTGGACACGTTGGTGACTTGATTTCCAGCCTGGAGACGCCATGTTTACTCGTGGACTTGGACGCTCTGGAAGACAACCTCAAGCGTCTTCCTGAAACGTTAAAAGCGTGTCCAAATGTCGCAATTCGTCCACATGCCAAAGCCCACAAGTCCTCTGCAGTTGGACAGTTACAGTTACAATTGTCTCACGCAGTGGGACTCTGTTGCCAGAAGGTTTGTGAGGCTGAAGCCATGTTCCATGGTGGGGTGATGGACATTTTGTTGAGTAACGAAGTCTACGGACTGGAGCGCTATGAGCGTATGGCTGTGTTGGCCAAAGGTGGAGCGAAGGTAACACTTATTTTCGACAGTTTTGAGACGGTCGAACAGGCTGCACACGTCGCAGAAGCTCAGGGTATCCACTTCCGAGCTTTAGTGGAGGTGAATGTTGGTCAGGATCGCTGTGGAGTGGACACTGTGGAGGAAGCAGTCGAAATAGCCAAGAAAATTCAATCTTATGCTCCGAAGCTGGAGATGGTTGGGATTCAAGCGTATCATGGTGCGGCGCAGCATATTCGAAGTTATGACGAGAAGAAGAAGGTGATTGCAGCAGTAGCGGACAAGGCGAAGTCTGTGAGAGATACGTTGGTGAAGGAGGGGTTAAAGTGTGAGGTGGTGACGGGAGGAGGCACTGGAACGTATTTGCTCGAAGCTGCAAGTGGAGTTTTCACAGAAGTGCAGCCTGGTTCGTACTTGTTCAATGATGCCGATTATGCCAGAAACCTTGGAGAGGATGGAGAGTTTGTGAAGGACTGGCAGCAGAGTTTGTATGTCTTGACGACGGTGATGAGCAAGAATGTGAACGCTGCGGTGCCTCGTGCAGTGGTGGATGCGGGAACGAAGGCGGTGTCGCTGGACTCAGGATCACCTCTCGTGCACAGACTGGTTAACGGAGAAAATCTGCCGACGCCGCTGGAATATCACGGTGGTGGCGACGAACATGGTATTTTGAAGCGGAAGGAGGGCACTCTTGAGACTAACAAGGTGGAGCTTCCTGCTCTTGGCAGCAAATTGCTGCTTGTACCTGGCCATTGTGACCCTACCACCAACATGTATGACCACCTTGTGGGCTTCCGCGGTAACCGTATCGAGCATGTCTGGGAGGTTGAGGCTCGTGGCCCCGGCAACTAGCTGGGACTTAAATGTCGGGGAGCAGCATCATTGCGGAGTTGTTTTCTCTTACAGTTGGCTACTTTAAAAAAAAATGTTTGCTTGCCTAGAACACGAAGCTGGCTGTTATCCATAATAAGGTATCCATATTATGGATACCTTCCAAAAGTTACTTTTCAAATCGAGTCGCAAGTAATAGAGAATCTCTACTTTCAAGATATCTTGAAAATGTCGTCTGAAGGCCCTTATGACCCTTCAGTGAAGGGTCATAAACCCTTTCAGTATCTTATCCACTGTATCCATTGGATACTGTATTTCCTAGATCGTATCGAGGGTGTGAAAGAAGCTGAAGTCAAGTCGAGAAAAAAGAAGATGTGTATTATCATGCAGTTATCGTCGGCGAAGAAGTAAGAAAATATACGGTGGTTTTCCTCGACCGACAACTGGGTTCTTGCAACTAATGTCAAAGATTTTCCAAGGATCCTGTTGGATCCAAGATCTAACCGTCACTCGTGCAACCGTCGCATAATGAAATCTATTGACACTTCAAACGCAGTCGGCCATTTCGCAATTTGTCAAGATGAGCCCAACTCCATCCCAAACCTCCGAGCAGCAGAAAGCGCAGGAAATCCTGTTCATGCATTCCGAGAGTCTGGAAGGCAAGAGTGCACACGTCCGAGGGTACGTATTTATAATCATTCGGTGTTCGACATGTACAAGTTTTCATGTACTAAACTATTCTCGTTCAGCTATGATTTCAACCAAGGCGTGAACTACGAGGCCCTCATGAGATCTTTCGTGACGATGGGCTACCAAGGTACCAATTTAGGTGAGGCGATCGAAGAAATTAAGCGCATGGTGAGTTGTACATTTTTTTGATGATAAAATCTTCACTATCTGGTCATATATTTATTCTTTGGTTGTATTTCATTGTGGTAGCGCAAATGGCGTCTGAGTGACGATCCGATCTCACCAGACGAGCAGGATGAGAGGAAGAAGGACCCTGCGTATCGTGCCACAGTCAAGACCAGAATCTTCCTCGGCTACACGTCCAACCTCATTTCAAGTGGTTTACGTGAGTCGATCCGATTCCTGGCGCAACACAAAATGGTGGACGTCATTGTGTCATCTGCCGGTGGCATTGAAGAAGATTTCATCAAGTGTCTTGCCCCGACGTATATCGGCGACTTCGCACTCAAGGGCGACAATTTACGTTCTCGTGGTATCAACCGTATCGGCAATTTGCTGGTTCCAAATGACAATTACTGCAAATTTGAAGACTGGATCAAACCGATTCTGGACGCGATGTTGGAAGAACAGAAGACCAACGGCACAATTTGGTCGCCGTCTACGATGATCCACCGCTTGGGTAAAGAGATCAACCACCCTGATTCAGTCTACTACTGGGCCTACAAGAACAACATTCCGGTGTTCTGCCCGTCCCTAACGGATGGCTCCATTGGCGACATGATCTACTTTCACTCGTACCGAAATGAAGGTTTTATCCTGGACATTGCGAGTGACGTCCGCCGCATGGATGACACCGTGGTTCATGCTCCTGGTAAAACGGGTGTCATCCTTCTAGGTGGCGGTATGATCAAACACCATATTCTGAACGCCAACCTCATGCGCAACGGTGCTGACTATGCTGTCTTCGTGAACACTGGCCAAGAGTTCGATGGGAGCGACGCTGGAGCGCGTCCTGATGAGGCCGTCTCGTGGGGAAAACTGCGTCTGGACTCGAAGCCAGTCAAGCTGTATGCTGACGCTACGGTGGTCTTCCCATTCATCATGGCGGAAACCTTTGCCAAAGATTTCCAACCTACGAAGGAAAACGAAGCGGAAGCTGCCAGAAGCTCGTAGGGCGCAACACCAATCGAGCTGGAATTGAGTACATACAAGAAGCAGACAACCAATCCGCCGTTGAGAGCAAGTATGTATCACGTTGCACTCATGATAATCTGCATTGAATAATTTGTCCGAAATACTGTCACTTTCACACAATAAGCTACAAATCCGTGAGGTCTTTTGCATCTATCGCAAGTTTTTCCCAGCTCCAACGACACACCATTAGCAGAGCCATGGCACCAAAATTTAAGGCGCTACCAAAACCCATACCAAGCCAGAGCCCTTCGATACCGAGGTGACATTGGAAGGCCAATAAGGCACCAAGAGGAATACCAAATAGATAGTATGCCAACCCATTGGTGATGGCGGCCGCCTTTTGTTTGCCAGCACCTCGAAGGACACCTTGCATCACAGCGTTAAGTCCGTCCACAATTGTTAAAGGCGACCATATTGCCAGTACCTTAGCCGCTAGGTCTATGCTGTCGCCTTCATCGAGGAACAAGCGGGGGATCTGTCTGTTTAATCCATAAAGTATTGCCGTAAATGTGAGAGACAGGATAACAGTCATCGTGAGAACTACGGTGCAAGCCAATTTAGCTGCCTTTGCCATTCCAGCTCCTAAACAATTCCCCACTCGAATGTTCGCAGCCACTGATAAACCATCAAATGTTGTGTATACGAGCAAATTCACGTTGACCAGTACCGAATGAGCTGCGACGGCTACAACGTGATGTGGTAGCAAACCCGAGAGGATCGTGAGAGCTTCGAATGCCCACATTTCCATGACAAGCATCAGCATTCCAGGAACACCAAGTCGTAAGAAAATTCCAACGTAACCTTCAGCAGCCTTGAAATCCCAGGGATAACACCACCATTGACTCAAATGATGTGGCCGCCATACAAAATACGGCACAAGCAACAGCGGGAGCATCATGTTGCCTAGACTGCAGCCAATAGCAATACCGTTGAAGCCAAGTGCTGAATGATAAGCCAAACCGTAGCCTGCAGCAATGTTAACTGTGTTTCCAATCGCAGCGATGATGACAAGCGGCGTCATGATGTTTTGAGCTTGAAGGACTTTACGTGTCAGCTCGTAAAGATACAAAAACGGTATTCCAGGCAGCATGTATCGAGAGAAAAGTCCTGCTAACCGTGCAACTTCAGCGTCTTGGCCTAATCCTTTTAGAATATCTTCTGTGAACCAGTTGATGGTGAACACTGGTACCAGAATTGCACCGAGAACCAAGACCCCCGTTTGAAAGTACACACCAATTTTTTCCAAGTGCTTTGCTCCGTAGGCTTGCGAACAAAGCGTATCAAGTGCAGATGCGAGTCCCATTCCGACTGAAAATGACGAGAGATTGATCAACTGCAAGAACAGTAAAAAAAATCATTAGAATATGGGAGGATTTCATTGTGTATTCACTTCGTACCATGATGGAGAAGGTCGCAGCGTCAATATAATGCTGTGCATACGGCGAGTCGAGATTGCCCGCCAGAACGACAGCGACAAACCCCGGGAAAAACTCAAGTAATGTAGTTATCATCTGCACACGCAGACAGATAAACAGGTTAAATACCCGCACTTCCGACGGCTACTACGAAAATTCAGCTTACGCACCACGGGACCAACGAGGTTGAGCAGAATCTTGACTTCTGTAGTTGTCTGAGGCTTTGGTTCGTCAGAGTGTTCACATTCGCTCGCGTCTAAGGGCGAGGCAACACTCACGAAGCATTCATCCTGATTATTCTTGCTGGCATCGGGAAGAGCTGACTGTTTAGTCATGCGGGTGTTTCGTTTGGCAAGTGAATTCAACAGTGTTAGTTGAACACGGCAGTCGAAGACGTGGCTGCGTGTGTAGACAAAGAGTTGTTTGTGCTTTGAAACTTGAAAACCCTGCACTCCAGTCGTTCTTTTTGTACATGGGGCGAATTTGCCAGGTGGAATCCAATTCCACATGGAAACGTATGCGCAGAAACTTGGTTGATGTTGAATTCTTATCCGGTTTCTGAATTTGGTGTCCATTTTTCGCTCTACAAGCAGTGTGCTTCAAGTTATGTAGGCGATTTTACTTTATTTGTATCGTCATTATTGCACTACCGGCAGTCCGAGCGCTTGACGTACACAATTGAACATCAAGTCTGCCCATCGCACATGAGAATTGCGCAGTTCATCCCACACGCTACTAGGAACAATCATGGCGGGACGCCGCACAATGGTCAGTGCCCATCGCGTGACAACTACCACAAGTTCACCTTCACCCTCGTACTTCATGCCAGTCGAAGTGTCTCGATAGGATGTCACCATCGTCACAGTTGTCGAATCACGCCTGATACGTTCCAGAGGCCTGTACGGATACCGTTCATCTTCATCTACAAAATCCGACGCCATGATCGCATAGCGACCATTCTCAGCCAAGCAGGTATCCTTCACTTGACATTGCACACAATCCGAGAACAACACCAAGTTCGTCTCGAGCTGAACACCTTGTGAGGTTTGCGACACAAAGCGCATGTGCGATAAATTCTCATCTCCCAACTCATCGTCCTCACGAATCGTGATATTCCCCGACGACTCTGAAATAATAATCTCAGCATTAAACACCGCCTTTTGCAACTCCGCAAACACTTCCTGGACACCTCCTTTCGCTCCTCGAAATGGAGTCACATCGAACCTCGCAATACAGTAATCCCCATCCATGGTATCATACCGTTCTTCCTGGAAATACGGAGCTGTCGGACTCAGTCCCTTTATACGTTCCATCAAGAACCTCCTTGCTTCTTGCAATTTTGGGCCTCTCAATGCACTCAACGTCCTCATTCTGTCCTCTTTATCAAGACCAAGTCGGATCTTCATCTCGGTCGGATACACTCTGTATAAACTCTGCTGACAATGTCCAGCAAGCATAGCTTGTGCTCTAGCTAGTACCAAGTGTTGTTCTTGTACTGCTTCTCTCAATACAGCACTTTTAGCCTTGCGTTTCTTGTCTGATTGCGTCTCTTGTCCATTTTCCACTAAAGTCTTGAATTTCAGCATTTCGAGTTCTTTTTGCAGCGTTCTGATCTCCAATTCCAGCGCTTGTTTCTCCTCTTTACGGATTGTGTGTGTGGCTTTCCGTTTCTTGTAAATCCGCTTCTTTTTAGGTGGTTTTACCATTGTTTCGGTCTCAATTAAGGGTTCCGAGTTGACGTTTTGGTCTTTTGAGTCTTTTGAGCGAACGGCGAAGCCTCTGAGCGCCGCAGCAGCGTGACGATCTGCGCCGTAAGCTTCGCAATCATCTTCAGTACTGTCTTGGCGCTGGAAGTTGCCTGGGAAAGCCCGGGAGGACGAAGTGCGGACGTGGTAATGCGCACCAATGGACGCCATGATAGACTCGGAATGCTGACGCGTTTTACAACGGTCGATGGATGGGATTGGTTGAAAATAAATTGATTTTTGACGAATAGGAAGGAAGTAGAAATGGAGGACGAAGGAGGACGTTAGTTGGGCAGATTAAGTGTCTCCCGGACACAACTTAGGATGGTGTCGGACACTTAACCTGATCGATCGCGCATTTCCTGCAGAGCTTGTGTTGGAACGTTTAAATTGGTTCTACAAATGCGTGTGAACGTCCACCGAATCATGACGACGACTTCGTTGTTCTCTTCGGAGGACGTGTGTCCACAATGGTCGTCCACGTCGCTTTTCGCACTTGAATTTGTGCAATTCGTCAGTAACACGACGGACGTGGCATCTCGTCTGAAGCATTCGTGAGGACGATATGGAAATCGGTCGTCTTGGTCGACAAAGTCCACCGTAGCAAGAGCGTACGTGTCGCTCTGATTATCTGCTTGAACGAGTTCGGAGAAGTGAACAACGTTATTTTCGACCAATACACCCAGCGCAGACTGCGTCACAAGGCGCATGTGGGAAAATTGTCAATAGTGTCCATAGCGTCGTCTTCACGAACTGTGATGTTACCGGAAGCTTCCGAGAGGACGATTTCGGCGTTGAAGACGGCGTGTTTCAGAGCTTCAAAGACGGCACAAACACCTCCCGTTACACCTTTTAAAGTTAACCTGTCGAAGCGGACATTGCAGAAATCTCCCTCTGGTGTCTCGAACCGCTATTCATTGAAGTAGTCAGCGGTAGGGTGAAGTCCCAGACTGCGTTGCTGGATGAAGTGTCTTGCACACTGCAGTTTCGGTCCTCGTAAAGTTTCAAGTGTCTTGAGTCGCTGTGAATGATCTGCTGGTAGATGAATATACATTTCTGTTGGGCGAATGTTGTATAAATTTTGCTGGGTACAGCCAACAAGCATCGCCTGAGCTTTGGCGGTGACAAGATGTTGTTCCTGTATGGCGTCTCGCAATAACGAATTGTGCGCAATCTGCTTTCGGAGGGAGGTATCCTCGTCACCGCTTTCAATCAACGCTCGTAGCTTGAGAGCTTCCAGTTTTGCTTCCAATCCTTGGATTTCAGTTTCCAGAGCGTGACTTTCTTCTTTTCTTACTGTATGTGTCGACTTGCGCTTCTTGTACACACGTTTTTTCTTGGTTGGTGGCTGTGACTTGACGTCATCAGATGTTGTCTCGTACTCGTGATTCGCAGCTTGTAAAGCAGCAGCGAGAAGCGTCTGAAGATCTCCACACGAGGATTTCCTAACGCTGGTCATTGTCCAGCCTTCACCCAACGACGTCGCGATTGGCACCGGAAGACGAAACGTTGAGCTCATCGCGGAACAGTACCAAGGTAGTTTAGTGACTACTGTACCGTGGTAACTCATAAGCGAGCCGTTCGCAACAGTGCGTTGTAGACTGCAAAAAGAGGAATGACGACACTGCACGTCGCCAGCTGCACGGGCGTAATCATGTGCACTTTAACGCGGATCTGCACCTGCTCAAAGAACTTCAGTTTTGGAAGAGGGTGTCTTGTCTGGGTTACAGAGACTGAAGTGGGGGCATGACATCATTCTAAGATGAGTTTCTCTGGCGGAGCTGTCGATTATGATGTTTCCAAGTCGAACACAAAATTCTTTGATTTTGTGTTCTTTGTGTTCGACTTGGGAACATCATAATCGACAGTGATGGCATCGCACAATTGGCTAACGTGTCTTCAGCGAAGTATCTTGGCCGAGAAAGGGAAGTCATGACGCGCTTCTCCATCAAGAGCTCCAATATCAAGGAAGCCCAACACGAAATCACCAGCAGGCGACGACAAGCTTCGAGTTTCCCCCACAATCGGACATTGAAACGATTTCCAGATTGGTTTATTGCGTGGTATGAACCAAATAATGGTGTTGTAGGAGGTTATGGTGAAGTATCGCGGGACAAATGTCGTCTTTGTGAAGCAAATACTGCTTTTTGGTAAAGACATGTTTCGACGTGCGTTGTCTCTCTGGATTGAACTTAACCCCTTTATATACTCTGATCCGTAGGGGTCCACTTGGACCCCTACCAAGCACCTGGTTGCTAAAGGGTTAACCCAATGTGGTGAAACTCTTTTGGCAAACCCTTCTTCGTGTGCGAAGCCGCTTCGAACGGATCCTTGGGATCCAAGTCTTTTGTTGAAACACCCCGACGAAATTGTGGCAGAAGCAGTGTTAAAAGCTGTAACTTAGAACTCGAGTGCCTTCAATTCTTCATCGAGATCTCAAGTGCGACAACATTGTCGTTGGCGCCGACAAGAAAATTAAGCTCACGAATTTTGGTCTGATCACCTTCGGCTGTTCGCTGTCTTGCCCCGGAATGCTTCAGCGTCTCCAGCATCTCGCTCGCATTGTGCGTTATCGCAATCTTCCGCGGGAAACAGCCTGCTCATGTCTGTTGCGTTATGAAGGGAATACTGTCTCCTCGGCCTGCTTAATTCATTGATGTGCAATGATAACTAGTGGAGAGCAAGTTTGATCCAGCACAGAAACTCGATATCATTGTGGTTGTTCAGCAGCTGAAACAATTCGCGGAGTCTCACGGCACAGAGATTGCCGACACAGCTCCTGTTGTTCTGGACCCTTCGAAAACCCCTCTAGCACCGCTGAGGGTGCATGCATGCAAATACCTCGGGGAAATGTACGCAGTGTCGATCGATCCTCGAGAAGTATTTATAATGGAAAGTGAAAGTGTTCGGTAGTTTTGGTGCAATCGCTCGGCGCAGATACGTCATACTTCTCTGGTCCACCTAAGAATGGACACTTCTCTTCTGATTTAATATCTCCTGACGTAGCAATCACTTTCACACCGCTAACACCGCAAAATGAAGCGGAGAGCTTCCTCTACCGACAGATATTTTTTACTACAGCATAACACGTTGTAAAAGCTAATTACCGCCGCCGGTTTGTGGCTGATTTTTCGCCGCATTAGGTTTTTTATCGAAACGACGTCATCAATTAGCGATATTACGCCAAAACGGTATCAACGTCATCACCTAATCGTAGCGAACATTTGGAGAGAGCCAGTGAACGTAGTTAGCGTTGCTAAATCGTTTTATCAACAGACGAAAAAATGAGGTTTTTTCTGTTGTTAAGCTGATACGCCAAATAACACATTATATTTGCCTAATCAGATGAAACTCAGTTTTAGTGGTAATAATTATGTGGTTTACATCGGTCAATTATGCCCTGTATTATTGCATCTGCTTCAACACAGTTTTACCAGTTGCGTAGACGTCAGGATCGCAGACAATGGAGCTGGGTATGAAGCCGTCTTGATGTAGTGCTTGCTTACATGTGGTAGTCGGAAGTCGTTGTCGCCCTTGTGCCATATGATGCACTCCGTTCACTGCCTTGGAAGAGAGGTGTAGGAGAATGGCAAGCTTTTTCGTAGCTGATAGGTTGGGTTGGTTGGGGTGACGTGGCATTGGAGCTGCTTGGCGGGAAGTGTGGCTTTGACGGGAGATTGGCGAATGGTGGCAATTGCTTGTTGGCCTACGACATTTTAGCGACCGAGTACTACCCTAATCCTTCCAAACTTTTAGCCAATCCGATTTCAGTGTGGTCCACAAAAAACCTAAGTGTCCATTCTTAGGTGGACCAGAGAAGTATTTCTTTCTCTTGGCAATTCCCTCGCATGATAATTTGTACCATCAGGATGTGAAGCAATTGGCCGAACCCCGGGTTCCCGCAAAAAAACCCGAGGACGACAAGGATTATGTATTTTAGTGCGGTGGCGTTCGATACCTTGGTAGTTCTACCATTTTCAGAGCAGACCCACAGGCATCATGCCACGTGAACGTGGTGGACGTTCACAAACAACAGTCCCTCCGCGAACACGTAAAAAGGGTCCTGATCGTAAGGAAACAGCCTACATTCGAGCTGTAAACCTACTTGGTGAGGATACGGTGAAGCAGATAAGAGCGGATTGGTACTCGTGGGACACCAAGTACGGCGGCAAAGAATGGCAGCAATCTGAGGGGGGGGGGACTTTTACAACAAGGACTGTCCGAGCGTGAAATTCGTGCTGTAATTCCCGTCGGTGGCTCTCGTGCGGCTCGGCTGCGGAAGGTGCGCGAACTGGGCGTCGAAACGTGGCACATGCGTCGAGTTCAACCAGAATCACGCCCAGCAGAAACGCAAACCTGGTCGTCCGAAGAAAGAGAAGAGCAATCTGAAACCCAGCCAACCGTCGATCCTCCAGTTCTTTAGCCTGGCGCAATAGCCGTCGAGCTAAGCACAAGTTCGACCCCCTTGCATTAACATGCATACAATACACTAAGTGTATTGAAAGTCTTACTTAAGTACTGAAAAACACCGGTTCTTTTCACAGCTGGCGGGGCAAGATGGGACCCCGGGGTCACGCCAAACGCTTCATGTGCTCAAATCAAAGACTGACTATTTACGCAGACCCGCTGTCTCGCGGACACAGTTGAAAAGACCCGGCCCGACATATCTCGCAATTCCCGGAGAACTTGAGTGGGAACGTTCAGTTTGGAGCGACGAATTCGACTGAAAGTCCATCGTGTCATAACGATGACACCCTCGCTCTCTTCTTCTTCCGAGGTGTGTCCACTATAGTCAGGATCTGTGTTTTTTGCCGAAGTGTTGTTGTTGTACGACGTAACCAGCACAATTGCTGTAGCATCACGTCGAATGCGTTCGTGGGGACGATACGGGAAGCGGTCGTCTTCGTCGACAAAGTCTGCTGTGGAAAGAGCATAACTATTACCATTTTCATCCGTTTGAACAAATTCTGAGAAGTGCAGGAGGTTGTTCTCGACGAGTACACCACTCGTTGTTTGCGTTACAAGGCGCATCTGAGAACAATTGTCGATAGTTTCCAGTTCGTCGTCCTCGCGGATCGTGATGTTTCCAGACGCCTCCGAGAGAATGATTTCAGCATTGAAGATAGCATGTTTCAAGGCTTCAAACACGGCACGCACTCCGCCTGTGGCTCCAACTAAAGACGTCCGATCAAAGCGCACATTACAGTAGCTCCCGTCTGGCGTCTCGTATCGCTCCTCGTTGAAATAGTCCGATGTGGGGTGAAGTCCTTGACTCCGTTGCTTAATGAATTGCCCCGCGTAGTAAAGTTTCGGCTTTCGTAAAGCATTCATCATCGCGTGTCGAACTGTCGGATCTGCTGTTAGATGAATATACATCTCTGTTGGTCGAATTTTATACGAATAGCGTTGAGCGTATCCTGCTGCCATTCCCTGTGCCTTAGCCACAACCAAGTGATGTTCCTGGATAATATTCCGCAACATAGCATTAGAGGTTGCCTGTCTGTAGAGTAAGGTATCTACTTCGCCGTCTCGGGTCGATTTTATGAGCTTCAGAACGTCGAGCTTCGTCTTCAACAGTTCTATTTCAGCGTTCAGGGCTTCTCTCTCTTCCTTGCGTATGGTGTGAGTAGACTTGCGCTTCTTGTATACGCGTTTGTTGTTATCGCTCTTCTTCTCATCTGATGGGTCTTCTACAACCTGATCTTCCGTTTCCGTTTGAAGACCCAAGAAGTTCTCCCAAGTCTCTGTCTCTGGTCGATCAATTGGTGTGGGCAGCAGACCCCAACCTTCTCCTAGCAGCGTGGTAATGGTCGAAGTTGCTGGTAGTGAACTCATCTAGTTGTTTGTACAGTAGCTTAAATGTGCTGAGTGCAACCCACAGCAAAAGAATGAATGGCGTGAGGCGAGCTATGACCAAGGAGCAGGAGTAATCAGCATTTGAGACTTACGCTGCACTATCTTTGGGATGTGTTTTACAGCTGAGGCGGGCTGAAGCTCCATCGACGAAAGTGAAAGGTGTGGCTTGCTGTCTACTACTACGTAGTAGTAGACGACTCGTAGCAGTAGCTATTTGGAAAGACTTATCGCCTCGGACACCCGTTGGCAGATCCTTGAAATCCCCAGTACAATAACTCCATGGACCCTTTCCGCTTTAGTGGCTTCTTCAAGTTACATGCATTTATTGCTGTCACTAACACTACTGTCGTGGATCACGTGGATAATCAACAAAGTCAGCGATGGCCATTGAATACTTGTCGTTTTTGGTAGATGCATGAGATCAGTCCTAAAAACTGGACAAAGTTGGATTCCACTCACTTAGACAGCCAGAAAATATTGAGATCCTGCTACTGCGATGACCAGACAATGCGAAACAAACAGAACTACTTCGATAGACCAACCGTCTCTCGGACGCAGTTTAGGATCGTCTCGGAGACGCGGCCAGATAAATCTCGCATCTCTCGGAGCACATGGTGTGGTACGTTCAAGTCTGTGTGGCAGATTCTCGTATACGCCCAGCGCGTGATCACGATGATAGGCTCTCCTTCCTCTTCGGAAGACGTGTGTCCTCAATACGCATCAGCTTCTTCCACTCTTTTAACCTTTCTATCCACATGTGAAGTGACCAAAATTGCAGCTGTAGCATCTCGCCGAACTCTCTCTTTTGGTCGATAAGGATAGCGATCGTCTTGATCTACAAAATCAGCCGTAGTCAATGCGTAGCAGTCATCTTCACCAGCATGAGAGAAATCCGTAAAGTGAACAAGATTGTTCTCCACGAGCAAGCCGCGTGTTGTCTGGGTCACCAAGCGCAACTGGGAGAAATCTTCCTCGCTCATGTCGTCATCTTCTCGAATCGTAACGTTGTCTGAGGTCTCCGAGATGATAATCTCCGCATTAAACGCAGCATTCTTCAATGCATCCAATGCAGCACGAATTCCCCCTCTTACACCTCGCAGTGGCACTCGATCGAAGCGAACGTTGCAATAATCTCCTTCTGGTGTCTCGTATCTCTCTTCGTGAAAATATTCTGCCGTAGGGTGCATGCCCATACTACGTTGCTGAATAAATCTTCTGGCATAGTAAAGTTTCGGTCCTCGCAATGCCTTCAATGTATCGTGTCTCTCTCTTCGATCCGCTGTAAGGTGGATAAACGTTACGGTTGGTCTCACCTCGTACGAATGGCGCTGTGCGCAGCCCAACAACATCGCCTGGGCGTGTGCCATCACCAAGTGTTGCTCTTGAACGACGTCCCGCAGCATGGCATCGTGTGCTACTTTCCTGGTTAATATCGTATCCTCATCACCTCGTTGCACTAGCGTTTGCAACTTGAGACCTTCGAGTTTGGCGTGCAACACTTGAATTTCTACTTCCAGTGTCATCTTCTCCTCTTTACGTAGAGTGTGTGTGGCCTTTCGTTTCTTGTAGACTCGTTTCTTCTTCACCGGTTTCTGTGTGCTGTCACTTACATCGGGCTCTTGATTTTCAGTGGTGACGTGGCCCTTGTTGTCACTGGAACGTGTCCGGGACGCTATCACTGTGCCACGTTGGGTGTTCACGTCCGACTGCGCTTTCGTGAGATCCATTAAGCTGCAGTGTGGAGTGAACAGAGTCTCGTTCATCTTAAAATTTAGCGCTAAACGAAGCTGTGCGGTGCCGCTTACGCAGAATTAGGATGAACTGCGAATGACGACCCTCGTGCACGATTTTTATGCAGTGCTGGTACCACTTCAATACTTATCCCTTACAATTCACAAGTAAAACAGGTAAAGTTAATGCGTATCCCAAAATTCCGTGGCGTCAACATGCAAACTGGAATACTCTCACAATGAAGGGTGATGGGTCAGTGTCCGCCCGAAACAGACCAAGGCTCAGCGTTAATCTCCATTTCTTAAGTTGCGTTTACAGGTAGACCAAGAGTCTGTCGAACGCAGTTCAGGAAGGTGCCCTGCGATCGGATGAACGTCTCTCGGATGTCCAGCATCACCTCGCGAGAAATTTTCATGTCCGTGTGGCAGACTTTGGCGCAGGACCAGCGCGTGATGATGACCACAGGCTCTTCATCGGCCTTCATGTCAATATTCTTGGGCGAATCCATGCACGTCACCAACATGGCAGCCGTGGCGTCACGTCGAACTCGCTCCAGCGGTCGGTACGGATACAGGTCGTCCTCGTCGGCAAAGTCCGTCGCCGTGATAGCGTAGCAACTTTTGCCATTCTTTTCATCCTCACCGTGCGAGTATTCTGCAAAATGCACCAGGTTGCTCTCTAAAAGCACGCCTCGGTTGGTTTGTGACACAAGACGCATCTGTGAGACGCTCTCATCGTTCAAGTCGTCGTCCTCGCGCACAGTAATATTCCCTGACGTTTCGGAAATAATGATCTCGGCATTGAACGCAGCCTGCAACACAGCATCAAACACAGCTCGCACACCTCCTTTCACACCATGCAGTGGTGTGACCTCAAATCTACAAATACAGTAGTCTCCATCCACCGTCTCGTATCTCTCTTCTTGAAAGTACGGAGTGTTCGGTTTGATCCCGCTGCTTCGTGCACGCAAGAACCTCTTCGCTTCCTTCAGCTTCGCACCTCTCAGCGCATGTAGCACTCTGCGTCTCTCTGCTCGATCTGCACTTAGGCAAATCTTGGTCTCCATTGGCCGTACGCCACTCATGTGATGCTGTGTGTGTCCAGACAACAGTGCTCTCACTTGTGCTATCACCAAGTGTTGGTCCTGAATAGATTCTCTCAACCCTGCGTTCTCCACTGCTCTGTCATGAAAAGACTTGGACACTTCACCCTGTTGTACCAGAGCCCGGAACTTGATATCCTCAAGTCGGGACTGCAGCTCCTCGATCTCCTTCTCCAGTGCCACCTTCTGCTCCTTCCGGATCGTGTGCGTCGCTTTGCGTTTCTTGAAAACGCGCTTCTTCTTCTTCTCAGGCTTCTGAGACGGCGACGCTGAAGCGGATGACGATGGGGATCGCGTGGCTGGTGTCTCCTCTCCTTGAACTGTCCCTGATCCTGCTGTAAGCTCAATTAACGTCGTTGCAGCGCCGTGGTGCTGGGGGTTCTGAAGATGTGGTGGGTAGCAGTTGATACCGCTCCAGACCTGCATCTGACGGTTGTCCACGACCATGAGCGCGTCTTGAGGCTGTTGATGCGCAGGCTTGATGATGAAGTTAGAGACTTGGAACGGATCCATTGACTGCGTAAGTTGCAAGTTTAGTTAGTGTGCATCGAAGTGAGCAATTGGTGGGATGATGACGTTGTATGGTAGGGTTTGACCTTTCATTTGTGATGTGGAATTATAGATGGGAGGTGTTGTGTGTACATCATGGAAGTACGAAAAGGTTGGATAATATTGTTAACAACCTTGACACAGAAGTAATGTCAGCTGGGATTATACGAAGGAGGGAGGTGGCCGCTCGAGCGCAACGGCTATGAAAGTCTGACGAAGGGGTCTTCGGAGCTTGTGGACCAGCAGCAGCGCTGTCTGCATCGCAGAATTCGCTCGCGCGGTGCCGGATGCGGGCAACAATGCGACTCGACAAGAGATGGCGGCCCGATGGTGGCTGGTCCAGCGGCGCGGGACCTTGGAAAGTTTCCCTGATGGCGACACTGGGACACGCTGGCCAGGACGGCAAGCATGGATATACTTCAACGACGCACGAGAAAACAATTGGACCCGAACAGCAACTGTTGGTTGCCAGGAGTTGACGTCCTGGTGTCACCAGTCTGGTGATGGCACTCAATTTGCTTACTTTCGAGAGCAAGAGCGAGAGAGAGAGAAACCAGCTATGAATTCCATTGTAGCGTACTTGTCGAGTCTTGCGGCGAAGGTAGAGTGGAGACATATATTGTGTTTCAATCACCACACCGCGCGTTCACAGGTTCACTGAAACCTGGTGAATCCACTCTTCTCATCGAGATATCTTGCCAACTCGAGCACAACTTCGTGAACCAATGTCCAACAAGGCTACTTCACCGCTCCCATGCAGTTGATACATGTAGCGTTGAATTACTCTATCCTCTTCAAGAACTTACAACTGCAGCATGCATTTCGGTGCGCTCCGACAAGACCCTTCACTCTGCGTCCCTTCCATGCATTATTCGCTGCAGCGTTCAGCGCGTCACACCGCTAAGTGCGACGTCCGATTCCGCTGCTGGCAGGAAGCATTTCGCTATGCATTCACCATTCTACGACTCGAACATGGTCCGTGACGACCGCAACTTCCCTTCGCGCTACATCAGCCCTCGACTCACTCCGACCGCGTTCCCTCGCAGACGACCGCTTCCCGGTGGCACTTTCGACGTCAATGCCATGAATTCCATGCCTTGGACCGACTTAAGTCCACGAATACCGTCCCCAATGGCGAACTCAGCGATGCAGAGCCCCGTGATGCCCTACAAGCAGATACACAGTGCTACAAGCACCAGTGGAGACGAGAGCAGTGCTGACGACAGTAAAGGAGTCTCAAAGCGACAGAAAATCAGCAAAAACTCATCGGAACGTAAGCAGGTCGAACCACCGAAGAAGGAACGGAAACCCACACATACACTACGCAAGGAGCAGAAGATGGAGCTGTTGAGTCAAATTGACCAGCTACAGGATCAACTGGAGAGTCTCAAGTCACAGGCCATTGTGTCGAATGCACTGCATGTCAAGAAACATACGCAAGCACCAGTGATGAACACTATTCTGCGAGATGCAGTGCAATCGAGACAGTCGACATTGGCAGATGTGCAAGGCTTGATTTCGGGGTATGTGCAGCAACAACATGATATTAGCCCCATTAATACGTGTATAAAGCTCGGATTGGACCGAGCTCAGCGTCATCGAGAGCTGGTGGCGATGAAACACGCCAAACTACAGGCGACACACGAGTTTTTACTACGTCGCAGTCGAGGACTTATACCAGGAAGGCAATATTGTGAAGAAGAGCGGTTTGAGACGTCAAGAGGAGATTATTGCGCAGTGAGGTTCGCTGTCACACATTTTCGAGGTGCCACAAGTGTGCGTGCAGTTTTTGATGCTGCGCTGTTCCAAATTGCAAATGTTGAGATGAGTATGTCGGAGGTTCTGGGGAATATCACCATTCGGGAGGACGACGACAATGGAGACGATAATGTCACGCAGCTGAGACTAGTGACTTCAACTGGATCCGCACCTCAAGCTCCTCCACTGGAGACCAACTCTCTACAGTTCAATGAATTCCGTGAGCCGACGACATCAGGAGGCCCAAACGGTACAGCGACCAGCGAGTTCGGTATCATCATGGCGGACTTTGTGGACGAGGACGAATTGTATCCGTACAGGGCTCAAGAACGTATGCGCAAGGACGTCACGGCAGCGTTGCTGCTTACGCGACTCCCGAAGGAGGAGCATCGTCATATCCACCGGGAGGGCGACGTTCGAACGAAATGCAGTGACGATAGCGAGTTGGTCAAGGTCACGCTTTGGTCACTGATCAAGCTGCACCACTCGGAGCTGGAAGTTTCGTATGACTGCCTGGAGGAAACTCGCCATGAGATCGGACGCTGGGGGGAGGAGCTCGTACGGGCCATGCAGCGAACCCTTGCACTGACACGCACGCACTAACAAGACCAGGAACATCCAACGGATTGTGGATGCAAGGCATATGCGCAGTTTGTGTCTCGTCAACATGGAGATTGTGATGCCACGATGCACATCACGTATTAATACTGGTACAGCACACGAGGCCACCTCCTAAGGAGATCCATGGATGGCATTGACTTGACCGTGTCGTCCATACTTCTCAATGAAAACAACCACTTGAGAAAACTTATGCTGACGCTGTGTGAGCGGCATGGTCGTCAGCTGATGCTACAATTGTAGACGAATGTAGGGGGATTTGAGAATCAGCTGGGCTGGAATCAGGGTTGGAAAAATACATGCTCAAACATTTTCGTAAAAACATTTGACTGGTTTATTCTTTTTACTAGACCACACACATGGCCAAATCACTTTTTACGTGTTTTTACGAAGATTTGAATCTGGCACGTATACATAGATGCGCCCTTAGATGTGGCAAACGGCGGGACAAAATTCGGCCCGCTGTGGACCACAGTGTGGTCTGTTTTCAAATGTGTGCCATGATGGAGAATCGCGCAGCAGACGCTGTGAAGGAAGCTGTAGCATTACCCCCAACTCTTGAGCAATCAGAGAAAAGAAATGGTTGTCAACGTGGCTGTCGTATTGAGTATTTGCATGGGCTCTGGAGACAGAAACGCGGAAGGCCTTGGGTGCTTTCGAACACCCCACGCAACGATTTCGACCTGCTGCTTGCTACACTTTCGACGCTGCTATCTGGCGTCACGTACTAGAGAGTCGAGACATCTAAACACTTCTCCGGTCGTGTTGCACAGCGAATTACCCAATTTGGGTACCGCTGCATTCAAATCCAGCTTTACAACACCCATCCGTGCTACAGCTACGTGTACTGAGCAATGCAAGCAAACGGAGAAACGTACCACGCCCAGTAATAAACACAAATGAAGCTTACTGGTGCTGCTTCTTCTTCTTTTCTTGTGTTTGATAAAGCGCAGCAGGTTCAAGCGGGTCTCCAGTCTAACTGGTTCTGCTCTGCCTTCAGCTGAGCCTTCAGCGCACGGACGTGCGTCTAGAGCGCAGTACGTGTCATCGAACTCGTCGTCGTCGTAACATGCGATCAGAGTATTGGTCACGCTCACGAACGCGATCCAAATACGCACGATACGCTGATCACACCGGACGCACTTCCACCAGACCTTCTTGCTGTCATTTTCATACTGAACTGTAGTTGGGAGGAAATGCTTGCGATCTTCGCCTTCTGGACGACCGATGCGACTTTGACCGCGTGAAGGTGCCATGAGCAGTGCAGCGACGTAGTTGGGTTATTCTGGGTCTTCTTCGGCCGATAGCAAATTGCATTGTGAGACCTCGTGCTTGCAAGAACCGCAGGCATCACGACGGCGAATGTGGAGGCATGACTGGAAGGGTTTACGTGATCGTTTTGCCATCCTTCATCGATACCTTGCCAAGGGTTCAAGCACTGCTTCAAGCGTGGCCGCTGCGCAGACCGCTCAAGACTTGGCTGCCCAGCACATTTGTGGTATTTTCAGTGTCTTTCAATCTGGTGCCGTTGCCCCAGGCAAGTCCATAAAACGAGCCATAAAAACATTAAACTGGTTTTGTACATAACTGTGTTTGAACGGACCGGCAAACCCTGCTGGAATCACCAAGTGGTAATAGAGCCGGTCAGTACCCGTGAGATTATGGGCTCAATTTGCCCTTTCCTGGGTGTAGCAATCGACAGACCCTCCCCGACATCTTGGTTGATGCGCAAAATGTTGCAAAGTTATAAAAAGGATTCCGAAAAAAACTTGGAAATACCCAAAATTTTCAAATACGGATACCCCATACTACTGTCAATAGCATCGTGTACGCAAGCACAACGACCGTCTTTATGTCTAGACCACCAGTTCGCACTACTGTAGAAACGTTATAGCAGCGGTTATTGGGTACATGTACACGTTCTACTGTCCAACGCATCACTAATGAACTCACACGTGAACTAAGACGTCAACTAAGAGGACAACACGAGAGCGACAATAAACTCTCCTGTTGTAGCACTAAACGTCACTGAACACAACCCAGAGGCTCTCTTACACTCTACACAGGCACAAATTACACCCATATTACATGTAATAATCCAGTCCGACCAATTCCTCGTCGTCTTGTGTATTTTTCTGGGTATCACGTGTGTGCACGTTTCTGAGATGAATTATTATCCAATCAGCAGCCGCCATGTCCCCCATCAGCCAGGACGGTGCTCAGTCGCAATCAAGCAGCAGAGAGCGCAATCGGCCTTGGAATGGGTCTCTACGCACGCTCCAGCGCGTCCCCCACGGCCTCCATGGACTCGTACGACGCTGAGCGGGACTCTCGCGACTTCAGCAGCAGTATTTCCCGGTCTCAGCGGCCTGTAGGACCCCCAGGACGGTCACAATTCGCCCCTGCGCCGTCCTTCCCGCGTCCTGCCTTCCCCCAGGACGCAGGCGGCGTCCTAAGGCCTCAGATTTTCCCCAAGACGACGCAGGACAGAGCTGCAGCCGCTGACAACCTGCTGTCACTCATCCAGTCCGTGAATCCAGGCCGCAAGCCGCAGTACGAGCAACAGAGGCGTGGAGAGGAAGAACCGCGTGTATTGCGTCATCAGAGGCACAGGACGGAGTACGGCAGCACGTCGGAGGACCAGACACCTCCTGCAACTACAGAGGAACATGTAGGACGAGGCAGAAAGAGACAGGACCATCCTGCTAGTCCTAAGAAGAGGAAAGTTGGTAGACCGGCGAAATATCCAGTGAAAGAAGAAAAAGGAGAGTCTAAGAGGAAGAGGAGAGATAAGAAACCTACGTACATTGTACGTAGAGAGAAGAAGGCGATGCTGGAGGCAGAACTAGTGGAACTGAAGCAGCAGGTCGTTCAGTTGAGACGAGCAAGCGGCATCCCAGACGCGTTCTTTACTGAAAGGGAGCAGTTGATGGCCAAGATTCAGGACAACAACAGGTTGAGAGCGGAGTCCAGGAAACAGGACTTGTTATTGAGGAACGCACATGCCATGATGGCCGCAGAGTACTTGATGAAGTGCTCTGAGAGTCCTATTGAGAATTTTATTCACTTGACGACGGACTTGAAGCAAAGAAGAGCGGCGTTGGTGGACTTGAAGGAGGTGAAGCTGAAACAGGCGGATGATTTTATCACAGAGAGGTCCAAGTTTCTACCACGTATTACGCCGTGGTGTCAAGAAGGAAAATTTGAGACGGAAGAAGGACACTTTTGCGCAGAGAAGATGGACAATACGCCGTTCCATGGTGTGCGGTCTGTTCGACAGGTTTTTGAGGCGTTGCAGTTTTTCTTCCGCAATATGGAGATCAGTATTTCAGAGATGCTGGGAGATATTACAGTGCGCGAAGATGATGACAGCACGGCGAGCAACTCGTTCTCGAACCATCGCCTTGTTAGCACCATGTCACACGGCGTCAAGGTGGAGAAGAATATTGTCAAGTTCTTCAAACTGGTTGAGCCAGATGTGGATGATGATCACGAAGGAAACGCGCCATACGCGCTAGTCGCGACGGATTCTGTGGATGTGGATGACATGTATCCTTACGTCCCACAGGAAAGGATTAGGATGGACATCAACGCAGCGATGAAGTTCACGGAACATTTCTGCAAAAGACTGCCGAATCGGAAGAAAAAGACGCGCACTCGCCACCCCTTGTATGGAGACGGAGGCTTCCCGTACCCTCGAGACCCCGAGGAAGAGGAAGAAGACGATGAGTACGAGCGTGTGGTGGTACTCACGCGGTTTTTCCGTGTCAAGTTGCACCACACAGAGATGGATATTCCACCACACGTCCTCCAGGAAGTCCGTCAAGGGCTGGCTTGCTTTTCGGACACCATGGTTCAGAGCATGCACCGCGTCATCTATGAGTCCCGATAAGGTTTCGTCGTTGTCTTTCCCAAGCGGATCAAATATGATGTAGAACTAGTGCAGATATTCAGTGAACTGTTAACGACGCAAACATGCATGCGATTTTGATGATTCATCTCGTTCACGGCGCACCAAACAGTGATTGATTCATGCTGTGAACCATGTAATCGGTGAAGTGAGTGACGCGCCGTTGAACTTCTTGCAGCACATGCGGTGGAAACTTGAGCTCGGAGTGGTGTAGCTTGACACGGAACCAACGAGTCAAGACAACGACGAGCTCTTCGTGATCTGCTTCACCTTGAACTTGCGGCTCTTTCTTTCGCGTAAACGACGAGATCTTCATGGCAGCAGAAACGTCTTTCCGAAGACGTTCAGCTGGTGCATACGGATAAAGATCATCCTCATCCACGGGGGCAGCAGCCATGATGCCGCATGGGCCTTCTTCATCCTCATCGTCCTCATAGTAGTGGAAGAACTTGATTGCGTTCTTCTCAACCATGGGGCCGTTGGAAAGCATCGTGACCAGACGATGGTGCAGCATGGGGTTCTGGTTGCTACTTTCCAGGTCGTTCGAATCCTCTCTCACTGTCAGATCTTGACCTAGTTCTGTCGTTGTGATCTCCATGTTCAAAAAGTAGAACTCCAATGCATCAAACACTTGCTTAACACTTTCGACTCCCACAAACTGGTGCACATCCAGTTTCATAGCAATATAATGCCCCTCTTGCGTCAAGTACCCAGACTCCTCGTGAGAAGATCGCGTCGGATTCGTCACCAGCTCCATGCGCTGTTTCAAAAATTGTTTCGCCCGCTGCAAGTGTGTGTGCTTCAATGCACACACCTCCGACCGTCGCGCAACAATATCTTTGCTCAGGTGGATGTGGCTCTCCATTGGGTTATGACCTCGTAAAGTCTGCCAACAATCCAACATGAGTCAACTCTTCCAAATCCTAAATTTGCTTAATTAACTCACCGAAAACTCGGCAAAAGCCGATTGAGTTGCAGCCATTGCATTCTGCTGGACTTGAATTGTCTCCTTTAACTGCCGGTTTATCTCCTTTCGTTGCTCAGTAACTTCCACCTCTTTCGGGTCCGGAATTCCTGCTTCTTGACGCAATAACGTCGCTCGAGCTTCCAGGAACGCCAATTCTTTCAGTAAATGTTTCTTCTCCTCCTACAACAGTAAAAACAATCACTTATAAACTTAAGTGATACCGGTACTGGAATTTGTACTGTAACTGATTACAGACCCTCTTCGCTATATGACTGGGCGTTCTTCCTCTATTTTTCTTGCGCTTCTTCGCGCTGCCATGCGCCGCTTCGTCCGACGTTGAGCCGCTGTCTTCGCTAGTTAACGCCCGTTTATTGTGGACTTCAGTGTTGTCCAACGGGTAAAACGCATGGGCGAGCGAGAAGAGGATCTCCTCGGTGAAACTCTGCCCGGCGTCGGCCATTACGGTACCCTTATTGAGTGAGCTCTTACGTACTTAGGGCGAACTTAGTGGATAAGCTTACGGTAAAAGGCAAAATTTGAAGTTTCGACCTTGAAGTTGATAACTATTTGGACATTGGACCACATACATGTACATGGGCAGTTTTGGGCGTGATACAGATTCGGTGGGATCCGAACACCAAAGCCTGACGCTACATGTACCGTCAACGAGAATGAGCGATGAAGTGTTGCAACTCCGGCTCGACTCCAGACTTTCACCATTCGACAAAATGACAGCAGCTGGGATGGCAAGAACAGATCATCAACTCGTGAACTTCACGGAGGTTCGTGATCGGTTCTTGCTTCACGGTGAAGCGGTCAAGAACTTCTTGTAAAGAAGGACCGCAATTACACTTCAGCGTGGTGCTTTCGTGACATCAGCCGCCTTTCGAGCGAACACATACGGATCTGGGTCTTGAATCCCGAAGATAAGCAAATCGACCATCTGCCTCTTTCGCTGTTCATGGGCTTTGCTGTCCGAACGGGCGGTATGAACTCACCATCAGTCCGCATTTCGCCCCCTTCCGCGCTTCGGTAGCTAAAAAATGCGCTTCTTTCTCGTCGCGGCGGTGGCTCTGGTCGCCCTTGTGTCCAGCTCTGCGGTTGATGAGACGTCAGTGAAGTCGGTTCACGCTCTGGATGACAACATCGCTCGATCCCTGCGAAGCCCCAACACGGACAACACAGAGGAGCGCGCGATTGCGGACCTGCTGGAAGGCGAGGACCGCGCAGTGTTTACAGCCAACTACGGCACGTGGTACAGGGCCAAGGTGACACCGTCGGAGGTCAAAGCCGTGCTGGGTTTCACTCAACATGAAATGACCAAAATCGCGAGAGAACTTCAGCGACTCTACCTCGGTTACTATTCGTACTACACGGCCAGAAAGAAACAGGAACAGAAGGAGCTCGAGAAACCGTAAACGAAAGCTTTATATCGAGAAGGATTGCCTTCGCTCGTGAGTTAATTCAAAACGATTCATCGAATGTGTAACCAAAAAGCTCCCTATATGCCAGCTCCGCTTTCGCAGATACAGATACTCGACGATATCGGCATCTATTTGAACGTAGGCTATACTGGTACGTTACTGCTACGTTTTGAGAGACGATCAACGCCTTGCTCCTGCTGTCTGAGCACTTAGAACCGGAGTTTTCTTTTAATCAGAGACGTCTTGTATTCAGACAAACAAAAAGCGCTGACATTCCAACGCACTGAATCCTATACAAGATCAACATCTCTCGTCGTATACGTGCATTTCACATGTTAAGCAGAGCCATGACTGACTGTGAATGAAGCTCACGATTGCGACGAATTTCAATTTGTTGCGTTTTCTAGACCGGTAACGGAAACAGAGAACAGGAAATATTGTACCCCGATTTGATCTCCTAATTGGTATGCATCGCAAATCGAAGAACGACACTAATTTACACGAAAGCAAATTTCTTGAGTAAAATCATCAACTTTGAGGACAGGATTGGCGCATACTTTTTTTAAAAAAAGGTATGCACCAATACTTTAAAAAAAGTACTAAGATATGCTTGAACTCGATGATACCATGTATTCCCGATGAGGTCTATTGGTGCATTCAGATAACAAAGTCGAGGTTGTTTCTGGCGATCTACTTACGCTGCTTGGCGACTTTGTACTGCACAGTGCTACACGCATGTACTTCAAAGGTACTCAATTTACGTTTATTTGTGGATTCACCTTTGAGCAAATAACGTTTGAGAGTTCTTATTATGATCTCTCACCTATCATTTCAAAAATGCGTCAGCATTACTTGGTATAAGTGGTCTGCTAGCAACTAGTAACAGCGTTGCAGCGAGCCCACCCTCGTCGACAACCGGAAGACAGATGCAAGTTTCATGGAGCCAGCCACGTTGAGTCGCAAAATGGCTGTCGGGAAACTCACAACCGTCAGACTAGATCTCGTGTTTTCAGACAAGACCCTCGCACGTGATTCCAGCTCGGCCAAGACGGCAAAACTTGCGATATACTTGGAGTAGTATGGGATACTTTTGCTGTCAACAAAGGGGGGGGGGGCGTAAAAGCACATTAAGCCAGGAGTGAACTGACTATTTTCCACGAGCGTCAAGGTGAGCCCAGCGTTATTCAAGCGTAGTAACAGCACGCTTAGTCCGTTAAAAAAAAGGTAAGCGCAACCTTGTTGTTTTGGTTTTC
This sequence comes from Phytophthora tubulina, assembly GCA_014706135.1. Classification (NCBI taxonomy): domain Eukaryota; phylum Oomycota; class Peronosporomycetes; order Peronosporales; family Peronosporaceae; genus Phytophthora; species Phytophthora tubulina. The sequence continues at coordinate 906,564 of JACBOY010000135.1, read as the reverse complement.
ACAGGAGTTCTGATAATGCATAACATCTGTTGACGGTGTTGACAATGTCAACTTGACAGTCCAACTTGACACTACAGAATGACAAAATGATTGGGAAGACAAACCCGACTAGAAACACGCAAGGGTTGATGTTTTAGAAGGATCCGTCGATCGCGTTGGTGCAACACGACGTAACTCTCCAGCCACTACATGTACAGTATCTCGTCCATCTTCTTGTGTACACCATTTTCGCGGGGGTGGACCTTATCTAGACCGCGAGTTCATAGAATTTGAAAATTTGCAAATATTGAGCAAAACCGAAAACTCAATAGAAAATGGACCTCTTTGCACATCATCCTTGAATTCGCGATGTATTAAGTATTACAGTTTATTAGAGGTCAGTGGGCGCGAGAACGGGGGGACCCACTGTACATGCACTGTACCACTGGTATAAATACTAGTTTGCTAAGGAAAATATCCTATCTCCACGGCGGGAAAACACGCAAGAATAGAGTTCTTATGAGGTGTTGTTCCAAGTCATCTTCCGTTTGATCCTTCGTGGAATTCACCATCGACGAAGCCTTCATTTGTTTGGTGATGTGATGCCGTTTGGCTTGAAATCGCCACAGCTAAGCAAATCCCCTCAGTGTACGAGGATAGCCCGGCTCAGTCGCCCTCGTCAACTGCAGGTTCAACGCGCTGGATCAACTCGAGCCGCCAATAGTTCTCCCAGTCCCATGATTTTCACTTTTCAATTCGCCTTCCAGCACTTCAGTGCCCCAACTACGACTATTCGCACGCTCAAGAATGCGTCTCGGCTACCTTCTACTCGTGGCAATCTCCGGTCTTCTGGCTTATGGTGATGGAGTTGTCGCAGTGTCGGAAGCCAAGGTCTCGCAGCTGAGCGCGCAAGACAAAATCGCAGCTCGTGGACATATCGACGACTTAACCGTTCACCGCGACAACAAGCGAACTCTCAGAAGTCGCAGTGAGACGGAGGAAGAGGACAGCAGCGATGATCCGGAGTCTGGAAAAGGCGTCACCGATTCCGATGACGAAGAAGACAGAGACCTCATTATTTCGACCCTGAATCGTCCCAAATATTGGCGTTGGTTCCGTGCTGGAATGACCCCCTACGATGTTCAGCAAGTGCTGGGTCTGACTGGGGTGAGGCGCCTTTGGAAGCCGATCAAGAGACGTGTGTACGATGGCTACACCGTGTTCTACTCGGAGAAGTGCCACAAGGCCAAGTACCGGGATTTCTGCAAGAAACACGCTGACGCATAGAATGCGAGAGATGCAGTGAGAGCATCGGAGAGAATCACAACAGCAATGAAAATGTTTTGCCCCAAAAATGTTGAAATTGATCTTGTTTTAGTAGCTTTCTTCAGAATTTGTCTATTGATCGAAGAGCGAAAACTACGACGAGCTTCTGTTTTTATGGTAAAATACTTCGATGAAGACCAACTTATACGAATAATTTAGCCACACACATTAATTAAGTATACTAGTAGTAGTACTACGTAGTAAAACCTACCCCAGGTGTCTGTTCTGACCGAAAAATCTCAGTAAAAATGTCAAACCTCTGGGGGTGCATTCTCCCTGGTTTGACAGTTTAACTTCCTACAGAAGCTGCTTTCGATACGTAATTCAACACATCTAGCAAATCAGTACATCGATATTTACAAGAATCCGGTCTCTGTTGTCGATTTGAGATAGAATTAACACATTTTTTCAAGTTTGTGGAAAACTATTAAAGGTGTAGACGACTATTTAGGTAAATGTATCTGAAACACGTAGATTACAGTACGGTGCACGATTGCGCTACGTTGTTTACTTCCGACACACCCAGCCCAACCAATTCTCTACCTCTCGACATTTGCGAATTTACCCCCACTCGAATCTTTCGAAGAATGCGTCTATACTTTTCCCTTATCGTAGCATTGACCTTTTTTGCTGACGGCAATGCAGCCATTTCGGATCCGGCAGTGAACATCAAAGCAACTTCACCTGGTCTAGCTGCACCTGGGCGCAACTTGAGACAAGATCGTCGCGACTTCGACCATCCCCCTCCGCGCGAAATCTGGAGCGACGGTAAATCGAATTGCCTACCGTCCGGGTAGGTGGTCGCCAATTTCAACAGTGTTGCTGTCGGACGGAAAATGTTGCAAAAGGGTAATGAATACACGCTTCTAACCTTTACTTGGAGTAACAAAAAAACGAACATGAATTCAATCTAGTCTCTTGCGGAACGAACTGCATCGACCCCGTACCGTGGAAGAATCCAAAGATCAAACCAAGCTGCTGGCGAGGCAACAACCCCGTTGAGGCTGAACTCCGTTTGATACGAGTGAATCACGAACCAGTTACGCCGGACGACGACTACGCTCCTGGCATTTTGACAATGTGTACCAAGCACACAGTACTTTTTTTCAGTAGCAGTGATGTTCAATGAGCAATCCACGGAAGCCAACAACAAACGCCACAATACTTTCTCAGTACCAGGAACGCTATTACATTGCATTGCAGTAACGCTGATGAACAAGCCGCATTAGTCAACAACAAACACATTTGTTGTGTTGTCTTTTGTCCAGCACGTAAATGCAGCATAACTTCTTCTGAAAAAAATGACCTCTAGGTGCCTATTACATACGGTATACGTTTGATGAGGTACATGTACATGTACTTATTTGTCGATAATGTGAACAATGTCGATTCCATGCCTGAATATGGCTCCAACTAAACAAATGAATCCAACTTCGATTACAGTTTTATCCCGGGAGGACAGCTAGAAGAGTGTACGGACAGCCTCACAGAGATTAATTCGTTCCTAAAAAATTTTTTGCCTGTAACACAGTCAACTTTCAGACGATCCGATACAACGTGTTATAAGTTCCAGTACTTCGACAAAAAACAAAGACTCTGTACTATAAACACGCTAAATTACTTTTCGCAGTCGAAAGAATCACACCGTACGGAGTTTTTCATGCTGCACAGGCAATATTGAAGTTTAGAAATGTGCCCAGGCTGATCCAAGCCACAAGAGAACTTCAATATCTGTGAATTTGGTGTTGTGAATGATCATTCGCGTTTCTCCTAGAAAATCACCATCCATTATGCTAGGTCTACCCGACTTTCACGTTATTTTTGAGAATGTCCTCCCAGTCTAAGCGATGCACCCTTCTTGAATTTAGGTAGTTAGGTATTCCAGTTCCAACTATTAAAGAAAGATGATGCCATGTTTGACGACTGCGATGTATAGCCAAGCAACCCTAAGAATGACCTTGGGGTTATTTTAGCCTCCGAATACGACACTTGCAAACGCAACCTGCAAAAAACTGGTTGGGGTTATCTCAATCCGGCCGTATTCGACGCCTACAAATGCATTTGATGAAGATCATTTTCACGTCTCCATCCCTATATTGAATTAGGTGGTGTTCATCGCGATATATGTTATCCACGAATGGCATTGTAAGATTTCTTCAATGAAAAGAAACTATGCGTAAGGTCTAACCACTGTATAGAAACTGACCAGTGTTCCTGATGGCACTCGCGACGAATATCACTGCAGCTACTCCCAATGGGAATTTCACCGCTGCCATGGATTTATTTTTAAATAAATATAAAAAAAACATTAAAATGTGTATATGTAAATCTTCAACGAGCAAAATGATAAGAAAGATGCGTCATGGAGGTGGCACAATCTTCAGAGCGATCATGGTAGGGAAATACGTTCGAATCTAAGATCCACGCTTCTTTCAGTATATTAGTTGTGTGCGAGTTGGCAGATCAGTTGGTTTTGAACGGCAGAGCGATGATCTGCCGTTCAAAACTTTCTTCAGTTTAAGTCTTGCGTATTCAACCGTATCCGTGGATATGGGCTCCATTCTTTCATGATACATGTACGTACAGAATTTACTACTGTACACGATAATGTGTGATTGGATAATCATGGAATCCCCGGCTCAGGCTTACTGTACGTGTATCCTCCTCGTAATCTTGTTCATTTATGCAGGCAAGCCGCATGGCACACCTCGAACACATCAGTTTGCAATTCACCTCCAACTGTCTGCAGCGTCCAAGCTTTACAATGCGTTCGGTGTACTTCCTGGTTCTGGCAATTACTGGCCTCCTCGCATGTGGAGATGCTGTCGCTGACACGGAAAAGATGAAAATGACGTCCGCATTAGCCAGCGACGGCATCAACGGCAACCGGTTGCTGAGAGTTCAGCCTACCGAAGACAATGATAACGACGACACGTCGAAGGACGACGAGCGCAAGTCCAAAAACAAGTCCAATAATTACGAGGACGAAGACTTAGAGTCTAACACCGCCAACTCTAAAAAAGACGAAGAGAGGGGAATCATTGTCGATGGACTCTACCAAGACGACTATGAAGAATGGTATAAGGAGGGCAAAACGCCTGCTGAACTTGCTGAAGAGTTGGGGCTGGACGATTTCACCCTTATTGGACACCCCATCAAACGGCGCATCTACGAGGGCTACAAGCGCTTCTACCGTGAAGCATGCGACGATGATGACTGCAATGAGTCTCACCGTCGGCGTTTCGACGACGGAGACGTGTACTAGGTCGACCAAAACGGGGCAGTGGGGTGAAGTCGCATGCGTCGCTTTTGTCGATGATAATGATAAATACTTGGTCCACAACTTTCGAACATTTTTTCTCTGTTCTGGTGATTGGTGCAGTATTCCACAGTTTTCTCAAATACATCGTTCGTTGACATGGATCCTATGTAGCAGCTCAGACGCCAATATTTCATCAGTAAGTAAGTGAGAGCGACGTCAAGCTGTATGAAATCGTCTACAAAGCTAATGCGTTTGACGAATTCGGTAAAAAAAAAGAAGTATTTTTCCCTCTCAAATTGGAAACCCGTCTTGTACTAATAACTAGTATTATTAATACTAGTAGTAGAGTGCAATGTCCATGCCTCTTCTGATCTACTTTTTCTACATATAGTTGGTTTTCAGCAAGGTAGTCTGGGTATCACTTACAGTATTAGACACTGGAATAGATGATGTATCGGGGCTCCGAAAAAAGGTACTCGGGAGTAAGTAGGATTGGGTTGGTTTTTAGTAATGATGGAAGATTACGACGATTTTGGTTTACTATGGACTGCCTAGTTCGGAGCTTAGCTGTCAAAGTCTCTTTCTCAGAAGATCTGATCTGAATTTTTGTCACGCAATTGACGCACTTGATGTCAAAGAGCTCGTTGTTGTTTCCCCAACGCTCGGTTGCTCAAGTGGTGCTCGACTACAGATGCGATTTCTGCGTATTTGACTTCGTTTACTATCAGAAGTGCCACCTGAGAAATATAGGCAATGGTGGTGGTAGCCTTTAGTCAAAAGAAAAAAAAACTACTGGTTGGACTGACTTCAAAAATCGTTACACGTCTTTCAATAAGGCACAGGCCAACACATCAATTAGGCATATGGGGGTTTCACCATTTGTTATAACACCTCTCGGTAATGATATCCCCATTTGTGATAACCTCTCAGATATTCTAGTATGCACTCACCCATGCTATGTCCACTACCTCTATAAATTTTAATTCTGCATTAGTTTGGTTCGAGTCGGTATCCGTAACGAAAACGGTGACACCAAAACGGCAATTATCCTTATTTGAAGGTGTTTAACTAAAGTATTGTACCATTATGTGCAGGAGCCTTGAAGAATTACAGCAGTGCTGACATTCTTCTCATTCCCTGTCAGATACTCTCTAAAAGCACTTTGCATTATTAAAAGCCCAGTTGGGGATCTTAATAGTGCGCCCACAACGTCCGTATTGATGAACACCTTAGCCATCCACCGAATGCTTTCCAGGAACTCTGCGACAGCCAAGTCCTCAAAGACCAGGCCTCCTTAATTTGGACTGCAGGGGGAAAACAACCAGATACATGTGGCTTGTTTTGGACAAGTTTGAATTCTTATTTTTCCGTCTTATATAGTAGTCTCTGCTAAGTGCGATTTGAACTTAGTAGCGTGATACCCAAATGGGTGATCACATGTAGAGCACTTAAGCTAGAGATACGAAACTATGACGTTTGCGTGCTTCAAAGTATGTTGCGAAATGAGTTCCTATTGAGCAAGAGTTTTACCGTTCTAGTCCTTCACTATTGGAGGGCGTCCCCTGTGGCGGCGTCCTCCTTGCTCCTTGCTTATGCAGTGCCGCTATTGACGCGGCCGATGATGCAGTAGGTTGGCTGGGGCGGCGGTGCCCACCGCCGCCGAAGTGTAGTTGAAACCGAGCTTGTCTCGTCGTGGAGTCTGGGAGTCCGATTCCCAACACTACCCCCCCCCCAAGACGACAGGACGAGAAAAATCACCTTCAGGGAACATTCAGGACACATTACCAGTGATCGATTCTGAACTCAGGTAGCCATGTCCGGTCCATGTGCCCAACTTCAACGGCAACGTGTTGAACTTGTACCCATCAGATTTGATCGGCTATAACTCAGTACCCTGAGACCCTTGGACCCCAAAACTTTTACTGCAATTCCTCCACATTGTTCTCCATCGCATACTTCGAGACCAGTGCTGGGACGTTACGTTTGACCGAATGGGCTGGCTCCCAGGAGTTTTCGATATTCTGTAGGCCACGCCAGGCCACCAGTAGTTCCAGCTCACCTGACGCCCCGTTGAAACGATGCGAAACAACGTCCCGAACTTCAAGTATAATACCTTGCAAAGACACATTCTCACGGATCTCGGCTGTCTCGTCGAGGTCCTCGTCGTTGTAGAACTTTAGGCGTGAGCTATGCACATCATACTCAGCTCCAGTGAGTAGATGGCGGATGAGGAACGAGTGCGGGAGGGCCTTGGCCACCTGAAAGGGATCGACCCAGCGTACGAGCAGCTTGTTCCCCTGCAGTCGCTTGTCGACGCGGGACCAGAGAACGTAGTCCCCTTCCGAAAAATTGCACACGGTGCCCTTGGAGCGTGCCTTCGCGGCCACACGCTGCTGCTCGCGGCGGTCGCGGACAACGCGACGCATTCCATGTAAACTACGACGGAGTTCTTCAACCGCTTCGCGTAGATCAGTTTTCTCCATCGGTAGGTTGCGTAGCACTCGCTCAGTGGGTACATCCACACTGTCTAGAGCTGAAACAGCAGGTAGTCCAGTAAAAAGCTCCACAGGGGCACAGTTACCAGCGAAAGTACCGGTGTGTGGTTCAGGTTTGTCTGGATAATAGGTAGGAGATACACCCAGTTACGGGTATCCAACCGACTCTCTAGTAACATGACACGCAGGACCTGAAGGATGTCACGGTTCACCCGTTCAACAGTACCGATAATCCACGGGGTGTACACGAACTGGTGACTCGCCCCAAGTCGCTCAGCCAGCGACTCCACCACTTAAAATGCGAGCCATTGTCGGACATCCGCGTTGGCGGGGCCCCAAACCGCTTGTTCCAGTCGAGAACGGCTGCCACGGCAGTTCGGCTGTCTGCAGCGTCCGTCGGCGCGAGCTCACAGTAATGAGTGAGCTCGTCCTTTAGTACCAACACGTACATAGTGTCGCCGTAGTTCTCACCGAGATAGAGGTAGTCTAGATGCAAACATTCGTTGCGCTTTGCCCCTGGTCGGTCCACTGTCCAGTCCCACTGAATCACCGATCCACCCTTAACGTGTTTGCAGAGGAGACACTGGTTGATGAACCGAGTGACAGCTTGGCGAGCGTTTGTCAAAGCGAACCTGCGGTCCAAGAGCTCAACCATCACATTCACACCTCGGTGCCCTTGGGGGCCGCAATGCGCCACCACAAACATACGCTTTAATAACACCTTTGCTTTCGACGGTAGCCATATCTTGCCATCTACTTCAATCCCGTCACTAGTTGCCATGGCGTTGTCAGGTGCATCTTCCTGATGCTTTTGCTGCACTCGAACAATCTCTGACCGCGTCGGCCACGTGAACTGTTCGTCCTGCAATGGACGTAACTCAGACAGTGTATGCACCGACCGTGTAGTCACTCGCTTAACTGCTAGACGCTCGGCTGCCTCTGGAGGTGTTGGTTGTCCCCAGCGAGAGATGATGTCCGCCCAAAGGTTGCTCTCGCCAGCATTATGATGGATCATATACCTGCAACCCACTAGCTTCAACGCCCAGCGTTGAAGTTTCCCCTTTACATGTTGTTTCACTTCTCTGTCAGGCCTGAAGATCTGGATAAGGTTCGAGTGATCCCAGTACACATGAAACCCTTTCTCCCTGATGAGCACGTAGTCCAGGTCTCCACACGCCTTCACAATTGGATAACCCTCCTTCTCGACGATCGACCAATTCCTCTGAGCATTCTTGAACAGCCCTCCGCGACAAATCAACAACTCGTGCTGTTGTTCCTCCACCAGGACTCCATCCTGCCAGTTGCGGACCTGAGTCAGCATCAGTGCGTATCTTGCGAGTGAAGCATCCGAGAACATGCACACGGTGGCGCCCTTGTCTGGGAACACCAATTTGCACGATCTCTCCACCATCTCGAGTGTCTTCCTAAAAGCTTCCGCCTCATCTTCACTCCACTCCAGTATCGCCCCACTGAGCTGCGCTTTGCGACACCCACGAGATTGCATCGCACGCTCTAGCTTCTCCTGCAAAGGCGCAGTAGTGCGCGCATAATCCACCATTGAGTCTCTCAACCAATTGAGGGCGCACAAGAAATGCTGGAGCGCAGCTCCGATAGGTGGCAGTGGCATCTGCTGCAGTGCAGCCAACCGTTCAGAGTCGTGCTCGACGCCATCACCGTCGATCATCTTACCGCACCACTTAACACGCTTGGCGAATAGCTTGCACTTGTGAGCATTCTGCCGTAGGATAGTGAAAAACATTACAAGGTTCTTCAGAAATGCTTCTGCAGTACGTGCATAGAGCAACACATCATCGATCCATACCAACACGCCCCGAAACAAAAGGTCCATCAACACTTCATTCATCTGCGGTTGGAAATGCACAGCAGAGTCGCTTGCACCCTGCGGCACGCGCGTTGGCGTGAAAACGCTGTCCTCCGTCACGAAACTAAACATCTCTCGGCTGTTCGGATGCAGAGGCATCTGCCAGAAACCTTTGTGAAAGTCAAAAGCTCTGAAACCGTACGAACCACGCACGGACTCCACCACCACAGCAAGGTTCGGTGCAGCACCAGCCAATGGCACTGTGAGCCGATTTACGGATCTGTACAATAGTGATTCGAAATTCATCTGAGCCCCGCTTAGCTACCGGCAGCGCCGGGCATGCCCAGCGGCTCTGGGTGTTGCGCTCAACGAGGCCCGCACCTTCCAGTTCACGCACGTACTTTCGGAGGAACTGGCGCTGAGCTTCGGGATAGCGACGGACGCCACTACGATAAAGCTGCGCACCGTCCTCCAGACGCACTTCAAGTGGTTGAACATCTGCGGGGTCATCGTGCCCCAGACGCACCCGAAAGACATCAGAGTGGTCGAGCACCAATTGACGTAGTTCGTCAGCCATGGTCTGTTCAAATCCTGCATCGATAGCTTCATCGACAAGATTGTGCAACAAAGTGTCCACCTCGTTGTCTTCTCCAGTCCCCAACACCTCCATGTGGTCGCTCGGGATGTCATCAGCTTCGAATTCGGCAGCTTCAATGTGCTGTTGAGCCAACCGCTCAAAAACCCCATCAAGGTCCACACCGATCGACTCCAGTGTCGACTTGCCTCGCAGCAGCTCTTCTTTAGGTGCTTCAAGCACCAGGCACTCAATGTTACTTAAGCTCAAAGGCCCTGCCGCGGTTACGATTTGCAGGTCGACTTGAAACCTTTCGTAGCAGAGCATCGTGTTTCCACCAGCCGCAACAACCTCTAGCAGCGGATCAATAGTCACCGTTGGCAGCCCCAGCATCAACTCTCTTAGTTAGGCCATCACCGGGCGGCCAATAGTGTTGACGTCAGAACCCGTGTCAGGGCAGAAAGGACCGTCCAACACGCCGTTGATCACAGCCCTACGTAAAGCAGGTTCACCATCAGTAGTGATTCTCTTGACGCGCTCCTGCGGACGGCTCCATTTCTCACGCAGCATCTTCTCCACGTTGGCTTTCTGCTCTGCAGTTGCCGTCGGGCAGTCTCGTGCCCAATGAGGTCGCTTGCACACCAGGCACCCGTCGCGAGGGGGTTTACGGTGTCCCGAGGCACTCCGGCCACCACCTTGGACACTCAGTGGCTTGGGCAGTTGCTTGGTAGGTCAACTGTGCGCTTTACACGCAGCAGCCCCGTCCTCCTTTGGACGCAAAGTTGAATTCTGTTTCATCTCACTCTGTATCAGACCGTATTGTTGTTGACGAGTCGCTCGCTCAATCATCAAGTCATGAAGCACGAGGTCATTGGCCTTCGCCTCACGATGGGTCAGCTCGACCATCAGCGTCAAGTCGACTTTCAAAATCTCGGGGGTCACGTGATTCAGTAGCAGCTTGCACCGCATCTTCATTCGTTGTCGACCCGTTTCACCAACGGCTGGTCCACGGCCTAACATACCGGTTTAACCATTATCTTCGACCACCCGGTCGAAAGTCATGAAGAATTTTGCGATCCGGGCTTCGACATCGACCTCCTCCAAATCCATCTTCAGCTCACGTGTAAAGAGCCGAGATACATCCGGCACCCGGTCGTTAACCATTCCTCCAACCTTGCGCTTCATCTTTGCGAGAAGCACAGCGTCGGTCACATTTTCAATCTCCTTCTTGAGAATATAATGAGCTACATGTGTCAGCACCCGGGCTTCAAAGACGTCCTGATACTCCTGGCCACGGTTTCTGGGACCTCGTCCGTGGTCGAGCATCGCTCAGCGATCTTGGTTTCATACTGCTTCCGCTCCCGAATGAACGTGGTAATAGCACCCTGGCTCCACACGGCAAGCTCCGGTGCGGCCACTACCTCAAAGATCGGCTGAGGCACGGTCATCCTGACGTCGCCTTCTGCGTCGTACTCATAGTCCACCATGCCTGGCATTGCGATGCTTGTACTTGGTTTTGTCAAAGAATTCTTTATGACGTTTGCGATCTTCAAAGTATGTTGCGAAATGAGTTCCTTTTGAGCAAGAGTTTTACCGTTGTAGTCCTTCACTACTGGAGGGCGCCCCCTGTGGCGGCGTCCTCCTTGTTCCTTGCTTATGCAGTGCCGCTGTTGACGCGGCCAATGATGCAGTAGGTTGGCTGGGGCGGCGGTGCCCACCGCCGCCGAAGTGTAGTTGAAACCGAGCTTGTCTCTCGTGGACTCTGGGAGTCCGATTCCCAATAGAAACGACTTTCAAAACGAAAAAAAGGCGTTTCGAACTTACGTTACGAATCTCAAACAGTCGCTTAAGCTGATACGGACGAAACAAGTCGGAAGGTTAAACCACTTTCACGCATCCACGATGGTAGCTAACGATGACAGGGCACTTCCTTTGCCATGTGGCAGCAAGCGAGGTGGTTTTCGAGTCTTTGCGGGCGCTGAGCTTTCTGATTTTGGTCCTTGTAAATCGTTCTGATTCCGTTTCGTTGCAAAAAGCAGGTACGCATGAAGTCGTCGCCAGAGAACGAACGCAACGAAAAAGGAAAACATATTCTCAGATTTTATCGGACTTTCATCAGATTTCCGTTTCGTTTTTTTAAAACGGAAGTTAAAACTGCTTATGCGCTCTAAAAGAGCGAAATTCTGATGAAAGTCTCAGAAAATCTGAGAATATGTGAGTGAAACCAGCACGCGAATGCACTAACCTACCTATATAACTGGAAATTGGGTGATTTAAAAGTAGCGGTACTCGTTCTCTCTGTATAATACACTGCTTATCTGACTGGTTTTCTGGATTTGAACGCCATGACATCCATCCCCACGATAAAGTTATACAGTATCTAATTGTTCATAAAATATTCCATTTTGTGCCGCGTTACCCAAAAAGAAATCTTTCCCTACCTATTTGGTGCCTCTAACGTTGTTTGTACCCCCAAAATAGAAAATATCAGGAGTTCTTGTTTGTGCCTCTATCGTTGACCTTTTTTTAAATTGTCCAATTTTTAAGTGAGGCCTGCACATGACGGATCAGAATTGCTGAATGAACTGCCTTGGATCGCGCTACCACGGCTGCAACGAGCAGTTAGCGTTCCTGTGCGTACGCTGCACAAGTCTTTGCCCGCAAACTCATCAGCAATGACAATGGCTCCTCCAACGACATCGGGTGTACTCCTAAATGGGTATACATGTACATGTAGTACACTAATCCGTATACATGTAGTGATACATGTATAATACCTCTCGATTGCGATAAAATGGGGCTTCCCAGCGCTATCATTATCGAGAGGATCATCTGTGGAAGAGGGGCCTGCTAATGTTGACAGCCGTGACTCACGGCAAAATCTGGGACGTTGGCCAGTGGCCACTGAATCAGTGACTGATCCTTCTTCCAGGTAAGTTACCTGGTAACAGCCCGCAAGTTGCGGGCCGCAACACACGTACATGGATGCCGTGAAAGTTTCTTCTAAAAAAAGTTTCCTCTCTTTGAGCGAAAGAAATTTGAACTTTCCTCGTTCTAAACATCCTCTCAAGGCTCGTACCGGTACATGTAATGCAGCACCCTATTCCATGTATATGTACTCCATGCGCGAAGGCACCAGGAAATGGGGCCCCACTCGACGTCACTGCCGGAGTTAGATTGTGTGGTTACCAAGGTCATATCAATTCTCGTAAACAGCCCTCAAAGATCAGGTACATGTAGAAAACCGAGACTGACTGTCAGTCACTGAGCTCGCAACTCCTTACCCATATCTTCCTCGAGATTTGTCACTTCCCACTAGGAACCTCCCAGACAGCTGACCCTTCGACAGAGGACTGCAGCAATCTGGACTCACTAGTCGTTTCTCTTGATTTTTGTGTGGACGCCGAGCTGTGGCGGTTTGGCCCGAACCTTTTTATCTTGGGATGGGACACCAGGGAGGACGGATGTCATTCCTTTCATGGGCTTTGCTCCGCTGCGCTTCGCAAAGGCACTCGCTGCCCTTCTGCAATGACGGGTGCGTGCAATGCGCTACTCGCTAAAAAGCTCAGCGCTGCCCCCCCCCCCCACAAATACAGCGCGGCCCTGCTTCGCGGGCACCCCACGCGCGTTTGGTGCGGCTACGCGCGCTCGCACCCGCTCGCCTTAGTTGGTCTTTTCCGTACGGTACCGGTATTGATTCGAGTCACATTTCACCCCCTCCTCCTCTGGGTGCCTATCAGTGAAGCAAAAGTGAATTATACATGAAGTTGTTGGTACTATGTACAGTATTAGGACTTTTTTCGTAGCAAAATGTATGACTTATGATCGATATTCAGCCATTTTTGTTCGAAGCCTAGCCAATCAGAAGTACGAATGCAATGTTTTTGAATTATGACTTGGCGTTTTTAGAATGGAAACCAAATGTAAGAGGTGGCGTATTTGCCAGTCGTTGTCTGTAATGCACAATGATTCAGCAGAGCAGGTTAAACCCGGGGTTTGGTATCTATTTCAAAGCCCAGGAAAATCAGACCAGTGCCTGGGATTGGCGCGAGAACCGGCTCCGTCGCAGTCCGAACAGCAAACTGCAATTCAGACTGAATTGCAGTCCATGCATTCGTTGTCAAAGTGATGGGGCGCATTTCTCCTGAATCCGGTCGTTCACTTCGTAAGACGCTTGTTAGTGCTCACATCTGACACCCCAACCTTCAAAGATGCGTTTTTCCTACTTCGTGGCTGTGGCTTTGACTGGTCTTCTGGCCTGCAGTGAAGCTGTTGTTGCTACAGACGGTGACAAGACCATCAAGTCGGAGACCACCCGTGACCAAGTGCTTTCGGACCGCGAGCTGATCGACACTGGCGTCAATGACAACGAGAAGCGATTCCTGAGACGTTACACAGAGGCGGAGGACGATAGCGATGACTCGAAGGTTGCCAAGACGGAGACTGACTCCGAGGACAACCGGGAGGAGAGATTTTCTCTAATCCAGATGAGCAACCAGCCCCGGTACTACTTGTGGTTCAAAGACGAAATGACTCCGAAGGATGTGCGAAGGGAGTTGGGACTGACACGCAACTCGGTTAAACTCGTCAAGCGCTCGATCTACAAGGGCTACGTCAAGTACTACGACCAGCACTGCACTTACTTCGACAACCGCAAGAAGGATTTCTGCATCGCGAAGGAGTACTAGTTGTAACTTGAGAGGACGAAAGAGAGTAGTTCTGCCGACAGTTCAGCGTAGCAATTTGCTACCATTTCCAATGGCACGTGTTTATTGAACCCAAAGAATGCGTTTTACTAACAAACTGCCTTACTGTAAAATGATTGACTACGGAATCCTCGCTTGCGAGGATTATTGCCAGAACTGATACAGAGCAGAGCAAATATGCTGCTATCGACAACAAAAACAGCTAGCAGGACGCGATTTCTACTCTGAATCGCAGCTATCCCTGACTCTCCCGGTACGATCCCTTTTCGCCATATTATTCTGACAAGGTAAACTTGCGGAATTGGGATAAGCTTATCTAACCTTCGCAAATTTGCTTTTCATACGCGAACGAAACTCATCTCCGGTGTTCTTTGCACTATATTGCGACTATTGAGGCTTCGGTATTGACATGTGAGTTAGTGGTTGTGGTGGAAGAGCTCGCTATTCATTTTATTTTAAACTTTTTTTAAAACAAGTTTTGCCTGTGGCTGTGGTTCATTAGAAATTCCCCCTCTCGAGAACATTTGCTGCCGACCCCAGACGACGAGCCGCACCTGGCGTGATGCGACCCCACAAACGACGGCAAGCACTCCAGCAAAAAAAGAAGTAATTTCCATAGAGCATCTGCAGCGGCAGTCTCAAAGGCGGTTGTATCCTAAAAGTACCACATTTAAGTCTTGGGTGAGTTTTAGTTTTAACGCTTTCACCAGTACTTAAAGTAGGTCGTATCAGGGGTTTTAACTTCGGGGAGCTGAGTCGAGTAGTTTTTAAAAAATATCCTAAGTTATAGGACAAAAAAACCATACAAAATTGTAGTGGTGTTTTCCGAAAAACTTTATCCCTAGAAATCAATGCGTTAAGTTAAGACTCGGAATAGTACCTTGTAATCGTTGGACAAAAGTTGTTGTGAATGGAATTTATCCTAAAATCGAAGGGCCCGTTAAGACTTAGGATAAGTCTCAACCGGTAAGAAGGTGCCACTACTCGATCAGATATACCGTAACGTTATTATAGTAGCATATTTTTCGGGCTGCAAATGTGTAACCTTTTTTTTTAAATGTGGGCTGTTGCAGCCAATGTGATCGATTCTAATCGATTCACATTTAGACAGCAATTTTGACGTGTAGTAACTCGTGACGCCACACGACCAACTTGTGGTATGTACATGTAGTACTTCGAAGTAATAAAAAAAATGATTGCATGTACAAGTGGAAGATTACAGCCACTAACTTTTCGTGTTTTGTTCATTCCGGAGATCTCAAACTGTCGAGAACACCAAAAGCCCAAGGAAATTCGAAAAGCCTGCTACGATGTGCCAATGATACGATACAGGCATGTGATCACGGTTTCTGTAGCAAGTATGGGGAGTATCAAACTACTACATGTAGTACAGTAGTTTCGAAAGCACGACAGTGTTTAAGTGTATCAAAGAAATCAGATGTATTGTAGAAGGTTTGCCCTCACGCAAGTTTTCGCCACAACAACAGCATAATAAATCACTGGAGATACACGTCGATGGTGTTGCACTAATGCTCAATAAATGACTATAGAGAGGTTCTTGCGGCTCGATGCAATGATTTGTTGGATTTCACATTCGTGGAACAGATAAAGATTATGGTTACATTCCCACGTTCCGCAAACATCTAAACTCGTTTTACGGAACAACGTCACGTGCATCGACTCTCGCTGCCTTGAAGCTTTATATCAAGTGCACATGGAACACACAGAAACTCACGAGAGGACTTCATCAGTTCTCTATTTGCTGTCAAGCGCTCCAACCGTTTAACTCTCAAGATCGGCTATGCGTCTGCTCAACGTTGTCATGGCAGCGTGGTTTGTTAGCATCGCAACCTGTGTAGGTGTATCAGCGGACTCGTTCAAGCAAACCCCAGCCATCCCCACTCACACGCAAGACCCTAAAGCAACGAGAAACCTGAGAACTGACAAGAATGCCCTCGATTCTGATGACAGTGAAGAGAGAGCGTTTATGCTGAGTAAACGACTCACGAGCTCAAGGTCGACTTACCACCGTTGGTACAAGGCTAAGATGACCCCAAGGGATGTGAAGAAGTTACTGGGCCTGCATCGACCGATAAGCTTAGGTTACAGCCGTCGCAACAGGCTTTCTCGATTCTATCTGGGGTACTGTTCCTTCTACAACCAGATGCATCGCAATCGTGGATCAAACAATAAAGAGTGAAAGCTTCGACGAAGGAAACAAGTGAGAGAAGGCGCCGTGCATAACTAAATAACGCATAGTTTGCCCCACCAATTATCTATGCCTGTGGTTGGTATTTTGGTTTGTTGTAATGTAAATTACTGCTAATAGTTCAACAAATGGTTGTACTTCACTTCGATACAAGCTTGGTGCAGCTTAGTAAGGTGCCTTGGCTGGAATGTGTACATGTACGGCTGGACGATGGAAAGCGGTGTCGTGTGAATATCCCTAAGATGGAATCGAAAGCTGTTCTAATTGAGATTTGATCTAGTTGACTACCTATTCCTTCCAGCTACGTAAAAAGTGTTCATGATAAATATTTTTGATAACATTTGGCTTGCCTACTAGTCACCAACTTCGATGATGCAGTCGAAAATGTCCTGTACCTTAGATCACTTTTTGATTCATCTTGTGGAGCTACAGCAAATTTGGCTGGCTTCTGTAGAATATATTTTGTCACTTTGTATTCCTAGGAGATGAAACCCGTGAATTTGACTACGTTTTCGAGACGCCAACTTGCTGAAATGCATGGTGGTAGTCAGAGTGCTTTCACGATACAGAGAGCTCCTACACATTAAGCAATGCCAAATCCCCGGCTTCTAATGTTCTAACTCTAATGCGAAGACTTCCCTAATTTCTCATTTTAATCAATAAAAATGCGATGCTGGTTTAGAAAATCCATGTGCCGGAGCGATTATCAGGAGGAGTTGGGCCATCGGGGTATTGTCGTGAGTGAGGATTGTATAGAGGCTACATTCAGTTGCCGTGATACAACTGAAATTTCTATTGGGAAATCAATGGAGGACAAATACCACCAGATTTTCAATTTCAGTATCCACAACTAAACCTTTTCAAAGGATGAACAATTATCATGGTAACTTTAAAAATGTTATCCATCTTCCTCGAGCTAGAAACTGTTGTCGGCGTGGGTTAATCAAAGCTTACACTCGATTTTTTATTCAGAGGGCAGCGACCGTAGCACTTGCTATTCTGCGTTCCTTCAGCACATATACAGATGTTCGAGGATACTTTCGAAGTACACCAGTACATGTAGACCACTTCAAGACAGAAAGTGTACATTAGCCAGTATATTAGCAGTATTGTGCGTGTGTTATCGAAGATTTATGCTTTAAATTAGTGTCTGTTTGTTATATCTCGAGTTCCTCCACTACTGTCTAAAACTGAAAGCGCATGTTTACCTTACTGAATCACGCCTACTGCAAAACTCCTTCACGAATTCGTGAGTCGAGGGAGCATGTCATCTGCTAAATCAAGGCGCCCCAGGAACCGTCACCAGCTCTTTTCAGCACTACATGTAGAACAAGCCGGATTCGACCTGCATGCCAATTCATCATAGTAACCATACAAACAAGTAAGTGCTAGATGATTGACTTGCTCCTCGTCCAGAATTGTTGGTAGGATTGTGTAAGAAACCATGTTAAACTGGTGAACCTTATCAAATTCTTTATATATTGGAAATTGACTTTACAAATGTACTTGCTAAAAGCCGAAGTCGACTTACAATTCCATTCACTGATATGAGTGAAGTTTCCGTATTTTATTTTTTTAATACTTCAAAAAGCTTAAGCAAGCAACGTCATGTAGACGGAGAGCCTACAAGTAGTCCAGCATTAAATATTGTCCGCCCGACAAATCAGTCTTAGTTCCAACACAACATTTGGCCGTCTTCCAGTGATTTCACTCTTAAAAAAGTGATGGCTGTCATGTGGGTTTCTGGATCAGTCCTGAAAATTTTCATCTCTTTCTAAAATTAAATTTCATCACAGATACGTAAAATTACAGCCTACGGCAACTTTGTTGTGCTTGTCGTGCACGTTTCAGCGTCATGCTATATGTTGGAAAGGATGAGGCTATGTTGATGAAGGAGTTCACCATATTGATCGAATGGTTGTGATTTTAAGCAACATACAGGTAGTACACGTAGTATAATACATGTAGTAGCTGAAACTCATCAAGTCAACATAGCTCGACTAAAATGACAATCAGTGATCACTTTTCAATGCCATTTTTCAAACCCAAACTACCTCCCGAGCAGTGCACGAGTTTTGGTGAAACCTAAAGGCTCGCATACATTGACATACAACACCAATTTTGATTTGCCTAACCAAAGTGATACGGCAGTGATCGCAGGAACCTCATGGGTCAATACAGGATTCAGAAGTTGTTAAACCGCATACGGACAATAATTTACAGGGATATTTTGTTAAGTACAATCCTAAATGACTGCTACTTATACCGATGCAGCAGTCGGCTCTTGTATCTATCTTTTGATTTCGAGAAAAGGAAATGTATGGCATCTACTCCACTTCAAACCAGCACGGCATCTTCGTCTGACAAACCGCACAAACTCCATGTGGAGAACGTATTGTCGCCGTGGAAGTTCTCTCAGCCTGAACATCTCTATAATTTTCGTCGGTGTCAAGGTGTTCAACTTCTCCATAACCCAATGGATTAGTTGGTGAGCACGGTACTGGAAGCGTTTATCGAGCACGATGTCGAAATCCCGAGCTTCTTCGCCATCGCTGTCTCTTGTCTCCATATCTGACTTCGAGTCATCACCTGCTTCTTTCAACCTGGAACGCGTCCTCAAAAATCGCCTAGCCTTGATGTTGTTCTCGACCTCTTCTTGTAATCCTTGAGTGGATGTTCGATCAGCTAAGGGAACTCTTGGTAACTTCATCGTGTCAGAATCCGAGGTTGCGGACACAGTCTTTCCGAATGCCAAATTAATAACCATAGCCACGACTAATACAGCCGAAACGCGCATGCCTGAGCCTGCGAAAGTTGCGAAATGGTGTTGGCCGGCGGCGACACTCAATGGTGAGAGCCAGAATTGCCGGATTCCGAATGTATCGTTTTTGTTGCTCATGGCACGCGTAGTTTGGGTAGGAACAAGCCAGGCCGATTACTTGTAAACCTGTCCGCCTTGCACATCAATGGCGGCAAGTTGAGGCTGGAAGACTCAGAGTGAATCCGAACATTAATAAAGAGAAGAATGCAAACTCAATGCGCCTCAAGTGGGGCTTCGAAGCTCCTGAGATCGCCGCAGTGTGTATTCGTAAAGCACATGTATTATTAATAATACATGTACAAGTAATTCGGCTACAGTACCGAAGCTGCTCTTTTCTCAGGCTAGACTCTTGCCGCAAGAGTCGTTGTCAAAGACCAGAAAATATGTCCTCGGATGTGTTTATTGGGGACTGTTAAAAAAAACATAAAAACAAAGCCAAACACTCGTGTAGTACAAGTTGTACAGACTCTCCGCCAAGAGATGCAGCACTGAGATTGCGACAAGCGGAATTAGTATTCTTCATCGATACACTAGCTGGCGCACAGTTTGCAGCATCACGTCACCCCACTTGCCCACACTTTCGCGTAGCTCGTGTGCCGTCTCAAACGGCAGCGGGATTTCACCATGACGGAGCTTAATCAGACACGATCGAGTGAGCACCACCACTTGCTCGTCCTCCAGCTCCCCAGCACCATTCATCTTCTTGTGTTGATGAGCCTTCACAGTCAACACCGCTGTAACGTCGTAGCGGACACGTTCGCTTGAATTGTACGGGAACAGTTCATCCTTGTCCACAAAATCGCACGTGAACAGACCGTACGCTCCGCCATCGCCGAACTCGTCGTCCTGCTCTCGAAACTCCGTGTACATGACATTGTTCATCTCCATATCCACTCCATTCGTCAACGAGGACACCAGTCGATTCTGCGAGATCCCCTTGCCAGCACTATCATCATCCTCTCGAATTGTCACATCCCCTAGAATATCTGTCACCCATATCTCCATATGACTGAAATAATGATAAAGTGCATCGTACACTTTCTTCACATTTGAGATCCCTTCATACGGTGTGATATCAAACCGTAAAGCACAAAAATCTCCATTGTGCGCCACAAACCTCGAGTGTTCCGCAAACGAATTCGTTGGGTCCAGAAACCTCGTCCGTTCCACCCCATAAAGCTGTGCCGCCCTCAATTTCCTCGCCTTTAACGCTGCTAGCGTCTGTCTTCTCTCTTCTAGGTCTGTCCCCAGATAAATCCACATCTCGAATGGAACATGTTGCTGTACACTCTACACAACGATAAAAATTATCATAAAATCATCAAAAGTGATCAGAATATGCTCTAAAAAATTGGAAACCTGGTAAATAAAGACTCAGCAGTTCGTACCACGTAGCCAGAGAGCGCCGATTGGATGTGTACCAGTGACAATTGTTGATATTGTGTAGCTCCTTCCAAAAATTCAGTGGAAAGTTCCTTTTGCACACTGGAGCGTTCCTTTTCGACTTCTGCAGAGTTAATTGCCGCTTGTCGCTTAAGTTGCTTTAATTGAGTCTGTAAAACGTCCAGTTCTTTGAGTAAAAACGCTTTTTCCTCTTTGCCGACCATGTACGTGTTTTTTTTTATTCTTCTGGAATTGGTGGGTCTTTTGTTGGGTGGGTCAGACTGGGTGATTGACGTCTCTGGGTCGCTCATGACGACGTCGTGGTCTTGCACTTGACTGGGGGACGTCGCGGACTCCGTGTCGCTTGTGTCGTCATGCTGAAAAGGAGATGCCATTGTAGCAGAGACTGTGAGTTCAGACTGAGTCGAATTAAAGTTTTTGGGGGACATTATAAATAACCCAAACATATGATCGGGTGATTTGATGAAGTGTGAAATGCGCGTACCGGTAGTCAACTATTTTGAAAGTCTCGCTTTCAAACCCCAGACAATTCCGGCATGTTACATGCATAATAAAACGCCGCAATCGAACCAAACCGTGTTTTTGCATGTACCTCCTCCATAAACACCATTATCTTATAACTTAGACAGAAAGCCTATTTTCTCTCTAGGATGCTTGCCTCGCAGCTCAAGTACCAAATCCTTGTCGTTGTTATTGTTGTTGCTGTTGTCTTTAGTATAGTTTACACTGGCAACCATGATTATGTATCCAGCAAGTTCTTTCACTTAGTTGCGTCTGGGAGGTGAAGTTCACTGGGACGGAGACAGAGATTACGCCCGTCTTGAACATACATAATATACAGTAAGTGTGTCGTGCCAAGGCTCGTGCGTTCACCGTAAGGGGTCGACGTCAGACTTCTGGGTCATTTCGCAATTTCCTGCCGAGTATCCACCGCGCCAATTCAACAACAAGCCCAAGCATGCGATTTTACTTCGCTCCGTTTCTAGCAGCCTTATTTGTTTGTGGCTACGACGCCATGCCAATCTCAGAGACGAATACTTCGAAGACTCTCAAGCTTGACAAGCGAGACTGTGCCCCTCCTGGTGTGCCCAGCGAACCATGTGAAGCATGGCTGGGGGACACCCCAGGTCACGGCAACTAGCTGCAGACATACTCTGCAATCCTGATGAACCATCCAAAACACACGCTGAAGCTGACATCGGGTTTGATAAAGTCGGCGCTAGATTGTCTTGCAATGAAATGCGAAGTTCATGAAAACAATTCCGTGAAAGTTATTCGTGCTCTGTAAATTGTTTGTGTTGACTGGGGTGACTCCATTCCCGAGACGCTGGGACAGATTCAGAAAAATTAAAACGGTAAAGTTTTCCCAGCAGCGGTGTCAAGTGGGCGATTTTCGACGAGACACCAATATATTTTTTGTTTTGTTTTCAGAGGGTGTGGGTGAAACAAGGTGTGGAGCTCTACCTAAAGGCTTTCTTTGGTGTGTGTTATGTTGTTCGTCTAGTGGCCGTCCTGGATGGTATAAATGCTCTTGCACTGCCTTGAGCATGACGTCTCCCACTGTGCGATCCCTTCCCGAAGCTCGTGAACAACTTGGGCCCCAAAACAAATATTCCACTACCACCCCAAGTCTTGGGGTGGTAGCGGAATATTTTTTATTTTTTATTTCTTTTGTGAAGATTGACGTGTCCACAGCGCGTAAGTACAATGAGAATCTCTTGGTGGCTTGATCCATCAGGGTATATCCGTATTTTTTATTTGTTTTGTGAAGCTTGACGTGTCCACAGCGCGTAAGTACAATGAGAAGCTCTTGGTGGCTTGATCCATCAGGGTGTTTTCCACATGAGAGTTCATCCGTACTACAATAGTGACGTCGAGACGAAGACGATGATCGGAAAGGTATGGGAAGAGATCATCCTGTTCCACGAAATTCTCTGTGAAGACTCCCAGGGCTCGCTTATCTCCGAACTCTGCGTTGACTTCTTCGAGCTGTGAGCTGACAATGTTGTTGTTCTCCATCTGCGTGCCGCTCGAGAGATACAAGACAAAGCGACACTGCTTGGTATCTGGATCTGGAGCTGCCGTCATCTTCTCTTATCGTGACATCCCCCAGCGCTTCCGTCGCTCGAATCTCCATGTTCGAGTAGTAAAGCTTCAACGCGTCGTACACTTCCTTCACAGGATGGATGCCTTCAAAAGGTCCGATATCGAACAGCAGTGCACAGTAATCTCCACCAGGATCAAGAAGTCGCAAAATATCTGTGTGTGGGCTTGTGGGGTCCACGAACAGTTCGCGCTCAGCAAGATACTCAAGCGCCTGTTGTGTCACCTTCGGCTTTATCTCCTTTAATTACCCTCCACCCACCATCATGATCAATGCCTAGACGTATCTTCAGCAACTCGGGTAAGTGATCCTGTGCACACTGAAAATTTACTGATAAGTTTTCATGTACGCAATAAAATCAGCATCAACGAACTAACATCTATCGCTGCATTTATGAGGAACTCCGTCCCCAGCGTCTTCTTCAGTATCAAATGTGTCACACAATTGCTTCTTCTCCTTCATCTGTAACTTCCTGAGCTCAGTTTGCAACTTGTTGATTTCATCCAGCAGGGCCATTTTCTCTTGCTGCACATACAAAATCAGTTCGTTTTTTTTTTAATCGTTCTATCAAACAGTTTACCTTTCGTCTCGTGTGTGTAGGCGTCCGACAACGTTTCTTGTTGCTTGTATGAGGTTTTTCATCCTCTTCATGACCTTTTTCAGCCGTCGAATTCGACTTATGAGGTGGGGGGGCCGTTGTTTGGGTGTTTATCCCTTCGTTCTCGCCATTAAAGAAAGTTGCCATCTCAATACTCCCAGTAACAGTCTTGATGGTTTGGTGTTTCGATCTTCTGGACCTCTCAGATCAAAGATCGTTCATCAAGTGTCTTTGATGTGATGAATGGCCATCACTTTCAGTCAGGTTTATTGGGTTTTATGAGTGGTACAGGTCACTCGGTGGCCGAGCCTGACCTGTAGACCATTTCTCGCACGGCGTCGAGCTTAACGTCTCCCCAATGGGAACTTTTCTCTCGGATCTCGTGGAGAATATCAGGAGATAACAGCAATTTGGGTTTGTGGATCTTGCAATGTGCCCAGCGTTGCATCACCACAATCGATCGATCTTCTTCAACGCCTTTGTCATTTTTGACCTTCTTGAAATGAGACCGCACTTGAGTCACAACGGTTGCATCCTGTCGAACACGCTTTTCTGGGAAGTACGGATACAGATCGTCTTGGTCCACGAAATCTTCAGTGAAAATCCCAACTGCTCCACCATCGCCGAATTCGTCATCAGACTCTCTGAACTCGGAGCAAATGATGCTGTTCATCTCAAGCAACGGTCCACTTGACAGATAAGAGACGAAGCGGCACTGTGAAATCCCTGGCTCCGAGCTACCGTCATCTTCTCGAATTGTAATATCTCCTAGACTCTCAGTAACGCGAATCTCCATGTTGGAAAAGTAATGATGCAGTGCGTCAAACACAAGTTTGACAGAGGTGACCCCCTCGAATGGTACGACGTCGTAGATCTGACCACAATAGCAACCACCTTGCTCCACAAAACGCGTCGCGTACGAGAATGCACTTGTGTCAACAACAAAGCGTCCTCTCTCTTTCAGGTAAAATTGTGCCGCGCGTAGTTTTAAAGGCTTCATCTCCATCAAAGTCTTCCATCGAGCTTCCAAGTTGGTTCCGAGACGGATACTCGTAGTATGTGGAGCACCAGACTGCGTCATCTATTACAACAAAATCATCAGTTACGGATAATAGCAGTAAAAAACTTAATGCCACACCTTACCGTTAACCTGGACAAAGCGGACTGCACGTTGACAAGTGACGCTTGCTGTTGCAATACTGCCTCCTGAATAAAACCCGTTTCCAGCATGTCTTGCTTTAATTCCGAGCGTTTAACTGAAGTTTCAACTGTTGCATTCTTCTGCAATGCAGCAATTTCAGCTTGCAACGTCTTCACTTGCTCTTCCAGTTCCTCAATTTCCTCCTAAGCGGTACCACCCACACGTTAAAGTCTCCGTTACAGTTTTTATGTACATATATCAACACATTTATTGCACCTTCCGTCTAGTTCCAGTGGCTTTGCGCTTGCGTCTTAGCTTCAGTGTGTTCTTCTTGTTGCTAGTAGCATAAGAAGCGCTCTTATCTGCCATCGATGTTATTGCTGGTGGTGGTACAGTTGATCTAGAGTGATTGTGCAAGTGCAGAATGCATGTGAACTGGACGTATTTTCAATCACCCATAAAACCCACATTTCATCCCGTAAACATCCCACTTCCTATTATTACGCTCTGGGTCTTCATGACAGTTGACAATGAGAGGTGAGACCAAGAAGCGCAAATATACCTATGTGAAGCGGAAGGAGGAGCACGACGCGTTGCAAGACCAAATTCGAGCTTTAGAGCGGCAATTAGCTGAGTTAAGGGTGAAAAATGACGGAGGAGCGACCCAACTCCGACAACTTTATGCTTCTGTGGGTCTTAATGTGGCAATGAAAAATGTCATACTGCAACAACAATTAAAAGTTGCAACGGCACAAAGTCTCATGAGTCAATGGCTTCAGAACCAGTCGAGCAATCCTATGAATATTTCTATTCATTTGGGTCAAGAATGGACCGAAAGACGGGAAACACTTGTGAATATGAAGGATGAACGACTCGCTCGAGGATTTCGCTATGTCATAGCGCGTTGCCAACATTTGGATGCACTGAAGCCACATTTATCAGAAGAAAAGTTCGAAGATGCAAATGGAGATTTCTGCTGTGTTCGTAACGAGGTGATTCCGTTTCTTGGTGTACAGTCGATGAAAAAAGTGTTTGATGCAGTCAAGTTCACGCTCAACACGTTGGAGATCAGTATTTCCGAGCAATTGGGACATATTACAGTTCGAGACGACTACGATGCTGTTGAAGCTGATAGTTTTATCTGCAATTATCGATTAACATCGGGGATTGACAGTGGAGTGACGACGGAGTTGAACGCAGTGGCATTCGGTCAATTGGTGGAAAATTCAAGTGTGGTTAGTAAAGAACCTTACGCTGTGTTGGCTATCGACAGTGTGGACCAAGACGACTTACATCCGTATCATCCGTACGAATGTGTTCGCAAGGTACTTAACGGGACTGTAGTGTTGATTGCAGTGCCTCGCAAGAGAAAAAGTTGTTCAAGCAAGAGTTTTGAAGAAGTTACTAAGAAAGAGCTGGCAGTGGATGGCGATGGCAAGCTCGAAAACGCCGAGTTAGAGATTGTTATGCTGAGAAGTTTCTTCGTCAAGACTT
The DNA here is from genome assembly GCA_014706135.1 of Phytophthora tubulina. Classification (NCBI taxonomy): domain Eukaryota; phylum Oomycota; class Peronosporomycetes; order Peronosporales; family Peronosporaceae; genus Phytophthora; species Phytophthora tubulina. Next base: position 880,629 of record JACBOY010000135.1, on the reverse strand, counting down.
GCCGCCTGGAGTTTGAGGTGTCCGAGGCCGTCACGCAGGAACTGAAAGACAATACCACTCGCTGGGGTGACATTGTTCTCCAAGCAGTCAAAAGAATTATCTACGCGTAGTGATGGAGATCAAGCTCATGGTTATTGCAAATTTAATAAATACACCGCCGAGATCGGACTTGGAATGGGGCTCCAGCATCTTCAATGTATCGCATCGTGTTTCTACAAGCCGAAACTCCCCCTCGAAAGGGAGTCGTGTGGATACTAGCGTTCTTTTTAGGGGAAATACCATAACTCCATCAGGCTTCCAAACATATAAGGTTAGTTTTGCTCTTGCATGCGTTTGTATTGAGCAGCGTCCAACCGGTTGGCTTCTCTTAGAAAATCTCCCCTGATCGCTGTCTTGATAAGCAATTGGTTCTGCAGCAGCTTTGCCCGCCCACAATCATGCCGACAACATAATCCGCCAACTCGAGTCCATACAATTGAAAGCAGTCTGACTGCATTTTCCACTTTACGAAAACGATGCAGGAACCGCCTCCAATTAAGAAGCGCAAGGCGACGTACTTGCGTCGCAAGGAAGAGAATGACGCTCTGCAGACTCAAGTGCTAGAGTTACAGCATCAACTTGCGAGGTTGCAAGCAAGAATCAACGGTGATGCAGTCCAGAAACAACAACTGTACCAGGCGGTGGGGCTCAATTTCGCAGTAAAAGACGCTGTGGAACAGCAGCAACTCGATGTGGCTACGTCGCAGTGTGTGATGAGCGAATGGCTTCGGAACCAACCAACTAACCCCAGGATTCATCTTGGACGAGACTGGACTGCAAGGCGTGATACATTATTGAAGATGAAGGACGAACTACTCGCTCAAGGTTTTCACTACGTCACAGCACGTTGCCAACATCTCGAGCCATTGAAGCGACACTTATCGGAGGAACGATTCGAAGACGCCAATGGAGATTTTTGCTGCGTCCGCAACGAAGTGATCCCATTCCCAGGAGTTCACTCAATGCATGACGTCTTTGAGGCGCTGAAGTTCACAATGGAGACATTGGAGATCAGCATTTCAGAGCAATTGGGGCATTTGACAATCCGTGATGACTACGATACAGTAGACACCAATGCCTTCATCTCGAATTATCGACTACAGTCTTCGATCGACAGTGGCGTTACTACAGAACTCAATGTGGTTGCTTTTGGACAACAACTAGAAAGTCGTGAGGAATTCGGGGGACAACCATGCACTGTGGTGGCGATCGATAGCGTGGATCAAGATGATTTACATCCATATCACCCGAACAAATGTGCCCGTAAAATGATCAACGGGTCCATCGTGCTGGTTCCAGTACGGCAAAAAGGCACAAAAGGTGATACCGAGACTGGCGAAGTAGTGATCGTAATGATGCGTTCCTTCTTCGCCAAAACGTGCCGCCCTCAATTTGAAGTCTCTGAATCTGTTTTACAGGAACTTCAAGATAATGTTACTCGTTGGGGTGATGTAGTTATCCAAAATGTCCGCAGGATGATCTACACACAAAATTTATAGTTCATAATCATCGTTGCTGTGCCTCATTCATTCCATACACGTTGACGCGCCAAGGGGAAAACGGATGGTGTATTCGAGGGCTACTTATCTTATCGCAGAGACGTTATCGCCACTTTTATCCAGACACAACTCAATCTGCGGAATCGATGGCGAAGCAGACACAAGTTACTAACAAGAAACGCAAAAAAGCCACGTATTTACGACGCAAAGAAGAGCATGACACACTAACGGAGCAAGTCTCAGCGCTTGAGAAACAACTTGCTGAAGTTCAAGTACAGCAAGATAGTGGAGTTATGGGGAGACTTGAACTTTTGCAGTTTTCAACTGAAAGAAATGCTGGAAGACGCGATGGAGAAGAACTCGATTCGAGTGGCGACAACTCAAAGTTTAATGTCCGAATGGATGCAGAACTTGTCCGGGAATCCCATGGGCGTACACATTCACCTTTCACGTGAGTGGACGGAAAGACGTGACTCCTTATTTGAAGTGAAGGACGAGCGTCTTGCACGAGGATTTCGTTACGTCTCAGCACGTTGTCAGCATTTATCCCATTGAAGTCTCGCAAGTCTGAAGAACATTTTGAAGATGCTAATGGAGATTTTTGTTGTGCTTTGACTGAGGTGATCCCATTCCCCGGTGTTCAGTCAATGCGTACAGTCTTCGATACGATCAAATTCGGCGTGAATACATTGGAGATCAGCATTTCGGAGGAGTCAGGAGACATTACAGTTCGGGAAGACTACGACACAGTGGATGCAGACTCGTTCGTTTCCAACTACAGACTGACATCTAAGAACAACGGGGTGACTACAGAGCTCAACACGGTGGCATCTGGTCAGTATTTTGAAAACAGCAAAACTTTGGACGGAAAGCCCTACGCGGTGATTGCGTTCGACAGCGTAAATCAAGATGATCTGCACCCGTATCACCCGCAAAATTGCGTCAGGAAGGACATCAATGGTACGATTGTAGCGATTCCTATTACACGCAAGAAAGTGTCGGCTGAAAAATCAGTAGACAGAGCCAGTAAGGGTGAGGAAAGCGATGAAGACGAGGTTGTGATCGTTATACTGCGCTCCTTCTTCTTTCGGACCCACCGTCCCCAATTCGAAGTTTCGGAGGCATTTTTGCAGGGACTTCGAAGCAATGTTACACGCTGGGGTGAGATCTACATACAAGAGCTCCGTAGAATGCTTCACTCGTAGCATCAATGGACTACCACACAGTTTTGGACGGGACTTCTCCCTGTAAGAGTCCCCCTAATCTTTGAGAATACACCGGAATTCCGAATCAATCTTTTAGTTTCACTAAAAACAATCATGATAACTATCTTGTTTGTTTGACTTGCTCACTGGGCGTAGATTAATCTGCGGACAGATTGGATCACCACGTCGCCCCAACGAGTGACATGCTCTTGTAGCTCCTCCAGAATATCTTCGGAGACATCAAATTGCGGACGGCAAGTCTTGACGAAGAGTGAGCGAAGCATAGAGACGGTGATTTCGTCCTCTTCATCTGCTGCGTCAGTATCTGAACGCTCTTGGTTCGTTGTCCAGGCCTCCTTCTCCGACGAATTACCACTTTTCTTGCATTTTACAGGAACGAGCACAACTGTCCCACAGATCATTTTTCGCACGTGTTTCTGCGGGTTGAACGGGTGCAAGTCGTCTTGATCCACACTATCAAAAGCAATTACGACATACGGCTGCCCTCCGAACTCATTGCTATGTTCAAAATACTGGCTGATTGTTACGGCTTTCAGCTCAGTGGTGACACCACTGTTGGTCCCGGAGATCAGGCGATAGTTGGAAATGAGATCGACAGCGTCGTAGTCGTCTCGAACCGTGATATGGCCTAACTGCTCCGAGATACTGATCTCGAACGTGTTGATGGTGAACTGGAGTGCCTCAAATAGGGTGCGCATCGACACACCTGGAAACGGGATCACTTCGTTGCGGATACTGCAAAAGTCTCCGTTGGTGTCTTCGAATCGTTGTTCCGAGAGGTGCGGCTTGAGGGCGTCTAAATGATGAGAACGCGCAATGACGTAGTGGAAGCCTTGTGAAAGTCGCTCGTCCTTCATTTTCAACAGCGTTTCACGTCTTTGTGTCCATTCTCGACCGAGTTGAATCCGCATGCCCATGGGGTTGGTTGACTGGTTCTGGAGCCACTGATCTAACATACTCTGCGTTATTGCCACACCGAATTGTTGTTCTGTCATAGCCTTTTTAAGCTCGACGTTGAGTCCGATCGACGCGTACATTTGTCTCTGAACAGCTTCTCCATTCACTTTCTCTTGGAGATGGTCCAACTGCTGCTGCAGCTCCCGCAACTGTCTTTGCAATACCTCGCTCTCTTCCTTCCGGCGAACATACGTGGGGACTCTGCGCTCCTTCGGAACGGAAACCTTCCTCGTCATCGCGAGTGTGGTCGGTAGAGATTGTTGGGTTCCACTCGATTTGACCTCCGTGTCATCTGGTTTTGCATTATCGTCGATAGAAGTCTCTACCAGCAATCTATTTTTCAACAGAAGCACTCCAGTATAATAACTGTCGTCTCATAGCTTCTGCAGCAAGGCAACCTCAGATATCTGGCGCGGGGGCATCGTAATGCGTTGGGGGCACTGCAAATTCGCAAATGAGCTGGTGACCAATGCACATTAGAGCTATCGAGCGCATGTGCTCTTGCAGGAGTAGAATGTATTGATACCGTTTGTGGACTGTAGTTTTACGTTAAACATTTTTGTTTGTGCATTCGGTGGGCATTGAAGTTAGTGGTCTCTGTTGTGGTGGCCCACTGTGCTACAAGGCGATTGTGTATCGTAACCAGATAGATACCGAGGTAGCAGTCAAGAGGTCTACTGAGTAGCTGTTTCTCATCGTCCGTATTCCACGGGACCTCCTCCGCATAGCGATTTATGTGAAGATGGCGAGTCGAGCTCCGCCAACGCACACAACGGCGTCAACGCTGAGAGCGTTGATTGCATCTAGATTCCGAGTCCGATGAGCCAGCAGCTTGTGTGCCGCTGGCCTGTTAGGCCGTTAAGCCGTTAGGTGTTTTATACTCTACATGTCTAACTGAGAGAGGGGTTTTCACCGCAAGGTTTCCCCTCTCAATCCCAAACTTACTTCTCGTTCAATCTGCCTAGTGCCACACCAAAATAATTTAGATTGCCACACACTCGAGGTGGGTGCTTTACTTTGGTATTCGCTCGATACTTATCATACGTTTGTGTCTGCACTCTCAATCCATAGCTGCATCGCTGCAGGCGTTAAGCCACAGTGGTAAGAGTCCACAGGAACGCAATTCTGACTAAAAAAAACTGTTTACTCTTATGCTCAAAACTAACCCCAGTCACGACTTTTGGTAGGACAAACGGAAGGACAAAAACTAAATATCTTGGATTTTGTATACTTGCTGAGATTTTTTGTCCTAGGCTAGGACAAAAATACTGATACACTATAGTAATATCGAGTATAATGTGATTTTGTCCTAGCATTTGTCCTACCAAAAGTCGTGACTGGGGTTTTAACCGTTTTAAAAAAGATTAACATTTAAAAATTACGTTCGAATGGCTAGAAACGTAAATTATGCATTCCTCATTCAATACAAGACTTGACCTGCAATAACGAATAGATGGGGGAAAAATCTAGTGAATGTTTGGCACTAGAAATCGCATATTTCACATCTTGCCGACCGAACTACTGTGGTGCCTGCTTGTAGACGCCGTCGTAGGCATCGTCCGTGCCTAGTAGACCTCGCAGATAGTTCGTTGGGATCGTGAGATTGAACTTGTGAATTTTAGCCACACACGACTTGTCCATTTTCTTCAGGTCGCCACCGTTGCCCACGTACGATACGAGCAGCTTCGTTCCGCAAGTTTCACTGTTCGGGTCGCCTGCAACCATTTGTGTTGACGAAGTGATACCGTGCGGGGCGTAGTCGAACGAGATCAACTCCTTGTTGTCACCTTTCAGCGCTTGCAGAAGAGCTTCAGCGTACTTGTGGTGAGTCTGAGGGTCGAGTTTACCACTCAGCAGAAGAACACTAGCCTGGCTTGGAATGACGGCGGACTTGTTCCAGTACTGGTCGCGCTCATACATGATGGGGCTTGCATCGTAGTTGCTGATGCCGAACTCAGCACACGACGTCGATTTCTCCTTCGAGAACGCGCAGTATACAGGATCCATCGGGTACGTCGGGTCATCGGAAACCTTGGCGTTGGTGAATCGCGCCCTCATCACTTCCTTGGATGGCGTAGGAATTTCCCACATCTCAGAAAACACGATAAGGTAGAAGAGTAAATTCGACACATACGCTTCGTCTTCGCTTGTACCACCGAGAACGTTTGAACGAAGCGATGTGACGAATTTCGTCAGAACGTTGATGTCCTTCGACGCGCAGCGGTTGAGTCGATACACAAGTGGTGGGATCAATGTTCTCATGTACGAATCCTTGAGAAGTGTACCCAGAGTAAATCGTAAAGCAGACGACGGCAGACCGTCGAGTCCTTTCGACTTGACGTTGCTGATAAGAGCTGCACAAGTTGAGTTGGGGTTCTTGTCGAACTGGTCGATGAGGTCTTGGACAGTTTCGTTGAGTTGCTTGGACTCAAAATGGATCTTGCAACTGTTGTCTTCGTCACAAAGTGCGAAAAAATCGTCTCCAATCTCCCCAAAATTCGTATCCCAGTCCGAATAATATGCAGCTTGAGATCCCGATGCAGTAGAAACACTGTCGAGAACGTATCCAGTCACTTCGGGCGGAGCCAAATGGATAAGACGTTCCACCAACATCGTGCCGTAGCTGATGCCGTAGACAATAGTATTCGCACCATTCGTATACTTGGAGATGAAAGTTGTGAGATCAGTGGCTGCGCTCGTCACAGAAAACGCTGCAAAGTCACCGCCGTAGTTGAACAGCAGATCTCGCGCACATGTGGGGACTTCAGCCGCAATGAGATCGTCTCCCCATGGAGTCCCTGTGGTGGTCACCTGCGCCGCTACACAATTAAACAGGGTGCTGCGTCCGGTTCCGCGGTGGTCCATCGTGTACACGTTTACAGCCCCTTCAAGTTGTTGGTGGAGGTCAACCATACTGCTTTCCACTGCAGCATAACGACAAATTCGTTAGGGAAAACTGTGGAGATACGAATATAGAGGAATTGAGACCACTCAGTTGACGAGTATCCTGGACCACCTTGGATCAGCCAGACGTTCGAAGCAGTCTCTGGGTTTCCTGCCGTGGCTTGCAAGCGCTTCACGAAAATGTCAACTTTCGTCGACTCCACGTTGTCGGGAGTCTCGCAGATACCCGGGTAGCACAAAGGTGCGACATACACAGCGCATTCTGCGTCTTGTCCTGGCGAGGGTCCTTCATCGGCGAAAGTATAGTCGTAGCACGGGTACCAGCCATTCAAGTCGGACTTCGACGTAGCATTGGGCTCTGCTGAGGTTTGGGTGGCTACCATTGCCATCGCAATGGCATGATAAAGTTGCATTACCGATATGACTTGCAGTGCTGTGTTGGAAGTTGTCGGTTGCCAGGGAATTTGTAAATGCGGGTGATCCTGCTCAGCGAACTCATCTGGCTGAACGGGGTTTACCCCGACGGTTTAGAATTGTACTGTCGCCGTATGTGGCTCGGGAGTGCCACCCGTTCTGTTGTCATGACAAGAACACGTTGTTGAGATCTGTTGATTCCAGACGATAAGTTTCCTATGATGGTGGCACGCCATGAATGGAGTTCAAGGCTTACTAAGTACAGTACCTATTGTAAAGTCCAAGCCTCGCCTCTCCCTGCATCAAACTCCGGTGCTGCGTAGAGCTTCAATCACCGTTATGCTATCATTGTCATCAGACTTGTTTGAACGGGTTGAACACCCGACATCATTTGTAGTATCCTGGTACAGTATGTATGGTACCTGCATCAACAATAGATATGTATGTACCTGCATCAACAATAGATCCGCATAATCAAGCTTATCACTCGTGCTCATTTCTGCCAGAACGGATGGAGGCTGCAAGCGCTTACATGTATCCACGTGCATACGAGCGAGCGACAGATATTAATACATGTACATGTATAATACCGTAGGCACCGATTAACTGAGTGCCGCTTCCTGTGTGTTCTCCAATGCTCCATGGCATCCATGGCCAGGTTGTCATCATTGATAGTGACTTTGATTTGAGTCGTCATTGATGACTGCGGCTGCACAAGCATAACGCAACGCTAGATGACAGCAAACGCAGCATAACGCAAAGTCAGGCGAGAGCTGCCCGTCTCACCAGAAAGAGCAAAAGTCTGAAACTTGAGTTAACCGCAACAATATCGTCTTCTTCGAATAGCACAACGCTTCAAGAGGATCGTACAGACCAAAGGAGCAACGGAGCCCTATACAAAATGCCGCATAGGCTCTTGCTTCAATGACAGCAACGCGGGCTGGTGGACGTTCGATGATTGGCTGAACACATGATTGTGGCAGTCGAAGATTACCACAGTGCAACTTCCGGGAAAGTTCCATTTGGATCCTTAAAGGCTTCGGGTCCCGTTCACCTCACAGTTCAATTCGTCCACAATGGCAAACTCCCCTTCGACTGTGACTGTGGCAGCGCAATTCCCGGTGCAATGTATGGACGAAACCTCACTTCAAAGCCTCAAGCCACCCGTGCCGCTCGGCCCACTGGACCAGCGCTCGCTGCTCGCCATTCCCCTGGCTGTAGTGTTCGTGTACCGTCACGAGACTTTCTCAGCTGAAGAATTGGTCCCAATCGAGCTACTCCAATGTGCATTAAGCCGTCTACTTGACTACTACCCGCACCTAACTGGTCGCATCGTCATCAACCCGAAGGACCAGTCTCCGCAGATTGTACCGCTCGGCGCTGGAGCCAAGTTAGTCTCCGCACAATGCTGCGAACCGCTCAAGGCATTCGAGACTGTTGCAGATGATGACAAGCCTGGGTCTGCACCTCGACTGATCGGTGCAAAGCTGCCGGATGGAGGCAACGCGTTGTTGCCACCCTTTGATCCGACCGAAGCGGGTGCGGCTCACGACGCTATTCTGACGGTACAGCACACGCGCTTCACATGTGGCGGTGTATCTATCGGTCTACGACTTCGCCATATTATTTGTGACGCCGCCGGATTCTTCCAGCTTGCTCGCGACCTGGCAGAGTTGTATCGAGGCTTTCGTGCCCCATTACCTGAAGTAAAACTCTCCAGTTCTCCCCCTGATATTCGCTCATACTTATCAGACGTACGAATGTCAGCTGAGGAGCGACAAGCAGCGCTCAAGATCCAGCCAACGTTATTTGAGCTGGCACCTGAGGTTCCGACAAGTGGTAATTCTGGTGGGTCATCAAGTCTTCCGCCTCCCGTCATTGGCCGTATTCTGCGATTTTATTCGAGCGAGCTCGATGGTATCAAGGCTGAGGCCAATGCTGGCAATACCGGTCCCTTATTCTCGATGTTCTGTGCTCTAACGGCACATTTATGGCGGAGCATCTATCGCGCACGTGTACGGCTATATGAAAACCAGGGAATGACTTCAAGCGAAGGAGCACTGAAGGTGCCACGCCAGTTCTTAGCATCACTTGACTTGCGCAGTCGAAACCAGCTAGACATTTCACCACGGTACTTCCCCAACTGCGTGCTATGTCCAGTGTTTTCGCTATCTGCCACAGAGTTACTGGATACTCCATTGTCCACTATCGCTGGTGCAGTGTACGATGGTGTTCAACCAATTGATCCAGCAGAAGTGCAGCAAAATCTCCGATGGCTGGCCGCACAACCAGACAAGCAGCGTGTACGGCTTCGATACCGCTACGACGAAGGTGGTGTCATGGTGAGCCAATGGAACAAGTTTGGCATGTACCGAGGCACCGAACTTGACGTTCCACCAGCGCTGGTAGCACAGCCTTTTACACCCATCTCGCTCGTTGACGGCTTGATCTACTTTATGGCCACGGAGGACCAGCTGAGCCAGTCTGAAGTTTCAACTGGGATTACAACAGGGAGTATCGATGTTAGTCTGGCACTTAGTGAACCTGTCTGGCAAATATTGGACCAAGACACACGCTTTCGTCAGTATCGCGGGTGCTGAGCTGATGTGTATTATCGTGTAGGGTAAATTCTCACAAGTGCAATTTGAAGCTGCTATGAGTTTTTACTGCTACAATTGGTTGCCAGCAGGATCATGACTACTATGAGCTCAAGCTCGCGTTGTAGACGCCATCGTAAGCATCGTCCGTGCTTAGTAGACCGGTAACGTAGAAACTCGGCGTTGTTACATTGAACGATGGCATCGCATCCACGCACGACTTGTCCAAGCGCTCGAGATCACCACCAGCGCGCACATAGGATGCAAGGAGCTTCCTTCCACAGGTCTCACTCCATGGATCACCCGCGATCATTTGCGTCGTTGCCACCGTGACATGAGAGGCATAGTCGAAGGTGATAAGTTCTTTCTTGTCGCCATCGAGTACATCGAACAAGAACTCGGCGTATTTGTGCGGTGTCTGACAGTCTAGTTTGCCATTCAACAGCAGAACACTAGCATTGCTAGGAATTGTAGCCGTCTTGTTCCAGTATTGATCACGTTTGTAGATAATACCGTTGGCGTCATAGTTTCCAAAACCGAGTTCGTCGCATGCCGCCGATTTTTCTTTCGAGAAGGCACAATACAGCGAAGTCGTCGGATACATCCTTTCGTCCGACATCAAAGCATCCGTGAATTGCTTTTTCATCTCGGACATCGATGGGGACGGTGTATCCCACATTTCGGAGAGTGTGATGAGGTAGAAGAGCAGCGACGAATAAAAGGCGTCATCTTGCGTTGGGGCGAGATTCTCGTTCAAACTCGAGACAAATTGGGTCAGAACGTCGACATCGTCGCGTGAACAGCGATTCAGTCTGTAGACAACCGGAGGGATGAATGTACGCAGGTATGAATTCTTGAGTAGAGTACCCAGTGTAAGTCGGAGAGCGAACGATGGTGGATCTGCGTCACTCTGCTCTGTCTTCACGTTCTTGATTAACGTCGCACAAGTCGAGTTTGGATCATTGTCGAACTGCTGGAATAGACTATGAATTGTTCCATTGAGACCAACAGACTCGAATCGGGTCTTGACCACGTTGTCCTCTTCACACAACGATAGAAAAGAATTGGTAACCTCATCAAAGTTGGTAGCCCATTCCGACAAATACAAACGCTTGTCAGCAGGGTTCCCCGAGGTCGCTGCGATGCTGTCCAGGATATATCCAGTCACCTGTGGTGGGGCGAGATGCATGAGGCGTTCTAGCAACATCGTGCCGCAGCTCACTCCGTACAAAATAGTACTCGCGCCATTCGTAAACTTGGACATGAACGTTGCCAGGTCTGTAGCAGCAGTCGTCACCGAGAACGATGCCAGGTTGCCGTATTTGTTTTGCAGTTCTTGGGCGCACGCAGGAACCTCCGACGGATCGATTGTCTTCCCCCAGCGAGATCCTGTGGTGGTGACCTGAGCTGCTACGCAGTCGAGCAAAGTGCTGCGACCCGTGCCGCGGTGGTCCATGGTATACACATTTACCGCTCCTTCTAGCTGCTGGTGCAGAGCCATCATATCTACTTCCACTACGGACACGGAAGCGTATCGTAAGTATACAATTCACAATATTTACGCGGTTAGAGGCACTTTCTTATAGTAGACGAGTAACCAGGTCCTCCTTGAAGCAACCACACATTTGAAGCAGTCTCGGGATTACCAGCCGTGGCTGGCAAGCGCTTGAAGAAGATATCAACCTTCGTGTTCACATTGTCTGGAGTCTCACAGATGCCAGGATAACACAATGGCGCCTTAAACAATGCACACTCGGCCTCTTGACCTGTAGAGCTTCCCGCATCTGAGAAGGTGTAGTCGACACAAGGGTACCAGCCGTTCAACTCGGAAGAATTGGATGCTGCTGAGGCTTGGGCGACTAGCACTGCTAGTGTGGCGACTAAGTGAAGCCACATTCGAGTCCACGAACACGTTGCGAGGTTTGAAAGTTGGTCGATGCGAGAAAATTCGGAAATGCCGTTGCATGTTGTGCTTTACTTGCGTAACTACAGTCGCTGCAACAACCTGATCACCACTTGACCTCAAAGTTGACGAGCTAAAAAGTCGTAGGCACCTTGCGGTGGCAATGTGACTAAGCACATCCACTCACTTACAAATTACTTCAAGTAATTAGCTGATGGAATCTTGTCACTGGCAAAGCACCACATCTTGGGAAAAACATTCGGTATAAGGCTATCGCTCTGTTCTCCGTAAGGAATGTTTTTACTTTTTTTCTTGAACCTTGTAGGATCAGGACCATCCACACTGTGCCTCGCAACGAAAAAGTGTGCCGCTCAACTGGTAGAGCACTCCGAACTACATGTACGTAGTATAATACGTGTAGTAGGCGAAAGTATACATTCGTTTTTCACACAGACTCAACATCTGGATTTTCACACACACCTCGTCCGCAGATTTTTTAAGATTATATTTTAAATAAAGCATCAGAGCCAGTCTGCGTAATTGTAAGCATTCTCAATCGATGACCGCTACAACAACCTGAATAACGTCGTGTTGACATTCCTGCCACTAGGTAGTTGCAAATCCTGCCATTGACGAAGTAGCCGAAATAAATCGTGACAGCCAATATGGAGGGAAGAGATACTCGGTAAGCGTGGTTGAAGCAGAGCTCACCCTGAACGCAATCGGCATTTACCGCGAAAAAAAAAAACGAAATAAATCGTGAACTTGCACATAAATCTTTGTAGGAAAAAATACCGGATACTCGAAATTTCCAGCAATCAGTCAGTGGGGCAAATTGTCGTGTTTGTGGTCTCATCAGGGCGAGGCGAGGTGGCAAAACTAAGAAGAAAATCTAAGAATAAGCTAAACTACGGCCTTGGTCCCTACTTCCTGATTGGGAAACCGAGGGGTTTCCTAACTGCTCTTGAAACCTCTGCAAGATCTCACGTGCTCTTAGAAACCATCCACGTTGCAAAATGCGCGACAGCTTACCATCCACGATGACGGCGGAAGTTTGCGTCCTTATCTAGAATCGCCCAGACTGGTTCATTGAGCGCCAGACTAACGTCTATACTGCCAGTCGTGATCTCAGTATAGCTCACGGTCGGGTGTAGTTGATCTTCCGTGCCCATGAAGTACACTAGACCATCATACAGCGAGGGGTGTGTGAACGGCTGAGTCACAAGTGCCGGCGATACATCAAACCTAGCGCCCCGGTACATATCGAACTTGCTCCATTGAGTCACAAACACCCCTTCCTGGCTGTAGTCGTAACAAGGCTGGACTCGACGCTTGTCAGGTTGTGCGGCTATCCATTGAAGTGCCTTCAGCATTTCTTCTGGGTCTTGCGGCTGAACACCATCTCGAATCAAATCAGCGAGGGAAGATAGTGGAGCATCCAGCACTCGGGCAGCGGGAACCGATAAAACGGGCGAGAACACCGCATTCGGAAAGTATCGAGAGGGCATGTTTGCGAGCTGGTTTTGCCTGCGCAAGTTGACCGATAGCAGGATCTGAGACGGCAGCTGAATTTCTGCGTTGACCCTCGCTTTCACACGTGCACAGTGTATACTTTGCCAAATGTGAGCAGCTAAGGCGCAGAAGGTAGACAGCGGTTGACCCTCGTTGTTCGTGTTAGCATTAGCTTTTAGTGCGGCAAGCTCTTTTGCTGAGAACCGCAGTACTCGGCCGATGACGGGTGGAGAAGCTGGTTTATCCGTCGCACTGTCAGCTTTCTCCAGCTCTGGTGAGAGCTTGAAACTAGTCGGATGAAACTGAAGAGCTTCTTGTCGCTCCTCGGGTGTCATCTCGTTTAACTCCGTCTTGTAGGAGTGGATATGCGGTGATTTCGAGAGCTTCACTCTGCCTTTAACGTCCAGCTGTCCGTTGTCAAAGTCTTGGAAACCTCGATACAGTACAGCGAGGTCGCGCACAAGCTGAAAGAATCCAGACACGTCGCAAATGATGTGTCGAAGACAAAGGCCTATCGCCACTCCACCACATGCAAACCGTGTGTGCTGCACAGCCAGAATCGGATCTCGACTCTGCCCTTCCTCACTCGGATCGAACGGTGATATCAACGCGTTGCCTCCATCAGGTAAATTCGTAACAATCAATCGAGGCTTCGATCCAGGTTCATCATCTTCACCGACCACCTCAAAAGCGTCAAGCGGTTCATTGCATTGCGCCGATATCAACTTCGCCCCTGCACCAAGTTTTTCAATCTGCGGCGTGTTGTCCTCATTCATCACAATTCGACCAGTCAGGTGTGGATGGTAGTCCAACAGCCGTCCCAACGCTTGTCGAAGGCGATTAATTGGAATTAATTCTCCACTCGCAGCTTTCTCCTGCCGGTAGACGAAAACAACCGTTATCGGTGTGAAGTTCTGCGTGATGTGGTCCAACGGTCCAAGAGGCACAGGCGACTCCAAACTCCCAATTGAACTCGCATCCGCACAAAACAACGGAAATTCCTCAATCAACTCCACCTTCGAAGAACCATGCACCATCTTGAAAGCTAAATGCAAAATGACTCTCCTAAAGTTACAGCCATAGTGACCTGGTGCACTTCACCATACAGAACAGTCCTGGTATCTTCTTCCCGGTGCTAGTTGACCGACATTTTTATTTCGGAAGTAAGCGAATTTATTTTAAAAAGTGAGACTATATTCCCAAACAAAATGCTTTTTTTAAAACGTTTTGTTTCCTAAATATTTTTTTTATTTGCTTATTTCCAATTTTTGTTTTATCCGGCGATTTGCTCAATTACCCATCAAAACTACGGTAATTGCCTTTTCAGCCCCAAGCACACCGCTGCGCACTGTGCGTCTGTGTGGCCATGACTCATGGCAACTTACTGCGCGCGAAGGTGGCGCCTGAGGCACTGGAGTCCCCCACGCGACTGGTGACAGACGTGGCGACGCAATGGCTAGCGTCAATGGATGAGATGCGGGACGAAGAGGCTGCAGTGGACAAGACATCACCCAAAACAAAGTCTAAAAGTCCCACTGACAGCTTCATTTCACCCAGTGCAGACCCCAGTCCCGTATGCAAAAAGAGAAACTTGAAGGAAGAGCAAATAGATAATTACGAGGAGATGGAGGACACGCAGAAGAAAAGACCCAAACGGAAATACCGCAAGTCCACGATCAATGTGCGCAAGGTGGGGAAGTTGTTTCATGGGTGGAATATTGTGGGGGTTTTATTGATGGGTTGGAATTTTATTGTGTAGGAGGAGAAGGCCCATTTGCTAGAGGAATTGGCGGAGCTACATACGAAGATGGAGGAGATCAAGGCGCGAGCGTTCGCTACGTGTGTGGGCGTCGAAGCAAGGACTCCGAGTGAAATGCAAAGCGCTAATAGGGTGCTGAGACGGGCGATTCAGACGCAACAACTGGAGTGCACCAAGATCCACGCACTCATGTCGGAGCTGCTACCGTGGAAATACGAGGTTTGACGGGTCTTCATTTTTTTTCGTGCGGGTCTTTTTTGACAGAACATTCGAGTGGGCAGTCCTATTCATCGGCCGATTCATTTACAGAAGGACACACACGCACGTCGTGCTACGTTGTTGGCGCTGAAGAGCAAGGTGCTGGAGGAAGGAGCTAAGTTTCTGAATGACCGACGGCCGCGGGTGGACCCGCTGAAGCCCATGCGAGAAGATCACGGCTACGAAGCATCGAACGGGGATTTTTACGCCACGTACATTTCTACGATGCAGTTCGAGAATACAGTGAAACAGGTGTACGACATTCTACTCGGATATTTCAGCAGCATCGAGATAAGCGTATCGGAGAAGCTAGGCAACATCACGATCCGCGAGGACGACGACAACATGGCACCGGGCATCACACAGAACCGACTGGTGTCTACTACTATCGGCGGCCTGCGGATGGAGTCGAATACCGTGTATTTTTCACGATACGAGCCAGGTGACGAAGACGCGGGTCATCAGAACGGGTATGGCATCTTCGTGGCTGACTACGTCGATGACGACGACCTAAATCCTTACCACCCTCACGAACGCATACGTCGTGATTTCACCGCAGTGCTGGAGCTCACATCGTATCCTATCAGACACGGTGTGCGCACCAGGTCCAAGAACACGAGCGAGGGGCGAGTAGTCGTGCTCACTCGCTGGGTGCACAGCAAGGTCTATCACCCCGAGTACGATATCCCGCAATCTGGCTGGCATGAGATGCGCGACAACACGGAGCGATGGATCCAGACGCTGCACCACACCATGATGGAGAGGCTGTCCCCCGTAGTCTGCTGTCGGAGGTAGAAGACAACACTAAAGGCAACTTATCTGAGCTGGTGAGATAATGGCTACATTTCCATCTCGCCAGTCGCCTTTCGGTGGGCAAAACGTCCATGATTCTGATTGGCTGACAGCGCGATTTGGAGGTACCATAAATATGGTACACATGGCCCGTCACCATCAGCCTGGTGTTTGCGAGCCATTAGCCATTACAATAAATGCTCTCACTTCCGACACCCATGGTCCACCTTTAATTAACAAGGGTTTACACAATTTACTGAAAAATGAAATTATACAGGTAAATCTCGTGTATTTACAACTTCATCTCAGAGGTTCGGACAATGATCTCGTCCACTCGAACATCCTCGCCGTAACTGCACTCATCAGCGTTCCATTCGTGCCCTTCGACGGCAGCAAAACAAACACCCGTATGCCGAAAGCAGTTCCTAATGGTACGCTTAGTTGCCAGCTCCGCCCATATCTCGTCGCACCATTCCATTGCCTGACGCTAGTCCACCTTGTAGGCGTTCTTCGGAATAGGTCCGCGCCTTTTGATCTTGGCGTACACCCACTTGAGTTGCTTTTTCCGGTACGCGCGCTTGAAGTCGGCGATGATACCGGCATCCATAGTCTGTAAGAATGCCGTGGTATTAGGGGGGAGATGCTCTAGGCGCACGTTAGTGAGGACGAGGTCGCCCAAGGTGTGCGACGACGCATTGTCGAGAAGCAACAAGATGTGTCTCCCCGCTGCACGCATGTCCAGGTCGAGGATGAGCAGCCACTCGCGGAACACCACGCGTGTCATCCACGCCTTCTCGTTAGAGCGGTATTGGAAGCCATGCTGTTACGGGGTCAGCCTGTTGAAGCATTGCGGCTTCTTCGATCGCCCGAGAAAGAGGATCGGAATGGTGTCGGAGCCATCCGCGTTGGCGGTCAGCGCCAACGTTATTCTCGCCTTCTGCTTCTTGACACCTCGCGTGTTCTTGGTACAGATGGAGCGGGCGGGGGCCATAGCGTAGCAGAGCCCCGTCTCGTCCATATTGAAGATATTTTGGGGCTCGTAGAGATCGGTCACGTCCTGGAGCGCTTGTAGCCCCGTATGAACTACGTTGGGGTCCGCGGAACCGGCTTCTCCATGGCGAACCCGGCTGCGCAAACCGTGGCGACGCATAAAGGCGCTTAACCAACCATCGGAGAGAGAGAGTTCCCACACATTACAAAGTTCTACTTGTAGCTCTCGAGCCCTCATCTTGATTAGCTCACGTGACAGAAATATTCCTCTCCTTTTGCTCCTGGATCCACTCCCAGAGGCTCTTCTCCAGCTTCAACGAGGCTACCTTCAGCGGTTTACGCCGCTTCCCGTCTTGATACGCCTCCGTTGTTCGCATACTGGCCTTGTTAATGATGTCGCAAATAGTGTTGCGAGCGGGCTGGCGTGGCAGCGAAAATGTTGCCTTCGCCCATTCTGCTAGCTGTGTGTGCGTCATGCTTGGACACTCGGTGGACTTTGCGACGATTTTCTCCTTTTGCTCGACTGTCATCCAGCGGCCCATGCTGTACGTGTGGCTTCCTGGTGTGGGGCTGTCGTGATATTGGGAAATGATGCAGTGTGAGGTCCACACATTCGTTTTTCCCGCCTTCCGTTTGAATTTCCACTACAAATCCATAAATCGGAACGTATAAAGTGTTTAAGGATATTGTGAGACCGTGGTGTCGGAAGGGAGAGCATTTATTGTATCGGAGCTGTTGCCAAGACAAGTGACGATGAATGACTATCGATGCCTCGCGCGGCTCGATGGCGACCCCCCGGGGCAGCAGCGGGGACCAACCCGTCTCACTCAGGAGCGTCTTCAAGCCATTGCTGGCAGCAGCTTGGCCCCGAGCTTTCCGCAGGCGCAGACGCCCTTCCACCCGCTGAGCGCGATGCCCAATCCAGCGTTGCTGCGCGTATCGGCGCCTTCCAACGCGAGCACTTCGTCGTCTCCACTGTCTTCGTCTTCGTCGACGGCTGCTGATGTAGTGGACCCAGCGCTGCCCTGGGTGGCGTTGATGGAGAGAAGGGGGACAGCGAACCATGCCACGCCGATACTGGAATACGAGAACAGGATGGGGATAACGCCGAGAGCGACGACTTTGGAGCAGTATAACCGACTCAGTCGAGGAGAAGAAGTGAACTATACGACGAAGAAGAGGGGAATTGAGGAGGAACAGAGGCCGCAGAGCACGAGTGGAGAGGAGGGAAGGAACAATGATGCGACTGTGGAGAAACCCAAGCGAAAGCGGAAGTACCGCAAAGCGACGCATACGATCCGGAAGGTGAGGGGTTTGGACGTGCTTGATGTTATTGGCGGTGTTGTGATAGTGGATTTGTGTATGTGGTGCAGGAGGAGAAGGAGAGGTTGATGAAAGAAGTGGAGGAGCTTAAAGCCCAGATTGCTAACTTACGCAGTCATACGAAGGTGCCTTTCGACGAGAATGAAGAGATTATGAAGAAGGAGTATGAAGTTGGGAGAGTTCTACGAGAGAGTGTGCAACAGCGCCAACAAATGTTCACCCAGCTTTCCTCTATCATGTCGGAGTACACCCTATGCGTAAGTTCCGTTTGCGGTTTGGCATGCACGCCAATTGCTAACTCTGCGTCATTTCCACTATCCTTCTGCAGACTATTCAATCTGGAAGTCCATTGCAAGACTATATCTACTTGAAGAACGATGAGCAGTCTCGACACGATACGTTAGCAGCGATCAAAGTGAGAAAGATGGAGAAGGCACAGCGGTTCATGCAGATGCGCCGCCCGAATCTCGACCCGTGCAACACTATGGGCGAGGAGCGCCGCTACGAAGCTGAGAATGGAGACTTCTGCTCGACTCGCTTCACAGTTACACAGTTCGAGGACGCGCAGAGCGTCAAGCAAGTCTTCGACCTGCTGCTCTTTTACTTCTGCAACATCGAAATCAGCATCTCCGAGAAGATTGGCCACATTACGATCCGGGAAGACGATGGCGCCGATGACAAGGGCATCGTGCAGAACCGGTTGGTGTCTATCACTCACAAGGACGTGAAGATGGAGTCGAACACCGTCATGTTCTCGCAGTACTACGACCGCAGTACTGACAAGAGCAACGGTCCAGGAGACAACAGCTACGGGGTTATCGTTGCCGACTTCGTGGACGAAGATGAACGCCATCCCTACGTTCCCAGCCAACGTGTACGTCGCGACGTGAACGCCGTATTGGAAATCCGTGAGTTCGTCCCTCAACGCCCCAAAAGCGTTGCAGGAGGTGCTCCATCTCGTAAAACGGTGGTGGTCCTTAGCAGGTGGGTGCAGAACCGAATGCACTACCCCAAGTTCCCCGTTTGTACGGACGGATGGTACGAGCTCCGTGACAACATGGATCTGTGGGGTCGAGCTTTGCATCGCACAATAGCAGAGAATCTTCGTGGCCGCCCGTAACCACCTGAATTCAACACGTTAGTCTTAGTTTTGTCATCTAACAGTGCTGCACTAGCACTTAACATTGCTGTTACCCTCGGCATTGGTATCCAATGGACAGACAAGTGTGCTGCATGGATGCAGCTCAATTTTCAAAGACTCTCAAAGGCCCTGAAAACACCCGATTGGCAAAGACTGGACTGCGTATTGGTTCGGACTCGATGAGGCAGCGCGATGGTGCGTTCCCCCGCGGTGGAACACCGTCGTCTACGACCTCGTCCACGACGTCATCACCGTTAAGCGACACCAATGCATCAACGCGCTCGTGGGCCTCAATTATAGCCCCGAGACCCGATCGACACAACTCTAAGAGGCCACAGACAGATGAACCTGCACAAACTCAAGGCGATAATGTTACAGAATCGGAGGAGACTGTGCGACCGGGGAAGCGCAAGTATCCAAAACGGAAGCACCGCAAGGGAACGCATACCATTCGAAAGGTGACTGCACTATTGAGTTTGCGAGCTTTGGTCAATTGGCTAATGGTGTGTTTATTAAAATAGGAGGAGAAGGAGAGGCTTTTGAAGGAGATGGAGATTTTGCAGAAGGAAATGACGGCGCTCAAAAAGCGAGCGCTTGATCCGACCTTCTCGGTGGACAGGTTGGTACGGAAATCGCGTCGTCAGATGCTGCAGGAGGGCGTTCAGGGACATATGAAGACATTCTGCAAGGCTCTGTCGATCATGTCGGACTACACTCTGTGTGTACGTATCGACATGTCGATCTGCCACCTAGGTTGTAAAATAAGTCGCTTACAACTTTGGGCATTGTCGTGTGCAGAATATTCAAGCAGGGACACCTTTGCAAGAGCAAATTGTGTTGAAAAAGAACTCGATGCAGCGTCATGAAGCGTTGCAAGCGATGAAAGCCAGGAAGCTCAAGAACGGCGAGGAGTTTTTGAATATTCGACGGTCGAACTTGGACCCGTTGAAGGCACTTACGGAGGACCAGCGCTACGAAACAGACAATGGGGGATTCTGCTCAGCTCGTTTCTCTATCATGCAATTTGAGGGCGTCCAGAGTGTGAAGCAAGTGTTTGACTTGGTGATCTTCTACTTCAGCAACATGGAGATCAGCGTCTCGGAAAAGCTCGAAACTCTTGTTACAGTTCGCGAAAACGACGACGACAGCACCATCGAGGGAATTACGCAAAACTTTTTGAAGTCGACGACGACCAACATGGGCATGAAGATGGAGTCAAACACCGTCATGTTCTCGGACTACTGCGAGCGTGACGACATTCAGTGCTCCGACCGCGGGTACGGGGTTGTAGTGTCTGAGTTTGTAGATTTTGACGAACGATATCCCTATCATCCCAGTGAGCGTGTACGCAAGGACGTCAACGGAGTGATCGAAGTGCGCGGATACAACCGGCCAAAGGACGACAACTCCGGCGACGACGAGATGATCGTCGTGATGACCAGATGGGTGCAAAATATTTTGCACCGACCGGAATTCCCCATGCCAATCGAAGGATGGCGAGAGCTCCGACACTCCATGGATAGCTGGGGACTTCTTCTGCACAGTACACTGCTGGAGAGTCTGCATCCGCAATCATGATGCTACAATACAGTACTGCAACTCGAAGTTGCCTATCACTTGAAGACGTGATACACGCCGATCAGCGAACGAATTGGTGCTTGGGCCCGACACAGCGCGATGGATCGTTACTGGGGCATTTCTACCATGCAGGACGAATGGCTGCGGATGGAGGCTATCACGAAGACAGCAGAGAGCGGATCTGAGCACCCTGTAGCGGCTCCGCCAACGCTGGGGAAGAGACACGCAACGACCAGCTCCTTGGGGCTTGATAAAGTGCTGGGATCGTGCCGGACAACGAACTCTAGGGAGGGGAGAGATGATGCAGCCAGTAGATTCAAGGCGGATACGTCGCAAGAGGAAGCGGTTAAGCCTCATCATCCACGGAAGCACCGGAAGTCTACGCACGTCGTTCGGAAGGTTAGATGAGCTTGAGCACTGTGTGTGCAGCATCTGCATTGAGTTCTTACGCTGACACTGTTGCTTTACTTGTATTGAAGGAGGAGAAAGAGCGACTTTTGAACGAAATGGAAGTGTTGAATGCCCAGCTGGCCAGGTTGAAGCAGTACGTCATGGCATCAACGGGCAACGTAGATCCAGAGACTGCTCGAAGTATTCAAGTGGGGCGAGAATTGCGCGATGACGTCCACGTGAATCAGCAAAAGTTTGGTGAAGTTGCGTCTATTATGTCGGAGTTTTCAATCTGTGTACGTACAGATATCGTGTGTGCGGTTGGATTGAACGTTTGGTTTGATATAATTAAGGTTGTTTCGCCATTGGTTGGTGTGTACCTGTGGTTTACAGAACGCACGAGCTGGTTCTCCATTACATGACAAAATCATGCTGAAAAGAGGCCAAGACTCGCGACGAAGAGTGCTGAAAGCGTTAAAAGCGACCAAAATGTCAAAGGCCGAGCGCTTCTTGCAACTGCGTCGGCCCAATACCAACTTACGAAAGATTTGTGACGAGGGCCGCCGCTTTGAGATGGACAATGGCGACTTTTTCTCCGAGCGATTGACAGTTACCCAGTTCAATTACGCCCATAGCGTGAAGCAGATTTTCGATCTACTGCTCTTCTACTACTGCAACATTGAGATCAGCATTTCTGAGAAAATTGGCCATATCACGGTCCGCTTAGACGACGACAACGGCGGCAAAAGCATCACGCAGAACCGTCTGGTGTCCACGACGATTAAAGACCTGAAGGTGGAGTCGAACACGATCATATTCGCTCATTTTCATGAGGCCAGTGCATTCGAAAGGATGCGGTCGCCGTAATGGAAGTTCGCGAATGTCCGCGGTCATCCAAAGACAATGAAAAAATGACGGTCGTGTTCACAAAGTGGGTGCAGAACAAGCTGCATCTTCCGCAGTTTCCAGTGGAGACCAAAGACTGGTATGAACTTCGCGAGAATTTGGACCTCTTCGGCAAGACGATGCAACGCAGCTTGGCGGAAGACTTGCACTTCGAGGCGCTCGGTCTAAGGTCGTCAGGCAACTGACGTGTCAGCGCGTAATCAAGCGAAGAGCGAGTCGATGGTTGGCAACGGCTTACGAGGCTGAAGTCGGCAAAGCTACATGTACGCACGTCAGCGCGAGCAGACTTTTGATGGCGTTCATGTCGCCATTGTTCGTAGTTTCTAAACAACTGCATACTCCGAAGTACTAACTAGTGATGAGTTGCACGCTTCTGTTTAACTTCCCGGCTCAAAACCTTTCATAACTTATAACCACAACATAACGTTTATAACTGTAAAGTGTTTACTTAATTAGCTAAGATATAATAGTATCTTCAGAATACATATACTGTGCTAATGTATAATTTGATCAGATAAACACTGTAACCTCGTACAGGTAATCACTTGAAACACTGCGTCAGTCGCCAATTTGCTGCAATGGCCACGCCATACACGGACGTTAACTCGCCGCACACCGACGCAGATCAATCTTCGGCTTCCACCCCCCCCCCTTCAACTCCAAGTCTCTGCGCCATGACAATTAGCACTCCTCGTCCCCGTCGAGAGGCGGGTTCCTGCCGCTGCTGCGTGCCGCCAATGCATGTACCGGTACGCATCCAGTTACTGCGACATTGGTGTCGAAACCCTTCCCGTCAGTCCCGAACGTGCCACATACCAAACGTCGAAAAGACCAGAAGAAAATGACGACTGCAATGAGGAACTGGAATGAAAGTGAGAGTTCACCTGAGGCTGTGGAGTCGACTGGAATACTGCGTCGGAACAAGAGAAGAGTGAGTGCAGATGACCACGAGAGCAGCTACTATGATGACGGCAGTGCTCAATCAACAACAGAAGAGGAGGTGATGCCAGTGGTAAAAAGTAAAAAGAAGCGCGGGTATCGCAAAGCTACACACACGATCCGAAAGGTGAGACCGCCTAGTTTGAGTATTTTTATGTTTATGCTCTTTGATGGATCTAAATGCTGTTTTGCTGTCTACCAGGAGGAGATTGACCACCTTCGAGTTGAGTTAGCTGGGCTACAGGCACAAATGGCTGAGTTGCAGCGGCGTGCATTCGTGCCTAATCGCGATGAACAGAACAAAACAGAAAGACATCTTTACACAAATGTGCTGCACAATGCTGTGAAGCAACACCAGGAGGCATTGTTGAGATCCAGTCGGCGATGACCGGCTACGCGGCTTGTGTACGTTAACACTGTGCTGGTTGCGTTACAAACACTACTAATTGTTTTGGTGTCATTTGTTCACAGAACATTCAAGCTGGAAGTCAAATTCAGAGAACAATAATCTTAGGCAAAGACGAACTATCCAGACAAAACACGTTGCGCGCGATGAAGACTCTCAAGCTGCAGGATGCACGTGACTTTTTCAACCGAAGACTTTCAAATTTAAACCCGCTGAAGTCAATGTCCGAGGACTACCGTTTTGAGAACGATGAAGGTGACTATTGGGCTGTCCGCTTTGCAACCTCGCAATTTGAACCTGCCAAGAGCGTCAAGCAGGTGTTCGATCTAGTGGTGTACTACTTGTGCAATATCGAGATCAGCGTTTCGGAGAAAATCGGCCACCTCACAGTCCGTGAGGACGACGACAGTGGCGAAGAGGGGATTACTCAAAACCGGCTAACTTCGTTGACGGGTAAAGGTCTGCACATGGAATCCAACACTGTTGTGTTTTCACAGTATTTCGGTGCATCTGGACCGGACGATCAAGACGGCTATGGACTCATCGTCGCTGAGTTTGTGGATCAAGACGAACGGCATCCCTATCGGCCTGCAGAACGTATTCGCAAAGACGTGAACACCGTGATGGAGGTACGATCGTACACTCGACAACGTTCTCACCAGATTGGAGTCCCATACATTGAGAGCTCGGAGCAAGAAAGGGTAGTGGTTCTTACACGATGGTCGCACTCTCGTCTACGCCACCCGAACTTTGCAGTCCGCAGAGATGGATGGTACGAATTACGTGAGAATATGGACCGCTGGAGTCAAAACATGCACGAGACCATCATGGAAAGCTTGGATCCTACCACCCGCTGCTCACCCACGTGGAGGATCTAAATCCTAAATGCAATTGATTGTCAGATTCAACTTCCTTTTGTTCACCCAATTTCAGTGGTTGTACTAGTGGGTATTTTTAGCTCATTGTCATTAAACTACACTGGTTTTATACACTCGTTAATAAAACCCACTTCAGAATACATTTCGCCATTTGTAGTCAAGTGCCGATGGTGTTGGACGCGCCCCGCGAGGAGATCCGGAGCGACAGCTACTACCGGTCGCTGCTGCTCGGTCCGCGCGAGTCCTCCGTTGCGTCTCCGACATCTTCTTCCAGTCCATCTCGCAGCGTCGAAGATGGTTCTGCACACACGTTGTTGGCGCTCAAAACGTCTATGAATAACCCATCTATCACCCAAAAAGACGCAATCATTAAGAGACGTAAACAAGAAAAACCCATTCTTGAGTCCGAGATCGAGAGTGAGTCCGAGCCCCAGGAGAAGAAAAGACCCAAACGCAAATACCGCAAGGCCACGCACACCCTCCGGAAGGAGGAGAAAGAAAAACTTCAAAAAGAGTTGGAGGGACTTCAAGCCAGGATGGAGGAACTGAAACAACAGGCTCTGGGCTCTTTTGGCAAACCGGGACAAAATGACAAGGACAGAGTCATTGCCAGCAAAGTGCTGCGTGATGCTGTGCAGAGTCAACAACTTGAATTTGCAAATATTCAAGGAATCATGTCGGAGTACGCACTTTCGGTAAGTTTTTATTTTTTTATTTTTCAGGGGTTTAATTATTTGTATTTGACGATAAATATTTTAATTTGTACAGACAATACAAGCGGGAAGTCCGTTGCAGAGATTTATTCATTTGGGTCGAGATGGACCATCAAGAAGGGATACACTGCTGGCATTGAAACCGACGAAGCTGAACGATGCAGACCATTTCTTACGACAGCGCCGACCGAATGTGGACCCGTGCAAACCGATGTGTGAAGATCACCGGTATGAACTGTCGAATGGGGACTTTTGCTTCACGCGGTTTACGACGATCCAGTTTCATGGTGTGGGGGACGTGAAGCAGGTGTTCGATATGCTCGTGGAGTATTTTTGCAACATTGAGATCAGTATTTCTGAAAAGCTGGGTCACATTACGATTCGTGAGGACGATGACAGTGGTGACAGAGGAGTAACGCAGAACCGACTAGTTTCGACAACCATTAATGGATTGCTGATGGAGTCGAACACGGTACTGTTCTCACATTTTTTCGAGCCAGATCAGGAGGAGCCAGGTCACGAGCGAGGTCGGGGGCTTATCGTTGCGGACTTCGTTGACGAAGACGATAGACATCCCTACCGACCCAACGAACGCGTTAGACGTGATATCAACGCAATTCTAGAGTTAACCTCGTACACGCGCAAAGTTGCAGCAATTGGATCACAAGCTATTGGGGGCACTTTTGGAGAAGAACTCGAGTCAAGAGAAGAGAGTGTTGTCGTCTTAACACGGTGGGTATTTTCCAAATTACATCGACCTTCCTTCTCGGTGTTTACGGGCAACTGGGAAGAAATGCGAGATAACATGGACCGGTGGGGCGAAACAATGCACCGCACAATGGTGGAAAGTCTCACTTCGATTGGTTGATGCCGTAATGCTGTGGTATTTGTTGAAGTACATGTACTCTGCCAAAGCTGCAACGTCGTATGTTTGAAGATTTACTCAAGGAGTTGGCTCTCGCAGAGATCGTATTCAGTAGTTAGATGTGCTCCGTGCCTGTATGCGACGCGTTTGGTTTGCAACCAAGCGATGTTAAAGGAGACGAAGTGCCCCAATGGAGTAAACACGACGCGTTGATGCTGATTACTGCGAATAATATGCACTGAGTTGTAGAGAGGCTGGATCCAACAGAAAGCCAGTCTTCATTCCTGCAGCTTGTTGTCACGGCGAGAGCAACACAGGAGTTGTATCTCAGGCTTTTGCCTTGACTTCTCACCAAAAGAATATGAGCACGAATACCATGAAGTCGCGCAAGCTGAATTACAGGAAAAGAAAATTCACGTACGTGGTTCGCAAGGAAGAAGCCCAAGCCTTACAGGAGAACGTCCAAGCGTTGCAGCGTGAGCTGGCAGTTCTCCAGGAAGCCGCAGGGGGCGGCAATTTTAAGCTGGAACGAGCTACAATGAAGAATCAAGCGCTGATGAATACCGTCCGCGGTCACCAACTACCGGTAGCAATAGCGTCGGCGCAGTCAATGATCTTCAACCACCTCAAAACCCAACTCCAAAACCCGATGCACACGCACATCCATTTGGCCAGAAAGTGGTGTGAACGACGAGAAGCTCTTGTCGCTATGAAGGGCCCAAAGTTTATGCAAACCTACGGCTATTTGGCAGAGCTTTGTCGCTGTTTGAACATGCAGAAGTCGCACTTCTCTGAGGAACGTGACGAGGATAGAGACGGCAACTTCATCTGCCATCGCTCTGATGTCATTCAATTTCGCGGCGTCCAGTCACTCAAGCAAGTGTGCGACGCCCTCACGTTCTTCCTGTTCAACATGGACTTCAGTATTTCCGAGGTGGTGGGCGATATCACGATTCGAGAGGACTATGACAGTCTAAATGATGGCGCCTACAGTTCACATCACCGACTTGTGTCGAATCTTAAGGTGGTGTTACTACAGAGGCCAATACCGTCTCATTCGCGCAGCTCTTTGAGGGTCGGAACGAATATGAGGGCACGCCATGCGCGTTGGTGTCCACCGACAGCGTGGATATAGATGATTTGCGTCCATACGAGTCTGTTAACTATGTCCGACGAGACGTCACGGCAGGAATTGTTCTAACACCAGTTTATCGTTGCCGGAAACCTGGGAACACAAATTCGGCAACGGAAAAGAACGGTCAAGTTGATCATTGTGATCTTACGACATGCAGTAGAACGAACGGAAATCAAGACGCTGATGGCAACGACGAAAAGTTGGTGGTGGTGATGCGGCGTTCTGTATTTATCAAGGTACATCGTCCTGTATTTGAAATGGCGGAACATGAGCTGCTGGAGTTGTATGATCGAATTGCCAAGTGGCCCGACGTGATGCTACAAACGGCCCGCGAAAAATTAAGTGCGCAAATGCTGTACTAAGTAAGAGTCTGCATCTTCCTCGTCTTTTTCATCTCGAGCAAGTATCAGTACCGGGGAAATCAACCACAACACCGCTTATCCATTTGCACAACCCGAAACTGTCACGGTCTCCAAGAAATTCAACATTCTACCTGTTCATGTATTATAATACGAGCCTGGTAAATTTGCAGCGAGTGGTGTACTGTGTTATGGCCAAGGATAGTGTCAATGTGGAGCTGTACCATACAGTGCAATTGACCGAGTTGGCAGGGATGTCAGCGCTGCATTCGTACTCGTCAGCAGTAGCCCGGATTGCATGCACCTTGTCAGGAGCGGATCTTCATAAACTAGCCCCCCACCCAAAAAAAAAAAAGGGCTTGATGCCCGGTGGTTCTGCCCCTTTGACCAAGGCTTGATGTCTCTCAGCTTTAATCACCATCTTGAATCGAATACATCGACACTACCAAGGCCTCAAACTGCGGGTCGTCCTTATCTCTTCTTAACGTCAAACTTAATATTTGCACCATAAATAACCCAACATATGTTGGGTTAAAAGGAGGGCTTGAGAGTGGCTGACGTTGACGGCATTGTGCTCTTGGGGTTGAAACTTTGAAAGTGAGAGCAAGCAGACTGCTGAGTTCGCAGTCCCGGGAAGCCACGCGTCCAGCACAGCCACCAATTCATCAGCGAACCGTAGTTGCGAGCCGCGTGGCTCGGTCCAACCTTTAAAATGTACCTCTAAATTGGTACACGATGCACTGTACCGTTGGAGTGGTACACTCTTGATTGTAATTACTCTAGTTTGTAATAAAATGATGGCTCCCGAAGCTATCACAACCGAGAGGATTGTCTGTATATATAGCCAGAGTCCCGGTGAGTTTGCGGTCGTGTAAACTTACGAAGCAATCATTGGGGCGATTACCCCAAACTTACAATCATTCCGGAATTGTCTTTTGCAAGAGAGGCGGCATCTGCCAATATGCCGGCGAAGAAGCGCAAGGCGACCAACACAGTGCGGAGAGAGGAGGCGGAGGCTCTGAAGAAGGAAATCACAGTACTGCAGAGCCAAGTGCAAGCACTCCAAGCCCAGGCAAAGCTGGAGGCCATGACCCCGAGCGACCACATACAACTACTAGGCCGCTCATTACGGACTAAATATGTGCTGGAGGAGCTACTGCTGGGCCAAAAATTGGCCTTTGCTGGTGCTCGGTCGGAACTCATGGACTTTCAGGTATTTTATTTTTATTTAAATTATTTTATATATATTAATATTATGTTGTGCTGCGATGTTGTTAGGAAAAGCAGAATGTGAACCCTTTGTACACATATATTCATTTACCAAGATGTTGGGAGAAACGGAAGCAGATTCTAGTGGACCTCAAGGACCAAAACCTCGCTACTGCTGTTCGATACGCACTCGCACGCTCTCAACATCTGAACCTATTGTCGAGACACAACTCAGAACATCGATATGAAGATGCTGATGGAAACTTCTGCTGCGATCGGTTTGAGGTCAACCATTTGGTTGGTGTCAAATCTCTAAAAGAGGTGTACGAAGCGGCCAAGTTCTTCTTGACCAATGTCGAGATCAGCACAACTGAAGCGTTGGGACATATCACTGTGAGAGAAGACTACGACACCATCGGAGACGACGAGTCGATCGGCAGTTTTCGATTGATCTCAGCACGTCCAAGTGGAATTGTCACGGAGTCGAACAAAGTGTTGTACGACAAGTACTATGAGTGTCATGAGCTCATGGACGGCCATCCGTGCGCTGTTATGGTCACCGACGGTGTTGATCAGGACGACTTGCATCCATATGACCCCAAGTCGAGAGTCCGGCTAGACGTGAGCGCGACACTTGTCATGACGGAGATGAGGCAAAATAATTCTAGAAGAGGAAACGTGAGCAAATACCGCTCAACTCCGTCCATGTCTGGATACGAGAACGATCAAGAGAGCGAAGCCGAAGCTGGAAGTGCTGGTGATGACGACTTGACGGTGGTCATTCGATGTGTGACTTTCTTGAAGGCTCGAGCCCCGGAAATTGATATTCCGCCCAATGCACTTAGCGCAATCGGGGATGGCTCAGCGAGCTGGATCAAAGTAATGCTGCAAACGATACGCGAATTTGTTGATGCTTTATAATTTGTTAGAAAGATTGACAATTCGAAGCAAATTAATTTAGTTATCCAGCATATGTAGAAGTGACTAAGTTTACGATTCCTGCGTGTCAATTACCTCACGAATCGTCTGCAGTATCACCTTCGGCCATTGAGTAATTCGCTCATTCATGTCAAGTAGCGTGTTCTCCAGCACTTCAAAGCTGGGACTGTATATCTTCATGAAGGCGACGCGACGCATGACTACCACGACTTCCTCGTCGTCTTCGCTCTCATCTTGACTACGTTTACTGGAATGATTGTGTCGTTCTTCCGTCAAGAGAACAGCGGCTGTGACGTCTCGTCGGACGAACTCAAGCGAGTTGTACGGATGCAATTCGTCTTCGTCAATGTTGTCCGACGCCAGCATAGCACACGACGAGCTTTCAAGTTGATTTGGACCATCAAAATACTGAGCAAACGCTGCCGTATTGACTTCGGACGACACGCTGTCATGGTTCGACACCAGTCGGTGATTCGAGATGTAAACTCCATCGTCAACGCTGTCGTAGTCCTCTCGAACCGTAATGTCCCCCAGAGTCTCGGAGATGCTAATCTCCATATTGAACATGAAAAATACCAACGTGTCGAACACTTGCTTGAGCGACTTAACACGTCGAAAGTGAGTGACATCGAAGCGCTGACAGAAAAAGTTCCCATCTGTGTCTTCGTACTGATCTCCCGAGAAATGGTCCTTGGTCATGTCCAAGTTACGACAACGTGCTGCCAAATAAGCATGACACTGTCTAAACTTGTCGTCTTTCATGGATACGAGTGTATCTCGTCTAGATGCCCACTTTTTGGGTAAGTGAATGTGTGTCTTGATTGGGTTGTTGGGTTGCCTTGAGAGGTGGTTGAAGATCATAGCGTGGGTATAGGCTACTGTCAGTTGATGGTTGTGTACCAAATCTCTCATACTTTGGTTCTTAACTGCAGTCAGTTTGATGTTGGCATTGTCCCTAACTTCCTGGAGTGCTGCAAGTTGTTTGTGAAGCGCCTCAACTTCCTCTTCTAAAGCACGAGCTTCTTCTTTGCGGATGACGTAGGTTGGAATCCTTTTCTTTGGGCGGGGGTTGTCATTACAGCTTGAACTTCTTTGTCGGTTAACCATGACTGTAACTTGTGTCCTAGTGGGGCGAACGGAAACTGTGCGGTGTGCAGCTTACAGGTATCCTCTACGATGGCATCAACAACGCCTGGTCCTCATCGGATTATTCCACGGGTGCAACAAGATGGGCAAACTTCAACCAAGATGATCTACGAAGTTGATACATACATGTAGTATCAACTATCGCTTTTAAGCGTTAATTTAAAAATTAACGTTTCAAAATTGAGACTCTCGATCGTAGATACCAAGAATATATCCTATAAAACGAAAGCGTATAATTAGTTAATCAACTTTTTTTTCTATCGTCAGTGGGTCGAGGGCGTATGTCGCGTACATGTATGTAACTTTAGATTGCCGAGTGTGTTTTGCACGATAGTTCTTTCTAACACCTCGTGGGAACAACGTGCTGCAATCTACTTTACCGGTGAATACTCACCCTATGCAGGAGCTTGGACGCGTATCCACTCGACACTGTCGGAGTATATATGGCTGCGACGATGTCTTTATCCCTGTTGTTCACGACGTCATGTTGCGATTGTTCTTCGGTGCTATCATTGTGGGCTCGCGGTTATATTCCCTAAAATCATTAAAACCTCTACGGTGCAGCAATGTGTTCGAGAGTCATGCACAGAGATTGAAACGGTGAAGCATTGCTTCTTCACTTGTCTTGCGTTAATGGGTGTGTGACAATCACTACGGATACCATGGAGCAAGGCCTCCCCGACTGTTTTTGAGTGGAGGTTGCTGTTATTTCCTAGGCCGAGTGAGATCAACGTCGAATGCAGGCAACTACACAAAAATATTTCTGATGCTTTGGCGAATGCACACAGTGATTGTGTTTCATGTTACGTGGAGACTGCAGAATGATATACACTTTCACGAACCCAAGTAGAGAGTCCAAATACTCAAATTTAATGGTGGTGGGTTCTTTTCGCAAACACTGTCAATTTATCTACTGGGCTAGGTATTGATGGCGATGAAGTTGCCGAAATTCTTCGACAGCTTGGATCAGACGCACCTACAACTCTAACACTACCTCCCCCAGAACCAGTGATGCCAAGTTTTGATACTCTAAGTACTTAGCAAAACGAGAAGTCCTCCAACTGTTAATCAACTTATTTTTTTCCTTCTAACACCTCGTGGGTTTATCAAATAAACTAGCCTCAAGTTGACTCTACTCCGAATCGTTTGCAGCAACGCGTGATACCATTTGGAAACTTGATGGTACAATCAGTTCAGGTACCCGGGTTGAAACCTCTCGCTATACACGTTCACTATTGTCTGCCACGCGGGTCCTCACTCAGTTGAAAGTCGTCGCAATATTACGCCTGGAGCGATGAAATCAAACTTTATGTAGATATCAATGTACAACGTAATTGCGTCACACACTCGTTGAAAACTGCACAAAAACAGCTTCAAATGTAACACCGTCATCCAAAATGGATATTGTGCGGAGACAGACAAAGAACGAAATAGTCCTTCCATCGATTTTTGCCTTCGTGTTGTAAACCTTATCTACAAAAAAAATCCGATGAAAAAAATGTTTCGGATTCAATGATCATTCCTCATGACAGCTTCTTTTTCACGCGCGTATTGAAAAGTTCCGAATGACACAAACTCAAAGATGGCCCACAACCTGTAAACAACCTTAGATTTCCGAAGCGTAACAACCGCATTCAGCATTTTGCATAATCACCAGTCGATTACTTCCATCGCTTTCCTGAACGTCGCTCCTTCATAAGACAAACCATGTCCGTGAAGAAGCGAAAGCCGACGAACCAAGTGCGCCGAGAGGAAGCTGAAGCTCTAAAACAGCAGATCAATACCCTGGAGTACCAAATTCATGTACTCAAAGAAGCTACCATGACGCCAAGCGACCATTTGCAACTACTCCGACGTTCACGATGCACTAAAACCATGTTGAAAGCGCTGGTTTTGGAGCACGAGCTGTATATTGCTGGTGTGCAGTCCGAGCTAATGCATTTCCAGGTTAGTAGCACTGAATGATCGAGTGGATTTAATAGTATGATCAGGCCAAACTAAATATTTGGTTTACACGTGTGTATTGAACAGGAAAACCGGCACACTACGCCGCTGTATACGTACATTAATTTACCTCAGGCTCCAGCTGAGCGGAGACAACTTTTAGAAAATATGAAGGAAGACAAGCTCAACAACACTCTGGGGTACCTTGTGGCGCGCTCGATCTGATGAATAAACACAACTCCGAACTGCGATACATAGATCTCCAAGGTTCATATTGCAGCGAACGCTTCGAAGTAATCCAAATTTTGGATGTGAAGTCGCTGGAAAAGTGTATGAAGCGGTCAAGTTTTTCCTGACGAACGTTGAGATCAGTACGTCCGAAGCGCTGGGGCATATTACTGTGCGCGAAGACTACGACACTGTCGGCGACGACGAATCTATAAACCGCTTTCGCTTGATCTCCACTCGTCCGAGTGGGGTTGTGACGGAGTCGAACAAGGTTTTGTACGACAAGTTTTATAACCAGCACGAGCTAATTCAAGGTCACCCTGTGCTGTCATAGTCACGGATAGTGTGGATGAAGACGAATTGCATCCGTACGACTCAAATTCAAGAGTTCGACTTGATGTGAGCGCTGCACTTGTCATGACGGAGGAAAAACGAAGGAGAAGCCAAGGCTCTAGACCTGAGTGCAAAACCATGAAGCCTCAAGTAACTGGAATAGCTGAAACCCAAGTAAAGGAAGTTCCGGTCGACACACCGAGCCGTGAAGAAGAGGAGGATGAATTCGTGACAGTTGTAATTCGTTGTGCAGTCTTCATGAAGGTCCGTCTACCTGAACTTGAAGTTCCTTCGGATGCATTGAACACACTTGGCGATGGAGGAGCAAGCTGGATCAAAGTCATGCTGAAAACGAGACGAGATTTTATCGATATGTCTTAAACTGTTTGGTGCCCACCAACAGGTCTCATTGAGAAAATCTTAGCATTCTCACTGGTTTTAGCCTAAAACCCTTTCAGTAATAATGATAGCAGCGATATCTGTCGGACAACAACTACTTTATACTAATTCTATCTCTTTTAATCATACGTACTCAAAATGTGGCAAACTTGGGTTAGGACTGTGAAAATATTCCGTACACCTGTGCGTATCCTACAACGGGACACAGCAGGTAGCGTCTGTCTAACGTTTGCCACAAGGTAAAAGAGTAATCGGACAATATATCAACGTGTTGATGCCATCTCCCATCAGTGAAGCGTCCAAATTCATGGTGCGTTCACCGTCATAGACAGAGTTAAAGGCTCCAGCTCAATGACGGACTCCGAAGAAGATTCAACTCCAAGTGACAGCAGACCAAACACACACCCAACCAAAAAAAGGAAGCACACTTACTTGGTTCGCAAAGAAGAAGCTCACGGTTTGCACGAAACTATTCAAGCTCTACGTAAAGAGTTGGAAGCTCTACAAGACGCTAATGGCTTGGCTGACTTCAGATTCCACCGAGCTACAATGAAGAATCGAGTTCTCAAGAATGCTGTACACAACCAGCAATTGGCAGTAGCATCCGCACACTCGATGATATCCAACCACCTACGAGTTCAACATGAAACCCTAATGTACACGTACGTTCATCTGCCCAAGCCACGGAGTGACCGACGGGAGGTACTCATTGCCATGAAAAACGCCAAATTCAGACAATGTTACAGCTATTTAGCTGAACGATCCAGGTGCTTGAACATGCAAAATGATCACTTCTCGGAAGAAAAGTTTCAAGACGTGGAGAGGAACTACAATTGTCATCGCTTTGATGTCATTCAATTTCGAGGCGTCCAGTCTCTCAAGCAAGTGTATGACGCCCTCACCTTCTTCATGTTCAATATGGAGATCAGTATTTCCGAGACACTGGGCGATATCACGATTCGAGAGGACTACGACAGTCTAAATGATGGCGCCTACAGTTCACATCACCGACTTGTGTCGAATCATGACGGTGGTGTTACTACAGAGGCCAATACGGTCTCATTCGCTCAGCTCTTCGAGAATCGCAACGAATTCAGTGGGTCTCCTTGCGCTGTGGTGGCGACTGACAGTGTTGACAGGACGATTTACATCCCTACGACGTCCTTAACCGTGTCCGACGTGACGTTACCGCTGCTATTGTGCTGACACAAGAATGGCGTACGGGCAAGATCACGTCAAGTTTGACTAACAACATGGAGTTAGTGGTAGTGATGCGGCGAGCAACTTTTATCAAAGTCTGTCGCCCAGCATTTCACGTGCCTGAACACGAGATGATCGACTTGTACGACCGCGTCACTAAGTGGCCTGATGTGATGCTGCAGAGTGTGCGAGAGATTCTTTCGGCAGAATCCTCCTAGACTTGAAAACATCGACAACTATTCATTTTTAATCCATTCAGTTTTCTTCAGGAAACTATCGTTACCTACTCGAAATCTAAGGACGTGTCACAGAACGCGCCTATCGTCTGAGTCATCATTGTGATCCAACTAGCTACACCTTCTGCTATCGCGTACAACTTGTGCGCCCCCATATTAGCCTTTGGTTCATGAATTTTCACGAAAACTGCGCACTGGATAATAACCACCCGTAGACCGCAGTCTAGCATAGTTTTATCATACGGCAATTCATTCATGACGAGTGCTGAGTTCACGTCTAGTCGAACTCTAGTCTCCGAGTCATACGGGTTCAGCTCGTCATGGTCGACACTATCGGTGACCACAACCGCGCAAGGACCACCAATGAGGTCAAGCTGCTCGTAGTAATTTGTGTACATGACTTTGTTCGACTCAGTGACGATGTCACTGGGACTTGTGGAGACCAGACGAAAGTTGCGAATTGAGTCATCTTGGCCGATCAGGTCGTATTCCTGACGCTCGGAAATGCATCCCAACGCTTCCGCTGCATTCACTTCCACATTTGACAAAAAGAACTTGGCAGCGTGATAGACGTCTTTCAGCGATCTCACACCGACCAACTGAGTCACTTCAAAGCGCTCGCAGCACAGAGCGCCATTGTCATCGTGAAAGCGCTGCTCCGAGCTGTGTTTGGTCTGCAAGTCCAGATACTGGGACCGAGCGACGACGTATTGATACGCGCGGTTGAGTTTATCATCCTTTAGACTCATCAAGAGCTGTCTCCGTTTATCCCAATCTTTCGGTAGATGAATGTACGAGTGCAGCATATTCATCGGCCGCTTATCCTGCAGAACAACAAACTGTTAATTGACTTGGAAGTTAGCCGTCCAAGTCAATTCACTCTTACCTGGAGGTTTGCAAGTTCTGATTGGGTGCCAGCAACAACGAGGTGTTGATCTTGAATGTACTCGAGTAAGAAGGTTTTAATGCGTTGAGACCGACGAAGTTGTTGCAAATGATCACTCGTGGACATGGCTCCTTCCTCTACACGCGTTTGCATGGCATCAATTTGAAGCTGCAGCACCTTTATTTGCTTCTTCAAGTCTTCAAGTTCTTCTCGGCGGACTTGGTGCGTTGACTTGCGCTTCGTCGCGGGCATCTTGATCAGGTGGATGTCTTTTGCAGTGTAAGTCCTGGTGCAGCCCAGCATGACGATGGAGGCGCGTGGACAGCTACGCGGTACTTGTCTTGTACGCCACCGATTTGTTGCGTACATATTCAAGGACTAATCGTACGATTAGCTCTCGATCATTGCCACAAAAATCTGTCAGAAGTTCTGACTCAGAACCCTCAATTCAAGAGATACAGAGCGCGGAATGATGGCTATTCAACCACAACCTTATTGATAAAATCTCGCCACTTTATCAATAAGGTTGTTACCTGTACACTTTCTGATACGTTTGCGAGACACCTTTTAGCGCCATATTTCACGTAGCGGATACCATGGCAACGTACACTTCTTCGGCAACCCCAATCATTTTTTTCATCGTTCGTGAAAAATGATAGCCAGATCCAATCGGAGTGTTGAGGTTATGCCAATACCGATTTAAGAGGGTTTGACGTACACCGCCGATCGACCAACAATCTTTTAGGTGTACTTTCGAGCACAACGTCATCGATGACTCGTTGGATGGACAGTTGAAATCCCAGATGACGAAACGTGTTTTTACATCGGCATCAACATGTTTGTTTATTCCAGCACAGGCAGGACGTGGTGAAGCTCCAGACATGGACAAACCAATCCATGACAGGGCAACCGCTGCAGTCGCAGGCAGGTATTGGCGACTGAGCTGATACAACGAGATGTAGAGCGCCAAAACAAGCCTCTAAGCTATGTGGGTGGTTCAAGAACATTTTCGTCGGTATCCACAGCAGAACATATGAACAAACCATATGCGGATTTGCACTTGCTCGTAATCGAGAATGATGACTCCGTTGCCACGCTGGTTGGTTGCGGCTTCTCCACGAAGCGCAAAAAGTAGGGTCACCTCTGACAGATCGTGAGCAGTGACATTACAGTCAGTCCCTCGCGATCCGGTGATCTGCTGTTACCACCTTACACTCGTTACCGGTACGTGACTCGAGAATACCACTGGTTCCTGTTCAAATCGTGGAGTAATCTTCGTCCAGAGACAAATACAACGCGCCGCCTTATCCGGCTCTGAAAGTGAACCTTGAGACCGTCAAACACTACCTGTCAACAAACATTGTAGTGTCTGCTGCTGTTTCCTCATTCTCAAATTCTCCACGGCACCACCAAAGCACCTCCAAGTTCACTTCCTTTCCAGTGTTTTGCGACGTCATGGTTCACGTTGATGATCAGCAACTTGCCAACGGGGGGAATTTACCCAAGATGGCGTCCTACCGTTTGCCTCGCTTCAGTTCGAGGCGTCAGAGTTATGTCAGCAACCACGACCAGCTCTTACGAGCAGAGAGCTCAATCCAGGAGCCTCGCCAACTGAATCAAGAGCACTTGACAAGTGCTGAAGCGTTGATGGGTGGTGATGTCTCGAACATGCACGCCGCTGTGTCGTCCGTTATCGCCAACGCTCTTGGACACGAGATCCCGGGAGTGGAGGTGCGCTTCCACAACTTGGTCTTGTCGGCTCAAGTTCCGGTAAGCAACAGCGGCGGTGTCGAAGTACCGACACTCGCGACGCACGTTCAGCAAGGTCTGCGGAATCTCTTCTTCAAGTCGAAGCAGCAAGTCGTGGACAAGGAGATCTTGAAAGGAGTGACCGGCGTGTTCAAACCGGGTCGCATCACGCTAGTCTTGGGCCAGCCTGGATCCGGCAAGTCTTCCCTCATGAAGGTGCTCTCGAACCGGTTCCACATGGACAAGAAAATCACGCTGAGCGGTGACATCACGTACAACGGCAAAGAGCGTGCTGACTTGCTCGAGGCGCTTCCACGCTATGTGACGTACGCGAACCAGATCAACGATCACTATCCTCGACTCACAGTCCAGGAAACGTTTGAGTTCGCTCATCGCTGCTGCACGGGTAAGGAGCTGGCACCGGCGGCTGTGGAAGCGATCAAGAACTGTTCGCCAGAAGATCATGAACATGCTCTGGATGTCCTAACTGCCCACCACAAGTTTGCACCGGAGCTGAACGTGAAGATGCTGGGGTTGGACAAGTGCAAGGACACGATCGTGGGTAACGCCATGCTACGTGGTTTGTCCGGCGGAGAACGTAAACGTGTTACCACGGGTGAAATGCTGTTTGGCATGAAGCGTCTGCAACTGCTGGATGAAATCAGCACTGGACTTGACAGTGCAGCGACGTACGACATTTGCAAGGCCATGAAGAGTGCGGCGCGAAACTTCAACGCTACTGTGGTCATTTCGCTGCTGCAGCCATCCCCTGAGGTGTTCGAGCTCTTTGACGATGTGTTGCTGTTAAACGAGGGTAGCATCATGTTCCACGGCAACCGCCTGGACGCTGTGCCCTACTTCGAGCGGATGGGTTTCCACTGCCCACCCCGCAAGGACGTGGCCTACTTCCTCTTGGATCTGGGTACCAACAAACAGGACACATACGTCGTCGGAGGCGGACATGTACCGTACCATTCTACCGAGTTCGCGAAGTTGTTCCATGACTCAAACATCTTCCAGTCCACGTTGAAGCAGCTTGAAGCACCATTCACAGGCAAGTCGATGCTGAACGACTTCCAGCCGTTCCGTCAAACTTTCGCTGAGGATCTCTCGACGCTTATGACTCGTCAAGTGAAGCTTCGACTGCGAGACCGCGCGTACCTCATGGGCCGTGCGATCATGGTCATCGTCATGGGTCTTCTCTACGGCTCTACATTCTGGCAGATGGACGACACGGACAGTCAGCTCATGTTGGGTCTGCTGTTCTCGTGCACCATGTTCCTATCCATGAGTCAGGCTTCCCAAGTGCCGACATTCATGGATGCTCGCTCAGTGTTTTACAAGCAACGCGGAGCCAACTTCTTCCGATCGAGCGCATACGTCCTGGCAACGTCGATCACACAAGTGCCTCTGGGTATTCTCGAGACGGTAGTTTTCGGCACGATCGTGTACTGGTGAGGAGGATATGTTGGTCTAGTAGACCGCTTCATCGTGTTCCTGGTGACGCATTTCTTGTGTCAAATGTGGTTCACGAGCTTCATCTTCTTCCTGTCGTCTGGTTTGCCTAACCTGACCATCGCGCAGCCTGTCATGAATGTCTGCGTGCTCTTCGTGCTGTTCGGAGGTTTCCTCATCACGAGAGGCAACATTCCCGACTACATGATCTGGATTTACTGGCTAGATCCGATCGCTTGGTGTATTCGCGCACTGGGTGTCAACCAGTTCCTGGCTCCCGAATTCGATGTATGTGCACGCGAAGGAACCGACTATTGTGCCAAGTACAGCAAAACTGTCGGCGAGTACAGCCTCAGTGTGTTCGACCTGCACACGAAGTCCATGTGGATCTGGTACGGCTGGATCTTCTTCATTGCTGGGTACTTTGCTTTCGTCTTTGGTGCGTACTTCTTGCTTGAATACAAGCGCTTCGAGAGTCCCGAGGGCGTTGCAACTGTCGATGAAAAGGACCTCGAGAGCCACGCATCGTATTCAACGATGCCAGCTACACCCAAACAGGGCGAGAAGGTGATCGAGATAATGGACACGGAAGACGGCGGCGTTCCCACCATAAACCTCCCGGAGAACCCAACAGGCCGCGGCGTCGCTATCCCTGTGACTTTGGCTTTCCAAGACCTCTGGTACTCTGTGCCGATGCCTGGTGGTAAGAAGGATGAAGAAATTGACCTGCTCAAGGGCGTCTCCGGATTCGCTCTGCCTGCCACGATGACCGCGCTCATGGGATCCTCCGGGGCCGGAAAGACCACGCTTCTAGATGTCATTGCTGGACGAAAGACTGGAGGCAGTATTCGTGGTAAAATCCTACTCAACGGATACCCGGCTAGTGATCTCGCCATGCGGAGATGCACGGGTTACTGCGAGCAAATGGACATCCACTCGGAATCGGCCACAGTTCGTGAAGCTCTTATCTTTTCGGCAATGCTGCGTCAGGATGCGAGCGTGTCAACCGCTCAGAAGATGGCGTCAGTGGAGGAGTGTATCGAGTTGTTGGAGCTGGGACCTATCGCTGATAAAGTCATTCGTGGCTCGTCAACAGAGCAGATGAAGCGTATTACCATCGGCGTGGAGCTGGCAGCACAGCCCAGCATTCACTTTATGGACGAACCCACGAGTGGTTTGGACGCACGCTCGGCCAAGCTCATTATGAGCGGTGTACGCAAAATTGCCGACTCGGGCCGTATGATCATTTGCACAATTCATCAACCGAGCACCGAAGTGTTCAACTTGTTCGACTCGCTGCTGCTGCTTCGTCGCGGCGGACGCATGGTGTTCTTCGGTGAGTTGGGTCAAGACTCCAAGAACCTCATCAACTACTTTGAAGCTTTCCCTGGTGTCAATCCCATCACGCCAGGTTACAACCCCGCCACTTGGATGCTCGAGTGGATTGGTGCCGGAGTTGGTAGTGGAACTGCTGGTACCGACGACGGAACTGCTGCAGCACAACCGACGGACTTTGCCGATTGTTTTGACGTCAGTGATCTGAAGACTCTGATGGAAAAGGATCTGGACCAGGACGGCGTGCTGCATCCGTCCACGGGTCTGCCCGAGCTCAAGTTTGGCCGAAAGCGTGCGTCCAGCTCGTACGTGCAGTTTGACCTGCTGTGTCGCCGATTCTTCCGCATGTACTGGCGCACACCCACGTACAACCTCACGCGTTTGATGATCAGTGTGCTGCTCGGCTGCGTCTTCGCTATCATTTTCCAGGGCACGGACTACTCGACGTACAGCGGAGCCAACTCAGGCGTCGGCTTGGTCTTCGTCAGCACTATTTTCCTTGGTATCATCGGCTACAACAGTGTGCTGCCTATAGCTGCCGATGAGCGCACCGCATTCTACCGCGAACGAGCTGCTGAGACGTATAACGCCCTCTGGTACTTCATCGCCGGTACACTAGCGGAAGTCCCGTACGTGTTCCTGTCCAACTTGCTTTTCTGTATCATCTTCTTCCCGAGCGTCGGCTTCACCGGATACGTCACCTTCATCTACTACTGGCTGGTGGTTTCCATGAACGCGCTGATCTTCGTATACTTCGGCCAGTTCATGGCGTACTCGATGCCTAGCGTTGCGGTGGCCTCCACTATCGGTGCTCTGTGCAACACCATCTTCATGCTGTTCGCTGGCTTCAACCCTCCTGCGGGGAGTATCCCGACCGCGTACAAGTGGGTCCACTGGATCTCGCTGCCTACGTACACGATCTCCATTCTGGTGTCGCTTGTCTTCGGAGATTGTACCGAGGGCAGCACGGATGGAATCAGCTGCCAGGTGCTTCAAAATACGCCGCCGAAGATTGGACACACCACGCTCAAGGGTTACGTGGAAAGCAAGTTCGACATGCACCACGACGACATCTGGAGGAACGTCATAATCATGCTGATCTTGATCGTGTGCTTCCGCATCTTAGCGTTGGCTGCGCTTCGCTACATCAACCACCTCAAGCGTTAGATACCAAAGCTATCCATTAGATTCGTTCTCTCCATTCCAAGCGAAATCAATTCACTTGTTCTCACACCATGATGCTTGTTGCTTCAGTACGACAATCACGCGTTCACTGCACCTCGAATAGACTGGACCTCAATTTCTCCCCAACTCGCTATGCCTTCTTTCAACGACCTCATGGCACTTCGTGAGATCTCAAATGCCGGTTTGTGCATCTTCATGAAAGCCGCACGCTGCATCACAACCACGAGCTCATCTTCCTCCTCCTCCTCTTCGTCCGTCGGTACGGAATTAGCACTAGTCCAACTTCCTCCGTCGCTACCAGAATCACTGTTGTCTTGGTGTTCACTCGTAGTCGACATGGACCGCTTGTGCTTCTTCCGTCTCGTTTCCGTCAACACAGTCATCGCACTAATATCTCTCCTCACTCGCTCATGTGGATTATACGGATACAAGTCATCAACGTCGACGCTGTCTGTGACCACCACAGCACACGGTCTCCCTCCCATCTGCACCGACTCATCAAAGTACTCGGTCAGCACCACTTTGTTCACCTCCGACGTGATCCCATGGCTGTCCGTCGACAGCAGCCGATAGTTCCAAATTGACGTGCCGTCATCCACCGTATCATAGTCCTCCCGAACTGTCGTGTGCCCCAGCGCTTCCGAAATGGTGATCTCCATGTTGAGCATAAAATACTTGATGGCTTCGAACACCTGCTTGATGGACTGGACACCCGTGAAGTGGAAGAACTCGAACCTCTCACAGCAGAAATTGCCCTGTGCGTCTTCGTATCGGTGGTCCATCAGCTGGGGCTTCATCAAGTCCAGATGTTGACTGCGGGCCACCACATACTGGCAACCTCTCGTGATCATGTCACTCTTGAGATTCAGCAGAACTTGACGGCGCTCCCACCACTCTTTAGGCAGGTGAATGTGTCTGCACAAAGGACTCCCAGTCTGTCGCTCCTGCAGCACCAAAAGTCAATAAAACCATGTCACCGTTTAAAAACCCACATATTTTTAATGTAAATAAAATGGTAAAATAAAATAAATTACCTGCATCCCGGCCAGCATGGACCTTGCCCCAGCCACCGCCAGCTGTTGACCATGTATAACATCTCGGAGGGAATTGTTGGCCCCAACGACGTCCAGGAGTTGGGCTCTGGCGCTCCTCGGACGAGCCTGTAGCCGCACCAACTGCCTCTGCAGCATCTGCACCTGCGTCTTGAGTCTCTTCACCTCGTCTTGACGCACCAGGTACGACGGTCGACGGCGCTTGGGTTCCCCGCGCCCTCCTTCTGTCATTTTGTATTGTTAGAAAACAATACATGTAATGAGTGACCTTTTAACCCAACATATGTTGGGTTATTTATAATGAAACTGTCAAGTTTGACGAGAAAGTCGATGAATTCGATTCATTTGAGTTGAGAGACATCATGTGCATGAAATTCGTGGCTTTCTTCATGGCCAGCCCCTCTTCACTTTCTTGATAACTACCAACTGAATTTGGTGTCCAATTTTTGGGACCATCTACAGAAAGTATCAATGCAGTTCTGACATCTCAGCGACTTGCACTGTACGGTACAGCTCATCCACATCGACGCTATCCGTTGCCATAACAGTACATGTGCGGCAGACCACTCGCAGCAAATTTACCACGCTTGTATTCATTCAGATGGCCCAAAAAAGACTCCTTCCTAAATTCAAACCGTGTCGTATTCATAACGATACCCTCGTTTGATCATGTGGTTCTCCAAACTCAGCAAAAGTTCCCCGTCGTTCACTCTATTCCTGTAGGCGAATGTGTTAGAAGCGACTCGATCGTGGGAAGCAACGCAGGGGTTGGCAAAATACTACTTCGTCTTCGAAGAAGCTGCAGTATTTTCGGTTGCGGCGTTCATGCGACGTTCATCTGTAGTTTGAGTCAACGCAGTACTGGCCCCTCGTAGAATGTTGATCTGGGGTTATCGATTATTGCGTTATTGCAATCGTGCTTGCGTTATAGTCACTATATCGGCACGGTCGGTTGTTGGTGTGAAAGCGATTGGTCATGTTTGTGGAGCTTACGCCGGTTTATAGGGTATCACCGTAAACGTGCCTCCCTGTACATGTACATTACCAGCCGAGGTTGTACTTCTGAAAATCCAGGCCCTTGATTGGCTAGATGCAGCGTATTGGCCACGATTATTCCAAATCGTGGCTGATACTGAGCCTAAATATGGGGTGCCGTTTGCAACTTAGATTGCAAGGACGGTAGCACATTTGAGTCAGATTTGCAACTTAATCCGATACAAAAACCAAGTCAGGTTGCAAACGGACGGGGTGTGTATGTGCGGTGAAAGTTTGCTGGGTGCTAGCCCACTACGACGAGGCCGAGCGTGCTGCATTCATACACAAAGGTTTATACAAGCTTTACTAGCGAGCTACATTGTTAACCTAACAGGGGATGTTGTGATCGGCGTGTATCCGACACGATGTACTTCCATTTGCGGCAACGTCGATGCTGCGCCTCTTCCCTTCATTAGAGTACCAGTACATATTGTTGCTGCTAGCTGAGCAGCCGTACAGCGCTGGTGGTAAAGGCTATTGCACCCAGCTCAATAATACGCTGCTACCACCGGCACTCAGCAGCAGTAGCGGCGGCGTACTGTTGACAACAATACGCCGCCGCCGCACGATTTGTTGTTGGCAGAATGTAGCTGCTGACCGTCATTTGGATGCGATCATGTGCACCAGTCCCTCAGAGTTCATTATGATTAAGAAGGCGAACATCTCTGTGCCTCGGCCTCCGTTATTCTCATAGCTGCGAGGCAGAATTGTGCTACTTCATTGAGAGGAAACTATCTACACTTTCCATCAACTTCGATGCATTGTTTCCAGTATGCACCAAACATCTCTTCATTCGTTGCTGCTCGGATACATGAAGTAGGTGCAGTCAAATGTCAAAACTGAAGGCGTCACAGAGCCAAACACTGAGTTAATCTATGATCAATTAATAGCCAATCATATGATAGTTGCAAACAGTGTTGCACAAATGGCCTGTATTTATACAGTACAGTACAGCACCAACACTGATCGAGCTTTACGGTAAACCAAATCATCCACAGATCAAAATTCTGTGAGGGGTCGATACTGTATTGACTCAAACTACATGTA
This sequence comes from Phytophthora tubulina, assembly GCA_014706135.1. Taxonomy (NCBI): domain Eukaryota; phylum Oomycota; class Peronosporomycetes; order Peronosporales; family Peronosporaceae; genus Phytophthora; species Phytophthora tubulina. The sequence continues at coordinate 835,768 of JACBOY010000135.1, read as the reverse complement.
GCATGGAGTTTTTTGTATATGCCCAAGCACTACATATCACCGCACGCTTAGAAATGTACCGCCTTAGAAGCTTTACCCTTCCGTATTTAAGCGCTCTGTGAGAGTCTTGTTTTCATTCAAAAGATTTACTCGTACGTTCAGTTGCCCCCCCCCATCTCGCAACTTCCTCCCGCTCAGATTCGAGCTCCCCACGCGTCATGGTTGACTCAGTGATGATCATCTATAGGATTAGACTTCTGATGCACCCTCGCTGTAGCGAGGCGCTGCGGTCAATACCAACATCGCCTTCGATTCATTCCTCAATTTTCTCTCTTCCACCGACCCTCCTCAAAAATCTCTGCCATCAAGCATGCGTCTGCTGTTGTGGGTTCTGCTTCTGACTTTGGCCACGCTCCTTTTGAGCGCCGACGCGGCTTCGTCCAAGAATTCGGAGTTGGAATCGATCGACTCGCTGTCCTTTGCTCTATCGGCTGAGTGCAACACCGATAGCAAACGAAATCTGAGGGGCCATAACAACATGGACGTCACTTCAAAGCTCGAAGCTACAGATGACGAGAAGAGAGAGCTATCGCCGCCGCGAACGTCATGGAGAGCTTATCTACTCTCACCATGAAGTTGAAAGCTGATGCGGCGACTGGATGGGGAAAACTGGGCGCGAAACTTTTCGATAAGACGTGTTAAATTCTGTACAAAATGGGAGAAACACCGACGGCCGGGCGAGCCAAGTTCATGGGCGACAATACCAATGCTGCCGCCATTTACAAGGCCTGGTACGACAAGAATCTCGCAGCGGGCATTATTACCCCGAACCTTTGAAGCGGGTGATGCATTGTAGCAGATACCGCTAAGAAAATAGGAGGATTGTGCTTCCGAGCACTTACGTTTACCCGCGCAAGTTATTGTACAGTATGCTGCAATGACTCAAATATTGGAGTTGGTAGGCCACTAGCAGACTTTATTGTGTGATGCCTCGGTGTCGAAGGAGTCCGCTGTCGTGGTTGTAGGTTTGGCTTCTGTCTTAGTTCAAGATACTGGTGTAAGTTAACTTCTTCTAAATAACATGAAATAACATTTTTATTAGCCAATCATATGCGAGATGACCAAATCTGAATATCATCCAATAAAAATCGAGAAGACGCTCGGCTATTTTAGTCGGACTACATGTACTTCGAATCCTACCTACGCATTATCGATTCTGTGCCTACTGAAATTGACCGGTGTTCAACTCTGATGCACTCAGCCTTATGACGTTGAGCAAGGGTTTATATACTTTGTAGAACTTTGTCAATTGGAATGCAGTCTTTTGGGACACAACTGCAGTGTTCGCGAACAAGCTGCTCGATTTGGGAAAATGGCAAAAACAAAGACCATAAATTCTCTGATAGAAAGACTCTTGCTACAAATGCGTAACAGGAGTATGAGAGATGTTTTTCCGAGTCTTATCAGGCTAATCACCTTAGTGCGTGTTATACCAGTCTTGGCAGCGAGCACTAAACGTTCATTTTCGGTGATGAAGCACATTAAAACACGTCTTCGCGCTCGGATGGGCGCATCGCCCATGAATGGCTATGCTTATTGTAATCGAACGTGACCTGTCGGGTAAGTTCATACAGGAAAGTACGAGTTCATACCGAAAAGTACCTCGTACGCTTTGTACGCTCCCATCGCCACGTATGCGACCACCGCGACGTATTTACTCGCTCAGCTGCTAGCCACAAGCCAGAACGCCGCGACCATGTCCTGCGGAATGGACAACGAATGCAGACGCTACTTTGTCCAGACGTTTTGTCGGGCACCAGATGCATGTTCATTTGCAGAGTGATCAGATTGCCTCTCTACAACTCAATATACGTTCGCTTTTGATGCATTCTGCGTATATAGCATTTGGCAGTGTAATATAGCGGATCGATGAGCAGCTAAATCGTGCACTGTACACAGCCCAGCGGATTGCCCGTTCCAGCGGATGACTTTGTTCCAGCGGAAGTGGCGATCCGCTGTTTCATTCCAGCGGAATTGCAGTACGCAGCCTAATTTTGAAGCCAGACTAATTACTGTGGCCACTGTAGTATGTGTAGTGGCTTTTTGACGACAACGTCAAGTGCACGCGATTGCGTGGTTGTATGCTTAACTTGTGTGATGCTCACACCGGAGAAATTTGCTTGCGTAATGCATGCTGGGGATACTCTGCGGCTTTTGACGACAAAGTCACGATTGCGTGGTCGTATGCTCAGTTTGTTTGATGCTGATTTTGGAGATATTAGCTTGCGTGATGCATGCTGGAGATGAAGCATCAGCTTGCGTGATGTGTACCGGAGATAGTACTGTAACTGTAGCGAAAGCTTGTGTGATGCTCATACCGGAGATACGGCCCGACTGGGGGTCAACATGCGATGGGATTTGAATCATGGTGTTCAGTTTCATTTAACTTTGTAGTAAACTTAGTAGTAAAGGTGTTCACTTAACTTTAGTTAAAATAGATCCCTGGAATTTTCGAGCCACGACACTATACGTGGTTCGTTGATGCGTTCACCCTGCGAGGTGTCCGTCGATCTATTCGATATCTCGATGTACTCAAATATGTCTAGCTTTTGCCGCAAGTACAGCCCTTGCACTTGTGTGTCAGGCTTCTTCTGTTGCTTGCCAGATTCCTGATGAAGTCGGATAATGCACCCCAAAAACGCCCCAAATCCCAAACTTTTTTCCAAATGTATTTTATTTTTGGCACATATTTGGGACAGAATTACATTTGTCACTGTTTGGCTTGGTTCTCCCACGCTTCGCTCACAATCACGTTCCCAACGTGAGCTCCTCGTTTGCACCGCCAATTTCGCTTCGCTCATGGCGGGCAAGGCGTCGGTAATTAGATAGTACCTCCTTGTTAGGGCAACTACTCCGGCCCACGCGCCGACCATTGCAGACCTCCGCTTCGCTTCGGTTGCAAACGGTCTCTCTGAGGCCTCACGAATTCACTTAAGGTACGAATGAAAGCGTACGCTCAATGACCATCTCAGTTTTGGCACGGTTTTAGGATCATTTTACACTTTGCCAACGATTATTTCGCTCCAAATCTGTGCCTAAATGGTGCAGAAACGATTCAGAATTTGGGACGTTTGGGACAGTTTGGGCACATATTTGGGATGCATTATCAGCTCCCTTCCTGATTACTTGTATTTAATAATTTCGTCGGTACAGATCTTGATTACTGTACAAGTATGCACCCTCGGTATGAGATTTGAAGAGTTAAGCAGCGAGTAAGCCACCGCCCACCGAGTCACAAACCATTTTCCATATTTCCTTCCTCGACTAACACGTCTACGACTGCTCCCGTCTTCGCTACCAACCACGCGTCTAATGTTGTGGTATCTATACCCTTCACTCTAATTAGTCAGACCCTGACTAATTATGGTTTACGATTTTTGTGGCGTAAAACTAAACTTTGAATCAGCTCTTGTGATTACAATATTCATGTTTTTGCCAACCTGAGACCATGATTGGCTTCAGCTCGGCGAGATCTGTCCAAATCCGCTGTCTTTGTGCTCTTTCGAGATGCCTAGGATTTTTTTGATCTGCCGCGTGACACGAAAAAGTACAAAAGTTCGAAGCACGACTAATTAGAGTGAAGGGTGTACTGGTGATGTTGATCACCCTCCTGGCAAGCATCGACGGTGCTTCGTCCGATTTTGGAAATGGCATCGTAAACTCCAAATTGGAATCCCGCAATTCTGCAATTCGTGTGTTATCTGCTGAGCACGGTGTCAATGGCAAGCGCAGTCTGAGGGGTAACGACGACGAGGCTATTGGGGGCGACTTAGAGCTTCAGGACGAAGAAGAAAGGGCATTTTCCTTTTCAAGCATCGTGGACCGCATCAAGTCTGCCTTCAGTAAGCTGCGTTCCAAGATAATCAGAAAGCGGGAAGCTTATTTGGAACATCAGTTCATGAAGCTTTACCAGCTGGGAGTAACACCAGTGAATCTGCGAGCGATGTACATGGGGAGACCGGGATACAAGAAATCACTCTCCGCATACAAAACTTGGTACGACGAAAAAGTTGCGACGGGGATTCTGAAGCCAAACTGAAGTTGGTCCGGCTGCCAAGACGAATACATTTGCAGTTTTTCTTTAAACCCCAGAAATTGCCGTGGTGTTCTGCTTTTGTATGAGCTTGATATGGTCAATCAACCCAATCCTGTTCGTAAATTATTTTGTTACTACACGTACGATGTTAGCGGGTAAAGATTTACACGGTGGGGGGTCTCTATGATGCCACGGATCGTTTGCATCATCACTTTTGGCCACACCGCGATCCGATCGTACAGGTTGGCCATCCTATCGTCTGATACGTCGTTGACATTGCTGTCGTCGTGATCTTGAGGTCTCTGGTTGGGACGTCGTTCTTCCGACAATACAATTGCCACAGTGACATCTCGCCGAACGAAGGCGAGTGGATCATATGGGTGCAAATTGTCGTCTTCCACACTGTCGGTGATCAATATAGCGTGCGCTGCATGGCCACACTGATTTTGATTGTCAAAGTACTGTGAGAACGAAACCGTATTCACTTCTGAGCCCACACCTCCGACGCTCGACACGAATCGGTGGTTGGAGATGTACGCGCCATCACTTAAGACTGCCATAGTCTTCGCCAACCACGGCATCACCCAGCGTCTCCGAATTACTGACCTCGACGCTACACATCGAGCACTCCAGCGTGGTGTACATTTGTTTAAGAGACAAAGGTCCGCAGAAGCGAATTACGTCGAAGCGTTGGCTAACTAGGTTCCCATCCGAGTCCTCAAATTTCTCCCCCGAGAAATAATTCTTCGACAAGTCCAGCTCGTTACTCCGTGCAGTTAAATAGTCGTGACATTGTTTTAGCTTGTCGTCTTTCATGGCCATGAGTATTTCCCGTCGTGCGGCCTGGTGATACGGTAGATGGATATTTGTATGCATTGGGTTCTTGCATTGAGTCTCGAGATGATTGAGGATCATCGATTGAGCAGACACCACCGCGAATTGCTGGATGCGCACCAAATCTCTCAGGGTTTCAGTATTGACTCCCAATAGTTCTTTGGCTTCTTGGAGTAATGCGAGTTCCTTTTGCAGAGCTTGAGCCTTCTCCGCCAAATTGTCCGCTTCATCGTGGCTGGGTCAAGTGCTTCCTCTTCTTAACTGCCTCGACATTGCCACTCAGACTTGTGTGGGAATTCTGCATGGCTTGCTAATAGAAATGCTTGTACTTCGACTGAAGGAAAAGGTAAGTGACCTTGTACTGCGTTGTGAGCGGTTTTGAATCACGATCATGTCAACAGCATCAACATCCCTCGTCTCGTATACGGATTACTCGAAAAGAAATTACCGGTACCTGGTACTAAGTATTTGGTTTTCCGTGATAGGTTTACTGGTGCTGTGTAAAAAAAACTCGTGACGGCTCAGGATTAACAGTAAACACCTTGCTAAACTTCGAAGTAAAATGTATGAAGTCACCAAATTAAATTATACAGATACCTGTGCGTGGCCGTGGTGGCCTCCACATGGAATGCTGGCTTCGTCGCTTGCGCAGCAGCAACTCGTCATATCACCCGTACACGAACAGCCTGCATCACTGTGCTGTAGTACGCGATCCACGACGAGTTTCTTCATGTTATCATGTGAATGGAACATGTTCAGGAAGAAGCGGTCCTGCTGCTTCTGGGGGACCTTGTGCGGGTACATGTGAAGCTTTGTCATCATGTATCGCTTCATTATCACGTATTTCTTTCCATCAGCGTCTTCGTGTGTAGTGAGTACAACACCACTCGACAGGTCTTTTCGGATACGGCTAGACTCGTCATACGGGTGCAGCTCGTCTTGATCGACGTAGTCCGTAGCTAGCACTGCCATATTGTCCCCAAAACGGCAGTAAAACACCCCGTTTGACTCCATGTCCGGCATCTTTGCTGACTTGCTCCCTATTTGCTTCGGTGTCGCGATAATGCGCTGGTGCATAAAGTTGCACTTGAGTGTACCAGTCGACTACAACAAGCACAAATATCCAGTTAGCACTCTGTACGAAATCAAAAGTAGTAGTTTTTGACTTGACAACTTCATTGTAGCGACGTACCTCCCGAAACACCGTGATCCCTATCGCCTCATTCAGTGACTCATCTTTTTCAGTAAGCTGATTGTAGATGCCACGCGCAACCTGATAAATGCTCACTCCGTCGTATCTGGAGATAGTAAAATTGACGCAGTAGTGCTTGCCGAACTTGTCGAGCATGTCCGAGAATTCGTGAGGCAGATTGCAATCCATCCCCTGCGTCTTCTGCTCAATAAACTTGTACGTCATATCCAATTTTTCCTTACGCACCGAAAGAATCGTCTTCCTTCGCTCGTCTGGGTCTCTCCCAAGACGAATATATGACTCCAGTGGTGTCATTAGTGACATTCGCTGCCTCCAACACAACACAACCAAAAATCAGCCATACACAGCCCCAAAAATTATCACAACACTGTCACTTTCTCCTTACCACGTCGTTCACCGGAGCAAATGCCAGCAAGGCCCTGAAATTGTCCGCGTACATTTTCTGCTGCATGGCGAATCCATTGAGTAGTTGATTCTGTTCCTGGCTCTTGAGCAACAACTTTAACTCGTTTGCAACATCTCGTCCTTTTCTTCGGTTTTTGACACTTTTGCATCGTGGTTTTTTCGTTTTCTTTTTAAACTCGAAGAATTCCTTCTGTGCCGTCAGATATTTCATCTCCCTCTTCAAAAGCTCCATCTCTTGATCCTCTTCAGGACTTTCACCAAAATCAGTAGACTCAGATGATGACGAATCACAGTGTGTCAGATTCAACGGAGACACTGGCAGCGTCGGTCCTTCACTTTGCAGCAAAGGGCTTTCATGTTCTTCGTCCGTCTTGCAGGACGGTGACGGCGAATCTTGCAGCGCATTAAGCCACGAGTTGGCTCTCGGACTTAGTGGCAGCATCATGTCCAGGTCCGGCAAGTTGATTGCGTCATCATGTTGCTCCATGTCGTTTAGAAATAGCTCGTCTTCAAGTAGAAATTCGCCCAATTTCGGGGACTGGGAAGAGGATGAACTTGTGTCGTCGCTCATGGGGAAGTCCGCGAGCAGTTCTCGCTCTAGAGAGGAAGCGAGGGGCGACAACGAGGTTGCACAGCTGCTAGACAGACCGTCGTCCTCGTCCAGTAGCTGGAACATGTCGTAGTCGCGCACCAAGTCGGGCGGAAGCTCCACGCCCATGACGTTCAGATAATTTGTGAGATATGGCGTAGAAAATAACACTAGGTATAAAAATAACAATAGATCTCGTATGAATATTACATTAGACGAACAACAAAAATAAAGTTGAGTGCAATGAACGTTTTGATTCATGTGCTTTTAGCGGTGAGCGCAGGGAGCGCTACGACGCGTGCTTGAATCGCACAGAACAACCACTTACCATGGTGAGCACGGAGCGCTTTACAGCAGCTGCCACATAATTACCGGTAGTTACTCGCTCCATGACAAACGCACGTCCCTGGTCCTGTTCGTCCTTGGCTCGGCTTCAACGGGGACCACGACACGACCCAGAAAGGCATTGGAGACGGGAAACTAACCACTTGAGAGAAGAAAAAATGAAAGCCGAGAGAAGCTGGCGCGACGGATCCTCGCCGCAGGCCCTCGAATACCTGCCAACTTGTCTCTCCAGAATGTCACGATTGACTCAAGGAGCCGCTCAGTCCTCGCCTGCGCATGGACAGCCCGTCTCGTTGCGCTGGAGGCGGTCGACGATAAGCGTCTTCATTGTGTCGTGGCACTTGGGCATGCTCGCGAAGAAACGGTCCTGCTGTTCCTGCGAAACCTTGTGCGGGTACATGTGGTACTTGGCCATCAAATAGCGCTTCATCACAACGAACTTCTTGCCGTCGGCATCGGTGTGGCCGGACAGCACCACGCCGCTAGATACATCCTTGCGGATGCGGTTTGATGTGTCGTACGGATGCAGGTCGTCCTGGTCGATGTAGTCTGTTGCTAGAACTGCCGAATTGTCTCCAAACCGGCAGTAAAAGATAGCGTTCGACTCCATGTCCGGCATCTTTTCGGCAGCCGCAGCCTCACTCTCCCAGTTCATGCTAGACACAATGCGCTGGTGCATAAAGTTACACTTGATCGTATCGAAAGACTCGCGGATTGTCGTGCTTCCCATCGCGTTGTTTAGTGCCTCGTCCTTTCCTGCAATCTGCTCGTAGATTGCGCGTCCAACCTGAAAGACGCTCACACCTTCGTACTTGGAAATAGCGAAGTTCACGCAGTAGTGTTTACCAAACTTCTCGAACATATCTGCGTACTGGTACGGCTGGTTGACGTCCAGGCCCGCGGCCTTCTGCTCAATAAACTTGTACGTCATGTCGAGCTTCTCCTCGCGCAGAGACAGAATAGTTTTTCTTCGCTCGTTAAAGTCTTTGCCAAGACGAATGTACGACTCCATGGGGGTCATCAACGCCATACGCTGCTCAAAAACAATTAAAGCACATCAGTCAGTCATTGATCACATCACTAACAATTATTGCACCGTTCACGTACCACATCGTTCACGGGGGCGAACGCCAGCATGGCCTTGAAGTTGTCTTGGTAGACCTTCTGCTGGGTAACAAGGTCGTTCAAGAGCTGGTTATCCTCCTGACTCTTTGCCAGCAGCTTTGGCTGCTCGGTATCGCGCGGGCGACGCTGCTTAATGCTCTTTCTCTGAAGGCGGCTGGACTTAGCACGAGACTGCAGGAAATCTCTCTGGGCGTCCAGATACTTGGCCTCCTTCTCCAACAGGTCCATCTCGTCCTGCTTGGCACAAGACAAACATCTAAGAGACCCAGCACAACATAAACACCAGTATCTCCTATCAGCCACGTACTTCCATAGTTTCTTCCTCCATCTCCTCATCTTTCTCATAAGCCTCCACTTGCTCCGTCTCCTTCACAATCTCCTCGGGCATGGAAGGAAGAGGCGAGGCCGACATACTGCCGTCCGTGTGACCGAGCGACGACGTTTCAGACAACGTCGAGAGTGTCGAGTCAGTGTGTGGAAGTCTCGGAGGAGACATGGGGGGCAGGATGTGTCCCATCAGGGCCTCATGGTACTTCCTGGCCTGCTCTTCCTCCTTCTTCTTCTGCTCTTCAGCCAGCAGTGGACACTCCACCTCGAACTCGTCCACGTCTGTCTTGCACGGAGATCCGTCCATGTTGCTTGGACACGTGCTGGGCACACTCGGACATGGCGAGGCCAGCATATCCAGATCCGTGAAGGCACCCAGATCAATCGCACCATCATTCTGCTCGAGTGCCGTCTGATTCTTCTGATTCTCATCGCTGTCCAAGTCTAATTTTACCACTTTCTCCATATCGCGTAGAAACTGCTCACCGTCCAATAGAAACTCGGCAAATTCGTCCTGAGTGTTGGTCTCCGCCTCTAAGGATTTCGCAGCCGTGGTAGACGAGCAGCCGGCGCCGCCCAAGGCACAGGCTGAGGACGCGCAGGACGCGCTGGGGGCCGTCGCTGCAGCGTCTGAGGAGGACGTGGAGATGCTCACGCCCACAGAACAGTTGGCTAGCAGATCCTCGACGTGCGACGGGGTCGTGGAGGACGCCGGCGCGTCCAGGAAGGTGTTGGAGACGCCGTCGTCGCCGTCTACGAGCTGCAGCATGTCGTACTCGAGCACGAGGTCGTCCGGAAGTCCTGCTGCCATGGCTGTCTGGCTGTATCTGTCTGTCTGTGAGAAGGAAGCGCTGAGATAAAACTGGTGGAAGACCGCTCCAGATCGATTTGATTTTCTTCGCTTTAGACGCTTTAACGTTTCTTGGTGGCGAGCTTGACTGAGCTTTTGTATCGAGGTGTTCTCGAAGACGGTGGAAGGGAGAGACTGGCTGGAGCGGATAATAGTTGATTGGTAGAAAGTGGAGTAATTTTGGTGAGTCAACGATAAATGCAATCGTGCGACATGAATCTCCCGGGTAGGTTGTGGTCCGCCGTTGCACTTGTCAATCAAATAATGGAATACAGTTATATCAAATCTAGGGATTCACGGTGATCAATTCAACGGGAGGAGACCAGCACTTATCTGCAGAACATGCATTCTTCAAGCAGAATCGAATTGGTCGAAATTAAGCTACACACTTTTGATTGGCTGGATATAGTAATCAAGGGGTAATCTTTCTGATTCTTACTGTCATTTTCGGGTGAAATTGCTGGTTTTGTGTAAGGCACACAACAGACGTGTGATTGGCCAGTGCACTTCAACCAACGGCACGCGCCTGACACACGCTACCTGACGCAAGCAGCAGTCGAGGGCGAATACGCAGGTACTGTACATGTATTAATACATGTAGTTGCAAAGTAGGCGATGCCGAGTGTCTGCGCTGCATGTGCTAGCTATCCTCTAATCTGTTGGGTATGCCATGCTTCAGTAGGTTGAACTATGGTTGCGTCAAGGGTCTGAACTTCAGACTCTGAAAAGTCTTCAGTCAAGACTGCGTCAACACCAAAATTCCATCTGCACAACGGCATACTGCACAAATCGCATCGTTCTTTTCTTTTGTAAACATCAAGTTACAGTACAGAGGTGTGTTGGTGACACCCTGATTGACTACCAGTCCACGCTAGTTGCAAGTTGCAAGCAGCGTCAACCTCGTACTTGGGTGGAATGCTGCTGCACCCTAACAGCAGAAATCCACAGGTAAGAGACTGTTTAACCAGGAGTGCCTGAAGTATTTCAGTTCCAGTCATGTCAAAGAGTAGCGAAGCCATCGCTTTTAAGCATTGCAAAATTAGATGTCGGGAAGGCAAGGATCAGAATGAACGTGTTATTCTTAGTGTTTCATGTCTGCAGTATTCTGCTAGTCTGCCCATTGATCAGCGTCCTATTTTACAGTACAGCACGTCTTAGCAACAGGAAGAGGGTCGCAATTCCGTCCCTCGTTGCGCCTGAAGATGGAGTCTACCAACATACACCAGTTCTGGTCCTGGTCTACGATCTTGCTCTCGTACTTGATCTCCACCACTGGAAGCTACTGCAGTAAGTAGTGTTGTCGCCTTTCAATAGTGTTTAAATCTACGTACGAGGGTCTTACCCTTTGTTTCTCGTCGATGTTACAGCAATTCAACTGATGGAGAACTGGCGTCGAGTCGACGATGTCAAGCACAAACGCGTGATGCTCGCACTCTCTGCATTTGCGTTGGGTGGCTGCGGAATTTGGTGCACGCACTTTACGGGTATGACAGCACTGGAGCTGAAATTCGAAGACGGTTCGGCTCTCGAGATGGATTTTGAGCTGGGGCTTACGATCCTGTCATTTATCTTCGCGGTGCTGGGCGTGCTCATCGGTCTGAAAATTTCGTCCATGGACCCGTATTTCCTTGAAATGGAGGCCGCGAGGCGTAAAGAGATGCTGGTAGGGTGGTTGTGTACTTCATGCAGCATCGTAAGGATGCTGATCTCCTTGTTCTGCCTCCCAGGCCGCCAATCTGAAGAACATGAAGATGTCTGCGGTTGTGAACAAAAGTGCAGTCACTCGTCGCATCAAAGTAACGATGATCTCGTTTGTCGAGTCTGTCGTGTGATACATTAACTGACGTTGCTTGTCTGGTAGATCATCGCTCTTTTTTCGAGACTGTGGCACATCATGCTTGGAGGAGCTTTTGCAGCGCTGGGAGTCCTTGGCATGCACTACCTGGGCATGATGGCTCAACGAACAAACGCCACCATGGATCTGAACGTAAGAATTGTGATATTGTCGGTATTCATCGCTTTCTTCACCGCCAATGCGGCATTTTGGGTTCTTTTCCGAGCTGTAAGTGGTGTTTGTGGGTCTTTTGATACAAAGTATTGTTACTGACATCCTCATTCTATAGCTGACCTTTATGCCCGACAGTGAACTTCTTCGACTAGGAAGTGCGTTGATCATGGGTGTTGCGGTCTGTGCAACACATTATTGCGGCATGGGAGCCGCGTCATACAAACCCAGTGCCGAGAATTTTGATGAAACCTCACGGTTCATTGTCAATCGATCCGAAGCTGCAATCGCGGCCTCGCACGGAGCACTTCTGACATGCTACTGGTTAGCCAGTTTCAGTGTCGTGCGTAGCGTACGCATTGCCGAGATGTCAGCCACTGCAACAACGATGCGAGAAGGTTTATCCAGACGAGACAAGTCTTCCAAGAGCCGAAAGAACAGCGGTCAAAGAATTCATGCGGCGTCCTGAAAGTGCCGCCATGAACTACAGTAGATCGCCTTCAAACGGACCTGTCAATTTAGGTAGTGCACGTTCATTATCAATGCAGAAACTGAGTTTTAGAAACCTTTTTTTTCTAGCCTGCTTCGTGAAAGCTCCTATAAATACGGCCGAGCCCTCGCTAAAAATGGTTGCAGTTCTGTTTATGCCTGCGGATTCCGAGTCTTCGCTATCTTCGATTGGCAGCACGACGCAGCAATGACCGACGAAGTGGAAGAGATCTCTCAACATTGGCTAGTGTCGAAGATTTTCCTCTCGTACCTGATTGCTATCACCGGGAGCTTCTGCAGTACGCACTTTGATGTGCATGCTGGTCGCGTCAAGCTGCATAAGTCTCACCTGCTTTTGTTCTGCAAACACAGCAATCCAGTTGATGGAGAAATGGCGCAGTGCAATTGATACCAAGGACAAGTTCATACTCATGCTTCTGTCATCAATTGCATTGGGTGGCTGCGGCATTTGGTGCATGCACTTCACCGGCATGAACGCACTCGAACTGACACGAGAAGATGGTTCTGTGCTGACGGTCGACTTTGAGGCAGGCCTGACGATCCTTTCATTCATCTGTGCCATCGGAGGTGTGTTCGTTGGTCTTTGGATCGCGTCTGCCGATCCATTTTTCCTCGAGCTGGAGCAGGAGAAGCGCAAAAATATTCTGGTATGACAAGCTCCAAACTTTGGAGTTCCTATTTCCTAACATTCGTTGCCTGCTTTTTGCTGCCATTTAGGTGAAAGACCTCGCATCTACTGCTATGTCCGATGTCGTCAACAAGCAGAAGGTTGCAAAACGTATCAAGATCATCGCGCTATTCTCACGTCTGCCCAGAATTGCCGGCGGAGGGTTATTTGCTGCACTTGGTGTGCTCGTGATGCACTATCTGGGCATGATGGCCCAGCGAACCCACGCAGACATGACGTTAACCGCTGGTATTGTGGTGTTGTCTGTGCTTATCGCGTTCTTCACGGCCACAGCAGCGTTCTGGATTCTGTTTCGAGCAGTGAGTAGCCCGTATTCGATAGCTATTTGTCTACCAGCTACCTTTATTGTTCCATCGTTTAACATTTCATTGTACATGTATGTACAGCTTACATTTTTCCAGGATAGCGAGGTGCTACGACTGGGCAGTGCTCTCATCATGGGCATCGCTGTTTGTGGGACCCATTACTCGGGTATGGGAGCAGCAAGCTACACTTTTAACGCCGAAGGGATGGGAGACGGAGGTCTCGTCATTAAGGGATCCCAGGCAGCTACCTTGGCATCTCATGGCTCCCTTCTTTTCTGCTACTGGGTGATGACTTGGAGTGTTGCTTCCAGTGTGCGCAATATCGCTTCGATGACATCAAACCTGAGCAAGGTCAGCAAGCGTGACCATGGTGTAGGTGGAGCGCGCAAGGTTGTCATCGGTCAAGCAAAGATACCTGAAAACAGCGTCCGGGTGACTACGGTCGGAGGACCTATAGGACCTGGAGTCTCGGCAGTACCAAACGAATCGGTTGCTGATATGGACCCGAAGTCCTCCGTAAGCGAGTTCAACGAAGTGTAGCCAGCTTCAACACCCACAAACTCTTTTTTTCTTTTACTATTTTGCATCTCGACTTGATTTTTTCTACATTGTTTTCCAACGTGCTGGTGTTTTCGTAGATATGCATCGATAATTCTTGCAAGTCTAGTCTTGCTGTACCGGTAGCTGTCAGAAGCGCTGAATTGTTGATACATGTATTATTGAAGTTTTGGTACGACACGAAGGTACTTATTCGACGACTTCTTGTCCGTGCAGACCGTGCAGACCGTGCAATCTTATTGATATTCTTGTTTTTTTTGAAGCTTTTTTTAGTAGTTTTAAAAACTACTAGAATTTAAAAATCAGGTTGTAAGCGTTCGTAGCAAATGAAAGATGATGCTGATCCGCCAACTAAGAACTAAATACATCTGAGAAATATCGATCCTTTTGCTGCGTTTTGGATCGTATTCCTAGTGGTATATCGACTTTCCTGAATCAGGCACTTGGCGTGACAGGTATCTAACGTTTGGTTGCATTCGCTTGTTGTACAGTAGCTGGCACTTTCGAAGCGAACTGCTTCTATTTATGGAAAACATGTCGTGTGAAGATTAAAAAATATAATGCCAGCATGACGAATCGTCATTGACGATTGTTGGAATCAAAAGCAAGGCGGTGATCGATCGACGACGAGGGCGCGTTTTCCTCGTTGCGATGGATGAAGCCAACCATAACGTTAGCTCCAATTTGTTTCTTACTCGACACACTGTCTGAAGATAACTGACCGACTCGGTGCTGTGGTCTTCACCGGTTCAATGCGCGAGCATTACAAGAAGCAGAGTCAATGAACCCACGAAGCGGGACACACACCGAGCATGACAATCTCCACACACGAGCTACGGTACACCAGTGACCCCACTTACCCATTTTTGGCAAAGGTTGCGTGGGCACGGATCTGCCATTGCAGCACCAGATACCATCAAGAGTCAAATGCGAGCCAAAACTCTGCTTGGGCCAGGCCGAATCTGATCTGAGTGCGATTGGTGTGGTGCTGATTAACGCTACAAAACCACGCAGCAGCCCTCAATTACGATTTCAACGGGAAACCCTAGTTTTTTTTCGCTACAAGGACGACCAGTGGTGCACCCTTGGAGTTGAAGTGGCTGGGGATCAATTGAGCAGGGCCATCGTTGTGGATGGAAGTGGGCCATGTTGCTAGTGACGCAGCGCTTTTCAACTGCAACTAGTGCATAGACCTCTCGAGGCGAGCGCGTACATGTATGAGTATTCATTCGTACGCCCTCGACCGCTTTAACCCCCACCCATGTCTATGCGGACAAGGCTAACTTTGAATCCTCCAAAGAATCCACCGGCGTTGGGCTGGTTCAACCAGCCTGGTTGCACTCTTGACATGAAACCAGGTTTCGGCAAAGAAGCTTCGCCCCCACTAGAAGCAGCAGCCAACTGTTGTCAGAGTGATCATACGGCAGTTTGACTGCAACTCGACCCCCACGTCTCTTTGCCTCCCCAGCAGAGAGCGTTGGCCAGCGTCATCCTATAACTGTATATTTGCCACCATTGCTTGGTGGCGTCAACGCGAAGGAAGAATCGGGCCACCTCGAGCTCTCGCCTCGCCGTCGACTTTGTCTCATACTCGAGGGTTGGTTGGCATAGGCATTGATGCGGCTCGCGTCGAGAACACTTTGGAACAATTGAGGCAGTGCTGGTCTCGACAAGAAAAAAAAATCTTGCGCGCTGCATAAAACGCGAAAACTGAAGTTGAGCCCCATAATCAGCAATCGTAGCGAAAATCATCCAAAAGTGGCCCATAAACCGCAGGATGTCTCGCAGACTTCCAAATCCCTGCAACACAACCTGAACGTTAAACCTCGGTCAAGTTGGTCGCCGGTATCGCAGATGGCAAGCACGCCAACTTGAGTTTCCGAGAGCCACCGCCTTCGGTTCAAAGACGACGAGGCATCAACCACGTACGTCAGCACACGCACCAAAATTACAGCGACGGCGTGCAATGCATGGAGTCTGCTACGATTTGAAAGATCGTCAATGCCAACCTCATTTCCAAATCGATGTTCAAGAGCTCAAGCCGCTGAACAAGAACACCCCACTACTCCCCTCCACCACTCAAGCACCATGGCTACTGATCTCATCATGTCCGGCGACTGTGGCGGCACCAACACGCGTCTGTCGCTGTGGAACATCCCACGCGATTCCAAGCACATCAAGGGCGACATTGCCCCTGGCTCGATGCTGTTCTCCAAGAAGTACTTGAACGAGGAGTACGCCAGCTTCGCTGAGGTGTGCCACCTCTTCCTGAACGAGGCCAAGCTAGTGAACCAGATCCCAGAGGCCTGCGTGCTTGCCTGTGCTGGTCCGATCCTGAAGAACACTGTTGACTTCACGAATGTTGAGTTCGGTTGGAAGATTGACGGACCTGGTCTCGAGAAGCAGCTGGGCATCAAAAAGGTGCGCCTGATTAACGACTTCGCCGCCATGGGTTACGGACTGCTGACTCTGCGCCCCCATGAGTACATTGTCCTCAATGATGCACCAAAGGACGAGACTGCTCCGATGGCTACTATCGGTGCCGGTACTGGTCTGGGCGAGTGCTTCCTGACCCCCGGCATGGATGGTCAGTACTCTTGCTTCGCGTGTGAGGGTGGTCACACCGACTTTGCTCCTGCCGACAAGATTGAGATTGAGCTGTACAATGAGATCAAGGCTAAGCTGGGTTGCAGTCAGCGTTTCTCGGTTGAGCGCATCGTGTCCGGCCCTGGTCTTGCTACGATCTACGAGTTCCTGGCCAAGAAGTTCCCCGAGAAGGTGAACCCGAAGGTGCACGAGGAATTCTTGAAGGCCAACACGCAGCAGGGCAAAGTGATCGGTGAGAACGCGAAGACGGACGAGCTATGCAACCAGACTCTCGAGATCTTCGTGGGTGCTTATGGCCGTGAGGCTGGTAACGCGATGCTGAAGTACCTGCCTCGCGGTGGTTTCTACATCACAGGTGGTCTTGCTCCCAAGAATCTGGACTACTTCACGAAGAAGGACATCTTCCTCAACTCCCTGTTCGACAAGGGTCGTGTGAGTCCTGCCATCAAGGCTTGCCCGATCTACCTGGTGCTGAACGAGGACCTGGGTGAGCGTGGTGCCCACTACTATGCCTACCAGCTCCTTAAGGAGGCGTAAGTGATGCTGCGTGGATGAACGACGAGTTCCATACAATGACAGTTCCATACTACCTACCCGTAGACATGCTTTCCCGAGGTGAGCCGCGAGCGCTACAGGAGCCACGGTTCGAATGTGATTGATAATAAACCTCTAGTTGCGTCTCGTTCGCTGTCTTGCGCTGAGTTGCCGAAGTTGAAGTCGCTGGATGGTGCGCGCACGGTCTCGCCGCCATGTTGCCAGGTCCATGCACATTGTATCAAGTGCCTTCCAACCTGGTCGAGGTTGCCGGCGGCAACTTGCCGCGATGGTGAAGCCCTGTCAACTCAAGTCAAATCAGACTGAGGTCTCCGCTGCTTCGACTTGCAACTCCAAGCAGCCGATCCAGGTCTATGCACGAGTTGAAGCAGATCCATACTGGAATCAAGTGAACCGCCTGACGTCACGCGTGCGGGTGGAAGCACATGGCCGGGAGCGACGACACTCCATCCCATCCGTGCCCGCCGGTATTTACAAGCTGCGGCATTCGATTGACCGCGAACGGCATACGGTAAGCTCGAGAAGCCCATGAAATGGACTCTGTTTGTTATGCTTGACACGCAAGTGCTGATTGGCTTATAAGCTACTACTAGTAGCTTTCCCACACCTGATTGGCCAGTACTGTGAAGCCATCTCCGTCTTTGCAGCATAAGCACGCGCCGAATCGATTATCTTGCCGAATGTATGGCATACTCTCTTCAAGAAAACGCGCCACGCACCATTCGAATTTGGGTGACAAAGGATCAACCCATGTGATGTCAAAACCTACAACTAGGTCATTTCTGAGGGTTTTAAATTAAATAACCTGCTTCGTGGTTGTAATTCCGAATTTAACCCAAGCGGATCGACCTTTCCGATGCGATTGTGAAAATTCAGACTCTAGAACAGAAACCGTTCCTAAGACAACAACTTCAAGGCCAAAGTCGGGGTTGGTGCCTTTGCCACGTCGGCATACCAAGATCCTCGTTGCCCCTGCAGGTCTCGAGCTCAAGTTCATTCCGGAATCTCCCGTCTCCACGACAAGCATCAGCTCCAAGCACTTCCTCTATCAACATCATGTCTGAGTTCAGCCTCATCATCTCCGGCGACTGCGGCGGCACCAACACACGTCTGTCGCTGTGGAAGATCCCCAATGGCGCCACCCAGCTCAAGGGCAACATCGCCCCTGGCGACGCCATCTTCGCCAAGAAGTACCTGAACGAGGAGCACTCGAGTTTCAACGAGGTGTGCCACCTTTTCATGAACGAGGCCAAGCTCACTGACCACGTGCCTGAGGCCTGTGTGCTCGCTTGCGCTGGCCCCATCCTCAACAACACCGTGGACTTCACCAACGTCGAGTTTGGCTGGAAGATCGACGGTGCCAGCCTCGAGAAGCAGCTCGGAATCAAGCAGGTCAAGCTCATCAACGACTTTGCCGCTATGGGTTACGGCCTGCTGACCCTGCGCCCGCACGAGTACATTGTGCTGAACGATGTGCCCAAGGACGAGACTGCCCCGATGGCCACCATTGGTGCTGGCACCGGTCTGGGTGAGTGCTTCCTGACTCCTGGCAACGACGGCCAGTACTCTTGCTTCGCTTGCGAGGGTGGTCACACCGACTTTGCCCCCGCTGATGAGATTGAGATTGAGCTGTACAACGAGATCAAGTCCAAGCTCGGCTGCAGCAAGCGTTTCTCGGTTGAGCGCATCGTGTCCGGCCCTGGTCTTGCTACGATCTACGAGTTCCTGGCCAAGAAGTTCCCCGAGAAGGTGAACCCGAAGGTGCACGAGGAATTCTTGAAGGCCAACACGCAGCAGGGCAAAGTGATCGGTGAGAACGCGAAGACGGACGAGCTATGCAACCAGACTCTCGAGATCTTCGTGGGTGCTTATGGCCGTGAGGCTGGTAACGCGATGCTGAAGTACCTGCCTCGCGGTGGTTTCTACATCACAGGTGGTCTTGCTCCCAAGAATCTGGACTACTTCACGAAGAAGGACATCTTCCTCAACTCCCTGTTCGACAAGGGTCGTGTGAGTCCTGCCATCAAGGCTTGCCCGATCTACCTGGTGCTGACGGAGGAGCTCGGCGAGCGTGGTGCTCACTTCTACGCTTACCAGCTGCTGCACTCGGGCGTTTAAGCTTGTCGCATCGCGAGCAAGTGCTGCAGAGGTGTAGACGTGGCTGATGTCGTGGAGCTCCTGCCTCCACGTTTAGGTCGACAGTGCGAGTAGCGTTCAGTTTTGCCATTGAGCAACTTCATTTGTAAGAAATCTTCTTTCGTATTACCTCGTTCTTCTTCTTTTTCTTTCCTCGTTGAAGGTATCTTTGAGTTCTTTTCAGTGGTAACCACTGTGGTTCCATGGTGCTCACGGCCGATGTCGCTGCATTGATCCCCTTTAACGATTGCTGTTCATCTAGCGCTGCAAGAGAAGGCCGTCCTCCATTGCGACGAGCACTTACATGCTATGGACAAACCGGCGATCCAACACCAGCCATGATCAATCTCTTTTTGCCGCGGCGTCGTGCTCGCCTTCATTTTGTCAAGCTCTTGCGCATCGAGTGCTCTGATTATGGCTACACTGCGATACGCAACTTAGTGGCTGATTCCGCGCACCGTAACTGTCAAACTTCTTTTAAGTTGCGTTAATTACGCAACAGTTACTGAAATCCATCTTGAAGTGATGGCTCACTTTCGAATCTCCCCTTTCAACAAGAAGAGTCTCCTCCGTTTCTATCGAGTCTTTTATGTCGTACGTCATCATTTCTAACCTCGCCCATACTCTCTTTCTAACTTAATCTTTTCGTCCTAAAAAGAGGCGACCTCATCATCTCCGGAGACTGCGGCGGCACCAACACTCGCTTGTCATTGTGGCTCATTCCCAAAGGCTCCGTATCCTTCAAGGGTTCTGTCGCCCCTGGGGAGATCACATTCGCTAAAAAGTACCATAATGAGAAGTACGGGAGCTTCTCCGAGGTCTGCCACTTGTTCATGAAGGAGGCCAAACTGGTGGACCGACTGCCTGTGGCCTGTGTGTTGGCCTGTGCAGGTCCGATCCTAAACAACACTGTTGAGTACGTGGTTCTAAAGATACATTTATGATATTTTTAGGATATCCTAAGGATATTATAGAAACGTTTCTAAATGATGATTATACATGTTGCAGGTTCACGAACATCAAGGACGGCTGGAAGATCGATGGTCCTGGCCTGGAGAAGGAACTGGGTATCACCACTGTGAAACTCATCAATGATTTTGCTGCCATGGGCTACGGTCTCTTGACTTTGAAGCCTCACGAGTACATTGTACTCAATGAGGCGCAAAAGGAGAAAGGGATGCCAATTGCCACAATCGGAGCTGGTACCGGCCTGGGAGAGTGTTTTCTGACGGCTGACAAGGACGGCAACTATTCGTGTTTCGCCTGTGAAGGTGGCCACACCGATTTTGCTCCGGCCGACGAGATTGAGATCGAACTGTACAATTCCATTAAAGAGGAATTGGGCTGCAACCGTCGCTTCTCAGTGGAACGCATTGTCAGCGGCCCGGGGTTGGCCACGATCTACAGGTTCTTGGCCAAGAAGTTCCCCGAAAAAGTGGACAAGACGGTGCACGCTGCATTCTTGGCCGCCAAGTCGCTGCAGGGGAAGATCGTGGGCGACAATGCCAAGACCAATGAACTGTGCAACCAGGCCATGGAGATCTTTGTCGAGTACGTGTGATGGACAATTGACTGAAGGTGTTGGCACTAACTTGTTATGTTTGTTTTTGCTTTGATTTACAGTGCTTATGGTCGTGAAGCTGGTTGCGCCATGCTGAAGTATCTTCCTCGCGGTGGATTCTACATCACGGGTGGCTTGGCGCCTAAAAACTTGGATTACTTTACCCAGAAGGACATTTTCCTCAAGGCGTGCTTCAACAAGGGTCGTGTGAGTCCAGCTCTGAAGGCTATCCCGATCTACCTCGTTCTGACTGAAGATCTGGGCGAGCGTGGCGCGCACTATTACGCGTATCAGTTGTTGGAGTCGTACAACAACAGCTTGTTGGGCAACGCCATCGCTCTCGAGCGTGTGCAGGAGAAGTTCGCCACGACCGACCACTTGGCGCTCTACTCGACTATCGCTGCTGCTGGCGTGGCTGCTGGTGTTGTCCTCGGGAATTTGCTGCGAAAGTGAACGAAACGACGTACTAACCAACAAGGCGATTGGATGCTACGACGGCATTGACCGTCATGTCTTCAGTCTCGTATGTGAGCAAGGACCGCTGTTATAAGCTGCTGAAAAATGAAAATGGAGAATTCGCCTGAGATTGAAGTTATTTGATAAGGACTTTTTCTAGTCGCGCTGATTATTGGGAAACTCTGGTTCGAGGAAGAGTCCTTGTTCCTTGAGGAGGTCAAATACTTCCGAACCTTCCAGCATACGCCGATTCTCTACAGCCTCACGCATAGCTCGTTTGAATGCCCGCACGTGAATTTTCAGGTCAATTAGCTCCTTTTCCAGTGAGGTATGGAGCATTTTGCGCTGCTCCAGTTCACGATGGGTCGAGTACACATTTTCCGTGACTCCGTAAAGTTTGCGTCGAACCGTGTACTGATTGCCGATGATCTCATCAGCATTAGCCCAGACTGTGGTGCATTCGCGCTTGAGTTTCCTCACAACTCGCTCTTCCGTTGTACGATGTGTTTCCCATTTCTCCTTCAGTTGAGTCAGAATATCCTTCTCTTTGGGTAGCTTTGCTCGACGATAAAGTTCATCCATCGGATTGCGTCTGGCTTCCAGTCTACCAAGTAGAGATCGATCGTACTGCTCCTTTGCCTTAAGTGCTGCAACAGCTTTGCTGATCTCAAACAATTTCCGAGCTTGTCGAGACCGATAAATGCGCTGAAGCAACGAAGCAGCGTTAGTCTTTGCCTGGAAAATTTGTGCAAATTGTTTCCGTCCGAGATAACCTCGATAGATTCGTTGGATAAGTTGTGCAGCCTGAAGACACCGTTGTCGATGTCGCTCTGCTTTGAAATACATTCGCCCTTGATAGCCACGAAAAACACGTTGAATATCTCCAGCTGCGTGGGTTTTTGCTTCTCGTTTGCGACTTAGTCGTAGTTTCTTGATCCACTCCTTCATGTACCGCTGGATGCACTGCACAGCCAAGAATCGCCGCCATTTCCTTATTTTCAACACCTTCCGACGTGCAAGTACACTTCGAATCCAGTGCTGGATGCAAAGTGCCGCACCTTTGCTGATAAACTGTCGTCGGAGCAGAGCTTGAGTCGCATTTTGGCCTTTGCGTGCATACTTGGCACTGCGGATTTTACGAAACAGCAGTGCTCGCTTTCGCCCAAGCATTCCGCGATAACATCTCTGGATATCCAATGCCGCTTCATTGTGGTGTTTCGCCACAGCTTGACGAGCGATTCCTCTCAATTGTGTAACAATACGAGCGTATAGAATCATTTGCTGGGTGTGGATGATCAATCCTCGTTGGTACAGGTACAACTTCCGTGCTGTGTATCCCCGCCACTGAGCCTGGATCACGATTGCTGTGTTCGTAGCTGAAGTCCGATAAAACGCGACACGTTTGCGAGCTTTGTGTCCTCGAAAAACTCGCTGGATCGAAAGTGCAGCAGCATTCATCTCGATTCGCATGGCAGACACGTGCCACATCGCCAACTTCCGTCGCCAGACACTCTGAATCTTGATAGCTGCGTCTCGGTAGTATGTCATGTACTTGGTGAAGTTCTGCCGACGTTTGTACTTCCGCCATTGACCCTGAATGCTGTAGATTTTCTCGACAAGCCATCGGGATCGAGCTCGAAATTCGCGGTGGTTAAGGCATTTACGATACCATCGCCATATCTTCCCAGCACATTCAAGCTTGCGTTTGTAGATAAGTTGTTGATATCTTCGACGACCAAGGTAGCCACGATAAACTCGTTGAATTTCACAAGCGTAGTAGTTGCGTGTCCTCATTCGAGTTGCGTAGTGCGGTCGGTAGCATCGTTGAATTCGGCGAACAGCCAAATTCGCAGTGAAGCGCCAAGTTCGTACTTCTCGACGTACTCGATTTCCACGGACGTGAGCTTGTACGAAAACGATCTTGTCGACGCTCTCTTTGAGCGAGAGTAAATGCAGAAAGCGATGCCATGCCAAGAATTCTCGCACGCATTTCTGAATTTTCTTGGCTGCTCGAGTCTCACGCATCAGTCGACGGTCAGCCAGAAATTGTATCGTGAACCTTTTGTTACTCCACTTGCGGAATTTTGTCTGCAACACAGCAGCAGCTTGATACTGTGTCTGCATCAACCGAAGTAGTTCAATGTGAACTTTTGGCAGTGATTCCAGCACCATGGCTGAATTGCCACCACCCGTAGCAATCGTCTTGATCAGTGAAGCCGTCATGAACGGTTTGGTAAAAGGCAAAAGGTTGTCATTGCAGCGCTTGACTACTTTCTGGGATAGTCGATCACAACCTTTTAGACGCAGTTCTTGAATCTGTTGGCAACCAGTACACAGTGCAAGTAAACCTTCGTCCGTCACACGTGTGTTTCCACTCAAGTCGAGGAGTTCCAACGGAATCTTGGTGAATGCGAGCGATGTTAGTGTTCTGTCAGTGATGCCGCGTGTGTTGGCAAGAAGAAGAATTTTAAGCTGGAAACAACGTGAAGCAAGCGATTCAATTGCAAAGTCCGTGATCTGGGCACACTACTCAAAAACAACAAAAACTAAAAAGTCAGATTTACAGAAAAATATCCTACCATTTCAAACTGTAAACTTTACCTTGGAGAGATTAATGCATTCCAATTGACGACATGCCGCTGCTAGAACACTCACTCCTGCATCACAGACATTCGTCGCGCTCAAATCAATTCGTCTTAGTGGATGTGGCGGATGGAATCCGCTTGCTGTTGTTGAGACAAGATTCATGAAGCATGCGGGAGTCTCCAGGTCTTTTCGCTCCGAAATATCCAAGGCCCGCAAGTTTCGACACATTTTTCCGAGCAACTTGAACGTCTGCGAGGTGATGTTCCTCCCCGAGAGAGAAATGTTTGTTAGCGATGCGCAGCTCTTAGCGATCTCCATCACTCCTCGATCTGAAATTTTCCTTAAACCTTTCAGGTTGAGCTTGACAAGGTTCCCACCGTATTTTCCTACTAAAATCATGGCGTCGTCCCCGATATTCAAACAGTTTTTCAGATTCAGAGACGTCAAACGCATTCGTGGTGCATCATGATCGTCGTCTAGAGCTGCGTCCCGGTACTTTTCCTCTTCGAGAGAAAACAAGTTTTTGATGCCCGTATCGGTGATGAGAGGACACTCTTGCATGTTGAGCTCGACAAACACAGGAGACGAGATCAAAGGTGCCACGAGCAATAGCGCGAAATCCGATAACATCTTGCATCGCGAGACATTGAGACGTTGTAAGGACGCTCCACAGCCTTTGACGATCCAACTGATAGCAGTCTCATCAACTCCAAGCCCACTCAGACTCAGTGATGTCAAGGAGCGAAGACCAGGGCTGGTCTCGAAGCCAAAGAAGGCCATATTATCCACACTCAGGCAATCGTCAATTGCCAGATGATGCATGGCCACATCTTTCACGGATGAGTTGGCAAGATATGAGATGCCGGATGAAGTAAGGTTCTTGCATTGTCGAACATCCAGCGAGCGAAGTGTACATGTGGCTGATGATCTCTTCGTGTTCGCGAGACATTGCAAAAATGCATCCGTGACGCCTGGACATCCTCGAAGAAACAGCGAATGCAGACGCTTGCAGTCTTTCCAGACTTTGCTGAGCACAGCACTGGAAAAGTGGTGACATTCATTGAGATGTAGCTCTTGTAATAAGCTCAATTGACGTCGGATAGTGTCCAAACCTTCATCTGTCAGAGCTTGACATCTGAACAAAAAAAGTTTTTCAGTCTTCCGTTCGTGGTGTAACTCAAGTCATGAAAACTTACCTTGAGACGTCCAAACTCGTGAGATATTTGAGCTTGTTTAGATGTGCAACACCGTTATCGGTGATAGAAGTTCCTTCCAGCACGAGCGTTCGAAAGGTGCCAGAACCTATTCATGATAGGGCTTAGTAATTAATCAGCGAGTTTCAA
This sequence comes from Phytophthora tubulina, assembly GCA_014706135.1. Taxonomy (NCBI): domain Eukaryota; phylum Oomycota; class Peronosporomycetes; order Peronosporales; family Peronosporaceae; genus Phytophthora; species Phytophthora tubulina. The sequence continues at coordinate 810,695 of JACBOY010000135.1, read as the reverse complement.
TAGGATATCCTACTTACTGTTTGCAGCACGATGTGATGCAATAGCGACCAGCCAGTCGTTTGAGACGCTGGTAAAGTTGTTTAAGTCCACTTCTCTTTTCATCACAAGACCTCTGGTATCCTGTCAACAAAAAATGTGAAGTATGGAGTCGCCGTTTGTTCTTGTGGTCTCTTCTTACCTGGCAAAATAATTCTGTTGGAGGCGCTATCAGACTTTTCACATTGCCTTGGCAATGAAGCACAGCTCGTTCCATCTACCATCGAAGCATGTGCCATACACTTAGATACAACAAACCAAAAAGATCTCGCCGTCTCTTCGCAGCCAAAAGTTCACAACAATGCAAAACTTCGACGTACGCGTTCCATGAGATTTTCGGACAACTGGTTGGCCGTGCGACGCTCCTTCTCACGATGAAGAAACTCCAGCCTCGCCTGCAAAAGCTCATCTTCATACTTTAGGGTGTTCATGGAACACAATGCTGGGTTTTTTTACCAAACAACTTCAACTTGTGTCCCTTCGTGCGCAAATGTGGCATTTATGGCATTATATAATATGGCAGTTACCATCTCAGCCACGTCCACTCTGAAGTGGTTTTTGCACTTCAACTTGCTGGCCATACCAACTTCGCCAAGGCCAAGAGCAGCATCGCGCACCAGTGGTCCATCGCCGTGCTCACACTTTACAGCTCCATGACACCGCTGGGTATCTTTCTGGGTATGGTGTTGTCCGAGTCACTGCGCGGCAGTAGCGCGCTGACTATGGAGGCCGTGGCACTGAGCATCGCGTCCGGTAGCTTCATCTACCTGGCGTTCCATGAGCTCTCGGAGGAGAACGCAAGCCAGGAGACCAACGCCGCCGAGAAGCTCGTGCTCTTTTCCGCAGGTATCTTCAGCATGGCTGTGCTGGCTGCCTGGGCATAACAGCAGGAGGTCCGTGCCAAAAACTCTGCAAGTTGAGGCACTGATACATTCGGCCGCGCGCCACTGGTATGGAGAAGTCCATTACCACAGCCCCAGCCTCGATTCGGAGCTTGTCATTAGTAACGGAGCGCCATTGTGACCGGCATAACTTACACTCTCAATGAGAATTGAACTAGGAAGTTGGGGTGTCGTAAGTTTTGCTACATTTGGACAGGCAAGTGAAATGTAGGGGGCACAGCCATCCAGAGTCTGAATTTCAGACATCCGCTGCCCCACAGATTGAGCCAGCGACATGACATGCTGAAGGATTTCCCATCGTGGGGCTCGAATGTCCGGACCGGACAAGAGCTCGGGCTCACCAAACGGTGGATCGCCACCAGCAGAGCAAATGTAACAATAGCAAGCGCGAAATATCAACTTGCATATTCAGGTGGATTTTCATCTTTGAAGCGATGGCGGGCAGAGCGCAAAGCTTTTGACCAGATGTGGTCTCGGTGCCTGGAGTAACGTCAGTGTGTCCACCATGTGCATCGAACTGAGAGCACCAGGATTCTTAGCTCCGTTTGGCCTCACGTGACAAGAAGCAAAAATTGCCATCCAGCTGGGCACTCATGCCGTTCAAAATACTGGCCGACCCGCCACTAGCTCCACATCGATCGACGCGTGGCAAGCTGCTGCTGGTGCAGCTACAAACGCCTTCAATGGACGATGCCGTCGCCTTTGAAGTTGCTCTGGACATAGACCCATCGAGGACGCCGCCGAGGTGATCTGCGTGGTGCAACACCAACCCGGCCGACGATGACGAGCGCACGAGCCACATCAAGGAGCGGACAGATAAGGGACGAGAGCTGCCATTTGTACGGGCCCCATCGCGGCGAGGCCATCTTTGAACAAGCCGCTGGGTGGCAGGCAGCAGCGAAACGTGTTGGTGCAGACCTTTTCAGCGTCGGCGAGTCTTGCACCTGGGCAGCCTCAACCTCTGCTGTCTCGGAGAAAGCGTTGCGTTGCAGTCCATCGCCTATCGATCGATACAGCGACAACAATTCCGATGAGCCGTTTACAAGCAGCAATGTGACAGTGTCAATGATCGCAGTGCTTCAGCAATGCAGGGGAGGCTGTGGAGCCCTGCTGCGATCACTGCTGCTTTGGCGGCGTTTGCTACTCGAGACCCGCATCAAGCTTTAGCCGGTAAGTAACTCGCAGCTTGGCTCGATTGATTGACAGCACTGTTGCCTAACCAGGATCCTCTGCATGCCGATCTAAATTTGAAAACTGGATTGGGCGGGATATCAAATGTATTGCATTAGATGCGGCAATTTAAGTCGTACCTAATCCCGCAGAAACCGATCTATATTATATGCTTGGGTTATGCGGGGTATTAGTATCTGCGTTCCCAAAATATGACCTGGATTATCAACTGCTGGACCAAACTCGCGTTTGACGCTCCGACAGGTGATGATGGTGCGGCGAGTTTACCCCGCCTGTCAAGCGACACACGCCGTGCATAGACCGCCGGAGCCTGGCGCCAGCCTCGCCGGTGTACCGTATCAGCGTGTCGTGCCTTCTTCGATGTGTTTGCCAGTGTGGCGCCGCCTATGCCTCGCTCTATGCTGTCTGTTGCAGTCGCTGTCAATTGCATCCGCTCGGCATCACCTCGGCACCAGTGGTTTGGTCCGCCGCCTTGGCAAACAGGCTGCGGAGCTCTTGCCCTTATCGGCGCCTGTTTACTCGAGGCACGCGAGGAGAAGCATCGGCTTGGTCATGGTGGTTGGCGCCGGACTTGACCTGGGTTAACGTTGAACTTTATATCGTTCATCGTAACCTGAAAACAGAACGAGCTTTCAGTTTCTATAAAATCTTGGGCTATTTTGCTGTGTACTATAGTACAGCAACCAGACTTGCAGCATGATCAGATGCAGAGGCCGAGTTCGGCGGAGCACATGCGTGCGTGGGTTCTACCGCTGCAAGCTGGAGTCTCTTCGAACTTGGAGCCCCGACCCCATCGGTCCGTATGACACGAGCGCTGCCACCAGCCGAGCCGCTCAAAAGCAAGAGGGCGGGGCAGGGCTGGCGAGACGACGACCGTTCTTCGCAACGTTGGTGCCAACAAGTCGGCAGCAAGAGCCGAGCGCCTCGCAGCGAACTAAGACGACAGCTTCGCCATCAGGCATAAGCCTACCCTCGGCTGCAAACTGCAATCCAAATTTGAGGCTAGAGGCGGCACATTAGCCAACATTCGCCAAAGGTTTTAAAAGTTTTGGGATTTCGCGACATTCTCACCCACAAACCCCAAGTCAAAAACAAAAAAAAATCGTCAGCCGATCCCGAAAATCCACTTTCCATGTTTAACTGTCGAACGTGACGACGACTGGGCAGCGCTCCAGCCGGCAAAGAGACGCGCGCCTTCTCCTCCATCGTCGGTCACACCATGGCCCCATCAGGATTAGCTGTCGTCTGTCTGTTGGTGGCGGCGGCAGCGGCGACTTGGCTGCCATTGCACATTTCGATCATTCTGCAGCAGCAAACGTTCAGCCACGCAACTCCAGGCAGGCAATAGCAACTCTCAGCTAGCAGCACTGCCCCACACCGTCGCTACAACTACCTTCATCACTACACCTTCATCTTTTCTACTACAACCACAATGCCGTACGAAAGCTTCACGCCGCAGCAACAGGTGGAAATCACCGAAGTCGTACAGGACTCGGTCACCAACGCGTGGATGTACGTGCTGCACGTGCAGCGCGGCAACACGAGCACGTACTCGTCGCCGCGTGGACCCGTGGAGGAGGGTTTCAGCCACGAGTACGTCATCAGCCGTCGCTTCAGCGAGTTCAAGCAGCTCCACACGGCGCTGGTGCCTGTCATGGGTGATGCACTGACGCCGCTGCCGGCCGACGGACTCATGACGCTCATTCTGGCGGACAACCAGGCGCTACTGGACGAGCGACGCCAGGTACTAGCCCAGATTGTCATGGACATTCTGAATCACCCGGTGGCGCGTGACCTGCCGGACGTGCTGGAGTTCCTGGGTCATGAGTCCATCAGTGCCAAGGTGATGGCGCCACTTTCGGGCCAATGCACGGGCTCGATCCGCAAGACGTCGAGTCCCGCGTGGACGGCACCGTGCCAGGCGTCCGTCATGTCGTCGTAGGCGGCGGCAGCAGTGCAACATCATCTCACTTCCTGAGCGAGTTTTGACCAACACATCCACGCGGGTGTCAGCAAGCAAGCAAGCGAGTTCGCACACGACGCGGACAGTATTTAACCACGAATGTAGAATAGTAGTAGACAAGGAAACATCAATGAATGAAGTCAACCAATTTGCTTTGACAAGAATACTATCGCGTCTTCATGCATGACGACAAGAACTGCGTAACTTAGTTGTCCAGGACATGAATACAGCACATCGAGGAAAGCAGGCACTTCCTTTTGAAGCATGTAATCGATCGAACGAATGCCCGTAGATGTCGATCGTAGGAACCCTTTCACGGACCCACGTTGAAGGAAATACAGACATGGGTTGCGACACTGTACAGTAATACATGTAGCAGATCAACGCGTGACTGCTTCAACGTCATTGTGCTACGCTGGATAGCCTCCTCCGTTGAAAACGCTGTTCCTTATTTTGTCATACTGATCGCAGCTAGGTAGTGTTACGTAGTACAACCTGAGGTTGTCTTGCGGTCCAAGGATAGCTTGTCATAAGTCTGCGAAGCGCTTAGTCCATTTCCGCCTGCGTTGCGAAGTCTCGTCACAAATTTAGATACAGAACGAGACGCACGACGTCGATGGATCACAGCAGTGGCTGCCGAAACACGCTGTTACTGTTTTTCAGACCAGAGCTGGCTCAAGAAGCGACGCCAGGCGAAGGCTATCGATCGCAGCCATGCTGTACGGTGGCAACTTGCCGGACTTTCAAAGCCCTTGGTCAAAGCTGCTTTGACCAAGGTGTCCGATGCGCGCGAAGCGGTGCGCAGCCGCTCGCCATCTTCACTTCGCACGAGATCCGAGATCCGAATCAGAAGTTTCACGCACGCGAGGAAGTTTCCATTTTGGCAGAACCTTCAACAAGCGAGGGTGGAGCTGATTCCAGGCACTGGGGAAGTTCCCCGCGCTCAAGCCATCGCAGAGCGACGCGATGATCGGAACAATGCTTTTCATGTCACCGCCAGCCCCACTGCTCTGAGAGTAGTGCTCTGCTCTGCGCCGCGTGGCCCAGTCCTAAGACGGCTCTACCCCGTCCAAATGCCTAAGGCTCCTCGAGACTCCAAGGCGGCCTCATCAGTGGCTCGTACAGTAGTGGCAAGGTGCGGCTTCTGTATTTTTGGTCCATAGTCTTCAAAGTTTGGCCTCTTTGGTCCAGCAGCAGCTGTCTGCCAGACTGGCGGTGCCAACACCGCTCGAACTCACCGACCAATACAACCGCGATGGCGCCGTCACCTTCGGCAGGCAGCAAGGCAAATGCCACGCATGACGAGCCCGCTCGCAGCTGCGGGGCGGTAGCAATCGATGAGCAACGTCACGCGAAGGGGCACACCCGCCCAAGCAGCAGCATAACAGCATACAGTAGAATGACCGCAATGGAGTTCAAGGCTTCGATGGCCGCCACGTTGGCCATGCGGCGGACGGGCCGAATTCGAACTCGGTGTCGTGATCGCCCGATATCTTGTCGCGCAGGTGAGCCCAGGTGTCGTGCGCGTTCGAGATCCGCTCCTGAGTTGCGCGGGAAATCAGCTCCGGAGCCGGAGCGCCGCCGCCGGTGCCGATTCGCCGGCGGTCGCCGGTAATTTGCCGCAGGTATGTGAGCCCGCGACCACCACTTCAACGCCCGCTGATTATAGCGAGTCAACATGGCCCGACCATGCTCGCTCCGATATGATTCCGAGGCTGAAGCCTCGAGAACGATTTCACACGAAGCGTGAACGCGTTGCTTACTATCGACGCCATCGACGCGTGGAGAAAGTTAACGAGTCATCACGCCGAGCACGCAGATACACGTGCGTAGCCTCAGTTAGGCTGTCTCCCAGTAACTGCGCCATAACGGCGGCCGTGCAAGCCAAAGTCTCGAAATGACATTCGAGGCGGCAAACGGGTCACCAACATGGTTGCACAGTGGAACTTCGGAGCACGATCCTGGATTCGGCTTCGCCGCATCGGCCGACGTGCGACAAGCAGCTGCAGACTCGGTGAGTCCTGTAAGTTGCAACGCAGTCGATCCGCTTGGTCATTCGCGCATTTACTCGAAGCCGCTCACTTGACCTTCTGCTTCATTGGCCCACGATGCCGTACGAGAGCTTCAAGAGTTCGCAGCACGTGTCCATCCGTGGACTCGTGCAGGACCGGAAAACCGGCACCTGGCGGTATCTGCTGCAAGTCACACGTCGCATGCAGGACGACGCGTTCGGCGAGGATGTGACGCCCCACCGCCTCAGCTCTAAGAAGAGCGACACGTCCGTCTTCACCACGCGACCCTGCACGACGCAGTCGTACGCCATCCGCCGCAGCTTCGAGGACTTTAAACGTCTACACGAGGCCGTGACACCGCTCATGACCAAAGGCGGCAAGTCGCAGCTACCAAAGCTGCCGAACGACAGTCTGCTCACCTTCTTCGTGGGTGAGACGCAGACGGCGTTGCAAAAGAAACGTCTTGCGCTGGAACGCGTGCTGGCGGCCATTGAGGCGCATCCGGCGGCTAGTGAGGCCCGTGAGTACACCGAGTTCCTGGCCAACCTTAATTCATACGACGAGGTGGCTAAAGCGCCACTGTCGCCTAGTATCAGCTCACGTAGCAGCTTCAGCTTCAGTGAAGACGGGACCATCACCCCACTGGACTTTGTGGGCCCAAACATGCTCACCACGTCAAGATCGGCCAACGCCCTGCGACGAGCCTATTACCAACAAGACGCAACAGCCGAACGTGAGAACCACGTGCCGTTCTCACACTTCAGCATGACCTGAAGATCCTCACACCGAGAGCTGCAGTGTTCGCAAACAAGATCAAGTTTTTAATAAGAGAGTAAGCCGTAGCGTGCATGTACACAAGCAATTATGTAGGAGGGCAGGCTAGAAGTTTTTAGATCCGACCTGGTCCAGCAGCTCCAAGTAAAAATAAGTTATGACATCAATCGCTCCGAGTTGACGCGTTCCAGTCCTTGGTGTAGTTTGCGCACCATACGCACGACATGCGGGATCGACCGGTATCCGAGTCCGCAATTGGCGTTATTGGCCTTGGCCATGCAGCTTTGTGGCGTCGTGTGCTTCCAGAAGTTGGAGATCAGTAGACGCGCGTACTCTAGTGTGGCCAGCATATAGTGTCGCTCGAAAGCTTCGAACGGGTAGATCTTCTTTAAGTCTGACGTGACGTCGAGTGCCTGAAGTCTCTCGTTCAGACAATCGCAGTAAAACTGCAACAACTCCAGCTCGTTCTCGTCGTTAGCGAGTAGTGAGATATTCACCGACGTGTTGAGCAAGTTAGCGACGTCCATGGCGCCGAGACCCACACCACTCCATTGCCAGTCGAATGCAACGGCCTTGCGCGATCGAGTCTCGAAGAACAAATTGGCGCTCTTGAAGTCGCCGTGCACTAATGTACTCAATGCAGCGTCGGACAGACAACTGCTGATGTACGCAGCATGTTCGATCATGCGTTCACCAAGTGACTCAAGCTCTGCTGGAGATGGCAAAGACGACTCAGTGTCGAACACTTTCTCCCAGTTGTCGAGCATCTGCGACCAAATGTCGGAAGCTTGCGCGAGTTCCTTTTCACCTCGCTTCGGGAACGCCCACCAGCACGCCGCAGACCAAAGCTCGGTACCAGCATTTTCAATCAAATCCTCTTGACCCCATGTCGAAGCATGCAGATTCGCAAGAAAACTCAAAGCCTGCCGAGTATCTGCGAGATCAAGACAATCTGCAGCCTCGTAGTTGACAAGTGAAGATTCCGTCGGAGCAGAAGACACAGGAGACGCTGATCCCAGACACTCGAGCAACAGCATAAAGTTTTCGGGATCCGAGCAATTCGTCACTTGGTCTGCATCACTGACTGTAGCAGCAACCATGTTAGCGGTGCAGAACCCGTCAGCATCACTCTGGAACACTGCAAGCGGTCGGATGAGAGATACACCGCGAGCATGTAACGACGACGCGAAATGTGCGTAGAATGTCGCCTCGGTGCGATATGAGGCGATGTCGCGCTTCCAGTGTGTCACCGATCTTGCCGGCAGTTCGTTCCTCGCGGATTTCTTGAGAAACAAAGTCGTCTTGCTGTCAGTGTCAGCGAAATGCACTTCGAGCTTGGCGACAGCAGAGTGTTTGCCTTGATGAATCGAACCAGCAACCAAATCCACCGCCGACACTGGTCGCTCGGGGAAAACGCAGTCTTGAAACCACTGCGGCGTCATCTCTCGACCGTCCAATGCACTGCGCAATGAACAGCACACGACGACGCCGCAGGTGAGTACACACTTAATGTATTTGGTTGATAGCGCTATACAGCTAGCTCAGTTGAATAGTCAAGGATGCATCTACCTCGTGAGATTGATCTTGGCCATGACGTTCATCACAGTCTGGTGAGCTTCCGGTTCCACACACGCGAGTAGTCCACGCTCGTTGTCGAAGTCGGGCGCGTTGCCGATGTGGTCGTATACGTACACATTGCCCTGCGTGTCGGTAAGCTTGCCCCCCAGCGCCTCGATCATGGGTTCAACAGCACAGATATCCCACTTGCGAGTGGCTGCTTTGAAGCGGAAGAAAGCGTCGCTATGGCCGGTGATGACACCGAGCACCATCGTACCGGTAGCGCCACCCGTCAGGATAGTCGAAGGGGCCAACAACCGCATAGCATTGTTCACCAGGTCACAGTTAGTGGAAGACACGGTGCAGATCAGTGGGCGCTTAGGGAACATTGGTGATTGCTTGGGGAACTTGGTGTGCGTCGTCTGAATCTCACTCTCCTCGTGTTCACTACGGAATACACCAACACCCGGACCACCTGCAAAGAAGAACAATAGGAACACATTAGCAATAGATCCCAGTTAAAGGTGGTTAGATGTGCCGTACCCCAATAAGTGACGCCGTGTTTGCCATGGAAGGGCAAGTGAACGACGCCCGCGATAGGACGCTGCTTGTACGTGATGCCGATAAGCACCGAAACCTCGTCGTACATCTTGTCGGCGAAGCGTTTGGTACCGTCCAGTGGGTCGACCCACAGTACAAGGTCTTTCCAGTCCAGCGAGCGATTCTGCACGTCATCGCCGCCGTCGAAAGTCACGTCGTCGAGTGCTTTGAGGTCGCAGTGCACCACATCTTCTGGAGCGGGAGGAGCGAGTTCACCTTCCTCACCCACGATGGTCAATTGCGGGAATGCCTCACGCAGTGCGTGGATAATCCGCTGTTGTGAGCGACGGTCGGCCACCGTCTGCGGGTCGTACGCGCCTTCCTGCTTGTTGACCATGTCGAGCGCCACATGCAGCTGCACTACCTCGCGGATGACGCGGCCGCCGTGCACACTGGCGGAGAAGCAGGCAGCCAAAAGTGGGCGAAGCAAAGGACCTGGCGTTGTGGCGGTCATGGTAGTCTACTTAGAAGATGACGGAGGTGGGGGAGCTAACGAGCTCAATCGGGAATGGCTGGCGACTCGGCATAAAGACGAGATGATGACCCAGTTCTCACACGTCACAGGCGACGGGGCCACGTACGTCGTGTCGATTAGGTCGCGTTGTGTCTATTTCCTGCTGTGTAGGATTGGTCAAAAATAGATTTAGAGCATGTGATTGGCGCAAAAAAGAAGACAGGCATGGATTGCTAATCAGACAAAACAGCGGGGGGGAGGATACTTGGAGTTTGTATGTCGCACATCGAGCTTGACTCGATTGTCCAGACCAAGTTCATGCTGAAGATGGCGATGCTGGCAATGCGCTTCACTCCATGACGGGTCCCGTCGGCGGTGATCTGCTGCGTAGGTTGCTTTCAACAGCGACGTTGGCAATCCCGGCTCGAAGTATTTGAAGTGAAGAGGCTTCTGCTTGCTCCGAGCTACATGTATGTACAGCAGTGCCAACGGTGGCTTTCATAGTCACCGTTATGGCGCAGTTACTGGGCGACAGTCTACATGTAGCTGAGCCTACGTACGTGCGTCTCCGTGCTCCTCGTTAACCTTCTCCACACGTCGATGGCGTCGATAGCAAAGCGTTCACACTTCGTGTGAAATCGTTCTCTAGGGCATCAGTCTCGGATCATGTCGGAGTATATGCCGACTCACACAACCGCGATTGCGCCGTCACCTTCCAGGCAACAAGGCAAATGCCATGCACGACGAGCGCGCATGCACCTGCGGGGTGCTAGCAATCGATGAGCAACGCTACGCGAAGGGGCACGCCTGCTCAAGGAGGATACCAGCATAGAAGGATCCCAACGAAGCTCCTAGCATCAGCCGAAGGCCGCTACGTTGGCTACGGCTCCGATGCAGTGTCGGCCGCCGGACGGGTCGAATTCGAGCTCGGTGCCGTGAATCACGAATTGTGATCGCCGATATCTTGGTGAGCTCCTGACTTTATGAATGCGGGAAATCAGCTCCGGAGTCGGAGCCCCGCGCCGGTGCCGATTCGCCGCAGATACATGTATGTGGGCCGGCGACCGACCACCACTTCCATGCCCGCTGATCGTACATGTATCGAGTCAACATTAAGCGCCGTCAGTCTGCTGCTGCTGCTGGACAAAAGAGACCAAAGTTTGAGACTTACGGACCAAAACCAGCTCGAACAGAACGTCGCCACTGAAGATGCCGCATTGGAGCCTCGAGGGCATGTCGAGTAGAACGGCGGAGCTGGCGGTGGTGAGTCACCGTCGGTGACATGAAAAGCATTGGTGCGATGCCCTGAGCGCGGGCAGTGCCCGGAATCAGCCCTCGCTCGTTGAAGGTCGCGTGTGTGAAACTTCTGCTTCGGATCTCGTGCGAAGTAAAGGTGGCCACCGCTACGCGCTCATCGGACACCTTGGTCAGAGCCCGACTAGTTGCCACCGTACAGCATGGCTGCGTATTGATAGCCTTCGCCTCCCATCGATGCTTGAGTCGGCCCTGGTCTGAAAAACACCACTGCTGTGATCCATCAACGTCGTGCGTCTCGTTCTGTATCTAAATTTGTGACGAGACTTCGCAACGCAGGCGGAAATGGACGAAGCTTGCTTCGCAGACTTATGACAAGCTATCCTTGGACCGCAAGACAACCTCAGGTTGTACTACGTAACACTACCTAGCTGCGATCAGTATGACAAAATAAGGAACAGCGTTTTCAACGGAGGAGGCTATCCAGCGTAGCACAATGACGTTGAAGCAGTCACGCGTTGATCTGCTACATGTATTACTGTACAGTGTCGCAACCCATGTCTGTATTTCCTTCAACGTGGGTCCGTGAAAGGGTTCCTACGATCGACATCTACGGGCATTCGTTCGATCGATTACATGCTTCAAAAGGAAGTGCCTGCTTTCCTCGATGTGCTGTATTCATGTCCTGGACAACTAAGTTACGCAGTTCTTGTCGTCATGCATGAAGACGCGATAGTATTCTTGTCAAAGCAAATTGGTTGACTTCATTCATTGATGTTTCCTTGTCTACTACTATTCTACATTCGTGGTTAAATACTGTCCGCGTCGTGTGCGAACTCGCTTGCTTGCTTGCTGACACCCGCGTGGATGTGTTGGTCAAAACTCGCTCAGGAAGTGAGATGATGTTGCACTGCTGCCGCCGCCTACGACGACATGACGGACGCCTGGCACGGTGCCGTCCACGCGGGACTCGACGTCTTGCGGATCGAGCCCGTGCATTGGCCCGAAAGTGGCGCCATCACCTTGGCACTGATGGACTCATGACCCAGGAACTCCAGCACGTCCGGCAGGTCACGCGCCACCGGGTGATTCAGAATGTCCATGACAATCTGGGCTAGTACCTGGCGTCGCTCGTCCAGTAGCGCCTGGTTGTCCGCCAGAATGAGCGTCATGAGTCCGTCGGCCGGCAGCGGCGTCAGTGCATCACCCATGACAGGCACCAGCGCCGTGTGGAGCTGCTTGAACTCGCTGAAGCGACGGCTGATGACGTACTCGTGGCTGAAACCCTCCTCCACGGGTCCACGCGGCGACGAGTACGTGCTCGTGTTGCCGCGCTGCACGTGCAGCACGTACATCCACGCGTTGGTGACCGAGTCCTGTACGACTTCGGTGATTTCCACCTGTTGCTGCGGCGTGAAGCTTTCGTACGGCATTGTGGTTGTAGTAGAAAAGATGAAGGTGTAGTGATGAAGGTAGTTGTAGCGACGGTGTGGGGCAGTGCTGCTAGCTGAGAGTTGCTATTGCCTGCCTGGAGTTGCGTGGCTGAACGTTTGCTGCTGCAGAATGATCGAAATGTGCAATGGCAGCCAAGTCGCCGCTGCCGCCGCCACCAACAGACAGACGACAGCTAATCCTGATGGGGCCATGGTGTGACCGACGATGGAGGAGAAGGCGCGCGTCTCTTTGCCGGCTGGAGCGCTGCCCAGTCGTCGTCACGTTCGACAGTTAAACATGGAAAGTGGATTTTCGGGATCGGCTGACGATTTTTTTTTGTTTTTGACTTGGGGTTTGTGGGTGAGAATGTCGCGAAATCCCAAAACTTTTAAAACCTTTGGCGAATGTTGGCTAATGTGCCGCCTCTAGCCTCAAATTTGGATTGCAGTTTGCAGCCGAGGGTAGGCTTATGCCTGATGGCGAAGCTGTCGTCTTAGTTCGCTGCGAGGCGCTCGGCTCTTGCTGCCGACTTGTTGGCACCAACGTTGCGAAGAACGGTCGTCGTCTCGCCAGCCCTGCCCCGCCCTCTTGCTTTTGAGCGGCTCGGCTGGTGGCAGCGCTCGTGTCATACGGACCGATGGGGTCGGGGCTCCAAGTTCGAAGAGACTCCAGCTTGCAGCGGTAGAACCCACGCACGCATGTGCTCCGCCGAACTCGGCCTCTGCATCTGATCATGCTGCAAGTCTGGTTGCTGTACTATAGTACACAGCAAAATAGCCCAAGATTTTATAGAAACTGAAAGCTCGTTCTGTTTTCAGGTTACGATGAACGATATAAAGTTCAACGTTAACCCAGGTCAAGTCCGGCGCCAACCACCATGACCAAGCCGATGCTTCTCCTCGCGTGCCTCGAGTAAACAGGCGCCGATAAGGGCAAGAGCTCCGCAGCCTGTTTGCCAAGGCGGCGGACCAAACCACTGGTGCCGAGGTGATGCCGAGCGGATGCAATTGACAGCGACTGCAACAGACAGCATAGAGCGAGGCATAGGCGGCGCCACACTGGCAAACACATCGAAGAAGGCACGACACGCTGATACGGTACACCGGCGAGGCTGGCGCCAGGCTCCGGCGGTCTATGCACGGCGTGTGTCGCTTGACAGGCGGGGTAAACTCGCCGCACCATCATCACCTGTCGGAGCGTCAAACGCGAGTTTGGTCCAGCAGTTGATAATCCAGGTCATATTTTGGGAACGCAGATACTAATACCCCGCATAACCCAAGCATATAATATAGATCGGTTTCTGCGGGATTAGGTACGACTTAAATTGCCGCATCTAATGCAATACATTTGATATCCCGCCCAATCCAGTTTTCAAATTTAGATCGGCATGCAGAGGATCCTGGTTAGGCAACAGTGCTGTCAATCAATCGAGCCAAGCTGCGAGTTACTTACCGGCTAAAGCTTGATGCGGGTCTCGAGTAGCAAACGCCGCCAAAGCAGCAGTGATCGCAGCAGGGCTCCACAGCCTCCCCTGCATTGCTGAAGCACTGCGATCATTGACACTGTCACATTGCTGCTTGTAAACGGCTCATCGGAATTGTTGTCGCTGTATCGATCGATAGGCGATGGACTGCAACGCAACGCTTTCTCCGAGACAGCAGAGGTTGAGGCTGCCCAGGTGCAAGACTCGCCGACGCTGAAAAGGTCTGCACCAACACGTTTCGCTGCTGCCTGCCACCCAGCGGCTTGTTCAAAGATGGCCTCGCCGCGATGGGGCCCGTACAAATGGCAGCTCTCGTCCCTTATCTGTCCGCTCCTTGATGTGGCTCGTGCGCTCGTCATCGTCGGCCGGGTTGGTGTTGCACCACGCAGATCACCTCGGCGGCGTCCTCGATGGGTCTATGTCCAGAGCAACTTCAAAGGCGACGGCATCGTCCATTGAAGGCGTTTGTAGCTGCACCAGCAGCAGCTTGCCACGCGTCGATCGATGTGGAGCTAGTGGCGGGTCGGCCAGTATTTTGAACGGCATGAGTGCCCAGCTGGATGGCAATTTTTGCTTCTTGTCACGTGAGGCCAAACGGAGCTAAGAATCCTGGTGCTCTCAGTTCGATGCACATGGTGGACACACTGACGTTACTCCAGGCACCGAGACCACATCTGGTCAAAAGCTTTGCGCTCTGCCCGCCATCGCTTCAAAGATGAAAATCCACCTGAATATGCAAGTTGATATTTCGCGCTTGCTATTGTTACATTTGCTCTGCTGGTGGCGATCCACCGTTTGGTGAGCCCGAGCTCTTGTCCGGTCCGGACATTCGAGCCCCACGATGGGAAATCCTTCAGCATGTCATGTCGCTGGCTCAATCTGTGGGGCAGCGGATGTCTGAAATTCAGACTCTGGATGGCTGTGCCCCCTACATTTCACTTGCCTGTCCAAATGTAGCAAAACTTACGACACCCCAACTTCCTAGTTCAATTCTCATTGAGAGTGTAAGTTATGCCGGTCACAATGGCGCTCCGTTACTAATGACAAGCTCCGAATCGAGGCTGGGGCTGTGGTAATGGACTTCTCCATACCAGTGGCGCGCGGCCGAATGTATCAGTGCCTCAACTTGCAGAGTTTTTGGCACGGACCTCCTGCTGTTATGCCCAGGCAGCCAGCACAGCCATGCTGAAGATACCTGCGGAAAAGAGCACGAGCTTCTCGGCGGCGTTGGTCTCCTGGCTTGCGTTCTCCTCCGAGAGCTCATGGAACGCCAGGTAGATGAAGCTACCGGACGCGATGCTCAGTGCCACGGCCTCCATAGTCAGCGCGCTACTGCCGCGCAGTGACTCGGACAACACCATACCCAGAAAGATACCCAGCGGTGTCATGGAGCTGTAAAGTGTGAGCACGGCGATGGACCACTGGTGCGCGATGCTGCTCTTGGCCTTGGCGAAGTTGGCACCAACAGACATGGCCTCGATGAACTATAGACACAATTTGTCAGCAAGTTAAAGTGCAAAACCCACTTCAACATCACAGTTGCAATTCGTACCTTGTGGCTGAAAATGGCAACAGTAGATGCCACTGCCGTTCGGTTCATGGAGTGGTTAACTCCCAGCGCGAATCCCGCGATCAATGAGTGCACTGAGAACAGTGCTGCTAATAAATAGGGAAGGGAGTAGCTGTCGCCGGAGAACACGATGTGTTCACTGACTGTCGCCTCCGAGTCGTTATGACGCTCTTCCTCTAGCAACCCGTTAGCAGCAGACTCGTACTCCATCACATACTGTGGCCCAGCACCGTTCACAACCTGCAACACGCAACATTTTGTCAACACCAACCACTTTCAACGTTCCACACTGAAGGTCACTCACTTTGACGCCGTTTGGCGTAAGCAGACATGTGTTCTCCTCCGTCTTCGCTGCACGATGGAATAGTGACGGCGATGACACAGTACCGCATGAACACGAGTAGAACCTCTTCTTGCCATCCACTGAGACCGATCGATTCCGCCATCCGAACGAAGTCACGGCCGGGATCTGCACTCGATACATGCTGGTCTCATCTGTTCAAATCAAATCCAATATTATTCCTCCATCTTCACCAAAAAGTCCTCACAATGTACGTACAGTCAGGACGTGCAGCACTAGCCACTGCCATGAGTTTGCCGGAGTTGCCCATGTTCAACAGGTCCACACTCCAGACGATGGAGCAGCCCAATGCACAAAGTAGATAAACACTCGGGAACGTCGTCATCCAATGTGATGGCACGTCCATCCTCGCCACCACCTCATCGTACAGCTTAACAGCGTCCGGTAGTAAATGCAACAGACCAGAGCCAAGGAACACGCCCGCCGTAGCGAACGGCAGCTTCCGACTCAATAGGTTCTGCGCCGTGCGGGTGCCGTGACTGGACACCAACAACGGCAGCAGCGCCGACACTGCCGTGATCAACAGAAGCACCACCATCGCCGCGTACTTGAACACCCGCACGGTTTCCATTGACGCCTCGTCACCTGCCATGTCTTGAGTCACCGCCATCGAATCCTGAATTTGATGACAACGAGCAATGCCTCAAAGATTGGCAGAGGTGGCAGGCTCGGGATGGATGAATTTCTAAGCAGACACCTGTCTGTCAAGCATCTGTGTGACAAGATCGCGCACTTGAACCGGCGCGAATCATCCGATCGTGCGTCTTTCGTCCCTTCATTCCCCCCTTTGAGGGATCTCGACTGCATCAAATGAGAATGAGACTGCGTTGCTTGGTGTTGGTGGCGTTGCTGGTGCAATTGAGCCATGCGCTTTGGTCGTGCACCAAGAATGGACAAGTTCGTGTGCCATGTGAGGACGAACTGCTACTGGCCAAGTCCGACAGGTTCCTGCTTACGTTGTATGGTCATTCATGCTATACGATGAACATCGTATCACCTCAGCCACTTGAGGTGCAGTTCTACGACTCAAGAGACCTCAAAAGCGGCCAAGGTGTTCGTAAGTTGCAAGAAGATACGAACGACAGTATCGCGGCGTTGGGGGGCACTCCTCATTGTCGCAATGTATTGAGCTGCGTTCAACTACAAGAGGGATTGTCCAAGGCGACGATGTACAGTTTAGTGATCTCACGTTATGCCAACACTAGCGTTGAAGATGAATTGGAGGATGACGTTCTTATTCCAGTCACTGTCGAGTTGGAACACTGTGACTCTGTGTCTCCATGGCACTACGTCGGTAAGTGAATTGTTTTGTGGCAATGTGTTAGGGTTGTTGCTGATAAAAAGTTGCTATGTAGGGCTTGTGTTTGTAGGCAGCATTGGATTTACGTCGACAATGCTGTTGCTGTGTATCGTTGGGGAGTTCGTGTTTGGTCTACGGAGTATCACGAAACTACAGAAGGCGGCGCAACAGGATCGATTCGTGGAGTTGGCACAGATCGACCATCTCAGTGTTAATAAGGAAAAGGAGTGTCAAGAGTCCGAAGAAGACACCGAGGAACCTACTGCACCACTCATGACGACGGTGATTCCGACGGACACAGAGGTCGCAGAACCCGACAAGGCATCGCCAGCTTGAGTGAAGCTTACATTGTAGCAGTATATAAATGATAATGAATGGTGCGTTCCCCCCATGTACAGTACATGTAGCCTGGATGGAGAAGCAGTGAGGTCAACACTTTACAGCTTCGTCTTGTTGTACATGTACGAAGCTTGATTCACTCACACATCAGTGATGTTGGCGTTGATCTGCTGCAAACTCGCCTGATAGAATTCGAGTCTTCAACGCAAGCAAATTCGTATCTTCTCCTTCAAACTTCAGACGCTTTTGCGCCTTCCTGTGAATTCGCATCTCGTCCTGGTTGTTTTTATCAATTTTAAGACCTTTAGTGATCGGCTTGAACTTGTTGTTGTCATCGATATTGAGCACCGTGAAGAAGCTAACAACAAACGAGAACTGCTTGTCAGTCAGTCCAAAAACTACGTAAGTTGATGAACATACCCGCTGTGCGACTTGCGCTCACCGCCGTGGATGATGGAATGGATGAACACTTCCACCTCAACTTCCAAGTGAAAATGACTGTAATGCAACAACAGCGTTTAGTGTGTCTTGTTGCTAAAAGAGCAATCATGTACACTTACTCAACGTTGACAACACGAGCACGCATCCTCACCATGTCAAGCATCAAAATCGGCAGCTTGAAGAGCACGCGGTTCATGGCGATAGTCACCATTTTCTCCGATCTAGTGAACTTCTGCGCACAATGCAACGCGATTTTATCCTGTGGTAACACACACAACGTTTTAGATTATCTCCGTCGTGGGTTTCCATGAAAAAAAACTCGTACCATCCAAGAGAGAAGATCTTCACCAAAGACTGTGTCGTGAGGGTTGAGATTGCGAGGCAGGAAGCAATTACGCACTTCGACTTCGGTATCGCTCACAGAAACATACTCAGCTTTCGTCTCCACAGGCATCAAGTCTGACAGTTTGATAAACGGAAGTTCATCCACTGCATCCTGCTCACTTCTCCATTGGAAAGCGAGTTCTTTGCGTTGATTCGCTAGTTCACTCATCGTCAAACATTTATCGGTTTGATCTGGATCGAACAGCTCAGGCAAACATTCCCTCGGTCGCCCGAAGCGGTTGATCGCCACCATTGTGATGATGGCATCATGCGTGTGTTGGAGTGTGTCTGTCGTTAAATCATGACGGAAGACACTCACTTGCACTGCCATAGATGATTTCCCAAGTCCGATGACCTCTCCTTCCAGACGCACATGATCTCCATGAAACACCGGCTTCACTAAGTCCACACGGTCGAACGAGATCGTTGCTGCTGCTCCTATCGAAAGCCTGTCATCAAGTTAATGTGGTGAGACTTAATTGACTTGAAATTTGCTGATAAAGGTGGCGTACCGATACGAAATGGCTCCAGCTACGACGTCCATGAGAGCGAGAATCGGCCCCGTGTTCAGTAATTCCCCCTTTTGGTTTTCATCACCCTGTAAACCACAAAACAACCATGATAACCTACCAGTTCTACATATTTTGGAAAAGGATTTTCGTACAATGACATCGGTGATGACCGACTGCGTGTCCTTCGGCCGCACTTTAGCATGCATTCGACGCATACGCCATAGATCTTTAACCGTGCCGACTAACGCCTTTAACACCATGGTTGGAGTGTATCTAGGGACGCACGTTGGGTTTTGTGTTGCGTCAACTAACTTCCACTTCCGTGTCGTGACTAAAAAACGTGACTCATCACGATACACGTTGAAGTTATGTAGCGATGCTTATGACGACCGAAGCGTACGAAGAGCACGGCAATACCTGCGAGTTGTAGAACTGCAGCGTATCCTACGAGAATGAGCATATTTCGAGACACGTCGACGTTTTCCATGTTGTAACTTTTGAGTAATTCCCACGATTCCCCCGTGTTTTCGTGCGAAAAGTGTTCGTACATGAAAGACTCAAACGAATACGTGTGGAAGGCCATGTAGTAGCCCCATTTCCAGTACGTTGGGATCGCTGCGAACGGTACCATGAAACCTTCGCAAAGCATGAACATACCGAAGAGACCAGCACCCAATGCGATGCCCATGATGTAGTGCGGTACAGCAGCACCAAGCAGATGCATCATCGACTCGGCGGTGACCAACGACAGTGTCAAGTTCAATAGAAATGAA
The DNA here is from genome assembly GCA_014706135.1 of Phytophthora tubulina. NCBI lineage: Eukaryota > Oomycota > Peronosporomycetes > Peronosporales > Peronosporaceae > Phytophthora > Phytophthora tubulina. Next base: position 791,355 of record JACBOY010000135.1, on the reverse strand, counting down.
CCGAACGAGTGCACATGGGCGAAGTACACAACGATGAAAGACGCCAATAGTGAGATGAAGGTGATGCCAGGTAGTGCACCAAGTAGGTTGGCCGTTGTGTAGCTTGCCAGATGCAGCGAATGAGACCGTACTTCACGTTCTAGTACAGCTCGTTGTTCCAGCAAAGCGGGTAATGCAGCGACAGACATGAAGACCAGGAAAGCTTGGACGTAAAATAGTAGCGGAACCATAGCCGAGCTGGTGATTTCGGAACTCAAGTACATTGTGCCAACCATGAACGACAGCAACATGTACATGAGTACACGCAGCCAGAAGACCCCAGGGTGACGCCAATTGTTGGTCAGGTTCCTGTGTAAGAGGACAGAGAACTGATCAAGTCTCGATGGACGCATCGCTCGTAGCATCTCGTAGTTAATGAGGTTCCAGTCTCGCATGGAGCGATCACGTGCAATATCGACACGCAACCTCTGCGGTTCCGAGCTCTCTTCCAATGCTCTCAAGAATGTGTCAAGACTCAAACCTGGGTGGAAATCCTTATTTACCAAGTGAACAAAGTACTCGGCTGGATTCGAGTATGTCGGACACACGTATCCCAACGAGATAAAGTGTGTGAGAGTGGCTGCAGCTGGTCCAAAGTACACGAGCTCACCGTCGCTCAAAATCACCAAGTTCGTCAACATTTCGTACACAGAAGATGATGGCTGGTGAATCGTGCAGATGACGTTTTTGCCGCTTTCATGACAGAGTCTCTCGATATGCTGCATGACACTTCGAGCTGATGAAGCATCAAGACCGGAAGTTGGTTCATCAAGCAGCAGTATGGCTGGGTCAGATAGTAATTCCACAGCGATACCGAGTCTCTTTCGTTGACCTGACGAGATACCTTTGTGAAATACATCACCAACATTTGCGTACATACATGAGCGCAAACCCATGGCATCGATCACATCTTGTACACGAGATTCACGTGTAAGAGGAGGCACGTGACTTGGCAAGCCCAGACCTGCTGCGATCTGTAGTGTCTCCAGAACTGAAAAAGATCCGAGGAATGCCATATCCTGCGAGACGTAGTTCATTATGGAGTGGAAGGTGCGCGGATCTCGAGGTTGACCATTGACGTCGATAATTCCCTCAACACGTACACCAGGACCTCCTGGCGGCACACGATCAGCTAAGATATCTAACAGTGTTGTTTTTCCGGCCCCGGACGGACCGATGATTGCTGTGAGGTCTCCAGGACCCGATCGGCCCCATACGTTGCTGAGAATCTTTCGAGGTTGTTGCAGCTTGAGATCATCAGCACTCCGAGTTTTCTTACTGCATCCAAATCGACCTGAAAACCACGGTTTCTTGGGCTGAATAATGTACGAAACATGTTGCCAACTGATGGAGCATAGCTGCAAATTGCCACGTTGTCGACGTTGAGCAGCTTCAAACTCCGACGTAAAGTCGAACGACTTGTCCTTGGACTTGCTTTCTCCACTTGCACCGCGTAGTCCAGTGACTGTATCCAGACAGCCGTAATGTGCGTCGAGAATGGATGAAGGGGACCTCAAATCGCTATTTGGTGTAGTGAGACTACATTCATGACCAATCTCGAGATCTGTGGTGTTAATGGCGTCCCTAACACCAGACGAAGTGACGGAGATTTCGTCTGACGGGTCGTACGGAGTTGGTGTGAGCGGGGTGTTGCTGGAGAGGCAGGTGTCAGTCACGGAACCTCCAAGTCGACCGCGCATAATTGTCTGGAATCGTGAGATCTGCTACTGAGACCCCAATTTCAACTGTGCTGGAAGTTCCAACCTCCCCGAAAGCACGTAGTTTTCGCTGCTCGTCTTTGCTTCTGGCGCTCACTTGATTGGTATTGGAACCGCTGGATCAACCGTCGGCACTTGAAAACTAGTAGCACGAACGGGTTACAATTCCGAGTACGCGGAAGGACGCGATGTTGCTGAATACTGCTCAGAATGAGAGAGCCCTTAGCTGGATACGTCTGTTGGTCGAGACTAGGCTTTTTTCCGCGGAAACATGGCACGCAGCATCGGAGAACGCTCTCTTCCGACAATATCTACCCCCTCTAGCAAAGATGTCACAATGACCAAGGCCGAAGGTGCTGGTGCTGTTGAAGTGACAGGACTACCGTTGATAGATGCTGAGAACAGGTAGAGCCCATTAACGCTGCTTCCTCTCCATTCGATGCTGCCAACGCACTGGAAGGTAGCGAGCCTTTGTGATGCTTGGATAATGGACGATGCTGGCTGTGTCTAGCAGATGCTCGAGTCGAAACTCTTCTGGACGCAGGCTCCGAGCAGACGTGCGGTGCCACAGAGCTCCTTTCTGCGCTAGTCGCTCGGTACTCCGACGTGCGGATGATGAGGAAAAGCGCCAGAGCTTTGAATACTTGACGACAAGAGTCGACCCGTTGTGTTCCAAGTGTAAGGCACGACACTGCGCTGGCGACCAACTGAACCAAAAACGTTTCTTGTGATCGTCATGAACGTAGTCTGAGTTTCCAGTATTAGGATAAGTGTAAGCTTAGCATGAGTTCGAGTGCTGGAAGGGCTTGCCACAAGCAGAGCCAAGATTTGTGCTCTTGAACGGACACAAGTTGAAGTGGCTACCGACTTATTCGTTATCGTATTGGGATTGGCTGAAAAGAGGGTCAAAACGCCTTATGATTGGCTAATGACAAAGAATTACGGGTCGCTTAGTCGAGGCGCTTCAATTCGTCGTAAACATCGGACCCTGGAGACTGTCCCAGCTGGGCATGAACAACCTTGCGAGCGATATCCAGCGACGTCGGATTCATTCCAAGCAAACAGACTGCGCATTGTCACCGAGTATTTGCAGACAGCAGCGATGTCCGAAAGCGCTTTTGTCGTCGCGTTATAGTACATGTACTTGCAGTCAGTCAGTGCCTTTCCATTTTCGAGGCATCATAATCCCGATTAAGTTAATTTTGTGACATGCCAGATGGTCTGTATCCATACAAATTATCCTCTCTTGCCGTACGTACATATTATCTAAGCGAAACATCTCTGTATAAAATCCTATACATTCCGCCCAACTCTCGTCACTTCACAACTACCGACCGCCTCACGACTGTCGCCATCGGCATGGTCGCTGGCGACCGCCTCGCAATGCCGCGCTTCTTACGCGAAGCTTCCCGCGACCAACGAACGCCCGACGTGGCTCCTTCCTCCTCTTCATCGTCTCCAGCCCCGGCGTCACCCAGCGGGGGTGAAACGGAGCTCTCCGTGGTCGAGGAGCTCCAGAGACGTAAGGCCGCTTTCTTGTCACACTTCAAGAGCAACAGTGCGCCCATCCCCATTACAGAGAATGCTACAGCCACGGACTTTAACAGTACAAGGTCCTTAGACGTCCACATGACCCCGCATAGCTGCACGGACTCGAAATGTCACGTGTGCAATGTCCCGCTCCGACTTTTGCGACTTCGGGTGGGTTTTATTGAACTAAATGTGGGTTTTATTGGGTGATATTGACACGATGATGTTGTAGCACCGATGCAGGAACTGCGGACAGGCTGTGTGTGGTGTGCACAGTAAGAACCAAGTGCCACTGCCTCATCTAGGCATCATGAAGGAGGTGCGAGTGTGTGACTTGTGCACGAGGCAATTGGTGCAACGTCGAGCAGGGTATCGTAGTCCAAAGAGCTCAAGGATGAGACAGAACTCAAACCCCAATTATACGGAACGAGAGAGCGACCCAGACCTGTCACCGCTGACTGGAGAGAGGATGCCGGTGCCTTTAGCTCCGTTGACGCCCCCGGCACCTGGCAAGGACAGGACGCCGTGGATGGACAGTTTAGTGGCTGCATCCGGGACTACGGATGGAGGCAGTCGTGGCAGCTTCAGCTTGAACTCTCTGGGAAGCGGACTGACGAACAATAGCGCCCATGCTCTACCGGGCATTTTGTACAGCTGCTTATTGGAGGAACAGGACAACACCATGGACGAGATTTTGTATCTGGGCACATTTACCATGGGTGGACGATCCCTTGCAAGTCGTCGGATGAGCGCGAATGTGGCATTGTGGAAGTGGAGAATTTTCATGTTGACGACGGCGGAGATGTTGTGTTTCAAGGCGACGGGATCGATACCTGATGATGATTCGACTTCGATGTCGTCGATGGCGCTGGGAGAGGTGCGGTCGACTGTTCATCTGTCGGATATTCTGCACATTGAAGTGAACGACCAGTTCCCACGCATACTGACGGTGATTCGCTCAGATGGCCGAGTATTCCGAGTGCGAGCGCGTACTCCAGAGCAGTGCACTGAGATTGCGGCTGCGCTGCGTAAGGCCATGCAGCTGTTCCAGGACGCTCTGTTTAAGCTGCAGCGTGGCCCGCAGCCTGAGGACAACTCGATCAGTTGTGTGACTGTCCAGCATGAGTCGTCACTCCCCGAGTCGGTAGTTGTCAGCAACCCAGCCGTTGGCGAGGCATTCCAGGTGGAGATGTATCCTTCAAGCATTCTCCGATTCTATGTGAACGGTCCTTCGGCTAACAGCACGGCTCTCTTCTCGCGCGAAATGCTGACCCGTGGTAATAAAGAGAACCCGCCCGTAGCTGTAGAGGCTGAACCATTGGGAAATGGTCCTCGCGATGACCACGTACTTCATGTTGCCGTAAGAACGGAGAAGGCTGTGGGCAGCCTTGAAGGTTCGGAGGAGACCAATCGACGTTTCTGGGGGCTTACCTCTTTCCTTGCGGCCGTGGCAGCAGTCATGAACTCGATGGATAACGGATCGTTTGAACTGTTGGCATGGCTGTCAGCACTTGTTCTCTTCCTCACACGCTTCCACGAGCGTATCAGCGTGCTGCTCACGACCAGGAGATTTTCACAGGCGCAACAGTTGCGCATCGAATGTGTCAGCATCACGATGGGCAAAAGCGAAGGCTCATCGGAGGGTGATGACGATGAACAAGGCGAGGAGCTTGAGCTTGATACCCGCTTCCTGGCAGGCTGCGAAGGCGATGTTGAGGAAGCGAAGGAGCGTTACGCTGCCACGCTGAAGTGGCGGAAGGAGAACGATGTGGACACGATTTTGCTGCGCCCATCGCACGTGTTCACGGACATGAAGGAGTGCTTCACACACTTTACACACAAGAAGGATCGGCAGGGCCACCCCATTTCCATCGAGTTCCTTGGCGGTCAACGGAGGGCGCTACACGACTTCACGGCTCGTGGTGTAACGGAGGACGAAGCCATCATGCACCACGTGCGCATGATGGAGTTTATGTGGAACGTGATCGACCCGCGGCCGTACCCGGAAGGAAACATGCTGAAAATCTACGATATCAAGGGCATTTCCATGGCTGATATGTCGAGTGATGTAGTCAACTACACGAAGAAATGGGGCGAGGTGATCGCCACGTACAACCCCGAGCGTGTCTACCAGGTCTTCATCATCAATCCGCCTGCGTGGTTCAACCTCATCTGGAAATTGGTTTCTCCGCTTGTCAACCCCAAAACGCGCGAGCGTATTCACGTGCTGCGCGGTCAGAAGGACATCACCAAAGCACTGCTGGAGTTCGTTGCACCAGAGAACCTACCTAAGGAATACGGCGGACAGTGTCAGTGCGAGGGCGGGTGCTTCACGCACTCGCCCGAGGAGAACGATATTCGCGAGTGGACGGAGTTCGTTAACGCCAATTACCACGGGGATGTCCACGATCCGGTCCTTGTGGATGCCTACAACAAACTCTGCGAGAAGTATCGCAAACAACTGCCACTTTCGAGCTCCAGCACCATGGAGCCTACATTACCGATCGGGGCGGCGCCTTAATAGCACAGGCTACTTATCAGATGCTAGATAATTATTCACATAGCCTTACATCCAAGTGACTCGCACTCACGCGCAGGCTGGGACTAACCTTACGCTTATGCGCTTGATTACATGGAATTTAGTTGCTGTTGCTGCTGTCTTCGAGGTGCATTAGATCGACCAAATGGCGGAGGGTTGGGCGCCTATACGAACCAAAACACACACTTGTTACTACGATCGATCACCCGCAGCTTGCAAGGTTGGATTAATACATCGCGTACCCGTGCGGACAATTCCACGGTTGGTCCAGTCCCGATAGATTACGGACAATCTGCGACAGCAAATAATAGGTCAGCAACAACCAACTATCCACCAACGTGCCATCATACCACCACGGCATACCTTTTGCATCTCCTCCTTGTGCAGAGCAGTCCCGATCATAATCGAGCTTCTGCACGCTCGGGACGCAAACATCGCCATCACTTTAGGCAGACGGATTGTAGATGGATTCAAAGGTGCGTCCATGAGCAGCGACGCCAGTTCTCGAATATCTACAGCAAAAATTGCAAGGGCACACAATACGTCAGCAGACGGCAAAACGATAAAACATCTAGCGAAGTTACCTTCAGTGCCGAACTGCGTGTGCTTCGTAAAAGGCAATGAGAGCAGCTTTAACCTCTTCGTAGCTGGAGCATCCTTGTCGACCAGAAAGGTGAATCCATTCTTCGCAAACACGTCCAAGTGGTCTAAAATGACCATTTCTTCTCCTGCTGTCAGCTCCAGCATTAGTGGCCGGACAAGGGGTTGCTGGTGCATGACTGTGGTCTGCTGCAGTGTTTCGTAGTTGAACTTTTCGTCGCTGGCGTGCTGGTCGATGATAAAAAGATCGTTGTCCAGCTTGCCGATGATAAAACCAAGATTGAACTGGCCGAGAACTTCCATGCGCTTGAAATCCTCCTTTTTGAGCACACGCTGCAAAGCTGCAGCAGCGACCTCATTATCTGCTACAACGGCATTGCCATCAACCGAGGTCGAACACGTCTTCGGTACCTTGAGACGGTTGGTCTTTCGCTTTCGCTCGTATTCCACTTCTTCCTCAAAATATTGTTGTCGCTGCTTGATCATCTCGTCAACACTCCACACATGCTCTTCAGGCGTTGAAGGAGTCGATTGTGACGACGTAGGGGGATACAGCTTCTGTCTTTTGGCAGACTTTCGAAGGTCCAACAGGATCTGTTCTGGAGATGACGGCGGAGATACAGGACTTGTCTGCGGGAACGACGCACACTTAGGTTCTTTCGGTTCTTCGGGTTTATCATGGGGCTGTCCAGCCGCACGCTCTATGCTTTCGTTCCGCTGGAACTTTGGTTGAAGAATTTCAACAAGGACATGTTTCGGTTTCTGCGAAGCAGGCTCCATCTTATCATCTTGTGCTGGTTCGCTTTGCGAACTCACGTTAATTGGATCATCATCCTCGTCTTGATTTTCGATGGCGAGTAAGCGCTTAGGCTGTTCAGGAATATCGTCCTTTGATTCTGGCGAGGAAGACTTTTTGACCTGCTCTTCTGTCTTGGTGGCTCTAGCGAATGCTGTCATCAAAGGCTGAACAGTAAATGTCCCTCGACTCGGTTCATACAGCTTGTTTAGACCTGTCTTGAACGCATCAATAATCTCCGCTTCCTATGTCCATCCGATAAAAGGTTTTAGATACATCGATAAAAAAGAAAATCTACAGAACGCTAGAGCCACGTACATGCTTCACAAACGTCTCGCGTTTATCCGGCGTAACGTTCACGTCGTAGTCACCCAGAGGTAGATGAAAATTTAGTACGCAAGCCGGCTTTTGCTTCATTTCGTATTGCCGCCACACTTCATTCAGTGTTTTTGCCAGCTAGTACCACAAATTCCATACATGTCAGTATACAAAACACGCCCCATAGCCAGGTTGCACAAACCTTTGGCAGATCAAATGGCCGTCCATTGATGAAAAAGAATTGCCGGTCGTTGTCGCTTCGGCCAACACCAGCACCAACCTTGGAAACGTAACCCTCCACCTTGCGTTCCTGTCCGCTCAAATCGTCTTCAGTCTCCATAGCCGAACTCTTATGCTCATTATCACTATCGCCATCACTTGCATGATCCTCAGCGTCCTCTTTCTTCAAACTACCCTTCAACTCGAAGTCCACACGTAATAACGTCCTGAAAAACTTTGTGCCAAACACATTGGCAATGTTCTCCCCCATCGTCTGGTGTGCCTGTGTTGCCAATACAACATGTCGACTGGCATTCTTGCCTGTGATATTAAACACACAGATCTTGACGTTCGCGCAGCTCACAGCGTACGCCTGCAGCACCTTCAGCAGCTTGGCGTAGTGCTTCTTAATGTTCTTTTGGAAGTCCTTGTACCGAACTGCCAGTGGCTTGAACAGCTCCTCCACCGTCACAGTTGTCCCTACAGGTCGTGCCTTCTTGGTCTCCTTCACGAGCGTCCCACCCGCGTCGTACTCCAGTAGCGCCCCCACCGGCTCCTTCTGTGTCCTTGTACACACTGTAAACATCTTGGCCAGTTCACATATAGAACTCAATGCTTCTCCTCTGTAAATATAAAAAAAGAAATAATAAAAAATAAGTAAAATATAGTAAATCTGTTTAAAAAAATGTGTCTGTTGCACCGGAAGCCGAAGGACGCGACAGTCTCGATGTCCTCGAAGCTGCTGATTTTGCTGGTGTAATGTTTGCGTGCCAATGACGCGTAGTTCTCGGGCGAGACGCCTGCGCCGTTGTCACTCACCTCGAAGGCGTCGCGCCCGAACTCCTTGAGCTTCACCTCGATCTGCGTCGCGCCAGCGTCCAGTGCGTTCTCCACCAGCTCCTTCACAGCCGTGGCCAGGTCCACTACCGACTGGCCGCTGCAGATGCGCTGCACGTCGCGTCGATCCAGCACGTGCAGCGCCGACGTCGGCGCGGGCTTGACGGATGCCATCGAGTGCGGAATTCAAAGAGTGAAGGTCAACTTGCACTTGTTAGAAATAGAAATGTCATAAACGTTTAGAAATCTTTCTGGGACCATTGACACACGTCAACTGAAGTAATGCTGCTCAAGAAGCTCGTGGGCACGGCGCAGGACATGTGGCGCATGCGCCGCATGCCTGCTCAAGTGCGTGCCAAGGACACGCGACTGGCATTCACCGACATCATCGTACGGTTAACCTTATCACAGTAATTATGATACATTTGACACACTAATTGGTGCACTTACTACAGGGTGACGAGAGCCAAAAGGGTCGATGGTTGCGTACCGGTCCCATTCTGGAGCTGATGGATGTGCTGGCCGGCACCATCTCGTCACGTGTCTCTCTGGGACCCACCGCTACCATCTCCTTCGACCGTGTAGACCTGGTTAAACCTGTGTTCCATGGCGACCTGGTGCGTGTGGAGGGTGAAGTTATTGGACTCAGTAACTCGTCCATGGCCGTGCAAGTCAGTGGCTATCGTCACGATGTTCCTACGGGGGAATTTGAACACACCCACGACGCTATTATTACGATGGTAGCCATTAACCGCTTCGGAAGGCCGAGGAAGGGCCTCCCGCAGTTGTTCGACGCTGACCGAGCCGACCATTGCCTTAAGATGAGAGAGGTGGCTAATCAACGCAAGGAGTTGGCGAAAAGGTGGCAGAAGGAGCAGAACGCGGTGGATAAAATCCCATTTATCAAGAACAATGACGTGCTTCCTGGTGAGACCAAGAACGAGTACGTCTCGGTGAGCGAGACGGAGGTCGAAGTGCGCAACTGGTTCTTGCCGCGTAACCTCAATATCAACGAGACGGTGTTTGGTGGTGATCTGCTGACGTGGATGGTAACGGTACATGCTTGCTATGAGGTAACATGGAATACTGACAAGTGGTTTTGTTTTGGGAACTTTTAGGACCGAGCGGCGTTGTATTGTGCTCAGAACTTCACGAAGTCGGAGAAGATGGTGACCATTGCTATGAATCGCGTGCTGTTCAAACTTCCAATCTCGGTCTCGGACATCGTCACGGCGCGCGCCCGTGTTGTTAACGTTCGGTGAGGAGTAGTCAGTTGATTGTGGGTCAATCGAATGTGCTAACTGCTCTTCCTTTTTGTGATGGAGTAAAAGTCGTTATCGTCTGGAGGTGGAGGTTGAGGTGTTTGTCCAGTCTATCGTGGGCGGTGGCGAACGCAAGTCTCACAGCGGGTACGCCATTTTCTCCTTTGCTCACTGCACTTGACTTCGTAGACATGCTGGTATGAGCCTCACCGTTTCCATTTTTTCTGTTTATCTGGTAGCTATTTTACGGTATTGAATCTGGATGAAAAGGATGCCTTCAAGGCGATCGACAAGGGCCTGAAGATTGACGAGGACAACCAGCGTGAGATGCGGATGCTGCTGAAGGCTCAGAAACGCCTGGAGTTTGCCGAAGAGGACAAGAACCTGCACTCGTTGAAGACGCTAGAGCCCCGCCTTTGATTTTGAAAAACACCACCCACCAGCAGTTTGTTCCTACTGCTACATTAGAACAAGAGTGAAGCAACGTACGTGGGGCAAGTGATATCTTAGGCCTGCTCTTTAGATAATGAGCGTACAATGACATTTCAAACCTGTTGTTACCGTTCTTGTTCAGATTCGCTTGGTTCTTGCGGGCGTCGAGTGCTTGAAGCACACATCAACAGCATTAGCCACGCGACGCTTACCACAACAATCGGACGCAAGCAAGCCGGACAGGAGCTCCCGGCGGCTCGACGAAATCTTTCAGTTTAAATTTTCGGTTCGGTCCGAGTTTGTTGAGACCGGGACTTCAAAACAAAGACTTGAAGCCGTTGAAGATTTGCACGATGGGGAATACAGTACATGTAGTCTGACCCTCGTTCCGCCGTCACTTGACGCATTGCGGAAGCGCCAGCTTCAGTCGTACGACGCGACACAGGACTGAAGTGAATCGCTTCAGCCCGATCGAGCGCGAAAACGACTGAACTGTTGTTGATTCGGTTGCGTACGGAAAACATGATGCTCGACATTCATCGGTGGTTTCGCCATGAATTTTACCTTCAACACCGGGATAACGTTGCGATCATCTCCATCTCCACTTGCCCTCCGTTCAGGGTGTCAAGTTGATTCCAGCGTCGCTGGAATCCGCCCGCGCACACGTTGCGGTGACCCCGTCAGGTCCTGACTCAGGAAGCTCAAACTGAGCGCCATCCTGAGCCAGCTCTTTCGGATGTGCAAGGGTGAACCTCGACCATTTCGACGCCGTGCCATGAAGAGAAGAACTCTCCTAGGTCAACATGACCAAGAGCTCTGCCTGCATCGTTACAGTACTATCGACTCGATAGTACTCCTTTAAGCCCAGACTGGTTTTATCGCTACATGTACGATAGACTTCGAGCATTACGTACCAGCAGCTCGAGACGAGGTCAGGCGGCTTTGGAACGACGAACTTTTGGTGGAGCGACGATGTCCGCGGAGCACTCGGGTGGGTCTCGACACGACGAAACAATGGTTTCCGGTCGGCTACAATACAGTACAGTATCAAAGCGCCAAGTACATGTAGCCCTTGGCAAGGACACGGACACCGCGGTATTGGACAGTGCGGCGGTCGTGCGAGCCTCCGTCGCAGCACAATAAGCTTAGCGATAACGACAAACCTTGCATGTCGACGCCATAATCGATAATCGACTTCCGATGAGGACGCCGCCCACAACCATCCAGGACTTTGGTGCTCTGGATCGGACGTTGGCAAACGAGTCGCGTTGGCAACATGTCATGCTCACATGAGTGACATTAGCTACTGGTACTGTACCGCGGCGTCCGGCTCGAATCTCGGTGGCCACAACTCAAGCTAACCTCACGAATACAATAAATGCTCTCACTTCCGACACCACGGTCTCACAATATCCTTAAACACTTTATACGTTCCGATTTATGGATTTGTAGAGGAAATTCAAACGGAAGGCGGGAAAAACGAATGTGTGGACCTCACACTGCATCATTTCCCAATACAGGCGTCCCTTATCACAGTCTTCCAATACCGCAGTTGCATAGCGTGGCTGTGGAAGGTGAAATCAACGCTGTCCTGGACCCAATCCCGACAAGTCCCTAAGTTCATGAGGGCACCCAAAACACCTCTCCTCACCTGGGGGTGGAAGGCATCGTCAGGTGGGGAGTTTGGTGGGGTATGTACATACCCTTATCACAGTCTTGAATGTGTAATGCACCGATGCGATAGCCCACGCTAAAGAAGACGTGGCTCACATTAGGATAAGATGCATTCTCGTCCGCACCAACAGGGCTGGCTGTACCGTAGTCAAACTGCTCAATGCCGTGGAGACGTCTCCATCAAACGACAGTAGATCGGGCGGCAGTAACATCCGCTACTCAGCTTAGCTCAGCTGATGCTGTGACGGATCCAACTTACCCGTGACTGCACACCTTTGCCTCCAAATATCGAGCAGATGCCATGCCATCCGCCATCCTGCTGGCGGCACCGTTCCCAACGCCAGCATGCCAAAGTGCACTACGGTACGGCTGCAACGTCTGTGGCGTAAGCTTGTCACGCTACCCATGAATATTTTTCAGCTATCCATCCACCTGCTGGCACTGGTTTCAGGGTCGAAATCCTACTCATGCCGTCGACGATGAGTCCGAGTGAAAGCGAAGGTGTCGTTGATCATCATGAAGCGGTCGGCCGTTCAACGTGTGCCTCTACCCCTCCCGCGCGCCACCGTCGTTTGATCTGCTCGAGCCTTGAGCTCCTGTACTACATGCTGTAGTGACCGGGCGGTTCAAGTGCTAACTGGAAGGACGGGCTCGGCAGCCTCAAGGTGAGACTTTGCCAATCTGCTGAGATCGCCTTGTAGAGTCTACGCGCAGCAAAACGTCACGATGCTGCACCCAGGTGTTGGCTTTCCACTCGCACCTGTCTGTCGGTCTCGTCCGCATCAAGACAGCCGACCCGTTCTTTACGAACCGGCAGCACGGGCGAGAGACGAATGATGTGAGGCCCTCTCACTACGGAAAAGACCGTCTCGGCCAGAGAGTTCGTTCTTGTCGACTCGACTGGAAATATCGGACAATACAATCATGGACAGCAGGCCCGTGCTCCGACAGGTTTCGACTTCGAGCCATACGCCCATGAGTTCCGACGGATCGGAGCCCACGGCGGTACTCGGTGCCCCAATGTCCCGCCACGACCTCGAACGCAGTCGCGCGGCACTGGACCAAAGCGGACTCATGTCGCCCGATACGTCGTACGGAAACCTGGACACCCTTAAGGGGCCGGCGCCGCACGCCTTCAACAACAACAACGTGCCGGTTAAGCCCAAGGTGGCGCTTTTCGACGGCGAATCCCAATTGTCGACCGAGGGATTCCGCCAACGCGCGGCGCTACAAACGTGCTCCATCAGTTGGCAGCACATTTCGTACTTCATTCAACCCAAGGAGAAGGCGCTCGGACGTCTTCGTAATAACAGCAAGCGCGGATCAGGTCCGTCGGGACTTGAAGCGCAATTCGAGCGTCAACAACCCCGTAAGATTCTCAACAATGTGTGGGGACGATCGGGACCTGGTGAACTGACAGCCATCCTCGGACCTTCCGGTGCCGGGAAGACAACCCTATTAGATATGCTCGCTGACCGAGTGCCGTCGGGAGGCTCGGGTGTGCATCTGGAAGGTCTCGTCGAAGTGAACGGCCAACCACGTGACCTCCGTACCTTCCACTCCATCATGAACTACGTTTCCGAGGACATGGCGTTCCTCGGTGCTTTCACCGTTTTGGAGACTCTACAGATTGGTGCCGGTTTGAGTCTACCTGGCCACATGCCCCCTGTACAGCGTGAAGCTCGTGTCCAAGATGTGATCGACGCTATGGGTTTACGATCGTGTTCGAACGCACGTGTGGGTGACGTCTTCCACAAGGGAATTTCATCCGGCCAACGTAAACGTCTTGGTATCGCTTTGGAACTACTGTCGGACCCTGCTTTGTTGCTTCTTGATGAACCAACTTCCGGTCTGGATTCGTCTTCAGCTCGTGGTGTCATGCTGTACATCGAGCGGTTGTGTCAGGAGGGCGGCAAGAACGTCGTGTGTACGATCCATCAGCCTTCGTCGTCCATTTACGGCATGCTCACAAACCTCATCATTCTTAGTGGTGGTGAACTTGTGTACAGCGGTCCTACAAACGCTGCTATTGCTCACTTTTTCTCGATGGGCTATGTGTGCCCCATGTACACGAATCCTGCTGAGTATTTCGTTCACTTGGTGAACACCAACTTCCACGACGGTTTGAAGCTGGAGCCGTTCACTCGTGCACTGAAGGAAAGTGCGGAGCCACAGCGTCTGCGTGCCGATGTCGTACGGGATCGTTCTCGTCGCGATCACTTGGCTAACCCGGAGTTGTTGAAGGCCATGCGACCATGGCCGATGGACCAGTTCTTCGTTCTTGTCAAGCGTAACCTGACCAACAACTGGAGACATCCAGGTGTGTTCTGGCTACGTGTGCTCATGTACGTCCTGCTATCGTTGATGGTGGGAACCATGTACCTGAGCTCGAACGACGGTATTAAGGACCTGTCGATGGTGCCGCTGCTCTTCTACGTGCAAGCTTTCTTGGTGTTCATGTCGGTGGCTGCTTTGCCTGCTCTTCTAGAGCACCGTATAGTCATGGAACGAGAAATGCGCTCCTATGCACTGTCATTGACGGGTTACACGATGTCCAACCTATTGGCTTCACTACCGGGTATTCTTCTCATCTCAGTGCTAGCGTCTACTATCGTGGTGTTCCTGGCCAACGTCAACTCGTTCCTAAGCTTCCTTCTCAACCTGACTCTGTCACTTATCGCGGCCGAGTCCCTGATGCACTTACTCGGCGCTGCTGTACCCCACTACATTATGGGCATTGCTCTTGGCGCCGGTCTCTTCGGTATGTTCATGCTTTGTGAAGGCTTCATGGTACCGTTCGCCGACATGCCTGTGTACTGGAAATGGGGCTACTATATTGCCTTCCACACGTACTCGTTCGAGTCGTTCATGTACGAACACTTCTCCAAGGAAAACACAGAAGAAGCATGGCACCTACTCAAGAGCTACGGCATGGCCAACGTCAACGTCACACAGGACATGATCATCCTGGGAGCATACTCGGTGGTATTGCAGATCCTCGTCATTGGTGTGCTGTGGCTCCGTTTCAACCGGCACCGTCGCCGCTAAGCTGTGTGTACATGAGTGTCTTTATTATGGTTTTGTATAAGCAACAACATGAAAGTTATAGTGTTACATGTACCATCCAGCAGAACTTGTCTGTTTTCACCATGTGTGATTAGGAGAGAGCACTGCTGTTCAAGTGTACTTCAACTCGACACTATGCATGCTTTGCAAAGCGTAATCTTCCTGCTGTCATTACTGCCGGATGGAATGCTTAGCTTACACATCTGCCGTTATCCAAGATTCATGAACGCGGAGCACGTTATAGTGTGGTTTGATTTCTTATACTTCCTACGAAATGAATATCTAAACGCGCAGCATCCCTTGGAAGTCACGCCGCTTAAGCTCCGCACACGAGGCACTCGTCCTCGTCGTCACCCGCCCGAGCTACAGTCTCGGTGGTCGTGGTCGTAGCAGCAGTGGTCTTGGCCGCTTCCTCCTTGGCACGCTGCAGGTCGAGGCCCTGCTTGTCCACGGTGAACTGGATGGCGTCGGCTTTCGGGCGTCCGCGCATGTAGTACATGCCCGTCTTGAGTCCCTTCTTCCAGGCGTAGAAGTGCATCGAAGTGAGCTTGCTGATGGTCGGGTCGGCGATGTGGATATTGAGCGACTGACTCTGACAAATGTACGCGCCACGGTCAGCGGACAGATCCAGCACGGCCTTCTGCTTGATCTCCCACACCGTCTTGTACTTCTCCTTGACGTTGTCAGGGATAGCCTTCACCTTCTGCACGGAACCACCGTCGTTCAGAATCTGGTTACGTACCTCAGGCGTCCAGATGCCCAGCTCAATCAGCTCCCTCATCAGGTACTTGTTGACGATCGTGAACTCACCGGCAAGCACACGGCGGTTGTACATGTTGGAAGTGTACGGCTCGATCGACTCGTTGTTACCCAGGATCTGAGCAGTAGAAGCCGTTGGCATCGGGGCGACGAGCAACGAGTTGCGAATACCGTGCTTAATCACGTTCTCCTTCAGTGCAGCCCAGTTCCACAGGCCGGACGACGGGGTGACACCCCACATATCGAACTGGAAGACACCCTTGCTGGCCGGCGAGCCCTGGAACGTCTCGTACGGGCCAAGTTCCTTGGCAATCTCCATCGACGTCTCCATAGAAGCGTAGTAGATCGTCTCGAAGATGTTCTTGTTGAGCTCACGGGCCTCCTGGCTCTCGAACGGGTAGTTCATCAGGATGAACGCATCGGCCAGACCCTGTACACCGATACCCACGGGACGGTGACGTATGTTAGACTTGCGCGCCTCCACAACGGGGTAGTAGTTGACGTCAATGACCTTGTTCAGGTTGCGGGTCACCACCTTGACCACCTCGTACAGCTTCTGGTAGTCGAACACACCTTCATCCACGAACTTGGGGAGCGCCACAGACGCCAAGTTGCACACTGCCACCTCATCGGGTGACGTGTACTCCATCACCTCACAGCACAAGTTGCTCGAGCGGATCGTACCGAGGTTCTGCTGGTTCGACTTGCGGTTAGCTGCGTCCTTGTACAGCATGAATGGCACACCCGTCTCAATCTGAGCATCCAGTATAGCGAACCACAGCTGCTGAGCATTGATAGTCTTGCGTGCACGTCCTTCCTTCTCGTACTTCTCGTACAAGGCCTCAAACTCGTCACCCCAGCACTCATAAAGTCCCGGAGCCTCATTGGGGCAGAACAAACTCCACTTGCCATTGGCTTCCACTCTCTTCATGAAAAGATCAGGCACCCAAAGTGCGTAGAACAAGTCACGAGCACGATGCAGCTCGTTACCGTGGTTCTTACGGAGATCCAGGAACTCGAACACATCAGCATGCCACGGTTCGAGGTAAATAGCGAAGGAACCCTTACGTTTACCTCCTCCCTGGTCCACATAGCGAGCCGTGTCATTGAACACTCTCAACATGGGGATGATACCATTGGACGAGCCATTAGTGCCACGAATGTAGCTGTTAGTAGCACGGATGTTGTGCATACTGATGCCAATACCTCCAGCCCACTTGGAGATACACGCACACTGCTTAAGTGTGTCGTAGATACCCTCAATAGAGTCATCCTGCATGGCCAGTAAGAAACATGAGGACAGCTGCGGACGTGGGGTACCGGCGTTAAAGAGCGTGGGTGTAGCATGAGTAAAGAACTTTTGACTCATGAGTTCGTACGTCTCAAGTGCAGCCTTGATGTTTTCCTTGTGGATACCAAGTGCCACGCGCATAATCATCTGTTGCGGACGTTCCACCACTTTGCCATTGACACGGAAAAGGTAACCGCGCTCGAGTGTCTTGAAGCCAAAGTAGTCGTACTCGAAGTCCCGATCATGGATAATGGCCGAGTTAAGCTCGTCCTTATGCTGCATGACGATCTTGTATACGTCATCAGCGATCAAAGGCGCAGCTGCACCCGTTTTTTCGTGAACGTTCTTGTGGAACACCTCGATGTTGTCACTGAAGACCTTGTTAGTGTTCTTGTGCAGGTTAGACACGGCAATACGCGCCGCCAACTTGGAGAAGTCAGGGTGTTGCGTACTCTGGTATGCAGCCGTCTCGGCGGCTAACTCGTCAAGCTCGGACGTGGTTACACCGGGGTACACGCCTGCCACGACCTTTTGCGAGATCTTGACGGCGTCCACGTAGTCTGGATTGAGTCCGTAGCAGAGTTTGGTGATGCGTGCCGTAATCTTGTCGAAATGGACGTCTTCGCGACGGCCATCGCGCTTGATGACGTACATCTTTTTTGCCGCCGGTTTTTAGTCTGGTGCGCTCGACGTGGCGGATTGAAGACTGGCACGGTTGGATGCAAGTTTTGGCGGGTGGTGAAGGTGAGGACAAGTATAGTATCGATAGTGATTGGATGAAAAAATGGAGTTGGAAGTCGATGATTGGACGGTTTCGAAACGTGGCGCATCTCCCCTTTTTGGCGCGTGCCAGCTGCGTGCCTTTTTGGCGGGGGTTTTCAAAATTGCGAACGGACCTTGGCGCCAAAAATTTTAAACCTGATAAGATAGCCTTAACCCCAGATCTCAGCAATTGCAACCAGGGATTGATAGTATGGCGATTTTCGTCATTAGTACTACTATTACTCTCTATTAGAGCGTTCTATGGTAATATCAGTACTATATTCCTCTCCAGTCACCCTAGGCTACTGATATGATAGTACTATAGTACTTTGTAGTAGTCAGTTAGTACTGTCGACCACCTAGATGCTCAATCCCTGGTGCGCATCACCGCCATCGCCGCCGGCGTCCATGCGGCGGATCTCTTTGCGGTTATGCTTCAATAGCACCTGCATTTCAGCTCGTAGGTTGTCCGTTCTGGTGCGTAGATTGCTCATCACGAACCCCCCTGCCGAGAACACGCGTTCCTGCAGAGCGTTGGAAGGCGCTCTTCCCAACCAAACTCGAGCTAACGCCGCAATGGACGGAAAGCGAGAGCTGCCAGTCTCTCGGAACCTACGTAGAATATCTACGTGTTCGCAGACTGCCTCCACTCTCCAGCACACAACATCATCGCACCGGACCAAGAGCTGCCGAGTAAGGTCGTCTATGGTCTTCGTCTCGTCGGTCGAATGCAGCAACCCAACAGACACCCAGTCAACCGTATACTGCAGCCACTCCTTCAGCACTTTGTCGGCTTGGTCGTGACGCGATACCGATGGAGTTGCGTCGTGCGTCGTCGTTTGAACCGGGGCTCCACGAATCACCTTCTCGTCGTCAGCCGACTGAACAAGGTCGGCAAGGTTGCAGCGGCGGTCTCCACGGTTTCACCATCGGAGCTGGCGTTGAGGGCACAGAATACTTCTCGATGCGCGTGAACCAGCATCTTTTTGCCAGCAGCAATAATGTCACTGAGCAGTTGGTTTGTGCCAGCGTCTTCACCCTTCTTGGCAGCTTCTTGTTCAGATCTCTTGGGCGTTTGAATCAGGGATTCGACGGAAAACTTGGTTCGAGGATCAAGCAGAAGTATTATGACAGTCTCCGCAGTGGCAGTAGTGATCCGCTTCTCCACTTGTCCCTTCATACGCTCCATACACGTGCGCGCTAGGTCGCTGAAGTCGTCAGCATGAACGGTGTAGCGAGGGAACGTCGCCACCGTGGTTGTAGTAGTCCTGGGTGCCTTGACATTGCACAGCGAAAACGGCTCGCTGTGTAGACGGTCCGCTGAGAACTTCAGGAGTACGATTAGCTCCGACGCCACCAAACCACTGCACTGTACTTCAATCCTGGCAAGGTCGGTGATAGACCCCACTGTTGCCTACATCTCAGCCACCAATTGCCAGTCAGCAGGAGTCAAACAGTCGAAAACAGACGCGTCATCACCCTTCTCACGAGATTGAAAATACCCGCGGAACGCTGGGTAGTTCAGGATGGTCCTTTGAAACAACTTCACCGTGAAAGCAACGCGGGTGTCGCAGTCAAGGGGGGTTCCCATCTTTGGCAGACAGTAAAACTCGTGCACCTCTTCCAGACGCTTGCAGCGCTGCTGCGTCGAAAAGTAACTGTTTAGCGCCCGCACTCGCTTGATCAAATCACGTCCTTCTTCGAATGCGCCCCCAACCGCGCAGTAGCGTTGTTCACGCCTGCGAGTGTTAGTGACCGGATCGTACACTCCGACGGTCTCCTTGTTCTCTCTCAAGCCCATCGCATACTGCAAGCACAAGTTCAATGTGTGCATTGTGCAATCAGTGGCGATAGAGTCTTCAAAGAGCTTAGAAACCTTCCGGGCGCTTGTCGTGGTGTCAGACACCGTGTATTGGCTCATAGTATCGATGGCTATGCCATACAACTCACCACACGGGTCCGAATATGTTTCTGGACGTCGGAAGACACGTGAGTCGAGTTTCCGACCGTGAGAATCAGGGCAATCTCTCGGTAGAGCCATGACTTGTCAATGAAGGAAGCGGAGGTGCCTAGCACGCCAACTTTGCCGTTTCCTGCAGTCCATCCGTCGTGATGAAGATTGAGAAAAAGAGAACATAACGCAGGCTTAAACTCGCTCTGCAGTAAAGCCCTGTCATCTTGCAGAACTTTACAAAGACCGCTTCCAACAGGTCTCGGAATGTCGAGGCGGCTAGGATCGTAGCGTCAGGATCGCCAGTCAATCGCTGGACGAGAAGCTTGAAATCCTCAGAAGCGGCAGTGTTGTACGGCAATCCAGCGTCAATCAGCCAGTAAGCGACATACACACCAATATCGCGTTGCGTTGGAGTACAAATCTTCTGTAGCGTTCCACGTTTCTTGGGAGCACGGTCACTGGTTGGTGTGGGAATAGCCCGCTTGGGTTCACGGCCTTCAGCATGGATCAGCGCTTGTTCAAGCTGACGAGCCGCGGCCTTCAACTTGACGCGTGCTTCAGCTTTTTCCAAGCGGGTAGTCCTCGTGGGTTGTCGCCACGTGCAATATCGCGTTCGAACTGTTGCTGAAGCGGTGCAATGCCCCTTCCCACGCGTTCGGAGCTGCGTAGGGGTTGCAAGTCAGCTTCTGGGCGCACAGGAGACACATGTGTGTGAACGGATCTTGGCTGCGAACACTCGTCTTCGTGTACGGCGTCTCTAATAGGTGCGCGACGTCCCAAACTCCGTGGCGCCGATTCGGCTCACGGAAATGGTATACCTCCAATGGAATTCCGAAAGCGTCAAAACCCGACGAAGCCAACGAAGAACCTGACAAGATGGAGCGTATCGTCAAGTCGATCGCAGAGGTGTCCGATGGTGACGAGCTTGCTGGAGTCGTTGGTTGACCGAGGGGACCAGGGATACTTGCGAATCCTACACAAGGGATTCTTGGGTTGGCGGTTCCGACGGTCCATGGCCTTCACTCGTACTGTCAGCCGACAGCGAAGGTGGAGATGTCACGGTCTTCCAACGGTACAAACACGAAGCGCTACAAAAGCGCTCCGATAGGTTACCGCCGTCGTACAGCTCATTGCTGCACAAATGGTGGACGCCACTACCGCAAACCACGCATGGATCGGTCGCGGTGAGCTCGGCACACGAGCAATCGGGGTTGGTGCACTTCATGACACAGTTGGCGAAGAGGTGAGGAGGCGGGGACGCTTGCTGGGGTTCTGGAAGCCAAGCTTCGTTTAGACTTGACTTTAGCGCTTCTATGCGATGATCATCAGCTCGTGTGACCATTAACACTTGCGAACGTCGCTTAAGCAGCAATTTTACTCACCCCAGGTGCGTGTTGTGCGCCAAACGCGAAGAATCCGCTGCGCGCTAGTCTTCATCGCCGCTGAACCAGAAAAGCGTTGTTCAAAAGTGAAGATCGTCCTCGAGTTTCTTCCAGGAATCAGAAGTAATGAGGCGATAATAAGATGGTTCTATCTGATCCCAACACAAACTAATAGCGACTATAGTCTCATTAGTTTGCACTCGGTTCAAAGTAATAGCTACTATAGTCGCCGGATAGCAAATTGATAGTAGTTCCGGCAAAATAGTAGCTATTATAGTACAGCAAGTTACGGTCAATCCGTGATTGCAACGCTGCTCTGCGATTATTCAGGTCGACGGATATCTACTATCCGTCAACGAGTTCTCCAGCAGCATAGGACGTTCAGGGGCGGATCTTCATACAAACTAGGGGAGGGCACCGCCCCCCCCCCCCCTTAGAAAAAAGGGCTGACTCCGCCCCTGAAACAGTTCCAGTGGCGCGAAAAACTTATACGACGTAGGTCATTTTCCGGTTAAGACATTGCTTCTACATGTACTTGTGTCGGGAAAACCGCTTATTGTAGTAGAGAAGAATCAAGTTCTTGGACGCCATGAAAATCCTAAAAATTGGCTGTTAACAAATCCACTGAAACGATTGGAGTCACCTTACATGGTGCATACCGTGATCGGCAGGTTGAGCGTGCTCATGCTGCTGCATTGGCGACAAGCTTGACTCACCGTGGACTGTGTTATCCCCCCCCCAACGTTTTTTTTTTTTTCTGTTGTGGAAGTCACGACCGAGTTTCTTTTAGAGTTTTCAATCATCTTTCGTTGGCGCCATTTATTGACTCGTAAGAAACGGCACTAATCTATTCGCAGGTTACGACTTCAAAACTCTCACTTTCTCGATCTCTGATCTCAATGCTGCCTGTACACAAGCCTTCGAATTGTTTTTTTCTCATGAATTCCGCAGAACGCGTAAAATCGTCGCGCAAGTCTTGCTGAACCTCCTCCGACAACGGGAACTCTGGATGATACAGCTTCACGTAAAATGCTTGTTTCATTGTCACTGTCATTTGGGTATCATCCACTAAAGTGGTGGATGCTCTTGAGCTTGACTCGTCGTCTAAATCAATGCACAGTCGTTCGTGTTCGTTCTAGCTGCAGTCAACACAATTGCACCCATAACGTTACCAATCTCGTGCACACGCTAGCTTGGGACCCAGGGAAATATTTTGTCTTCGTCGACCGAATCAATGGGCACTATTCCAATTGGCTCGCCACCAAATCGATCGTTGTTCTCATTGAAAAACTGAGAGATGAAAAGCGTGCTCGATTCCGTTATCGTACAGGTGCTATTCCTTGCGATCCAGTCGGGAGTTTGAGACCCCGACCTCAAGACACTCCTAGTCGTCCTGCACCGCAAAGTTCCCTGTGTTTTGAAGTAACGCATGGCGGCATCGAATACTTGCTTTACGGAGTTCACGCCTGGAAATGGAATCGTATCGAAGCGAATGCAGCACCAGTCTCCTTCGTCTGTCTCGAAGGTTTTATCCGAGTACCTTGCTTCTTCATCATCAGAGATTCCTTGCCAGTATTCAGTAGAAGTAGACTATGAAGAATTGAAAGTTTGGAATTGATCTTTGTGGGATCTACTAAGTACTACTTCAAGTAAATATAAATACTATAGTAGATTCACTACTACATTCACAGCAGCTTCATCTATCGAAGGTTCTCAGCTGAAGGCGATGGCAACTGTCTGCATGCGCCTGATTTCGAAACTACATTTAGTCCAATTTGGTAAATTTAGCCGGAATCCACAATGCCAGTCCCAAGGAGAAGCTTGCACGACTACTATGGACCTCGCTCACACCTCGTCGCGTTACTGCAAAGGTGATGAAATTGCTGACCGCATGCACTGAGATGCCACCAATTCTGGATTTCTACCAATTCTGAATTTCTACAGTCAACTGTAGCACATTTCCTGTAGTGAGGCTCGTGTGTGTAGTAGTTTATGCTCTCTTGTTTGTTGATTGTTCAGAAAAAAAATGGACAAACACACGTGCTTGACCACATCTCGATTTCTCTACAACGTTAAAGTAACGTTAGTATTGAGTTTGCGACCAAGGTGTCCTCTAACCCATGAACGATGGCTGGCGTCCTCAAAATCACGATGTTACACTTTATCTAGCTAGGAACGCATCTTGACGTCAAAATAGCACGGGTCGCAAGTTCTTTAAAATTGTACTGCCAGTAGTTTCAATACTTTTCCCTTGTGGTGAAGTGGATCCGCGGAATTTCTCTGCGATCCAAACTCGACACACTTCGCCCAGACGCCGACTAACGGAGGGGGTGCTCCCATGACCGTGGGGGGGGGGGGTTCGCTGACTTAGTTCACCTTGTGTACCCGTCGGCGGGCGGATTCGCTCTCTTGATGACGTGAGAGGCGCAGTGATGTGAGACCTTGAACGTCCTGGCGGGGACTTGGGAGGTGGATCTTGCGCGGGTATTCCTGCGCACAAGTTCCGGGTACGTAGATCTTGGACTCTTGGACGTCGATCTTAAGGATCCGGTTGGATCCGAGGGGGCCTTGTGGGGGGGGGTCCTTTTCCTTTACGTTGCTTGACCGCTTCCTATAGCGGGATCTTTGAGGGGGGCGAGGACCGAAGGACAGTTACCAGCCAAGCGAATCTGGATCAACTAAGTCTTCTTAAGCAGTATAGATGGCTTGAATAATGTATGGACCAATAGATAATCCCAATACAATAAGCCACTTGAGTTCTACTGCGCAAATTCGGTTCTGACTTATGTTTAGGCAATACCTATCCTGAATCCTAACATCCCATCCCAAAACTGCATCTTCCCCAAGCCGGCTCTCAACCACTCATGACTTTGTCCGGTCTTCAACACTTGGATCTGCCGTCGTACGCTTGGATCCGTACCCTCGGATCCGTAACCTTAGGATCCGTAACTTTAGGATCCGTAACCTGGGGTCTGTACCCATCTTGATCTCTCTTGTGTCATCATGTCTCAGCTCTTGCCGTTCTGACGTCACCCATCGGACACACCTAGTGTCACCTCTGGTCAGCCATCCTCAGCGGTACTAGGCAGCTGCCAGGCACTCTCTCTAAAATCCACCCGATGTAATACGACACTCTTGTGAATATTCTACTTAGTACTAAGTAGGGCGCAAGCTGGGATAGCATGAAACTACTGAGTACTGTAGTTGAAGTACTTCTACTATAATACTTTTATTCTACTGGCTATTAGATTGGGACCCGGGTGATTTGCAGTTCGATGATAACAATATCTCATATTGTTTTATATAAGTTCTTGCGTTTTCTAATAATCTTGAGTTTTCATGTCTCGCAAGGGATTCACGCCTTGGCTTACTGTGCTTTGCAGTCATTTTGCCGAGCTAATTCTGGCGATTAAGCAATGCACGATTTAATGTAAAAAGCGAATGTTACTCGTTAATATTAGGTTAGCATATATTAGTAACCTCCCTATGATGGCTAGTGGTAAGCCGCGAGTTATCTTGCTAGAGTGTGGATTGGCGGGTAGCCACCCGCCATGCTGGTGTCTTTGCGATTAGTTTCGCCTTTAGCGATATGGGCTGGATTTGCTTCACCGGAGCGCCTATAGTGGAGCAGCGAACCAGTCGGTAAAATTAGGCTAATTTCCGATTGGCATGTCGCAAACGGGAATTATACTTCGAAGATAAGCTCTTTTTGGCTGCAAAGCACAATACATTTACAGCTACACCTCGATCACGAAAACGTTTTTTGCAAACAGGAAGGATGTTTAGGGCCCCTTTGGAACCACGCCGAACTCATAATAATTGGCCCTAATTGTATTTCTAGCCTGAATGTTTTTTACCGACATATCGCTGTTCCAAACACACACCCAAATTAGGAAGACACAGATCGAATTATCAAAACACGGTCAGGTGGCAATGATCGTGGTTCCAAACACCTACCAAAAATATTGCAATAACTAGCCAAAATGACATTTCTGAAAATTCTGCTCTGAGCAGATTTTTTATTTTGTGAAAAGGAACCCTTGGAGCCGCCAGAGGGCCTTCACGACCGAAAGCAACCCAAGCCGAACGACTTGCTTGCTTTGAAGCGCGCGGCGCACATTAGCACCCACCGCCAGTATCCACACAGTCGCGACAAACTCCCTTGTCTACTGCTGGCGCTGACGCCTTGAGCTACATTAGTTTGCAGGCGTTGCTACCACGATGTCGAGCTCCGCTCCTCGCGCTTCTTGGCATCCGGAAAAGGACGAGCTCCTGATACAAGCGATGACTGATCAAGCGCGGACTGGTAAGCGCTCAGATTCAGACTTCAAGATGGAGGCTGGGGCGGCAGTTACGGAAGGTATCAACGAGAGGTTCAGGCTTGAGCTGGTCAAGCACCAGGTCAAGAGTCGATTGCAAACGGTATGAGTACATGTGAAACGTGTGAGGGGAGAGGTATACTAACCGGTTGTTCTGTGGTGACTAGCTGGAAGGAATGAACACTGCGCATGCTGTCAACGTCTGGCTTTGGCTGGGATTCCTTGTGAAATGTGGTGCTTGTTCAGGGTGATGTTTGGGATGACTTCATCAAATTACAACGCTGTCGTCAATGTTATGATGTTAACCTAGCTTACCTACCGCTGCAATATTGATACGGTAGGACCACCCTGATACCACCGAGCGCCGCTGCCGTACTACGAGGAATTGGTGGAGTCTCACCACTGCGCTGAAAGCGTTCCTGTACGTCTTCGTTTGATGCAATTTGCGACACAAAGTAGATAAACATCGCCAGGCCTCGGCACGAGACCATGGACAGAGCGGTGCCGCTCGCTCGACGATCGTACAAATACGTCGAAAGACACATTTAACCATTCTGAAGCTGTTAAAATGCGCGTGGGGTTTCCGTTCTGCTACCCAAGCTGCGTCAGTGAGCACAGAAGTCCTACAAGGCTGCTTACCGATGTGGTAGCCGCTGTAGCATCCAGCAGCGAGGGCAAGGATAGGAGCAACGCGTTCTTGCTTCTCGTCGCTGCAGTCACCTTGGCCCCCCTCTTTCGCGCCAAAACTGAAGATGGCGCGACTTCTCCGGAAGATTGTGATTGGAGGTGATGTGCGTTTGGAACGCAAATATTGCGGTTTCGTCACAGACCGCGATTTCTATATGAGACCGCGTCAAACGAAATGATCCTTAGCCCCTTTTTTGTTTCGAGATAAACGGCTTCAAAGATTGGACAACCAAAACCGAACTTACCGACCCTTTCCCACAAAACCCACTTTTCTCACCACCCAATTTTTGGAGAAGTGTATTGGCACTGGGCCCACAATGAGCAGCACGAACGACACCAGCACGACGCCAACCACCTCCACGACCACGGCCGTAGCCACGGCGGGCACGACGCCAACCACCTCCAAGACCACGGCCACAGCCTCAGTGGGCACGACGCCGAGCAGCACCGCGGACGCTTCATCGGTCGATACTGCTTCCAGCAGTACGTCGACCAGCAGCAGTGTGGCGCCTGCCAAACCTGCGCCCCCGACCCCTTTGAGAAGGCTGCTTGGCTCGCTGCGTGACAAAGACGAAGACGCAGAGAGCGAAGCGTCCGATGACTCAGCGTGGCAGCCATCGGAATCGAGCGACGTGTCGTCCGCCGAAGAGCTTCCGAGCGAGCAGTCGGAGGACGAGGAAGACGAGGAGGACGTAAGCGTTATTCCGATTGACGAGGTAGTTCGAGACAAAGTTACAGGTTTGATCAACGCCGACACGTGTGATGATCATTGTTTGCAGGGCAAAGCCGAAGAGTTGGAGAATTTTTCTTTACTCGATGTCCTACATGAGCCCACACGAAAAGTTTCAAAGCATTTTAGTTTCGCTGGTGACGCTCATGAAGACCGACACACCTGTATGACGTCGAGGTGTGGGTATCCGAAACACCTTCGCCTACTACTTACCTCTCATTGGCCGTGTGTGCCGTGACTCGTGGTGTGCTGTCTATGGAGTATCTACTGCTACTGTTACCCGCTACCGCCGCCAGGTCCAAGGCGGGTGATTCTCTTTAAAGTTGCACGAGGGGCATTTGAACCAGAACGCCACCAAGATCGAGATCCGCTGGCGGGCTATGTGGTTCAAAGCGTTTGCAGCTACGGTGGGTGATGTAGTTCCCGCGCGTATCCCCGGCGGCCACCGCAAGCTGACTATCTACGCCGACAACCGCGGCGGGCAAAACAAAAACAATTTCGTGCTGAAAATGCTGCTAGGGATCACTCCGATGGCAGAGTTGCAGTCTATCGAGCTCTAATGTTTTGTGAAAGGACACACAAAATAACGCAGTTGACCGTGGCTTCGGCCACATTCGCAAGAAATTTGCGCGTGAAGACGTATGGGCAATGGAGTAAATGCTGGAGCTGATAAAAGACTACTCGGTGAGCTCTGCCCTCGTACACGTGGACAAGCAACACTCTCTGATGAAACGTTTTCGTGACATTGTTCACGAAGCCTACAAGGACCTGAAAGGTATCCAATCTTACCAGATCTTTTCAATGGAGCATTCTAAACCGGGGGTGGTGTCGTGCAGAGCTGACCCGTCCGACGCTGTTGTGGTTCAAGATTTCCGTCGATCCTTCGACGGCATCCAGACAGACGACACCAAGCTCCGTGGCCTGTACGAAAACCATCTCAACCCCCTAGAGCCCCACTGCCCAACGTTGAAAAGAAACAGCAGATGTACAACAAGGTTAGACCTTACGTTCCCGCGAAGTTCTCAGCCGACCGGATTTACGAAGCACCGAACGATGAAGAAGAGAGACAAGCAAACGAAACGAAGCGTGCCCGCCAAGCTCAGCGTAAAGCTGCAGCTGCAGCGAAGAAAAACAATGTGCAGGCGAGTATGCAAATCGGCGGCGACGACGAAGAGAACGACGGAGGTGATAGCGCCATCGCGAACGACGAAGCACAGCCCAAGACAGTCAAGCCGAGGAAGAAACGTGCAAAAAGGAATTTTTGAAGGACCCAAATTATTGGCAGTAAATCGAATTGATCCTTCCGCGTAGTGACCCAAAATTGACATTTGGGTCAACAACAACAAAAATATATCCCACGATTTGCAGAAGTTGAATCTAAAACTCTAAATTTGGTAAGGAAGGAGGCCGAATTAGAACTAGCGAGTAGTCTCAATCGACGCGGCTGCTAAAACTGTCCCTAGATCACCAAAAAAAAAGTTTTTTCAAGAAATCCATTTCTGAAGGAGATATTTTTTCAGCCGACCCGCACTCCGTGTAGACTGAAGGTCTGTGGAAGCTGAAGGCATCAGGAGAAAGAGGATACGCACATCTTTTCAATGGTGTGCTCAGCTCGCAAAACGTACTTACGTTCGTAAGGATCTTTTCGGTTGACGTGGTCTCATATACGATTGCATTTGCTGGCCAGTGGTGCCAAACGAACCCCCGCCCAAAAATAACAGGCGATCTTTTTGACATCGGATTATCGCGTGGTTCCAAACGGGCCCTAATAGTTAGGACAGGATGAACTGTAACCATTTTTCGACACCGTCACAACCCGCTTATCCAGAAAGATATTTTTAGCGTCATTATCTCGTCAACATCTCTCCGAGTCAACGTCGCGGTTTCTTATGCCCGTGATACATTTATGACCAACAAACTCATCGGCCTTCGTCATTATGCATTTTTTGCTTGTTATCAGGCTTGGGTTACCCGAAGCAATGGTACAACAACATGAGTGAGACAGAAAGTGGTTACCCCAACTGGGTGCGTGCATCTTAGTAGGTACAGAACAGTAAAACAGTACCAAATCATGAGGCATACGGTATGCCGCATACCTTCTCTCAGATACAACAACACCACGTACATGTACAAAGCGCTGTATGATGGGGGCTATTCATTCTTGTATTTCTTTCAGGTTACCTCGAGTCGTAAACTCGCCCAGCAAATGCACGCACTCGTCAGCCATGTTGCTGTGGCTTTCGTGTTACGGTTGGTAGGTGCTTTATCAAACCGAAATGCTGAGCTGGACTTGCAGGAGTCGTTGATGGACGCTCCATCTCTTTTAATTTAAAAAAAAATCACACCACGCTCAAGCGCAAGTCCTCCTACATTCACGAGCAATCCGAGTTCGACGTCTTCGCTAACCCCATCTCCAACGATGACAGTGTACTCTACGACGGCTATGCAACCTTCGTAGACGATGACAACACTTTCACATATTCGTACGTGAACGGCACCGGTTACTTGTCGACAACTGTCGGGGGGAACGAGTATGTACAGTGCTTGTCTTAAAGTTCGTTTCCGTTTAGTTCAATCCTTTCAGAGCTGAACGATGCAACGCCCATCTCAAGTGCGTCGGCAGGAGACGAAGCAGTCCAATGTTCCACTGGGAGTTTCTTCAAGACGACATTTGATGGAGTTCACTTTGCCATTTGCGCGTCAGGCAAGTCCGGGTTCACGGCAAATGGCACTGATTTAACTATCGAGGTGGATTATCTTTCCATGGCACTGGCAACAGAAATGAGATGGAGGAGTTGCAAGACACGCCGGAACATACCCAGGGGTGCGACAAAATGCATTAGGGGGGGGCGTTAATTGCAATTAAAGTGGTGCAATAATGTATTTCTCCGTAAACTAAATTTACATCAATTATTTATGGGAGATGATTCTGTTTTTGAGGGTAAACCGCAGTTATGGGGGACGTGAAGATGGTCAGCGAGTGCATTTAGATGGAGCTCATAAAAATTCATCATTGCTAGATGAACCTTTGCTCATTGCATTATTGATTTTGCCTTCTAACATATTTTCCTGCATAATGTATGTGCTGGTTAGACCTGCATGCATTAAAAATGCCGTTTTTCGGAGCCCTGGCATACCAACGGTCGAATGGGCAATATGAATGACCATGCTCCATGCTGCTCCACAGTCAAATACGCTGTCCTGGACACTGTCGACAGTATGTGGACGAATGACACACTGCAGCAGAAGTTCTGTGATCGTGCCCTCAGAATGAGCGAAAGGGAAACGACGAGTTTAAGGGTTTTAGAGCATCTCCAGCGGTAGGCTTAATTTCCGGTCTTATCGAGTCGCTTTTAAGACCTCGAAATTTAGGATAAACTTTTTTCAAAGAGGTAGCTCTCACCAGGAGGATTTATTGGAGAATTATCTAATTACTCGACCAATCACATAGAGGCATTTTGCAGCGCGCGCAAAACAAGATGGAGTGGAGATTTCCGCAGGTGTTCGCGGACGTGGATGACTCTGACGACGAGTACTACCTCACCTACATGGCTCCTGACTGTAGCAACGCGCCCCCGCAAAAGCGACGAAAACATGGAGGTTCTGTCGAAGTAAGGAGAGCGAACAAGGAACGCGAGCGTGAGATAGGGGGGGGGCGCGCTTGATGAAAGATTACTTCGGAGAAAACCCGACCTACGATGACAGTACGTGGCTGTAAAGTCTCTACAGTGCCCTATCTATCACTTGCTGAAGCAAACATCTTTTTTATTGTGTGTATAGGGGACTTTCTGTGACGGATCCAACGAATCTTTCAATCTTTAGAAACCGGGCGACTCTTCCGGGACTATCTCTGTGCGCCGTCCGTCTAGATACCGAAAAGACACAGCAGAGCTAGCCCCTATCTTATCTAATTCACTTTGCTATTTTCTTCAAGCTTCACAAGTCTCGCTTAAGTTCGATAGTCGTCGGCCAGTGCACCCGCGAAGTCCTCTGGCCTCCAACGTTACGCTTCCTCGCTCATAACTTACCGTAAATACGATCATCTCCTAAGGATTTGTCTTATCTGGAGTGGGAGCGACCATATTTGCAACACTTTCGCCGTCGTTTCCGCATGCGACGTAGTCTGTTTGAAACCATCGTCAACATTCTCGTTGACGGTGACGAGAGTAACTAGATCGTCAAATGCAATTGCTGCTCCATCACTTCTGCCTTCTACTCTGTTGCTGCCACAAAGCGCAGATGAGCGTCGTTTCCTGCGCCCTGCCTGTTGCTAGACTTCTGGCGCTCCGCTTTGGCAGCCTTGCCACCTTCCGGTCTAGCTACGTCACCCTCACCACCAGCTTTACGCTTGGCTCTAGCATCGCTATTGCTCGTGATCTTGCTGGTCCATTTGGGCTTATCTTTCAGCTCCTTCCACGCTGCAAGAAATTCAAATTGCTATTTGTGCCGATCAGCGTAGATCTTCAACGCAGCTTTGAGATACATCCCCTCGCTCCAGCCAGAACGCTCGCGGCTCTTACTTAACCTTGGCGTACACCCCACAGAATTTGGTCACTTCCGGCTGCAACTTTTTTCAGGGTGGCGAATGACTTCTTCTTCTGCCCAGTGCCAACTACAATATCCTCCGAGATCTCCAGCCACGAACGACACAGCTGGATGGTTTCCGCGTCGCTCCATTCTGGTCCTTTGTCCATGATTGTCAAGTGCAACGAGCATATAATGAAATCAAGTCAAAATGATTGGGATTCGAGTTTTAATTTAAGACCGAAGCGCCAAAAGATAGAGCCCAGTGAAGTTAAAGCTCTCTTTGAAACTTACTGGTGGGAGCATTAAGGCTCGTCCAAGTTGTAAGTATGCTACTTTTAGCATAAAACTGTCTTTGGGTCCCGCCGCTGGAGATGCTCTTAAGGCCAGCGGTGTTATAGCCAATTGATGACGGAGGATACTGATAGAGTAGTTCTGTTGGCTATAAATAGATTATCATATGTTCTGGGAATAATCTTCGAGTTCTTATCATGTTCAAGCTGGCATTCGGATCTCATAGCAAATATGGCGAAGACGAGGAAAAGCTACACGGAATCCCAGAAACGAGAAGCTGTTCAAGCCGTTCAGAAGGGTTCTACAACTGAGGCAGTAAGCGAAGCTAAGGGAATCCCAGTGCGGACGCTAAACCGTTGGGTGAAGACTGCGAAGAGCGAAGGAAGCATCGAGAATAAGGGCCGAGGTCCTCCAACGCGGCTCCCTGAAGAGGCTGAACAAAACGTATTTCAGTGGATGATTGCTCGACAAATGTCGGGAGTTCCGGTTGGTCGCCATGCTATCATCCGCAAGGCAAGTGAAGTAGCGATGCGGGTCGATGGGAAGGGCGTGGGCGATGGGTGGTACCGTGGGTTTTTAGCTCGCCACCCAACACTGACAGATCGCAGGTCACAAGCACTGACAAAGTCACCAGTGAATGAATGCGAAGCTCTTCGTTAAGCGGTTCAAGTTTTTTTTTCTAGTGCGGTCCCAACCGAAGTCAAACGCCCTCTTTTGTTGGTGATGGACGGATGTTCGTCTCACATATCTCGTGAGATTGCCGAGAATGCCGAGCGCCTTCAAGTTGTCTTGGTGTGCCTACCTGCTAATAGGACCCACCTACTGCAACCTCTGGACGTGGCTGTTTTCTCAACGTTTAAGCTGAAACTGAAGACGCTAATTGACGGTTTGATCACCGGTAGTGGAGAGACTACCGTCAGCAAACCTCGTGCTCTGCAGCTTGCCACGTTGGCCTGTGTGTCCAGCAACGTCGAGCAGAACATTTCGTCGGGCTTTCGGACTTGTGGCATCTACCCGCTCTCTATGGTTTGGATGACAAGGAAGCTAACCAACTTTCAGCGCAATGGCGTGTCCGACACGGTGCAGCAGGCGGCCTGGCTGAGAGTGAAGAACACAGTGCAACAAGACGTATTCACGTTACCACCACCACGAAAGACTACTACGAGAAAGAGAAAAACGACAACAGTTGCTGGAAGAATACTAACCCGTGACATGTTCGAGGTCAACACTGCGCCACAAAAGAAGACGCGCAAGCAGCGAAAGCCGAGAGCACCGGCGTCAAAGGAAACCGACGAAGTCTTGTACATTGCAGTCGTCTAACACTACTGAATTTGATAGCCGTTATGAATTGATCAACTATACAAATATAAAATGTTACATTACACATCGTATTTAAAAGAAATTATAATGTACTGTTCGTGGTAACACCGTACATTTAGTTGAATCAAGTCAAACTCCGGCCTTAGCAGATGACACTAAAATAGTCATCTTCTCCCAGCAGCAATAGATCACACAGCAATTGGTTGCAGCAAGTATTAATACCAATCAACACAAACATAGATGACGTACTGTACATTTGATTTCTGTATCGAACGTTTTCAGAGTCGAAAGTTATTGACGGCGAAACTCGAGTCATGTGTTGCTGGCCTTAAACTCGCCACTTACCTTACCAGCGACGTGGATCTAGGAGTGATCCAGGACACGGTGGTTGTCACACACTCGATGGGAGGACTTATCATGTCGATGGCACTGGCGACTGGCAAATGCAGCTTCAGGGACGTCTTGGCTGGCCATCAGCACACCGATGAAGGGCAGTATGGCTACAGATTATTTTCAAGTCGTTTGCCACGACAAGTTTACCGGTGTAGTCACAGCCTTGTATGATCTAGCAGGTAAGTGCCCAATGCCTGCCTCTCGCCGGTCTCTTGTGTACCAAGGTGAAAAATACGCAAGCGACGCATTAAAGGCAGCGTACGCTATCTGGATACGACACAAGAGGCTTATCGCGTCAATGTGAGTGCAGCAATGTGCAGTAACGATTACGATGACATTTTCTCAATATACCAAGCGTTCATGTTCCTTCCTGGAACGATTATCCCGCACAAGTCATCTGAGAACGACGACCTCGTGGAATATCACAATCGGACTGGACGACTCGTTGTTTGGAACGAGCTACAAGGACAAGATTTACAAGCCACGCCTAAACCATGCAGACACGGCGTTTTTGATTGGCGATGGGTTCTTTAAGGACTCCCAGAAGCCAGGGCCAACATTACAAATTTTGCTGTCCCTTACAATTATGGATCGGCCTTTGTAAGCTTAGTCTGTTCCTCTAGCGAAGCAGTGATCATGTTTGTGACGGTCCGATTCTATAGTTCTAAGCATTCAAACCACTTCAAGGGCTTCTGTGAGTCCCTGAAGAGACCATCACCGTTCAAAAACGCCGTGTCGGCGTGGTTTAATTGTGGTCTGTAGAAGCGGTCCATGTAGTCGTTACCGAAGCGGGATTCATCGAGGCCACCCAAGCAGCTCTGGAACTCTACGAGTCCGTCGTTCTTCGTTGATTTATGAGGCACTACTGTACCGGAGAAAATGCAGCCTGCTTGGTACGAGGAGAAGAGTCCGACGAAGTTGTCACTGCACATTGCCGCTGTCACGTTACCTCGATACGCCTCTTGAGCTGCCACATAGGCCGCATCAATGGACGGACTGGTGTACTTTCCGCCCTGGTAAGTGGTTGACTTGCGTGACTTTGGCATCGGACACTGACCAATCATCTCAAATATACCCACAGCAATGTCAATGGTGTCGTCGCTGCAGATATCCATGAGATAATCTGAGGCCATGCTGCCTAACATGGGAGCACTTAGCGCCACCCACGAAGTCGTTTCACTGAATCGGCACTTCCCCTTGGCAAGGGCGTGGGCCATCACGAGACCTCCCATCGAATGCGTCACGATAATGGTGTTGTCAATGATTCCAGCGGCCACGTTGCTGGTGGTACTCATTGATAGCGAGAAAGCACAAAACTTCTGTTGCAGTGTGTCGTTCCTCCAGCCAGCGTCGTTGGTATTGACTACAGCATACTTGATAGTTGAGCAGCAAGGAGCGTGGCCGTGGATATCACCGAACTTCTTCTTCGTCAACTTTGGCGTGTCTTGCAGCTGCGCTTCCTCATACGGGTTCCCCAGACCATGAAGGAAGATACACGGGCGAGGTGTGGACAGACACGTATCACACAGTTCTCCATCCATTGCCATGTGAGCTTCTTCCTTCAGCATCCTCGATACACTTACTGGCATTTTATTGCCGGTAACCAAAGCTAACGCCGTTGGCGTCAATGTGGTGGATTTCTCAAGAAGCTCACATGAAGCAGAGCCGTCGGGCAACTCTGGCTTTGGAACGTTAACTGGATCATCAAGATACTTTACCGCAATGTCCAAATCGCTATTATACGCGTTGAAGCCAGACTCGCCCGACGCGCAAACAGCGTAGTGAACGTCGGCGAACGTCGTTTTGAACAGGTTTCCGCTCTCGCAGTCGACAGACTTGCTACCGATCGATGCGCTTGGAATTGGCGTCAGGTTATTGAGTGCTGGAAGAATCTCATCAAACGGTAGCGTGTCGGGATGGAGACACCGAACAGCTTTAGCACCAACCGCGTCTTTGGTCGTCAGGTAAGCGGCTCCGTCTACAAGACTGTATGTAAATTCAGAGTTATCCTCGAGGAACGTCGCGTAGCCGTCGTAGAGTAGACTGGCATCGTCGGCGGATACAACGGGGGTGGCGTATATGTCGAACTCGGATCGTCCGTGCAGCTTCATGGTCTTGCGCTTGAAAGTGACATGGAGCCTCACAGGTGGGGCACCATTCAGAGAACTCAGTACTTGCGAGCTCTTTAGAGCCCCTGCCGGTTGCGTGAGGCCTAGTAGAGCAACGGCTGAGGCAGTAAGCACTCTCATTGATGCTACCATTTCCTTAAGATACAGTGCACCGATACTCTTCACTTCGGCTGCGGAAAACAAGAAATGATTGTTATCGAGTCGGATTTCAATCGATGTTTTGTAGGCTTTGAGCTGACAAGAAAGACGCAACACGGGGACTAGTGGTTCACAACCGGTTGAAGGCAACTGGCTCGACGGGCTCTTCTACAGTACTTATCTCCAGAGCACGGCACACATAGTGTACGGTTAAATAGAGGGTAATCATACTGCCACGAGTCGAGACTGAGCACCGTGCTTCGAATCCCATCGCACGTTGACTCCCGGTACAGCGCACGTATCTCCGGCACTTAACATTACAGGGGTAGCGCGTATAAGAGCGCTGTACTCATATCGGTTTAGACAGGCGATTATTAATATGGTGCTTCATGTTACGTGACCAAGCTCAACCTGTTACATCTTATTCAAATCAATTATGACAGTGTATAAATTGATCAGGCGCTCTTATACGCGCTACCCCCTGTATGCGCACCACGCAAGCTAAGTACCACGCAAGCGTGTGCCAATACTTCATTTTGTCGGCACAAAACCACTACGAGTACACTGCGTTTGTACAAGTATAATTATCAATGATAAATTATCATACGAGTACATTGATATGACAATTGTACTGTTATTACAGTTACAGTAATAATAAGGAGAAGAAGAAGAGTGAGAATGCCCCTTAACTTTTTAATAATGCGCTGCCTAGGAGAGTTATTGCAGAAGGATGCACTATCGTTCACGCAGCGTGCATATCCATATGGAATGTTGTTGTCCGTACGATTTCCTATACTTAAGTACATGTATACATGTAATGCTGTGTTTACGCAGGATAAAAATTCAAATCGTACAGCTAGGTACATCACCAGAAACGGGAGAAGTTAGGGAGCTCCCTTAGCGGAACTCCCGGGTAAAACCTGAACTTGCACATGGCGTTAGTGCCTGAGCACAGACAAGAATATCTTTGAGAGAAGCTTCACATAGATCATCTATTTAAAGATGATGCTATATCATCGAAGACGATAAAGAAGTAACTGCAGCACTTCTCATTCCTCTCACTTCTACTTCTACTCAGGAGCCGTATGCGGAAATGGTGCACAGCAGACATCCTAAATGGTTCACTGTAGTAATCCAGGTGTTATCTGCTCAATCCGCAGTTCTACCAGCCCAAACCATAGCTCAAAACTGTCCCACAACAGAATCTCATCCTCAGTATTTCATAGAGGCGCCCCCCGCTGTGAAGTATCCATCCGAACAAGCAGCCGAGGCAGCCATTCACGCTTGGACCAAAGCACACAATTTCAATGTTTCGCGCCAAAAGCCTGCAAAGAACGAGCACGGAGAAGTTCGGTATCGTTTGTTCGCGTGTGATCATGCTGGAAAACCGAAGAACACGCGGAAACTCCAGGATTCGGACCGTAAGCGGCTTCTGGTTTCATCAAAGAGGACTGGGTGCAAAATGCGCGTTAGTATTGTAGCAGTTGGTGCGAACAACACGCTGGGCCCCTGGAAAATAGCGTATACAAAAGATGATAGCAAGCTACACAATAACCCTCCTTCGTCGGATGTCCGCGTTCACGTAGCGCATCGCCAGCGCGACGCACGACAAACGCAGAGTTCAACAACGACCACCGACGACCTGATTGAGGTGCAGGCAAAGGCCGGAGTAAGCACGTCTCGGATTTACGCTACGGCGGTACTCAGAGACAAGGACGCTTTAGTCCTTCCAAGCGATATTGCGAACAAGAAAACCCCCTCGAGAATCAAGTTGTTATCTACGCTGACAAGTAGTGAAGTTCTATTTCAGCTTTTGAAAGACAGCGAGTTTCATTTCGCTCACGAAGTTGATACATTTACGAACCGACTACGATATTTGATGTGGGCACACCCTGCCACGACCAAACTAGCGCGACACTTCATGGATATTTTGGTGATCGACAGCACACATAAGACCAATAAGTACCGGATGCCCCTACTGAATGTGATAACCCTGACAGGTATGAACACAATACTCCCGTTCGCTCAAATATGGATGCCAGGGGAAGCTGAAGCCGATTTTTCATGGGCGCTTTCGAAAGTGATAGAACTGATGGAGGAACAGGCCGTGCCGATGCCAAAAGTCATTGTTACTGACAGAGACCTTGCTTGCACGAATGCAACGGAAAAGGTTTTCCCCCTCCCTGACAAACTTCTTTGTCGATGGCATATCCGCCGCAACGTATTTGCTCAAGCCAAGCGGAAAATTAAGGTCCAGGATGTGCCCGGTGCTTCGGCGTTTGTCATGAAGAACATGACGGACCTGCGTATTGCAACATTCATGGCAAAATACGACGACACAATCAACTCAGTTGCTGAGACTGAGTTTGAAGAGCGGTGCTCTGAACTTCGCACCCTCAGTCTCGACATGGACAGCTACCTGAAAAAACATTGGTGGCCCCACAAAAAGAAATTTGTGCATTGTGGACTAATGGGTACCAACACTTCGGCTGCTATGACACATCACCGGTTGAAGGAACGCACGCCACAATGAAAGGTTGGATTGACTCATCAAAGGAAGATCTTGTAACTGTATTTCAAAAACTCTTGCCGTGGTGGGTCCAATGTGTCACCAACAACCAAGTACAAGCAGCTAGTGAGACTTCAGAAATCCCGCATCTGCTTCGGGGCGATGATTACTCGGCGGTGGTAAAGATTATTAGTGTTCGCGCGCTGACCAAAACTAACGAAATATGGAAAAAGGCACACAGAATTGTAGTTCTCGGAATCGAACGGGATGTCTGCAACGGAGTGTACCGCCGAATTCACGGACGCCCCTGCGTGCACGACCTCATCGAAATTATCGAGTCGGCTGGTGTCCTGAAGTTGATGCCGGAGCATTTTGATAAACATTGGTGGCTACCCGTTGCTTCTTTGGAGGCGTCCTCGGGAGTTCTAGAGCCTGCTCCGCTATAAAAAAAACGACGCACGCAAGAACAAGTGCGCTCACACAAAACGGGACACGGTATAACAAGCACTCGTCGTGAACCTTCAGGTTTCGAGCTGGTTGAGCAGACAGGTTCGTCGTTGTCTTTTCAAGAGTTGCTCGAACAAAACGACGAAGACTTCCAAACTGCATTCGTACCTCCATGCTCCTGGAGTTACGCGGGCTTACGTGATTTGGATGGGTAGCCGCACGCTTCATGACACAATACATATCTATTTGTTTATCAATGCGAAGTGGTCGTTGTCTCGTAACAGTCCACAGTATACTATGTTCTTATACTCCAGCACGTACGTGTACACGTATGTCGTATACAGGAGATCCAGGACCCATGAGGACGTTGTCTAGCAGTACATCTAGCGATACGTCAAGTTGGTGGTAGTGCTTCGTTCAAATCTGGTTGAGCTTGCTGTGCTCCTGGTTAGCGATCTTCACTGTGAACGTTTACAATGGTAGCCATGTGTCCGTTGCTTGGAAATGTGTATCATCGCGTCGAAATGGCGATCTCGTTGGAATCGCACAGCAACATGTCCAAGTAGACCGGGTTGACTAAGATCGTGCGCGACAGAAATCCTAACTAATGTGTGTCTTCCTGGGTTTGAAGTCACAATGACATTCTTGTCTGTGCTCAGGCACTAACGCCATGTGCGAGTTCTGTTTTTACCCGGGAGCTCCGCTAAGGGAGCTCCCTAACTTCTCCCACCCCCCAGAAACTCGCAACCAGCACGTACAGTAGCACGTGGATAAAGTCTGGAATCGGTGCTACATGTCATGACAAATTCTAAGCACTGGTGCTGGCAGCAACTTCCTTTCACGTTGTGTTTGTACATACATGTACGGTCGGCATTATCTATTATACATGCAGTGGCGTTCCGTGCAATTTAGATTGCGACGCATTCTTCGCGGTTATGTTCAGAACTTGAAATGCCAATACATGTCCTCGTTGACGTGATGAAGGACGGAACGTTTTGGTATTAGTACCGTAGTCCTTGTGAGTCTTAAAGCATTGTCGATGTGTTGACAGTTCTACGTGGCGTCACGAAGTCCGTTATTATATTTGCACTTGCGCTGCAATTGCTTTTATAACGCAGTGTTCATAAATACATGTAGTAACAAGATCGCCACTTTGGCAACACCAGGAACTTGAGGCTATTACATAATATCAAGACAACCACTGCACGATCAATGTTTGCAGCATAGGGTTCCTGCTCTATTTCTTGGGCTTTGCGGCGACCATAGGCGGAGATTATGAGCTTACGACCCATAACTTCGAACGTAATACATGAACGAAGTACAGTCGATCCACCCAGTATGCGCAGGAGCTTGGCGATGCGATTTAAAAGGGAAACAGAGATAGTGGCTGATTTGCTGTATTAAAAACAATCTCGACGATTGGATCCGACGGGGTATTCGAAAGGCGAGGTGTGCATATTATGAGGATCGACAGTACTTGGACATACTAGCTGTTTGTTGTCAATGACAAGTTGTCATGGTTTTAGGCGTATCCGCGCCGGACATGTAGGTGGTCAACTTTAGGCCCCTGCCTTTTTTCAAGTATTCACACGTCACAGACAAAACATTTTGGACAAGTATGTGGTCAGCTGAAAATAAACTTGGTTTTACTATGGTTTGCTCCCGGATTGGTATTTTGCACACAAAAGGTGCACTGCTGCCCAAACAGCATCTGTATGACGTTTTGTGGAGGACTGTAGCTTGCGCAAAATGAGTCGCTCGAGATTGTAATTGGGCTCAAAACGTTCAGCGATGGCTCCTCTTTATAACCATGTGCACAAGGATTGGGGAGATGGAATATTATGGGAGCTATGGTCGATAGCCCATTTGAACCCATCTTTGCTATTGACTTGAATTTGTATACCAGCCCGTTACCACAAAGATGTCCCGACCACATACATGTCCACCGCGGATAGCACAGCGCCAGTCTTCACCGCATTCTTCAACTCCTTGCAGCCATCGAACGAAGCTAGAATGCAGCGAGCTACAGTAATTATGATTGTACATGTAGTGCTCCTTACCTCTATAATGCTCGCAGCTACCGCGATAAATACACCAGACCAGGTATCGGAACCTACGCCACAACGCCAGTTAGCCGATGTACCTTCAGTGCGACTCCACATACTCCTCAAAGGCAAACACATGCAGATCCACGGCCAGTCTGTATTCGACGTATTCGCCAAACCCGTCGTGTCCGAAAACGGAGCGAGCGTGCGTTACGACGGATTCGCCACGTTCATCCAAGGAGACTTACGACTTACGTACGTACTCGTCGACGGCGCCGGATACGTGGTGGAGAGGACAGGCGACGACATCACATCCACGGCCACGCAAACTGTGCAGTGCCTTTCGTCGGTCACACCGTTCGACTCTATCGTGGCAGCGCTCAATAACCTCACAGCCAAATCAAGCGGGTCGGTCGGCGACAGCAGCAAAGTGGACTGCTCCAGCGGGACCCTGTACGAGACGACATTCGGTGGCGAAGACTTTGTGGTCTGTGCGTCGGGGGCTTCTGGTTTCATCGCGTATGGGGGCGACATCACGATGACAGTGGAGTATTTGGACAGTCCGCTGCGCACTCTCTCGACTCCAAAATTGAACGACGACAGTGTATCGTGCGAGGTGGTGACGACGCCGACCCAGGTAACCCAGACTACAGCTGCATTATTAACCGGTGAAGTCATTTCGCTTACGGGTATCTGCCTAAGTGCTGAGAGCTGTTAGGGCGAGACAAACGCTAGTTTGCACCGATAGACTTTCTTTTAGGGTTATATTATCGTTAATGTGAGTGAGGGATTGGGCCGCACTGGCTGCATTCAGTGCTGTGTGCTGTTGTGCGCTCTCGTGCGGAAACTCCTCTCCAAGGCTGAACGAGCTACATGTAGCTCATAAACTCCAGAATGGTAGCAAGCACAGCTATATGTATATTTGCAGATGCGCTACAATCATTCCGTCGGCATTTCCTTTGGTGGACGGCCACAATGGTTGTCTAATAGTTGTGTCGCTGATCGTCGAGTACAGTCCTGAATTGAGGCTTGGCCAACATATCGCGTCACCAACGATTCGGAATCCGTTTATGTGCTAAGCATTTGCGATCACTGATACCATCATTTCGTTGTCGAGTTCGTATAATAAAATAATGTCTTGGTCACTATGCGTAAGTACTGTACACTTGTCCTGGTAGTGCTACGTAAGCAGTACCATTAATTCAGCGGTTCAATATGTGGTCCACAGAAAAAGTAAGTACGACGTCAATACAAATTTCAAATTAAAGCTTCTTATATTTTCAGTATTTCGCATAAACATCACAGGTTTTCAAATTGCTGCAGTTATATCTTGGATTTTTATAATCTTGAGCAGGTTGGAGACATACATGGTATCTTACGTTATTTTGTGCTGCTATTTAATTGGTTGCGTTATATTTTACTGACTACGCCATAGTCTATGCATGCAACTGGTTGCATACGTTAATCAAACGCATTTTTTACCAGGGATTTTTCACCGTTAGTGTAATGTATGTACGCATGGACAGCATACAGAAAAAGTATAAAAATGCTAATGCGCGATATAGCTACTTCCGCATGCGACTCGCAGGCGCAACGTACAAAGGCTTAATGGGCGAGCAGCGCCGAGTTGGTGAGGGCGCAATTGTCTATACGTCGAGACAAGGGGGCATCATTGCCTTTTTAAACCTTAAAAGGTCACCGCATTACTGGGACAACGTAAATGGTCCGATAAGCCACGCAAAACTCTCATAAACATAGATAATAGTAGGTAGATGAAGCAAGGCTTACTTCATCAACAAGCC
The DNA here is from genome assembly GCA_014706135.1 of Phytophthora tubulina. Lineage (NCBI taxonomy): Eukaryota > Oomycota > Peronosporomycetes > Peronosporales > Peronosporaceae > Phytophthora > Phytophthora tubulina. The sequence continues at coordinate 748,840 of JACBOY010000135.1, read as the reverse complement.
CTCGCTGCTATGTTGCTTCGTAGATAGGTTTATGTAGTCCATGGCAACAACGTATAGCCCCCGTGGGCAACTGCTGCGTGATGTGTTGCTGCTGCGTAGGTAGTTTCATGCGTAGATATATTGATGTAGCACAGCTACCTCAGCACCGCGGCAGCAAAGTTTTGGCCCCGCGCAGGGGTGAGTGGCTGCCGCAGGCACCGAGATCGCCGTCACAACTGCTGTGGGATAGGTTGCTAGGTAGATAGTTTGGTGCGTAGGTAATTTGATGCATAGATATGGTCTATGCGTACTACACGCATAGACCGGTGGCTGCTGTCATGTTCTCCTCAGAGTTTAATGGCCTGGTAAGCAAAATTGCCTACGCCTCGGTGCCACTACGCAACAAACACTTTTAGCGGAGAACAAATAATCATTTTAATGCATAACACAAGTTTAGCGTACCGTCACGAAAGGCTTCTGATAGCTCCTGCCGCCTCGTGTGTCTGGATTGTAAATGAGGTCCAGAGAACACTGGTCACTTTCAATCGGACCTGAAAGAACACGTCATTGGCAAAAACAAAATGATTCTCCCAGTAAAAAAAGTGCTACCAGCCCAACTCTCTAGTTTTTTTTTAAAATCAAGAATTAACCCCCTTCAAACCGGAGGATTTTTGGTTGCCGTCGTATTTGATACTCCCTCCATTCCATTACTTGAACATATTTTGAAATCGAGGTGTACCAGAAAAGCTTGGATTAGAACGGGAACGAGAGCACCGAATAGGCTTCGGTTCGGTGCAATCCCACCTAAATTGGTGTGTTTAGAGTGCGAAACGGTGTTAGGCAATACAACAAGCAAGTGTGAACTCTGAATCTTATCTTATGATAGTGATTAGGGTTATCAGATGGACCAATAGGACGAAGTTATTTCGGAAAATCCACCAGTCATATCAAATTATCGAGTAATATGAACCAACGATTTGAGTCAAGCAATGTGAAACGGAGGGAGTATATACTGTCGGGGGTGGGCGAGTGAATCAATAGATGAACGTTGTAGATGTTGTGCGTGGCCGAATGGAAGCTGTGTACGATGTATCTCAAGCGAGCTCAAGCCATATCGAAAGCACAGTTGCTCTGTATAAGAGTGTGCTCACACTAGCGTTGCACCGCGACCATACGAATCTTGATGAAAACTGAGTACAGAACCCGAACGACTAACCAGGAATTTTGTCAAATTTGGAATTCATCGTGAAACAGAACATGCCGTTCAAGCACTGAAATTAAGTGAGTACAATACGGACGCAATTAAGTGAAACGTTCTGGATTGCAACATACAAACGCAAGGTATATCGATAGACGCCCTCGAGGCCACGAGCAATCAATTGATGCGATTAGCTGATCTCCGTGTGCAATCACTGAGTGGCATTGGCTCGATCGAAGCTTTTTCTTCTTCGACAGTAACGCGGCAGCGCTTGGAGGGGAGGGGGGGGAGGGGGGGGGGGCAGATGTAGACAGATCTTGCCCTGCAGATTCTCAAGGATGTCTTGACGTTCTTGTAGTTGGTGTGCCATATATTCCAGTGGCTACACAACTCCCCATCGACTGTGTACTTCGACTTCATGCAGATATACACAGGAAGCAAACTACCACACGCATCACAGAAGTAGGTTGACGTTACCCCGCGTTTGCCGTCCGGTGCAACGAGGACACTTTGCAGTTGGCGTCGCACTGTCTTGAGCTGACTGTAGTGGTATCTCTATTTGCTAACCTACTTCGCGGAATGTTGTTGTGGTTGCATTTTTGCTGTCTACTGGCTGGATCCCTACCTCGAGGCACACGTCCGGTGCGTACCGGGCGCGTAGCCTGTAGAAACAACATGTGAAGTGACACGAACGGTGTAATCCCATTGCCCAATCATTTGGTATCGGGACGGTTGAAGTCGGCACAGCATATGTGATTAGCATCGGCATTGACGATACCAGGTGTGACCGTCCCATTGTATCGTGACCGTGCCATCTTGCGCATCACACGATACCGTGGACGTTGCAACCAACCGTGACCGTTGCATACACGAATTGCATAATAAAGTCGAGTCAAAATGTGAAAGCATCAGACTGCGCAATGCAGCAGGACTAGGCCTTTTACACAATAGAACTTTCTTTCAAATCTACTTCCTTCTAGAGCCCAAGCTTCGCTGACACTGTCAGGGTGGCTCTTAACCACTGCCACTCGTGCCATGACATGGCACCAGAAATCGAGCCATGGCATGGCTTGGTTAAGAAAGAAAACTGCCATGGCATGTGTCACAATCAGACATATCCTGAATTTTGAGAGCATACAGAAAGGTATATAAAATGGGGATGACACATGACGGCACGGTGGCAATGGCCTTTGCGTGACACATGGTTTCGTCAATCAAGCCACTTCTTGCCACTTCATTTACTCTAAACTCTAGCCCTAGCAAACTCTTAACCAATCCGATCGCTGCATTTAATGCCATGTCATGACATGGCGTGGCTAAGAACAACCCTCCAATCCTGTACGATAACTACAACCACCAGGAGTTCAACATGCGGATGAAGTTCTCTCGCAATGGATTGCTCCCCCACATCGTCTAGCCGGAGTACGACCAGCTAAGTGATCGCTTCACAGCGGAGCGGAAGACCGACAATCGCAAGGCCCGTGGTGTATTTGCTGGAGACAAGAAGTTACACAACTTCAAGATAGAACCCGACACTCGGTGCACCGTCCACGTGGATCCGTTCAAGGGGCTTGTGCTGGAGTTGGCGAGGAGATGACGCGAGGCACTGTCAGGTATGCGAGGCCCGATAATGGGTGAGAGATGGCTGCTATCACGTAGTGAGACAGCAAGCCAACATTGTTTATGTGGACGGGGAGTGTTCTTGCTCTGAACCGAGTAGGCAGTAGGGAGAAGACGGGTGGACAGTACGAAGTCCCTTGCCCAAACGCTGTTAAGGACTACTACAAGTATATGGACGGAGTTGGTGTGCATGATCAACTCCGCCTTCAGAGATATTCATTGCAGCGAGCGGTGACCATTTGGACGTACTACAAGTCGCTGTTCTAGGGACTCGTCGATATGGCGATATTGAACGGCTACATTGTGCATCGGGCATACCACGCGGCGAAGGGGCACGACCACTTTCTCACGTTCAATACATTCGCAGGTTGCGCCTGGAATTAATGTTTCGGACACGGTATCGCCAGCAACAACAGCACCTCCCGTAGAAGTCGAAGGGTCCGCAATGGTAGCCATCGGAAGTGGGGTGGATCTAATATACAGGGTAGGCGGGTTATGGTAAAGATGTATATACAGCACATCCAAACACTAACCTGTTCCAAACGTGTCGCTTTCATGCGTGTCTCCATCCGAACGAAACTTGCAGTGGATGCGAGTAAAAGGAAGTAGATGTGAAAGTGAGCTCCATTGAGTTAGAAGTCCTAGTCCTGCGTCCTTGCTCCTACGTGCAGTCTAGTGCTTTTCCTTTTCGACTCAACTTTACTATGCAATTCATCTATGCAACGGTTATGGCATCATGTGATGTGCAGGATGGGACGGTCACACCTGGTATTGTGATAAGGGGTTTCAGGATTTTTGATCGGACTGGAATCAGTAATGATGCCAGAGATTGATGGAGTGTGATTGGTGGGTTATGGATGTGGATGCGTGTGGTATGGATGGTGGAGAGAGCGCATGGATCTGTGGAATGATGGCGTTTGGAGAGTCAAGGATGGGCCCTTAACCCTGTTGTGGTCAAATTTATACCTGGAAATTGTATGTGGATTTCCGATACAAAATTGTTAAACATGCATAAATACTTGGTTTTAGCCCGCTACCCGCAACCTAAGTATTGCAAATTTGTATGTTTAAGGTGATATTGTATCGTCATAATTCCTTAAACCAAGCATTTATGCAGGTTTAACACAAATTCCCGCAATTCATATTATTGGTTAAAATCCGAAATGATAACATCTGATAGGGTAAAATTTGCAAAACCAAGCATTTTGCTTCGTTTTACAAGGGTCTACCACAATAGGGTTAAGTCTGGAAGCGCGCTCGTTCAGAAATGTATACTCTGATACGCAGATGCGCTCGGTTCAGAACCGCCTCCATCCTCACTGTGGGTTATTAAATGAAGTCCGAAACTGCCTGGCGAATCTATCGCTTGTGGCAGACCACATCGCCTTCACTCTAAAACGGAATGAACTGGCTCAGAAAACATTCAAAGTATTGCCGCTACAAATGTTACACAATTACACAAGACCATGAGAAGTCACCACGAGATGAATATATCCTTGTGCGATGTCACCAGAGTCCAAAAACACTGAATCCAAGCCATAAAGTCTGATCCAAGATTATCCAAGCCCGAAACCAAGTGTTTTCAACTAAGCATTATGTGATGCATGACTGAAGACTGAGTCTATGACGCTATATCAAGACGTTACGATCTTGTGACACGAAGTGACTCGGAATTTTCCTGCCCCTTCCCATACAGGTCTTATGATTGGCCGACCAGCTGGCTCTATGTGTGTGACGCGTGGATATTGTTGAATGGAAAGTGATCAGCCCGAGAAGCTATGTATAGGCTTAGGTGTCCAGACGTACAGGTCCCAGACGTGAATGTCTGGATGGACACCAAGTTCCTGACGGCAGGACTGATCACAAGGCGTAAAAGTGATCCCAACTGGTTATAAGTTGGTTAAAGCTACCTGCCCTGACATAGTACAGCACTCGCACAAGTACAGGAAGTCTACAAGTCCAAGAAGAAGACACACAAGCACATAAGATTCCGGATGTGAAGGTCCAGTTGGGTTGAGTCCAGACGGAGAAGTCCAGACGGAGGAAGTCCGAATGGATTACTCTGGATGGTACGATTACTCATACTGAAATCAAGATGTTTCCGACCGACCAAGCCGACCGACCAAGATATGTTTTTGGTGCCAGAGAGCATTGAAGAACCGTTGAAGAACAGACCAAGTTCCACCATCTTCGAAGTACCATCCAAGACAATCAACCTACCCGACATGTCGACGTCAACGTGACTATACAGAAACCAAGACAAAAGTGTGTATGCATATTTTACCGGCTAGAATAGCCAGACAGATAACATTCAATCAGAGTTCGTTTTACCACGTACCCCGCAAGTCGGCCGGACAAGCCTGCCAGAAGACTTTGCCTGGAGGCCCGTGCAAGAAGTGACGAAAAGGCTCCTTCGGCAAGACCGACAGTTCGAGGGGCTCTCGTAAGTATCAAGGCCGCTTTGGGTTAGGGGACCAGACGGTGGCCATTCGTCCGGAGTGATCCACCCATTTTCATATCCTAGTTGTGGGTGTCTGTCCGGAAGGAGAGCCCTGCATTTCATATTAACTGATTACCTTTTGCGTTGGAGTAATAATCCCAACGTAGGAGTCTGAACGGAAGTACTGTTCTGTGCACGGACTGTATTGATCTGTGTTGATTATCCTCAGTACATCTGAGGTGGTGCGCGTGAGAAGACCAACCGGGACTGACCAGTGTCCTGGAAGTTTGGTCTACGTTGACTGGTGTTAAGACCGATCTTTCCACGGTCTAAAAGAATAAGGAAATACTACATATTTGTATATAACTCTATATTGTTATCTGTGTTTGGTTATCGGCACTGTTGAGGCTGCGTACAAGGAGGATACGGTCAGACTCGCAACCAAGACCGACAATTTCAAAAGGCGACTCACCCAACGGTGCATATTCCTCGGTTCGGACAACGAACCTACGAGGATAGTCACATTGGACACACGCCACTCCGGTTGGATTAAGTTCCCGACTGGAGGTGATTTCTGAACGGGACATCCCAACCAGGATCGTCCTTCGAATCCAGAAGGCACGTTAAAGCTATAGACATTTGGGCGGCTCCAGGCGTTCACCCGCCTCATCACACTTGGACGCTATGTTTACGACTATAGAGAACCAACGCGAACACGAAAAGCACTGACACTTATTTTTCCGAAGCTGTACGACACCGAACCTGACTCTGCTGAGCCTGGAACTCTGGCCGAGTGCGGTTTCAGAGATTCCCTGACTAGTGGACGCTGCTGTGACACCTACGACTCGGAAGCTCGCTGACTATGGATTGAAGACGTCCTAGACGTGTGATTGCGGCAGATACAAGCCAGTTTCAGAGCAGCCGAACCAGTTGGGAGATTGCCAATCGTGCCACTGGACCGTTCAAGCTGTGCAGATCATGTACCCACCGTACCTGTGCATACTGAGACCAAGAGGAACAACCCGAAGGTGTAATGAACACACGATAATGCCTAAGATATCGAAAGAGAAAGAACGAAGGACATAGAAGATAGCCAAAGAAGTGAGAGAAATGATATTCAAACAGAGATCTTTTTACCTTGTAGCGCGCAAGTCGAGTCGTCGGTGATGTGCGGGTTCTGGGGTGCAGAAGTTAGAAGAAGACACGCGTGGTTCTCCCGCAAAGAATCAAGTCCAGATTGATGTGGGGATCGTGCGCGACGGCGTTCTGAGTTGATCCACGGCATTTCATATCCCAATTGGGCCCATTGCGTGATAAGGTAAAGGGTGGTTTCCCCATTTCATATTAATACGTGTATCTAGCGTTTATTAGCAGTCCCCTTAGGGTTTAGTAGTAAACGGTTGGAAAGTTAGTCTCTCTTAGAGGGTGGCGCGCGTATAGAGTGGTTCCAGCCTTCTCAGTGTCTGAAGCGATTCCCCTAATTGGCTGACTGCATAATTGTACATACAAGCTCTCTGTATTTGATTTGGTTATCGAGAGAGGGGAGTGTGTTCTGGGGTTTAATTCCTGGTTCAGAGTTGTGGATTCGGAGAAGTGAATTATACGCTCGACACGCTTACTTGCTACAAATAGTACAAGACCAGTTACCTATCAGGTTATCCACCAAGTCAACGGACCAAAGAGGATAGCACAAGGGCGACACGCGAAACTCTGAACGTAGTGCGTTCAGAGTTCTGATCCCCTGTCCAGAGACCTATTGTCAGGGCGCATTGCGCTATACACTTAGGCGAAAACAGTTCACCGAATTGGTGTCCTCGAGATCACCAGTGTAGTAAAAAAGTGAGTGCATTGGGCTGTAGTTAACCTTTAACGAGTTACTATGGCAGGATCTAAGCGTACGCAGAAATAAGGACGCTGAGACGACGGAGAAGAGAATGAAGACCTGCGTCGATCGCTTCGAGTGACGAGGCTGCAACCTGAAGAGCACCAGACGCTGGAACAAGTTGTCAAGGGTGCTCGTGCAAGGAAGAAATGCGGCCAGAGATGCGGCGAATACTGCGACATCGAGACAACCGGCTTCTGAATCCACTGAAAGACGACGACCAAGCGTTGTCAGAAACGACAGGTACGGAGACCCCAGTCTCAAAGTCGGGATCGACTAGTTTCGAAGAGGAGCTGGCTCAAGCTGAGTCTGTTTCAGTGTCTGAGGGAGGCACAAATGTGGTAGGGTCCCCGGCGAAGGAGAACGCTCCAGTGCCGGTGCAAGCTTCGGATCCTCTCGAGGAGAAGCGTTCGGTTCCAGAATCGGAGTCCAAGATGGAGATGGCGGTGGAAACACAGCCGAATTCAGCTCATGACTCGTCGTCTGCCGAACCTGTGCAGCAACGGGAGTCTGAAACCGCGTCTTCAGATGCGGCTCAGGCCCCACATACGAGTTCAGAGCTCGCCAAAGCCGCTGCAGATCAAATCGAAGAAGAAGCGTTGGTGAAGACATACGTCGCGCACCAAGTTCATTGTTGGGAACAAGTACCCTCTGGGTATGTACCTCTCCCGAACATGGTCTATGCCTGACAAGAGAATCCTCTGGATCACACTGCGTGTCTGGAAGCGGCTCAGGCGGTGTCGGACTTCTTCGTGCGGCAAGCGGCAGCAGACAATTCGGAGGTGGCTTGGATCGCTGAGCTGCGCCCAGAACGTCAAGGCTTCGGACGTGTCCAGAATCTGGTCGCAATCCGGATTCCGGTGAACGCGTTCATTGCCGGGGATTGTGCGGCGGTGCTCCAGCGTCTCCTCTTTAAGGCGGGCTTCAAGTTCATTAACGTCATTCCACAGTGGTTCAGAGCTCGCGCTTCACATATTGCTGCCCGGAGCGTTTGTGTCGTTGTTGAAAATGTCCAATGGCTGTTTAGCTGACTGACTACATGTAGTGCGAAGGGTCATCAGACGGTGAACCACAAGCCAAGCGGGCTCAGACCGCACCACCATTGCCGGTGGAGAGCGTGTACACGCCGTCTTCTGGATCGTTCATTCTGCCTGCGCCGTCCTCTGGGGTGTCAAATCTGAATGTAGCAGTTGAACAACTCCGGATCCGAGGATCGGAGTCGAGAGCAATCTCCGACTCTGTTCCTATCCTTCGGGATCTTGTGAAGTTAACAGGCGCAGTGCTTCGTCAGGAGCACAAGCGCCCATAGAGAGCTCGGCGTCTTCTTCGATGAGGTCAATTCTTGAAGGCTATACTGTGACCGTGTATCCTAGTGGTAACCTGGTCGTGAATGCTCAAGCACAAGGAGGTCAGAACGTTGGAGGTGGCATGGGCATGGATTTGTCCAGAACTATTGTCCCTGCGCAACCTGAAGCTTGACAACGTTGACATGCCGGAACCTGATGTCATAAAGTCTAGGCCAAGTTTCAAACGAGAGTCCAGGTACTACGGAGATGGCGAGTCTTGACCGAGCGTCTAGCGCAAGTAGAACACGCCCGTCAGCATGCGTTTGGTCCGGTTCCAGAGACCAATGACGCGAGGCGGGTGAGCGCCTTTGGACCGCTCAGGTGTATAGCACGTAGCCCTGTGTGTGGAGAAAAAATCCGGAAGTAGTCGACTCTTTGGATATAAAGTCCGAAAGTCGATAGTCTTCTGGACCTCTCGAGGGGGTCAGTCTCCGAAAGAAGTACTAGGTACTCCGACGGAGTTGGCGTGTGACCTTGTGTATCCTCTTAGGTGTCGTTTACCTTCGGCGGAACGTGATCTCACCAGATGAGTTGTTCGTATACAAGATATGAATCCGGATGCAGAGCGCGAACGTAACTTCCACAAACGTTGCCCCTACAGCTGGGTAGTTAGAAGACAAGTCTTCACAGATATACACGAATATACAGCCGCTCTTATTGTTTAGGACCCTTGAGCGGTGGGTCTCTCTCGCACTAGTCAACTGGAGTCTCACTTAAGACACTGGCAAGTCTCAAATGTGCTCTCCAACGCGGACCACCTCCGAAAGGAGGAAAACTTTGGAATTAAAGTCTAAAAGACTATGAACTTCCGGACTCAATATACAGTCCAATCACACAGCAGTCAAATCGATGATTCCAGGGGCGACTACCAATTACCTCTCTAGAATCGCAGTTAATATGAAATGAAATATCCGAAAGTGAATACTCCAACTAGGATATGAAATAGGAAGATCACCTTCGGACGCGCGCCGTCCAAATCCCCGCCTAACTTGGTCTTGAATGTAGTGGAGAGTTCCACGGCGGTCTTCGCGGTCTTCGCGGTCACGACGCGTCCAACGCTGGTCCAGATGACGTGGGGCCTCCGGCAAGGTTCTTCCTTCCGGTTCACGGCTTCTTCCTCTTGTCGGCTTGACAGTATCCTCAGGCTAAAAGACCCCAAAGACACTTGCGCTCTTCTTGGCAAAACGAACTCTCTGTTTATCTGTTTGTTGGTTGTCTGCTAGCCGTGTCGACTAGCGATCTTTCTGAAAGCACTACTCTTATCTTGGTTTCACTATAGGTCTTCGGTCGCAATCGTCATCCGAAGTGTTTGCAAATCAGTGGGACTTGGAGGATTCTTGGCGGGTTCTTCAACTGGCTCTTGGTGCATAGCCTATCCGGTCGGTCGCCTTGGTCGGTCGATAATATATGGCCTTGTGTATACTTGAATCTCGGGATGGGGTTCTGGGTACAAATCAGCCTGACTCTCTTCTGGGTATAAGTCAATCGGTCGGACTCCGAATGCACTTGGACTCCGGATGCACTTGGACTTCCGGAGATACTCGGACTGCATTCGGACATACTTGGACTGCCTTCAGATATAGGTTCACGCGTAGTACCATACTGCACCGGTCGGCGTCTGTCGTCCATCTGTTTTCACACGAGCCGCTTCGTCACACCAAGCCATTCGTGGAACAAGTCAAGAAGGAACCCGTTCAAGTTACGCCCCCGAGTGTCACGGAGATTCAAGCGCGCATGCGTACTGAAGGCGAAGAGACCGTACGTCGTCGAGCAGGAGCGCGTGCAAGCGGAGTATGATCGGCGCTGGCAACAGCGCCTAGCGGGGCTGGATACGGAGAGCGCTCGCTGGGCAGGGAACGTGAAGAAGGCCCTGAGAGCGCAGCAAAAGTCGATGACTGTGTAACGGGCGAGCCACCAGCAGCAGATCCTGGAGAACAACGAAGAACGTCAGCGAACTCTGGAAACGCAACGTCCCGAGGCCCAGCTGTTTCGGAACCTGTAATCTACGATGAGTGTACAATCTTCCCCTGATACAGCAACTGCGTCTAAGGCGAAGACGGTATCTCACCCCGATTCTGCCAACCCGAAACCAGGTAGCCAGTGGCGCAATCAATGATGGAGAAACGGTCGGCCCCGTCTCTGTTCCCTTCTTTGCACCCTTCAAGAACCCAACCGAAGTCGGTGTCGCCAAGTATCGAACGACGATTCCACAAGTGCCGGAAGTGAAGAGGGATGTCACGTCGAAGAGTGGCGGTTCCGCGCGAAGCACGACGGTCACGTAGCCTGAGACCGTTTCAGAGTCCAAGCCAGTCAAGTCTGAATCTGGTTCCTGGAAGAACAGTTCCAGAGAATCGTCGTCTAAGAGGTCTGACTCCAAAAAGGACAACCCCCCAAGGGATGAATCTAAGGAGGGTGGCTCCAAGGACGGCTCTGGATCGAGGAAGTCTTCGAATCACACAAGCAAGAAGGGCTCCGATCCACCACCTTCGGGCCTGACGACTCGGAGAGCAATGATAGTGACGATGGCAATGACGACAGTTCTGACGACTAGTCAAGCAGCCTCAGTGACAGCGTAGACCTGGGTATGACGACATCCACCACGACGAAGGAGGGAACCACGATCTGGAACTGTCGGCCGTACCTAAACTACATAGCGGTTGAGAAGTTCGATGAACGTGCGTCCAGAGAAGACCGAGTCAACTGATGGGTGCGCTGTACGGACATGGCGGTCCAAGGTTCGTGGCCAGACACTATGAAGATCCGCCAGTTCAGAGGCCGCATGCCAGCCACTACGAGGGACTGGTACACTCAGTTGCCAGAGTCGACTCCTCATAATTGGAAGCTCCTGTCTCGCCGTTTCAGAAAGCTGTATTGCCATACGACAGGATCGTATTCAGAGCGCTAGTTCACGATGAAGATTCGCAGTTCTGAGACTGCGCTGCAGTTCTTCTATCGCCGCCTGAACGCAGCTGCCGTTAAGGCCAAAGTGAAGTTTCAGAAGAGTTCGACCGGCGTGAGTTACACATCCGTCGTTTCGTCAAGAAGCTTAAAAATAATCAACTCAAGACTGCGTTGGAAGCCCAACGGCACCAGAGTATCTCTGAGCTGGAGCGTGCACTCAGACGCCATGAAGATGTCTGGCACGAAGATGGCTATGATACTCCGCCACAAGCCACGTGACTTCCGTTCTGACAATGTGCATACTGGACGTTACAAGCCCCGCCGCACTGGGCGTGCCTTTGAGGTTCGGAGCGCCTAGTCGGATGCGGACGCGGAATCTGAGAAACATGTCAAGTTCCAGAATGTCGTCGATGTCGATGCTGGAAGCAGGACCGCTCAAGCTTCGTCTGGATCCAGAACCATGGAGTAAGCACACCCATAGTCCGAAGTGAAAGCCAACTCCGAGAGGTCTACCGCGTAGCAGAGAACTTTAGATGGCGTCCTCAGAGTCCGCACACCGAGCAGAAGCGCGCACGCTTAGACAGCTGGGACGTGTTCTGTCGGACTTGACCTGTGAGCAGTGTGGCAAGCCAGGATTCTGCCGACAACAGCCGTTTTCAGAGTGTGAAGACCATCGTCGAGGAATCCTGTGTGCCGAAAGGAGAGTGTTTCAAACTGAGAAGTCTCTCGTGCGCTCAAGCTCAACGAAGTACCAAGGCAGGTCCTGACTCAACTGCAGACGAAGGCCACCGGTTCAGGGACGCAATCGTCAAAACACTAAGCCCGCTGACTGGATATCTAGTACTCGACGGGCTTAAGAAACCCCCTGAATTGTGTGTACTAATCTGTATCGGACCAGAACGAAGAACAAACCAGCACCAAGATATCCAAAAATGCATGTCCCGAGTTCAAGACGAGATCAACTACCCTGAGCAGCTATACTCTGAATATCATCGTTCTAACGAACCAAAACCAGAGTTATCTGTGCCTGGAGACCATGTGGAAGTTCCACTAGGTCCGGGTCAGAGAAATGGGTCGTGGGAAGATCACGACTCGGAAGACGTGTATGAGGTGACGACGGTGCATGGTTGCGGTGAATGATGTGCGGACCCAAATACTTCTGGACACGGGTGCTTCGGTGAGTATTGTGAGTTTCGACTTAGCACGTAAGGTCAATCTCAGACTCTGAACCCATCGTCAGATCAGAGTATCTGGTCTAGGCGGTGTTCGGACATACGTCACCGCCCACACTCGAGTGAATATTACTCTTGGCTGGAACGTGGGTTATATTCTGAATGTCTGGGTTGGGAACATTGGCGAAGGTGTAGACGTGTTGCTCGGCATGAACTTCATGTATTCGGTTGGCGTTCGTTTGCGTATCAGGGAAGGATTGGTTAAGCTCCCGGACTTGGAAACGATTATTATGTACGATAATATTCCCCGGAACCGACAAGGTCAGTGACTACAAGTGACTACGGACGAGGCTCAATATCTGAGCCCGGGGCTAGGTGCTGTGGTCAATATCCGGTACGTTCATCTGAATACTCAGAAGATGCTCGTGTGGGCTGGCCGAAGTGCAAATTGGGGGCCGGAAGTCATCTATGGGGCAAGATCCTGGGTTACTGGAGTCAGAGTCCTGAATGTTTCGGACAAACGAGTCTGGATCGGCCGACGAACAGTGGTTACCTGGGCTGTTGAGTATGGATACTTTCCGGAGCAAGGTGGTTTTGTTCAGCCTGGGAAGCCAATATACCAGGAGTGGCAGAAGATCATTTACAAGAACACGGTATCTCGTCGAACGAGGCTCCGCGAATAATATCTGGAACAGTCTGTTAAATCTCAGAAACCACCGAGTCGGAGTACAAGTAACTGGCAAAGCTCATTTTGCGTTCGACGTCTCAGAGTGCGAAAGTCCGAATGGTCCAGTTGCAGAGACTACCAATGTCTGGTCAGACGGTTTCCTCGGAGCCATCGCCGGCTCCCACTCAACGTCCTGAGGTGTGTTCCCGAAGTGTTGAAGTACAAGTGGACCCCACCGAATTGCTGAAGGTGCCTGAGGCTTGCCTCGTACTGACCAGAGATGCTGGGGTTCAAGTCGGTTTGGTGAATGAAGGAGAGGCTGAAGTTATGACTGCGGATGTGGACCTTCAGACGTATGAGTTGTCGCTGGCGGCACCTGTAGTTACTATAGCCACGATAGAGCCAGGCAACGCTGAGGACGAATGTCCTGAAGCAGACTTGCCCGCAGAGGTTACTGACTTAGGAGGAGGCGAGGCAGTGTCGGATTCACTAATTTCAGAAACCTCTCAAGATCCACTGGAGTCACCAGTCCAGAAGTTGGAGCGGATGTTCCTCTTAATCATGCGCGGCACAGCCCAGGATTTGAAGTCGGAACCGGACGTGTTCATGCATGAAGGCACTGAGAGGATAGCACAGCTACGTAACCAACTGGTCATGCTGCCATAACTTCCGGATCAGAGTCCAGAGTGTGACATCGACGCAGCCGACGTCGGAGAGCCTGGAGTCTTGACCGTTGAAATGAACGCAAAGATTAGGAAGATCCTGTCAACGACATCGTAGAGTCTTTCTGGGTGATGGCAATGCAGCCCCAGCTCCGGCCCGCGGAGTGGTTTGTGACTTAGATGTCGGAGACGCTCGGCTGATCGCACAGCTTCCACGACCGATTGCCCCGCGGTTCCTGAAGAAGGTCTACGAGCTGTTAAAGAAGCTACTGGAAACAGGTCTTATTCAACCCTCCGAATCTGAGTGAGCTTCACCGATTGTGATCATTCTGAAGAAGAACGGAGTTGGCGTATTGACTACCGGCTTGTGAATGAACTGATCAAGCTGTCGCGATACCCGTTGCCGTTGATCGATGACCTCCTGATCGGCTTTGAAACTGCGATGTGGTCTATGAGTCTGGACATGGCGAGGGGTTTCTGGGTATACTCATGACGGAGCGTGCCAAGGCGATTTACGCGTTTGTGTGCCCATTTGGACACCTCCAGTGGATCCGGATGCCCTTCGGTCTGAAGAACGCGCCCCTGGTTTACCAGAGCGTGCTCAACAACTGTATCTGGGGATTTGTTGGATTGCCGCCAGAAGAGGAACTTAAGTGGAGCCTGAGGTTCTGGGGTTTCTGAATCTAGAGCGCCCGGATTCTGAACCCGCTGTACGAACAGACTCCGATGCAAACGAATCCAGACTACCTGTGTTGGCCGAACTTGTGACGGTTTTTCGACGCAGCATACCGGCTCCCATGGGCCTCGTGTTAGGACGCAGTTCTTACATCGATGATATTGCGCACGGTGCACCAACCTGGGACCAACTGTGTGAAGACTTGAACGCTTCCTGTTCAGACTCCGGTATTGGAATATTTCCGTCAGTCTACCAAAGAGTGAGTTTGGGAAACAAACGATCCCTTACCTGTCGCACGCGATCAGTGCTGATGATATCAGAGCAACTCTGAAGATTGCGAAGAGTGTTCAGGATCTACCGTTTTCGACAACGCTCAAAGTTGTGCAGTCGATCCTGGGCAGTCTGAACTATTACAACAATTTCATTGAAGACTTGCCTGTGATCGCTGCTGTGCTGTATGAGTTGGACGAGGAACGTGTGGGTTCTGGTCGTGACCTCGAGAAAGCGAAGGAAGCGTTTTAAGTTCTGAAACGGGAGATCGTCTCGACGCCTCTACTCAGACATCCTAATTGCACCAGACAGTTTGTAATTATCCCGCATGCTAATCCATGGGCAGCCCGTGCTGTGTTAGGACAAGTGTGTGACAGCATCATTCAACCGGCGCGGTTCACAGGACGGGTTCTGAACGAGTTCGAGCTCCGATACCATGTTACGGAGAAGTAAGTTCTGGCGATCCTGTGAGTTCTGGAGTTGTTCAGACCTCTACGCTTTGGAACACAGTCTCCAATCGTGATCTACACCCAATACTCGGTTCAGAAATGGCATCTGAAGTCGAACTCTGTGGATGTCCGTCATTTAAGGTGGGGGTTAGAAATATCGAAGTGGGCTATTGACGTACGGCGAGTGTAACGCGACGAGGATGGCTTGGCTGCCGTTTAGGGTGCGGGTGTCACTCCGAGGGGGGACTTGTATCAAGTCGGTGAATCTCGGATCCTGGCCAAGGAGCGAGTTAAGCCTCCGCCTCCGATCAGTGCGGAGATGTTACATGCTGATTACGAGGGTGTTGTTCAGAGTTTTGGCGGCACGGCCAAGATTTCGATGCGTCCTGTGGCAACTTCCAGGTTGGCATGTTCTGTATGCTCAAGGATTTCTCTTGGAGAATGTAACAGTGAACGATGCAGAGTACAGTATCATAGTCTGATCAACAGTGGGTGAGTCGCGTCTGAACGCGAAATCAGAGACCTGCCAGCTGTAGGTGATTCCCGGATTGTGGTCCAGCAAGCCCAAGGCCTAATTAACTGTCACCAGCCCAATTTGCAATGACACCTGGCCTAATTCGAGGCCCCTCAAGGCCAAGTTCGATTGGATTCGTCTGATTCACGAGAAACGTGAACATAATTAGGCTGCTGATCACCTGACGTCTCGGATTCTGACAGTCGGCGAGGATTGGGTGGTAGAAGATGTCGATGAGCTCGAATACTTGCGGACTGTGGCTGGGTACCTGAAAAGGTGAATAAGACTTCTGAAGCTCCGTCTGCAGGAGATGGCAGTGAAGGAACTCCGAAGACAGCCTTAGGAATGGTGTTCCAGAAACCCGTTTTGGACCCTTGCCGGGAGCGTCGCTAACTGCGATGGTTGTCATGGTTGCTAGGACCAGAGCTCAGGACCAAAGAGAAGCGGCTAACAACCCTGGCCCTTCGGATTATCAAACAGAACGGTGGAGACGCATCAAGGTACACCAGGACCAGGATCCTCACTTGTTACAACTCAAAGCTTATCTGAGGGGCGACTTGACGAGGTTCTCTCGTGTGGAGGCTAAGCGAAATGCCAGGCCGCGGATCTGTATGTTCTAGATTCTCGAGATGTCCTATATCGTCTGAGTACTCCGACTCCGGAGCGGCCACGCGATTAGCGTTCAGAGCTGAGGCTGGTCGTTCCTGAGTCTTTGCGTCCTGACATCCTACATTATGTACACGAAGATGTCCAAAGTGCATCACTCGGACGTACGAGAGATTGCGTTCAGAGTTTTTCTGTCCTGGGATGTTCGCAGAGACTGAGATTTACGTCAAGGAGTGTATGGATTGTGCTTCAGGCAAGGGGCGACCTCCAAACCCTGGTCCGTCACCTGGGAATATTGAACATAGACGACCTTTTGAGGTGGTGTCGATGGATTTTCATCACGGATCGGCCTGTGTCTGAACGTGGGAATACGTACCGGCTCCTATTCCAGGACATGTTCTCTGGATATGTGATGTGTAAGCCCATGCGTCAGACACAAGCTCAAGACATGGCAGAAGCCTATGAAGAACGTGCATTCAAAAGTTTGGAGGTAGTTCTCAGATCCAACACGATAAGGATCCACGTTTCATGGCCGAGGTGGTTAAGCGCTTCGCAGAGCTGTTTCGAAGTAAACAAATAGGTACGCCAGGGCATCGCCCTCAGGCGAATGGCCAACAAGAGCGTTCGGTTCAGACTGCCACATGCAGTATCAGAGCCTACGTAGAAGAAGCGGATCAGAGTGACTGGGCGACCATGCTGAAAGACTCGTGTTTGCTCTTAACACATCATTCAATGCGACGACGTTGGGCACCCCGTTTTATCTAGCCCACGTATAGGACCCGCAAGGGACCCTGTCGGTCGTGTTGGGTCCGAAACCGCCGACGATTCAGGAACGAACGGGGCACGAATGGCGCCGGAAGATGCAGCGGGACTACAGTTATGCTCAGGCGTGTGCTGAAGAGCTGCAGAAGAATACTGAGCACATGCGTTCTGCGGCCCAGCCTCTGAAGCAGCGCGAACTTTCAGACCGCGTTAAAGCCGGTTTCAAGGCAGATGATGATGTATGACCTTATATTCCTCGAGTGCAAACAGGACTGAGCCGGAAGCTGGCTCACATGTGGCACAGCCCGTTCCAGATTGAGGAGATTCACGATGTTTTCAGAGTGAAACTCAAGATCCCAGGCACGAGCTTCTGTGGGGGCCACTTTGATGCTGAACTCCAACCGGAGGACAGCTGGGAACCCGACGCTGAACGTGACGAGTATGAAGTCGAGAAGATTCTGGATGTGCGATGGGTGAAGCGTACTCGAATCTCCAATCTTATGAGAGAAAATCTGGTTAAGTGGAAAACTACGAAGATCCAGAGTGGTTGCCTGTAACACAGCTGGATTGTGATGCTCTCCTGTATGCGTTCAAGCAAGGATCCCGCGCCCGGGCCCGCTTTGACAGGCTGGAGATGCCCATCCCAACGTATAGCGTTCCGAAACGCATATTTCTGGAATCAGATCGACGTGTGTGAATTGGCCGTGAATTGTGGTGATTTCGTATGATAACTTGACTATGGGAAGTCAACCTCGGATGTATGGAGCCTGAGTGTGGTAAAGAAGTGTGAAGTTGGAAATTGGAGATGTGTTTGAGGTGAGAGCGACACCAGTCGGCTTCGCGCTGGCGTGGCTTCAGCTCTGAAGATGATAACGTGGGAGTTTAGCGACATGTGTGAGATAAGAATGAGAGTCTGAGACGCGAGTGGATTCCGAAGAACAACTATCTCTGGATTAATGTTTACGTTACGACATGCCAAATTGTGAAGAGCGTGCGTCCAGAGTTTGCTGAAGATGAAGTGTCAGAAGGATAACTGATCCGGAATCTGCAGATAATCCAGGTTCCTCGAAGACAGTCCGTGGAAACTCTGGAATCTTTTCTGCTTCTTTGATTAGACGAGTAACCGCGCGCAAAAGCTGGTCGTGGCGTTTGCGGCGTGCGCTGAACAAAGCCTTCGAGTCGAAATCAGATAGGTCAATCGCGGTCCAGTGAGGAGCTCCCACCAAGGTTGCCAGTGCTCACTCATACACTCCAGATATTCCTTAGTCCAAGTTCGCACTCTGGGACTCAGCTCCGACACGCGGTGGAAATAGAAGTCAGTCATGCGATCAGCAAACATCTGCTACCATGAGGTCATAATCTTCTCACATCGACTTATACTTGAACCTGACGATTGAGATGAGCAACTTGTAAGCCACCCAAGACCAACGCTTCTTCAGGAGCTTGGTCCAAAGTCAAATCGGCGAAGGCACACTGAGCCAAAATACTGCGGCAACGAGCCGTTTTAGTCTTTTTAGAAGCTCTGGAGTTCGGCTCCGACCGCCCTGGGTGCGAACACTTGTTCGAACGTGGTTAGGGGCGCTGAGAGGCAGTACCGGAACTTGAATCCATGGCCGCTTCAGACATATTGTCCTCGTAGTGGATAGCGAGAGAGCTTGATAAGCTCATTCACGAGCCGGTAGTCGATACACATTCTGATATCCACACCGTTTTTCTTCAGAATAATCACAATCGGTGAAGCCCACTCGGATTCAGAGAGTTCGATGAGACTGGTCTACAAGAGTTTCTTCAACAACTCATAGACCTTCTTCAGGAACCGGGCTGTAATCGGCCTTGATCGCTGAGCGATCGGCTTCGCATCCCCAACATCCAACTCACAGACAAGTCCGCGGTCCGGAGCTGTCGCAGCGTTGCCGCCACCTAGAAAGATCCGGCGATGGCGTTTCAGAATTCTCTTCATCTTAGTATCCATTTCTGGGGTCGAAACTCCGGGTTCTCCGACACCAGCAGCAGCAATGTCGCACTCTGGACTCAGGTCCTGAATCTCCGGCAACATGACTAACTGGTCACGCAACTGGGTCATAATCTCACTTCCTTCGCGCGTGAACATGTCTGGTTCCGTGTCTAGCGCATCATCCGCTGTGATTCGTAGAACCTGAATGAACACTCGTTCCTGCTTCTGGATCGGTGACTCAGGTGGAGCTGGAGGCGGTTCAGGAACCGAGGAGTCTGAAACTACTTCGACTTCTTCCGACGCTGAGGGGTCCGGAGGCAGGTCCGCTTCAGGGCACTCAGGCTCAGAATCGTTTGATTCCACCGCAGCCACTGTTGTCACATGCTTTTCTGCTACTGCATCAGGCTCCTGTAATGCTTCACCAGAAACACATTCGGCTCGAACATCTCCGTCTCGAACCTCCACACATTCTGTTCTTGAACAGTTCGCAGTTCTTCCAGATCCACTTGCACTCCCACACTCAGAAACCGTTCACCTTCACTCGACGTCGGGGTGGGCGGCGGTTCCGGGGGAGTCCTTCCTGACGACCTTGGTTGTTCCGGCAGGCGGGCCATCCGGACTTCAGCATGCTGAGTCGACGGTCGCAACAAGAGCTTGGCCGGTCTTTGTGTTCAGGAGTCTGAACACACGGCAGTTCCAGAGACCTCGCGAGCTGTTCAAGGTGTTGTTCTCGAAGTCTGGCTTGAGACGGTATCCTCATAGATGAGTCTCTGCCATTCCTGATACCGAGGCTTCCCATGCGTACGAACCCAGGCCACTCCGGGAAATACCCATACTCGACAACACAGGTGACCACGGTCCACATGTCAATCCAAACTCGTTTGTCCGAAACGTTCGCGATTCTGACTCCAGTCACCCAGGATCTCGCTCCATAGATCACTTCTGTCACCCAGTGGCTGCCACGTCCAGCCCACACAAGCATTTTCTGCGGGTTCAGATGTCCATACCGGACCTTGATCACCGTGGACTGACCTGGTCCCAGATACTGAGCTTCGTCAGGTGTCACCTGGAATCTCTGGCCGTGCCGGTTCCTGGAAACATCATCATACATCATGATCGCCTCTTCGTCTGGAAGCTTGACCACGCCTTCTCTGATAACAATCGTACTCCAGCTGAGTACATGAAGTTCATACCAAGCAACACATCCACACCTTCATCAATATTTCCGACCCAGAGGTTCATAACATAAACCAAATTCGATCCCAGAGTAATCTTCACTCGAGCATGGGCGGTGATGTACATCGAAACTCCTCCAAGACCAGACACCTTAATCTGGTGATGGGTCCGTAGTCTGAGTTTGAGCTTATGCACTAAGTCAAAACTCAGAATGCTCACCGAAGCACCCGTATCCAGAAGAAGTCTAGTCCGCACATCATTCACCGTGCTAAACACCGTCGCCACCTCATACATATCCTCAGATTCATGATCTTCCCACCATCCATATCTCTGAGCCGGACCCAAAGTAGTTTTCACTGGGTCTCCGGGTTCAACGGATCGTTGAAACGCAGAGTATAGCTGTTCAGGATAGACGATCTCATCTTGAACTAGGGACATGCATTTTTGGTTATCTTGGTTTTGGTTGATTCTTAGCTCTGGTCTGATATAGACTAGCACACACAATTCAGGGGATTTCTTGAGCCCGTCGCGTACTGGATCCCCATCCAGCGGGCTTAGTGGTTTAACGGTTGCATCCCTGAACCGGCATCCTTAGTCTGTAGCTGAGTCAGGACTTGGCTTGGTACTTCTTTCAGCGCCCCTTGACGCGTGAGAGACTGTACAGACTGAAACGCCTTCCATTCGGCACACGGTATTCCACGATGAAAACCTCCGCATTCAGAACATGGTTGCTTCTTGCACACTCTAGCCGGGTGTCCTCGTTCACCACACTGCTCACAAGTCAGGTCTGACCAGCAGCTTGACTCAGGATGCCCCCACCTCTTGCACTTCTCGCAGACAACATCCCCGTTGTCTGAGCGAGTCCGATTCGGATCTGCTCGTGGACTCTAAGAACGCCATCGAGAGTCTTCAACGCGATAGACTTCTCTGGTACTGTCAGCCTGTTTAAACTCAGGATACGGCTCACTTGGCGGTCCGGGCCCTGGAGGCGGAGGAGCCGTCTTGAATCCGGAGTCTACATCCACCACATTCTGGAACTTGACGCGTTTCTCTAATTCCGAGTCCGAATCCGCGTCGGCATTCTGAGCGGCATAGGCACGTCCGGTATGGCGAAGCTTGTAACGCCCCGTGTGCACGTTGTCCGCTCCGTAAATCGCGCGTCTTCGGCGGTGGGGTGTCGAAACCTTCTTCGCCCCAGACATCTTCATGCCTCTGAGGGCATGATCCAATTCAGAGATAGTTTGGAACCGCTGAGCTTCAAGCGCAGTCCTGAGCTGGTTGTCCTTGAGCTTTGATGAAACGTCAGATATGCAACTCACGTTTGTGCGAACTCGTCTGGAACTCCACTTCAGCCTTGACAGCAGCGGCATTCAGTCGATAGAAGAACTGCAATGCAGTCTCAGAGTTCTGCATCTTCATTGTGAAGTAACGCTCAGAGTAGGACCCTGGCGTGCGGCAATACAGCTTTCTGAAACGACACGACAGAAGCTTCCAGTCGTGACGAGTCGACTTGGGCAATTGCATATACCAATCTCTGATGGCCGCAGGCGGAACTGACGGATCTTCATAAAATCCGGCCACGAACCGTGAGCCGCCATGTCCATAAAGTATTCGCCAGCTGACTCGATCCTCTCTGGGCGCGTGTTCGTCGAACTTCTCAACCGCATTGTAATTAATATACGGTCGGCAGTTCCCGATCGTAGTTCCATCCTTCGTCGTGGCAGACGTCGTCATACCTAGGTCTCCACTGTCGCCGAGGTTGCTTGTCGAATCATCCAAACTGCTGTCATAGTCATCGTCATCATCGTGTGAGTCTGAATCGTCTGGGTTTGAAGGCGGCGGATCTGCACCCTTCTTGTTCTTACGATCCGAAGACTTCTTGGATCCGGAGCTATCCTCAGAGCCGTTGTCCTTAGACTCGTCGCGGCGCGGTTTGTCCTTCTTGGAATCAGACTGCCTAAACGACGTATCCTTAGATTTGGACTTTCTGGATCCGGATTCAGACTTGACAGGTTTCGTCGTCTGAAACCGTCTGGGTGACTGTCGCACTTCGTGCAGGCCCGCTGCCTTTCGCAATAGTCTCCCTTTCCACAACTGGCACTCGGGGAACCGTCGCTCTATACTGGGCGGCACCGACTTCGGTTGGGTTCTTGAAGGGTACAGAGAAAGGGCCGACCGTTGCGCCATCCGTGATTGCGATACTCGAAATTGGATTCTTGGTTGCCGACTCAGAGTGTTCCATTGTCTTCGTCTTAGACTCAGTTGCTAAATCAGGGAAGTCAACACACTCATTGCTGATTGCAAGTTCTGAATCAGCTGGGACTGGAGACGTTGCGTATCCAGAGTTCTCTGACGCTCTTCGTTGTTCTCCAGGATCTGTTGCTGGAGGGTCGCCTGCTGAGCGGCCATCGATTCTCGCTGCGCGCCCAGAGCTTTCTCCGCGTCTCCCGACCAGCGAGCGCGCTCAGCGTCAAGTTCCACCATGCGCTGTTGCCAGCGCTGGGTATACTCCGCTTGTCTGCGCTCACGTTCACGGCGTACGCTCTCCTCGACCTCGGCGCGCACACGCGCCTGGATCTCAGCGACGTTCGGGGGTTCAACCTGAATGGGGGCCTTCTTGATGTCTCGCACCGGTGGCTTGGACTCAGGAATTGGCACGGGTGCAAGGTGCTTCGCTCGCTCCATCTGCGTCAGACGCTCGGTTAGGACTCGTATCTCGTGTGCAGCGTCCTGGAGTTGACGTTGAGTCTCAAGACGCGTGTCGACTTGGGTCTGGAACTGCCTCGTGTGGAACATCTCCTGCTGGCTCTGCATCTGCGCCAAGACACCTTGTTGCTCCGCTCGCATTTGAGCGAAGTTCTCCTGTTGTTGACGCATCATGTTGAGCGCTACTTGAGCGGCTCCTGTCGAAGCAGACGACATTCCAGAGCGGCTGGAACGTTCAAACTTGCGACTACGCCCCGAGGATCGAGTGCGAGTGTCGCCCCTGGAACTGTAACGTGTACGCCTGGAACGCGCTTCAGACTCACCGAGTGGCTCGTCGCCTCCGTAGTATCTGGACTCTCGTCCGGATCTGGGTTCCGACTCCACCGCTTCAGGCTTCATCAGCTTAGGTTCTGACATGTCGATGTCGTTCTGATACACAGCTTCAGGTCGTACAGGGATAACAAATCGAGACAAATACATGTCCATGCCACCTCCAATGTTCTGAACTCCTTGTGCTTGAGCATGCATGACATGGTTGCTACCAAGATGTGGCATCGAGGCATGATCTTCAGGAATCGACATCGTTGAAGATACGCCGAACTCTCTCTGGACGCCTGCGCCCCTGACGAAGCACTGTGCAGATAATCCTCGAAAGATCAGACGGACCGACCACACTGGGAACAAAGTCAGCGATACCACTCGACTGTGAACCTTGGATCAGAAGCTGGCTAACGGCCGCGTTCAGGGTCAACGCGTCAGACAACGGTTTAGGCAGAGTGAACGATCCTGAAGACACAGTGTACACACTTCCAATCGGGAATGGTGGCACTCTCTGGATACGCTTGCCTTGTGACTCGCCAGTCGAAGATTCTCCTGATGATATCACCGACGATTCTTGGACGTTTTCCGCGGCCTTGGCAACTCCAATCTGGGACGGCGATGGTACTAGAGATTCAGTCGCATGTGGGTGCGGTTCCTAAGTTCCTTGTTCAGGAACTGGTCGTACTTCACACGCCACATTGGCCGTTAGCTTTCGCCACTCGATGAACTCCACTGTGAATAACCACTGGATCTTCTCAACAATCGAACGAACATGATCAACAGCGATCCGCGAAGTGTGAGCTCTGAACCATTCAGGAACTACGTTGTCGAACTTGAAGCCTGCCTCAAAGAGGAGACTCTGAAGCACCGCAGCACATTCTCGAGCACTGAACAAAGCCACATGAATCTGAATCGCTCCCAGATCCTGGGCACGTCCGTAACCTTGACGCTCTAGACGCAGCTCGACAATCCAAGCCGCATCCGCTTTGGTCGCAGACGCCTGACGTGAGACGAAGTCGGACACAGCTTGAGCAGCTTCCCGCCATGCAGTGAGGTCCATGGGATCCTCTGGTCAGACATAGACCACGTTCGGAGGAAGCACACACCCAGAGGACACTTGCTCCCAGCGATGAACTTGGTGCCTTCGCCAACACTTCCGTTTGGACTTGGTCTGCCGTGGCGACACTCAGCTCCAAACTCGCAGCACGTGAATCATGAGTTGCGTCCGAAGCCACAGTTCCGGACTCAGCTTGTTGTGCAGGTTCAGCAGCCAACACTTCGGAAGCAGACTACCGCTGCGTTGTCACAGTCGTATCCATCTTGGACTCAGACTCTGGAACCGATCGCTTTTCCTCGAGCGGTTCCGAAACTTGAACCGGTGTTGAAGCGTTCTTCTCTGCCGGGGGCTCAACCATATTTGCGTCTCGCACAGACGTTTGAACAGACTCATCCCGAGCCCGCTCGTCTTCGACGCGAGTCGATCCCGACTCGGAATCTGGGGTCTCCGTGCCAGCCGTCTCCGACAACGCTTGGTCGTCGTCTTCAGCCGATCCAGAAACCGAATTTTCCGGAGTCGCGGGCTCCGCCGCTTCTCGAACCGCCTTCTTCCTAGCACGAGCATTCCGGACAACTTGGTCCAGAATCTCCTGCGCGTCAAGTTGCAGCACCTTCACTCGACGCGAGCGACGCAGACCGTCTTCCTCTTGTCCACCGTCTTCACGCCCTTCTTTCTCCGTGCGCTTAGGTCCCGCCACAGCTATTCGTTAGGTTAGCTACAGCCCAATAAACTCACTTCTGGATACTACTACCGGTGCCATCTACGACACCAAATCCGGGTACGAGCACCAGTTGTGGCGAGGTCGGTAAACCTTTTTCGCCTCAAGTGTACAGCACAATGCACCCAGAAAAATAGGACTAGGTGGGTCAGAACACTGAAACGAACTTCGCTGATGAGTTGGCGTGTGGCCCTTGTGTATCCTAGTAGGCCCGTTGTTTGGTAGATAACCTGACAGGTAACCGATGTATCAGTACTTTCAGAAACTGAGTGTTAAGAGCGTGAAATTCACTTATCCGAATCAACAACTCTGAAACCAGGAACTAAGCCCCAGAACACACTCCCCTTTCTCGATAACCAATATGCAAATCAAATACAGAGAGCTTGTGTACGCACAATATACAGTCAGTCAATTAGAGGAATCGTTTCAGACACTGGTAAGTCTGGAACCACTCTATACGCGCACCACCCTCTAAAGAGGGATTCACGATCCAATTCAATTCACTTACCAACAGCAGTCTACTAATAAACTGTAAGGGGACTGCTAATAACCCTTAGAAAAGAAATGTTAACATGAAATGGGACACCACCCTTACCGTATCACTCAATGGGCCCAACTAGAATATGGAATGCCGTGACTCAACACCTCACCGGCAACTTGGCTTGAAACTTTGGTGGGAGAACTACGCTTGCCTTACTTCTTGGCCTCACGTCCCTGGTCCCGCACTTCCCGACGACTCCACTTGCGCGCTACAAGGTAAAAAGCTCTCTGATTGAATATCTTATCTCGCACTTCTTTGGCTATCTTCTCTCTTTTTTCTTCAAATCTTCTCAATGCCTTGGGTGTTATCTTATGTTCGTTATACCTTCGAGTAGTTCCTCTTGACCTCAGTATAGGCAGGTACCGTGGGTACACGGCCTGAAATCCAGTAGCACGATTGGCAATCTTCAAGCAGTCTCGTCTGCTCAGGAACTGGCTTGTAACCACTAAGTTCACACGCCTAGGGCGTGGATCCAGGGTTTTCACACCATTAACAATGAGCTAGCGAGTTGCCAGTGCCACAGCCGTTTAGACAGGTCAGGAAAACCCTGAAACCGTAGTCGGTTCAGAGTCCCAGGTCGATAATGTCAGATTCGGGATCACTCCATGTCAGGATCTTCAGTTGTCATGGTTCTTCGTGTCTTGTATCGGTTTTCCATAGTCGTAAATGTAATACCCATGGCCATAATGCGTTCTCTCAGAGTCGTAGAGTCTGGTATT
Organism: Phytophthora tubulina; assembly: GCA_014706135.1. NCBI lineage: Eukaryota > Oomycota > Peronosporomycetes > Peronosporales > Peronosporaceae > Phytophthora > Phytophthora tubulina. Next base: position 722,504 of record JACBOY010000135.1, on the reverse strand, counting down.
GGTCCTTGAACGCTTGGTTTCAGAATATATGTACTTCGTTTCAGACTAGGGTCACTCGTATCTGACATTCAGCACTTGTTTCTGAGCCCTTGGACATCCGGAGACTTGGCGCACAACAGTAGGAAATTCTTGGAATCTCCTGTGAGTCTTGTGTTCTTGTACGACGTTTGCGGCGTTAATCCTCGAGCGCTTTCTGGGTATATGGGTATATGGTGTCAATTGCGTTGTGAAGTCAAGGCGATGCGGGCTGCCGTAGGCGATACATTCACCAGGGCAGTTTCAGACTTCATTTAACAACCCGCAGTGAGGACGGGGGCGGCCTGGACTGAGATACAGGCGTATCAGGGTGTACATCCCTGAACGCAAGCTTCCAGACCTACACCCCCACTCAATTTGATGTTTCGAGCTTGGACCCGACGTTGCTACGCGCCATCAAATAGCGGAGTGTCTTCGACGACAGGACCTTGCTTAGGAAGTCCGTAAGTTGGTTCTTAGACACATCGTGGACCAATTCGACCTCGCCGCTTGTGACCTTCTCTCTGATAAAGTAGCAACGAATATCGATGTACTTGGTGTGTGCTTGGCAACCGACGTTCTTTGCTAAAGCCATCGCGCCCTGGTTATCCTCGTAAATCACCGTGGGGTCAGCTTGTTTAGCACCGATGTCCTTGAGCAGTCGACGCATCCACACCACCTCCTTGATGCACCCACTGAGATCCATGTATTCGTCCTCCGTTGAGCTCAGCGCGACCGCCTTCTGGAACGCTGAGCGTCACATCACAGGATCACCGCACATCATGATCAGCGCTCCACTCACCGAGCGTCTGTCGTCGCAGTTGCCGGCCCAGTCGGTGAACGAATACGCGGTCAGCTCCGTCCCTAGCCGTCCATCGTACGTGACGCCCACGTCCTTTGTCTTCAACAGGTAGCGCACCACCTTTATTCCAGCATTCCAGAGCACCTCACCTGGGTTCTCCAGGAAGCGACTCTACTCGGCGACAGCAACGGAGATGTTAGGTTGCTTTCCGTATGCCAGGTGCATCAGACGGTCAATGAGCATACGGTACGGCTTCGACTTCATCTTCGCCTTGATCTCGTCAGTCTGTTGCCCGTCGTCCTTGGTTAGGCGAATGCTTGGATTAGTGGGGCAGGCTCAACTTCGCGTTTTCATGGTCAAACGTCTCAATGGCCTATTCGGTGCACGCACGCTGGCCGGTGGCCAACGGCTTGCGCTCCATGTCGTAGTCGATCCCGATGCCGACAATGAATCGAGCACGTCCGAGGCCTTGATCCGGAACGTCTCCGCGATTCCAGCCTTCACCGACGTTATGATAGCCTTCTCACGCGACGCGATCAGCATGTCGTCCACGTACAGGCACACGATATACTGGACGTCCCCTTCACCTCGTGTGTAGATACAGGGATCAGTATCAGCAGCCTTGAACACCATGTTCTTGAGATGATTTTCGATGGTTCGTTCCACACCCGAGAGGCCTGCTTCAGACCGCACAGACTCTGTAGCAACAAGCACACGACGTCATCCTCGCACTCAGCCTCTGCCAAGGCAAGAATCTCGCGAAGTCCTACAGGCTATATAGGTCTTCTCTTCGAACTTGATGTACAGGAACGCGGTGTCGACGTCACACTGCTTGATCTCGAATCCTTCGGTAACATACTTGGCTAGGTTTGCACGGATCGAGTGCAGGTAAGCCACAGGCGCGTACGTCTAATCATATTCGAGACCGTGTTTCTGTGTGTACCCCTATGCGTCTGATGGTTTCTCCCTTCTCGTTGCACTTCGGCGCGAATACCCAATAGCAACCGATTGGGCGCTGGGGTGTCGGTCTCGGCACCAGCTTCCAGGTCTTGTTCGCAATCATTGACTTTAGCTCACTTGCGATAGCCTTGTTCCACTCTATACAGTCTGCGCAAGTCATCGCCTCAGTGTACGACTTGGGGACATCCTCCGCTGTAGCCATGGCATGGCCGCCTTCAATAGCGAGCTGGTCATTGTTCACCGTAGCTTTCTCTTGGATCATCTTCTGATGTTTCGTCCCAATTGCTGACGGCGCCACTACTTGCTTCTTCCTCGCACCTGCCTCTCCAGGATCTTCGGCCTCGTCAATGTGACGAGTGCGCGACCGAGTAATCATGGGATGGGTGTACTCATACGGCACGATCTAACTGTTTACGCCTATGTCACGTTGAAGTGGGATTACGTCACCACATTGCGTATCCGCCGGAACGATCTGCGTCGAGGCCGTCGATGGTAACCCACCCTGCGGAAGCTTCGTAGCCGTGGATTCGTCATCATCTGCTTTAGTACTCACCAAGTGCTCCGTGCTGGCGGTCTCCATGAACTTCACGGTGCGCACGACTTGCACCTTTCCTGTTGCCACATTGAGGACTCGGCAACCTTGTACACCCGCTTCGTACTCCAAGAAGCGGCACTTGAATGCCTTCGCGTCGAGCTTACGGCGCTTCTCATCAGGAATGTATGCGTAATCAAGTGCTCCAAAGATCTTCATGTTCTTGAGCTGCGGATCGGCCTTGTACATTATCTTTCGAAGGGGATCTTGACCGCCACTGAGTTTGTGATTCTGTTGATGATCCACGCAGCAGTGGTGACAGCTTCAGTTCATCATTTCTTCTCGATGCTCTCATAGTACAGCATGCAGCGAGCCCTCTCCACGAGGCTCCGGTTCTGCTGAGGCGTGTACGGCACCGACTTCTCGTGCTTGACTCCGCTATGACCGAGGTAGTCCTTGGGTTGTCGACCCGCGTATTCACCGCCATTATCTGAACGCAAGCGTTTGATCTCCTTGCCCGTTGTGTTTTCCATCGCTGCCTTTAAGATCTTGAAATTCGACAGCACATCTGACTTCGCCTTCATGAAGTAGACAGTAACGTGGCGTGAGTAGTCGTCGATATACGCTATCACATAGGTGCAGCCACCAAATGCCCTGGTCTGCACCAGGCACATCACGTCCGAGAGTACCAGTTCCAGAACGCCTGTATTCTTGACGAGCTTCTCCGGGTGTCGCAGAAATTCATCATATTCATCTTGCCCATGCGCACACGTGATCACCTGTGATGCCATCCGTGATACGAGGCACTCCATCTGTCATAACAAATAGCTGTTCGTAGTGCTGGAATGTGATGCGACCGAGACGAGCGTGGATAACAGCCCATGACTCCTTACGAGGCGTCGTAGCGATATGGCATACCTCGCCCATCACTGGCTTCAGCTTGTAGACGATTTCACAGCACGTGGCCTCCGTGACGGTAGCGTCACCATAGCGAAAGATACACTTGTCCTTGCTGAACTGTGCGGCGACGTCCTTCTCGACCAGCTTGGACACCGTAATGAAATTTCGTTCAACTTCAAGTATATATACAGAACATCCGACAGCGTGACAGACATCCCCGTCCATCAGCTTCATACCGACGGTGCCCATTGAAACTGCGTCGACTTTCGTGCCATCCGCAATCATGATGCGAATTGACGTCTCCAGCTCCTTCGTGGATATGTACTTGTCCGGCCGCTGGTCATGTGCGAGCTTGCACCTGAGTTGACGAGAAATTCCGACTTGCCCATCGAACTCGCAGCCGCGAACGCAACGTCTGACGCTTCTTCCTGCGCCGCCTGTCCGAGTCCCTCATCGCCCTTCTTCTTATGGCACTCGAACGCCTTGTGCCCGTCCTTCGCGCAGTAGAAACACTTGCCACTGAAGCGACTTTACCGGAGTCCTTCTTCTTCGTAGCGAACGCCTTCTCATGAGTCGATGACTGTTCATCCGAGGCTTCAACACCAGAGAGAGAGAGAGGTTAGATCGCGTAAGTGAGCGTCACACTCGGGGTGTCCTCGAGAACAGTGACGATCATCCGGTACTCGTCCGTCCGATTTCCGAGCAGCAACATGAGCTGTCGTCCAATGACTCGTCTATCGTTTCCATCTACAAGACGAGCTCCATGAACTTGTCCACGTGGACAGCGAACCGAGTGTCTGGTTCCACCTTGAAGGTGTGCAACTTCTTCGCGACGAGTGGACGGTTCTTGAGCGTGTTGCGGTTGAACTGCTCCTCGAACATGCTTCATGCACTAGCGACCGTCGTCGCTCCACGGATGTAGACTTGGTATGTGAGAGTCATGTCTCCAGCGATCACTCCAAGGGCCTTCAAATCGTCGGTTTTCGATTGTACCGTGGAGCTGTCACACAGGGGGTCGAACTCGGCCTTACGATATGAACCAGCGGTCCCGTGCGCCTGAGCTTCATCCGCAAGCTGAACTCCTAGTGCAAGTTGCTGCCTTCCACGAGCTTGATGGTATCAGCGTAGCTTGGGCTCATAACCAATTCATAACCAATTCGGAGTGTAGGTGTTGTAAACGAAGTTTGTATTTGATGTGAGTAGAAGGAAGTATACTTGAAAGTGATTGAGATTGAATGAGGCCATGTGTTTAGGTAGAGCTCTTCTCTGGTGTTCTAACCACACTCGCACAAAGTCTTAGTCTCTAACCCCTCCATGGGGACTAGGGCATGCAAAAAGTATACCAGTACAGTTGCAGATCCTCAATTTGCGTCTCTCTCAGCCAATGAGAATCGTCGAAGTTTGGAGACCAACCAATCAGTTTTCCCGCTAGGTTCGAACAACACACGCCAGCACAACCAGACTGCGACGCGTACAATCACAACAGAAGATGGAACACCAAAATAGAATTCAGTACTTTTCTATTGGATTATAGAAAATCCTCACGGTTTCCATCAGATTGGCGAGGATGATAACTGCTGAGTGTATTAAGTCATCATGGCTTAAAGAGAACGGGTTTTACTGAAGATTACGAGCCAGCATCCTAATTACAGTACTGTATGAGGACAGAAATTTAATCGATTCGCGATCAATGTTGACCTGGTCACCAACTTGAAGGAAGATAACACTTCAGATGTGTTATTACTAGTATTTCATAAACGCTTCTATCGTACACAAACATTCTTACCGTATAGCAAATGTCGTATCCAGCAGCCAAATACTAAGTACGAAATATCCTCCTTAAATATGATAGTCAAGTATGTGAGCGTATTCGACAGGATATATGCCTGAAGGTCTTGCATTATGACCCGTAGTCTAGCTTAGATGTTGCTATGCCACCGCCTCCCTTCGTATAATGCGAAAGGAACGTGTTCTAGCGTGTTAGTTGTAGTGTCTAGTGAATCTCTCCGTTTATTGTTGACCACCAGTTTGGTGTCGGATACAACAATTGAATTTGGAGAGATTACGTATAGACTAAATACTTGATTGTGATTGGGTACATTTTGCTGGATATGCATTTGCTAAACGGTACTTTAAAAAGGACAAATAAGGGTTAAAACCCGCACCGTTTGCTGTTTATGCTCTACTGATGCGTCACACAATCGACCCCTCACGTTATCGCAGCAGGATGTCTAAGCTGCGACAAAGATAGACAGCCCGTACAGAATAAGGTTTTGCCTCTGTCGAGGACCGTACTATTTAATACCCGTTCATTTCCAAATTTCCCTCGTCCAACACAACAAACCAATTCCAACCCAGTTGTTCCTATGAACACCCAGGCGTTATTCATCGTTCTTGCAGCCGTATTTGCCGCTGTCGACACAGCAATCGTCGACCACGACAAGGTGGAGCCGTTTCCCCAACCTGAACCCGTCACGATCTCTGAGAAAATTGCAGTCAAGTTCAAACCTGTGCTCCAAATTGTCGGCGGCTGTGCGGCATACCCCGCCGTAAATGCGACCGGATGTATCACAGGTGGTCTAAAAGGAACGAAAGGGACTTCAGAGTGTACGTCTCCGCCATTAGGGACGCAAGTAAATTGTCGGGCCGCGTGGCATGGCGACAAATATGTCATCATGTTTGCATGGTACTTTCCAAAGGGATTCTGGGGAGGAATGGCATCTAGGCGTCACGACTGGGCCAGTGCTGTGTTGTGGATCGACAACCCCGTGTCGGAAAACCCTTCGGTGTTGGGCATTACGGGAACGGTTGCCGACGACGAATACTCCAGTGAAGAGCCCGCCCCGAACACGTGCTTCATCGATGGCTCGAAGCCTAATCTCTATCGTTATCTGCAACCTCTAGCTGGGAGACCAGTGATTGACTGCACCACCGAGCTTCCTGTTCCTGAAACCAGTAGTGGCGACCCACAGAACCTCATTATGTGGAACCTACCCACGGAAGCAGCGCGGGAGACGTTGAGTACGGCAAGTTTCGACGTCCCTGACGTTCCGTTCAACGACGAATATTTCGTTGCCAGACTTGACAGAGCATCGCCGTTATAATATACGTGTTCGAGAACTTGCTCAGTACGAAGAAACAATTCAAGTAGGAGAGAGAGTATGAATTCGTACTACAGATTGTTTACAGTACCAGGTAATATTGTTGCCGACTTCAACGATCTTTACTCAAAATTTGAGTATTTCTTTTTAGGCACTCCATGCTTTGATCTTTCGTCTCGAGAACATGTTTATGCTAGCCCCATCATTTTCTGCCAGTATAATAAGAGAAGCATTTAATAGTATCAGATCTGATCCCGCTTGCAGCATGGATGCTACCGAGGAGCGGGTACCTGGCGTCAGGCCATTGACAACGGATACCTCATCCGTAAGAATGACTTCAAGGGTGACTTGATCGCTCGTATGACAGTGAGTCACGTGAGTGGAGATATCTACCAGGACGTCAAGGATCTCTTCGACCTCGGCATCTTCGACCACGTGCACTGGCAGCTGGACGCGCAATGGAGCACCCCCATGTACGCCGGCTACGAAGACCGCGGCGGCTTCCTCAATTGGCGAGACGAACTGTACAACCGGTCGATCACTAAGCTGGCCATGCACTTCCGTGATACATTGCTGAATGAGAAGAAGCTGTTGGGCATTGCACCGTTGCTGCACTCACTGATCACTGGTGAGAAGGTGACGTTGCGTTGTGGATCGGGCCGTGACGCGTTCAACGTGCGTACCGGTGGCGGCATCTCGGACTGTCCGATTGCTCCGGGCAGCGACCTGCAGTACGATCTGGCCCACATCAACGACGGCGACTTCACCCCCGAGAAGGTGCGTAACTCGGTCAAGATCGGTGGTCCTTGCTTGACTTGCGACGTGAAGGATATCTGCGGCGGTCGATGCCTGTACGCGCACAAGACGATGTGGTGGGGCGAAGAGGGATTCCTCGCCGTGTGCCAGACGGTGAAGCACCTTATCCAATGCATACGCGACATCCAGCCGGACGTGGAGAGCGCCGTCGCCCAGGGAATCATCGAGCTGGAGGACTTGAACTACCCGAAATACAACAACTCGGTCGAAGTCATCCCGTAGATGAACCAGCCGTAACAATGGCACCATCACTGCATAGACAAATGAAGCCCAACGTGTTTGCTTGTCACCACGTAGCTCGCAGCTTTCCATTTAAAAATATTCCATGAAGAACTGCTTCGCGAATAAATGCGTCTAATTCCATTTGAATGCACGCAGACGCGTGCCCGGTGTCCTCTACTAGCCTTAGTCGCGTGCCGCCCAGCCAACCGCACTGGAAACGATAGTCGCAGTCATGCTAGAAGCGCGCCATGCGTGAATTTTGCTTCATTATTGGTTCGTTGACAGGATGAGTGACCAGCGTCGCGAATTAATTAAGGCAGTTTTGAGGGGTAAGCAAGCGAGGTTGACGTCGCTGCGTCCTAGCAATTCTGAACGCATGCTCGCCGAGCATTGCTCGGTCAGTCCGCCCTTGCGAGTCTATTCCAAGTCAAAAAAATGTGTGGATGACTTCAACACGGAGGAGCTCAGCCACTCCTATGTTGGGCAGCCGCTAGGAAGAAGTCGTTTGCAAGCGCAGCTCTCCGTGGCCTTGAAGAGATCGATTCATCCCATTAACAAGAAAAAGCAGCAATGATTCCACATGCGGTGGCAGGAAGCAATGCATGACTCCGGCGAGCGGCGAGCTCCAGGATTCAGTTGCACCTGCAGCTGTCCGACTTGGGCCACCTGCAGTTGCACTGCAACTTGGCCCACTGGGCCGCCCAAGTCGGACGCGATCCAAAATCGCCGGCCAGGAAGCTTCGATCTTATTCCTGCGAATGCGATCCTCCAGCAAGCGTCGTCGAATGTAGCCTTCGCAGTTTTGATGGCACCGAGCTCCACCAAGCGTAACTGCGGGCATGTTGTTGCGCGTCGCAATGGACCTCCCGTTCCCTGCGGGCTCCTTCCGGCCCATTCCTATCCTATCAAGTCACCGCACAAGAATGTCTTGGCTAGCTGGCTGGTGGTGGTGGTGCAAGTATTATAATAATAATAGCGACGCCAAGCATGACCAGGCCGAGCATGTCGTCTACGGGCTCCAGCATTCAGAGGCGTCGTCACTTCTGCCGTCTCCGACGTCATCGGGTCGTAAAGTATCCTATATCATAGGCATATGTTATATAATGATCTAAAACCGGCACACAACTACAGCACCTCCTATATAGCCTTCCAGTAAATTCATTTTTCAAGTTGCATTTTGGTGCCTGCGCCTGCAACCGAAGCGGCCTCGGATGGGGTCGACGGTTTTCATGACGCCATTCCTCAACCTGCGCCACCTCCAGCATTTAGGACACCAGACCAATGAAGCGTCGTCCGCTACGCGCAGCGGGTGGCTTTGGGCTCTACGCACTTTGTATCTTCCTGTCAACAATCGCACTGCAGGCGCTGACCACGCCGTCCCCCGCGCCTTCCACCTCCTTCCTCAGCAGCTTGAACCCCGTGGACTCGTTCCTTTGGACCCGCACGTCGGAGCCGCCCGCAATCTCTGCCGTCGATCTGCGACTGCGCAACTTGTCGGTACATCGCGTGCGCTACGTGGACGAGGAGGCAGCAGAGGAAGAAGAAGGAGGTGAACAGGAACAGGTGCCAGACAATAATCCCAACACTTTGACTAGCGCAAGAAAGAAAATCACGGACTTTTTCACTGCTGCAACGACGAAAACTCGCTCAGCGGCGGTCTCCAGTGTGGTAGTCACTTGGGAAGACCATCCACTGGCTGTTCATGCTCGAGCGAAGGACGCACGCCTTGAAGAAGAGGACGAAGAGGACGGAGATTCAACAGATGCAGCGGGAGATTCGACCTCCGAGTCGTTTTCGTATGAGGTGCAGATCTGGGTTACGGGGTGGGGACTCGATGCACTCTGGAACCCTGCTAATAGACGGGTGATCACGAGGGATCCGTTCTTGGTGCTGCTGGACTTGCCGTTGGAACATGTAATGGGGTTCCGAGTCAGGATGAAGGCTAAGCAGACCAAGAGGTCGTTGCTTGGGTTCTTGTTGCCTATGGGTTTCTTCTCGACTGAGACGGACGGGTCGTGGAGCGAGGTGGCGATGTTATCTCCGACGAGGGATGATAACCTGGAGGCTATTGTGACGTCTTTGGCAGGCAATAAGCCCTTGTTGCTGCTGCTAGCTGTGTGTATTGGATCGGGTTGCCTCGTAGTGGCACAGCTGTATTTCCGACGGAGACTCGCATTAAGTCGACAGCGGAAGTTGTTGAAGATGCAATCGAGTCGTCGGTCGTCGTTAGAGAAAGATGACGCAGTTAAGGAGAATAGCGATGAAGATGCAGCTACTGACAGTAGCGAGGACAACAACAAGTCTGTGCAAGAGCTAGAGCATGAGATCCGCGACCTCCGTCAAGAGCTGGCGGACTCAGAGGACGAGGTACGACAGCTTATGTTGTTCAGTGGCTACGGCATTGAGACGCTGGCGCCGCACGAGCTGGAGCAGCTCGAGCGCGAGCTCAAGCACACGCTCAAACGCATTCACCACCTCAAGAAGCACGGGGCGACACCGGAGCAACCCGAGATGAGCACAAACGAACCTGTAGACGAGCGACGGGAGAGACGGAGCTCAAGCAGCGGGACGCCCTCCCGATGAGCCCTATTTACGAGCACCGGTCATTCTGATTGTCGATACCACCACTTTATTTATCTACACCGGTAAACCCGAGACTGCAACCAGCACATAAGGAGTGGAGTCATACAGTATGATCCCAACTTCAACGAGAGGAACTCCTGAAATACATCAACCATATTGTCATGTCATTGAGATCGTCCAGCAATCGCCAGCAGACCATGCACTACATAATGTACCAACACTTAAGTAGTATCGGTTCATCTAGCCATGTTGTTGGCGAGGCGTTGATGCCAAGAACTTCATGTTCTTTGTTGCAGGCCTTGAAATGGTGTCACCAGTTCTCGTGAGCGTAGTTCGACGTCACAATTGGTGTACACCACACATTTCATCAGTCAAACCGCCGGAACCAGACAACGGTCATCCAAGATGGCTGTGCGTGACGTCGCTCTGGGCGCGCTCTCGGGGGCGTTGCTCTCGGTGTTCGTGTCCCAAGTGGTGCTTCCTCGTGTCCGCACTCGTCAGTTGCGATCTCAAGTTTCTCATAGCACTGTGTACCTCGTGGGCGCTGGACCGGGCGATCCGGAGCTGCTCACCCTCAAAGCTCGACGACTCCTGTCCAGCGCCACAGTTGTCGTTGTGGACGACCTCGTAGGCCCTGAAGTCTACGCTTTGATCCCCAAGGACTGCGAGATCATCTACGTGGGCAAACGGGGCGGCAAGAAGGACTCGGCCAAGCAGGTGGACATCGACGCCATCCTCGTGGACAAGTGTCGCGCGGGACACATCGTTGTCCGCCTCAAAGGGGGCGACCCTATGGTCTTCGGTCGCGTGCACTCAGAGATCCGCACGCTGGTCAGAGCTCAGTGTAAATTTGAGGTGGTGCCGGGTATTTCCTCGGCGCTAGCGGTGCCTGCCACTGCCAATATTCCAGTGACGCACAAGACATTGAGCACGAACTTTGTGGTGATCTCGGGTCACAAACCGGCGGAGATGGACTTTACCACGTTGGCCAAGGTGGAAACCATTGTGTTGTTGATGGCTACGCGGACGATTGGAAGTATCTGTGAGAGTCTGGTGGAGAACGGCAAGGACAAGGAAACACCTGTAGCGTTGATTCATTCTGGCACTAACCCCGATCAAGTGTTACTGCTGGGGACGTTAGAAGACATTGCTGCCAAAACGGAAGGCAAGAAGTACTCGCCCGCGATCATTGTAATTGGACAGGTGGCTAAGTATGGCGACCTGAAGGCGTATCTGGATGAGTCGGACGATGAACCGATGAACACGGACGTTTGAGACAGAAGAAAATCATGGCGAAGTTGCTAAAGATTAACAATGTTCCAAAATGTGCCAACACCGGCACGAATCGATCTGTGCATGTTCTTGGCAGGTTGCTTAGCGACGCACGATGTCCAGCAGCTCGACGTCAAAGATCAGGTCGGCGTCAGGCGGGATGACACCGCCAGCACCGGCCTTGCCGTAGCCCTTGGCCGACGGGATGTTAAGCGTAGCCTTCGTACCCTTGCTCATACGCATAACACCCTCATCCCAGCCACGGATGACCTGGCCGACGCCGATCTGGAACTGGAACGGCTGGCCGCGATCACGCGACGAGTCGAAGACCTTGCCGTCCTTAGCCAGCTTGCCCGTGTAGTGCATAACCATCGTGTCGCCACGGTTAGGGAACGTAACATTGTCGCCCTCCTCGATCACCTCCGGCAGCACAAGACGCTCTTCCACGTGTAAATCGGCGTGCAGTTCGTGGTCCACAAGTTCCAGCGTCACCGTCAAAGACTGACCAGCGTACGGGTGCGCCAGGTCGATGTCCATGGTATCGTCCGTGAGCTTCACAATGCGAGCACGTTCACCTCCAGCGAGCTCCAGCACCTGGCCGACAGCGAGCATCTCACGCTCCTTCTCGGGCAGGTTCATCTCCTTGAGCGGCACAGTCAGGATCTGCTTGTCAGGGCCGAAAGCCTTGGCAGGCTCAATCTCCACCGTCTTGGACTCGCCCTTCTTCATGCCCTGCACAGAGTCCTCCACACCGGGGAGCACCTGGCCGCTGCCCACGATGAACTTGAGCGGGGCGCCCTCCTGCGTCGTGGGCAGCGATTCGCCACCCGACAGCTTACCATCCATGTGCAGCGACACGCGGTCGCCCACAGCCACCACGCGACCATCAGTCTGCGTACTGAAGGCAGCAGCAGCGTTGAAACGCAAGGACGGGAATGCAACACTCTGCAGACCACGAGGGGCGACAGAAGCAGCAGGTAGCGTCTGCGTCAGTGCCAACAGCGAACGGGTCTGGCGACGGGCTGCGTAGATTGACAAGGAGGCTGAGATTAGTTATGGCGAGATAGGAGGTGGATGAGAAGGGGTACGGACCGATGGGGCGTGCGTTCTGGCGGGCGGCGCGGGCCAGGAAGGTCGGGAAGCGCTTGGGCAGCATCATGGCAAGGAGTTCCGGTGTTAATGGGGAATGGGGCAACGATATTATTGCTACCGTAGGCTCTGTTTTGTGTGGCGGTTGTGTGGAAGAGCACGTGACAAAACACTGTGGTATCACTGCAACTTCAGCTTTCCGTTTTTCTCATAAGTTGTTCATTCATTGAAAATGATACTTTCGCGACGTAGCAGACCACCGAGGAGATACATGTAGGGAGGCATTACTCGTACACACCACGTGATCCTGTAGGACGAAACGAGAAGACAGCGAGGTCGCATCGCACGCACTGGTTTCTCTTCTTCTGTTCCTGCGGCCTGGCTGCATTAGTCGGCAAGTCTGGATGGAACGCTAGCTGGTAGGCGACAAGGCCGCGGTCTGCAAGTTCTTGTTCGAATAGATAGGTGCGACGAAGCGGTACAGAGCTTTCCCGCTCCCGCACGCCAAGCAAACGCTCTCGCGACTAAGCTCCTCTAGATCTCAAAGCGGTGTGCTGTCGATAGCTGGTCATGCGGAACTGCAGTGCTGTAGAAATCCTGTGCCGTCATCGTCTTTGTGTCGGTGGTCGTAGCTGTCTGGTTAGATAGACCGTGAACCGGAATCTCGTCTTCCAAAATCAACTGCTGAAACGAGTCATGTGACGCAGCAGCAGTAGCGCCTCCTGCTGGTCCTGCTGCGTTCACGGCGTCGTACGCGGCGGACGCAATGGCTACGGCACTATCTACTTTGCTTTCGTCTCCCAAGTCCAAAGGAAGGCTCATCAGAGACCCCGCGTCGTTAAGAGATGCAAGCTGCTGCTCAAATGAGTCCATGGAGCTCAGCTTCTGGTTGCCGTCAACAAGCTGTTGCTCGAAAATGCCATCTCCGTTTACGGACAAACTGCTAAGTCGTCGCGTCAAACCTCCGTTGATCCAGGAGTCGTCAGGCTCCACATCAGCCGTAATTGAACGTAGACTTGCGCTCTTCGTGTCTCCAAGACTCAGCATTTTGTTTAGCATTTTGTGAGGAGGACGTCCCAGTGGCAAAGGCTTTGCTGCCAAGCCGTCAGCAGTCAGAGAGTATGCGCCCGACTGCGACTCCATCCTCAAAATCGCAGCGTCGATGTCATCGCCGAGGTCACGCAAGCTCGTGGCAGAAAGCATGCTCTTGAAACTGCCATTTCCGAGCGAATTGTTCGAGTGTCCGCGCAAGAACTCATTCAGGATCATAACGTCCTCCTCGCTCATCCGCTCGTCCGTCTCATCTTCCAGAGGGGTCAAAATCGGTTCCAGATTCACTTGGTTCGTGGCGTTGTTGCTGACTGGGACCGGGTGGTGTGGCATGTCCATCTTCACAGGTTGCGCAGGGACAGTATACGGCATCGTCGGTCTGACTGGAGAGGTAGAAACTGGCGGGGCATCATCGGTGTTCAGAAGACGAGGACGGCCAAGCTTTGTGTATGTCTTCTGATTGGGGTTCAGCGCCTTCCATCTGAGCTTGACAGCGTCTTCTGTGCGACCCTGTAACGCCATTAATCCACCGAAATCAGTCACCAATCACCAAAAAGCACAACTTCATCTACGCACCGGCAGAAGCTCAGCGATCTGCGTCCAGCGGTTGCCATACTTCTCGTACGCCTGTTGGATCGCTTCGTCTTCTTCCTCCGTAAATGGTCTGTAAACACGTGAATAGTCATTTTAGTCGATTGTCCACCCCACAATCTCAGTCACAGACAACGCAATTCACTCACGATTTGTTAATGCTCGGGTCCAAACGGTTCCGCCAGCGCTCACGGCACTGCTTCGCCCTGCATCAACGTCAACTGTCAGTTATAACACTTCTTCTCCCCACTCCCATCTATTTGCCACGCACGTTCGTCCAGGAATACTGTTGGATACTTGACGCCAGTTGTCGTAGCCCTTGAGCATCATCTCCATCAGCAGCGCGTCCTCCTCCACTGACCATGGACCTTTCACTAGCCCCGGCTTCAACACTTTGTTCCAACGCTGCAGACACTGCGCGTTATCGCGTCCAGGCACGCGCTCGGCCACAGCCTATAGAAGTGACAATCATTCCGTCAGTGTCTACGTATCTATGTCATCTCCAGCTCCAAGCAGCAACACACCATCCAGTTGCGGTGTCCAAGCTCAGCCACAGCTTTCTTTAGAGCCTCGTCCTGCTCGGGCGTCCAGCGCTTGCTCACGACGCCGCCGCTCTTCTTCTTAGCCTCGCCTGCCTGGTTCTCGTGCGGCTCAGAGCCCACAGAGTCACGTCCGCGCTTCCTGTTCACACATAACCACTTCGATCATCACTCTTATGACCATCACTCTGTTTTCATTTTGCCAAAACAACGTACACTGCAGACTCGGCTACTATAAATACATAGAGACATTGGATAGCGTTAGTGGGTGATACGGCGCAATTGTGAGGTGGTGGGGAGGCTTACCCATGGTGCTGAAGTGTAGGTCCTGCGTCTGGCTGTGTGTCCTGTCGGTCTACGGTCGCCACTTGGCGTTCTTCTTGGCGTACAGGACCTTAAACTGTAGAGTGAGACTCGCTGGGGGCACCAATTCTGCGGAAAGACAGTGTACCCACGGCTAATTGGCTCAAAAGACACCATCTGAGTTCTCTTTCTCATTCGTCGATAATCATACAATAGGCTCGTCGATTGGCTAAAAGTCGAAATGGATACATCTTTGTGTTCCAGCTTGCATCTTTTGCCTCAGCAATGAAGAGGCCTTTGCCATGCCATCGGGCATGAGCTCTCCCACCAAAGGTTTTCGTGTTTGCATGCGGTTTTGTTTACATGTTAGTAGTGAGTTACTACTAGTGACGACTTGTAGCCGGACACTACGTAGTATTTGATCTACAACAGCTTGTGACTCAAAAATTGCTATGAAACGGGGTAAATATTAGTAGTACTTTTCATAAACTTCAGTCCGCCCCGGATTCTTTCGTGTTGCCGTTCCAATGCTCACTATAGAGCTCAGGTACGCTTCTGAACGTCCATTGATTTATTTCACGAATCTACTGTCTGTCTGCCTGCTTGTCGGCGAGCTCTTCTTCGTTCTTGCTTGTGTCTTGTGTCGTCTCCCTACCGGCTTATAAAATGAAAATAAAGACGTGTCCACGGACCCAATTCATGCGCACGAGTCACACAAGCACGCTCACCCCAGGTTACGCTTGACTCAACCCACTGGTCCGACAGTTCACCAGCGCGCCCTCTGCCCATATTAATACATCTTGCCCTTGCGAATCGGGCGCATAAGATCCGAGTCCAGCAGGTCGTCGATGTCGTTTGAGATGTTGCCGAGCTCGTACGAGATTCCGTTCGAGTTTCGTCGAGGTAGCGACCGTGCCTCCTCGAAATCCAGTGAGTGCGTCGAGAGCGTCAAATTGCGCCCGCTGCTCATCTCGAAACTGTGCTGTGAGTACGCGTTGGGCTCCACAGGTAAGTTCGCAATACGGTCGTCTTCCTGAATGACCGCATCACCTCCGGTAGGCTTTTGTGCACGCCAACTGTCAATAAGTCCCTGGAATAGATGCTTGTCTTCGTGATCCAGGTTCTGTACGGCCTTCTGCAATGACTCCGGATTCTTGAATGAACTGGTCAAACTGTCCATCATACTGCTGGTACTAGAGAGCCGACCCCTCTCGCCTCGCTCCTTGGATATTGACACCGTCGCCCGGAACATCTCGTCTAGCTCACCACTGGCTAGCAGGTCTTCTGGTGACATATCCGTAAAAGTGCTCAAACCGCGAGCGCTGCCGAAGCTCAGCAAACTGTTCGAACGGCTGCGAAGCAGCTCCTTAAGCATTGCGGCATCATTCATCTCGTTTTCGGCCTTCACTTCGTCGCTCAGCGGCTCTACAATAGGCTCGGGGTATTGGTTCGGCATTGGTACATGAGTCGTGAGCAGAGGCTCGTCCGCGTGAGGCATTATCATCTGTGGCGGGTGCAGAGGTGGCATCGGCATCGGTGTAATTGGAGCGCTATTGTCACGATAGGGCATCGGCGCAGGATATCCATTTCCGTACGTGGGCATCTCTGGCATCGTAATAGGGCCATTCATCATGGTAGCAGCGACATCATCTGGCGTCGGGGGAGCTGTAGAGCGTTGCTTGTTCACTGTCATGCCAGGCATAAGTTTAGGACGACCAGGTTTGGCTCTCACCTTCTGATTCGGGTTCAACGCCTTCCACCTCAACTTCACCGCATCTTCCGTGCGTCCTGGCAGCAACTCAGCAATCTGCGTCCATCGATTCCCCATCTTCTCAAACCCTTCCTGGATAATATTGTCTTCTTCAGGAGTAAAAGGTCTGCACCAGCAACAACACATTGTCAGCATAAATTCGCTATCACCACCACTACACTAGCAACGTACGATTTGTTGATGCTGGGATCCAAGTGGTTCCTCCAGCGCTCGCGGCACTGCTTCGCTCTAAAATGCAACAATAAAATGTCAGCATTTCCTCCATATCCGTCGTAATCTTCATCAGTCAGACGTACGTTCTTCCAGGGATGTGAGCAGCCACTTCTCCCCATGAGTGGCAGCCCTGCAGCACCATCTGCTCCAACGTGCTGTCCTCCTCGAAGGACCAGTGGCCTTTGACCAGCCCTGGCTTAAGCACCTTGTTCCAGCGCTGCAAACACTGTGCGTGGTTGCGGCCGTCCACACGGGAGGCAATGGCCTTCCAGTTGCGCTGGCCAAACTCCTCCACAGCCTTGCGTAGCGCCTCATCCTGCTCGGGCGTCCAGCGCTTGCCCTTCTCCTCTTCGGCGCGGGGCTTCTGTGCCTCGCTTGGCACTTCGTGGAACGAGCGCAGCGTGTCATCCGCCGACTCGCGTTCGCGTTTGCTGCAGCATACAAAGATCAAGTATAAAATGAACACCACGTTGCAATTTTCCAGTGCGGAATGGCAAAAAATGACCTACACTCCCGGTTCCGCTGTGGTATGCAAAACGGTAAATCACGTTAGAACTCGGTGTAGACGCAGATATGGAGGTCAGAGACGCACCCATTGTGTAGTGTGTGATCTGCTGGTTGCAATGCGCTCCCTGGATCTGCCGATAGAGCGCGAGTGACAGCAAGAGGCACGACTTCTTCGAGGTTGCTTCGACTGTGTGTAAAGCCGAAATATGGCCCCCCAGATGTCAAGAAAAACTTGGCCCAGGTTTTCGGCCAATCGGTGCGTCGTCCGATAGTCAAAGCAAGTGAAGACCAGACTCAGAGGCGATTGCTGAGCGTGCCGAACTTCAAGTTCAGCATAGAGTCTGCTGTGTGTCCACATGATGCCAGTGTTGTCGGTCGTGCATCGATATCACTTTGAGAGATGCTTGATGCAGGGCCCTGTGCAATCCAAGACGCGGGATTGAAGTTGGGTGGGCCGACCAGAACTGCGCGGCAGTCGTGGGCGCGGTGGCGCCATGGAGGCTGGCTCAACTCGAGAATGGCGAGCAGCGTCGTGGTGAGATGATGTGGAGTGGCGCATGTATGTTGGCTATGTTGTGGCAAGTGTGCTGAGGTTACCACACGCTGCGATGCTCAAAAGTTGGGGCAGGTATTTCTGGTACATGTACATGCTGTAGCCGGCAGCATCTCAGCTTGCACCTGCTGTTGGCGCAATCAGCATCGAAAGTTCAGAACAGCACCCCAAGCATCAGTGATGCAACATTGCGTACCGTGACCGGTTGCAGTTGCCTTCAACCCACGCGGCCGGATGCGTATGCGCCGCACACTGTGCGGTTGCTTCGAATACAGTGCATGTACTGTACACTGTAAGCTGTGCGTCTTCGTCTTGCGGGCGAACACATGCCTCCTCTCCGGTTAGCTGGTTGTTAACACGGGCGTCCTCGACAACGCGCTGATGACTCGAAGTAGTCTGCGCACTGCGGACACGATGCAAGCACACTGCCGCGTCTGAGCTGTCGTCAATGACGATGGAGACATCGGCTGCCTGCTACGCGGGACAAGGCAGTGTCTTGTCGGTTGACCGCTTCCTGTTCTGAAGTTTGGTAAATGTGCTTCAGAAACCTGTTCAATACGTTAAACTGTCAGTTGAATAAACTCGTCATTTGAACTAACTACTTTTAAGTAAAATACGGTATTATCTTGTACTTTACTATTCCAATTTCCTTAGAAATCCAAGTAAAGTTAGTACGTGTTATTTCGCAGCGGTGTTGCATGCATCCTTTCGTGTGCAATATCAAGGACCGTGACGTCAGAACCGCCGGTCATCAATCGCGAATAGAGCACTCCCTCCGTCAAACTGTCGAGCTCCGCAGCTGTTTCGACCCCCAGGACGCAGAAACTCCGTCCAAAAGCGTTGGAAAATCGGGTGCGTGTGACGCCCGACTACGGAAACATCGTGGACGATGAGATTTTGAGTGGGCGGTTGATGTGTGATTATTGACCTGGTTGACCGCTTTGCACGAGATCTGGCTGGAAAAAATACGCGCTGCGAATTGTATTTGTTAAAAGCTGGGTTCGGTACTGTACTGCGGACCAGGGATTTACCAAGTATTATGTAAGAATCCTACCGGAGATCAAAGATTCTGGACCAACCAAGTTCGTCGAGATGCTCAGCGCGTTTGCTACGTTCGTACTACACTGCTGTGATCTCGGTCTGGGTAGCCCAAGCTAGTGCTCCCGACTAATCCAAACCACGTGCCGAGCGAGACACGAGGCTGTCGCCAAGCAGCGCAAGGAACCTGCTGCGCGATGGCGCAAGATGCAGCCGAAAGTGGACAAACTGCGCCACATTTCGTCGAACATGATCAAGGACACTAGACACAAGTACTCGAAGCTGGTTTTTGCGAAGAACACGTTGCTTGGGGTCTAGACGACCTTCCTGCCCAAGAACTTGAATCGCAACATTTCATTCATTTTTTTTCTAGTGAGGTATATATATAATAGGGGGAGTCGAAATTGCGTTCATTTGGCCTATAAATATGAATCGCAACACCACCACATTGCTCACATTCATGGTATCATACACATCATATTATTGGACGCTGTTGGCTAGCTTGTTGTTAGTCTAACGTTTGCTTTGCGTACACCTTGCAAGATAAAGTGGTCTTGAAATGAGCCAAAGGCGTGTGTCGGTGTCGGATTTCGTTCAAGTTGCCGATCCAAACTGACGAAATTGCAACATGTTTGCTGCGTTTAGCTAGTAAAACGTACCTATCATCGGTCAAATGCTGCGGTGCAAAACAAATTGATGTCCTTGCTATTCTTTCAGTCAATGGGCGAGGTCAAAGCGTTCATCTCATAACGCACGTCGCACACCGCGTTCGTGCCAGCCCTGATGATGCGCATGCTATTAATGGAGCAAAGTTTTTTTTTTTAGGCAAAGTCTCACTTGCCATTGCTCAGGTGTGGTGGACCTCGGTCGATTACATCGCAACACGAGTATATCTAGAGGACTTCTTCTTGACGAGAAGGATCAAACTAGCAATGCGAACCATGCTAAAGGCTCAACACCGCTATGCATCTGACAAAGGGGAGCAAATATTGCTTTCATCAGCGGACCTCCCTACGAAAGCTTCACTAGCACCAACACTTCGCGGGCGGCTTTTAGAATGGCTGAAACATTCATAAAACTCTTTCTGCTGTAGAAGTGTGTGCTCCTGATACGGTGTTCGGTAATAAAATGCCGCCACTCGACCAATTGATGTCAGTTCTGTTGGTCGTGTGTTAAAAAAAAAAATGATGAACTCTCGACGGACGCTGAAATATCGGTTTAGTAGTCGTAGCAAATCCTGTTTGAGGCATTTGCTCGACTAACTTACACATCTTCGATAGATCTTCATTCCAGTTTGTAAGTACAGTATTCCCCGAGAATTGCGACCAGCTATTTACCTCGCAAAAAGAATACGAACGTGTATGTGATTTGCACGGTCAAGAGCCAGGTATCACTGCATTACGTTAGATCTTGAGGGAAAGTGTCGTCTTGCAGGAAACGTGCATGCATGCAGAGCTGCTAGTGTTGCGATTGTACACTTCGCAGTCTAGTTGTTGTGATCGTCAACGCCTGCGTGCCGCTGTGGTGTTGTTGAACCAAGCGGGAATACTGTCATTTGATTGGTTGATCCCAAAGATACGGCGATTGCGATTGGCTCAGGGAAGGTCAAGTTGAAGTTGCCTGTAGCATGGGATCTGCATCGATTTACTTTCAGTATGCGCGAGTCCCCATGAAGAAGTTAGAGGCTAAACTTCGTGAGGTTGTTATTAGGATACAGAAGAAGAGTTCTATCTTGGCAGAATTTCCCAATTCAATCGCAATCGCTTTCAAACCTACTTCCTCCTACTTACATCGACTATAAGTTTCGTTCGCCTACACTCCGAATTGGTTATGAGCCCAAGCTGCGCTGACACTGTCAAGCTCGTGGAAGATAACTACTTCCATTGGGAGTTCGACATGCGGATGAAGCTCTCTCGCAAAGGATTGCTGCCCCATCTCGTCAAGCCCGAGTACGAACAATTGAGTGATCGCTCCACGGCGGAATGGATGACCAACGATCTGAAGGCCCTTGGTGTGATCTCAGGAGACGTGAGTTTCACATACCGCGTCTCCATCAGTGGAGCGACATCGGCGGCAGATGCGTGGCGCCTGCTCGAAGAGCAGTTCAACCGCAACACGCTCAAGAATCGCCTCCTCGTCACCAAGAAGTTGCACAACTTCAAGATGGATCCCGGGACTCGGTTCGCCGTCCACGTGGACCGGTTCAAGGAACTCGTGCTGCAGTTGGAGACGATTGGTGAGGCGTTGAACGAGACCCGACAGCTCATGTTGCTGCTCGGGAGCCTGACGGACGAGTACCGTATGCTCAGTAGTGTCCTCGAGAACACGCCGAACGTGACGCTCGAGTACGCGATCCAAGCGCTGGCTGGTGTTGAGACCTCGGACGAAGTGTCGTCGGCTCAACAGAAGGCGTTCGTCTCGAAAAGAGACGACAGCAAGCGCAAGTTCAACGGCATGTGCTTCTTTTTCAAGAAGACTGGGCACAAGGAAATGAAGGAAATGGAGTGCCGCAAGAAGAAGGCCGACGAGGGACGTGGGCAAGTCGCGCAAGAACGAGCGTCGGACTTCGCGTTCACTGCAACGTGTGCGACGGCCAAATCGGAATGGCTAGTCGACTCTGGTGCAAGCTCGCACATGACCAGCGTCCGGGACAAGTTTGTGTCCATGGAGGAGCTGAAGACGCCAGTCCGCATTACGATCGCGGATGGCACGAAGATCGACGCAGTTGCAAAGGGCACCGTCGGTATGAAGCTGATGGACGGAACGTCTGTCACGCTGTCGGATGTCCTGTACATCCCTGAAGTTGAAGGAAGCCTCATCTCGGTGACGAAACTGGCCGAGAAGGACGTCGTCGCGCAGTTCAGCAAGGACAAGTGTGTCTTTCGCTATTGCGATGCTACCGTCATGGAGGCCAAGCGCGTTGGAAATGTCTACAAGCTGAAGGCAGTGGGGGACGAGGTGTGCCATGTCGCGACGACACCTCGTAAGGAGCCATGGGCCGTTATGCACGCGTGTCTCGGCCACATCCCGTTCAAGCGCTACGAACAGCTGTTGACCATGGCAAATGGGGTACCACGCACTACGGACGACGGATCGACCGACCACGTGTGCGCAGGTTGCTGCATGGGCAATATGAGAGCTGACGATTTCCGGCGACACCCGGAGAAGCTCGGCAAGAGTGCAGGTGTGCTTGACTTGGTGCACTCGGACGTTATGGGTCCGATGCAGACGAAGGCACCTGGTGGCTGCACGTACGTCGTCATATTCATCGACGATTACTCACGCCACGTGACTGTCTACTTTATGAAGGTAAAGTCGGAGGTGCTGTCGAAGTTCAAGATCTTCAAGGCCGCAATGGAGATGGAGAATGCGACGGGCAAGACGATCAAGCGCCTGCGTTCTGACAACGGCGGTGAGTACACGTGTCGACAATTCAAGGACTTCCGCAACCGCAGCGGCATCAAGCACGAGAAGACGGTGCCGTACACGCCTCAACAGAATGGTCTGGCTGAGCGGATGAACAGGAGCCTCGTCGAGATGGCTCGCTGTATGCTCTACCATGAGAGCATCGAGAAGAGATGGTGGGCTGAAGCTGTCGACCCAGCAGCGTGGATCATCAACCGGATTCCCAACTCCGTGACGATCAAGACGCCCTACGAGATTGTGCATCGGACCAAGCCGCTGCTCAAGAACATGAAGGTGTTTGGTTCACTCGGCTACGTTCACATCCCTGACGAGAAACGCCTGAAGCTCGACGCGAAGGCATTCAAGTGCCGCTTCATGGGCTACGAGAATGGCGTGAAAGGATATCGCGTCCTCGATGTGGCGACGGAGAAGGTGCAAATCGTACGCACCGTGAAGTTCATGGAGACGACTGCCCCCGAGCGCATTATGGCAAACTCCGAGGGCGGCAACGACGACGATGCTGTTTCGGAACCGCACCAAGGTGTTCGTCAAGAAGCGTAGATCGTTCCAACTGTTACCGAAGGAAGTGACTAGATCCCCCTGTGACGTGATGATGGATATGACGGCGCAATCGTTCCCCATCCGATGCTTACTCGGTCGCGTGCTCGTCACATCGGCGATACGACTGGCCCGAAGGAAGGTGGTGCAAGGAAGAAGCAAATCGTAGCGCCGTCTGCAATTGGAACCTAGCGCCAAAAGGTGAGCCAAGATCGGGTGCAGTCGACAAGTGACCAGCTCGCTATCGAAGGAGGCCAGCTAATGGCTGCAACGGAGGAGGCCCCGAGGATATACGCAGAGGCGCCTACCGGCATGGACCAAGAGAAGTGGAAGGAAGCGATCGCTTGTGAGCTCGAGTCCCTCATCGCGAACAAGACCTGGAAGCTGGTTCCGAAGCCAGCACACCAGCGTGCAATTGGTTGCCGTTGAGTATTCGCGTTGAAGCGCGATGAAAAAGGACAACTGATTCGACACAAGGCTCGACTGGAAACCAAGGGGTACTCGCAACGACATGGCATCGACTACGAAGAACGTACTCGCCGGTGGTGTACCTGAACTCGATCCGCACACACCTTGCTAAGTGCTGTGCTGAAGGGATGGAGGTTGACCAGTGCAACGTCGACACGGCATTCCTGTATGACAAGCTCGACGAAGAAATCTACATGGTGCTGCCAGAGGGTCTTCGTGAGCTGCTGGAGTTGGCCAGAACCGAAGGTGAAGATGACGTCGTCTGTCTACTACTGCAAAGTTTGTACGGCCTCAAGCAAGCGGCTCGCGTATGGAACGAGACGATCGACGCGCATCTCAAGAACACGGGGTTCAAGGCTGCTGATGCGGACCCATGTGTCTACACGAGAGGTGATGTTGATGACGAGTGTGTCGTCTGCCTCTACGTCGATGACATGCTTATTGCTTCACGTCAAAGGGCTGTCATTGAGTCAGTGAAATCTGGGATTGCGGAGACGTTTCGGATCAAGGACCTCGGACGTGCAAGATTCATTCTTGGCATCGAGATCGACTACGGCATGGAACGCAAGACGTTGGGCATCTCCCAACGGGCGTACGCTGAGTCGATTATCAAGAAGTTCGGTCAAGAAAATGCGAAGCCGAGCCTGACCCCACTTAACCCGAGTGTCCACCCCAAACCGACGAGGATAAGGTCAAGATGATGCCCAAGCCGTTTCGCTCGCTTGTGGTAAGCCTGATGTATCTGGCGTGTGGAACCAGACCCGACATCTCGGCTGCAGTAGCCAAACTGAGCTGCTTCCTGGAGAACCCTGGTGAGAAGCACTGGGATGCAGATATCCGTGTGGTAGCTGTTATTTCTTCGAGATAAGAGCTGTACCTTCGTGAGATTGTTGGTAGGACACAGGAGTATAGAAAATGACATAGCTGGAATGCCAGATCAATCTCAATCATTTTCAAATCTACTTCCTCCTCCTCACATCGACTACAAGCTTCGTTCGCCTACACTCCGAATTCACTGAAGATCGTGCGACTACAAGGAGTCGCCACCAGCCGGGTTAGTAGGATAGTGGGGATCTAGAGACTGACTCACTTTCGGATTTACCTGGGTATAGCAAGTGTCGTTGTGCGTGTGGAAGTCCAGTTCTTGCTGCTGTACAGCTGAGCGTTTTAACCAGAACAGTTCATTAAGTAACAACAATGCACCTCAACGCGAAAACAATGGAAGTTACAGCCTGAGCATAACACTCGTACGACGTTCTTGCAATTTGTCATTCACGATGCCGTCGGGTATCAGGTCTCCTTTCCTAGCCAGGGCATGATGTCCTTTACGGCCTTGAAATTGCAGAGCGAGATCCAGATACTTCCGCTGTAGTTTCTGATGCTTGCAGATTCTGCATTAAGTTCCGGCGGGAGATCAAGGCGAATTTATAAACGGAAGCGTGTTCACCACTTCAAATTCTCGTGACGTTCCGATGGATACAAGGTCATTCGAAGCGACGACGTTCTGCATGCAGCAGGAGAAATGCTCAAATGCGAAAACTGCCTTTGCAGGAGGATGGTTGCTATGATAGTTCTCAACAGTTACAGTTCTATGGGGCTCTTGCTACAGCGTTTCCGAACACGGCTGCTGTGGAGTCTGACTTCTCCATTATTGGTTGGGAGCGTAATCAGCACCGGCAAGTACTGAGTTACTTCTCACTGGAAGGCATCCTTCACGCTAAACAGCTCGATATTGTATTGACACTCGCGCAAAAACAAGAGTAGAGGTGACCGCTGTAATCATTTCAATACAGTTATACTATTTTCACTATACTGTACAGAGTCCCTCGCCTTACCTGTTTTAAGAGGGTCTGTCAACACTTGATCAGCTTAATATCAGGTTTGCACGGGATTCCCCGTGATTAAAGTGGTCTGGTGATTATTGATCCGTTCATTTCAAAAAGGCTTTCAAATCAACGAATTAAAAAACGTCTAAAAACTTTGTTTTCATGTGGTAAAACCTTTATAACGTTTAGGAACACGCTACATGCATTGACAAGGCAACATTATGCGTGCACTTCCACTACCAGAATCATCTCGAAACAGTACATGTTGCGTATCAGGGATCATGGATGCCGACTCAGAGGCTGCCAAAGCCCCACTGAGGGTCTCCTGCTCCAGAATTTCTGTTTCGAGACTCCTCAGCAAAGATTCATTATCGTCACTTGCTTCACTACCGGTGGACGGATATGGATTTGTCGTGCTTGCGAACGGATTAGAGATGCACCTGCGCCCAACGTCTTGGTGCCGAACGGGAGCAACCGTGCCGCGACTTTGAAGTTGTGGGCAACGCCTCGGACGTGGTACCAATATGTTCCAACGACTTACGGAACTCGTAAGTTGTTTTATCCCGTAAGTGCTGACAAAAAGATGTAAAAACAACGCAAAAAGATGTAGAAAATATTTTATTCATCTCCTTGTGGACATTTTTATAAAAAAATGTTTCCATACTGGTGATGGTACTGTACATTGTACCACATATATGGTACACATTACCAATGTACCACTTATTTGGTACAAACAGTAGACTAACTGCGGTTTGTCCAAAAGGTCCGACAACTATACGCCAACGGCGATGACATTGTGGTATCACATAACCAACCGAAAGTCGAATGGACGCACAACATGTAATTGGGAAGGTAAGAGTACTGGCTTGGCCCTGAAGGAGCATTTAAGTGGATCGCCATCTCTTTATTCAAGTGGATGGAACAGACCTCTCGGACAGGCCTGGGAGTAGGCCTCGAACGATGCAACGTGCGTTACGCGAGGAGTTTGGCAGGCAACAAGGACATTTGAAGCAGATGCACTTGCTCGACTACTTCGGACGTCCTGTACAGAATGGGCTTTTACCATAGTTAAGCACCCCATAATATTCATATCTCTTTTTGATTTTGTATTCCTTCTTACGATTGAGGGGTGAGAGGGAATAATTACTTGGACTTGTATGCAACAGTTCACCAAAAAGCGTCGGGAACCACTTTCATATTCCTGTTGTGCGGATATTCCATACCTAGGGGTTATTAAGGAGGGGATCATCTGTACATGAATTTCGGAGGTAGTACCTTCAAGTGGCCGTTTGTTGCCACGAACGCGTAAATCATTGCATTGTACCAGTAAGTGTTCAAACTCATCGTTGTCGAATACTACAGACAGACCTCCCATAGATGATTATCACGGGATGCAAGATTTACTTGATCACTTATCAAGTAAGGTGGGTTATCATATGATGGAGGGGTGGAACGAGTGATGGTCGCTCATCAATCCAGAATCTTGTTTTTCCTACCGCCAAATACCACAGCTATTCGACGTAGGGGTCATTCGACTTTCAACGCTAGCTATTGGCGACATCGTATTACTGTTACGATTGGCAAAGAAAATCGCAGTATCATAGTAGTGACTTACTATAATGGAAATTTTTATTTAAAAGGTTCACCAGGATACCTGGTCCAGGTACCGCAATGCTATCTATAGTGGTGAACTGTTGGGCATTGAGGGCTATCATGCGGTAATAGGCAATATCCTGGTGAGGTTCACAATTGAGGAGTGTATAGGTATGCTGTAAATTACAAAGCACTACAGTATGTTATAGAGTCCGACAGATAAAGATGATACGTACTGCGCTTACTATGATACAGTAGCACCATCTAACTTGGTAGCGGAGGATAGTTATATGGAAGATGAAGTCCAATAACAGAACAGCTCACGCAATATTCGAGAGACTGAGCTTGAGATTCCGTAGATGTTGATTGTGGACGCAGCTAGGGTGGTTCTCCGAACTTTACAGGTTGGTTTTTTGCTTATCGGCACTTCTCCATTACCTTTCTGGCCATATCCTTCGAATTAGGCGCGTGCAGCTTGCCTCAAAGAAGCAGAAGCGCTCTTTAGACCGGTATATTAGTATCACTTCTGATGAACTGCAGCAATCGATTATCAGGTCAGACAAGGTACAACTGATACTAAACTTATGGGGATTTTCTTTTGTTGGTCGACACCGATTTCTTCGATTTTTATCACATAACAGGTATTATCATTTAGTAGAGGATCGGATATGGGAGGTCTGTCAGTACCGGTAGTACGCGATTGCCCAAGTTCTGTGCGCTTATCATGTTGACGGACCTGGATTACTGTAGTGATCGCGGTTGGTGCTGGGAACCCGTTTGTGGTAAGAAGTTCTTACTAAGAACAGCCCCCCCCCCTACCGGTAGTCTGGACTCCAGGCTACAGGGTGTTTTTTTACGACTAAAAATCTAAAGCCCATGTTTTCTAGAGGAGGGGTGAAAACCCATATCTAGCTCGGCAAGTCGATGCCTGTGGTTTAAGGGGTGTGTTCGCAGCACGCAGGCTTAACCCCAGGACCAAGCATGGTCTAATAGTACTCAGCTTGGGATTCTGTCGGCGTTCTCAGGGCTTTAAGTGGTTTAGTTGGGCGATAGATTCCACGTTTCCCAGCTACGATTATTGAGAATTGCAAGCCCCCGTCCTCGAATCATACATGATTGCAAACATGTTTGCCATGCTTGCCTGATTACTTGGTTTTATTATGGTAGGTTAACCTAACCCAGATAGAAAACATGGGCTGTAGCACCCGCCTTTTTTCAATGCACGAATTGGACGTTTTGGATGCGCAGCCTGCATACTTACGGTATATATATTGTACTGTACGGTTATGATCACCAACTCCGATCACTACAGTAACCCAGGTCCGTGAACAGCACAGAACTTGGACAATCGCATGTACTAGTACTCAACAACGGATGAGTTTGAACATTTACAATGCAATGATTTACGCGTTCAAGTGAAATTCATGTACCTACTGCATGTAATTCTCACCAGATGGGCGAATCTTCCCGGCTTGTCTAGCTCTAGAGTAGAGTCTCTATTCGTATTATTGTTAATGAGTAGCACCTACGGTAGATGTCTAGAATACCGCCTCAAGAACAATAGACGAGTATAAAGTCGTGTTGAAATACTTCGTGTAGCTGATGATATGGTAACCTATAGTTCGGCCATGATGATAAAACCATAAACAACCACAATCCAAAGTAACCAAACATCCGTGCTACTTCACATTCTACGACATTGTGGCACGTGTTCTTATGGACAGATTTGGTGGTTTGCCCGATAGTTGTGGTATGCCTGAGGAACTTTGGTTCCTATAGACTGCCTGCAAGCTAAAAAAACGACGATGAAACAACAGGCAGGAACTAAATTGTATAAATGGATGGCTCAAGGTCGGCACATGACGCTCGATCGCTTTACCATAAACAATTTATGGGCCAACTAAGTCGTCATCACCAATAAATCGGGTTGTACCACACTTCGAAGCTTACCGGTGTCGTGAGATCGAGAAAAGTATACCAGCGTATTGTGGCATATCGATCCTTTTTTCTTTGATAAAACTGCATCCTCAGTGTTGATGAATCCTGTCTAATTATCCCATCTGCTCTATCAAGTGATGCATCGTATCGGAAGTTGGGTTTTCAGTCTCATTTCGAAATCTGCTCGTCATCCCTCAAGTATCCATTTGTAGCGCATACACCCATGCGTCTCTCTCACGTCTTCCTTGTTGTCGCGGCCGCCTTCCTGGCTACTAGCAACGCTCTCGTGACGACCACGGACGCGAACCAGGCCAAAGTCGCCCGAGCGAGTTCTCCAAGTGGCCCAACCCAAAGGTTTCTGAGGACGCACCGCACGGCCGTCGCCGAAGAAGACACCGAAGAGAGCCCCCCCCCCTCTCGAAAGAATTGATTCGTTGGCCAGAAAATTTGGCATTGACGCCAAGAGAGCCATGACGGACATTAAGTACTTCAATAGCCTCGATAAGACCGTGGTTCGGGATTTTCAGGAGTCATTCAACGAGATGAAGAAGGCAACCAAGAAGTTCAAGATTCCAAACTTCAAAAATGACCACTACTAAGGTGCATGCATCTGCAGCTCAATCAAACCGAGCGCTGCGAGTGTCAAGTCCAGAACAAGCAACATGTGAAAAGTGCTGATTGGAGGTAGTGCGCACTTTAGGTTTGTAGCGATAGCTCGATATCGTTAAAAGCTAATATCAAGTGCCTCTCACAACACAACTTTTGTCACCGGTGTATTACACCAAACTTTGCTGAACAAAGTAACAACAATCGAGTGTCTTGATATGAGTCAATCAATAATTTGTTTATTGCCACTTTAATTGTTTTTTTAACAGGAGTTCTCGGTAACAACCGACACAGCAAGGGGGGTGATCTCAGAACAACTAAATGCGGAACCTATCGTACGAAGCTGAAATTTCGTACACAGCTAGCTGGCAGTATAAAACTATCTTCTGCAAAGTTTGACAGCCTAACGCCTTGTTGTTCTTGCGCAACAGGAGCGCATATCGAGCGCTGTTTTCTTGCACGCCTGAAATATATATCGTCAATATCGCATTAAGGTCCAATTTTAGCTAAATTTTTGCCCTTACATCCACTAAATTAGACGTGGATTTAAGTGAAGGACCCACCTCTGGTACACTACTGGCTTCCCGTTTTTTTCATTGGTTTTGCATCATCTATACACATACGGTCTAAGAAATAAACTGCGGGTAGGGTTTATTTAGCTCGCCCAAAATGGACAGCGATGGTGCTTCTGGCAGAGGCTCGATCGCCTCCGGCGGCATGCTCTCGGCGCGATATCTGCTAAACTACTTGGTCTTAGCTTATCAAACTTTGTCAGTGTTAGTTTTATCCGATATGCTACATGTGTGCCAATTTTCAGCTTGGTAGCATAAGTTCTGCGTTTAGTTGGTCTGAGATCACCCCCCAAAAAAACCTTACTGAGTCGGTTGATACCGAGAACTTTTTTTAAGAAAAAAGGTTAAAACAAAAAATCAAGACCATCATGCCTTTAATATGAGCTTAAGCCAAGTGTGGGCAACTGAAACGAGTTGGCAACCACTAATGATGACACTTGATAGCAATAGCAGAGGTATTTGTACTAATAGAAGGGCATTTGAGAAAAAAAAAAGATCTGGTCTAGCGCCTTGAGCTTGGACTTGAATATGTGTAGACTTGATCTGTAGACTCAATCTGTGGCACGATCACGCCATTTTGCGAGAGAGGCCAACGGTGGCTGCTGCGGCTTGTATTGGGTATCCTTCAAAGGTGCTGCTCATCCATCTGTCCAATAACTTAATCGAGAGACTGTCAGTGCCTCCGGATAGCTACGCTGTGGCACCGCCAATTCGAATAGAGCAATTGGCCGTCGGTGCCCCAACACTGGTAGCCACATCCTTAAGGGCCGAAGTCAATTCGCTTGCTTCCAGGTCTACACACACGTGCAATGCATTACATCGACCGAGGTGTCGTCGTGCACGTAGTATGTGTTGTAATGCTGCCTTGGGGCAGAGTCGTGGGTCACCACTTGCATGCTTCGTCCTCTACACCCCCCAGCCGTACAGGTCGTTTTTTCGCGCCGGCGAGGCCCATCGTCACGGCGACGGCCTTATCGTACGCCACTGGAACCCCTCTGACGTCCGAGAAGAAAACGTTAGACGCCTTCAGCCAATAGTTGTGTCGCCGGGATCCGATGACTAAGTACTCAGAGCGCCGTAGGAGGAAAAAAATATGCCAACAAGACGGAACCCCATAAAAGTCTGCTGCGTGGACTCCAAAAATTCATGCGCCGATACAAAATTCTTAGGAAAGCCGTCGTGATGGGCTGTTTCTTGAGTACCGGATCTGAGACGCGCTGGATCCCCCGCATTAGAGCCCCACAATCTGGAGAACACGTGATGTCGATACCGCAATGACATCGATGGTACCAACGGATACTGGACAGCTTTAGTGTGATAGAGCTGTATTTATTGCCTTGCCACCAGGGCTCAGTTACAGTAACTAAGTTGTCTGCGACTTACGCTGGGAATACCAGCATTTTATTTAAAGGGGGCGTGGGTTAAGATCAAGATCGGGCTGGAGACTCGAATATCACCTCATTTAAACGCTTCAACATCCAAGGAGTTGCAGGACCAGGGTAAGAAGATCAATCTGTCGCTAACAGAAATGGCACAATTCTTCATGAAGATGGCCGAGGCTTGTCAAAGCAAACAAACTCAAACCGGGTATGTCTATTCCCGGCTGCAATTCATACTTCCTGTTCAAGTACCTCAAGGGCACGATGCTGCAGGCCCGAACATACTGTCAAACCTGTCCTAATTAATCTCTTGTATGCTAATATTTAATACCACATCAGATGTACACAAAGCTGTTTGACTGGTGTTTGTATTTTAATAATTAACTCAGGAGGACAGGGAATTTAATCTGTCCTCCTGAGTTAATTAATTCGAAATCGATCCACAGGAAGTATTAATTAGGACAGGGTTAGCAGTACCTGTTTTGCGCCATCCGACCGGAAGTCAAGTTCCACGGCTACATGTATACGTTTTCAACGCTGGGTTTCGCTACGAATGCTTCAGCTATCAAGCTTCAGCCGAAGAAAGCTTCGACTGCTGCGAGTCCAGCAGAGAGGAAACTAATGGCTGAATTGGAACAGATGAAGGCACTTGTGAACCAATTGAAGAGGGACAACGAGCGTATCGCGAAGATATGCAGTGCTCCTGGAGGTTCTCCAGTCAGTGCGGAAGGCGGTGAATCCGAAAATGTTGAAGCTTCTGGTGGTATCGATGGTGGTGACGCTGCCAGTGCGCAAGTTGCTCAATTGGCCGAGCTGCTTAACCAAACGCAAAATGAACTGGAGAATGTGTTGAGTGGAGGAAGCGGAGGTGCTGGTGATGGCATGAGTGTGCAAGATGAAATGATGCGGCGCCAACGCGAGGAATACGGCAAGCGTGGCATCCATCTTTACCACTTCGAGGCTGACTCCACGTCACCGTACCTTTTAACCTGGACGTCGACGCTTATCGATCGAAGCGCGTGTCTTCTCCTCCCTGCGCTGCTGACGTCGCCTGCAGAACCAGAGCCTCGCGACCTGCTGTTGCTCTTCCTGCGGCTCTCGCTTCTTCCTGGCGAACTCTTCAGATTTTGCTTTAACTGTTCACGCCATTGTTTTTTAACAGTTAAAATTATGCACTGCTCCGTGATCTTTATCCATTGTTTGTGAAATTTGTCAGATGTCTTGGCAATGCTGCAAACTGTGTGTGTGTGGGGGGGTGGGGGGGGGGGGCTCCTCAATCGGTTTTTACAAAATTTGTAAGACAAAATGCTTCTCCCCCCATTACCCTTAGACGCACTGTTATTCCCATCAGCGATGATGGTTGCTGGAGCTGCTCAGCTACTGGAGCTGTAGCTGAGCTACAGCGCTTGCAAGTTTGGCTTCGCTATAATAAGATACTTACTGCCTGAAGGCTGAGCTGCTGCAGCTACCGTATTGGAGATGTACTAGGTTCGTGTTCTGAGAGCCACCTCTTCATTAGGACATATCAGATACAGTACTGCAAGGTTCGCTGCTGCGTCATGTGGTACGAATGTTGACTGAAGTTACGAGTTGCGCAGTACCGTGGAATTAATCCGTTGAGAGCCGTCAATTCCTCATTCTGAGGTATTCCCAGTATAATAACTCCAATACATGTAACCTTTTTGGAATAACTAATTGGACATAAAAATCTAGGTACAATTGTACCCAAAAATGCGCTGTCATGAAGCAATTTGCAGCCATATCTACAGAAAAGAGCCAACCAAACTGGGTAGTACACCTTTCAACTTGCAGCATCCGTAACGCCGGCAATGTTAGAAAACATGGCACGCTGTGGCTGAGTGAATGGCTACAACCAAGATAAGGGACGAGACAGCTGAAGCAGTATAGTCAAACGGTGACGTGGATACGTAGGAAAGGGCAAGGAGAACAGTGAAGATTCATTCCCCATTAGGCTGCCCAGTAAGAAGAACAAATTGGTGTTGAGTGCGTGAAGCTTGGCGTTGCAGATTCCAACAAGCAATAGATGGCAAACAGCCCAAGCTTCGTGCCCGCATCCTTCATGTCT
This sequence comes from Phytophthora tubulina, assembly GCA_014706135.1. Classification (NCBI taxonomy): domain Eukaryota; phylum Oomycota; class Peronosporomycetes; order Peronosporales; family Peronosporaceae; genus Phytophthora; species Phytophthora tubulina. The sequence continues at coordinate 689,216 of JACBOY010000135.1, read as the reverse complement.
TCATGCAGCCAGGGAGACCACCTCATAAACTTCGAGAATCGGCGCCATTGCTCCCGGTGGGTGCGGTACGCGATGTTGGTAGTCTCTGCAATGGCATGGCCTCGGAGTAGTGTTCACATAGTAGTGAGAGATCGTCGTAAGGCGACCGGACAGGTAGCTGTTTCCGACCACGCGACAAGTTAGTCCATATCTGATAGAGCTCATGATCAGGTGTGAAGGCTCGCGAACCGGCAACCGCCATGACATTAACAGCGGTGATAGACAGCGAGTGGTTAAACTCAGTGAGAGACAGAAGACAGTCGTACAACTGGGCGAGTGGCTGCCTGTTGCGCCCACGACACCTCACTAGCGTCGTCAATCCGGAGCCTGACAGCAATCGGACGATTGTGACTTGCTTGAGTCCACGTCGACCCCCAAAGCAAGGTTGCCAGTACTCCGCTTTGTAGTTCCCTCACATTGAGGTATGTTTCAGATGCAAAGCCTGTTAGGCGGCGCGAATGAAATTGTGTTTTCCACACTGAATACTCGAGTGGATCGAGCGCCGCTCGCCACTCATCTCTCACTCGAGAATTCGACAACAAGCAGCAGCATCTCAACAAGAGGGGGTTCCTAAGCGACTACCGTGTCTGCCAACAAGGCGAGCACCGACACGACGTCGAACACCGCGCCTTCTTCCAAGGCTGGCACAGCCTCTTCGGACAGCGAAAGGATCACTCCCGACGTCGTTGACGTGACTGGCGTAGACGCGGCAGGTGGAGACGAGCCATGGGCAGCTTCGTCTGCCCGACAAACGTCGGACCCTCCTCCCATCCGTACTAGCAAGCGCGCGCCTAATAAACCATCGACTGCTGCCGACGAGGGCGTGACGTCAGCTCGCAAGGGCAAAAAGAAGCCTGTAAAGCGCGTCGCCGCTGGGACACCAGAGGTTGTTCCTCGTAGGAAGTCGGCGCGCATCTCCACTCTGCCGCCCGACGACTCCGACTTGGAAGACAAGGCGCCGATCCCACCAACAGCTCCAGCGGCCCCTCGAGCTGAGAGCAGCCGTGTTGCGGACACCAACACGGTCGCTCGTGCCCCGACGGCCAAGCCGAGACCACTGCGCGCGCGGGAGGCGGCCGAAGGGGCCACGTCGTCCGTTGTACCGCAGTTGCCCGCCGGGTGTGCAACCCCAGTAGCTTCGAGGTCAGTAGTGGCTGCGCAGCCAGTGCTGGCACAGCCTTCAGCACTGTCCGCCGAGGCACCAACGCATCGCCAAGCTTTCAACTTGGAGACCTTCCTGTCAACCTTTGACCCCGCACAGAGAGACGGTAGTGCGGGAATGACACCAGCACGCGATACCGGTAGCTCCAGCATGGCACCCGCTCGCGACTTCAGTGTCACTGCACAGGAAGACGGGTCAGCGGTGCTTGCAGCACTCAGAGAGGAAAATGCTCGACTGCGACAACTCCTACAGGCCCAGGCAGCTGGTCATAATCAGCCCACCGTAGGTATACGGGCACGGCTCCCACCACAAGGGGCGAGCTTCCGCTGCAGCCGCTGTGCTTCCTGTCTTGTGCTAGCTTCCCGGAGGGACTCAAGAAGGCGAAAGGCGAATATACTCCGCCGCAGGCTCACCTGCTGGCTGGTGGCCGGATGTTCAAGCTGTTCCTGTCGCAAGAAGGTAAGATCCTGTCTCCTATGACCTTTGTGTTGTGGATGCGTGAAGCGGAATGCATCAAGTTCGTCGTGACTCCCGCCGTACTGATGGCGCTTTTCAGCGGGCGTTTGGGTTCGCGTGGCCTGACGCTACTCCATTTCCGTGAAGTATCTGAGATGGACACTCTCGAGAGTGGTTCAAACAATTCCAACTTTGCGAGCGACTTTAGCTCATCTGCTCAGCTACCGCCGGCGTCAGCACACTGCAATTCGTACGACGACATCCTGGATGGTATCCACGGTCTCGCGGCCTTTGGTATCGAATTTTGGTTTGACCATGTTCGTAAGATCACCTCGCGCCTGCGTGCGTTCGTCGCTAAGAACAAATCGGCCGACCCGGGAAACAACCCAACGCGAGTCCGGTTGACTCTACTATACGCGAACAAGTTCTTGGGTAACGCACTGGGCCATCTGCAATCGGATAACCCGCAGTGGTGGCATGGCTATTGTGAGGCACTCCGTGCCATCGATTACCAGTCCGCTGAGTGGACCTTTGCGCTGGTTAGCGCTCTGACGACGACGGATCGAAGCAATGGAAATTGCCGCAGTGGTGCGGGGCGCTTCTCACGTCGCGATCCAAGCCGAGGGCCAGCGGTGCCAGATGACATCTGGCGTCTGTTGCCGGTAAATCGCCGGGGGCAAGAACCGTGCCTCCTCAATGTTGCCGGTCTCCCATGCTCTGGAGGAACCCGAGACCGCTGCGGCAACCGCCGTCGCGCTCACAACTGGCCTGATAGACTTCCGGCACGCCTGCAGGAGTGGGTGGACAAGACCTACGGCCGCCCTGACCACAACCATCGTTGATGGAGCCGAGAGGTTAACAGCTCGAGAACCTTTCGGAGAGACGCCCACGCTAAGCAGTCAAATACATTGTTTTCTGCTAATGATGTGGCATCGAGCGCGAGTACACAAGTACCGCTGCGGGTACCAGTTCGGCAAACAGCCTGTGCCATCATGTGCCCTAGGCAGTTACTCCTGGCCATACAGCCACATACGGCCATACAGCCACCAACGGCCATACAGCCACCTCCTTTCTCTCGGGTACCAACGGACGCACGGACAGTAGATCGATTACAGAAGTCCATGACCAGCGTGTCCACGGTGAGCCGTCAGCAACGCTTGATTGCAGAGCCCGCCAATACGTCGGCTGGTGGAGTAGCTGGTCGTCAGCTGGAGCACTCTGGGGCACCCCGCACTTCAACCGGCGGATGTACTCACTTACCACCAACCCGTACATCCGACTCTCGGCCCCAGCGCGCTGTGATAAATACCGAATGCATTCGTACGGCACGTAAGCCGCAGCGTAGCTGCCCGAAACAGCTACGACCGGTTATCTCAAGCCGTACAGCGGCTTGCATGGAGAAGAATGCTCACGACCGGAGGCATCTAATTGAAACTACGCGGAGAGCACTACTGGGGTCGGCCCTCCGACGTATCGAGCTGTCGTTGCCAAGTTCGGACTACCCCGTTTCGCGTTGCGGGCAAGATGGAAGCGAATTTTTACTCAATCGACCTTTACATTAAGTGTTATCCGAGTTCGTACGCCAAACCAAACCGTCACTCGATGTCTTCGTCGAGCCTATTCGAGGGCAAACGTCAGATGACTACCGTCCGAACAAACCGATGAGCCCCGCAGTGATTGAAACGGTGTGCGCAGGCTACCCGCAACTCGAACGTCTTAAGGAAATTGCAGCAGAAGGCGTTCGTGTTCACGTCGGCAAGCCCATCGAACGTCAAACGGTTCGGCCTGCTAACCACGGCTCTGCTCGAGAGAGGCTGAACGTGCTACGGAAAAAACATTCGCAAGGAGCAAGATGCGTGGCGTTGTTTGGTCCTGGACAAGGATCTTCTAGAACTCTGGCCTGAATTTTTTATCAGCCCGTTTGGAGTGGTTGACCAGGCTGGTGGCGACCCCATGCTGGCCGGACGAACCATCCACGACCTCTCCTACCCCGAAAACCTCTCCGTCAACGACTTTACGGATCAAGCTCCGATCCCAAGACCAGAGTACATTCACTGTGATGCCATCGCCGAGGAGATCCTCCGGGTCGCCCAAGGCTTTCCCGACGCCGATGTTGAGGTCTTGGCTGGCGACGTTGCCTCGGCCTTTCGCCATGTAAGCATTCACAGTAACAGTGTCCACTGGTTCGCTGGTCTTATCGAGGAGGAAGACGTCCTGATCATCGAACTGTGCTACCCTTTTGGCTGGACCGGGTCCCCGGGCTATTACGAAATTGTGGGTGGAGCAATCGCATACGTCCACGGTATTCACACCAATGCTGAGTATCCCAACGAGGTCTTCAACTACCACTGGGTAGATGATCATGTGAACGTCACAGCTAACGTTGGTACCAACTGCGCTGACATCGAACGGTCGCTGCGTTTTGCCATGACGGCGGTGCTGGGTGCCGGTGCCGTGAATGAAGATAAGTTTACTGATTGGGCGTCCAAACAGAAGGTTCTTGGACTAGAATTTGACTGCGCAACGAAAGGTGTCTCAATGCCAGTAGACAAGATCACGAAGGCCCGCAACATAGTATCATTAGCTTTCCACTCGGTGAATTTGTCCCGGCGATTCTACCGGTCACTTCTCGGCAGTCTCAGACATGTGGCGACGTGTATTCGTCCAGCTCGGCCCTTTTTGCAACGACTCCGCCATCGCGAGTACCAACCGCAGTGCTACCAATCGGTGACGGACACGCCGGCTATGAAGGCTGACCTAAGGTGGTGGTGACTTATCCTGTTCTCCCCGCATATGAACGGCGTGGCATTGGAGTATTTCAATGGTCTGCCACCTCTTGATGTTATTGTCGAAATGGATGCTTCTGACTACGGCCTGTGTGCATCGGACGTCACCTCTAAATGTGCACTAACGTACCAGTTTACCCCCGAGGAGCTGGGGTTAGTGGTGGAGTTCAAGTCAACAGGCAAGAACGGCTTCGACATCAACTATCGTGAACTACTCTCGTGCGCGTTTGCCGTCCAAGCATGGGGACCACGGTGGTCTTCTCAAGGGCCGCCAGCGTCCCGCCCACTCCACATCCACTTCTGCATCGACAATTCGTCGGCTGTGGCCTGGCAAAACAAACTTGCTTCTCGCAATCCACGTGCCCAGGTTATCATCAGATTACTCAGCTGGTGGGAAACGACGTTTAGCCTTCGCTTTTCCGCTTCTCACATTCCTGGAGTCGACAATAGCCGCGCGGACACGGGTTCTCGGCTCGGTTCTCACGTCTCGTTCGCTAACAAGTTTGCTTCGTTTACTGCTGGTTGGTCTCAAGTTTCCCCGGGCCTGGATATCGACGACCTGACAACGCTCTGCAGACGTATCTTCGAGCTCACTCCGTTGCCGACTCCACGTTTACCAAATACGCCAGTGCCTTGAAGAGGTGGCACGCTTGTACATCTCGCCGCGGGATTTCGCTGTGGCTATCGGGCCTCCGACTCGACGACCGTGTTCACCACATATCAAACTTCATTACGGACGGTTTCCAGCACGGTTTCGGCTCCGGCAAACCGGTCCAAGGCTCCTCGATACTCGCTACGCTCCATGGTATAAAGCATTTCTTCGCTGCTTGCGGAATTATCTTCCCCATCGACCACCCGCACATCGGCATGCTACTAAAATGCATTCGGCGTCTCGATCCACCGCGCCGCCGCAAAGCCCCCGTCTCCATTCGGCTCCTGGAAACGTGCTTTCACTCCCTGAACCTCGCGGACCCGGCAGCGCAAGCACTCTGGGGGGTTCTGTGCTTGGCGTTCCTCTTCCTCCTGAGACGATCGGATATCGTGGCCATCACGAAAACATCTTTCACGTGGTTCTCACTCCGCGCTCAAGATATTTCCGAAATCGATGAACGTGGTGGATGCACTCATAACCCAAGGCTCGCGCATGCTGTGTGGATTAAGCTACGTGGTTCCAAAACAAACCAGAACGGCCCGGCTACGGTGAGGATGCTACGGCGTTCCGGTCACGGGTTTGTCTGCCCTGTCCTCGGAGCTCTGCTTCTGCTTCAAGCGAGGCGAAATCTACCCCAAGACATTCCGGCAGCAGTCTACGTGTCCAAGTTCGGAAGGCCCTCCTGTGTATCGACAAATGAAGTCGCAAGTGCTATCAAGAAGGCAGCGACAAGGATGGGCGAAGATGCCAGCACGTTCAGCTCCAACTCGCTACGGGCAGGAGGCGCAACGCACATGTACCGTGCAGGAACCGACGCCATGACGATCCAGTTCCATGGACGATGGGTCTCTGAGGCGTTCAAAAGCTACACTCTACTGTGCAGCGAGTCGGTCTCCAATCTGTCAAGCAACATGCTCCAAGGTTCAAAGGGTGACTGAACACTGCATTAGTGGACGCAAATGCATGACCATCAAATAGAGGGGCATAGCTCTCCTCGTCCCCCTGTTCTAATCGAGCTGATGGTCATAGCAATTTTAAGCGCCCATTAATGTAGATTGAAGTTGCCCCATTGAAGTGGAAATAGATTTTTCCGTTTTTAATAAGAACTGTTCTTTCATGGTGTCCGTGAATTGAATGCGCAGATATTGACGCAGCACAGGATCGAGAGCGCACAGTCCTTCGTTTGACGCGTCCATGTGCACGTGCACTGTTGGATACGCCACTTGAACAACCTGAGTCACCGGGACTACGTTGAAGCGTTCATGTTGCTGTAATATGACCCGGAACAATTTCCAGCCATCCAGCCCCTGATGTCCGAGCCTGTGTTTTCCGCCGAAGCCGTGTCTTGTACTCGTTGGTATAATGCCCTGGCCGGAGGACAACACGTCACGACGCGACGCAGACACCCTAGCAGACTGAGAAGCTCTGTCTTCGTAGCGACACCAGAAGCGAGTGCGTTGCTCACCCGTGCTGCGCTTTCGTGATTTTCTCAATAGGAATAGTGACGGTCCCGCGACGCGTATCCCAAATGAGACCCCACGACCCTGTTCACTCCACTCCGAAACGTTTCGCTCGTTAATTGCACTCGGCCCGAGGACCGTAGTCATGGCTCGACGAAAGGCTAAGTTGGCCAAGAAGCATCGATCTCCCTCGTCCAATTCCACACATGTGTGATCGTCACACCAGAATAAACCCGTGTTTGCTACCGTCTTACCGCGCACCAGACGCCTAGGTCTTCAATTCGAGAACTTTTTCAATTTCCATGGGCATGGTGCCCTCGATTTGAAAGTATGGTCAAATAGAACGAACTCCTAACAGTTGCTGAACTCGACACGCTTTCACCAACCATGCTAGTTCAGCACGCCTTCACCAACCATTCACAGCAGCTTCCCGTCCGCTTGACTTGCCACCCTCCTAACGAGCCTGCTCCCGGTTCACCTCCGTGGGCATTCTGCAAAACACCTTCTCCAGCATGTCTGGCGAGAAAAAAGCGAGCCAGCTACAGTCTTCAGTTCAAGCTGTACGTCGCCAGAGAGTATAAGCCCAATGCCAACGGGTTCGACTGGCTGTAGCAGTCAACCGGAGCTTTCAATCTTACTACACTGACAAGTTCGATGACTACATTGACCGAGCACTTGACGACAAAAGCCTTCAAACGAAGGCAGGAAACCCCAAAGTGCCGCGCTACTCTGTCGTGGTACAATGGGTGTTGGATTGGATAGATACCATGGAACCAGATGAAATTAAGAAGGCTTTTCGAGTATGCGGACTTGTGGCAAGCTCTGTGTTCGACAAGTCCGAGCTGCACCCTCCGCTGCGGGAGCTTCTCCCCTCGAGTGTCGACATGGATGAGTGGCGTCTTCGGTATCAGCACTTGGTATACGACGAAGACGACGACAGAGAAGAGATATGCCTCCATCCACCTGCTTGGTACTTGCCGGAAGACATTAAGTCAAGTCTATTCTGCTGTCTGAGGCACTCTCTCGCGAGTACTGTAGCGGACTACGTTGATGTCCTGACGAGCTATATGCAAGAGCTGGATGACCTGAACGGCTTGTTCGATGACGACTACATAATCTCGATTCGGAACGGAAAACAAGAAGGTAGTGATCTCAAACTTTATGCTGCATCTCGGCTGCACTGTTGCAACATTCAAGTCAAAACACTCAACGATGAATGCAGTGTCATATCGACGTACACGAACGCTTCTAAATCGGTATGTATTGCTCGCATTGACCCCTACTATGCCTTGCAGGTAGATAGTATACATATCTAACAGATGACGGTCATCCTGCTGCAGCTTGCTTCTGGTTTTGATGTCCATGCTACAATAGACCGCCTAGGCGTTATACAGGAATACAACGCCCACTAGGCTGTGTATTATATTAGAACGCCTAGGCGTCTGGTGCGCGGTAAGACGGTAGTCGCGGCACTGCCGCAACTCCCATCTCGTATAGCCCATTAATGAGAGCTCCAGGTATAAAATACCAGGAAGGGGATCCGCACCACCCGAAGCCACATGGCACGTCGAGTGAAGTCTCCAATTTTGAACGCGAACATATTCACGTGAATCGCGTTGATCGGCACGTGACGGAAGACACCCGATACATGGCCGAGCAGGAAATGGGTCCGGTCGTTCGGATATCGTCGTCGCAAATCGGAAATTCGTCCAGCGATATCTACAGGAGGGTTTTACGTAATACCAGGGAAACTAGCTCGGTCAGAGTAGCCATTGACAGACCCACCTTCTGGATAGGAATAGTCGTTAATGAGACGGATGTCGGGGCCGTCCGCTCCTTCCTTCGCAACCACTCCCAAGTACTGTTGGTTTGATGCGTTGCATCTTAGTCGCCGCCGAATAAGATGCATGCATGTTTTTATAGGATGCGTGCATCGTATTCATCAAGGAGTTAATGTACTACCCAAACATTGGAGAAATTGCGCTTCAAACTCAAAATATAAAATTAAGTTACGCTTAAGCCAAACCTTTCATTCACTAGCAAGACGAGAGGAATCCAGTCACCGAGATATGCGAGAAGCACTGCATCCCTCTCAGTAAATCCAGGGAGCTCCGCTACTCTAAATGCCACAGCCGCCGTATTGAAAAACATGGCAATAGCCATTTGGCATCGAAACTTTCTGGAAGTGGTAGCGTCGGATGGTTCAAATGATGTAGTATCCTCCAGCACGGGTTCAACATCGCTCGTTTCAGCTGCAAAACGGAGGGACTGCTTCTTCTTCTCTTCAACGCGATTACCTTGTAGTGATAGCGAAGGAAAGATGACATATCTCGGCAGCAAATTGCATGGTTTAACATTTCACGCGAAGGTTTCACTTGGTACAAGGTATCAAGGCAGTGATTGCAGGTCACATCCTTGTCTCCTTGTTTCTTCCCTGAAATCACCGTCGTGTTCAACCCTTGTCGATCCGTCCGTACAGTGCCAATCTTGTAGAAACCCGCCGTCACAATCTGCATGGATAAAGGCACTGAAGAGTAGAACCTATCAGTGACGACGTGCCGCGTGTCGCCATTTGGTGGAGCTGTAGGACCGAAGACGTGCTGCAGATTGCGAACCACTGCTGCGGGGCCGGACTTGGGGTCTGTGGAGCTTGAGCTGCCCGCTTCTTTTTTCCCGCAATAAACCTCAAACCTGTATCATAGAAGATAAATAAATGATGGTTTGAACCATACACGATAACAGAACTTAGACGGAAAAAAGCGGGTGTATCAAAGACACACCCGCTACTCACCGTATGCAGTACGCTGTTGATGAGCAGCACAGCATGAACAGCTTGGTTCCCATTTATGGGGCTTGTCCTTGATATACACGCGCATTCTATTGAACGTGGATCTTGAAGGAAGCATTGCCCCGTCAAAGGCCATGATGGACGGGGCCGTGTGGCCGGCAGCAAACCGATGCTGGAAAGCGTCTATAATAGGGCGCAGCTTCCATGCCCGATCCGTCGCGGCTCGTAGGTCGGTGTTCGAGCCAAAAATGTAGATTTCTAAACACGTGCATGAAACGGTCGCGCGTCATGAACCGTCCGAAACAGCCACGATGTATGGCGCCTATATCCGTCGTTCGCCAATGATTAGCCAGCGTTTCCTTGTTCGGAACGATCGCCCGTGCCAGGAACAGACCTATGTACACACACAGCTCTCTCGCTGTAATGACTGGCGTTTCGCGGCTGCTCTCTCGCGACTTGTCCCTGAACTAGGCTCAGGCTGCATGAAATAAAAGAATGCTCCGGATTGGGTGGTCGCCGCCGCAAGAGCCCTGACGGTTGGCCCAGACTCATTACTGTAGACATTCGGATAATCGTCACGCATAGAATTAGGCGAACGGGGCTCGTAAGGCTCCATTAGGTAGTCGTACGGTGTGTGCGTCGCCAAATCGGACCAGCCGTTTGCGCCCATGTCCTTCAAGAAGGCGTCAGGCACGACGCCCGAAGCAATGTTCTCCATCCCACCGATTGTCGATATCAACCGGTCATCAAATCGCATTTCTGGTGGAACAGGTGGTTGGACATCAGTAGCGTCGAAGGTGTCAACCGACGAATCGTCATCATCCCCATCGCCATTCTCGGCGTCAGGTTCAAAGCTAGCAAACTTAGTCGAGTCATCACTATCAACAACTTGATTGACATAGTCTGCAATAGTTCCAACAAAAGATACACGTCAGAGACAGGCGTTTAACGTGTACATACATGATAGGCCAACCAGCAGCAGAATTCTCCCTGTTACTTGTGTCTCCTACCACCGAGCAATTCTCATCACCCTCGTAGTCATGGTCGGCATCTGAGTCGACAGAAGCGTCGCTACTTTCGATTGCATCTTCGAAGTCAAGATCGAGGTTACGTCGACTGAGAGGCGAGCCTAATACACGATAAACACGAAATATGCATGATTAGATTGAGTAGATAACTTGGACCATACACGATAATATCTTGTGTTCTTCCTTTCGGTTCGCTCGCGTCACGCCGTGCTGAAAACGTCGTACCATGAGGGGAACACCTAGCATAGCAGTCGAGCTATTCGTAGCGCTTGGACTTGATGTTTGGTCGTGTTGCGACGACGTGGTGGGGGCCGATAGCTGGGCTTGGTCGGACGGTGGTTGAATAGTACAGGCTAACAAACAATGTACATGATTAACACAAAGTAACGTGTAGCATACACCTTAGAGCGCACTTACGGTCTCTTGCGGCGGGGTTGCTGGCCTCCAAATATGTAGGTTGGGTCCATTGCTGAGCCTGGCCGGGTGCGCATTCGTCGGGCGGTTGAACAGTACAGGCTAACAACAATGTACACGATTAGCACGAAGCAAACGTGTGCATACACCTCAGAGCGCACTTACGTTCTCTCGCGGTGGGGTTGCTGGCTTCAGCAGTTTTTTCAGCGTTTGCTGATCCGTCTCGCCTCGCTTTCTTCTTTGCTCGAAGCCGTCGCTGCGCAAATTACATTATCAGACTAGATTACCGGACATTCCAATACATCAACATATTTTACCGAGGTCGACCTTGTCCAGATACCGCATCAGTTCTTCCTTACCGACAAAATAGTCTTCTTCTTAGACACCGTTCTTCGTTTTTCCGGGACGTAGGTACGTAAAGTCGTCCGAGAGACCGGTCGGTCTCTTGGAGTTCCAGCCGGCCTTCTTTAGCTCGCGCCAACGAGCTTGAAATGCCTTATTGCGAGGCAGGGTACAGTTCTACGGTCCAGCGGGAGAATCTGAAAGCGAGACGGCTTTGTGTGACGTCAGCTGACCTCCCGCCAAACTTCATATGCAATATGCCGGTTTGATCTGTAGCCTGTTCTTGCGGATATTTTCAAGATGCAACAAGATGCAACGCATCAAACGCACAGTACTCCCAAGGGTGATATAAACACTTATGGCCAGTATTTCTTCATAGATGACCGCACGATGCGATAGCGGCCCTCCGCTGACCATTGCGAATATGTCGCCACACTTGAGGGAGGTGATATGTGAGTGAACCATGATTGGGCGGGTGAGCCGATAACGATGTGGCCTCTCTGGTAACCTTTCTGGAGAGACACTGTACCGCACCACTTCATTCCATCGCAACCGCGATTCGTGTAATGCAGTACACGATGGCTGCGGTAGCTCGTATTGATCTTTGTTTGGTCGAGGGTCGTCGAGTCTGTCCGCGCACTAGTTTCTCAAAGTCAGGTAGAGATAAGCAAGACTTGATCGCCAGTCGTGACAGGAAATCCACCGTCTCTACGGCTATACTATTGTCGTCCATTTTCAGGTTTGGATGAGGCTGTAACGATGCGGGGGTCGTGACGTCATGCACCGATGCCGTTTTCACGAGATGTTGCCTGATCCGAGCTTGACAATGAGCACTTAATTTCTTCAAACTTGTCGTGTATTTGGTATATTCAGCAGAAACTTGCTGTGGCGTGGAGCTCAGCGCGGCCTGAGGCTCAGCCGGAGGACTAACGTAACTGTCGTGACCACATGGCATGTTATGAAGAGCTGGTGCAATTGAAGCCGAGGTCACTGGTTGCCATAGAGTCTCGTATTCAAGCGCGAGACCACCAAAGTGAGTCGTAATATACTCCTTAACGTCTGCAGGTAGTTGTATGGGGCTGAAATGGGCCCGCTGGGATGAAAAACACTTGCCTGGTACACCGTCGCCCGAGCACCCCACCTTGGAAAGGTGCTTCACACAAAGTTCGAGCAGACCCTGTTTGGGTAATTTGCGAGAAATGGACTTGGGAACTCCTCCTTTCTTAAACGGTATCGGTTGTCGCTCTTGGTTGAGTTACCTGATGTGTTCACTTTTGGTTTTGACATGACCTGGGCTCTCAGGGTCTCCATGCTGGCTTTCTGCTGGTCGTACAAGAGCTCTGCTAGCACGGGATATGTATGGGAGTTCTTGTCCTTCACTTTAGCTGCCCTTGACAAGCCATTGGAGATCACAACCCCCCGAAACTTGCAGAACTTCATGTCAACGCATAATGCCAGCAGCTGAGTCGTTTCGGAGTCTGGGTCACCTCCGTCGCCGAAACTGTCAATGAATCGGACTGCAGTGTCAACCACCGACCCGATGGCTTCGCCCAAAGTGGCGAAGGTTGCCAAGCGCATCCACAAGTCCTGTATACGAGATGGCTTCACGTACTGGTTGAAGGCCAATTTTGCGTGAAAATCGGTCATGTTGACGACTGCTCCTGTGTCTTCAGGCTCCGTAATTCGCTTGACCCTGCTAAAATGCTTGGAAGAGAGTCCTCGGACATGGAAGCCGAAGTCGAAGGCACCTCGCAGCGCCGGGGGGAGTACCGCGGAACCGATTTGCAATAGTCTGCTGCATACATTCAAGGAGACATCGAGGGTCCTTACCTTCATGGTCTGGGCGAGTGATGGCGTTGTTAACCTGCCTCTCCAGCGAGGTAGGGCGGAATGTTGTGGCTGCTCGCCCGCGTAAATCTTTTCCCCCGACAATAAAGGTTGCGTGTTGGTTACGCAAGCTTGTCGCAGAGTCGATGAGCTGTCCATTCTGATGTTGCACTGCCCGCACGTCGTCTTCGGCGTTACCCGCTTGTCGCAAAAGAGGAATGGGCTCCTCGTCCTCAGATTCGTCACTAAAGTGGACATCGCGCGTTTTACGTCTTGTAGAGGGACGGTCTGACACCAGGTCACTACCATTGCGCTTGGTGGCTTGTGGAAGCGGCGCAATCGGGAACGTGTTGACGCAGCACCGATACGACAGCTAGTGCATCGGGCCTACTGACTGGTACCAGCGCTGCTAGATCGAACGGAACAGACAAAGCCTTCGTAACCTTACTTGGTAGAGGTGACCGACTCTTGGGATACAGCCCGCAGGCTGTATCCATCTTTTCCAGAAGCTCGAAAGCGTTGAGCGCTGCTGCGTTTGTCCCCGCCCCGGTCTGGAACGCGTAGGTGACCCAATCCACCTTCACCACGTTTATCGGTTGGGTCAGCGTTACCTTGGACGAACCTCCCTCGTAGCGTACATGAAGACAGGGCTGTTCGCCCGTCATCCTGTAGCCAGTAACCACTCCGAATGCCCACTGGTCCATCGAGGGCCCGTCCGGCAAGGTGAAGGCGATGGGTCGCCCCACATATAGGCCTAACCAGAACGTACTCTCTTTGTCGCCTACCCGTCGTCGCCTTAACCCTTTCGTGCGAAAATGGCGCTCACTGTGCTCCTTAAGGCCTGTTTCAAAACACGGTGGAAAAAACGGCTCTAAAAGGGCGCAGTGAGCTCCCTTTTGCACGAAGTTCAACCTACACTTCACCGTCTTTTGTGACATATCAAAAAAGGTGCGTGGCGTAATCATCAAGTAATTACCACACTATACAAAATCAAAGTAATATGCCGACTTTCTAATGCACCGAGCAAATCCTACAAATCACCTCAGATGACATGTCTCATGAGACATGAAAAGCAAGTACCGTGAATATCTAAAAGGGCGCTCACAGCGCCCTTTTACAAGCAAATCACTTGAATTTGTATGGTATAGTTTAGGTAAGTGGCGCACGAAAGGGTTAACACTTGGATTTCGATGTCGTCAGAGAAATCCTCCTGAGTAAACAGCAATCCTACAAATATTCAACGTATCGACTTATCTAATCATGCAAGCTATGTGAGATCATGTACTACCGGCACGGTGGACATTTCCTCGGCATTGCCGTGGTACTTGGAAGACGGGACCAAACGCATCAACGAGTCAATATAGAGCTATCTATGTATTTATCAACGTGTCAACGGATCAGAAGCGCTGTGGTTGCCACTTACCCTCTATATATTGAGGAGGGTTATCGCATCAGAGACCTTGACGTCGGCCGACCACTCCATTACCAAGCATCAAGGGGTCCCTGACAACTCCCAAGATTAAATCGCTCTCGCTGCACAAGGGGTATACCCGTGAATGATATTTCGATACGGGTGCTGCTATTGCAGGTCATAGCCTCTGTCAAGTTCGACATGACTTCACTGGCAATTTGAGGATGCAAATCTAACACGCTGATGTTAGATCTTACCGAGGACACTACAGGTCTCGCTCTACTGGAACGTAATGCCATCCACGTAGTAATATACTATATTAATGTATGCGGCGCAGACTCATTATTATGCGCAGCGTAGCGTAGGGTATTCAAGTGCAAGCTATCGGTTTACTGCATGCATGCCTGGTAGTATCAAATTCGCATCATGCTCAATTTAATGTATTGGGAGTTCTACTCCAAATTCCAATGGGCGACTCTTCGAATCAATCGCCCAAGTTGGGCCAAGCGTATAGCGTTTTGTATACTTGAGGTATTAAGCACGATTTTAGCCTTGACATCTGTCCAAAACAGCTGGTTTACGGGTGATAATCACTTTGGTCGATTCACTAATGACTTGATTTTGTATGGGAGCGACTTTAAGCGACTTCACCGAGCGCCCCGATTCGGCAATTTCGGTCGGAATTCACAATAACCGATCAAAATTGTAACCGCAGTTAGCGTAAGATACCAGTTAGACCTCTCTCCTGCTCAAGTTTATAATAAAAACTGTGTAATTTATTATTATTTAGTAGTTTATGCGAAATGATAATTTATAGGGGCCTTCACTTAAAATTTGTATCGATTCAGTACCTATGATTGGAGTGGGCCACATCATGATGGCCTCGAATTAATCCTTATTGGGATGTCCGTACTACGCGACCGTAGCACTACCAGGATAAAGTCGCTCCGGAGAAGCAAATCCAGCCCATATCGCTAAAGGCGAAACTAATCGCAAAGACACCAGAATGGCGGGTGGCTACCCGCCAATCCAAGCTCTAGCAAGATAGCTCGCGGCTTACCATGTACCCAATAATAGTCTTTGTATTTTACAAAGTATGTATTATACAATCTATACAAATTGTATAGATTCAGCAATTAGATTGGTTGAAACTCCGAGTACATGCATGGTCGCTTACCAACTGGCACAACAACTTCCAGAACTTCTCGCACCTTCGGGTAAGTCGACGCGGCGGCGCGTGCAGGCATATCCGGAGATACCCAATCGTCTCAGCAGCGCTCCACTCGAGGGCCGGCAATCCAGATATCGGGTGAGGGGCGAGGTGGTACAGTGGCATTTCTATTGTTATTATGTAGCTCGAAGTATTTTTTCTAACCCAATCATTGTTTTGTTGTTCTACTTCTTACTTTTACTGTGTGAAGCTAACACAGTGGCTGAGAGCTGGTGAGTGTGCCTGTATTTATATCAATCAACAACTTATCGACCGGCGAACTCGTCGCTGCGGCAACCCCCTGCGGGCCCTATACTCGCTGTCGTGGTGGCGAGCGAGCCTGTGTACACCCTACTCATCATCAACGAATCTATCATCAATCATCAACTTATTATTATCATCAATCATCAATTTATTAACCAGCAAAATTGTCGCCGCGGCAGCCGCGCACACCCGGTCCTGCTCACCCAGTCACCTGTCGTTAAACATGTTGCTCTCGTTACGCGCTTGGGGCTCGGCTTGCGGTTTCGGCGCGTATGACAGCTTCGTTGCGATTACCAGTATATTTCTATTGCGACGCTGTCAGGATGTCCGACTCACTCAAACATACTGCTGCGAAGGTAGTGGCCATGTTAGAGTGGATGTAGCAGCAGATCGGGACCTGAGTCTGCGAAATGTCACCCAGGAGGGCGATATTGTTGACCTGGTGCACACGACTTGGGCTGTGCGGACGTCGCGGGTTGTGCGGATATCACGGACGACGCGACGTGCGCAACGGGCGCGACATGTGCAACATGCGTGATTAGACGACCCATCAGGTGCATGAAGCGGATTGGTGGAAAAGGATGAACCAAGTGATCGGATTGGCTGAGAAGTCAACATCGAGTCGATGTCGAGTCACGGTTGGCTGGGAAGTCGCCTTTGGGCCATGGTTGACTGGATGTTTGGATGAGATCAGTGATTGGAAGCGTCGGTGACATTCAAGGAAACGCAACAGGTAAACTCGATGATGAGAGGCAACAAGGGAGACACAGGGAAGAGTATTAGATGGAAGGACGGGAGAGTAGTTTGGATCGATAACTTTGATCTCACTTCGGCAATTGCCTTCCACTACACAAGCGTCATTTCAACAGATACCGGCAGGCTGTCCGATCTGTATGAAGTGCTGATTCGAGAATGCACGTGCATGTTGCTCTCCGTAGATGAATCGGTTATCGCGCCGGAGGAAGGCAGGTGAGCCTACAGTTAAGCCTAAAGAGTGAGATCGCCTAACCGAGACGAGGTCATCTCTCAATCCGTCTTGGGTCTCTCTGTGCCACTGGATAGATCGAGAGGGAGGACGAGCTAGTACCTATTTCAGAGGTCGATTCCATGTTGTTGTGCGACGGGCAATGCACATGGTGGTGACAGCGTTAAACGCATATCACGATTATACACCTACTCCCTTCATCGCAAATCATATTTACTACGTGTTATTCTTCGACGGGGGCTCGCGTGGAAATCCTGGCGCCGGCGGAAGTGGATCGGTCATCATAAAGGTGGATACGGACTCCGGTCTCACATACCATTGCTGGTTTGCCAGCATGGCTTACGGTCGCAAGGTCACACGAACAACCGGGCTGAGTATCGTGGCTTGCTCCATGGGCTGAAACAGGCACCTTCTGGCCGGCTTCAGTCACTACATGTCGGGGACAGCCAACCGATGATCAAGCAACAAGATGGACGCCGAACACCTAAAGCTTCACCTCGCCTTAGACTCTACCTGCAATGTTGAGCGATTGCAGACCAATGTGACGTGCAAACGTGGACACATCACTACAGGGAGTTTAACAAGACTGCGGACGCTCTGGCGAACCTCGCCATGGGCTCTAAGTCCAGTCGCCAACTACTTTTCGGCAGCGGTGGAGCTCCGCATAGTGCTTGGAATCAAGCGCTAACTCACGCCAGACGCGACCTGAGTGAATGGCAAACAAGCATCCCGGTCCTGGCGGATCGGGCTGGCCACTGGTAGGGTGACGAAGACAACTATGCTGGCGACGTGTATGGACGGCGGCTACGGATTTTAGTGGTCGTTACTTCCTCTGAGCACTAAATGTACGCAATATACCTCACCTGAAAAATGAAAATGAAATGCTGTACAGCCCTACGGCATAAAAGGCTGTGCATCATGGAATCGTCCTCTACAGCGCGATTCACCATAGGCTTGTCCTATCAAAGTCATGTTACTACTAAACGTTCGTTTTAGTGCCTACGATGCATGTATACTCTGTACGTGTACGTAGTAATCCGTACGTAGCGTAACTGTACAAATTGTATTCCAAAATAACGTAAGACACCGGTTGAGCCCCCATCCTGCTCAAGTTTATATTAAAACCTGTGTAATTAAAGATAAAGTCTAGATTATACGAAATGCCGAAATTATAAGGGTCTTACATTTGAAATTTGTATCGGTTCAGTACCTACTATTAGAGTGGACCACATAATGTAGGTCCTCGAACTAATCCCTATTGGGCTGTCCATACTACGTGACCGTAACACTACCAGGACTAAATACTCTTCGACTTGGCTGGGAATGCATGCCTTTATTCTAGTGGCATCTTGAACGTGCAGGATACATGTAGTGGGTCAGTGAAAGGCTCATTGTAACTAATCAAGCGACGTGGTAGGCAATACAATCGATTTTCTCATCAATTGCAGCAGCAACTTCGTATAGGCATCGACTATGCCGCGTCGTCACACCCCGAAGTTCACGCCGTGAGTAAACCAGGCATTGTTACCATCGAGCACCTTGCCACCGATGCTCTGGCACCGATGTCATAAATCTGCCGCAGAGTGCAGAATTGAAGTTGAAGTACTGCAGCGTCTATGGATGTAAAATGTACACCAGTCTGTTCACTATTCAAGGTTGCAACATCATCGCATACACTGTACGTCTCCTGCGTCTCCTACCTAGTACTGGAGTAGCTGTGGATCCGAAGCGCTATCCGTCTCCTTCGACATGTGCTCTGCAAGTGCCTCATGCAGGTGCTTGCAACGCAGCAGCAACTTCACACTCAGGCACCGTGACGCTGTCACTGACAGAGGAACCAATCTGTAAGCCATGGCAACTATGAACGAATCTGCTGAATGTTGTACAAAAGTTGACCGAAGTTGAATGTTGCGCGAGGTGACAGTGTACCATTACGCGGTACAGATTATGAAGTACCGTGGAAACTAGGTCGTCTGCGACTTACGCTGGGAATACCTGCTTTTTTATCGACGCGAATGTGGCACACAAAAAAACCTTTGGGGTGGGCAAAGTTCCACCTTTGGTAGCTCTCACCACTGGATCATCGATTTCTAGCCTTTTTGCCTTGAGTTTACCGTTCAACAAAATGAGATATGAGGAGATGAGAATGCCTCTTCCTGCTGCGTTCGTTCTCGTCGACGCCGGAGCTATCCGCACGCATGGACTCTTGCCATTGCTCCCAGTGCGAGAACACTGTTCGTAGTTCGTCCCGGCGGGATGCGTTACGTGATACTAGTTCATTGAAAGTGTGATGCTGTTGCCACTGCAGAAGCGCGAAGAAAAACAGTGCTCGATTACTACGACGAGATGGAGGAATTCGAAGCAGAATGGAAACGCATTTGGGGTATACCCAGCGTGGTGTGCATTAACGTCTTATGGATACAGCGGGGTCGAGTGGTACATAACTCAGAATCGGTTTCGGTCACAAGCAGTGTGAACGAATTCTGGGCAACCAGGCTACGCCATCTCCAAGCATTGGCAATACGAGAACAGCGGCGACCACACACCAAAATACGAGGTGTACGCCTCGCTCAATATATACAACTATTTTCAAGACAACCAACAGAGCAACCACCCAGAGTGGGGAGCCACGTTCAGCCACCGGGTCGACTAAAGACGCCGGCGTTGATTACCTGGCTTAGGAAATACCAGACATCTTGCGCAGCTAAGGTTTAACTAACGTTAGTTCAATAGGCACGTCTGATAAAAAGAGTTTTCGCTGACGGTTGTGCTTAGCCACCATGTGTTTCTGAGCAATCCTGTGATTCCGCCGTGCTTGTGCTGCAGTGCGAGGGTTTCTTGTGGTCGATCGTTTCATATCTTCGTCGCGTAGCTGGTTTCGCTCAACTCCACGCTGTTTCATGGGACTGTAGGCGCGCAATGTTGTTCAGGGCCAAGTAGGAACTGGAAAATTTACCGGAAATTGGTTCATTTGCTGTGTCAATGAGTCCTGCTCATGAGCGCGTCTGTCTGTATTGCCCTAGCCGATACCCGCTGCTCCACAAATGTTGCCATAGTGGTACTAATAAGCTACTGTAAAAGTTGATTCGGAATTTCTGTCGATGCAGCTTGCCTATTGTTGTCGAATGTTGCTGCTTGCGTATCGCTCCACACATGCAATCTTGGCGAAACCTGACGGATGTCTCAACACTGCTGCAACCGTTGGGGCTCTGCGATCGTGATATCTTGACTTCCACATTATCATCAGGCACACTGTCATTCCAGCTCGCGTGGTGGTTGATGGAGCTGCTCAACTACAGCGCTTGGTTCATATATGTACCAAAATACAATAACCTCTGTAGTATGCAAACCGTGTTCGCCCGTTTTCTTTTGACAGATCAGGCATCTTTAGCTTTTAAATAAGCTGCTACTGGTGAGTATCAGTGGTAGCAGCATATTATTGAGCGGAGTGCAATAACCATTACCACCAGTGCTGTGCTGCTGTTCAGCTAGCAGCAACAATAGGTACTGGTACTTTAATGAAGGGGAGGGGAGTAGCATTGAGGTTGCTGCAAATGGAAGGGCATCGTGTCGGATACACGCCGATCACGACCATTCCTATTAGGTTAACAAATGCATCTCGCTAGTAAAGCTCCTATAAACCTCTGCGTATGAATACAGCACGCTCGGCCTCGTCGTCGTGGCCTAGCACACAGCAAACTTTCATCGCACATAGGGACCCCGTCCGTTTGCAACCTGACTTGGCTTTTGTATCGGATTGGGTTGCAAATCTGACTCAAATGTGCTACCGTGCTTGCAATCCACGTTGCAAACGGCACCCCATATTTAGGCTCAGTATCAGCCACGATTTGGAATAAGCGTGGCCAATACGCTGCATCTAGCCAATCAAGGGCCTGGATTTTCAGAAATACAGCAAATGGCCGATAATGTTGCAGTAGTTCACTGTACTGCGAATATTGATCGAATGTTGACTGAAGTTACGCGTTACACAGTACCGTAGAATTATTCCGTTGAGAGCCCTCCATTCCTCATTCTGAGGTATTCCTAGTATAATCCCTTGAGATCTGTCCATACCTATACAGGTATTCCCAGTACTAGAGGAATGGGCTGGTCGTGCACTGTTGAAATGGTGAAATGTTTAAACAGCATCCGAAGTAGCGTTAAAACTGTTTTACTTTAATTAAAAATATAAAATTAAAATTGTATATTTTTAATTGTATATTTGTATGGTCGTTCGTACTTAACCGGATATAACGTTTACATTTATTCTTAACGTAAGTACGAACGACTAACTGTAGTGTCATTTCACATCAACTTTGTTCTCTTTAAAAAAATCTCATCAGAACGTCTTTTGCTTCTTGGAACCGTGGCAGCCACTCACCCTACCCGGGCCTATATCTCGCTACCGTGCCGTGAAGCAAAGTGTTTTTAATGAAATCAGCACGTCTAACGCAGCAACGAGTCAAAACGAGTCAACAAATCAAAATATCTTGGCGAGCTTGGTCGTCGCGACAGCCACTCACCCTATTCGGGCATATACCTCGCTGTCGCGACGCCATGTAAGCCGTGTTCTTCATATCTATGTATCTGCGTATATACGTATCAACTAATCAAGTAACCTATATCGATTCCGTGTGTGCAGGATGAAGACAATGCGGCACTCCAAATGAGCAGTTCGAGGAGGAAGCGCGGCGTCAGATCGTTGCCCACGTACAGTATACCGGTCGTGCCCACCTCGTAGTATGTAGTGCTGGACAATCGCGCGAGCAGGAGGCCAACCCGATGGTGGTCGTCTACGTGGAGTCGGTGTTCGCGCATCGTCCTTTGGCGTTAAGTATCTCAAGCAGTTCCACCTCGATCGATGATGATATGGGTGGTGCTGTTATCGTTTCCAGCTTGATCAAGCTGTAGGATGCGGTCATTCGGATTCGCCAACTCGGCTTCGGCCACTGGCACGCCCTCCTATCCGGGTGACACTGTTGGAATGTAGATCGGAGCGATGACGTTGAAGTAGATCTGAGACCCGGATTAAGGTAGTGAGACTAACTGGAGACATGAAGCTTGAAGAAGCTGTGAGGCCGGGTCTCTCTGTATGGGAACGGAGCTCAAACCCGCTTGAGATCGCTAAAATATTGTAGGCTGTAGGAGCTTGAGAGAGCTAACTGTGTAAACTTTTTTCTCATCATTCCATCTCGCGTGTAGGCGTGGTTGGCCTACGGAGCTAGTGCAAATCTCAACAGGGTTCTGAGCCCAAAGTTCGGACTTCTTGCTGCACGAGCAACGATCCGCGATGGCAACTCCGCTGAAGTACACGGACGAAGGGATTCCCAAGAACTGGGACGGACGAGATTGGCAGACGTACAAATGGGCGATGCAGACCGTCTTCAAGGAGAAGGACCTCGCGGACATTGTGGAAGGCAAGTTGCAGAGGCTGCGCTTTCGAATGCGGAGAGTGAGGCCGAGTTCGACCGGAAGGAGACGAAGATCATGCGCATAGTGGGGACGTCTGTGCCACCAGAGTTCCTCCACCAGATCCGTGATAAGACTACGGGATCTGAGATGTGGGCTGCGTTGTGTAACGTGTTCGAGAACAAGGACAACAAAACGGTGAAGGCTCACACGATTCGGCGTCTAAGAGATGAGCTTTGGAGCATTAAGTTTTCGCCAGGCGGGAATATTAACATGCATATGAGCAAGATGTTCAACTTGAAGACTGAGTTGCAGACTTTGCAGTACACCGTCGATGATATCGACATGGTGGAGATGATGCTGGATAGTTTGCCGAACCAGCAGGAGTATGAAAGTCTCAAGTCATCGATACGCTACAGTGCAGACTGTAGGGCATTCACACCCATAAAGGTTCGCGAATTGAGTCGCGCTGCCGCTTCCAGACAACAAGAGTTTCGGAGCAAGGATAGTGGTGGGCAGCGTAAAGCACAGAAGAGTGGAGGTAATCAGAGCGGAGGGAACCAAGGTGGGGTGAAAGCAAAAGGGGATATTCAAAATCAGGAAAAGTCAAGTGACAAGTCGAGTGACTCTAAGAAGAAGGCAAAGAAGTGCTTTATCTGTGAGAGTACGGCACACCTAAATGCTGATTGCCCAGAGAGAGTGAAGAACTCGGGCGGTGCTGGAGTTACTGAGACGGAGCAAAAGCGCAAGCTGCGCGGGAACGTGACAATTCGTCAAGAGGCCAGTGAGTGTCAAATGACGAAGACATCGACGTGGTAACGAGCATGCTGGACTCGATGATGCTTGATGCAGGCGTTGTGTCAGGCATCAGTGGTGAAGCTGATGACTTTCAGGAAGGCGTAGGTGACCGAGAGACTAATGCAGCTTTTGGAAGTGATCCAGTAGATAGTGACTCGAGACAAGATGATGACACGAGTGGTGGCTGGTGGTATTTTGATACCGCTGCCAACGTACATGTGACAGGTAATCGAGCACACTACTTTGTATTCACGGAAGACATTAGCCAGTCCCAAAGCGTGCGTGGATTGACCCCAGCGCTCGCTTCGCGTATTGCTGGAGTCGGAGCCGTGGCCCTAGTCACCGAAGTCGATGGTGAGCACGTTGTGCTGTACTTGGATGAGGTATTCTACATACCAGGTGCTGAGTATGGACTTCTGTCGCCTGGACTCGCTGTGGAACAAGGATTTGATTTCATTTTCGATCGTGAGACGAGGAACTTCAGTGTGATGAATGAAGGACGGGCAGGGATAGTGGCTACACCGCGTGATGCTACGTGGGGATTTCACGTGACATCTAACCGTGGAATATATGGCCCCGAGGATCAACCCTTGTGTAATTTTACTGCTGTAGATGGAGTTGCTTCGATGGCGCTATGGCATAAGCGACTTGGATACATGTGCCATCAGTACTTGAAAACCATGACTGACCAAGGTCTGGTTGATGGTATGGTACTGACTCAGCGACAGCATCAGGAGACCTGCGATGCGTGTCATATCGGGAAGCAGAAGCGCAAGCCACATCTGAAGAAGCTGGACCGAGGGCTTAAGCGTCCTAATCAGGTGGTGTATGCTGACTCGCTGATTCTAAGTAAGAATAACGGAACTCGGTATGAAGCTGTACTCATTATCATGGATGGATACTCCAGATTCGTGAAGCTGCACCTGTTGAAGAACAAGTCGAGCGACGTGGTGAACAACTACATCAAGGAGTACGTGTCGTGGGCTCAGCGGCAGGCTGGCCGGAACAAGAATGGCGCGGAAAAAGTGACTTACGTTGTTCGGCAGGTGTGGACAGATAAAGGAGGTGAATTTGTAAACACTGACATGAAGATTTGGTATGGCCTTCATGGAGTTGAGCTTATTCGTGTCGGACCCAAGAGTTCACAACTAAACTTGTGTAAACGGACACACCAGTCTCTCGTGGAGATGACAAAAGCGATGATGTATCAAGCAGGCTTTCCTAAGAGTTTGTGGGCTGAGGCACTGCAGAATGCTGTCTACGTCAAGAACCGGATCTACAACAAAGGTATTCAGGGCATCCCGTACGAAAAGATGTTCGGGGTGAAGCTAAACGTTCACCATATCAAGAAATTTGGCTCGTTGGCGTACGTGCATGTACCAGTAACACCTGGCCGACGCAAACATCACGACAATGCCAAGATCGGGTTTGTTCTCGGCTATGCTGAGGATGTCGTGGGGTGCAAGGTGTACTTCCCGGAAGAACACACAGCTAACTTTGTGTCCGACTTGCGGGTAGCTGAGAATGTAGTATACGGAGATCGTCATGATATTTCTTCAGAAGATGCAGACCTGGAATCGCTGCACTTTGAACGACGTGTTCCATCGGACGAGGTGAGCATTGAGTCGAGCATTGAGGAGACTATCGACATCAGTATGACTACCGAGCTGGACCAGGAGGTGGAGAGCACTATAGCAATAGGGACTACAGAACTGGATCAGTATGTGGAGAGTACGGTAGCTGCTTCGGTCTTAGGCGAGACGGTGGATTTACAACCCGCTGATCTCAAGGGAGGCGAGGACGAAGAAGTCGCTAATGCTAGTGATGTGCGAGATACACATGTGGAGGAGCGGACCAAATGTGAACATGCATCTCAGATTACTACTCGTCGGGGAGATCTGAATGGTGATGATGAAGACCAAATTACTGAGTCGCAGCACAGTGGTGATCAAAATGAGGGCCAAGATGCTGAGAATCAATCGACACAAGTAACGACGCAGAGTTTGGCATCACTGCAAGATGAACCTGATACTCACGATGGTCGTGAGTCTGTTGCAGGAGTGTGTGGGTCATGTGTAGATTCAGAGGCATCGGATGACGGCGACGATGTAGCCGATCGTGTCGATAGTGCAGATGCACTCTCTAGTAAGGGTGAAGAAGGTGAAAGTGTGGAGAACATGCAGAGTAAACCTGAAACTGTGGATGCGAGTGCACGGCTGCCAGTCAGAAAGACTGGAAAGCGTACTCACCGCGAGGAGACGAAATCGGAGGAAATGCGTGTGGAGCAAAGTGCAGCAAAGCTGGCACCGAAGAGGACCCGAACGGGACTTCGTGAGGCTCATGAGCGTCGCCGTCCAAGATATTTGGAAGAAGACTACGTGATGAATAATGTTCAGAGATCGTTACGTGTACTTGGTAGAGATGGCAAACCTATTCGAACAAGCAGTGTGCGAATTCCAAGGAACCATCGTGAGGCGATGCGCTCGGATTTCCGAGACTTCTGGAGAGAGGCGGAACTACAAGACATGGCAGCCTTGAAGGCAAAGGGCGTCATTTTGGAGATACCTAGCGAGGAAGTCCCAAGTGATGCCAAGCCCATCAATACGAGATGGGTATATGCTGGCAAATCAGATTACCAAGGTTTCGTGATTCGTTTTAAGGCACGAATCGTAGCGTTCGGCAACCACCAGAGACCTGGAATCGACTTTGTGGAGACGTTTGCACCGGTTGCACGGATGTCGTCATTTCGATTGCTAGTAGCGTTAGCAGCAGCGCTGGATTTGCAGTTGTATGGTGGAGACGTGAACACCGCGTATTTGAACGCGATGCTGGGGTTCCAGCAGTACCTAAAGTCGATTGACGGCTTTCCATGTCAGATTGATGGACACATGTACATGGTAGTGAGGGCATTGTATGGGCTACGACAGTCTGGGAGTGAATGGAACTCCGAGCTGAATCGTTGGCTACTGGAGCATGGATACCAGCGCTCGACAACTGAACCGTGTCTGTACTACCAGTTCAAGAAGGATAGCATCATGTTGATGTTAAGTGTATGTGGACGATATTCTTGTCGCGACGAACAACGAGAAGAGCAAACAGAAATTGTTCACGGATCTCGATGATGCATACGGCATCAAGGACCAAGGCCTCTTGACATCCTATTTGGGGGTTGACGTTGAGCAAACCACGGATCATATCACGATTCGTCAGAGCAAGTACGCTCGTGACATTCTCGAGACCTTTGGATATGAAAATGCACATGCAGTTGGAAATCCGATGGAGACAAACATTCGGTTGGCCCCGCTCGGTGAGACCGAGGAACCGGACACGAATTTCGCTTATCGGCAAGCTGTAGGGATGTTGATGTGTCTAGCTACCGGGACACGGCCTGATTTGGCGTTCGCAGTTGGACAGCTGAGTCGTTTCGTGGCAAACCCGTCTGCTAAACACGTTGGAACGGCCAAGCGTGTGCTTCACTATCTAGCAGGTACTGTAGGCTGTGGAATCACTTATGAGCGAGCTCAGGGAACGCCTAGCAGCATTGTGCTAGATGGGTATTGTGATAGCTACTGGGCTAATGACCCAGAATCCCGAAAGAGCATAACGGGGTTCGTCTTCACACTTGCAGGTGGTGCAGTGTCGTGGATGTCAAGACGACAGACTATAGTGGCGCTTTCGACCGTGGGGGCCGAATACGTTGCAGCATGCGAAGCTACAATGGAGGCTGTGGCTGAAAGTAACATATTGCAGGAAGTATTCCGCAGAAAGCAGTGGAGCTGAGAATTGGAATTGACAACCAAGCTGCATACGTGCTGGCAACAAAGCGTACGTATAATCGGCGCACCAGACACATCGAGCTTCGATGGCACTTTGTACGTGAACAAGTGCAGAAGGGAGTCATCAGTTTGCACAAGGTCAAGGGCGACGTGAATCCGGCAGATGCATTCACGAAAGCATTGCACAAGCGTCGTCTACAAGGCCTCTTCCAATTGGTGGGCATTGGAGATGCCAAGTAGCAGTCATCACTCCAAGCACCGTGAAGTTCGAAGCTTTGGCTTCGAGGGAGGCGTGTTGGAATGCAGATCGGAGCGATGACGTTGAAGTGGATCTGAGACCCGGATTAAGGTAGTGAGACTAACTGGAGGCACGAAGCTTGAAGAAGCTGTGAGGCCGGGTCTCTCTGTATGGGAACGGAGCTCAAACCCGCTTGAGACCGCTAAAATATTGTAGGCTGTAGGAGCTTGAGAGAGCTAACTGTGTAAACTTTTTTCTCATCATTCCATCTCGCGTGTAGGCGTGATTGGCCTACGGATCTAGTGCAAATCTCAACAGACACATGAGCGTCAGCTTGCGGTAAGCTTAGGCCACATCTCATCCGATTGCCCTAAGTAGTTCGTATGCTGGTTTCCTGGTTTCGCAACAGCGCTGGAGAGCATAGTGCAACCCAACCATCTAACGTAAGGTACCGTTCTAGAACACGTATGTACTAAAACGATATATCACGTTATGTGGTAGGTTGATTGGCTGGTACCTAAGTAATTTGCGTGCACAGTAACGTAACCGATCAAATACTTGCTCCTACTCGATGTGTGCCACACAGTTTTTCAGAAATTTTTGATTTCGGTGTAAAAACCTGCTGACATACTAAACCTTGGGATTTCGATGCGAAATCTTAAATTTATAATGTCTCTTATTTGAAGTTTGTATATATTCAAACTGTGTACGTCACACCACCGATACGAAGCGACGCGCTGAATTAATCCCTATTGGGCTGTACGTAGTACGTATCCGTACCACTACCAGAATTAACGGTATTTTACGTTATTTCGCAGTAAATAATAGCAATGTCTCTATAGAACCCACCTCCTGCCTCATCCGGGTATATCTGGATTGCCGACCCTCGAGTAGAACACTGCGGAGACGCGGTGAGGGAGCTCCGGGGATGCCTGCACGCGGTCGTTGCGCTCACCAGTCCCACCGCCGCATCGATCCAGAGAGAATCTCTGCAAATGGTGCCAGTGACTTGTGTCGGGATCCCGTAACCAGAAGTGGTAACGCTGAAGTAACCGTATGTGATTGGTTGATAATAGACATACCACACTTTACGATCGATGGCAACATGCCGACGCAGTGCTAGAAATTGGTAAGTGCCTCTTGACGAGGCCTCATTGAGGTGTCTGGTATCAATCCATGGTCACCATGAACAATGTGAAATCTAGGGTGGCTAGTGACTAGCAATTGTAATGAGAGTTGCAATAGTCGTGACAAAGGATTGAGAGCAAAATTTTACAACGAATTCTAGTGAGGTTCTTCCAGCGATGCCGCAGAACTAAATACTGCTAGCTATAGCTGTACTACTGCACTGTAATACGCGTTGAAACGCCTTCGTAGAACCTAACCGACGCGGTGTCTTGCCCGCGACGAGGCCTCGAGACCGCTCGTCGGAAGTCAAACTCGTTGAGCCTTCGTTTGAGTTGCTTAGCACAAGGTGGCCATAGTGGTCGCTGTCGTTCTAGTTGCGCAACGAGGGAGAGGCCGTCGTAGCCCTGGTAGGGTTGAAGCCGATCTGGCGGACGACGTTGCCGAGGTCGGGGTCGACGTGCTGCCCGGTGTGGTTCGGACGGGGTTGCACGCTGCAACACGCACCTTGTCTGTAGGGTATTCCCTGTAATAAAATTTTATTGCACTCGTTTGTCAAACATCTATACCTATGAGCTTTTTGGGCTTTTGCTGACAACAACAAGTTGTTGTTGATATTGTGGGTGCAGTTGAATCAATCACAGGCATATTTTCAGCGTAACGAGTTTGTGTCACGATTTCTTGTCAAATCTCGTTGTCGCAAGCTGCTGTATGATTGGCTTGATTTTGAGGGTTGACAAAAATTATTGTGTGAAATCGTAGCATATCTTGGTTACGCTGGCATACAATTTACTATACTGGTGTTACTATAGTAGGAGAATGGGTTTTGATATTCAGACGGAGTTTCAACTAATCAAATTGGGCGTCAAATCTGATCCTATACAAAGGCTATATTTTGTGCTTTTATTCTTTTATTCTTAGGGCCGTTCTTAACCGGGATCGCGATCCCAGGGTTTCGGTATTCTCATTGGGATCGCGATTCGGTCGTTCTTAACCGGATCGTAATCCCGGGTGTGTGCTTCCATTCAAAAACAATCTAATAAAAAAAACTTGAAATCTTATAAACTTGCGTCTCTGTGTTGTACGCGTCCAACAAGGACGTTAAAAATATCAATCCAATGCATGTGTGCTGCTAACGGGCTCTCGAATACCCGTAGTACGCAAAACTATTTTTTTGTCGTTGCCGTCTGTCTTGGTGAGGATTCCAGGCCACCTTGCGATCTAGCGACCCAACATCGGTCGCGATCCCAAACTCGGATCGCATAGATTGTATTATCACGAAATTTCACATTACACCAACCAATCACAGCGCGAGTTTGGGATCGCGATCCCGGTTAAGAACGGCCCTTAGCAGATTTACATTTTAGATCATTGATCGCATGCAGCCTACAACTTGAGCGGGAAAGTACTCATCGGGCCGATGACACTGACACAGTAATGTGCGTGCTTGGATAAGATCTGCCGTTTGTCCACTACTGGCGGCTCTACTTAAGTACTGGCCAAACTATTTTCAATGGCGAAAAAAGCACTACCAGCCCAACTCTCTAGTTTTTTTTACGTAGCGCGGCTGGCGACGATGGGTTTGTTGGCGGGGCTGCAGTGGCAGCGTCTCGACATGTTCAGCGCTGCGGATTCTCGCGAGACAAAAAAAACTCGGACCTGATGCACGCCAGCTTATGAGTCTGTTGAAAGGACAGATAAACGTCACTGCGAGCCCAGGCGACCCTGGCCATCGAACCTTCAACATGGGCTATTGGTTAACGTACCTATAGCACAGCCAACGTGACTTCTTTTGCTCATAGTTGAGGACCGCATTAATCAGGCATAGCTCGATAGCAGAAGCTGCATCGTACTCGACTCAACAATAAAGCAACACGTTTGTGTTTGTGGGGAACACCCCTCTTATCCCCGCCCCCGCGATGCCCTCACTAGGTGATTAGAAGGGACGACTTGCTTCTATTCAACACGAGATTAGCCAAGTTCTACGCGATTATCGTGAGATGATACTATAGTAATCAGAGAGGTCAAAGGAATCCTGTCATCGTATAACCGGTTGTGGATAGGAAAGCTGCGCAATCAAAGCATGCACTGTACATGTAGTAACACACACCTCCACGTACTATGTTAATACTTAAAAGTACATTGGAGACCCTAAGGGTACTACGAAAATACCGAGTTGGGGAAACTATACTTATGAACCTGGATAAAATTCTAGCGTCATGGAAATACACTTGCTGATTGCACTTGCACGCACAGCAATTCTGGGCTTCAGACCCATTGAGGCCATGCAATGCCTTGGCCTTTAATTTTAAGGCTGGACAGCCTAGACTCTAGGAAACCACTTCAGGATCAGAGTTGGCTCGGACGACTGGGACAAGTCGTGTTTGAGTCAAAGTATACAGTAGGTACATGTAGTTTAACAGTTTATCAACCTATGTGAGCCCTATAACACCTGTACCACTTTGTCAAATCACGTGGTTATCTGGCTACATGTACAGAAAAAAACTGAAATGCTGTATTAGTCCTGGTTTACCACATGAAAATACTAATACATATACTACAATTGGCTTTTCACTGAGCACTGCAGTTCAACTCAATGTCAGATGTCGGAAAGCTTTGCCAGTGGGCTTAAACCGTGTCGGTTCCGTTCCAACGCACAGTAATCACAGCGTAAACTAGTCTACGGAAGTTGAACCGCAGGTACGATACAACGATACAACTCGTATTTTAATATTTTAAAAAATACGAGTTTTTTTAAAAATTATCTGCAAAATGATCGCATGATGGTAACACGTTTTTCTTCAAGGATGACGGATAATTTGAGTACATAATATGTACTATATTATACTTGACGTTCATACTTACACTATAATAGCTGCTTGAGCGTAACTCGAATTCAAGGGTTACCCAACACTTTAGACTGCTAGGCGCTACAGGCCGTTCCGCATTGCAGGATAGTACCTCGGATCGGAGCTACGACAACCATTCCTGGATCGTTGTCGATCCGCTGCCCTCAGATACGTGCTAGTTGTTTAAACTTACCGCGCAATCTGCTTCCCAAGGCACAAGCATCCAACCCCTCATCTTCACGGCTTCGACCCAAGAAAAAAAGCATGCGCCTAAGCTACGTATTGCTCCTGGCGGCAGCCGCTCTCGTCGCGACCACTGACACCACCACGGCTCTTAGTGGTGCCCGGCTGTCCAAGCCGTACACGGCGAATGCTGTGGACGCGACTAACGCTCACGAAAGCATCGAAAACGACCGCCGTTTCCAGAGAGCCCACAAAAGCGATGACGTCGTCGATGATGATGATGAAGAAGAGAGAATGTTCTCGGGTTGGGCCGAGAAGGCGAAAGCGGCTATGGCGGCGGCGAAGCTTGCTGGGAAGTCGACCGATGACATGGCTGAAGTTCTCACTACGCTAGGGAAGGGCGAGGTAGACGCTCTCTTCAATCAAGGCAAGTCGCAACTGATGAAAGCCTTCCCGGATTTTACACCAGGAATGGCCCTGGACGACTTTGACAAAATGATCAGAAGTGCTAACGTACCACAAGGCGAAAGGGATGTGTTGATCGTTGGGTACTCGAAGTATCTCGCTCTCAACGGGCACATTTGAGGCTCGCGAGCTCGATTGGTTTTCTGGGAATTAACACGAGTTAGAACGTCTTCTTAGCTTCATTCCTTTTAATTGACCGTAATGTACTTTCAGCTCGACACGAAATACAGGATCTCAGTCACTGACCGCAAGCCGGCAGACTGTAGTTAGTAGTCCTGGACAGAATCACGATCACCTTCATGTCTATCGATGCACGCTCTTTGATGCCCTCGATCTGGCTGGCCGAAAGTGCCAAGTCGTTGACCCCCACCGAGCTGTTCGACATGGATGTTCTCGCCATGTCATAACGATCATGAACGCCGCCTTGCTGGTTTCGCCGTCACCAGACACGTCGTCAATTACATCTCCTGGTGCTGCTCATCGGCATGGGCATATCGTACGGGTGTTCCGGGAAATGCAACCTCGGGGCTAGTAATGCCTTCATGGAGGCGTAGATTTTGCTGCCGTGCTCATATCGACCGACCCAGAGGGGAGTGGCGAGCTACAGGATGGGAGCTCGATCCCATGATGCCGTTGATGTCGGGAGCACTTCTTTCGACCACGTTGTCGGAATATATATGACACCCGGGAGTACCAATTCGGCCTACGAAGACATGTAGCATTATGAACAGCGCAGTACGTTGTCGGTTCTGAGTGCTGCTACCCGCTACAGTGTCATCAAACACTGCATTTCAGACTAAACATTACGCCCACCACGTTGAAGATAGAGTCATCTTTCGTGGCGTTCAATGCAGAAACGTAGCGTCGCTTAGTTTTCGTGGTGTTCAGGTCAAGAACTCGCTTTTACCTCACCATAGAACAGCTAGAAGCTGTTACTTTCGAGGCTATCACTGGCACTATAGCTATTGGTCATTTTTAACAAAACAAGTATCAGTAAACTAAAACGGGTACGCTTTCTCAAGCTTCTTTGTGAAAAGTTGATCCGTCAAGGGCATCTTCCAGTCAGCGTTGATGAGTCCTTCACGAGCCACATCAGGAAGTTGCTCCCACGTGATGATACGCTGGAACTCGCCTTCATCCTCAGTAAACCCCAGCTTTGTTGTGCCAAGAAAGCCACTATAGAAGTGTTCAAGCTTCACATGACCGCCGGCGAGATGCTTCTCTTTGACGGGAACCTCATCCTTGTAGCCGATATATTCTGGAAATGATACACCTTTGAGCATCGGGTTTTCGAGGTCTGGGTTGTCGATCCAGACGATAGCGTGCTCCCAGTTGTGACGATGAGCAAGACTAAGTCCGCCAGGGATGCCCTCGCGACCAAACGGGAAATACCACGCGTACATGATTCCCCACACATCGTTGACCCTCGCAGAGCGAGCGTACACTTGAGAACCAAAAGCCAGCGCCATCACAGCCATTCCATGTTGCGCCGAACTCAAACCAACTCAAGCCTTTGCTGACCGAGCCGTTTGCCTGGACAGCAGCGTACGGGTGATACTGCGAGATCTCGAGCTGCGGCTGGAACTTGGAGGCGGCTCTATCGGAGGCGGTAACTGACTCAGGCTCGGCAATTGGCTGGACTTGATCATGAGGGATGTAGTTGACGTCAACGGCCTCAACATCAGCCACCGAGGTGATTGCAGCGAAAGTAAGAGTGTTGAGCTTCATTCACGTGTACAACGACTAGTCCACACAATTGCGCAGGATGGGGGCTGGGTGGGGGCTTGAGAAATGACGACAGGCTGCAAACATGATGGCACTTCTGGTGCCTCAACTGCAACAGAATTCAAGGTAATGCCCTAAAAACTATCTAGTCTCCGAAGAATTAGCTTGATGCTCCACATTTAGCTTCAAACTAGCTTTCGATTCCTCGGGGCAACGCGACAGGCTATGAAAAACGCTTTGAGAAAAGTGGCTTACAGTAGTGCTGCTTGGTGAAAATAGTGTTAGCCCACTGGGTAAAGGTCCCAGGAAGTACGCTCTTGCTCTTGGCGTGGGTTCAAATCCCACCAAGGACAAAAACGGAAGAAGTAAGTTCGATTCACTCTCAAATCCAATATCTCACAATCTCATCTCAACAATCAATATCTTCTCATATCCGATCCGAAAAAGATTGTTCAAACAATCAATTTCACAAGAGCGTACAACCAGTTAATCAACATCATCAGTTTTGGTGAAAATAGTGCATTAACAAAAATAAAAAAATGTTTGATCACAAATGGACAAATTACCGACCATAAAATGGATAATAGGTCGACTATTTATTCAAATCATACAAACGTCGACGATGTGGTCGCGCCTGACGGAGGGCCTGGCCGACATGGTGGCGCCCGAGGAGGGAGGCGAGCAGGAGCGGGATGACGAGGACCAGCTCTGGAGCCGCTTTGCAGCCGTCGTAGCGCCCCCTCCCGCGTCCCCCAGCGGCTCAGCGCCGTCTGCCACCCCTGCCACCGAGGAGGACGAGCAGGAACAATATATCTGCGAGCTGGAGCGGGCCTTACTACAGAGGAAGAAGCAGAATGAGACCCTGGAGAATAAAGTAATATTAGTGTTTTTTCTTATTTAAATCATTATTACTAATATTTTTTTTATTAAATTAGGTCCGCGAGCTTGAGACTCGAGCGGGAGACGACCGACAGCTCAAAAGACAGCTGAAAGAGCAGGTAAATGAAGAATTTTAGGATTTTTTTTTATTGTTTAGGGATATTAATTTTTTTTTTTCTGCTGTAGGAGGTGGAGATTGCTCAGCAGAAGGCGACAATTGAGAGACTGCAAGTTGCACGGAATGATGCGGTGGCGTTGCAGACTGAAGAAGGACAAAGTACAGGGTCCGAGTGGGATCGACTTGTGCAGGAGTTGCAACAGTCCCAAGCTGAGGTGGAGAGTTTTTTTTTTAATTAGTGTCAAGAAGTTGGCTGACTTTTGTGTCGTGTGGAGCAGGCTGATGCCCTTGCGACGCAGTGTCAAGCTCATGAAAAGGAGCTGGTTTGCCTACGTGATCGGGTAGAAGAGTTGCAGGCTGCTAATGAGACGTTGCAGGATGATGAACATGAGGTGCGATCGAGAGCAGCAGAGTACGAGCAGGGGTACATGGAATTACTGGCGGAAATCGAGAAGATGAAGACGGCAAACGAGGAGGAAAAGGTGGCGTTGATGGCGAAAAGTGAGGAGCATGCAAGCTCCATTGACAGCCAGAAACTGTATGATTTGGAGGCTCGATTGACTACGTCAGAAGCGGACAAAGCTGTCGCGCAACAAGATGCTGAGAGGTTGCAGCGTGATCTGAATGCGCTTGAAGGTGTCCTTCATCAGTTTCAGGTAGACAACAAAGCACAAAAGGAGCGTGTAGCTGCGATGGAGGCCGAACTTGATCAAGCGAAGAACGAGTTGCAATCTCGGCAACCCCTTCCGGAGCCTACTGAAGGAGAAGCCAATGACTTGGAGCGGGTAATGGAAAAGCTGGCGAAGAAAACCCATGAGTGTGAACAGCTTCGAGAGGTACGGGTAGATGATACCTTGTTTGTCAGAATTCTATTTCGTTAACTTCGGGGGTTTCGTTTGTGTCAGGCACTCGAGAGCACCGCAACTCAATACAACTCGGAGCGCGATGTGCTGGACAAGAGACTTGCAGCACAATTAGTGGTACGTGCTCTTCTACAGTTGTTTACATTTCGAAAAAACACTTACTTTCTTGTCTTCAATCGCTTACTACAATGCAGGTGGCATACGTGGACAGCACCAAGAAGGGTGAAGTACTGCAACTCATGGCGCGAATGATGGTGCGATGACCGTGGCTTGAGGTTAGGAAGAGACGATTTTCTTCTGACAAGTTGTTTTATTGCCAGGGCTTTTCGGAGGAGCAAAAACGCCGTGTTGGCTTGGGCTATCCGATTGAAGGTAATGGAGGGGGCGGACTTTTCTCGTCGATTATGGGTCTTGTAGCTCCAGGTGAAGGTGTGAATGCCACCATCGACCCATCAACGATTGAGGGCAAGAATTTTGCAGATATGTGGTCCGACTTCTTGCTCGATGAAGCATCGAAAGGGAAGTAATATGGAGTGTCCGCTAACAATCTGGAAATATTTCAAACACATTGTGCATGAGCGGACAGTATTCTGGACCCGTCGACACACAACCAGATGTCCAGATTAACATTACATGTTTCTATGTTGTTATGCTTGGCAGAACGCTGGTTACAGCAAGCACTCGAACCACTGGATGGCTTTTGAGAGTCTTTGAAGAGACCGTCGTGGGTCAGAAACGCCGTATCTGCATGATTCGACTCTGGCAAGTAAAATCGGTACTCGTAGCTGTCTCCAAACAAGTTTGAATCGAGGTTGCCCAGGCAGCTCTGGAACTCGACGAGACCGTCATTTTCAAGTGATTTATGAGGGATTACCTCGCCTCCAATGATGCACGAAAGCTGCTATGTCGAGACAACGCCGTCGTAGTAGTTGCTGCACATGGCCGCAGATACATTCGAACGATAAGCTTCTTGAGCTGCAGTATACGCTGCGTTAAGCTCCGTGTTGCTGTACTTTTCGCCTTGGTAGGAAATGGACTTGCGGGAGGCAGAAGGAGGACACTGTTCGATTAATTTCAGCAAATCTGCACCACTTGAAGTAATCTCGTTGTCGCACAAGAAATCTCCGCCATACTACCTGTCATCGGAGCGCTGAGACTGACCCAAGATGTACTTCCGGCGAACTTACATTTTCCTGTCGCGAGCGCCGATGCCATCACAAGCCCACTCATCGACTGCGTCACGACGATGGTGTCCGAGATTGTTGACAAGTCGCTGGTTTCACTCATGGAAAGCGAGAAATCGCAGAACTTCTGCTGCGGCGTGTCATCGGTCCATCCGTTGTCAACAGT
Source organism: Phytophthora tubulina (assembly GCA_014706135.1). Lineage (NCBI taxonomy): Eukaryota > Oomycota > Peronosporomycetes > Peronosporales > Peronosporaceae > Phytophthora > Phytophthora tubulina. The sequence continues at coordinate 652,614 of JACBOY010000135.1, read as the reverse complement.
ATTCAAGATCGCGTATTTGACCGTCGTACAACAGGGTGCGTGATCACCAATATCACCGAATTTCTCCTTGGTCAGCTTGGGGGAATCCTGTAATTCCGCTTCTTCGTTTGGGTTTCCTAAACCATGCAAGAAGATACACGGACGTGGGGTCGACTTGCACTCGCATGATTCTGCTTGGATAGCCACGGGTGCAGCAGCCTTCAGATTCCTGGATGCTGTCGCTGGAAGGGACTCGCCAGTAAGAAGTGCGATGGCAGTCGGTGTCACCGGTGCAGGAGGTGTCACAACAGGACACGACTCGACTTCTTCACTTGATGCTGGTGATACGTTGTGGACCGGAGTCGGCAAGTATTGCGCTGTCATCATGACATCGAGACCAAAAGCAATGAATCCTGACGCAGATGCACACAACACGAAGTCGACCCCACCAAACGACGTCTCGAATAGTGATCCGCTTGGACAATCGATAGGTTCACCTCCAACAGTTGCGCTGGGGATTGGAGCAATGTTATTGAGTGCTGGCACCATCACTTCGAACGGCAGGATAGACGGAAGACAGTGCACCGTTCGTGTGGCAGTGGACGCACTGCTCTCCACCATGTACGAGACGCCGTTCACGAGCATGTAGACGAACTTGTTGTCGTCCTGGATGAAGGTGCTGAAGCCGTTGTAGTGTACGCTGGTTTTGTCTGGGGACACGACGGGGTTTGCAAACATGTCGAATTCGGATTGTTCGTGGATCTTCAGGTTTTTGCCCTTGAGAGTAACATGCAGTCGCAATGAAGGTGCTTTCCCCAGTGTCTTCTGGAGCCAATCTTGCTCAACTTGGTTTGCTGAGGTGTTTAGCGGCGTGGCAGCTACCACGACCACCAAGAGCGTGAAAACAGTGGCAACCACTGATCGAGGTGGGAACCGCATTGTATGGTTTTCGTATGTCTACGGTGTTGTGAATTTGAGAATGATCTGGCTGTTTGGAGAATGCTTACTTGGCGTCCGTAATCAGTGACTGACATCAGTACTCCAAATTCCTATCTGTCACGTTTAAGGCGATGGAATTGACGTGGATACACGTACGGAGTACAAGATTTACATCCGCGGTGGACATGTATGTGGTTGGGACATGAATGTGGTAACGGGCTGGTATACAAATTCAAGTCAATACATGTAGCAAAGATGGGTTCAAATGGGCTATCGACCATAGCTCCCATAATATTCCATCTCCCCAATCCTTGTGCACATGGTTAGAAAGAGGAGACATCGCTGAACGTTTTGAGCCCAATCACAATCTCGAGCGACTCATTTTGCGCAAGCTACAGTCCTCCAAAAAACGCCATACAGATGCTGTTTGGGCAGCAGTGCACCTTTTGTGTGCAAAATACCAATCCGGGAGCAAACCATAGTAAAACCAAGTTTATTTTCAGCTGACCACATACTTGTCCAAAATGTTTTATCTGTGACGTGTGAATACTTGAAAAAACGTGTTTGACGAGGGGATGAAGTGAGCAGAATGGATTTGCTCATCGTACAGATGGCACATGCGCGCATGTAAGGAAAAGGAAGTGCTGGAATACTGTATCGAAGACTGGTTACATGTACAGCATCAACATTGGGTAGCAGCGAGGATATGATGCTAACGTTAGAAAGTTGAAAGTTGACTCTCGACCTATTCAAGTGGCTATCTGTTCGCACCGACGTTCGATTCGGTTTGCTAGCGATGCAGAAGCATCTTTGCACTTGTGCGTCGCGACAATAACAAATCATCACCTTCATCACAGTTGTTTTGAGGAAGCGTACAGTGGTTCGTGCACATTTAAGCTTAGGGAGGGGTGAAAGAAGTTTTATCGGCCAAGCCAAAAGGTTACATGTAGTAAGCCCCGTGTGCGGAACACAACCCCCTGACAAACATGGTATCCCGGTAGGGTTTTTTGGGTTTAATAGGAAGGGTGATAGTTTTCCTTCCAACTTCTCCGATGATTACAATTTGTGACGGGTCATGACATCCGTCTTCACCGCGAAATATTACTATCGCAAGGAATAGAAAATGAAAGGTTTTCCTCACGAATAGCGGCGCTGCTCCTTGACTGATGGTGGTGGAGCGATCAATGGAGTACATTGTACCATTTTCTGTCTTAAGTGAGACCTAGGACACTAAACTGGATGCCAACGGATCCTAACGTTACCACTGTTGCTTGTCTCGACTTTGACTGATCACGCTTCACCGAGGCGTTATCCAAACTCACCACCGTATTCATCTTCCTTGAACATGAACAGCCCAGGTCTTTACCGATGAGGAGCACATTCAATACACCCTGCACCCTTTTCGAGTGTTATTCATGCGTACGAACGCGAGTTCGAGATATGGGCCGAGGTTTCGTCCACGACCAAGCACCTTGAGGCTACACAGCACGATTCCGAAACTAAGCTCTAACCGAATATATTTTTCTAGTAATTGGCCTGCCGTACTGGGCCCCCTCACAGAAGACACTCGAACCACTTGAACGGCTTTTGTGAGTCTTTGAACAGTCCGTCATGGGTCAGAAATGCTGTATCGGCATGGTTCAACTTCGCAGCATAAAATCGGTCGAGGTAGCTATTGCCGAACAAGGCTGGGTCGAGACCACCCAAGCAGCTCTGGAACTCCACGAGCGCGTCGTTTTCTTTGGACTTGTGCGGAATCACCATACCTCCAACTAAACACGAAGGAGAGTACTTCGACAAGACGCCGTGGTAGCTTTTGCTGCAAAGCGCCGCTGTCACGTTCCCACGATAAGCTTCCTGTGCCACAGTATATGCTACGTTAAGCTCCGTGTTGCTGTATTTCCCATTCTGGTAGGATACAGACTTGCGGGCAGCGGAAGGGGGACACTGTCCTATTATCTCCAACATGTCTGCTGCGATGGAGCTGATTTCATCGTCACACAAGTCTTGGACGAAGTCACCAGCCATACTCCCCATCATTGACGCGCTTAAGCTTACCCACGATGTGCTCTCCGCGAACTTACACTTTCCCGTCGCTAGGGCAGTGGCCATCGCAAGGCCTCCCATCGAGTGCGTCACAACGATGGTGTCCGAGATTGTGCGTGACGTGAGGTCACTGGTTTCACTCATGGAGAGTGAGAAATCGCAGAACTTCTGCTGCAACGTGTCATTCATCCAGCCATAGTCGACAGTATTCAAGACCGCGTACTTGACCGTCGTGCAGCTAGGCGCGTGGTCGCCAATATTTCCAAACTTCTCTTTCGTCATTTCAGGAGTATCCTGCAATTCTGCCATTTCATTCGGGTTACACAATCCATGCAAGAAAATACACGGACGAGGTGTAGACTTGCACGCGCACGAGTCAGCTTCGATTGCTACTGGTGCAGCAGCCTCCAGATTTCTCGATGTAGTGGACGAAAGCGTTTTACCAGTAAGCAGTGCGATGGTAGTTGGCGTCGCGCGTGCAGGTGTCATCGAAACTGGACAAGAGTCGACCTTATCGCTCAGTGTTGGCTCTGATATATTGTGGATAGGACTTGGCAAATACTCCGCGGCCATCGTTACGTCAAGTCCATACGCAATGAATCTCGATGAACCAGAAGTACACAAAATGAAGTCAACGCCGCTGAATGAAGTCTGGAATAGTGTTCCGTTTGGGCACTCGACAGGTTCTCCACCGACGGTTGCGCTTGGTACTGCGGTTGCGTTATTGAGGGCGGGCAGGATAAGCTCGAACGGCAAGATCGATGGCGCACAATGCACCTTTCGTGTGGCCACTGAAGTGCTATCATTACCGGAGGTCTCCACCATGTACGACACGCCATTTACTAGCATGTATGTGTACGTATTGTCGCCGTCGACGAAGTTCGCGAAGCCATCGTAGTATATTCTTTCGTTGTCGGACACTATTGGGTTTGCCAAAACGTCGAAGACGGATTGGCCATGGATCACCATGTTCTTGCCTTTGAGCTTTACTCGTAGCCGCAACGAAGGTACATTTAACAACAAGTTTTGGGACCAATTTTGTCCAGCTTGGTTTGATGGGCCAGTCGGAGTCGCGCCAGCTTCCGCAAGGATGAAGAGGGAGAAAATAGTGGTAACCATCATCGATAGAGTAAAAGTTTGCATCGTGTAATTGTCGTTTAGCAGTGCCCCAAAAGCGCTCGTCGTTGAGATTTCAAGAGTGAGCTGTGTGTTTGAAGAACGCCAAAGCAGTACTGGTAAACAGTGGCATACATGTGCATGTATCCAGCACGTGTGATTACGTACATATATGAGCAAATCTATCTTTCACTGTTTACTTCCACATTCACTTGCACTACAGAAAGTAAACACACTGCTATGGGAATGGGAGTGCTGTACTTACGCGTTACGATAACAGCATATCACCACGGTTGTCTTGCCCGAACTGACGTTCTTTGGTCTTGAATCGTCAGAAGAAACCAGTGGTGGCGATTCTTGAGAAAAAGGTTTTACACCTGCTCACACTTTGAAGCGAAAGCAGTTCTCAATCCAAATGAAAAAAATGAAAATCTGACAATCGTTTGGCGACAAGACCGTACATAAGTTCGAGACGAAGGTGACGTCCCCACGCGGGGAAGGAATTGTTGGATACAGTGCTAGAAGCGAATCGCTTCAAGCGATTCCGTAGATGTCGTCCTCGGGGTTCGGCATCGTTTGGGTGCCTCAGCTTTGACGAATAATATTACCACCACATCGCTGCGTTACGCAGCGATGTGGTGCGTTATCCGCACCTCTTCTGTCTAGGTTTTGTGTTATGAAAAAGGACGAAATGCCTATTTGGTGTTTTGGCGGTGCCTTGTTGAAAGTAAGGATTTTTGAAGGCCAACCAGTTTTTCTTTTGGCTTCAGGAAGCCGTCGGGTTCCTACCGGTCGGAGTTCAGGAAGCCGTCGGGGTTCTCGCCGGTGCACAGCACATGGTATGTCAATTGACACACTACAGTAGAGATCTAACTGTTTCCCTCACAAGCAAATCTAGGAAATGTGGCTTGGACGATGTGTTCTTGAGACGCACGCCAACAACATTACTGGGCCAGCTTTCCTCGTGTTTGTTTCATTGCATCAACTCAGCTTAGGTAAAAGAGCACGAACTATTGGATATACTCATAACATGTAATTTGGTCCACACAGCAAATAGCTATATAAAAACACTGGTCATCACTTATTCGCTGGCCAACTCCATTTTCCTGATCAACTCCACCACGCCACTCTACGCATCTTTGCTGTCCAGCATCACCGCGCCGGTCGACTCCACGACGTCGGACGTCACTTCCACGCCCTCCCCGCCATGGACGTTGCCGCGACCGCCAGGTCCTCCACACACACCTCCTACATCAGCACCTTGGCCGTACCCCCCACCACCTTGTCGGCCCCGCAATGACCGTTGCCACCACGACCAGGTCCTCCATGCCCTCCACCGACAAGAATGACTCCATCACGTGTGTCACAACTCGCACCATCCACACCCACGGAAGCACTGTAACCAACACCATCTCGCCTAGCCTCACCATGACACCACGCTGACCCCACGGCCCACCATGTAATGCTCCGTTTCAGTGGCTCCGCCTTGTTATTGCCTCCACGTACTTATATCATGTCGATCTGTCGCACTGTCGTGGGCTTCGCTAAAATGTCTGCGTCGTCGCATCCGGCCTCTTTGTGCATCTTAGTGAGCTTGGAACCCCTACGAACATTACCTTTGTATGTGAAAACTCGTTGGGCAGATAAAACTGGTGATACTTCTCCAAGCATGTCCATGTGACTTCGGGGCACGTCCAGGGCCTGGCTTCTTGGGGATGGACAACGCGACATAGACAAACGCCATGAGTATGGCAGTAGTTGGTCTGCTCGGTGGGATATCGGCCTTCCCACCGACAGATGATGCAGCGGCGGCGCTTTCGAGTTTTGTCAGCATATATTTGCTTCGATGTGACAGATGAGCACTGCCCTACAGGGCTTCCTTGAGTACGATCCGACCGTACACTTGGCGGTGTAGCTCTATTTGGAGCACCAAATTCCATCGTGCTTCCCTCCCAACTCCCAAAAAACATGCGGTCTTCACTAGGAGCATCGGCCCACTGACCGTTGATTAGCTCGTTGACGAGCTCTGTCACAAACGCTCGATGTGGGTCACGGGCAGTCGGTTCTGGTCTAGCGAGTCTCCGAGTCAAATAGCCATTAGCTCTGGCGACGTCTATCAAAACCAGAGCTAATTTTTTGTGCCATCGCTTAAACGAATGTCCGTCAGCAAATGAAAACCGCCCTCGGATTTGATCGAGGCGGTCCACCCCTTGCATGTTGGCGTTGTAGGCGCGTACACAGGCTGGTGCTGAGAACGCAACATCTTCATTGCCAATCATACGGGTCACGGTAGTTTCTGAGGAAGGGTCCGCATTCGACACCATGTTCACGATGCTCCCGTCACACCAGGACACTGCAACCATACCGTGCTCCACTGACACGGCCTGGCTCAAATCTCCACGATTACATTCGTCAGTTTTTTCGTCTAGAATTGTGTGCCCCGGGAAATGTTTGCTGTCGGTTCGAATTGTCCCGCATCCATACAATCCTTTGATGCGAAGCTCTTGCAACAGTTGAACCGAAGTGTAATAGTTGTCCATATTTAGAACACGGTTCGATCCAAAGAGCGGGCGCGCGACTTCAAGTACATGCTGTCTTATATTGGCCACGCCATTCAGCTCTGCTCCCAGCAACTGCGTTTCCTCACGGGTAACTACGCCTTCAAGTCGAGCGGCAATATCCGACTTATTGCAATGCAAGCGGTAGTTTAGAGCGATCCAACTCGAGGAACAGCATAGCATGTATAACCTGAAGTGGTATTTCCCAGTAGGCTTGGTAGGGTTGAATACAATAAGGTGGCGGCCTTGTCGTGATCGACATGCCACGCTGGCCTCATAGAGGGCAACGTCACCCCCGGCGATGACGTACTTGTCTCCGGTCACCTTGAGCAAATTCAATAGAGGCCGTATCCGGGCCGCAGCGTCCTTGCTGAGAGTGGTTGGGTTTGCGTTGAGGATGAGGCAACGCCGAAGCAATTTGAAGAGGTTGAGACTCATGATACCGTCCAATCCAGTTGTAATCCCTCCAAATGTCACGTCCTCTGGCTGTGGGCCCCAGTAGTTAGATAACTCTCCCTTATCATTGAGAGCCATGAAGAACAGGATTCCAAAAAATACCATACGTTCAGATAACGTAAACGGGCTTGACGTCCGTATGTCCTTGTTGATGGCATACTGATTCGTTTGGTGAAGAACCTGCCTCCAGAAGTACAACGTCAGGTAGGCAAAGAAGCACGAGCTCGCCGAGTGTTCAAATATGTGCTTGAACTCCGCACGGATCCGAGTTTTCGTAGAGCGTCCGCATGAGTATACAAGTCGGTGGTACCCTTTGTGTGACTTCCAGGGTCAAAGCAAATATTTTTAATCGCCTTAACCTCCTTCAAAGTTGTCGTGAATTCCACAGGAAATTCGTACTTCTCGTACGCCTCGGCACCATCTAGATCCAAGGTATCATACACTTCCATCTCGTCTAAGCCATTATGTTTGGTCAGAACTTGCCAATCCGGATTCTGCAGCTGCGCAAGTGACCGATAGTTATCAATTCCAGCTCGTGCCAAGCCCACACTAACGTGCTCCACTGCACCTTGGAACTGAGTGTCCAGCCAACGAATCTGGAACAGTGACGCGTACTTGCCATTCTTCGGTCGGCGACACACGCGGCCGATAATATAGGCAGATCCAACCACTCGATAGGCTTTCGCCTTCATCCATGGTTCCTTTTCCGGGGAAAAAGCAACCATTTTATGAATGTACATGTCTTGCAACAACGTAGGAGGAAGCCCAGTAGGTGTCCCAGCAGCTTCAGCTAGACGATAACACGACACACACAACGTCGGTAGACGCGTATAGTTGTAGGCCGACGACACGTAGTGCTCATACCTTGGGTGGCAACTGCATCGGCGTCCTCAGCGTCAGCGTCGCTGCTTTCCAAGTCGCTCACACCAGCATCGCCATCTTCTTCACGGAGTTGGAGAACACGGCCGCGACCTCAGCCACGCCCTCGACCTCGGCCACGACCACCGCCACGTTCTTGACCTCGTCCACGGGCTTGACCGCTGCGACCGGCATCCACACTACCTGCACCTACACATCTCACGCACACACACACACATCATGAGTAGTCGTTCGCATATGCTGGCCGCTGCCACGCAGTGCTCGCACCTGGGGAAACAAGTGCGTCGGCATTAGCGTTGCTGACTTCCAAGTCGACCAAGCCAGCATCGTCACCTTCTTCACGAAGTTGGAGAACACGGCCGCGACCTCGGCCACGACCGACGCCACGTTCTTGACCTCGTCCACGGGCTTGGCCGCTGCGACCGGCACCCACACCACTTGCACCTACACATCTCACGCACATAGCACCTTCATCGTAAGTAGTTGCGCATACTTGCAAGCCACCACCACGCTGGGCTCGTACCTGGGGACGTCGTGTCGACAACGACGTCAACGCCCGTGCTTGCGCAAATGAACTGGAGGATGGCTTCCTCGCCGAGAAGGAAGTCGATGCCTTCTTTTTCTTTTGGGTCTCCCCCCGGTTTAACGTAGCGATAGCGATTGTCGAGTCCTGATAGGGGTGGCTTTGACGTCCATCCTGCTTTCTGAGCTTGATCCACGCGCGTCTGAACTCGATGATGCCTCCGAGCGAGCTGGGTGGATCATCGACACCTGGTGTCCCAGTTGGCGTGGCAGCCCGCGTTACTCGTCGACGCTTGCTCTCATCAGGGCCATGAGGGTCGTGCTTCCGCGCGCCAGGATACTCCGCCATTGCGCGCCGCTTTGTTTGTGAAGGAGGTAAATTAGCGGCCAATGCGAGCCGTCCAAGTTATATTTAGTTTGATGTCGCCATATCGGTACACTAATTCAAGTTCCTAAAAGATTATAATATTAATTTTCAGCTTTTATCCATTTGTGCGACCTCGACATGCGCGCGAAAAACGCCGGCCTGTTGGACACTACACGTTGTTCATATAGTAAATCAAAAATAGATTCACATGATGGGTGGTATAGGTCTCAAGTTTGATCCTCAATACTCAAATCAAATGATTGTATGCCCGTAGGAAGGAAAAAAAAAACATCCCCATCGCAACTTTCAAGTGAACGGCATTTTTTTTATCTTACAACATGCATTTTACAAATATGACGCTGCTAGAAACTGCAGTAGCTCGAAAAACCGCTGGAGGTTGCTGGCAGCTCGCTGCCAAGTAGCACACACTCCCGATTAACCGCCACTCGATTCATTCCATTCCATGACATAATGGCGCAAAATCGCCCGCGCCTGGGCTCATGCGACAAGTTGTCGCCGTCGTCGACGTGACGTCACAACGTCGAAAAAGGTAGGGGTTTCAAGCTATATATTACTGTAAAATATATAGTTTACTTTCTTGGCACACTGTACCGTTATTTTTACCCAATCAGCAGTGAGTTCGACCAGTCGCCCAGAAAAATTAATTGTTAGCCAATCAGCAGTGGCTTCGAGTAGTACCGTGATTTGCTAAAAGGGCGCCTACAGCGCCTTTTTAGGGCATCCTTTTTTTATCACCTGTAAAAAACATACATTGGTCGAGGTGTTCCAGGCTGGCGCGAGTACCGTAAAAATTTAAAGGGCGCCCCCAGCGCCCTTTTAAGAGCAAATCACTTAAATTTGTATCATATAATTAATGTAAGTGGCGCACAAAAGGGTTAACATGTCCGCAAAGAGATCTCGTTGCTCGGCGCCCAGTGACGAGTCACTAAAGTCAACGTCGAATTCACTTTCTGCGTTACTGGCCAATGCAGCGTCCATATCTGGAGTCTTTGAATCGCCATCCTTGCTCGACACTGCACTGATAACCGCACTTATGGTTTCGCCTTTCGCGTTCCCACCATCGTCTTCCATGAAGGCAGACTTTGGGACCACAGCCACGGTAGCGATTCGTACATCTTCGCCTATCTCCACCTCTTCTGTTGAAGCATTGCAGATTTCCACTATAACTTGACCGTTCTGAATCGTGCACACGCGACTCGCAAAGACGCGTCCAAGCCTGGAACGCCTTCGACAAGAACCACAGAGCCACTCGCGACAGTCCCTCTCGGCTTTGTCCGCACTAGCGCCTGGTGGCCAGGCTTGAAAACCGTTCCAGAGGCAATTCTGAGTTCGTACGTTTCTTCCACACTCGTTCTTCCCAGTGGTAGCACGTCGCCGGTATCCTTGAGTGTCATAGTTTGTTCCTCAGTGTTTATCACCGCCCTGAACGCCTTCAACGAGTCCGTTCCCAGAATCATTTCCACTGACAACTTGTCTGCCACCACAAAAGGCAACGTTTTCTCTAGCGTTCCGAGGGTAACAGGCAGGTCAATGACACCTTGAATCCCAATTGGGTGACCAGACACACTATCCAGCCCGCCGTAGTCAAAGGCTCCGACGCTTTGCCAATGCGTTTCAAGAACTTCTTATCCACCAGACTAGCGACTGCACCCGTGTCGGCCAGCATCTCTGTCGGGCAACAGTCAATAAACCCGTCCGAGAGAGCATCGAAGCCACTTACATTACATATCACTCTCTTCCCTTCAGGGACGACGCGTTCTTCACCACCAGAGTCGCTATCCGTGTCGTACTCGCGAAGCTCAGCGTTCCGCCGCGTTCTAGACGTCCCAACAGCGTCCACCACGTAGATATCAAGGTTTTCGTCATGGAGCAAAGCGTTCTGTCGCGTTCCAGTGGCTTTTTCTGGTTTTTCTAACTGCACCGTAGACTCGAAACCGGCAACGGTCGTCCCCGCTGACGCCACACACGAGTTAACCTCCTCCTTACGTCGGAGACTACGGGAACACAGTTTGCGCAATATCCTTGAGGCTTCGGTGGTGTAGTATCGTCGCACCAATCCCTCCACCTTCAGGAGTACCGAGTCCCTCGCAACAACTCCAACATCCTTCAGAAAATCGCGAAGCAAGTCCTCGTCCAGCGTTCCCGGCTTCTTCTTATTCCGGAGCGGCGGGATCTATTCGTCCTCACCTTGTTCTTCATTATTCCTGGGCGTTCCCGCCGAGCCTTCCACTCTGTCGTCGGTTTCTCGATTTAACTGTTCGTACACCCATTTTCGCACCCTGGAACGCCATCGAAACGGTATCATGCCACTAACAACCCCCTTTGTTTCTGTAGTTGGTTGATAATGTTCCCCTTCCAGCCTAACACCCACGTTCCGCAGTACTTCGTCTTCTACGGCCGGTCGTTCCTCGTCAGTGAGGCGTTCCCGATGCGTTCCCGCTTCCGAACAGATGCCTCCTTGAGTTGCCGTTTTTCCCAACTCACTGTCCGCTCCAGTATCTCATCTAGTATCTGTTTTGGCAACGGACGCAGCGCTTACTGCTCGCCCCTCACTTCCTTGAGGTACAATCTGTTTGAAGTCTCTGTTTGCACGCTTCGCTTCTTCTGACGTTTCCAGTGTTTCCTGATACCACTCCTGCCAATACACCGGCGTCGAGAACGCTCCCGACGGCACTTCCTTGGTGCGTTCCAGCACCTCAACCGCCGCCTTCTTTTGTCCTTCGGCGTTCTCCTTCATCTTACGCCGCACGTCCTCCTTTTCTAACGGGAACAGCCGTTCTTCGATCTCTTTCTCATACTCCTCGGGTTCATCCTTCGCTAGATCGTAGTCACCGTTCTCGAGCATCGCCAGGTCCTTGTCAGTGAATATCCTCCCGTAGCGTCCTTCGAATGCCGTTCCCTTAGTATTAGTCTCTACCTCAGCTTTCCTTGGTTCTTTGCCGCTGCAAGAGGCCGTCTTGCTCGTATCCACATTCCCAGTTACGGTCGAGAACAGTCCCGACCTCGCGCACTCAGAGTCTTCACTCGTCGTTCGGAGCGCACCTTCACTCATTGAAGTTACATCAGACGACTCCCCGGTCATATCCTCTGTTGCACGCTCCTTAATATTACCCCGGCTCACCTCGGGGCTTTCTCTAACACCCTCGGCAGCAATTTCCTTTATAGCGAACGCTTCCATAGCGTCCTGCTGTTCCAATCTATAACGACCACGCTGTTCCGTTGGCGGGTCTTCGCCAGTTGTCCCAGTTTAACTCACCATAGTTCTCGTCGATTCACAAGTAACCGGAACGCTCCGTTTACCGGCTCGTTCCGTTACATCCCTCGCCAGAGCCACGCCCAGCGCACCGATGCCGCTTGCCACCGGTAATTCAGCATTCCCTGTTGTGTCGCCCAGTAGGCAAGAGGAAGGAGCGACCCTTCCTTCCCCTCCCTCCTGCCCCCTTCATTGCTGAGACTGGGTTCCTGACTGCATCTGCGCTCTTGTGCTATGCACTGTTAGTGCCAGATTCTTGAGCGTCTCGACCATCGGACACTTAGCCATAAAGTGACCACTTTCTCCAAACAAAACGCACGATGACGAGCGTCCACTCGACTGTCTACCGCCGCTCCGGTTGCCACTATTCCCTTGAGGCCTCGGAAGACTACATTCCATCGAGTAGTGACCCAACTCGTTGCACCGGTTGCAACGTCCGGTCGAACGAGGGCACGTCTCGCGGCTACAGCCCACTCGTTCACATCGACCACAGACGGAAACTCCCTCCATCGTACGAGTGTCGGGCCCAAGGCGAATGCGAAGCTGCCCGGTCGTGGGAACCGCCCCCGTCGAACGTGACGACGACCCAGATTGCAGTGCATTCGTCTGAGCATTCGATGCTGGCACAGGAGTTGCCGCATTAATCTGTCCTCCCGTGGGCGTTCCTTGACGCTGTTGCTGCAGAAGCAATTGGTTCATCTGCTGAAGCTGCTGCAGCATCCTCGATTGCGTCGGCGTTTCAGTAGGAACGCTTGATTTGCTCACCTTCTCGTCTGGAAACTCATCGTCCTCCTCAACAGGTAGGTGCAGGTTCTTGTATAGCAGTAAGGCGCAGGACTCGGGGATTGATGTCACCATACTCGAATTCAGCATCGATCTCATCTGCTTGTTACGAAGACCATCTAGGAAGAACTCGTACCGCATACAGGGCTCGTTGTAACTCAATGCCTCACACATGGTAGAAATACGATTTCCCCACTCCTCAGCAGATTCACCTTTGTTGCTCCTCGCGGCCTTGGGTCGCGCCCATAGTTGAGCAGGTGTCTGGCAAATAAATCAGTTGTGGAAACGCACCCGCAGAGTCTCGGAGCTGTCAATGCGCGAGTTGTACCACCACTCCTGATCCATTTTCCCTTTCAGACACTGTTCGAACGCCGTCAAACGCATAGCACCATCCATTCCTTGAGTACACTTCTCGAACGACCTCCAGAACGCCGCAGCCCTTTCACTGGTGGCGTTCTCCGAATAGAAGGGTACGATCACCTTGACCGCGTTCCGCAACTCGGTCGGTATAACGATCATCGGATAACCACCCGTCGTTGCACCAGAGTAGGGCGTCGTAGGAGGAACTGTATCCTCCAGTCTGAACGTAGCCCGGGTACTGTGGATGATGCGTTCCAGCACTTGCTACAGGACTCGCAGGCGGGTAAGTCGCTGGCACTCTAGTCACCATTAATCCTGTCGTCACGGCAGTCGACCACGCTGGAATAGGCTCCGTCGTCGCGCCCCACCTTTGAGTCGACACCATAGGTGGTTGGAACGGTGGGTAAAGAACACTTTGAGGATAACCACCCACTCCCGATGCGTTCACTCCCGCACTCGGACTACTTATCGTTACTCCACCGTAGGAAGGAATCGCCGCCATCGACATTCTTCCTGGCGTACCAGACACCACAGGCGTCGTCGAAGGAGGTACCGTCGGCGACGGACGTGACACTACGGTGCTCACACCTGGATTGGCAGGAGGAACTCCGTTCGAACCACTACTCTCCGAAGCATATAGTCGTAGCGCTTGGCTTATAGCTTGAGCCAGGAAATCTTGCATCGCTGGATCTGCCGTAGGAGTAGTGGGAAGAGGAACTCCACCCGTTCCCGAAGCAGCAGACACCCCCATGACAGCAGTCGCCGTAGCAGCGGGTAACAACATCGCTATCGATTGACTTACACTGGTTGTCCCAGCAGGAGCACTAGGCCCCGGTCCACCACAAGGAAAATGCATCGCGTTCTCAGAAGTAGCTCCCAGCAGACCTGGAATAACTGAGTAGGTTGGCACAGGAGCCTGGGCTCTGTCTTCAGCCGGCTCGCCTCCCAGTGTCTCTCCATCGGCCCCTGAAGTCACTCGAGCCGGAACTGACAATCGAGGCGTTCTTGGTTCACCCGTAGCTTGCACCTCGCTTTGGGCAGGCGTGCTGGCCAGTTGAGCAAGAAAGTCTTGAAGTAACCCTCGGCCTCGAGGCGTCTCGAGAAGAGACGGACGCTGGACGGAACCACCTACTGTGGTGGGCGCCGGTTCATGAGCGCCCTGCGTTCCGTCGTCGGCTCCAAGCTCTCCTTCTTCAGTTGATGCTCCCTGGCGAGTCTCGTCTTGTAGGTCCTGTCCGACCGTGTCTTCTCCGTGAGCCGGCGCGTTCTCACCCTCAGCCTGATCAATCCCTTCTTCCTCCACCAGCAGGTCTTTCACACGAATGCGAGTGGGTCCACTAGAGGGCTCCGTGCCCTGTCCCCCTTGTCCTTCACCAGTAGGCCCCTCCTCGGACCTTCGTGGGAACTCATCGTGTTACCCACGGCCCTCTCTCTTTACTTCAGCGCTTGAACCCGCGTGGAGAACAATCACTTCCAGGTCACTTAGTCTTGGTGACCCTTTTCTTACACTGTACTACTGCCACTTCAGCGAACCGATACCCTGCTTCTCCACCAAATTGTCACAGCCTTAATCTACCCGATCGGTATCTTCTTCGTAGCAGTAGTGAAGCGTAAGAATAGTTGAAAAGGAAAGGAGTATTGTTGTTGTTAGGCAGTAAGTCTGTAACTGAGCTTGGCCTGTACTTCGAAGTGTTTCGCGTGGACCTCTCCTCTTAAGGTCGACGCCCCGCCGTCTCACTTACTTCCATTCTTGAAGCTAGTTCCAGCCCGTGACAATGCTCTGATCCTGATGTACATGAACAACAATGACAAACTTACTTAGTATGTGGCACGGTTGAGCCCAGGCATAATGCAAAATAATTGCATTATTAATTTTGTGATCTCTTGGCTCTTTATTAACATTGAATGCCCGAGAAAACCGTACCAAAAACAGGCATTTTTCGGGACACACTCGAAACCTAAAAATTCAGGTAGTGCGAATTAGCTATCAATACTTACATAATAGATAATTGACGTTTTTCTAAGAGAAGTGGTGGTGGTTGCTGGCCAAAAGCATTCTTGGTTGAAGAAATATAGGTGGCTCAAACCTTACTGCTTGCACCAATGTGTAGCCATGTGGTCACGCCTTTTGCTTTGAAAAAAGTGATATCGATTGATTGTATGCTATAATCATTTGCTCATTGGATAGCAATAGTGATAGTATTACTGATTTGCTACAACGTGACGTCAAAATGAGGTTCTAGTGCTGTTCCATGGCAGACGCTATTTTTGCCGGAGCGTATCGAGACATCGAAGTCTTCATTAGTTTTATGGATCTTCAGAATCTCACGGGAAAGTCGTTCGACGTACCGATAGCTCAGTATCATCCACAATGATGTTGGTATCAACCATTTACCGTATACCACACCAAAATATCCGCCTGTCGATTCGATCGTATAGTTTCAGCTACATTAAAGTTTTAACTATACTAAAACCATACTAAAATATGGCTCAAAGCGCAGTGAAGGGCAATATTCCGTATAGGTATTAACTTTAAATGTCTGAGAAAACCGTACCACTTTTCGTAATACCCCCAGTCATCTTCGTCAATATGAGTTGAAACCTCTTAAGAACATTGATAATACATTGTGTTTTAACACATGATCATAATGGATAATGTCGTATTCTTCTCCTAGTGTTAGTTTTTCAGAGATTGCTATTCATCCACGGGCACTACCCCTGCGATCATGCAAATTCGAGTGGTTTGGCTCCTACCTTTTCTAGTAACGAGGTTACACCCACCCAAAATAAATTATACAAACACAAAGATCGATATTAGTGCTTACTTGTCTATAGAACGCTGTGCTTCGTCAAGATAAAACAAATTCTACATTTATTAATGCCATGCTGGACGCTCGCAATGTTGGCAGGTCCAGCCAACGCCCCCCGGCGAAACCAGCAACGCACTGACAGTTTTTTTCGGCGTTTATAATTCAGGCATGCTTGCCAGGTATAACGACAAAGAGTTCCTTCATGCACGTCTGGGGCTGAGGCATCATTACTAGCCAGCTTTCCAAGTTTAGCAACATGGAATTCCTGGTCGCGTGAACATATGAGCTCGGAGTCAACGTGTCTTCAACGTCTATGACTGATTCGCTGGCATCCATCTGGAAGTAGTGACTGGAGGACGTAGGGATTCCACTCGCGTACCGCTTGGCCAGAGATGATATAGTCGGTTGCCGGCATGGATTGTACCCGAGTCGACCAAAGCTCACAAAGCGGGGTGACTAGTAGAGTTGAGAAGGCTTGACAATCGTCGAAGGCGAGGGACGATTACTACGATACCGTGTGGCTTCAATGAATGTCGAATACACTTTCGGGCGCAGTGTTGACGTGGACGGTGACGAATGGATTGACCTGGGATCATTGCCTACTCCAGGCCACGTGCTGAGAGATGATGATGATGATAACAATCCATTTTCTCCCCCGAAAGTCCTAGCGATGTCGGAATCAACAGCGACATTGGAGCCAATGTCAGACCCAGAGCCTGAGCTAGAACCATCAGCTATTGTCGACACACAGCAGAAAACTCAGCAACAAAAGCCCGAGAAGAAGGTCCTAAACGTGTCAGAAGTCAAAACATCGAGTCTACCAATACCAGCTCCTATCCAAACGCACATGTCGAAGGCGGCGAGGTCGAAAGAGGTATGTCTGTGTGTGTTGCTCTTGTGGGGGTGGTTTAAGGTCTTTAGCAGCCAAAGCTTACTTTCGTCTTTTGTGAATGAATAGGCTCTGATGGCTTTCTACTTAGGCCGAGCCAAACAAATGGAAGCGAAGCACAAGAAAATTGTAGTCTCGCCAACAAAGCCCGTGACCATCCGCTCGCTACAAGAGTCTGAGCGCTCAGCACCTATCGGGATCTAGACCGATGTATATCGTGTTGCAAAGAGAGATCCAATAGATATCTGCGGATTGCCATTGTGAAGCTCTTTTGTATTGGTGTCGAAACTTCGCCTTATTGTGGCCCGAGGCCCCTCGTGAACAAAGTAGACCTAGTATTCTGTCACGTACATCATCCTAGTATTTACTCCGAACGCGTACAGCATCGGCATGCACGGGATAGATAGTTTCGTCGCTGATCACGTCCATTTCATTCGTACCATAAACAGCAAGTGTTGTGTGCAGAAATTATGGAGCAGATCACGAACTCCATCACGAGACTCCCCAACAAGCGTTGACGAACATTTATTTCTTTTACAAGTCGAGAATCCAACAAATGCGCGCTTCGGATCTTCCATTACTTGTCAGTGTCTTCACCTTTGTGGCGTCTGCAACGCAGCTAAGTTCGCTACCTTCGCTTCATCTTCATGTTATTCTCAAAGGCAAAAACATGAATATTCACGACCAGTCTGTTTTCGACGTCTTTGCTACACTCGTAGTATCAATGGATGGTACCAAGATTCATTATGATGGCTTCGCGACTTTCGTAGAAGGAGAGACTGAATTCGCTTATATGCTAGTAGACGACGCGTCGTACATCGTGATGGCGTCTCGAGACGAGCTTTCTCCAGCACAATCCGTTCGTTGTCATTCATCGGGCATTCCGTTTGATTCCATCTTACCAGCACTTAACAACGCTACTGCAGCTCCAAGCGCGTCCGTCGGTGGAGAACCTGTCGAGTCTCCAAACGGAACACTATTCCAGACTTCATTCAGCGGCGTTGACTTCATTTTGTGTGCTTCGGGTGCATTTGGATTCATTGCGTATGGACTTGATATGACGATGGCGGTGGAGTATTTGCCAAGTCCTATCCGTAAGATATCAGCGCCAAGACTGAGGGGTAAGGTCGACTCTTGTCCAGTGTAGATGACACCTGCACGCACGACGCTAACTACCATCGCACTGCTTACTGGTAAAACGCTTTCGTTCACTGCATCGAGAAAACTGAAGGCTGCTGCACCAGTAGCAATCGAAGCTGACTCGTGCGCGTGCAAGTCTACACCTCGTCCGTGTATTTTCTTGCATGGATTGTGTAACCCGAATGAAATGGCAGAATTGCAGGATACTCCTGAAATGACGAAAGAGAAGTTTGGAGATATTGGCGACCACGCGCCTAGCTGCACGACGGTCAAGTACGCGGTCTTGAATACTGTCGACTATGGCTGGATGAATGACACGCTGCAGCAGAAATTCTGCAATTTCTCGCTCTCCATGAGTGAAACCAGTGAACCTCACGTCACGCACAATCTCGGACACCATCGTTGTGACGCACTCGATGGGAGGACTTGTGATGGCGAGTGCGCTCGCGTCGGGAAAGTGTACATTCGCGGAGAGCACGTCGTGGGTGAGTTTGAGCGCACCAATGCTGGGGAGTATGGCTGGAGACTTCATTCAAGACCTCTGTACGGATAAGTACACTGCAATAGCGACAGGGTTGCTGGATCTACTCGGTCAGTGCCCGGCGTTAATTGCTAAAAAGTCCATCTCCTACCAGAACGGGAAGTACAGCACTCCAACAGTCAACGCGGCGTACACTGCAGCGCAAGAAGCCTATCGTGGGAACCTGACAGCGGCATTGTGCAGTAAAAGCTACCATGGAGTCTTGTCGAAGTTCTATCCTTCGTGTTTAGTTGGAGGCAAGTTGATCCCACACAAGTCAAAGGAAAACGACGCACTTGTGGAGTTCCAGAGCTGCTTGGGTGGCCTCGATCCAACCATATTTGGCGATAGCTATCTTGATCGGTTATACGCAGCTGAGCTGATTCACGCAGACACAGCATTTCTGACTCATGACGGACTTTTCAAGGACTCACAAAAACCGTTCAAATGGTTTGAATGCCTGCTGTAGCAACAGTAAGAATCATAAATTGAAATTAAGCGTTAGAACCTTCAAATGACAAAATAATCTTGCGTTTGTCGTTGATACGTCTTTCAATTTTTTGCTAGGTCATCCATGCGGTCCTTTGGCGATCCTCCACGCTGCCCAATAATCTTGCTGCTTGGTCGTTAACAACACGAATTATTCCTGGTTTTGGCTTGGGAAATTCGCGCAGATACTTAGCTGAAGCTGGTGCAGCACTTCTCATCGTCGGTACAAAAGTTCTAACATTTCCTGGAGCTGCAGACGTCGCCCTTGCACGACCTGTTACCAACCTTGGAGGAGTACCGACGGCTTTCAATGCTGTAGTCGGTCGTGGCTTTAAATTACCCAAAGCTGTGTGCACGCTGTTGCCGCTACTAGTCGTAGAAAAACTTCGATTGCTGTCGTTGTCGCCTGTAATGCTGTTATTGACGGCTTTACCACTAGATGTGGACGTTCGGACTCGAAGAGAAGGTGTTGACAACGATAGTGCAAGATGCTGTAAACATATCGTGAGTACTTTGGTAAGTTGGCCATTTGTCCATATACAACACTTACAGTTCGTGGAATCGCTAACGCGGATGTGGAAATCGGTGAGAGTTGGGGGATCGGAATAGGCTCTGGTGGGACTTCTTCATAGTCACGAAAGTGAAGCTCCGATAATGGTGAGGCTGGGTAATGGCCGAATTGAAGTGGCGAGCCGAGATTAAGGGATGGAGGTGAATTTAAATCACATTCTGATGGTGCATTTAGCAACGCGTCGGTCGCTAGTCGTTGCTGAAGCTGCAAAGAGATGTTAGATATTTTATCCGATAAATTAGAAACACGTCACTTACATCAAAGCGTTTACGGGACATGGTAGTGGTGTTCTCGACCCATTCCGGGCCTTCTACGACAGCTTCACCCTGCAACAAAACCACTCCTGACGCCACACTCATCATAGCTGGAAGACTAGTAGCGCTGAATTCGGTGTCATCTTCCACGAACGTCCGACTTGTAGCACTACCAGCCTCTTGCTCGTAGCGCCACAAACTTCTACTACTGCTCCATCCGTTGTTCGAGTTTCCGCCAGCGACAGACTCGGTTGATGAGAGTTTTCTTGTAAGCTTACGTCGTGAGAGAGAGTCGGTAAGTAGCGTAGTCTTCCGTCGCCGGTCAAAAGTAGAGTCGACGCTAGCCGATTGAGATCGACGCTTGGATTGATACTGCGGGTTTTCCGCGATACTGTGAATCGTCGTCGACATTGGGCGCAAACTTCGAGCTGTAGCCTCCAGCATTGCACTTGGCCTTCGACTAGTCCGTCTCGTACCAGTAGCAGCATAGCCGTTCTCAATTACACTCGATGTTTCTTCCAATTCCTCGGTATGATCCAAGATCGAAGAAAAACTGTCGATGTTCGTCTTCGTACGGACTGGAATTTCAGCAAGTGCAGCAACGATGTTCGCTGGAGGTGCTGCAAAAACGCCTTCCTCCATGGTCACACGATTTTCGGGGACTGAAAATACCCGAGCCATCTTCACCCACTTGGTGAAACCAGGTTTCTTCGTTGAAGTTTCAAGGCTTTTCAAGCATTTTTCACGCCATTCCTTGATTTCCTGTGGTAAAAATATTCGTTAGCTGCTCATGAGTTACACTATCAAGCGGAAATTCAATCCGTACGGGTTTCTCGTAGTTTGGATCGCCTTCAAGCTCAATCATCAGCACTGGAGGTGTAGACGCGCTTGGTTTCTCTGTTTCACCTAGTTGAAACGAGTGTCAACAACTGCTATCCTGGATAGCGACTCTTGTTTCGTACCGTTGCTCGTTCTTCTCTTTCTTCTCACAGGCGACGCTACTCGCACTTTATCTGATGAACTTCCTACTCGTGAAGCCAGTGATGACGAGGTTTTCATCGGCAGTGCGTTTCGAATGGATGCAGTTTTTTCAGGACTTTTGCACGGCACACTGCGTACAGCATGTCGGTCTTTCGGCTCGGCCTCGGGTCTGCTTTCAGGTTGAAACCGGACATCATCCATCGTAGATTCAGCTTCTAGTACTGCAGCAAAAGCGGAATCTACGACGTTGTCTAGAAGTTGTGAACTCGCGGATCGAACTGCTTCTCGAGCGAGGCATTTCTGCTGGTAGTACGCGTTGGTCTCTGATAGTAAGAACTCGACGCAACTGATAGCCACCGCTTCGCTCTCATCTTCGTCAACTGCCGCGAATCGCAGCAGCAATCGATCCACTGCCACGATCTCCATGAACCTTCACCAAGACGTCTTCGACCACAAGGCTATTACTTCAGCACTCGCTTATTTTCAGATAATAGCACGACCCATAAAAATAGTCAAAGCGTCTTGCACTTGGCGTCAAGATAGAATTGACCATCTGTCAATTGATTCTCGTTGACATGCACGTTGAAGTTAGCGGAGATGAGTCATCGAAAGAAGGAAAGGGGTTGCTGAGATCAGTGCTTAGGACCACTGTTATCGCAGCTTAACTCGAATCTAAGATGTCCTCTTTACGTGGACAAGACTGCAAGATTTATCCGGATAGTATTTTTCTCTTTGAAAAAAAAACACTGCTAACATGTACTTAGCCCAGTCCTGATATATTGCATCACCTGATATCATCGAAGTAGGACACCTACAGTACCCGTCCACAATCTATTAATAGTGTACAGTTTTAGTGCTTTCAAATCCAGCTGACATAAGCCGCACGCCAGGAATCCTAAGTGCGTTGATGGTGTCCACCACACCAACCTCGTGCAATCCGATCACGTTGAAGAATTGACACTTGAAGAGGCGCATACAGTGGCCAAGAGAAACGCACTTTAGCTCTTCCACCCCCAGAGCGATGAAGCCCAAGGCCAGACAACGCAAGCCCCGCGTCGACACAGACGTGACCATGACGGACGTCTCTGAGTCTAAACCCAGAGCAAGACGCGCCAAGAAGACGCCGCCAAGTGCCGTTAAAGACGACAAAGTGACGAAATTCAAGAACGAACAACATGTACATTTTAGAAATTTAGTGAAAATTCTTTTTTTCAAATAATTTTCTAACATTTTTTTATGCTGTAGTTGAAAATTCAGACGCAGGATCTACAGGAGCCAGACGCTGAGAAGGCGGCGCCGCCCTCAAGCACCAGCAAGAAGAGACGACGACGCTCTGCAGCTGAGATCGACCGTAAATTCAAGTGTCCGGTGGCTGATTGTCCCAAGGTTGAAGATGAGTTAATTGATTTAGGTTATCAGAATACTTATTTTTTTAATTTTTTTTTAGGCTTACGGGTCGGAAGGCTCGTTGATTCACCACCAGAAGGTGAAACATCCAGAACTGGCTGAAGCTGAAGCTCTAGAGAAGAAAGAAGCACAAGCTCAGGTTCGTAGTATTTTTTTATTTCGATTTTATGTCTGTAGTAATTTTTTTAATTTTTTTTACTTGAGTACTTAGCAGGCTGGGACGTTTGCACTGCCACTGCACAATGCACCTCGTAACGTGACGATCCGACCAGCTACCCCGTTGGTGGCATTTGCTTCTGATCCAACCATGTTGCTTGGTAACCAAAGTACCAATAATCTGGGAGAGCTGACGTCGCCAACGGATATTGTCCCTCCATCAGCCAAAGCACCAAGGCGCAATCTACGCTCGCGTTCCAATTCGGAGCCAGTCAGTCGGATTGAACAAGTGGCGACTCCTTTAGCTGGCCCTTTGGTTGTTATTGCTGCACCAAATTCTATCCCGATGAAAACAAGAGCTAAAACGCCGCGTAAACCGCGCCGAGTTCCCACTCCCCACCCGAAAAAGGCTGCAACGACAGTTCGACGTAACAAACTCCGCTCCAAGTCCGAATCGCTGCCTGAGATGACGCCGTTTAATCCACTCGACGAGCTTAAAATGCCTGTTAGCAACCGAAGTGACAGTGTGGTGAGTGCTCACGAGGCGATTCTACCGATAACTAGTACGAGTTCCGGTGGTCGAGGGTCCTTCGAGTGGCCACCATCCTCCATCTCGGCGTCTGGACACCACACGACGTCATTATCAAGTGACGAACAGGCAATTGACAGTGATATTTTATCTGTTCTAGCGAACTGTGATGCGGACGATACTGGAGACCCTGGAGTGCTCGATTTCGGTGGTGGACCACCTTCAACCAGCTCGTACCACTCGAATACAAGCTTCGCAGAAAGCGAGGATACAGAAATGCTGCCGGTTGGAATGGAATGTTTCAAAATTGCTGAACATTCAACGTTACCGACTGAAGGATTTGTCATGAAAGAACCAGAGTCCGAGCTGGGCTTGAACGCCTTTGCTTCTCTGGGTGATGACTGGGCTAATGCGTTGCATTTGTCAACTCATTTGGAGAAAATGTCGATGGCGCAGGTAGATTCACCGCCTCATAGCTTGGAATCGACGTTCGGCGGGGTGCCGACAAGACAAGGAACGGTGGGTAGACTGCGTTCTGCTTCGGATCCTGTTCGTGTCGCTGCTCCGATGCATCCCGAGTTAAATCACTTTTCATCGATGCCGCTGGAGCCTTTCGTAGGAAAAAGTGCAATGGCTACCAACCAAATTGGCCCGTCAACTGGTGGGAATGAGTTGGTCGGTCAGCAACTTAATTTTCAGCAATGGTTTGGCAGTTCCAGCGGGTCGGACGCTGCCACTGTGGACGATAGTAACCTGCAGCAGACGTTCTGGTTGTCCAGTGAAGCTGATGTTTCAACTATGGACAACCCTCTGCCAACGTCGGCAGCTCTCGATGAGCTGCTTCAGCATGATGACTCAGTAGAATGGAACGCTGCCAACACTTTCGAGGGCGATGCTGATGTCGACTATGCGTTGGGTGACGCTGGATCGCCGTCGCTACTTTGATAGACATCAGCCGCCCAACGTGGCGTCGCTGCGCCTTGGCTTCACACAACTACGTCGGTCTCGGAACGAACGCTACCGACTGGATGGAGCTAACTTGTTTTCTTTTCACTAGGTGTTTATCCCGGAACAACCAAATACTATCGGTGCTGCGGGAGCTTGTGCTGTATTGCATAGTGTAATTTCTCTGGATGTAGCGGAATCACGGAAGACAGCGGACTGTGGACTATCTATGACGATGTAGGATTGTGTTCAAACAAGAAAACTAAAACGTGTTTGCTTTTGAGTTGACGTTGGAACTGTAGGGACTCCTATTTTCAAGCGTCCCTCAAGTCTCAAGCGTCACTCGGACTCCATCGGTGGCGTCCGTTGGCCTGTTTGCTCTAATTGAGCTCGTGACCCATGGCATCACGAGATGAGGGTAGTGATGGAAGTCCTCGAGCTCCGGTGCAGCAGAGACTTCACGATGGCTTTCGAACGGACCGACGATATCTCTCGCAGATGGTGGTGGAGGCCCAAAACGAGTATTCGACTCGAGTAGAAGCTGTGCTGGAGCTCAAGCAGGACTTGGACACGTCTTTGGCGAAAATTGGAGCACAAGGTTCTGCTATTCAAGCGCGAGATCAAGCTGAAAAGACTCAACAAGCTCGGGCACATCAAAGTCTGTTGGATCAAGGAAAGAATCCGTACGAGGTGGCGAGACGCAAAGTGGTGCAGCGAGAAGCTAAGAAGGAGCGTTTAAAGATTGAACGGAACATTCAAGAGCGCGAGGCGAAACTTCTGAGTCGATTAGAAGCTGAAAAGGTAGTTCAGAGACGGCGAGAAAAACTGGAGGCGGAGAATCGAGCGTACGAAAAGAAATACCAGCGTGAAATGGGTCGAGCAGCTCAAGAGGAACGGACGAATGCGTATTTGGTATCACGGACTGGTAAAGAAGCGCTGGATCCTACCGGGAAGCTGGTTCGGGTGTATCCTTCACAAGAAACGACGATGAAGGACCACAGCTTTGGACTTGGACGTAGTGCAGTTATCACTCCCGAACATCGGCGCCGTGTTGTTGCAAAAGTTCATGCGAAATCGACTCATACCGGGACGGAGCTGAGCTCGATGCTGTTACCTCGTCGAAGAAAGCAAAATTCTCAACAATTGTCTGAAGGTTTCGAAGGTCCTGGTGTGAGCTCGGGAAGAACAGAAGGAGACGAAATGGAAGACGCAGAGCTGAGAACCTCCGAGCGGCTGATGATGCCTCCACTTACTGGTGTACGACCCGGTCAGGATTCGCGTAAGGCGAATCATTCTCTTTTATCAAACAGTGACGTCAAGTTGCCACCTCTTGGTGCCAATGGTTCTCGTCAGTCCATAGACCCTCGACGAAAAGATGAAGGGAATCAAATACCAGAGAATGTTTCAACATCAACGAAGCGCAAGAATCCACGGGGTCGTAGTGTGCTGGAGGAACGACAACTCACAAAGGCGCGACAACGACAGAAAGATTCGAGGTTTGCTCAACCGCAAGTTGTGTGGGGCAAGACATTCACTGGCAACGCGTTCCTCGCTAACCCTCAGATGCTCTGGTTCAAAGACTTTGACGTGGGTCGTCCACTCACTCTCGGCTTTTCCCTCACAAATGTCTCGAACACATTCAACCAGTTCCGACTACTGCCTATGGATGACGAAGTGATCGAGCTGTTTGACATCGTATACGAAAAACCCGGTCGAATGTCAGCAGGAATGAGTTGTTCATTGAAGATGACCTTCACGGGGACGGAAGGACGTGACTTAGACACAACATTATCCGTAGCAGCGCCCACGGGCGTCTTTCAGCTGCCAGTCCGCTGTACATGCAAGAAGGCCGTTCCAAAACTGTCCCAGTATGTTGTCCAATTTCCTGAAGTTGTGGCTGGAGAACGTACGACGGTCGCTTTGACGCTTTCCAACGAAGGTGCACTGCCTCTTGAATATCGTGTACGCCGATTACCAACCCCGTCAATAGAACTAGAGCATCCAGTGACGCCCACAGATCAACCAACAGAGCTGGAACACGATGACGACCCAGAAACTGGTGAAGCTGAGCTTGTGAACGACGTTGATGTCACCGATGATGATCCTGCTGAGATACAACATGATACGAATTCAAACGAGAACCCTCAGGAAGACAATGACGTGCAACCTGTTGAAGAAGTAGCCGACAGTGTAGAAGATACACAGACTTTGACGTCTCCGGAATCTCGTGCTGTATCCCGTGTACCCAGTGCAGCTTCAACCAAGATAACCACAACATGCAGTAAACCACTGCAAGATTCTGCTACAGAAAACATTGATGGCGATGCAAGAGACCCACTCAATCCAGAAGAACAGGAGTTGGTTGAGCGTGTTCGACAAGCAACACTATTTAAACCGGATGGTGCTGACGGACCAGTTCGCTTTACAAAACGAGGTGTTGTAGCGCCATATTCAAGCACTGCAGTATATTTCACCTTCGCACCCGCTGTTGCCATGAAGCTGGAGAATGAACAGTTTGTTCTTGAATTCCCAGCAGCATCGTCGTCAGGAATATCATCTCCAGACCTGCGACGACTCGCCTCCATCCCTGTACTTGTATCAGGCGTAGCTTCGCAAGTCCCAATTTTTGTTTCACGTTCACGACTGGACTTCCGATGTTGCGCCTACGGAAAACTCTATCGCCACCAGCTCGTCGTGTGCAATCGAGGTAAAGTAGCTCTCAAGATCCAGGTACAAGTGCCTCGACCGCTTGTAGGCTACGTCGAATTCAACCCTGGTTTTGGTTTTGTACAGGCCGCAGTGGCTTCTCAGGAGGGGAATTTTCCTGTTCAAGTCAAGTTTCGTCCAGAAGAGCGTATGTGGAAACGAATTGAACGTGCTGGTTTGGGTTCACGTGCTCTAGGAATGTTGGCAGTTCCAGTTCAAGTTGTGGTACCTGATCAAGTGATTCCTGTCTACTTCTTGCTCACAGCGAGATTGACACCTACAGCATTGACACTTAACGTTTTGTTGCACGCGGAGACTGGGAGTTCCGATGGAGAGCTCCATTTTGGAGCATGTTGCGTCGGACAGAGCGTTAGCCACGAGCTAAACTTCACGAATTCGGCCCGCGTACCTCAGCGGGTTGGAGTGACTGTATTGCCGAAAGATGTGACTGTAGCTGACGTATCTGAAGGAGTGGGCTTGGTACTGTTGCCTGGTGAAGCACGGACGCTGCGGGTTGTGTACACTCCAAGCTTCCCGGGTACTTTGAAAGCTGCCGGGACAATGGGACGTACGAAACCACTATTGACGCTGTGGTCGTCTACTTTTAATCAGGAGTACACTGTGCTATGTTCCGGCTACGGAGTTGCCAGTGATCTGGTATTCTCTCATTCAGCTATTCGACTTGGTGCCACGTCACTGGGTCAAACTCAAACCTGCAGCGTGAATCTAACAAACCAATCTGACCGGCATACTCATCTTGTAGAACTGCGTCTACCTCCTGAAGCCGAACCATTTTTGAAGATCACACCGCTTGTGACACGTCTCGCTCCATGTGAGACTATTCGTCTGGAGATCGACTTCGAGCCCACTGAGGACATTTTCAAGCTCGTCAAAAGCTGCTACTTCGAGGCGAAAGTATCTGACGAAACTACTAACGGTGAAAATGACCTTCCCCTTAATTCAGCAAGAAGTGTTCACCTTGATCTGAGTGCTGAACTAACTACAGAAGATCTTGGCAGTAGTCGGATGGATAAAGATCCAGAATCAAGACCTGTGACGCCGAAGGTTGACGCCAATACAGAGCCTCGCAGTTGTCACCACACGTGGACTGTCCTGTGCTTCTATCAGCAGGAAGGGAGCGCAAACGGAAAACATTCCTCGAAAACAGAACCACCAACACCATTACAAGCTTTGGAGGTTCGAACAACAGTGATTGAGCCCTTTTTGATCCCTTCAACTACAATCTTGGATTTTGGTCAAGTGGCAATTGGCCAAACGCTTGTCCGTGATCTCACACTCGAGACGGCTCCATCTGCAGGTGAAAGTGTGTTACTACGTGCTCAACCACTCCATATTTTGGGAGCTTTTCGTCTGATAGGGGCTTTGCGCGAAGTACCTGCCAGTTCTGACAGTAAGAAAAAGCGTGCTATTCGTGTTGAATTCGAGCCACGTACTCCGTTGAGGTACGAAGACGAGTTGGAACTGTCCGCTTTGGGGGTGAATATTCGCGTTAAACTTCGTGGTGAAGGGATCAATCCGAGTTTGTCTCTCACCCCTGCAGACGGGAAGCTAGATTTCCAAGACATATTGGCACGTACTCGTAATGTACGGGAACTTGTGCTAGCGAACGGAAGTGTATTCCCGTTAGCCTTTTCGATTGTTACGTTCGATGATGGTGACAACACTAAGCCAGCAACAACTGATATTGTGGCTTCAGAGAGCGATTCGATGACAAGTTCGACGGGATTGCCAGTGTTTACATTCTCTCCTACTAGCGCGATCATCCCTGAAAACGGTTCTCTAATTGTCCAAGTGATTTTCCAGCCAGATCATCAAAGACCTGGTCATTATTCTCAACGGTATCGCATCAAGGTGCCGAATGAAAATGAACAGCACATTATCACTATCTCTAGCCGCTGCTGGGAGAACCAGCTCTACGTGTTCGCTCCGACTGCAGATGTTGCACTAGCTCCAGCTCCATCAAGTGCTGGCAAAACCAAGAGACATCAACTTTTCACACTTCAACCAGTGGAAGATCTGTTTGACATGCCTCCAAGTGTATCTCTGAGCCAGCTACCGTCGGGTATTGGAGTGAATGACTTGCCCGCTGCAGGACTACGAAAACCTGCCTCCTCTTTCGTTCTAACATTCTCTGGGGACGAGATAGCAGACAACATCGACGTAATCGATGCCACTCGGGTTACGAAGACTGTGTTTATTGGTAGTACGACACCGAGCAGTGGAGTTTATGGCGGTTTGGATGAAGTTACCGCGGCTACACCAACCAATACGGGAGGTTCTGCTGGCTTCTTTGAATTTGTTGTGGATGCAGCATCACCTCACGCGAAATTGTTCACGCTGGAGCCTGCACGTGGTGCCATCGCGGCTGGACAACAACTTGCTGTACAGGTTAGGTACAACGCCCCCATTCCGGTAGCTGCGTCTGCTTTAGGATCGGATACAACACTGCCATCGAGTTCCGCTCGTAATGGTGGCGCTGTAGTACCTGCTAGTGCAAATTCAGCTCAGCGTCGACCTGAGCTGGAAGTGGTGCAGTGGGTGCAGGTTCGAGTGCAGTGTATTCTCAAAGGTGGGTCACTTTGGCGCAATTTACCTTCAACAGGAACTCCAGCTGCATCTGTGGTAAATGGAGCAGGAGGTCAGCAGAAAGGTGCGAGTTCTGGTGCTGGTTCGGCCTCACCCGATGGAGCGGATACACGCGTTGTCACGTTGATTTTGCGGGCCAGGCTAGAAACTTAACACCATTCGAGGTATCCTGATAACCTGGTGACAGCGAACGATTGAACAGAAACGTCATCAGTGACAGAGCACAGAGCAAATCGAGCGACGCAACGCAACGAGACCGTGCCTATGAAGTGGCGTTAATGTAGCGGGCACAAACGGTCGGAATGCGAAGGTCATAGATGGCTGTTTGTTGGCCTGCCCCACAACTGGGTCAACCATCAGTAATAGCATGCCTAGATCTCAGCAAAAAACAACAACAATTTTCTACCAATATACAGTGTTCCATCCATTTGAGTGTGCCCTGGAAGCCGGGGTCTGGCAATCATCACTTGAGCTCAACGAGCGTCTAGCACATACTTCGTAAAACCTAGGGTCGGAAAAATAATGTCACTTCAGTTATTATTGTATTGTCCCATTACAATTATCTATTACGGATAATTCACAAAGTCAATAAAATATGGTTCCACAAAAACCCACAGCACAAGCTTCAGTCTGAAGCTCGTGATGTGTGTACTAAAGCCTTCAGACGTGGTCAGCTTGCTGCCGTTCGAGATATTGGCCAAAGCAGATTCAAACGCCCAAGTGTATGGGGAAGTTTTCACGCAAAAATGGAAAGTGAAGAGTGTGGACCGACCTTGACAACGTCTTTTACACGCCAGTCTTAAAATTGATCGAGCCTATGGTATTGCATTGATACAGTATTACTGGGGCCCGTTGGGTTTGTTGGATCTTGGTCTGGTATCGGAGAAATATTTTTTTTTAAATTTTTTTTAAAATAAAACAAAAATACAGACCGCCAGTGGCGACGTCACCATTCATCACACGATATTGAAGTAGCAATGAAAAGTGAAGTCGTCTAAAGTGCAGAAGTACTCGCTGCCGTGGTTCGTGTTAATGAGAAGTGGAAAACTTCATCAAATTTACGAGCCGAGCTTCGTATTTGTGCGTGGTGCCACCAAGTTACGAAGTACAAGACGAGCAACGTCAAGACTACGCGCTTTTCGAGTCGCTAATCTTGCGCGTTCTTAGTGGATGCAGTGCCATCACCTGTCAGGAACTTGAGCGCGGTGGGTGTCAGGGATGTTGATGTTGCCACAGTAGGGCACGATAAAGTTGCATCGGTCAATGTAGGCGCTCTAATGCTGCGGAGTGGACTCTCCAGATAATCAACGAAAACATACATATCCCCTCCGTATACCATGAACCCAGTTGAGCTCAATGCACAGAGAGTAAAACGTTTCCCTCGGAGAGATGTCTTGAACGCATTTTCGCTTGTGCAGCCGAAAGCCTCCGTCGCGATGGACGTCTCAGAAGTAGCAACGGCGTTGTTTAGAGCTTGGATTATGGAGTCGTAGGGTGTGATCGATGAGAGGCAGTGCGCTTCTTGTATGGCAGCTGAAGTCGTGTCATTTCCCTTGGTTTCCAATGCGTAGGCGGCGCCATCCACAAGCAAGTAGGTAAACTCAGTGGCACCCTGGATTAACTCGGCAAAACCATCATAGCGCACTTTAGTATAGTCTTCAGACACAACCGGCTTGGCAAAACCTCAAAGGTAGACTGTCCGTGGATCTTATCCTCTAAAAGAATAACATGGAGATGCAACGACGGAGAGTCATTTGGGAGGACTTGCTTGGAAGATTGCGATTCGTGGGACTGTTCGCTTCCCCAAGTGGTTGACGTTGTCACGGAGAATACAATGAAGAGGAAACTCGCAGCAAGAAATGCTGCTGTCTGCATTGCGCAGAAGTAAATGGTGCGTGTGCGACGAAGAAATATGCAATGACGACGACCCCGTCGAGAACCAGGAGCAAATCTTGGCCACCAATATTAGTACATGAATATGATGAGTACATGTAGCATACTAATGTGGGTGTCCAAGGTTTTGCACAAGTCTCCAGAACGATGGTCTGTAGAATCCCAGCGCTGCACTAAAGGATGAATCCAAGTTTGGTCAGAGCTACATGGAACTGAATCACGCCGTGTTTTGAATGGCGATGGACAGCTCAAGGATTCTCAAAACCCGTAAATGGCTTGAAATGTTTGCTGTAGCCCCCACTATTAGATACTTAAGTAGCTTGTAGCCGTATTCGTAGATGTGGTTTGCCTTGCCTTGCTGAAACGGTGCAGCCAAGTACTTAGTAGCATACACCTTTCTCGGACAACCAGCCAAAAGCACTTTCGCCCCCATCCAGTCGGAAATTGATAATATATTGGAGGTTTTGCCGGCTTCATTGATTTTTTTGCAGACGCTGCATCGCTTCGCGCGAAATTATTGAGACTAACGCGGCGCCGTCGCTAGCTGCGTCTGCTCTGGGATCGGGTGCGGCACAGCCTCGGATACTACATGTATCCGTGGAACGCAAAGCAAATGAACGAACGATATTTAGCAACGAGACCAAAACTTTCCGCTAGGATTCTGCTAACGTTGATAACACGCGTGCCCCACATCGATCAGGATCGGTATGATTACTTTGTACCAGTACATGTAACACACTTTCCGTCTTCATTGAAAACAACCGAACGAGCCAGAATATTGTTCTCCCAACACTGTGAAATCCCTACATAGTGCTGGGCGAAGTACATGTCATGTACTTCGAAGTAGCTTCGATGAATGCCTACAGTTTTTTCTTCTTATTCAGGGCTGACCAACGGTACTGAAGATAGTTCAGCGTTTTGACAACAGCTCGTAAACCTCTGGCTTCCGTCGATGGATTCGCTGGCAGATCTGCGCAGCATACAAGAGTGGCATTGTCTAAAGTAACATTGAAATGTCGCCGTTCACCAACATTGAGCACAAAAACGCTGCGAATTATACAATTACACAGGTCTTCAAAGGTTTTGAGAGGACGGATGTCACGAGCGCCAAATCTTCAAAGTTGAAGGAGTCCGCTGGAAAACAATCACCCAAGCCTGACCTCTACAGCCACTGGAACCCCCGACTGAGCTCTAAACAAAGGGAGAATATACCATGCTTTGTCCTGTGTTTAAGCTTACGTACTGCACCCACGAATCTTAAACCACAGACGTTCCTTCGGCTGGCGAGTTGGCGTTCACCCCCTCCCTCCACGCTAGGCCATACAAAAACTGAGTTCAAATCAATGTTAGTGATGGCACGACTTTGACGGTGAAATGGCTGATTCTCAATGTTGCTTTAACGACTCCCTACAAGAGTACTACATGTATCCGCGGTGGACATGTATGTGGTTGGGACATGAATGTGGTAACGGGCTGGTATACAAATTCAAGTCAATACATGTAGCAAAGATGGGTTCAAATGGGCTATCGACCATAGCTCCCATAATATTCCATCTCCCCAATCCTTGTGCACATGGTTAGAAAGAGGAGACATCGCTGAACGTTTTGAGCCCAATCACAATCTCGAGCGACTCATTTTGCGCAAGCTACAGTCCTCCAAAAAACGCCATACAGATGCTGTTTGGGCAGCAGTGCACCTTTTGTGTGCAAAATACCAATCCGGGGGCAAACCATAGTAAAACCAAGTTTATTTTCAGCTGACCACATACTTGTCCAAAATGTTTTATCTGTGACGTGTGAATACTTGAAAAAAGGCAGGGGCCTAAAGTTGACCACCTAGCGGATAGTACCAGTCAATACGGTACGAGGTACAGTACCAACTCAAATAAACTGATAGCGGCAACCATAAGTTTTCCACTTCCAGTCGGTAAGATGTGTGCTGTCCGTAAACCAGTCTGCAATTCCAGCTTGTTTGATCCCAGGAAGTGCTCCACAGTGCATAGAGTGAACTCGGTCTGGCATCTTTGGAGAAGTCTCGATAGAGTGGAAAGCCATTCTTGAAATTCTCGATCGAGATGATAATGCCAGTTCAACTTGCTACCGTCGCGTTCTGTGTGCTCGCATTGGCGGCAAGTGGCCTCCAGGACCAAGAAACCACATTTCCAGTTAATCGTCGTCTGACAACTTCACTAAATGACGCACCATCCGTGAAACTCCATGTCACTTTCAAGCGTGAGTCCATGAAGCTGCACGGACAATCCGAGTTCGACATTTTCGCCAACCCCGTCATTTCAGCTAATGGTGCTGATGTACTTTACGACGGCTACGCGACATTCGATGATGATGACAGTACTTTCACATACTCGTATGTGAATGGTGCTGGTTATTTATTGACGAGTGATGAAGACAAGAAGAACGTGGGGTGCGTTCCAACGAGTACACTACCGTTTAACTCCATCCTACCTGCTTTGAACGACGCAACGCCCATTCCAAGTGCGTCGATCGGTGATGAAGCCGTCGAATGTTCCAGTGGAAATCTGTTCAAAACGACGTTCGCTGGAGCTCATTTCGCTATTTGTTCGGCTAGTAACTCGGGTTTTACGGCTTATAGCAGTGACTTGACTATTGAAGTCGAGTATTTGGATAACCCCGTTACGATTCCGAGAGAAGGAACATTGTGTGGTGCTGTAGCTAAACCCACTTCAGTGACACCGACTGCGTTGGCTCTACTAACGGGAACTCCCATTCCAATTAGCAATTCGAGACAATTGAAGGCTGCAGAGCACATGGAGATGGAAGCTTCGTCATGCAAATGCAAGTCTACACCTCGTCCGTGTATCTTTTTCCGTGGTATCGGGAGTTCCAACGAAGAGGAGGAACTTCAAAACACGCCGAAACTTGCAAGTGGTAGAATGGGGAACATGAACAAACACGCTCCATGCTGCTCGACAGTCAAATACGCTATCTTAAACACTATGGACTACAGCTGGACGAACGATACACTGCAAGAAAAATTCTGTGACCGAGCGCTCAGATTCAGCGACATCAGTCACGTGAAATTGGGATCAATTACGGATACGGTTATCGTCACGCATTCGATGGCTGGACTCGTCATGTCGATGGCTCTTGCAACAGGTAAATGTAGCTTTGGTGAAGGTTCATCGTGGGTGGCAATTAGCTCTCCAATGACAGGCAGCATGGGTTCGGACTACTTCCAGGACTTCTGTAACGACGAGGTCAGCAATTTCGCGACGGATTTGTTGGAATTCTTCGGACAATGCCCAATGCCAATCTCCCGGCAGTCGATCGTGTACCAGAACGGCAGATACGCCGACAAGAAGCTCAATGCGGCGTACGTTAAAGCTCAAAAGGCTTACCGTGATAACGTTAATGCTGCTATGTGCAGTGACAACCCGAACGGTATCTTCTCTCAGTACGAGGCGCTTATGCTTCTCGCAGCAAAAGTTATTCCACACAAATCGCCCCAGAATGACGCGTTGGTGGAATTTCAGAGCTGTGCTAAAGGTTTGGATGAATCCAAGTTCGGTAAGAGCTACAAGGACACGTTCTACAGACCGGAACTCAATCACGCAGATACTATGTTCTTGACTGGCGACGGATGGCTCAAGGATTCTCAGAAGCCGGTGAAATGGTTTGAGTGTTTGTTGTAGATAACTTGTAGTTTTAAAAATGTCGTGTAGCGGTGAAGTGAAGTTGTTTGATAGAGTTGCAGTCAAAATACAGATACCGTTTTGACGGAAACTCTAATGAAGACAGTGTGTATAAAAATTCAGATGGTAGTATTTGTTAAGAGCTCTTGAGTTACAGGAGACACGCGAACCACTTGAGTGGCAACACAGTCGACTTGAAGATCCCATCGCCCGTTTTGAATGCCGTATCTGCGTGATTCAACTCGCACTTGTAGAACCGGTTGTCGGGTGTTTTACCAAACTTGGAAGGTGAAATTCCGCCTGCGCAACTGTGAAACTCAACGAGACCATCGTTCTTGGAGGACTTGTGTGGAATCACTCTGCCTCCGATCATATACTTGGCTTGATACTTGGAAATATTCCCAACATTTGAAGTACTGCACATGGCTGCGTAGACGTGTTTGCGATACATCTCCTGAACTGCGCCATACGCTGCATCAAGATCCTTATTGCTGTACTTCTCGTTTTCATAGGCGACAGACGCTGTGGATGGAGGTACAGGACATCTACCGTTGAATAGCAAGTCTGTCATGAGATTCCGAACTTCACCATTGCAGAAATCCATGAGATAGTCTGAAGACATGCTGCCAGTCATAGGAGGACTCAGACCGATCCATGTAGAGCTCTTTCCGAGTTTACACTTTCCATTGACAAGTGCTCCAGCAAACATCAGTCCACCCATCGAGTGCGTCACAACAATTGTGTCTTCAATTGTTCGGGACTTGGAGGTTGTTGACATTGAAAGTGCGCGGTCACAGACCTTCTTCTGAAGTGAAGCGTCAGTCCACGCGTAGTCGACCGTGTTGAGTGCTGCATACTTGATCGTAGAGCAGCATGGGGCATGATCTTTGATGTAATTGTAGCCGAAATGACGAGACGTGTCTTGCACAGTCGGTTCATCCTTCTCGTTGCCTAGACCGTGGTAAAAAATACAAGGGCGAGGAGTTGAATTGCATTGACACGATGAAGACTGGATAGCCATGTGCGATTCTTCCTTGAGGTGTCTTGAAGTGCTGGTAGGAATATCATTTCCAGATAGCAATGCGAGAGCTATCGGTGTCATCTCCGTAGCTTCAGCTAAAACATCACACGATGTTCCACCTTCTAACTTAGTCTCGGGAATATCAACAGGACTGTCGAGATAATCCACGTCAATGGTGACGTCGCTAGCAATGGCAGTAAATCCGGATTCATCCGATGAACAGATAGCGTAGTGAATTCCAGCGAATGTTGTCTTGAACAGGTTCCCATTTTCACACTCAATAGGTTCCCCACCGATTGAAGCACTAGGAATGGGCTTCGCATCGTTCAATGCCGGTAAAATAGCGTTGAATGGTAGCGTACTTGGTGGAATACAGCGAACTGTAGCAGCATTTGAAGAACTGTCGTTTGTCACCAAATAGGGAGATCCGTCAACAAGTGAGTACGTGAATCGAGAGTGGCCTTCAACGAACGTCGCGTAGCCGTCATAGAGTACGCTAACACCATCATCCGCCACAACGGGGTTAGCGAAAACGTCGAACTCGGATTCTCCGTAGAGTTCCATGGCGTTACGTTGGAGCGTGACATGAAGCTTTAAGGACGGCAGATCGGTTAGAGAATTCTTCAATTGTCGAGTTACAGCATTCGTCGACTCCGTAAAAGCCAAGAACGCGATAACAGCAGCACCTACGAACCCTTTCATGGTGCCGTGCATGTAGATCACACACCCAAACCAAGTCTGTTCGCAGCGGTCGATTCAGTGTCCGAAAGGCAGTTGAGACCATGTAGCCACGTTTCCAGACCTTGGTCAAAGCGATTCGGTATTCCTAGATTCCATGCTGATAGTGAGAGCGATTTGAAGCATTAATTCTCTCCATTAACTAGCATAGACCGGGACTGCACAGCTTGCAAGTTATCTTACAGACAGATGGACGTGAAAGCCGTCAACAATGTTCAACATGTACGGTGAGAACTGCGGGTCGCTTCAAGCGACTCGCTTGAAGGCCGCGCTACATGTACACTGTACGACGGCTTTGAAAATGCTTCCGGCATCACGTCACTCCAACCATTTTGGTTTGGATCAATACATGTACCGTATAGAAGTGTCAATCTTCTTTTCCATACATGTAATGTACAGCAATGCCTATGGGTATCATGGCCATCATCCACACTATCAACACTATCAACTGGCAAGCTGGTCGTTCACAAGTCGTACGGTACATAGTGGTTCACGAATGAGTGGTCGGGTCCGCAGATCTCGTTGACAACAAAAATCGAGTGTGTTCATCAGTGAGCTTGCGTGATGGCAAAAGCCGGAGATGCAGGAGATGTACGGGTTTTCAAGCTGGGAGTCGACGCAGGATTGGGACTTGTCGGTTCTCAGGTTTTGCAGTCAACACATCCAGATGTGTGTGCACAATTGGCAAACACTTTGATTGTACCGGTAGGTAGATTTCGAGAAAAGGGATCACATGGCTTGAAGAACTGCTGGAGGATGTTCGTCCTTCCCTTGATGGCGACGCATGTACAGTTCCAAAGCATCAGCGATGCGTGACTTGCCATGATAACACGCCATTCATTTCTCGTTTTTTTTTCAGAAGAACGAGAAGACCAGCAAACATGGTGGCGTTAATGAGGACTCTCGTCGCTTCTGCTATCATTCTACTAGGTTTCACGCATCCAGCAACTGCTCTAAAGAATCCCCAGCACAGACATCACTCAATGATGCACCATCCGTGAAGCTTCATGTCACCTTCAAACGCAAGAGTATGAAGCTGCACGGACAGTCCGAGTTCGATATCTACGCTACCCCCGTCGTGTCAGCCAACGGTGTTAGTGTCCTTTACAACAGCTACGCAACATTCCATGATGACGACTCTGAATTCACGTACACACTGGGGGATGGATCCGCTTATCTGTCGACTACGGACGCTTTTGACACTGAAACAGTTCGATGTCTTCCTTCCAACACACTTCCATTCGACAAGATTTTACCTGCTCTGAATGACGCTACACCCATTCCAAGTGCATCGATCGGTGATAAATCTGTCAAGTGTACGAGTGGAAACTTGTTCAAGACGACGTTCGCTGGAGTTCATTACGCTATCTGTGCGTCAGGTGGAGATGGTTTCACGGCGTATAGCAGTGATTTGGACATTGATGTGGAGTATCTCGATGGTCCAGTTAGCGTTCCAAAACCTGAATTAACCGACAGATCTGGTTCATGTGAAGTTGTTCAGAAAGCCACTTCGTTAACGCCGACAGCTCTCGCGTTGGCTACTGGTGGTAAATTTCAGTCGAGTAAATCGAGAATGTTGAAAGAAGAGGCTCATTTGGCGATACAGGCCTCAAAATTTGAGTGTATGTCCACACCTCGTCCGTGTATTTTCCTACATGGTTTGGGTAATCCGAACGAGGAGGCAGAGCTGCAAGATACTCCGAAATTGACTAAGCAGAAGTTTGGAGATATTCATGGTCATGCTCCTTGCTGCTCGGAGATTAAGTATGCTGTAATGAATACTATCGACGCTGGCTGGAGGAACGACACTTTGCAGCAGAAGTTCTGCGATCACTCACTTTCGATGAGTAATACTAGCGACGTCGCTGCTGGAGTCATTGACAATACGATCGTTGTGACACATTCAATGGGTGGACTCGTGATGGCTCACGCACTTGCTAAGGGCAAGAGTAAGCTTAGCAAAACCACTTCGTGGGTGGCGCTGAGTCCTCCGATGACTGGCAGTATGGCTTCGGATTTCCTCATGGATATCTGCAACGAAGATACTTTAGAGTTCGCTGTGGGGATATTCGAGGTGCTGGGTCAATGTCCAATGCCAAAGTCACGCCAATCAACCATTTATCAGGGCGGAAACCACACCACCCCTTCTATCGATGCTGCGTATGTAGCTGCTCAAGAAGCTTACCGTGACAATGTATCAGCGGTCATGTGCAGTGACAGCTTTTTCGGGTTGTTGTCAATGTACCAAGCACCATGCATTTTTGCCGGCACAGCGGTTCCTCACAAGTCCAAGAAGAACGATGGCCTTGTGGAGTTTAAAAGTTGTTTGGGTGGCCTCGACGAAAACCTCTTTGGCAACCACTACCTCGATCGATTCTACAGACCGCAACTGAATCACGCAGATACGGCATTTTTGACAGGTGAAGGTATCCTCAAAGACTCGCAAAAGCCGCACAAGTGGTTTGAGTGTCTGGAACTGTAGATGGCGTATAATCGAGCATCGTGAAGTATAGAGTGAAGATGTTGTTTGGTGTCCAAAATATAAAACCGATCACTTGAAGCAAAATCGTCAAACTTTTGTAAGCTCCTCTTTTTGGTTTTCTCCTTGGGGTTAACTTCAGCCAACGTAGTTAACTCTTTTTAAAAGCTAACTTCTACTAACGATGTCATACACGTAACCTCCTCCTGCTTCAACGCGAACAAGGTCAAATCCCGACTTTATCCATGCAGCAAAACGGATTGGAGTTTACGATAAAGTTGTATGATGCGTCTGAAAGCTTTCGTAGGTAATGGAAATTACGAAATCCTCCGGCCCGTAAGTGCCGCGTAAATCTAGCCAACGATAACTGTATATAACGTAGGGCAGTTGCACTTTGTGTTACTGTATCACGTTGCAAGACACGCAAGACATCACAAGCTGCGGTAACATGAGCGTCTTGCTGCGAATTTCAGTTATCGCAGTTCTGTTATCGCTTGTGGTAGCAGTCGCTTCGGCCATCGTGCACGATCAAGAATTGACTTCCGTTCGGCGTTCTCTGAGCGACTTTCCTTCTTTACGCCTTCGCATCCTCCTCAGAGGCAACAACATGCAGATACATGGACAGTCTGTCTTCGACGTTTTCGCCAAGCCGAATGTGTCTACTGATGGTTCTAGCGTACGCTACGACGGATTCGCCACATTTATTCAAGGAGATACCACGTTTACCTACATGCTCGTAAATGGCACTGCCTACGTTGTGGAGAGTATAAGCGACGATGTAACATCAGTCGCCACACAAGCTGCGCGGTGTCTTACGTCGATCACTCCGTTCGACTCTATCGTGGAAGCGCTCAACAGCCTCAGGCCCGCTCCAAGCGGTTTACTTAGTTACGACAGTGAAGTGGACTGTCCGAGTGAAGTCCTGTTTGAGACGATGTTTGGCGGAGAACATTTCGCTGTTTGCGTTTCGAGATCGACTGGTTTCATCGCGTACGGAGGGGATATCATCACGGCGGTTGAGTATTTAGACAAACCACTGCCTAATATTTCGACCCCAACACTGAGTGACGATGTCTCGTGTGATGAAGTGGCGACTGCAACGTCGGTGACTACGAATACACGCACTCTGCTCACTGGGACAGCAACTTTTTTCTACTTGCCCGAATCTTGAGAAGTGTTAGGCTTAGTTGACACTTGCACTCGTAGTATGTAACCAGAATGCCATGTTACACAAAGCAGTTGAGTGTACAACCACCAACTAATCGGCGTTGTATTTTCCACAGTAATTCTTCGTCTTCATCCGTCGATAACGGGAAACAATATCCACCACGACTACATGTAGTGTCGTGATTAAAAATATTGATCGTAGGATAAGCGGCATGTGAAATTCGAAAGAGATCCGATAACTCGGATGGAAAACAGTATTATCCGATTCAGCTCCTAAAAGACCTTCCTTCTCGTTTTGTTCGTACAGTTCACACAAAGTTCGTGTTGGCCAACGATTGTCGAGTCATTTCTGCCTTTTACATACAATTTGCTACTTACAATTTTATACTAGACACAAATATTGTAATAGTCGAAATACAAATTTACATTAATTAGAAATTATTATTTAGAAACTCACACTTCCACGATGCCACCGCTGCTGCTCGCTATCTTCCTGGTCTTCCTGGCGTCTCCATCGACGTCTTCGCTGGCCCTTGATGACGCCTCCATCATAGATCTCCGTCCAGAGTCCACTCTCACGTCACAGCGCGTGATGTACGGCGTCCCACAGCTCTTCCGTGTCTCGGAGCTTCAGCCCGCAACCGTCTACGACATCAAAGTGTCGTATCCAGCTACACAGCCGTCGCTCTTCTCACTACAAGTGGAGCGTGTGCTGCTGCCGCTGCCAGTGGCGAGTACCGACAAATATGACGTTAATAACGTAAATATTGCACCAAATATCATGAAAACCCGTCGACGGGTACTCAACACTGCCAAACTTCGTCTACACCCGACGGAGATGGAGACACACGAGTCGGTGAGATACCGCCTGGAACCATCGGGGACAGCGATCAAAGTGGAATTTTCACTTTTGGCTGAAGTGGAAGGAGTGCGACGTCCGGACTCCACGTTAGAAATGAAGGAGTGTGTGTTCGACATTGTGGTGGAAGAAGTGCTGCTGGAGGCTTTTCCTAGAGATACATTGGTGCTCATTGGGTGGTTGGTGATACTGCTGGCTCTGAGTTTTAAATGGGTGTTGCCGTACTTGGAGAAGAAAATTGCACTAGGATGTGTGGAGGACCGCGTGGAGGGAGTGGAAACCAAGGAATCCTAGCTGGAGAGATGGCTGGTATGAGGTAAACGAGATGGAGAAAATGTAAGTAACGAAGAGTGATGTTGGTTGGGTGTATTGAATTCACCATGAACGTAGTAAGATGTTTGTGGAAGATTGTGTCGAAGCTGGTGCAGTTTTAACCTTGATGCTGGACAGATCTCTTTCTTTCTTTCACATGTAGGCCCTTCTTCTACTTGAAAGAAGGTGAAAGAGAGAAATAGATTGGTTCACTTGTGATGGTACATGTAATCGAGAGAAAAATCTCTCCATTGGCCCAGAACAGAGTTTTTTTCTGCTGGGCGAGCAAGATGTCGAGTTATGTGGCTACTGAGATGATGGATGCCGAGACTGGTATCGCTATACCGGACACAGCAGCCGTGGTGGAGGTTTTTGGACCTCCGACTGCCTGAAAAGTTATTATGGCAGTCTACAAGGTTGTACCAACGTTAGCTATAACAGGAGTAAATCAGTATCAATTGAACATCTACAAAAGCCGAGCCGCATATGACAAGAACGAGGGACCAATGGATCTACTGAAGATAATGAGTGTTGAACCGGAAGGACCCCCACTTGTTGTGGTTGTGCCGCGAGCTTCTGTTGGAAGAAGCACAAGATCATCTTTGGTGCTTCCCCCCACGTCTCCCTTACCAAATCCGGAGGGGTTTGCAAAGGAGTGCAATCTGACGGAGTGGGAGGCAGGCTCTGTGAATAAGATTCCTTTGATCTTGGGATTTATGAAGGACTTGGGCGGGTGCGCAGATAACGGAAGCATATTTTGGCGTATGGAGGACAAATAGTTGGTGTGGTTGCTTTTGGAAGAATGGTTTGGACTTCCCAGCTCTAAAATCTTCCAGTCACTCAAGGGTAAAAGGAGCATCGTTTTGGGATCTCCTGGAATTGGCAAGTCAACATTGTTGTGCGTGCTAGTCTTCTATATTCTGCTAAAACACAAGAAGAATATGTTGGTGTACCGAAGATTGGAAAAACACGACAGGGAAAATGTTCTCTTCTATATGGGATTCGAACACGAAAAAGCGGTAGACAGTATGGAAGGCAACAACGAGCAAAAAATGAAGGTTGTGTTTTCTGTGGTGGAAAATTGCAATTCCCAAACAGCTATTGACATTTATGAAGACCTCATCGAGAAGCAGGGCATTTCAAACGTTTGGCTGCTGTTGGATGGATTCATCTTTCATGATATTCCTGAAGGTATTCGAAGGTTCGCGTTGCTGGCAACCTCGCATGAAGTCGTCCTGAAGTCGCAACAGCGTGAAGGTGCATACTGTTGTC
This sequence comes from Phytophthora tubulina, assembly GCA_014706135.1. Lineage (NCBI taxonomy): Eukaryota > Oomycota > Peronosporomycetes > Peronosporales > Peronosporaceae > Phytophthora > Phytophthora tubulina. The sequence goes on along the minus strand of JACBOY010000135.1, from coordinate 609,919 downwards.
TCCTTTCTGCTTGGAAAATGGCGGACATGTTTGAGCTTGGCAGTGCGATCTACCAATTCAGTGAAGAAAATATGAAACATCGGTTTTATTATTCGGGTGGAAACGTTCGGGAGTTTTGTCAGGAGACCTTGATAGATACCAGAGATTTGGTAGACGATGTCGCTAGGCACATCGTGGATCCGACGAAAGTCCTATCAAGCCAGCGTATTGTCCAGTCAGGGTGTAATCACCTTGACCGTGTGTGTCATACATTTCTTGTGGAGCAGCGAGACGAATGTCAGACGGACGAAGATGTTTACCAGTCGCTGTGTGTTAGTTTGTATTGGCAACAAGTCATCGTATGGTTGGGCTATAAGTGCTGGCTGTCAATCGCTTGCTGGAAGTTGGTTCGAGGTTCACATGCACTCTCGTGCTTATGGCAATAGCTTGGAGCTTTTTGTATCGGAATATCAACTTCCAGAATCTCGGAAATCAGGCCAAGAGCAGCGTTTTGACTTTAAGCGAGTGTTGATACGAAAAGGCTCAGCAATGCGCAGTGTAACTAAGGCAAATGACTACGTGCAACCTCTTACACAATGGAGAGATGACCAGAACCTAACGTACTGGACACCTGATTGCCACGATTTTCCGAACGTTGACAGCATTGTAAAGCTTGAGCCTCGAAATGGTAAGGATGGGGGTATGGCATATCTTAAAGTTATCATTGCTGACAGTCATGAGATCGACGAGGCCAACCTTGCTGATTTGAACAACTTTTTTTTATCTGGAGCATGTGAAGGCCGCTGGGAACACGCAGATTCCAACCTACATCGCTCTATGTCCAACTGAAGCAGCGTGTAAAAAAAATCTCCTAACTCGACGAAATGCAGCAAGCCGAGAGCAAAAAAAAGAGTATCGACTATCCGTGGGCTTCTTCCCAACTCCGCTATTAGCTTTTGATTCGATGGAGAGGCCCGGTTTCTCAAATTGAGACACGCAGCCAAACAAAGCAGCGCCGAACCACTAACACAATCGTGGCGTGAGGAAGGATATGAGCTCGGGTTGGGAGAATTCAAGGACCAACAATCAAGCATTAAGTGAAAAATACTGTAGTAAACTATCGGAACTCGAATCACGTTGGTGTTTTTCTTTATCATCATCTGCGTGGCATCGTGGTAGTTAATGATCAAAACTCAAGTAGCACATGCACCTATCATTTTATTATACATGTACTACTTGTATTCTCGTTGTCGAAGTGATTTCTACAACTCTACAGAAGACATTCAAACCATTTCACAGGCTTCTGTGCATCCTTGAAAAGGCCATCGCCAGATAAAAACGCCGTGTCGGCATGATTCAACCTCGGTTTGTAAAACTTGTCCTTGTAGCTCGTACCGAACAGAGATTCATCAAGGCCTATCGCGCAGCTCTGGTACTCTACGAGACCATCGTTCTCAGAAAATTTATGCGGCAAAACTCTGCCGGCTAGGGACAAAACCGCTTGATATTTGGAGAAAACGCCGTCACATTTATTGCTGCACATGGCGGCAGTCACGTTGCCACGATAAGCTTCTTGAGCGACAGCATACGCCGCATTGAGATCAGCACTTGCGTATTTCTCATTTTGGTACATTAGTGACCGTCGAGACGGAGGCATTGGACATTTACCAAGCAGCTCGAAAAAGCCAGTCGTGACTCCAGTGTACTCGTCATTGCAGATATCCTCCTGGAAATCAGCGGCCATACTCCCCATCATAGGCGAGCTTACCACCACCCATGAGGCACCCTCACCAAAGCTACACTTCCCAGTTGCAAGTGCCATTGACATGACCAGCCCAGCCATCGAGTGCGTTACGACCACCGTGTCCTGGATCACACCCAGTCCCTGATCGCTACTCTCACTTAACCGGAGAGCACGATCGCAGAATTTCTCTTGAATTGAATCATCTCTCCAGCTGTGGGCTGTCATATTGAGCACAGCGTACTTGACATCAGTACAGCAAGGCGCGTGGTCATTCATGTCCCCAATTCTTCCATTTGTATCGTCCGGTGTGTCCTGAAGCTCTTCCAACTCATTTGTGCTGCCAATACCGTGAAAGAAGACACACGGGCGTGGCGTCGACTTGCACTCACATGAAGACGCTTCCATTTCCATGTGCTCTTCAGCTCTCAGTTGTCTTGGGTAACTGGCTGCAATAGGGGTACCAGTAAGGAGTGCCAACCCAGTTGATGTCATTAAGGAACCCACCGCACCACAAGACAACTTCGTACTCAACTTTGGAATGTTGATAGAGCTCTCCAGATATTTTACCTCAACCGTGAAGTCACTGCTATAAGCCACCAAACCTTCTTTGTCCGAAGAACAGAGAGCGACTTGTGCTCCTGCTAACGTAGTCTTGAACAGATTTCCATCCACGCATTTGACAGCTTCGTCGCCGATAGAGGCACTTGGAATAGGTGTTGCATCGTTCAGCGCAGGCAAAATTTCGTTGAATGGTAACGCAGTCGACGAAATACACTGCAAGTTCTCATTGTCTCCTTCACTTGTCGACAAGTAGCCAACACCGTTCACGTACGAGTATGTGAAGGTATTGTCGCCATCCACGAACGTGGCGTAGCCATCGTACAGCGCACTTGCACCGTCAGCAGACACAGTTGGTTTTGCGAAGATGTCGAATTCGGATTGTCCGTGGATTCTTGCAGACTTGCGCTTTAGATTCACATGTAGTTTCACAGATGGAGCGTCAGCCAACAAAGTTACTTGTTGGTCCTGTGGCGGCTGTAGCGGAGAGTACTGGAGACCGAAGAGTTGAGGAGGCACAATAGTGAAAAGTGCAATCACGGCTGCCATCACAGCGGTGGCGTTCCTCATTGTGCGGGGCGTTGTCGATGTTGCGGAACCACGTCAAAACGAAAATGTTTATTGACACGGCGTATCTCTTGGGACAACCGGTGTCGACCACAATTGGATTAACCAATATATAGATGTATTTTAATACGTGTAATCATGATCCCGTTTATCTAAATTAGTCACTATCCTGGAAGACTACAGAACGGTAATCTAGGCATCATCAGCCCGTGAGAGAGTCATCCCCAAAGGTGAGAAGGTGTACATGTACCACAATCGACTACAGTTCACGATCGACGAATTCATATCGACAGTTCAAAGACTTGTAAGCTTGGCTCGTGCTGAACTTGTTTCTCCTCACGCTACAAATGCGAGCGACGGCAAATACCCGAATCTCTTTAACTTACATGTTAATTACCTTCCGGTTGAAGTTTTGGTGCGGCACCACCCCCTGCTGTTAGGCCATTGTGAGAAGGGGTTGTCGCGAAGATTATCTTTCTTTGGACAACTAAGATTGTGAAATCTGGAGCTCTCAGGATCATGCAGTGATTGATAGCAATATATTTTACATTGTCTAACGAAATACAGGTACATGTACAGATCATCCTCACCAACCTGATCCCCCAGAAACCTGATATCCTGGTATCCACACATACATGATGCAAATCCTATTCTTCCATATCGGTTCCTATATAAATGTATGGGGAAAAGCTAACACCTGCCAACCATGAAATCTGATGCAAGATTTTGAGATTTTGACTTGTAGTTTGTATGAGGTTGATATTTGCCAGAAAGATGAGAACTTCCCCAATCCCACACATTTTGGTGAAGTCCTTGAGAAAGGGGGTCAAAACAGCCGGAGTGTCTGCTGCCACTTGTCAAAAGGCAGCTGTTTCTTGAAAAGTGCCTCGACCAGTGGCAATTTACTTCGACGGTAAGGAAAAATATCCCTCGGTGTGTAATTACGGACCTGTATAATCTTATGTTGATTTGTGGCTATCCGGCACTGCCCGGGGCAGACACCAAACTGGACGCGTGGCGGGAAAGCAGAAGGCGAAGGCGGGCTTTGATGGACGCTTCAGGGGGAACCAAGACCGGAGCTAGATCCTGACAGAGCCCCCGGGGGACCAGCGACACCGCTACTAGCACGCCAGCGTTAGCGGAGCCTGTGGCAAAGCCTCTAGCATTACCGGAGCTTGAGGCAGTACTGCGTACTGCGACTGACGAAGCGTTTACCGCCTCGCCAGGGCTAACGAGGTTGCGGAAACAGCGGGCGATGGGCAGGGGATCTCTCGACTGTCAGTGGATAGACCAAAGCGACGATACCGAATGATTCGTGGGAAGAGATGCTGCTCAATAAGCTGTTACCAACCCCCTTTCCACTGATTGCCCTACGACTGTGACGTGCATTGACTTCAGCGTAATTTCCTTCGATACGTGGGATGGGTTCACTACCTATTTCGCCGACTACGCTGGGAAGACTTATTAACCGTTCAGGTTTGTGTACGCAATTATCATCTGTGGCATTTTTATATTAACATTGTCTGTAATGTAGGATTCGCGACACAATTGCTGTTGAGTACATAAAAAAGAACAACAGACAAACCTCGAGTCTATACAGAGTATTGTGCGCCCCTTGACGAGAAGGTGAAATCTATCGACAGCTAGACAGCAATCCTCGAGTCTGAAGATTAGTCGAACAATTTCTAAACTCATCAGAGCTTAAGATACCTAATGCATGTACAGCCAAGAGCAGCGGAAACTGCAAAGCAGTAGTACCCGGCTTCTGTTTCAGCGTGTTATACATGACATTAGCTAGCAGCCAGAGCAAATTCAGGGAAGCTACATATTTGTATGGATGTCAGTGAATACGTGTAGTTCATCAGTGTGTGATGTCGTTCCACCCGAGCAGTGATGGAAGTGGCGGACCTTGGCGTGGGTTTCCGCGTGCTGCAGAACCAACCCCACCTATCGTCGACAAGTTACACTATTAGATTAACGTATGGCACCACCGGTGGCACAACCTGTAGCACAACCAAGGGCACAACCACTGATTCTGCTACAGGTTGTGACACTGGTTGTACCACAGGTTGCGCAAACACTGGTTGTAGCCTACAACTTGTAGGGAAACGGGTTGTACGGTGCCACTGGTGGTGCCACAGGTCGTGCCTCAGGTCGTGCCCGTGGTTGTGGCGCAGGTCGTGTCACTGGTGGTGCCCTTGGTTGTACCACAGGTCGTGCCACGACAGGTTGTACAACCAGTGACACAACCAGCGGCAGAATCAGTGGCACAATGCGAGTAGTAGGCGCAATATACACGCGTTTGTATGACAAACTATCTAGCCACCCGTAGGCAGTGTGGTTGACAACCTATCCGTGTACAAGAGGAGGCAAACATCTTCTGCTGTACGGAAGCACCACATTGTGGTAGCGATGTTTTCAGGTTGATGCACGGAATGGCGAAGGTCGTCATCATGTCGTGTGTGTCGCTATCTGTACCGCGGACGCAGCCGACAAAAAAAAACCTTTATGGCATGCATCAAGGCGAATTTAAATTACTGGGATCCAATTTATCTTACAGATCGTTAATCTAGTATTTTCGGATATATCCTATTTTGATCCTGGATTTGGCGGAATTTAATGTTTACCACAATTTTGACAAGTGGCGGTAGCAACGTCCCAAAACAGCTCGGTATGAGTCTAAAATGCCCCAGCAATGCCTTTTAAACTATTTCTTGGGCTATTCCTAGCTTTTACACTCACAAATCATGCAAATCTGACGAAGTTTGATTAGGCCCAATTCTTAAACCTGATGATCCTCCTGTACCTGATGTGGGCCTTGTCCACCGACCCTATCAGGTTGGCGATGTATGATCTGCATGGAAGAAAGTAAGAACGATGTAAAAGGCACACTATGGGAGTGTACCTTCGTACTTAACCGCGTATCATCGTCACCAATGGGGCACCCTCTTTGGTGCGAACTGTACACAGGCACATAGTCACACTGCCAAAATAAACTACTTGAATAGATTTCATAAATCTCAACGTTTGTAGAGATCTATTACGTGTTGCGCAAACACGATTTCCGACAATGTTGCACGTACCTCGTCTAAATAGAAGGCATGTTTCTCGAATGTACACTGTTCATTGAGGGCGAAATGCTCCGCACACACACACTGCATCCGCTTGTTTTAAAGCTTTCTGCGGGATAATGTTTATCTTGTTCACTTGTTCTGGAAACAGTTTCTTTAAAATCCCTCCACATGTTTTCAGTTGCTTTGTTTTTGTTGAGGATCAAGCATAGATATCGCGAGAGGTGACGACTTCATGTCAAATTCTGCACCACACCAGATTCCCATTCATATGTGGCGGGAGCAGCACATACTCGATATCCGCGTGAAATATTGAGTTTTCTCGATAATTGCGTGCTGACTTTCTTCAGATCCGGTCCCCATAAAGGTTGGTGAATTTATTCCAACTCGCCCTTGCTGCCCGTCCCACATATGCAGCATCGCATGAGTGAAACAGTCGCCATTAATTCACAAGTCTTCTTGAATCAACAGCAACATCTCGTTAGTGATAGCTCAAAAGGGCGATGGATAAGACATAGGCACGTTGAGCATCTTTATTGTGTTCGTGACGTTCTCTTTGTCTAAATGGGCGCCTCTGGCCCACAATCTTGACGCCAAAATTGGATGAGTACTAAGACCGAATCGTAGTTGTAAGACGACTCAAACACTCTGGCGATATTACTCAGAGTTGATATTGGCAGCAATGTCCCCTGTATGAGTTGTTTCGCTCGGGTTTTGATTCATTCATCCGTCGTTTCTTCTCCTTGTGTACTTGGGTATTTCTCACAGCAGGACGTTCCCTGCTTTTCGTACTTTTGGACACATATAACGATGTGTCGTCACTTGAGCTAGAACTCTGAACATCTTCGCGTCGGATGCGCTTTACGGTTTGGGACTTTCCACGGTTATCACCACCCCTTTTAAGTGACTCTTGTCTTTGGGCACTTCCAAGTTGTGACTCGATCACAAGGCACTTTCACGTACCAGCACAAAAGTCACAAAGAGACCCACACCAACACAACGAGGCACAAACAGATCACGACTTACCGAAGACGTGTATAATAAAATTGAAGAGCTTGTATCGGGCGTTGTTGGTGTTGTGCGTGGCATCTACCAGTAGCAACTCGGGGAACGCATCAAAGAACCGGCGCATTTGGTCTGTCTGAATCATGATTATCTGCGCCAGCTTCTCGTCGTTCACGTAGATAGTTGCTGTGTTTTCTGTCTGAGAACAACATTCCCTAGGGTTCCTCTCCAGCCCGGGATTTAATAGTAGAATAGACAAGCGTTAGCACCACTCGGCAAAATCCCCTCAAATACGAATCAGTTGTACCTGTACGTCGCCTCAAACGCTCCGTGACTAACTTGTTCTTGGCGCCTGCAGCTTGCAGCTCGTCGACAAAGCCAACGGCGTCTGGATCCTTGACACATCAGATCTTCCTCCGGCTTCGGTCGCTGAGCCAGACGACCGCGCGTGGTATGGCTACAGTCAGTGGCAATTCTTTGGAGTCGGGAAGGATTCTTTGGAGGCGGGTGGGGAGGGGGGTCGAAATGAAAGGTTCAGAAGCCTTGGGGGATGGAGGAAAGGGGGAGAAGGGGTGTTTTTCGAAATATCCAGTAAATCAAAAATTGGGAAATTTATCGGAGAACGGTCATTTATCGGTGTTTATTACCGTCGTCCATAGTGTGACTTTATCCATTCCCAGAAAGTAATGCCCATGACACCTGTCAGTAAATTCTGTTTTTTTTTTGCTTCATTCGTAAATTCGTCACCGATAGCTACATTGTACAATTCACAGTTTTATATTTTTTATCATGTTACCGCAGCATCAAATAAGAAACCTCATATCGTTCAAAATAGACTCCTACACTTGTACGTCCAGTGCAGATTCTACAGAGCTTTGCCGTTAGAGGCAATAAGTCTGCTGTTCCGCTCGAAGGGGCAGTTTGTAAACCTGCCCCACGCCATCGCAGATGTATCACTTTATTTAGCTCACCCGTGGAGCTGCAAAGCGTGTAAACAGGGCTCCATCGGATTTCTATTTTGGGATGCTTTAAAAAAATCGTGGACTCGGAAGAGGAAAGTTTAGGGGAAAAAATTAGAAGAATAAAATGAATCAAACGAGCAAGAAACAGAATTAGCTGAAGAACCTTTTCCTTTGCGCATGTTTATCACGACGGACGAGCACTACAAGCAATACATGTACCAGTTTACTCAATAGCGAGAATTTGGAGATTGTCTAGTGACCTCCAATTGCCGACGGATTTATGACTCGAAAAGTGTATTGTGCATCTGACATGTTATTTATACCTAGAAGCCATTTGACGACTTCGATGTGGCCATTTCTCAATTGCCATCTGACACCTTTTCCTCCCATTGTCCCCCTGTGCTTGAAAATTGCCCCGTTTTACGTTTGCCATTAGCCTGACGACTTTTTTCATCAATTTCCTGTAGATACTTGAACATCTACAGTAAACGCCCGTGTATTGCAGCTCGATCCCTAGCAAGCCGTGGTAGCTCTCTGTCTTCAAATTGGATCGGGCGCGTTGGTCATACTTCGAAGAGATCGAGATCTGGGACATCGCCGAATTCTTCAACTAGCCACCGAACCATGTCGAGATGAAAATATCATCCCTATCTCAGATCCATTGCCAACACCTTGTCTAGCGGCCTCTGCTGTATTTTCCACAGGCACCATACGACGTTCGTATGTCCGTTTTTGGTTGCTGCCTGAATTCTTGATCACCTCCAATCGACATTGACTCGATCTGCAGCAGATTCTGGTCTCCTACCCCTCTCGTAAAAGAGCTTCAGTACTTGCTCACCATGGGCAGCACTTGATCAGTCACATTACGGTCCGAAAAGTGATCGATTAACCTTTCCAGTATTTCTAAATCTCCTCGCTTCACTGTCACCAACAGCGACATTGTGTACTGAAAATGCTTGTAATGGGGATCTGTACGTAGAAATCTACGTAAGGACGACAGGGGGCAAACACAGTCACAGATTGGTAATGCGGTATTAGGTGGGTCAGATCGGTCAACAAGCCGAACAGGCACGCCTTGAATAAAGAAAACTCCACTAAAGCATCTAGAAATACAGGTACTGTGTTTATGATCGAAAGCAAGCTTGGAGGTGAACACGAATGTCACGTGTAGAAGACTCATTCTGAACAGGTAGAAAGTTTCTAACTTTTTTTTTTGGAGGGGGGGACATGGTAACCTAATGCAGTACTAATATTGGAGGAATTACAACAGTATATTAGTAAGTAAGGTAAAATGCCAATTACGGCACGATTTCGAGACCACTCAGAAATCGTCTCAGAAAACACCTTAAAACGCAAAAGAATTCGTACAGAAGCTAAGTGAAGGAAAAAGCAAGACAAAAGCTATGCAAGGCATTTTTTGGTGACAACGGTCATACCTACAACCAACACTATGAAACCGCAAAGTCAACGGTGCATTTAGGGTGATTTTAGTCGGACCAATTGGTGGTACGGTCACAAGTCTACCTGCTGGCGTCGCCACGATGCGTCCTGCAACGTGTAAAGCAGCAATCTTACGCTTTTAACCCCACTGATGACCTGGGACGGGAGCGAGGAGCAGTAGTTTTCGGTTAGCACCTCTTATAGTGCTTCGCCCATGCGCAAAATAGTGTAGACACTCCATCATCGCCAACGCCGCCGCTAGCCCCCTAGATGCTATACTTGCATGTTAAAGACAAAGGAGTGTCGCTCTAGTTAGCGGAGGATACCTTCCTGCCGTCAGGACCCAGTCAGAGCGGAGCGGGTGGACATTTACGGTGCTGTGGCAACCCCCAAGCGGCAAGCTGACCTTCGTAGTGCCATTTGTGCACCCACCAGGTATGTCTTACAGCGCTGCATGATGACACACACACAGGTAGGTAGTCCTGAAGCTCCAGAGGCACAGGTGGAGTTGTTGCTGGGTGTATGGGTCCACTGCCAGGAGCAATTGCCCAGCCCTATCTTCACTTGATCGCCGTATTGATTGCCACCTTAAAACCCGTGCCATCAATTGATTAAAAAAACGGAATAGCCAATTAGAATCATGAACGCAGTTTTTGATAGCTGTGATTGGTAGAAAGTTTGCACCGTGCCACAACTGGCATTTTACCTTACCAGAATTGTTTTTTAATGGTACGTGGAGCGCCATTGATGATAAAAACACGCATTTGGAACTCATGCAATCATGAGACAGAGCCTGGTACTGCAGGTTTGGGTCCTGGAAATGGAAAGCAATGTCGAGAAGGGAGCGTTTACGTACAGATAAATAATGCCAGCACTGTAGTACCAGCCCTTTCAAGCTATGGAAGTCAGAGAGAAGAGAGACGCTGCCGATGGTCCGGAGATTGTCCAATCACTAATCACTTTCACAGGTGTAGAGTTGATGCTGGGGAGAAAGAGAATTTGCAGATTCTGAAACTTTTCAACGACCGCAAAATTCCAGCGGTGAATTCAAGATGAAATTGAGGCCGAAGAATGTAATGACGTCCATTGGGTCATGGCATGGTTCGCACTTACGAAAACCGACAAAATTATCCGCACGCAACAATTCCAGTGAATTAGGGCCGTTATCGCTAAAAAAAAAAACATTTCGCGATCCGCACGCCGATTCGAAAATGAGGCCAAACCTACTATTCGCTATCCGTCTGAATTTGAGTGGATGGAGGGTCGATTCAAATCAGAAAGCGTCAGTTCCGAATGCGCCATAACGCAGACTACTACTGTATTACGTGGTTATCCCCACCTTCACAGCAGCCGCTAGACCACTTATACAGGGAGCAATCCTGCGAGCAAAAATGGCAATGTTGAGGCCCATTATATTACTTTCACTACACTTGGGCGGTGGCTGAACTTGCAAAGCCCTTGCTTTCTACGCTTCAGGTGATGGCAATCGATATTATCCATCCAGACAAATAGCGCCAAGCCTCATTTCCCTTCTACCTTCTGTTGTGTCGTACTTGCGACGAAGACTTCCAAATGAAAAGCGAGTAGATTGAAATAGTTAAAAAGGGATGAAAGCTGCCTGCTGACCACGTGCTCGATGTCCTGGACACGCCCGTGGATTTGTTCAGGCAGTAAGTGGTAGCGACCAACAGGTAATGGCTCCGAACTTGCAGATGAAGAGCTCTCTTGAGTCCACGCAGCTTCCAGTTCTTTCTGGTGTGCATCCTCCCCGTGCTCACCTTGTAGCTCGTGCTGATGCTCATCCGAGTATTCCTTCAGCAGACATTTCATGTTCAATGGGTGAAGAACAACGTACGTTCCGTCCGCGATCTGGTAGAACGAGTACGTGTCTCCACTTCCGATTTCATGCGGCTTGCACTTCTTGGCGGTAGAAGAGCTGTTTGCGCTGTTAGAGTGGTTAGCACCGTAAGTCCCATGACTGAAATCATCACTCTTCTCTGCTCTCCTATGGCCTCCTAGAGCTGAGTCCTACGCGATCCAAGCAGCACTATACGCAATCTTCCAGCCTCTTCAGCAGCGACTGCGGCCTTTCATCCAGGCCACGTCCTCCTTAGCCGCCCCATCACGCTGCTGAGTGGTTGCAAGCCAACACACGTCGACAACAGTGTCTGCCACGTACACGCCACGTAGGCTTGCCCCATGCTGGTCACCCACGGAGGCAGCTTACACCCTCCGTGGGTTACCAGCTTGATGGTGTCCTGTACACCACCGTCAACACCTTCTGGAGGCCAGCTTGGAGCACCTTTTCATCGCTGACAACAAACGAAGCACATGCCGATCGCCCAGGTTGCCGATGGTAGTCCCTAAAACCGCGAAAACCCTGTGAGCTCAGGGTCAGGCAGTTCCAGTTCCGATGCCCCAGCTCCGACGCCTGCAATGACGGTGGTTCTGGACTAACTCGAGTACCAGACCATGACGGAATGGTATCAGCGATGAATCCAAGTATGTAAGTCGCGCGAATATGGGTTAGCAAGAGCGATTAAGAAGAAAAAAATACCACGCTGCACTCTGCCCGCTCGTTAAGTGTAGTTTTGACATGAAATTTGCGATATTTGGTTTCTGGTCTCGCTACCCAAGGCAATGCTGGATAGTTTTCAATGAGAAAATCTTTGGAAGACTCGGAATCGAATTTACAATACCTAACTACATGTAGTTATGCACTACTCGCTTTCCTAGCTACAATGGAGTGGTATCACAACTTGTCTATATGTAGTTATTTTGCATCTCCGACTAAGGTAATGCTCCAACAATTCTTGGACGAGTCTGTCTACCTCCCCTACAGCAGGCACTCAAACCACTTGAAAGGCTTCTGTGAGTCCTTGAAAAATCCGTCATGGGTCAGAAACGCAGTGTCTGCGTGATTTAGTTTGGCCACGTAGAATCGATCCAGATAGCTGTTACCAAATAACGCTGGGTCAAGGCCGCCCAAACAGCTCTGGAACTCGACCAAGCCGTCGTTCTCTTCTGATTTATGAGGGATTACTGTGCCCCCGAGGATGCATTGGAGTTGGTAGAGCGAGGCGACACCGTTGTAGTTGTTACTGCATAGTGCTGCAGTCACATTTCTGCGATAGGCTTCCTGCGCCGTAGTATACGCAGCATTGAGTTCTGGAGTACTATACTTCTCGTTCTGGTATGACACGGACTTGCGAGCTGGGGACGCGGGACATTGACCGATTAGCCCCAGTACCCCCGTTACAATACTCGTGTACTCATCGTTGCACATATTCTGGGTGAAATCTCCGGCCATACTCCCCATCATTGGAGCGCTAATACTCACCCACGACGAGCTGTCGGCGAATTTGCATTTTCCTTTCGCAATAGCCATCGACATTACAAGTCCACCCATCGAGTGGGTCACAACAATAGTGTCTGCGATGATACCAGTCGCCACATCACTGGTTTGCTCATTGAAAGTGAGAAATCACAGAACTTCTGCTGAAGTGTGTCGTTCGTCCACCCATAGTCGACGGTGTTGAGAATTGCGTACTTGACCGTCGTACAACAAGGAGCATGGTCACCGATGTAACCAAATTTATGCCTCGTCAACTTGGGAGTATCTTGTAACTCGGTTTCTTCACGCGGATTCCCCAATCCGTGAAGGAAAATACACGGACGAGGGGTGGATTTACACGTGCAAGATGACGCTTCCATCGCCATGTGCTCTTCAACTTTTAGATTTCTCGAACCCAGTAACGAAGAAAAATCACCAGTCAATAGTCCCAGAGCTGTCGAACTCATTGATATAGATGTCGCTACGGTAGTACAAGTGGTTGTGTTGTAGATTGAATTTGGAGTCACAATATCAAGCGGGTCATCAAAGTATTCCACTGCTATGGTCATGTCGCTGCTGTAGGCCGTGAACCCGGAAACCCCTGAAGAACAGATAGCAAACTTAACATCCATGAACGAAGTCTTGGACAAACGCCCGCCGGTGCAGTCAACAGCTCCACTGCCTACCGAAGCACTTGGAATGGGTGTTGCGTTGTTCAGAGCAGGGAGGATAGCATCGAACTGCAGCATGTTTGTCTGGAAACATTCAGCAACTTCGCTGCCAGTCGTGCCATTCTTTACCGTAAAATAGGCTTTGCCCTTCACAAGTGAATACGTGATCCGAGTGTCTTCCTCCGTGAACGTCGCATAAGAGTCGTATAGCAGACTGTAGCCGTCCTCGGACACTACTGGACTAGCAAAAACGTCGAATTCGGAGTAACCGTGGATCTTCATCGTATTGCGCTTGAAGTGAAATGAAGTTTCGCGAATGGAGCATTTGTTAGTGAATTCATCCGTCGATCAATTAGGGACTCTGACGAAACTCCTAAGCTGCCGCAAGTTATTGTCAGGATCGTCATGAACATGATCGAAATGATGCCCAATTCCGCTGTTACCCGCATATTGATTGAGGAGCAGCTTGCTGAATGTTGTGGCTAAAAAACGAAGTGACCGGTTAGCTGCTCACTGATAAGTAATAAACGCACTTGTCATCTTTGATCACGAACACCTCTGCTTTCTGCACTTGTAATTGTAGGATGGGTTTTACACGTTGTCGACTCAGTGAACTGGAGGAAGGGCTCCCAATCCTTGATAACGGGTCGATGCATTTCTATCCAGAGCACTCGATACAAGACTGTCAGTACATGTACACTCAACGTTAGTTCCGTCGATGGTATGATAGTCATAAATGATTGCGAGCTCGACACGATCCCGGAGTGGTCGGGTGACTGTGTAGAGTATAGAATGTCATGGCAGCAGTCAACATTGATTGCAAGCTCTAATTCCCCAATTTATGTCGATTTGCAAAGCTTTCATTGCAAGCTACAGTACCTACCGGTACTTGGCCTTCACCTATTTTGCCGGTAGCAATTTTTACCGGTAGCAAAATGGTTCAAGTCCTTGATATTCGTAAGGTTGTTTACTGGCGACCAGAAACACGTATTCCGCCCATGCATTCTAGAGTCAGACGGTTGTGAAAATCACTCCACTATCGAGAATATGCCGGCTATGACATTGAGAACTGGAGCAACGACGAACAAAGCTGTTCTGGTTCATCAGCAGCAGGCGAGTCATGCAGATTTTTACTGGACTTCATTCACAGATTCAAAATCCCATCACTCCAGTTAAGGTATGTTAATGCAGGTTAGCTGTCGACGCGATAAAATGTCTAAAACGGCATTTGGGAGTTCTTCATAGTAGTGCGACATCATGAATCAGAAATGCCATGTCTGCGTGGTTCAATTTCGCAGCGATCAAGATAGCTGTTGTCGAACGAGGTTGAATCAAGACCACCCAAGCAGCTCTGTTCAACGAGGCTAATTTTCTTGTTCGACTTCTGTGGGAGACACGATAAAGTCTAGACAAGACCCACCGTTCAGGTACATTCAAAACATGTACCTTACCACTTTCAGCTTGCCTTCAATTCATCCAACCAATATTACTTCTCGTGTTATTTTCTCCATCTCGTTTACCTCATACCAGCCATCTCTCCAGCTAGGATTCCTTGGTTTCCACTCCCTCCACGCGGTCCTCCACACATCCTAGTGCAATTTTCTTCTCCAAGTACGGCAACACCCATTTAAAACTCAGAGCCAGCAGTATCACCAACCACCCAATGAGCACCAATGTATCTCTAGGAAAAGCCTCCAGCAGCACTTCTTCCACCACAATGTCGAACACACACTCCTTCATTTCTAACGTGGAGTCCGGACGTCGCACTCCTTCCACTTCAGCCAAAAGTGAAAATTCCACTTTGATCGCTGTCCCCGATGGTTCCAGGCGGTATCTCACCGACTCGTGTGTCTCCATCTCCGTCGGGTGTAGACGAAGTTTGGCAGTGTTGAGTACCCGTCGACGGGTTTTCATGATATTTGGTGCAATATTTACGTTATTAACGTCATATTTGTCGGTACTCGCCACTGGCAGCGGCAGCAGCACACGCTCCACTTGTAGTGAGAAGAGCGACGGCTGTGTAGCTGGATACGACACTTTGATGTCGTAGACGGTTGCGGGCTGAAGCTCCGAGACACGGAAGAGCTGTGGGACGCCGTACATCACGCGCTGTGACGTGAGAGTGGACTCTGGACGGAGATCTATGATGGAGGCGTCATCAAGGGCCAGCGAAGACGTCGATGGAGACGCCAGGAAGACCAGGAAGATAGCGAGCAGCAACAGCAGCATGAGGATGTGGATTTCTATTTGTTCGTTTTTAATTATCCTGGTTTCTAAAACGTATTGTGATATTGGTAATATGCTTGTGATATTCCAACTGTAAAATATCACGCTATCTTGTAATTTGGCCCAACTATTGGAACTCCAACTTATCATCACCCATAGCTACGCAATTCTGACTACTGCCGCCCAGCAGGCCATCTTAACAGTTAATCAACGAATCCTTCTTCTTTATATCATCATCGCTGCGCTGTGGTGGTTAGTGTTGACGGATGATTACAAGCCAAGTACATGTAAATGTAGTATTTTCATGCTGTCGATCTGTCTTCGTCACATTTTAAAAGCAGCGTGTCCAACTTCGTATAAAGCCTTTGGGTATCTGAAGAGCTATCTTGGTGTTTTGGTGGGACCTTTTTTGCTGCAAATATCACTGCCTTCTATTTAGTAGTATTCAAGCTTCATGAACTTCCGTTGAAACTTTTGCTGGTGAAGTTGAAAGATAATGGGGCATAAAGCCCTTCTTGCGTTATCATCATCTTGAGCTGCTGCTTCTGAAAAGGCGAAAGCCAATTATATTGATCTTGCTATTTCTTATGATCGCAACTTTGAGCGGTTTTCATTCCCGTCAGTATCTATCCCCCCCCAATGAGTTTCTACTATCAAACACGTGAACAACACACTGACAGTACGGGCAAATGTTGGCTGTATTAGCGTAGTTACCACTGCGTTCTGCTCGGTAATTTGCTGAATGATCTCGTTTTGTGTAGGGCCGGTGCCGTTTGGGCACGTTCAACTGTCTTTTGGTATTGTCACACTTAGCGGTAAGCTGGAGAAGTCGCACTGTTGGTTCTTGTTTTTCTTACTCTCTTCTCGACTTCGACACCACCACTCTGCTTGAGCCCTTCACACACTGTACGAGTCATTCATAGCAAACAGCACATGTCAATACTCTTTGCAAGTATTCTGGCCGCTTGAACAACATGCACTTCAATATGAACTTCAGACGCACAGTGTTGTCACACTCATGCGCCGATCTGGCCTTCCATCCGGTCGCTGAGCTCAGCTCCATGCCAAATCCTCATATCACCATGTGACGAGACACTCATCAATTTGCTGGCTCTCTTCTGTTTGCGAACCGGGTCACTCATCTGGTCCGTCAATACCAAAGAGGCCCCACGACCACGGACTCAGCTATTCAGCCTTCCCTTCCCTCTCAACGGAATTGCCCTCGGCTGCCGACCCGATTGCACGGACACCAAGCTGTATACGGTGGCGCCGGAATGCTTCATTAGGCAACGGTTCGGTCAGCATGTCGGCGACATTGTCCTTGGTCGATACTTGCTTCACAGTCATACCGTTCTTCACCACGTACTCGCGGATCTTGAGGTCCTTAATCCTGAGCTGCTTGGTGCGACGGTGTTTACCCGCGTGCTGCATCAGTTCACGCGCACTTGTAGAGTCACAATACAATTTAGTGTTTGTCCTTGGTAACTTCAACTCGTCCACCAGCTGCTCCAAGCACACAGCGCCATGCGCCCCAGTGTTCGCTGCTATCAACTCTGCTTCTCACGTGCTTTCTGCCAATATCTCCTGCTTCCAGCTCTTAGCAGTGATCGGTTGCCCATTGCAGAAAACGGTAAAGCCACTCACAGACTTCATATCACCTCCTTCTGAAGCAAAGTTAGAATCTGTGTAGACCGCAATGTGGAGCTTGTCATATTTCCTAGCTTCCACCAAATCGTACTGCAAGCCCATTTCCTGACTGCCAATCAGGTAGCGAAGAACTCTCTTCGCCACTCGCCAATGCACCGCGCTGTACGTTTCTAAGTACTTGCTCAGCATTCTCACAGCCGTCGCTAAGTCCGGGCGAGACCCGCTCACCAAGTACTGCAAGCATCCAACCAGGCTACGATGCGGCAGACTCTCATCTTGCATGTGCTCATCTTAGCTAGCCAGTTGTAACTTCACAGCATCAGTAGTCATAAGAGTGCTTACTGGATAAGCAGTGTCCATACGAAACTTCTGCAAGATGTCTTGCACGTACTTTGCCTGCTGGAATACCACACGACACTCGGGCTCGTACGTGATCTGCAACCCCAACAAGTAGTTTACATTCCCAAGCTCTTTCATATTAAAGCGGGCCGTAAGCTTATTAGCGATGAAGTCCACATCACGTTCACAACCAATGAGCAAAATGTCGTCTACATAGATCGGTAGTAGAACGAGACGTGTCTCTAGACGAATCCAGTAGAGCGCTTCATCCTTAAAGCATCGCTGGAACCCAAGCTCCATCCAACACCATGTGAAGCGTACTATTCCAGTTCTTTGGCGACTGCCGCAATCCGTAGATACTCCGTTTTAGCAGACAAACCCAGTCCTCGTAGCCTCGCTTGACATGTCCTTGTGGCTGCTCCATGTAAATGACTCGATCTACAGGCGCGTTCAAGAATGCAGTGACGAAGTCGAACTGCTTCACCTCAGCTTTCGTCAAACCAGCATACAGTAGCACAAATCGCAGCGTTTCAAAACGCACTACAGGAGCGCAGGTGTCATCAAACTCCAGACCCCAAATCTGAAGACATCCGAGAACTACCAGTCTCGCTTTGAACCTCACCAACCGGTGTTCGTTCTCGTTAAGTACCCATATCCACTTGTTCCTAAGTACATGAGCACCTTTCGGTCTTGGCACCAAAGCCCATGTTTCATTCTTCAACTGGGCTAGGAACTCCTCCTTCGTGGCATTGAGCCACTTCGAACACTACGGAGAATTCACCATCTCATCCGATGTCAAGGGCACATCCAGCCCCATTGCCGCCGTCGCTGACGTAGACGAACTGAACACACTCGCAACGAAGTCCTTCAGCCGCTCGGGTCTCCTCCTTTCGCGTTTTGACCGTCTCTGTGAATTCACTTCCACGGGCAGGTGACGCTTTCGCTTGGGCACCGGTCTCTTTTCTTCGAGACTCTCTTCTTTTTCTTCAGTCTCGTGTGCCGCGCTATCAGCATGGTCCACTTCCCTCCTTTGCGCTGGCACACGACTCAATGACCTGTCCAATTCTCTTTGAACAGCACTTGCCGACTGCCCTTCAGGATTTCCGTCATCTTCTCCCGCTTCTGGCACCTCCACAACAGGCTATGTAACCAACGGCAGCTTCTTACTGTCGAGATCGGGTCGACGTCTAAGGCGATAAACCACATTCAACAGCTTTTGCACATATTCACTCGCTACAGTAGTCTGCTCAAAGAGCTTCACGTTTTGCCTGCGATGTTCGCTAATCACTCCTGTTGTAAGGTCCAGCAAACGATAACCCTTCGTCTTGCTAGCGTATCCGATCGTTAAAGCAAGAGCACCACGCATTGACAACTTGTTTGCACGGTAGACTTTGTCGACGAACTTCAACGTCAAACAGCCAAACGGACGCAGGTGCTTCACGCTTGGTTTCACGCCGAAAACCTTTTCATACGGTGTCACTTTGTTGTTGTTGCCTTTTGTACTCGTGCGATTGATCGTCTAAATGGCGTACGCTGCGGCTACACTCCATAGCATGTCGGACAATCCACAGCTGTCCAAGACTGCTCTCACCTTATTGAGTAAAGGATCGTGAGCCTTTTCGATCAAACGCACTTCTTCTGGTGTGTGCGGATACGCGAGTATCTGCAGCGACTCACCCGCTAATTGTTCAGCAAACTCAGTATTCACGAACTCCGGACCCTGGTCCGAGTGGAATGCATTTACAATTGTTTGGTGCTTTGCTTTCACATAGTCTCAAAAATCACGAAGGCGATCTACAGTCTCATCCTTTGTTTTCTGTCCGTAGATCCATTGAAATCTCGAGCCTTCATCAATCAGGTGAAGACACACAGTGTAACCTTCAATGGTTAGCACTTGTATAAACCCGAGATCCATGTACACCTTTTTGAACGGCTCCTTTGTTCTCTTTGGATGCGTCTTCCGGAATGACATGCGCTTCATTTTTGCCGTGTCACAGTTGAAGCAGCTCCTTTTTGTCTACCGTTCAGCACGCGCTAAATTCAAGCCCTTCACTAAGCCCTTAGTATTCATCTCTTTAATCGTCTGCCAGTTGGCGTGGGCTAGACGAAGATGCCAAAGCTTCAAAGTGGCAGGCGACTGAGCAGAGACCTTCAACACCGCAAACGATTTGCTCCTCTGAGGAATCTCCACAACGGACTGATACAAGCCACGAACCACCTCAAACTTCCAGGTGCACGTTAATACTGGGTTGATCAGTGTATTGGTTTCCTGATCATCACTAGTCTGTGACTTAAATCCATGCTGCAGACACAGAAGGCGTTGTGACAAAATATTCGTAGCTCCATCAATACACAGAGCCTCCACTGTGACCGGCACTTTCACTTTATTGACAGCATCTTCGATCATTGTCTTGATCTTGCCCTTGCATTTTGGTTTCATTGTAGTCGATTTCTCGACCCACTTCATCACTGTGTCGTTATCCACCGTCAACGACTTAAACGCTTCGCGACATCCACAAATATTCACCGCCGAGGCATTATCCAGTACGAACGACAAGTAAAAACCAATTGATGACTCTTTCTTAGATGAATTACTCGAAAAACATGGCGCAACATCACTCTGCACAACTTCAATCATGTGCACTGACTTGCCTTTTGGTCTTCTCTTCGTACGGGTTATAGTACTCCGGTACGTCATCATGGGTGTCTTCATTTTGGCCGCGAGCAGATTGTTTGCCCTTGCCTTTCTTTCCTCTCTTTGTTTGATCATCCTTCTTCAGTGCGGTACACTCTCGCTCATAATGCCCCCATTTGCCGCAGTTCCACCACTGTATGTTGGTCCGCCGTCTCTTTTGTTGTCCGCCACGGGCCGTTCCAGCACCACCAGAACGACGCTTCTTGCCCCCTTGAGCATAGAACGCGCTTTCTCCAGTCGTCTGCTGCGTACCCAATGCAGTTCCTGCTGCCGCTTGGGAGTTCTTACGTGCTCTATCCTCCGACACAGCCCTCGCCTGCTTCATTCGCTCTTCACGGCTCGTCAATTTGACCTTCACTTGTTGTAAAGTGTAGTCATCGAGATTGTCGAAAGTCTCCTCCATGCTCTCATATTTGTCGCCAAAGCCAGTCAACAGAGCGGTTATCACCTCTCGGTTCGAAACCTCCTCGCCCATAAGCGTCAACTCCTGGTGAATTGCCTCCACACGATGTATGTAATCTCGGATCGATTCATTTTCACCATCGAACTCCACGTTAAGCAACTCACGACGCTTAAAAAGTGCAACTGCAAAGGACTTCTTCTCAAAGTCCTCGGCCAGCGCGCTCCATTTCGCCTGTGGCGACTCCAAATGCGCCAGGCGCACGCGAGTCCCGTCATCCAGCGTGTTGGTGAGGATGTCGTTCAACAAGAGCACCTTTTCCTTCCACTTCTTGCTCTCTGCCGCTCTTTCAGGAGTTCCGTCACGCTCGGGCCTTGTCCTCCTTCCAATGAGAATCTTCCAGCATTTCCGAGCCTTTAGCACCGCCTTCAACCCTTCCTTGTACGCGAGGAAGTTCATTCCGTCGAATCGTAGAGACCGGACAGTATCAACTCGATGGCCGTCCAGGCCCCCTCGGTTTGGGTTCATAACCATGAGTTTCTACTATCAAACACGTGAACAACACACTGACAGCACGGGCAAAGGTTGGCTGTATTAGCGTAGTTACCACTGCGCTCTGCTCGGTAATTTGCGGAATGATGTCGTTTTGTGTAGGGCCGGTGCCGTTTGGGCACGTTCAACTGTCTCTTGGTATTGTCACACTTAGCGGTAAGCTGGAGAAGTCACACTGTTGGTTCTTGTTTCTCTTACCCCCCCCCCCTAATGCCGCGTTTCACACGGGGAAGCTCTAGATTTTACATATTGTAAACACCTTTCGCCGAATAAAATCAGGCACATATTTTTTTTTAATTAATCGCTAGTATTTTGAAATAGTTTTACCAAAAATGTTGCTATTTGCGCACGCCTAAACTTGATCATCTTTTCCCGGTTTGGTATAACCCCACCCACGACTTTTGGTAGGACAAATGCTAGGACAAAATCACATTATACTCGATTTTGCTATACTCAGCAAGCATACAAAATCCAAGATATTTAGTTTTTGTCCTACCAACAGTCGTGACTGGGGATAATAGATACATCTGCTAACTTTCCAGTCTTTAGAGACGATGTTGGGTTATTCGTTTATAAATCCCCATGGGTGTTTTGACTTTATCACCTCGTGAGCCTTTAACCCTATCGCATTCCCGCAACATCCACGGGTGATGGGTTTATGATGTTGCCCCTGCGGACACTATTAATACAAACGACATCATCTGTGTTTTTTCGCTGTCTTAGTACTAAGTATCAAAGGTTAGCTAACTGAGTCTAAGTACCAATATGGTGCAGTCATTTACGATTAAGTACACGATCATACGATTAAAGAGAGACCCCAAAAAAAAAATAGAATAATAAAAAAAAATCGTCTGTGATATAAGCAAAATCAGAGGCGTTCTGGTACGGTTCACTCTGAACCGTACCTGCGTTCCCGAACCGTTCCTTGAACCGTGCATAAGCGGTGTCAGCCCAATAAAATTGGATATGAGATAACAGGTTTATCAAGTTACATGATAATTTATACGAACCTTCCTCCAGAAACAATTTTTCGTAAAGAACTTACATAAAAAGAAAGAGTTGTTTTTAGTTTCGAGCCCCCGCTCTGCAGAAACTCTGGATTAAAATTCAGAGAATTTGACATCCTGAATTTTATCGACGCAGCCCGTCTTTGAAAGACTCTTTCGACGTCGTCGCGTAAATCTTATCACTGGGAGCCACGAAGCGTCGTGGCTCTTGAGTTCTGAAGATTCGTGCAGCTACCAAGAGATGTAGAAGGTCTTCACCAGCAGTGTACGTTAGTGGGATCGCGAGGATCTTGAGGCTGGGCCTTAGTCTCGGATTTACCTAGTAAATAGCAAGTGTCCTTGTGCAAGTGGAAGTTCCGGTTCCTGCTTCTCTTACACAAGTTCTCGCACTTCGTCATTCACGATGCGTCGGGTATCAAGACACCTTTCCAGCCCGCACACGACGCCCAGTACGGCCTCGAAATCGCAGAGCAAGATCCAGATACTTCCGCTGTAGTTTTTGTTGCTTGCAGATTCTGCATTAAGTTCGGACGGGACGAATTCTAAACGGAAGCGTACTAAAAACGTTTACTATTGTTCATATTCCCCAAGGGTCAACACAACACCGTTCACAACAAGCGTATCAGACGTTGAAAGCTGAGGCTAAACATGCATTTTTATCGCAAAAACTACGCCGACACGCTGTTGTCCCACATTGACACAGAGATGCGGAAACTGACTTTGAAGCAGGATGGTTACTGTAGTCGATTCCAGATACCTCAACAGTTCTGTGGGACTCTTGCTACAGTGTTTCCGAACACGATTAGTGTGAAATCTGACATCTTCATTAAAATGAGCACCGGCATGCAAAGTGATTTCTCACTGGAAGGCATCCTTCACCTTCACGCTAAACAGATCGATATTGATGTATCGACACTCGCCCAGATACAAGAATAGCGGTGACCGCTGTAATCATTTCAATACATTTATTCTGTTTTCACTATTAAGTGCTCAGTTCCCTGCCCTACCTTTTTTAAGATGGTCCGTCGACCCTAATATCGGGAGCCAAGGGGATTTACAGTGATTAAAGTGGCCTGCATATTTGCAAGTGCCTAGCATTTTAACCAGTAATATTGCTAAGCTTAGAAAAGGGTACATGTCATGCATAATGCATTTCGTTCTCGTATGAATTATGTGTTTTTTTTGGTCTGCGCTACCGTCCATGTTTTCATCCATGTGTTTGTCCATGTATTCGTCCACTATTTGCATTTTTATGACCAAATGTCCTTGTATTGCCCATGTACTGGAAGTCTCGACCAAACAAACTATGAAAGCCCGATAAAGATGTATGGAAGACGCTTCAAGCACGAAGGATAAGATACACGGTATGTGTTCCTTGTCAAGGCGCTACTGTTGCGTACCTCCCTGTTATGGGTCGGGTATGCCGGGCGCTGTAAGGCGAGTGTGGACTAGTTAGCGAGGAACGCTTGAAGTAGGTACGCTTGGAGTAGGTACATTTAACAGCAACAAAAATGAAAGTAGATTCCTGTTTCTTAGCTGTGTCTCTGACAGGGAAGATTTACGACTGATTCCACACTACGAGTGTCGGCACACCGACTGGTCCCTTAGGCATAACACTCCTTCGAATTCCTCCACCTATGACGTAGGAATGCCATCCATCCTTTTCTTGACACTTCTTCTCTTTCAAAACCTTTCAGCACCTTGAATCACGTATGACACCCATCCTCAACGTCGCCCACCCGCAGTTGTAGCACGTTTTCCAGTTGTAAAGCGCGTCGTCCCTCCTAAGATCCTCACTGTAACAGTTCCTTGCGCCAGGATCTTTTGTACCTATCCCAAGTGTCGGATCTCTGACGCCATCGGTCTACGTACGGGTACTCTAGTCTGGCATCCCATATCCAAGGGACGCCCTTAAGTTGCGGCAGGAGCTTGATCCGGAACCGGAACGCCTGGCAGCGTACCTGCCCACCGTGATACGGGACACTACGTGCACCTGCCGCAGTCAAATCATCCACTTATAACGAGGAAACAGCTAACCCTAACCCCTTGTAGAATAATAGCCAATAGCATACGCTGAGAAATAGTTTTATCCAATGAAATTAGATTGCTCGAAACATGAACGGTAGTAGCACCGTTTTTTATTATTATTTCTTGACACGTGACACCATTATCGATTTCATAATCTCGGCTCCCTAAATATAAATGGTATTTCAGGAAGCACTGCTACTTAGTGGAAACATCATTTCGTCCAGTAGCTCGAGACATCTGAGAGCTGCCGAGCACATGGAGGTGTAAATCCACGCCTCGCCCGTCTCTTTTACTGCATTGGTGA
This sequence comes from Phytophthora tubulina, assembly GCA_014706135.1. Classification (NCBI taxonomy): domain Eukaryota; phylum Oomycota; class Peronosporomycetes; order Peronosporales; family Peronosporaceae; genus Phytophthora; species Phytophthora tubulina. Next base: position 585,390 of record JACBOY010000135.1, on the reverse strand, counting down.
CCGGAATGAAATATAGGCATTTTTTTAATTTGCGGTTAACGCCAGGAAGCGCTCAGGGCGAGCAGTACGTGTGACGTAGTTGGAAGCTTGATAAGTAAATGGCCAAAAAAGTGATATTACCAGTAGTAGTTTAAGCCCCCACTCTCTCACGTAAACTATCCCGTAAGCCGTCCCGTAAACTGTGTAAACTTAATTACGGCGCCGTAATTTAAGCTAACTCGAATACGTTACAGTACGAGCGTACTGTACAGTATAATCTCCACTCCAAAATACCAATTGACATGTATTTCCTCCGTATATTTCGCCTGTCTACTGCACTTTTTGTTGTTGTCAAATAGAATAATAGGTCAGTTTCTCCCCATCACTTGTCTTCAGAATCGATGCGATGAACAGCGAGTGGAGGCCGAAAGGTAAATTTCATGGTCTTTATTCAAGGTGGCAATCTAAGATTGTTTGTACTGCGTAAAGCTTAATTTTATCAATTTGTGTTTAGTTTCAGTGCATCAAAGCGAATTTTAATTCGTATTAACAAGCCTCTGCTTCTTTGTGAATTACTATTGTGGCACGAAAGGTTTCATACTGATGCTACACTATTTGAAAATGAATTTAATTTGAGCAAACTCAGATATATCACTGGTTTTTCTACAACGCAGATAGTAAAATGACTAACTCATCATTTGGGGCAGATAAAACTCGTGTATTGAGTGTAGAACGACTCCGCCTAAATTTAGCTCTGTAAAAAATATTGCAATACAATTATAAATTGTATCAATATAATATTTATTACTGACCTTGTTCGACTCCAATACAATAAGTATGCGATTTGGGTCAATTATTGACAATAAATATGGAACATGGAGCTGAACGCGAGAATCCCGAGTTTTACCACCACAATCGGCACTACGCACTTGAGCAAAACTTATTTTTGAATGTGATAACGATCACACTTTACACTTCGAAAAATACCCAAAATTTGGTCTAACTTTGCACTGCATCCACCCCGGATGCACGTGCAATGAAATATTCAAAGAATGCTCGTTTTCGTGGTGTTCAGTCAGCCTAGGATCCGTCACCTGATAATGTGCCATGGACAAAGCCCTATTAAACAATTTTGGGTAAGCAACCGCTTGTAAAACGCAAGTGAGGGACTAAAATTTGGTTTCATCAAGCCGTACGTCTGTCAAAACAATAAATATCAAGCATTTGGCTTTCTATTGACCTGTCAACAACGATCGCGAAACAAGTTGATTGACAGTTAGAGGACTTCTCGTTTTGCTAACTAAGTACATAGGGTATCAAAACTTGAAATCGCTGCTTGACTATGTACGGAGAATCCAAATTCGACGTTCTGGGGGAGGTAATATTGATCTGAAGGCGCATCAAATCCAAATCGTCAAAGAATTACAACAACTACGTCGCCATCAATACCTAGCCCAGCTGAATGACGGTAGATAAATTGACAGTGGTTATCGATCTATCTACCGGTACTTTAAAAAGTAAGTTTTTGGGTTTCGGCAAAGTAACAACGATCGCGAAAGTATAGCATCTTACGTGATCTACGTACGGTTCAGAAACTGGGAGCGAGAGCGTGTTTCCACAAGCTGCGTGCTTCGATCGATCGAAGTTGGGATTTGACAACGGTGGCAGAAAATGCTAAATTAATTCACTTAACTCTCTTTGAACTGGCCCCAATATATCACGTCTATTGCTGATGCCAAGGGAAGATTCGTGAACACAGATGACGACAAATACAAACGTCTGTCTGGTACTTACGGGCATAGTGTGTACATGAAGTGTGCGCATGGACAAGTTACGAAGTTGCCGAACAAGTTGTCAAGCTCTTCCGATCACTTTAGCATTTCCCTCCAGTGTTGGTTGTTTCCTCTTCAATATGCAGTTTTCTACTGGTGTGGTGAGTCTTATCATCTGTGCGACGGTAGCTGTTGGGGCCGCTGTTGTCGATTCCCTTGCCAACCATCAGCATCAAACTCTTCTCACCGACGTCCCATCAGTGAGACTACAAGTCACTTTCAAGCGCGAGTCCATGAAACTTTATGGGCAATCGCAGTTCAGCGTGTTCGCCAACCCCATCGTGTCAACTGACCGTGCCAGCGTGCTGTACGACGGCTACTCTACATTTATGGAGGGGAACACTCAGCTCACATACTCGCTTCTGGACGGTGTGGCCTATTTGGTGACTAAGGAGGACGGTGCTGACATAGAATCCGTCAAGCGTATTCCGCCAAGTACACTATCATTCCAAGACATTCTACCAGCACTGAATAACGCGATGCCCATTCCAAGCGTTTCTGTGGGTGACGAAGCCATCGAGTGTACAAGTGGGAATTTATTCAAGACAGCATTCGGAGGAGTCCAATACGCTATTTGTACCGGTGAATCTGGATTTACCGCGTTCAGTAGTGACTTGACGATCAACGTGGAGTACCTGGAGAGCTCTGTGGAAATTCCGACCCCGAAGTTAAGCGACGAATTATCGTGTGAAGCCGTCGCTGGGGCAACTTCAGTGACACCGACCGCAGTTGTGTTGATCAGTGGGAGCACGATTCCTACCAGTAACTCAAGAAATCTGAAGTCAGCAGAGCATATGGAGATAGAAGCTTCGCCATGCAAGTGTATGTCCACACCGCGTCCATGTGTCTTCTTTCACGGAATTGGTAAATGGAGGAATTACAAGACACACCGAAGAAAGCAAATGGTAGAATGGGGAACATGAACAAGCACGCTCCATGCTGCACCGAGGTGAAATACGCCATCCTGAATACGATGGACTTCAGCTGGACCAACGATATTCTGCAACAAAAGTTCTGCGATCGAGCTCTGAGACTGAGCGAAACGAGTGACAAAGAGCTAGGGATCATCAAAGACACGGTGGTAGTAACCCATTCAATGGGTGGACTCGTCATGTCGATGGCTCTAGCAACAGGTAAATGCAGTTTTGGTGAAGGCTCGTCGTGGGTGGCTATCAGCTCACCAATGACGGGTAGTATGGCTTCGGATTACTTCCAGGACTTCTGCAACGACGAAGTTAGTGAATTTGTGACGGATTTGTTGGAATTCTTCGGGCAATGCCCCATGCCCACTTCAAGAGCTTCACTGATGTATCAAAATGAAAGATACAGCACAGATAAGCTGAATTCTGCGTACGTGGCCGCTCAGCAGGCCTATGCTGGTAACGTGAGTGCGGCGATGTGCAGTGACAACCCAAACGGCATCTTCTCCCAGTACGAGGCGATCATGATTCTTGTATCGAAGCTCGTTCCACACAAGTCCCCTCAGAACGATGGCCTCGTAGAATTCCAAAGCTGTACTAAAGATTTGGGCGAATCCAAGTTTGGCAAGAGCTACATGGACAAGTTCTACAGACCGGAACTGAATCATGCAGACACCGTATTTTTGACTGGCGACGGATGGCTCAAGGACTCTCAAAAACCCGTAAAATGGTTCGAATGTCTGTTGTAGAGTAGGTTAGTATGTGCTATAAATGGAAAAGAATTCTATCACGAGAGAATTATTAGCTTCACTGCACAAGTTTCCGCCTTATTTTGTGCTTCTTTGAGCGTTTTGCCGACTTATATCATTACATTTTGTTGTTCATGTAGGTCAACTATTTAAATTCGGCGAATTCGATTGATTTAAGATCAACGAAGCTACTATCAGCTATACACTTGTCGATGCGTTTATAGCACACTCGAACCACTTTACAGGTTTCTGTGAGTCCTTGAAAAAGCCATCACCATTCAGAAAAACCGTATCGGCATGATTTAGCTCCGGTGCGTAGAATTTGCCCTTGTAGTTGTTGCCAAACCCTGCGTCCTCGATTCCATTCTCGCAACTCTGGTATTCTACTAATCCATCGTTCTCGGGAGACTTGTGCGGGACAAGTTTTGCAGCAGCAATCATGATCGGCCGGTACACGGAGATAAGGCCGTGGTAACTGTTGCTGCACATTGCTGCACTAACGTTACCGCGATATGCCTCCTGGGCAGCGTGATATGCCGCGGTGTGTTTTTTGGTACTGTACTGTGCATTCTCGTATACCAGAGACTGTCGGGCGACAGGCATCGGACATTGACCGAAAATGTCCAGCAACTCCGTAGCAACATCACTGATCTTGTCTGTGCAATAGTCCTGGAAGTAGTCTGACGCCATACTTCCCATCATGGGCGAACTGATAGCCACCCATGACGAACCCTCTCCAAAACTGCATTTACCAGTTGCTAGGGCCATTGACATGACGAGGCCGGCCATCGAATGCGTGACGATAACAGTATCTGTAATTGTGCCCGAATTCACGTCACTGACATCGCTGAATCTGAGAGCGCGGTCACAGAATTTTTCTTGGAGAGAATCGCTCGTCCAGCTGTAGTCCATAGTGTTCAAGATGGCGTACTTGACTGTTGAGCAGCACGGCGCGTGGTTATTCATGTTCCCCATTCTGCCACTTGCCAGTTTTGGAGTGTTCTGAAGTTCCTCCGTTTCGTGTCGGCTTCCAATACCGTGAAAGAAGATGCACTGGCGAGGAGTTGATTTACACTTACACGTCGATGATTCCATCTCCATATGCTTTGCTGCCTTGAGTTGTCGTGAAATGCTTTCTGGGACAGCGTTTCCAGTCAGCAACACCAATGTTGTCGGTGTCACTGAAGTAGCAAAATCCACAGATTTACACGATACTGCTTCCTCCTTCAACGGTAAATTGACGGATTTGTCAAGATATTCCACGTCGATACTCAAATCACTGCTGTAAACCTTGAAACCGGACTCGCCTGACACGCAGATAGCAAAACGAGAACCAGCAAACGACGTCTTGAACAAATTCCCACTTGCGCACTCGATAACTTCGTCACCTATAGATGCGCTTGAAATGGGCATCGCATCATTAAGTGCAGGTAAGATATCGTGAAATGGAAGTGTGTCTGACGGTAGACACTGAATTCGTCGCTTGACCTCTCCGTCTGAGGAATTGGTGTGGGTTTCGAGGTAGTCCGAACCGTTTACGAACGCGTACGTGAACTCGGTTTTGTCCATGACGAAAGACGCATAGCCGTCGTAAAGCACCTTAGCACCGTCGTCCGATACGACGGGGTTGGCAAAGACATCGAACTCTGAATGTCCGTGGATGTGGTTGGCCTTACGCTTGAGTGTGACGTGGAGTTTGACGGAGGAGGCATCAACGAGCTGAGTTTCAAGCTGGCGGTGGTTTGGAAAGAATATGGCTTGATCTACAGCAATTCCCAGTGTGATTCCTGGCTTCGTGAGAGCGAGAAGAGCTACCAAGACAAACATGGCCGCCTTCATTTTGCTCGATTACCTCTCCTTGGATACTAGTAAACAAGAAATGGCATGAGACGATTGCGAGTGGAGCACCTAATCAGAGATGGGAATCGACAGATCCTGGACACTTTCATCAATTGATCATTTCTTTCAAGAAACTTGGTCTTTGATTATGAGGTTCGACTGGTATCATGAGCAGATGTACTCGGAGAACGAGATTGGGATCCACAGAGCTCAGAGTTTGATAAAGTCGGAGACATGCTGCAAGTGTAGCTGTGATTCTTGGCCCGTAGGGTGATGTAACTTCGGCAAGCGTTGTAACTTGATGTAACACAGGTGAGTCTGCAACTTCGGCTGGAACAGCTCCAGTGCTTTACTCAACGAGTCCACATCACTTAGACCGATCTGAGTATTACCACTAAGCAGAAGCTCCTCCAGTGTAGCGTTACCAGGGGCGTATTGAACGCCGTCTACTGTCTCCAGCACAGGCAGACCGAGTTGTGCAATGACTGTCGCGCGATCGATCTTCTTCTTGGCCCTTTTGGCTTGATCCATCTAATCGGACAGAAAGAGTAAGAGTTAGTGACATTTACGTCCTACAAGTGTCGAGTCTCATGGTACCTGAGCATGAATTTGACTCTCAGCAGCCTCCAGTTCAGCGAGTAACTCGGGTGGTGCTACGTATTTTGTCAGTCCGTCAACCAGCAGCTTTGCCCTGGTGAAGTGAGTTAGCTGTGGTAAGTACACATTGGTCGCCATCATTTCAGACAAGTGCTAAAACTTACCCACGTCCCGAGATTTTGTTATTGGCGAGTGAAAGCGACTTCAGTGTCGTGTTAAATGGCAGTGCGTGAGCGAAGGCACGCACACCAGCATCGCCGATAGCGTTCTGAAACAGATTGAGAGCTTCAAGTGTTTTGTTGTGGCGGATTGCTCGAGCCAGTGCCACAGCTCCTCGTGAAGTAATTCCATTCGCACGCAGTGACAGGAAAATCAGCGCAGAACTCTCACTCAGTAGCTGAGCAAACACCTCCGACGAGTCCTCCTCTCCTCCAGCTTGCAGTTCCTTCTGCATACTCAACTCATGTTTCTGGTCTTCGGTCAGCTCTTTATCTTGCTGGGAATGAGCACCAGGTTGGGGCGTTGGTTGATGGTGTTTGCTTGTAGCGCCACCTGATGGGGGTCTGGAAGCTGTCCGAGGAGCCGAAGGCAGTCGAGAAGCTTCTTCTGAAGGTTGAGAAGAGCTTACACTCGGGACGTTCGCGTCGGTTGAGCTGCTTTCGTTTGTTTCTTCAGCAGCGACAATCGCGTTCCATTCTAACTGCAGAGCAGTCACGTGCGTCTTTGGGATCGTTGAGCACAACAATTGCAGTTGTTCCTTGTTCAATCCAACGTTAAACAGACTGCGGATGAAGAGCACAACACAAATGCGTCATCCTTCAGCAATAGCAAAGACAAATACGCTTCATGACGTACCAGACCGAACGAACTTTTGTCGAGAAGGGCAGTGCAAAACACAAAGCCCGGCAGTTCCCATCGTCAAGCTGCCAATGTTTGATCGAGATCTGCTCAACTTCACTCACGTCGTAAATGTTGCTGCTCGTCGAGGTTTCACTGGATGCAGCTCCCTGTCGTTCCTCCTCGTCCGGATGTAGTGGAAGGAGTTGCGGGTGGGGAATCAAGTTGTATAGCGTACAATACGCAAGCAGGTCGCGTCGAAAGACGTGGGCAGGTGGAAAAGTTGCGATTGCCTTTTTCACTGCAACGTCGTCATGCGAAACTTGGCGCTGAGCGTTGACCTCCGGAGACCACACGCCTCTAGGTAAAGCAGCAGGACAGGGAGCCATTTTGCAGAGGTTTAGCAAGGCTGGGATTTGGCACGTTACGCGGTCCGACGAGGATGGCTAGCAGCGTTTTGCGACTATATTTGACGAGCCAGCACCGCATTAGTTTCTACGCCCGGGTATCCCACAGATCGTACACTCCATAGATATTTATTCGTCAAAATTGTACGTCGTCTCCTTGCTTTGGTTTCTGTCACCCTTTACAACCGCTTTATGTGGCGTTGTGCACATGCGCACAGGTCTTGCACTTCTTTGAGAAGGCTTTTGCAACGAATTCTCGGCATCGGCAAGAGCTGCAAGGTCCTTGGGTAGTAGTACCTGCAGATGAGCGTCGTTGCGAGCCCCCAGAAGCCTCAAACTGCGCAATTCCTTCCTTGGCCTGGTCGATTGCATCGTATAAGCACTGCGCGGCGCGTGGATGCGGAACTGCTCCGCTCAAAATCTCTTCCGGCGTGAGTTTCTGGCCGTAAAAGTTGCTGTTCATCTCTGTCCGCGCGGTGATGACAGCTCCATGCAGTGAAATGCCTGCAAAGAGTCCTCGACTGTGAGAGTAGCTGTAGTTGGCGTTAAAGCCACCTCGGCTAGCAGCAGCCTGTGCTAGTGCATCACGTCCGTACGGCCCCACCGCCACACTCAGTCCACCACCAACATTCACCTGAGTACGGTGGAAAACCTTGACAGCGTTCTTGGAGCCCATGATAATCATAAACTCAATAAGTTCACCTCCACCCTCGAGGCCACCGCCAATACCCGCCGTGCCGATAGCGGACGGCGCAGACCAAGAACCGTCATCCAGCTTTGCAATCACAATACCCGTGCCCATCTTGGCTGTAATAAGCAATCCAGCCTTGATAACTGTAAGGAAGGCAATACCTTGTGCTCGCTTGAGGAAGTTAACCGGAACGTAGCGGTCACCGTCAGCGCCAAAGTCTGGTCTGAAAAAGTTGCCTAGGATATCAGCAGCCGAACGACACGCGCTCTCCAATGATCGACTGTATGGCAGATGCAGTCGTGTCTTAGCCTCGTGCGGGTTCTCCTTGTGGCAGTTGGCATACTGCGTGTTAAGTCCATCCTGGAAGCACTGCAGAATCGGCGCGCAAATCGTGCACACCCGCTGTGGATGAGCAGGGTCGTATTTCTTTTTCATACTCTCACTCGCCACTTGGTCGGGCGAGATCAACATCCTCGCAGGTGAGCACGAATGACACACACTCGCTCCACACTTCCGGCAATGATGTCTCCGTCGTTTAATCTCGAAAACTTCGCTACAAATGGCGCACTTTGGGTTGTCTGCATACCGATTCATCGTAAGTCTCGTCGGTCCTGTCGACGTTGCAGGAACCAGCTCCCCGCTCGTATTACTCGACGTATCACTCTCAATACTATCACGTCGGATCAATTCCGACGCCGAATAAGGTCGTCTATCTCCTGACGGTCTCATTTGAGCCGGTAGCGGCGGGTTAGTCACCCCCGAACTTGACACTGGTCGTCGAGTATTAGAGGAGTTTCTACTAGTAATTAGAGCTGTGGAGCCTCCATTTCTCTTGCTCTTGACATGAACTCTCACCAGTTTCTTCCTCTTCTTGTCGTCTGGAATAAGTCTCGCTAGTTGTGGCAGCATATGCTCCAGCATCAACTCACTACCAAAGTAGGTACTGAGTCTTTCATAAAAGACACGGGCACGCAGCTCCCCCTGTCCATATTGCTTGCAGTCCGCTTTAAAGGCTAAAACCACCTCGTCGTGGTCCTTATTAGCACCTCGAACAGCTGCCAGCATCCTCTTGTAAATCGACGCAGCTTCTTCCCCCGCTGCAGCTTGAGGAACGTCAATTATCTCCTTTTCGGTGTTTTTTTCGCGTTCTTTTGTGTTTTTCTTCTTTTTATTCCGATCTTTCGGCACATTACGCCGACTTATACCTGTGGAAGTGGCGGCGCTGCCCACTGCGCGAATGGTGAAGACGGTGGACGACGAGTTGGGGAAGTGGAAGCCGCAGTGCGAGCACATACGCGTGTCTTGGGAGGTTCCGGCGCGGCAGGAAGGACACGACGTCATTACTCGACCGTTAATGTAAGAGTGATGATCAGTGTCAGTTCGTATAGAGTTTTGTCCAATGAGAATGATTATTGATGTGGATGGTTTTGACCAATGAAAAGTTGCGTCGTTTCGCGACAAATGGCTATACTTTGAAAGGATCATACCGACTAGTATGAGGGTCTTGTGCTGTGTTGTGATGGTGCTGTGGTGTGTGGAGGCGGTGGAGACTGCGTTTGACTTGAAGTTTGTGTATGAAGACCCGAGGTCGCTGTTGGCTGGGCAGACGACGGTGGGAAGCTCGCGAGTCCGCTGGAATACGCAGTCCGTCATCACTGCGTTTGGTATGGATCAAGGAGCGAGACTGGAGCTGCAAGTGACGGATCTTCATGTTGTTGCAACGGATAATATGACGCAGGAAGTGGCTGTGCCGGTGGTGTTTACGCTGTATGACGTTGACCAATGGCGCGCGTTCGCGGTGCTCAAACTGCGTGAAGTACACATTCGAAGCGAATTCGTGTTGTGTCACTATCCTGCAGCAATGCGCTTTGCAGTGCCACCACCTGATCCGAGGGATAAATTGCCATGGACACTGACGTTTGATGTTCACAAGTCGAGTCAATATACGCTGCAAGCACAGGTCTGTGGGGATGCATCGGTGAACGTCACGGTACGAACTGTTGAAATTGTTGTAGTGACGACTAGCTGCTGAACATGGTGTTTTTACTTCTAGGGATACGCGAGAATGGTGAATTTAGGTTACGATGGCGCTTTGTCGGAGCATCTGGGCGTCCAGGAACTCGGACTACGGCCGGTGTATAAAGGTACGTGGGTTGACCTATCCTTTTTTTTGTTGAAAAGATTGCTCACGTTGCTGTACCGGCAGTGTTGTTTGTGGTATACCTCTCGATGATGGTGCTGTGGACGCTGGAGAGCTATGTCAGGCGCCGCAACGTTTCAGTAGGATTGTTCTATTACATGTAGTGGTGCAAATCTCTCTCTGACCCAGTTGTCTTGCAACAGAAAATCTGCTACGTATTTCAAGCGACTGTACAAGCCAAAGCACTGTCGATTGCACTGAAAATTGCATTTTACCGTGAACGCAGCTTACATGGAGAAGTTTATCCTTTTCTCGACTTTGCGCAAGACTTCGGTGAAAGTGCCACCAGTGCGGCGTTGCTCGGAGTGTCAGTTCTCGGGTCACTAGGCTGGTCAATCACTCGAACTCGTCTTTCACGTAAAGAAACCATGTCGCTACTGCTCTTGGCGCTAATTTACCTCATCGTAGCCGTCAGCAAGGCTATGTGCCGACTTACTGACGCCCAGAAGTGCCGCGGATTCTTGCTGTCGGAGTACGCTCTACAGTCCATGATGATGCTGGGCGTGATCGTAGCATTGAACTTCACCATTGCACAGCTGAAGCTTGCTGTCAATTACGAACGGTGGAACTGCTTTGTGACGCCACTCACGTACATGAAACTCGAACAGTTCCAGTGAGTGTATTCTACGCTTTCTTTACGTTGTATTTCATGACACTCAGCTAACACTTTCGTTTTCTGCGTTGTAGGCGATTTCGTTTTGTTTTCCTTGGCTACTTACTGATGCCTACTTTCCTGCTGCTACTGAATGTAAGAACTGCGACGATATTACCCGCGTTTAGTCTGGTCTAACAGTCCTATTTGTCTAACTATTTTGTTTTCGCTTTCAATCAGCTCGTAGTGGTCACGCCGCCAGGTTATTGGCGATACGCCTGGGTGGACATTCTTCTCTATGAAGTCACAACACTGGTGGTTGTAATTAACATTGGTTTGGTCGTTCGACCGGTGGACCTCTACACTTACTCACGGGTAAGTAAAGATCGAAATTATAGTAGTTCTTGATAGCTAACTCAGGTCCATTTAACTTTCAATGCCTAGATTGCAAGAAATACTTCGCCGGATGCGAACAGCCGTGAAGGTACAGATCCCATCGAGCCGCCCCCCTTACAAGCACCTCAACCAAATCGATCGCGGACTCAAACAAACTCAAGAAGAGGCTCTGCTACATTAACTCCGACCGAGTATTCGGGTGGCATGGCCGCTATCGAAAGCAACCGATAGTCAAAGCAAGATACATATGGTGATTAGATAGTAATGGATCGGGATAATTTGTTCGTCAACACAAGAATGAACACCCTGTTACTGGTTTTGGTGTCCAAGATTTGCTCCTGGTTCTCGACGTTGTCGTCATTGCATATTTCTTCGTCGCACACGCACCGGTTACTTCAGCGCAATGCAGGCAGCAGTATTTCTTGTTGCGAGCTTCCTCTTCGTTGTATTCTCCGTGACAACGTCAACCGCTTGGGGAAGCGGACAGCCTCACGAATCGCAATCTTCCAAGCAAGCCCTCCCAGTTGACGCTCCTTCGTTGCATCTCCATGTTATTCTTTTAAGGGATAAGATCCACGGACAGTCTGCTTTTGAGGTTTTTGCCGCTCCTGTTGTGTCTGAAGACAATACTAGCGTGCGCTATGATGGTTTTGCCGAGTTTATCCAGGGTGACACTGAGTTTACCTACTTGCTTGTGGATGGCGCCGCCTACGCAGTGGAAACCAAGGGAAATGACACGACTTCTGCTGCCATACAAGAAGCGCACTGCCTCTCATCGATCACACCCTACGACTCCATAATCCAACCTCTCAACAACGCCGTTGCTACTTCTGAGACGTCCATCGTGACGGAGGCTTTCGGCTGCACAGGCGAAAATTCGTTCAAGACATATTTCCAAGGGAAACGTTTTACTCTCTGTGCATTGAGCTCAACTGGATTCATGGCATATGGGGGGAGTATGTATGTATTCGTGGATTATCTGGAGAGTCCACTCCGCAGCATTAGAGCACCGACATTGACCGATGCGACTGTACCATGCCCTACCGTGACAACATCAACATTCCTGACTCCCACCGCGCTCAAGTTCCTGACAGGTGATGGCACTGCATCCACTAAGGACGCGCAAGATTAGCAACTCGAAGGGGAAAGTTGTTGGCACCCCACAGAAATACGATGCTCGGTTACCTCCACCTCGTAAGACAAATGAAATTTTCTACTTCTCATCAACTCGAACCACGGCAGCGAGTATTTCTGCGCATTAGGCGGCCTGATTTTTCATTGCTGCTTCAATATCGTGTGCTTTTACACCAGGTGCCTGTATTTTTGTAAAAACATTTCAATAAGTTTTAATACTTGTAATGAACACTGACCCAACCCTCCGTGCAAGTACAAACATAATTTTTCCGATTTCAAGCAAGCACCAGACCAACTCGGGCTCCAACAAACCAAACGGGCGATTTTGTTTCATTTACTCTGATCAAATATCCAAATGTCAACAACTACAGCACGATAGGTGGTTTGGCCGCGGTCGAAAACAACAGATTGTAAATTCGAGAAATCGGGATTGCGGCACCAGACGACCATATCATACGTTCGTCAACATAACTTCAAAGTGTACTACCGGTAGGGTTAATAAGTAGCACTTGTAGTAGTTAGTGCGGAACACGGGAGGACAATTCAACTACACATTTCAAGTTTCTTTTCGATCATTTTTATGGGGTGGAGCTTGATGCGACATACGAACCTAACCGATAGGCATAAAACTCTCACCTACAGCTCGTGTGCGGAATCAGCATTTGCTGGAAAGTCCGTCGGTAACCGAACACGACTTCAACTATGACGGCCACGCTTCTTCTAGTGTCGTCTCAAAGTTCTTGTCGTTAAAGGGAACCTTTGTATCCCCGAAATCTGCCGAATCGAGAGCCGCGCGCGCTTCGTCCGTAAGTTGATTCCACATGATAAGATCCTGATTCTCTCCGTCTTGGTATGAGAATACCATCCCAATCCAGTCAAATTTATCTGGAAACGTATGAGAAACCCTTGTGGTTGTGTTGGAGCCGCCAACGTATGTGGTGTTATAGCGCCATCTACTAATTCTGCCTGTTATGATTTCCTGGGTACCCGCAAAGCCCATCGGGGGTATCACCGCTAGCTTCTGGTATGGTTCTTCGTTGCGTTTTCCCACCGGCAAGATCACCAACTTTTTCGGTTCCAGAGTCTGTTGTGACAACGATGCACCGAGAATCTTCGGCGTCTCCAAAGCAGGATCATCAATCCACATCACCATACTGGCCCAGTCGTGGCGGCTTTCGGCGCGGTAAGACCAAAAGTTTTTCGGGAAATACCACGCATAGACCATGGCCCACTTGTCTTGGTACCAAGCTACTCTGCCGTACACTTGAGACCCCAGGGGTGCTTCCGTGCAGCCTTCCGTACCTTTCGTTCCTTTGAGACCTCCAGTGATCTCACCAGCAGCATTCACAGCAGGAAACGAAACGCAGCCAGCTCCAATAAAAGTTGTGGCTTTAACTTGACCGCTGCCTTTTCAGATGTCGTGACTGGGTCGGGTTGGGCAAAAGGCTGCACTTGATCATGATCAATTGTGCCGCCATGTATACAGCAGAGCAGAGTGCAACAAAACACCAAGACAGTAACGAGATTCATAGATTCGAATAGCGACAGGTAGTACTGCAGAGCTGAGGTCGGCCTGATGAATCAAAAACTGAGAGATGAAGGAGCTTCACTGTTAGTGAATCGCTAAAGCGCTTGATGTACTGACTCTCTTTCCCGGTACACTGTACAGTACATGCAGCTTGGTAAACCAAGCGAGTTGCAAATTCTATGGAGATCGGTGATCTAGGTAACGCGATCTCAGATCGCGTTATGGAGATTCGGGTGCAATAAACGAGACGCGAAAGCCTATCGCGCCTCGTTGGTCTCGCGCGGCTGCAAGTGCGCGTAACCAAAGCAATCCAGCATTGGGAGTCCGCGGTTTACTTCGCTCGCGATATAAAGGTTGGGTGGTTGGCTTCGTGCAATCCACGACTTGCTTAACAGCTCGGCGTTGGGCGCGCCTCCGCAAATATGCTTCACACAATATGGATAGGTCTGATCAATTCTTTTGATGTGAGCCAACTGTTATCCTGCAGCTGGCTCTCTTTCCCAATATTATCACCACTGACATGATACATGTATAAACGATCTTCTAGGCAGTGATGCAGGTACAGATCAATCTCCTCAGTGACAGGACAAACGGAAGGACAAAATCAAAATATCTTGGATTTTGTAAACTTGCTGGGATTTTTGTCCTAAGCTTAGCCTGGCATAGTAAAATCAAGTTTATTTGATTTTGTCCCCTCGCCACTGGGGCTCGACTGCTCGGTGACAGTAGTGTTGCGCACATTTATGAAAGTTAGAGGTGAATGAGCAAAAATATTAATATTTTCAAATCTGATAATACCAGATGTTATACCGAATTACAGGTTTCCCCGCCTAATCCTCAAAGGTGGGACCAATAAATGCTGCGAGGTTATGAAAGTCTCACGAGATTGTCCAAGAGGGCAAATGTACTGATATATTACAATCTACTGGTCTAATTACAGAGTAAGTGGTGCATCGCCATTGTGTAAGTAGGTCGGGAGATGATACCCGGATGCACCCAACAGTTCCTAGTAGTTTCAGGCGTGACCTCATTCCAAGCTTTAGATGCCCAGTCCATAGCAACGTCGATTTCGATCTTCTCTTGGGGCAGACCCGCAATGTACCTGTCGACGCTGGTCTCCATTTTGATGCGGCTGAATCTACTCTGGATACAGGCGATAATCCCTTGATCAAGAGGCTGCAAGACGCTAGTCGTATTTTTAGGGAGAAATTCCAGCCGTACATTCGTCAGAGGGACTCGAGGCTTCGTGTGCACGCTGGCGTTGTCTACCAATAGGAGATTGTGGCGGCTTTCTTGCTGCATGTGCATGCCGAACTTGTTAAGCCAGTCGCAAAAAATCGAGCTATTCATCCAGGCTTTCTCGCTGTTGGTGTACTCAACACCAAGCTGATCGGGTACGTTGCGCCCCTTGAACACGCGCGGCACCTTCGACCTTCCTATGAACAGCAACTTCTGCTTATCACTACCGTCAGCATTTGTCGTTACGGCCATGGTTATACGGGTCTTGTCAGCATTGTGGCCTGCCACTTTGTGGAGCTTAGATAGCGTACGGGGCGACTCTGCACGGTAAAAAAAACTAGTTTCATCCATATTGTAGATGTCCTTGAGGGCATATGTGTCCGCGATCTTGCGCGTGTTGGCGCGGCCATCAATAACAGTGCTCATTTCGACTGAACCTGCTTCTCCGTGTTTGCGGATACAGCGAATTCCGTGACGCTTTCTAGAGCGATATACCCAGCCCTTAGAGAAACCAGGCCTCTTGTCCGCCGGCAGGTGTTTATAGTGTTTGTTAAAGAACAACTTGGCACGGTACATTAGGCCGTGGTCCGTTACGGACTGAACCTCCTCCGACATTTGTCAAACTCTGCAAGAAGTGCACGATAGAGCTCATCAACGATGGGGTCGGCGATCTTCTTGCAGTGGTAGGTGTTCTTGGACAGCTTTCAAAGCTTTGCTTCGTTCCGAAAGATATTGTAGAGAGTCCACTCCGATGGAGGCTGCGGTAGATCGAAGGCACGCGTTGCCCACATCGCTAGCCCGTGCATGTCCCCAGTGCGCATGCTGGCAACTTTGCACAGCTCGAGCTTTTGGCCGAGTGTGAGGCGCACGTACGCCTTCCTGTTCTGGTTCTTGGTCTTGGGTTGCGAGGGCATGGAGAAGTTTTATCAAATGGAGGCTGACAACATGTACGCACCGCGCCACTCCCATACTTAATGTCCATTTCCAGCCTTTCATTTACAACTGCCATGTAGCAACTAGTGCATGCACCCACGCTTCCCGCGGACTCCACTTTGCCCTCCTAATTTCACTTAACTCAGTGCACATCTCATCCATGCACTCGTTCTCCTCGAGCGATTTGCATCAACCGTGCGAGGCATATAACCACACGCAGTTGAGGATTTGGCGGGGAAACCTGTGCCCTGAAGTTCCTGTTCTTAGTGTAGGGTACCACTGGAAAGAGCTCAAAATGAATATGTAATGCTCTAACGGCTTGTTCGGAACTTTGATTTGGCACCGAATACATGTGTTTTTTTTGGCGTCAAACGAGGCTTTGCCTACCACCAGAATCTATTAAGTTTCAAATTAAGACAAATTTATCCGCTCAATACAAAAAGCAAGTCCACTGGGTCGGTGGACGCAAATTTATCAATTAGACCAGGGTATAATTGTAGACACGCCTATCTTAGACAGGTTAATCTGTTCATGTACCCTCTAGATAATAGTGGTAGTCAATTACACAGCAGCAATAAGAATTTTTATTTTTCAACACTTGAGCAAAATGCGAAGTAGCCAATCAGAGCACGTACATTTGACTACCCCAATTTGAAGTTGCAGCAGCAACCAACATTTGTTTTTCGACAGCTCGTGGTCTACGAGTGTTAAAGTGTGTCGACGGCGTTAAACACGCATTATGAGGTCAGAAACCCGTCTGTGTTGACGATGCCATCAGCATTAACCAGAATTGTGGTAATATTTCATGCATTGCATTGGCGGTTGGCTTGATGAGGATACGTCTTGATGATGATATGTACAATGCAACCGTCAACGTTATTTGATTTAGAAGCTCCAGTGCATCTGCTAATGGTAAGCTACACTACATGCAGTCCCTGTTTACAATACGTTCCAACAATATCCATTACGCCGTTCAGCCCCCGAACCGATAATGGTGGGTATTGTGTGTTCATCTTGAAATTTCCATGCGGGGCCGTTTGAATCGCCCGAGCCTAATCTCCGCCGAATCACCCAAGCT
Organism: Phytophthora tubulina; assembly: GCA_014706135.1. Taxonomy (NCBI): domain Eukaryota; phylum Oomycota; class Peronosporomycetes; order Peronosporales; family Peronosporaceae; genus Phytophthora; species Phytophthora tubulina. The sequence continues at coordinate 568,439 of JACBOY010000135.1, read as the reverse complement.
CATACTCTTTTGTATACCGCACACCATAAATACGAATACAATCTTGACATGTGGTCAGGAACATCTGTTTTGCTGGTGACAATCGCTTGGGTGGGTTTGCTTCAAGTTTTGGATGTTGGTGAGGCGGTCGATGTGATTGGTGTTTGAGAGATGTTTCTTGATACGTGAAATGGCCAAACGTCCCAAAGTATAACCTTTGCCCAGCAAAAAATCGGAGATGGCTGTACCTTTCATTCCCTCGATCTTTCCCTCTTACAGGGGGAGTATTTCTGGCTCCACAAGGCGGGCCAGCTCTTCGACACTTTGTGTGGTGTTTCTCTTGCCCTTCACGCAACGAAGGATGGTTCCTTCAGCCACAGGGCGAGACGTAAATCCCACGTGTTTAATGTGGTTGTGGCAGAAGTTGGTCTGGGTCAATTTCCAAAAACCTTCGACCCCGCTGACATTGATGAAGAACGGGCAGACTGCGTCCTCATAGGCATCCTTGTCGTGAAGATGCTGGTCGTTGAGTTTTTTGCAAGCATTCTTTGCATTGCCACTCCCGTTTCGTTGGATAGAAAATCCCTATACTTTCCGTCGGAATCTATACGCTTGAGCGAACTCCATGCACCGATCTTGTATAGCCCTCCGCGATCCGTGAAATTCGGTGCCGACGTTGTCTCGCCGGTTATAAGCCACGCCGTAGTCATCGCGGTTTGGGTCCGTTTGCTGAACAGCGACGTTGGAATGAAGATCCATGGATGCAGCGGTGGAGAGATCGGCGGCATCGAGAGTAAAAGGGGTCAGGGGTTGCCTTTGCGTCAGCTGTAGACATCTACGATGGCGTCGATGGTTCCTGTGTGTGAGGTTTGGGTGGAATTGGTAAGTTGCCGGCAAAAATGACAATGGCTGGAAATGTGGATGTAGGTTATTTGGTTTAAAATTGCATCCGCAGGCGTTATGAAACTCATCACACAGAGGCCTTTTCATTGTGAAACTTCTCACGCAGAGGCCTTTATCGTATCGACAGGAGTTTGACGGGAGTTCTAAATCACCTACATGTAACGTACATACCCCTGACAACGTCAGATAAGACCAGACAACGACTACAAGGCTCCTTCCTGGGATATTATTAAATTAATATGATCTTTAATTATTGATGTAAGTAATACTACTATTAATATGGATTAACTGCACGACGAGTAACACTTCGTCGTCAAAATGCTATTATTTTTTGTTCACTGAACGAGGCATGAAAAGAACAGAATTCACTAGCGTTTTGGCAGAGCTCAGAGCTTTTCACTGACTTATGGTAATTTCTCTTTAGGATTGTTCTCAGGTGTAATCATCTGATCCGTGGCCTATTGGGATTGCGATAAAATTCCGCGGGATTCACCGCTTCTGCTGGTACTACAGTAGTAGTTCCAACTCCTCAAACGCCGAGCCGTTTCTGGTGCAAAACCTATGAATGTTCTGATTCAGCGTGCACGGGAAGGACGATTACACCAAGGGGCGAGATCAGGCTGGCGTAGATCCTACTACTACAGCAGCGCGAGAAAACCAGCATGCGTTGCCTCGTCGAAGAATTTCAACTACATGTACGAATCCGTGCTTACCCTGTGGAAAACCGTAGTTGAAGAGTATCTCGTGTGAGTACGGTCTTGGACCGCCGTTCAACGGTCTGTTCCTTGGATACTGGATATATTGAATTCCTGAGAAGAGCTCGCTTGTCATTGCGTTTCACTATGATTCCTGAAAACGTAGCGTACGAACAAGGATTATGAGCCAAAGCGCTCTTTGGGTGCGGTGGAACAGTGCTGATGTTGACTGTATACATTCCAGGATGACCTATCCTGGAGCGTGGATGTGACCTGATGTGGGGCATTCATAAGGAACCAACTACGAAACTCATGATCAGAGACGACGGCAGCCACGTCTGGGTTTGATATTAACGACCAGCTCGCAGGGGCTCTCTAGTCTATAATGATAAAGGGGCGGTTGTGATAACGTGGTATCAGGTTTTCGGCTAGTCCTCAAAGTTAAATTCTAAGGTGCTTCAATTGGCGATATGTCTTCTGATGATTTCAAGGTCTGATGGCTAGTCCCAGATTCTGATAGTTTCGGTATCAGAATGATGATGCTGCTTGGATAATTTGTGGAAATGCTGTTTCTAACGCGACGATGTATTGGATTCTGGAGCATTCTGATGACAATGGGCATTACGTCCGAATCTAGAGTTCCCGCTTACGAGGGTAAAGCTGACCCCCAAAGTGGTCAAGTTTGTATCCAGTTCTGAGAAGCACCTCAGAATGCGTGTGATCCTTTCCCCGGATAGTCAGATTAGGGCGAAGGAGTCCCGTATATATTCAGGTCCGAGGTGCTTCCCGGATACCGCCGTTATTTTCCTCTACTACTCCTCGGAGTTCGCTTCCCGCTCCAGAATTTTTGATGCGGACCTTCGCGCACCAGCTTTCCCCAGATCTCAAGAACATCTATCTTGGTTTCACTATACCACGATCCAACTTCAAGTCGCACCCATCAAGTCTGGGAGTGTACCCACCAAGTCTGGAGTCGCACCCACAACGTCTGGGGTGTACCCACCAACGCGACCTTCAAGCTTCTATATGCATCAGGACCAACACTCTGCGTAAAGATCGCAACGAAGACAAGACCAATCAGTCAGGAAAAGCTACTATGCATATGAAACTTAAACCCAAACAGAGTTCGTTTTACAATCAAGGGGGATGGCGTTCTCCACGGGAGAAATTCAAAGTCATCTAGATAATTATCCATTGCCTTTAAGCCTGGAAATGATCTATTTATTCTATATCTACTTGCTAGTTAACCGAGTGCAGCGGGGACTAGTAGGCTATGTACAGGAGTAAGCAAAAAGCGAGGCTCCTAAGGCTAGTTTGTTATCTTCGCTTTGAACCGAATAAGTCAGTGTTAAACTAGCTCCTATCTACTCGGATTGGCGGATACTAGACGGTCAAGTGATGAATTTCAAGATATTCTACGAGCTTCGATTACACCGGAGAAGCCGGTGTAACAAATGTCCGCTCGTGAGAGCGTGGTGCGCGTGGTTAACCAGGAGGCCTGTGACCGACTGTGTCGGAGATACTGCCCGCCTCAAGCTCGAGTGCCGACTCCGTCCGAGCCAAAGAGACTTGTGGGGATTGTAACCAGCCAAGCATGGGTTGATATGTGAAGAAGAAACAGAGGTGGTGCCGGTCCTGCGTCAGGACCGAAGAGAATGAGAGGGACGGATGTGAACTCCCCAGAATTGATCAAGTATTCTGGTGCTAGGGTGTAGACTTGAAGACAGGCTCGGATCCGAGGCGAGAATAGGCGAGATATGGCCAACCCAGTTTGCGTCTAAACTGGCGGTGAAGAGCAAGTGACGACTCGGCCTTCGTCGAGATCGTGGAGAAGAGAAGTGACGGTTACCGGCCTGGGTCGAGGCTAAGAGAAGAAAAAAGCAAGCATTACCGGCCTGCGTCTGGGCCCAAAAGAAGAAGAAGAGACTGTTTCGGCCCTGGCCCAGGCCGATAGAAGAGAGAGGACTGTGGAGTACGTGTTTTCATATCGAGGAAGACAATGAACTGGGCACTCCTGAGATTTCTAATGCGGAATTATTCAGATCAAGAATCATTGACAAGGGCAAACGCCACATGGGCTCGCTACGTCGTCTGAATCAAAGGACCACTACGGGGATATACAATGTGAGCACGGCTTGCCGTCGGCGCAGGACGACTGCGCCGGGCAACCATCTTGGGGAGTATCGGTTTCTGAGGATTTTCTGAGGGGACCCGAGTATATCTGGGAAGGTTGCCTACCACCTACCCCGGAAAACACCTACGCTATAGTATGGGGAGTATCTATGTCTGCAGTCTGTGGTGGCAGGTTGGTATTTCAGGGGAACTCACTCGCGCCCTTAGGCCATCTACACAATTGTGGTGTAGTGCTTTAGATAAAAACTAAGAAGCTCCTTCACACGCCCTGCTACGCAACTACGGGGGGGTTACCCCTGCAAACCAAACTCCCATAGAAAACGAGAACGGATCTCGAGATCTCCGGGCCTGACCTTGTGTACCCTTGTGGCAAGACACGGATCTCTATCTAGCGTAATTCCTAGAAGACACAATGTGAAGGGGTTAGAATGGGGGTAGCACACACAGACAGAGACTTAACTTAACTGTGTGGTGAGGCTTTTTCACGGCTAGGAAACTCTTCTCTCCGCGCGGGAACTTGTGTACAATATGTACGAGATCTCCTCGAGATCTCCTTCCACAACTATGCTCGTGGATACCCAACCAAATGCAAATAGCACGCCAATACCTTACTATATCGTTTAGAGTGTCCTACTGTCGAACACTGTGAGTTGATCACGTGAATCCAGACAAAGCAACGCTCTATTGATACACAGAGTAGCGTTCGGGGTGGCCAAAGCAATCCAAAGCCCGAGATACTCCCCCAAATTGGTAGATAGCGATAGCAATACACACTGGACGCTGACCACGCAACACGACAGGCAAATCAATTCAATGTATGAAGAAGTACCTTGTCTTGAACCTTGGAAATTCTGAACTAACTGTCTGCTTGCTTATGGAACTCGCTTGATGGCCAACCAAGCTGCCTGCCGCCGCGCCTTTACCTTATGACGTCATGTACCCATTTTTGATGACATCACACCATCCGCATATGTTCCTCCGGACCGGTCGTCCGTAAATACCTTGCCGATCTCCAATACGGGAGATCAGGCTGGCCCATGTCGTAACTTGGAGATCCACATTCGCGCAACCTTCGGTCCAGTCGACGTATATTTTCCGACCTGCTATACCACACAACGATCCCAAGCCAAGAACAAGAATGCAAGTTCACTCACTCAAAGAATTCAGTGGTGACCAGTACGCAGAAGGGCAGTGCGCAATCACATGACACGCAACTTGAACTTCAATCAAGGTCCAGCCAAAACCGTTGAGCTGACACATCCAGCGCATTATTCGACAAATTACACCATGTCCCGTTCAAGTTGCCCTTTTTACCAACCGAGCTGCATAGTGTAATAAAGAGGGGTACTTCAAGTGAACAAAACCAATGCATTTTTCAAGCAAATTGGAACTCAGCAATTAAGCACCTAGTTCTATGTCTTCGCCTCTCTCGGCAGCAAAACAGTGACACAGGCAGTGTCTTTTGTAGCGCCACACCAGCCCACGAATAATGACACCCTTGCTCGTCGCCACCGCATCCTTCATCAGCACTATTCGGTGCGCCGTAAACGTGTCGTTTTCGCCACGAACCAGCAACTCCTGTTTCCGCTCCACCATGAAGAGCCGCATCTTTGCATTCAAGGAGTTCCAGGTCCCTTCGATAGGGTTTAGCATAGGGCTGTAGGATCCCATCCGCAATACCTCGAGCTTGTTCAGGTTCATAATGCCGTCCGCAGCGAGATACTCGCGTGCGATGTTCTCAACGTTGCTGTGCGCTGGAGAGTTGTCCGTAACGATGACGACCTTGGCCGGCTGAAGACCTTTGTACTCGTCAGAGCGGACAGCCGCGAGGAACAGGTTCGCAACGAAGCGCGTGTTTTCTTGCTTCGTGATGGATCCTTCATGTGTTTGCAGGAGGATTAGTCCAGATCCACCGGAAAACCCACCTTGGACATGAAGGTTCTTGCCTTTGGATGGCGGCAGCTGGACGACAGCGCGCTCCCCAACACGAGACCAGCTTTCATTTCTGGATAGCTACAGGTTAAAGTTAGTTTCATCTTGAAACACCACCATATTACCTTTCTTGATGTGCTTGTCCAGCTCTGTGACGAAGGTCTTGCGTTTCTTCTTGTTGACGGTCGAGTTCATCGTCGTCTTCTCGATGCGCATGCGCTTCGTCGAGTAGATCATACCCTGGAGCGCGCGTGCACGGACGTCTTGCTCACGACAACGCCAGGGTCAGCGCGGATCCGGTCGCACAACTGCTCCAGCGTTATGCGGATGTCCTCGTCGAGCAACTCCTCGATCTTACTCATTACTTCCACCGTCGTCTTGACGGAAGCTTGGCGCAAGCCGCCGCATTGCTTGGGTTCTTGGTCAGCGGCGAGGACTGCTCGACGCGCGGTATGATACAGTGCGTAGTTGGCCTTAGCCACCTCCCTCCAGTCGTCACCGTCATGGTAGGCGCGGACGACACGAGCCTTTGCTTGTACTCGTTCGAAGGCGAGGTACTTCTAGTTGGGGTGCGGGGTGAACGGCATATGCAAGAATGAACGAAGCGCATAAAGATCGAAGACCATTGCGGGCTGGTTGGCGCGGAAATTCGCGCGAGTTCGCTCCAAAACGATTGGAGTAAGGGCGTTTGCAGTATGATCGATTTTGCAAAACGCGAAAAATGCATTTTTTTGTGCCATAACACAAAATACCTTTCTTACACAATTGCAACTTGGTTGGTAAAAATGGCAACTTGATCGGGAAATGGTGTACACCGTCAGCAGACCTACCAGTGGAAGAATCGGACGAACAGCTGTTGCGGTTACACCAACACATCCGGTGAATTACACGCTCGACTCGCTTATTTTCTAAGCCATACTACAAAACCCGTTACCTATCAGGTATTTACCAAAAAACGGACCAAAGAAGATATGACAAGGGGCACACGCCAAGCTGTGAACGTAGTGCGTTAAACGTTCCGATCCCCTGTCCAGGGTTTTAAAGTCAGGGAGCATTTCCTATACACCTGGGCAAAAAAGGTTCACCGACCCCGTCACAATTGCTTACCGTCGCTGATATCGTCCCCATTACCGACGCCTCCGCAGCCGCTGCTGCTCCGCTCAAGTGAGAGCCATCACGCTCTTATGGATCAGAAACAACCTAGTCACGGTTACTACGATACGTGACCCTCAAGTTGTGTGCGTTTGATACCTTGAGACTGCTGACGCAATCGTTCATCAGAATATATGGGCATTTGCAGAGATTATCGACACGAATCAGAACCCCTAGACCACGATGACAATGAGATACTACACTAGGGTGCTATAGCCGGCCCAACAGTCCAGAGGAGGCTAAGACGATCGCACCAAAGCTTTATGCATATAGCGTGAAATGGAACACACGCCAAGTTTTTGAAAGTGAACGCTGTATTATTGTCGGGCACGAGTAGTTTCTATTGGGAACATGCAATTTGTGCTCGTTAATGCGTGGCACGTCGGGTTTATGGATGAGCGTGACCGGAATTGACGACGACGTGATGCTGAAGAATAATCAAGTGTGAAAGTCACGGCGTAGCACTGTCAAACGAAAATACAGTACCCTCTCGTGAAACGTTGGCGATGCAATGAACACGTTTAGCAACGATAACAATCTGGACATAAATCGAGGCAGAAGCAGTAGTGGCGTAGAACGTTATGAACCTACCAGCCGAAGGAATGATGCTTGTCCGAATTCGTCCACCTCGAAAACTGCCGTGAATTGGATCAGTTTCGACGGAACGAACGTAATACCAAACGGTGGACTTCCTGGTGTTGACGCTTTTTCGCGATGGGTGGAGCAACACCGAGTCTGGTATATTAAACGGAAACGGGGTTGGTTACCCCATAACAGAAGTCTTTATTCTCAGATATTTATAGTTCACACCTGGGCAAACCAATGACATCTATTTTTTTGGCGCCACTATAAATAAATCGCTAGGTTTTGTTCACTTTAATTCAATACTATAAACCATAGCGTCGCAAAACCAGCCGTTCACACGAAGCCTCGGCGCCACTGCTGCTTCACAATCGAATTTCGTGCTAAGATAGCACTATCCACCTACCTGCAACCACTTGCAACCCCCTGGTCGGCATGCCTCACACGGGAAGGAAGAGAATCACCGACAGCGGCGCCAAACCGAAGACGTTCAAGCGCATGGCCGTGCCCTTCCACTTTAAGCTGCAGGTGCTGAGGTACCTCGACAGCCATAACAAGGAGGATAGCATCGCACACTTCTATCCAGGCCTGCTTTGAGGCCAAGTCCGCTCTGTGATACACGTGAAAGGGCCCTCAAGGCCTAATCGAAGTCAACTGTGTGATAGGTTTAGGCAGCCACCACTGCAATAGATTTCGCGGTTTGGGTAAAACTTACCCCCAGCAGTTGTGGAGCAGCTCGTCAGATGGGTGAACGATCTACGGGTATACGGAGTCCCTGTGACAGGGCTCTTGTTGAATCGGCAAGCACTTGAGCTGTATGCAACTACCAGGTTGCATCATAGTGCTTTCACCGCGTCATGGTTGTGGCGGAAGCATTTCCGGTGCCGACACAAGCTGGCTATCCGACGCTAGACGTGAGAAGGGCAAACAACGCCGGAGGTCGCCTATGAGAAGCTCGACGACTTCAGTACCAAGGTCCTTGCCAAGATGAAGGAGCTCAACATTTCAAAGGTCTACAACGTGGACCAAACAGGCAAGGACCGCCGCTCTGTTACTAAGTTGTGTTGCTTGGACTCACATGTGTAATCAGGTGTGAACTATAAGTACGTTCCTACATTCAGCTCAAGAGGCGCCCAGATGGTTTGAGTCAAATGCGCTAGAAAGGCTAGCAGCGATGGTACTGGCGGACAACGACGGCAGCACGGCCGATCCCTGCCTACACAGTCGTCAAAGAGCAGCACAACGGCTCAAAGGTAGGAGTTCATAGCTACTGCGACAAGGCAGGCTGGTGGAATAGTGAGTTGTCTATTTCGGGGGTAGAAAAAGCATGCGTGAGCCGGTATTGCTCTTATGGGACGACTTTTCAGGACATTGGCGACAAGATGTTTGGATCTTTGCTAGTCATATAAACGTGGAGCTGATGAAGATTCCATCAGGCTACACCCACGTGTGTCAGCCCGCTGAAGTGGCCTGGAACTGTCCACTAAAAGAGCATCTGAGCAAGGAATAGGTCCAGTTATTTTTGCCTAAAATGCGTGCAATAGGCGCTGTGACGCCGTTTAAGATGGCGCCACCAACAAGGACGAACGTGATCAACTGGATCAAGAGTGCCTGGGCATCACTAACTACGGCAATGATCAATGTTCGTGGGGAAGCTAAGCTAGAAAAGCCTGGCAGCGTCGCTGCAGGAAATGGAGCTGCTAGCAAATTTGGTGCCAGATGGGAGGGGGTCGCTTGTCCGCCTCCTCCGCCTCCAGTGCGTGCCTGTTCGGACATCGACTCACGTAACAACATCAAGCAAGAAGAAGTCGAAGGTGAAACGGTTGTGTCGCATTCATGCTAAAACAAACATCGATGTAAATAGATGCCCCTTCATACGCTTGAGTGTCGAGACTCCGTGCAGTGTCGATAAGCGTCGATACCTCGTGTCCTTTCATCTTTCGGCCGCCGACAAACACTCCCTCGCTCGCCCTCGCTACCCATCGCCGACACGCGCAAGGTTGAGACCACTCGGAGGAATAGAACCTCCACCCACCGGTTAAGGTGCTTTCCATTAACCCTTTCGCGATGCAAGGGCGCATTTTTCGCCCTTTAAGGGGTTTTGCAAAACACGGTAGAAAATACCCGTCTAAAAGGGCGAAAAATGCGCCCTTTCACACAAGTTCAACAGTCTTCTGGGACACATCAAACAAGGTGCCTGGCGTAATCATCAAGTAATCACGACACTAAACAAAAACTAAGTCACATTGTCCCATCCGTGTGCACCTACAAATCACAGCAGGTGGGATGTCTCATGAGACATGCAAGTGGAGTACCGTGAATTTTTTAAAGGGCGATAAATGCGCCCTTTCAGATGCAAATCACTTAGATTTGTATAGCATAGATGAGGTAAGTGGCTCGCGAAAGGGTTAAGCTACAGCGGTGGATCGAAGTGGGGACCTGCACAGCAACGCACACGGTTAGTATAATCTCAAATAAAACAAGCAAGTATGTAATAGTCACTGACCTATTCGTGTTAGATGGGGGGGGGTTAATCTTTCGGCGACAACCCGCTAAGGAAACCAGTCCCCCATGAGGCGAGGCGGGTGAGCCCAGTAGTGGTGGTAAATGGATCGTAAACTACTCCAAATAGAGAACTAGGTTCTCCAAATAGAGTTTTCACTGGGGGTCGGTCTCCAAATAGAACACAAGTGTTCCGAATGGATTGGCGTGTGACCTTGTGTTATCCTCGTGGGTGTCGTTTGTCTTTGGAAGACCGGATCCCACCTAGTGAGTTGTTTTATAATACAGATCAAATACAAAAGAGAGTACCGAGCGCCGACGTTATTTCCAAACTAAGCGCTTGTACACGGTTGGGGGTTAGACCACTGACAAAGACTTCCCAGATAACCAAAAAATACTGAATTATACACAATATATAGCCGCCCTTATTATTTTAGACCCTTGAGCGGTGGGTCTATACACTAGTCGACTTAGATTCCTGTCCCGAGGCACTGGTCAACCTCGAACACTCTTCTCAAATATATGCGCGCCACTCCTAGATGGAAACTAGTTCCAAATAGAAGACTATCGCTCCAAACAGAGATACAAACGTTTCACACAATAGCCAATCGATAAAGCTCTAGTGGCGGCCATTACTAACCTCCTGGGCCCCTTCAATTCGGCAGCTTGCCGAGACCACTTGTCACCTCCCAGGCAAAACGAATTCTGTTTATGTTACCTCTGCTAGACGTGCGACTAGCTACTAAGCTGTCACACACTATTAAACTTGGTATCAGTATACCTTGGGTGGCCTTCGTCGGGCTTCTTCGTACACTCATTAAATGATGACGGGATACTGGGTACACCCAGTACTTCATACTGAATACCTGTGCTGCAAACCGTCGTCAGCCGGCTTGGTCGGTTGTTTTATCTTGGACTTTGTATAGTTGGCGGTAGGATGACTTCGGGATGATTCTTGGGGCAATCTTCCTGCTCCAAATGGAGAACAGGATGTCTCCGTTTGGAGATCTCCTTTTCGGGAGACCTTCACACACAGAGAAGTATTATCCAACCAGGGTGTTTGTCCTTCGGGTCTTCGGTAGGAAGAAATATCACTCCATTCGGGGGGGGGCATCACTTAGAACACTCTGTCTGGAGACCTGCGGGTCGGTAAGTCTTGTCCGTGGGCTTGTATGTCCACATGGCTGCGTGTAGTTCTTATCGCTGTACTTGGTGCGATCTTGGACGATGTTTTCTGCGTCTCCGGCATAGTTAAGGGCGGGATGTCTTCCCAGGATACGTTCCCGGGGCATTTTCTGCATTCCATTTGAGGCTAACACACCGTTGGGCGGTCGGCGGTCCAGCCGGAACGTGTACGCTCCAATCTGGAGTCGTTACACTTCCGGACCTGTGATGCCCACTTCTACCCAGCGCAATGTTCCAAAGATCCACCTCAGCTGAGGCCACATGTTTCACACACTCGTGCCTCCACAGGGCTTCTCTAGATAGACCAATCATGTAGAAGATGTCCAAATAGGGTTCTGGTATTGGTCGCTCGGAATTTTCCGTTGAGTTCCAGCGCCACAACTCCCCCATCAATCAGCTTTCGCTGTAAATCTAATACTGAGGAGGGGGACAGGTCGGCGGCAATGCGACTTGCTGTGACGCCATTTGTTTTCCCCGAGCCCGCTATTCAGTACCCCGACGATCACTATATTTTTGGCTGCTATTTCTCTTTGCAACTACAGCCATGCCATCGCGTTGCGACTGAGGTGCGAACAAAGACTTCTGTTATGCGGTATGGCTGCTCAAATGCAAATGACTAATGGCTGTTTGGTCGCCCCTATACAGCAAGTCGTTCAATTTGACAGATCCTACAATGCTTAGCAGCTGTTGAAATTGTGGGAAGATGGTGCATAGATACCGGGGATTGATGGACAGGGCCATATCGAGAAACGAATACCCGGTATTACCGCGTAACGTTGCCAAACCGCTTCCTTCGGCGGATACAAAGTTCGTGCAGAATGATGCTGGCCAAAGGTACTCCCACTGGTTCTTGACCAATGCAGTTTGTTTGTCCAGTTCCGCGACAGACACCATTCTAAATTGGAATTGGTCTATCGAATTGTGATCCTACTATAATATTACAGGTTGGCAAGCGTTCAACTGCCTCTCCAGACGTATAGTCGCGGTAGTCCCCCGCTAGCGGCAAGCGCGCTTGACATTCTGCTCCTGCTTGAATAGAATAATGTATTGTATTCATTAGGCAATTTAATGTAGAATCCACGCTATCGCTGTTGATCACAGACATTTCATTGTAACCGTTTTGATCTAAAAGCAATGCTGCTCTGTGCTGCATTAACGTGTGTACAGTAATCCCAGTCTGTGGTATTCACGGTTTTATTTATGAGTGCGTGCGACAACCTGGTGACCGACGTGGGCTTTTGGGTGCATCCCGCCGATCGAAGGCAAGAACGACTAATTTATCATTGTGATTCACGTTTATGCTACCGAGTCGTCTTATCTTGCATCGTGGTTCACGTCAACTCGACCGAACCGACTTATCTTGCGTCTCGAGCTAGTTGGACCGGTTAACGTAACTAGGTCGAATTCAATTTTAGTGGCTGGGAGGAGAAGCTCCTTCATTCAGACTATTGGTGCCTTGGTAGGGGCCTAAGCGAGTATACCGGCAGACTACAGTGGAAAATTTGTCAACAATACTGTGAGTGGAGGCCGACCGATGCAACGGTGAAGCTCGGCGTCAAACAAAGAAATGCTTCTCGGTTGGCGTAAAGCTCTCTTCGACGCAAACCTTTGTTAGGAAACCAGTTTTGGATTCTGGGGATTTCGAAAGAAGGGCTCCGGTCCTAAACAAAAGTTGAAGTCGTATGCGTTTCGTGGCTTGGTTACTATGATAACTGTATTAATTTTGGAGATGGGTAACGCCGGTGGATCAACTACAATATTGCAATCTAATCCTTGAATTCGTACTGGAATTGGATAGCGAAAACAGCAAAACAAAAACAAAAAGCTGGGTACAGCGTTTTATACGCGAGTACCGAAGACAGTCCCAGCAGATAAATACCCAACATAACGATGCTAAGCAAAATTGTTTTGAGAAGCGCCACGTTAAGGGCTGCGTTGAGGAGGATCGCGAGGAGGGATATGTTGAGGAGGATGGCGCTGAGCAGAAACGGATTGATAGTAACAGCACTGGTACTGCTAAAATTGGCGGCGGTAGTCGAAAATATGGCAATGAGGGCGGGTGTGATAGTACAGATGAAATGTGACGGACTTCCGTCACAGGTCACCGAACACGGTGACCAATCAAGACTCGCTTTGTAGTTGTTGGTTGGGACGGTCTCACAGGAGACCGTCATGTTTCTTAAGCCCAGAGTTAAATTTACCAATACCTTCCCAAGCTACAAGTGTACGCCCGTAACGGTGTTCATCAGCCGGTTACACCTGGTAGCACTTTATAATCCGTCCAACGACCAAGATGAACGACACGCCGACGAACGACACGCCCAGGGCGGCAAACACATCGCTCGAGCACGCTTGCTTTCCTCACCTATTCATGATTGAGTGGGAGGCACTCCACCGCCTTGCCGCGGCGTCCGGAGATGGTGTCACCAAGACACTGCTGATCGCCGGAACGGAAGGAGAACGACGCCTGGTCGCCCAAGAGTTCATGGCACGTGAGATCGCCGACCTTCGTCAGTGAGCGTCGACTCCCACGCTGACCAAGAACAGGACCGACGTCGTGAGGCTCGATGTGTTCACCTACAGTGGTGAAGGTGCCGGCCGCCTTCATCTAACCCGGTGGTTCTGCGAGATGGACATCGCTATTGAGGCTCGGAAGTTGTCTACCGAGCTCGCTCGAACTCGGTTTCTCCTGTCCAAGCTGGGAGGTAAGGTGAAGGAATGGGTTCTCGGCAAGCTCGTTGCCGACGCTTCCTGCTTCCCCACGATGATGTCGATGAAAGCCGATCTTTGGCTCGCGTTCGAGCCCGCGTAAGACGATCCGTCTAGCGGTCTGCTTTCCTGTCGCTGAAGCAGGGACGTATGTCCATGCTCGAGTACATCCAGCGCGCTCGTTACCTCGTGTCGTGCATCACGACTCATCCAGTCGACATGACCACTCAAGTTCATGTCTTCGTCTCAGGAAACGCTGGCTACCAGCGTTTCTATGTGACCAGGAAGCCACCATCCACCCTTAAAGAAGGCTTTGCTGTTGCGCTTCGCGAAGACTACAGCGTGACAGCATCACATGCGTTCGAGTTCTCCAGGGCCCCGGTACAAGAGCCGGAACCTGAACCGATGGAAGTCGATGCAATCCAGCAGTACGGCGGACGTCGGGGTGCGCCGTCTTCGTAGCAGGTGCGGGGCGACCTACTGGTCGAGGAAGGAGAGATGGTTCTCTGGTGGCAGAGCCTCCTCCTAGCCCTCCTGTGATTCATGCACAATTGTCAGCCACAACTTCCGGCTGTGACTCAAGCCTCATCGTGCTTAGTCTCCACGTTGACGGCACGAAGCGCCCGATTCGTGCGCTGCTGGATTCAGGCACGACGAACAACTTTGTTTGAGCCGAGAGTTTTTCGGTGTTACCGGCGGACATGCGCGTACAAGAAGGTCCCGGTCACATGATCGTGCGATATGCAGACGGCAAGCCACGGTGCCTGCCGCGGCGCTCAGGTTCCTCCTCGTACGAGTTCGACGGTTTCCATGGGTCGGATGACTTCCTCGTGATCGAGCTGAGCGGTTCTTTGGATTGTGTCTTTGGGATCCCGTGGCTCGCTTGTTACCAGCCTCATATCGACTGGTTAACTCGGACCGTTCGTCCGCGTGACATTGACGTGAATGCGGTGTTGACATCCCTGAGCGAAACGTCCAATCATTGGCCACATGTTGCAGTCATGGACCCCGACTCCATGACCACTGCTGCGCCCGAAGTGTGCGATGGCCCTTCGTGTGCAGCGTATGAGCGCCCAACTTGTGCCGGTCCTGAGCAGGAGTCCCAGGGCGAGTCCGACGCGGTCGAGCAGGGGTTCCCGCGTCCCGATGAGCAGCGGCTCTCGAGTGATGATGTACAAGATGATATAAACGATGAGGTTGAGCGTGGTCTCCCACGCGCGGTCGAGTATGGGCTCCCGCGTGCGGTTGAACTGGAGCTCCCAGAAGACGAGAAGAAGATGTGGTAGAGCATGGTCTCCCACACGCGGTCGAGCATGGGTTCCCGCGAGTGGTTGAGAGGGAGGTCCCAGTTGAACCAGACGCGGTCGAGTGCGAGCCGCGTCCTGGCGCCGATGTTGTGTCCCGGTGCCCTAGTTCAGTGGACATGATCGAGCGTGGCCACTCATCGTCTGCTGTGGATGTCGCTCCACGGCCTGTCCGTCGCCGTGGTCGTCACCATCCTCGGCGACCTCGTGAACCTTCAGTGGACTCAATCGAGCCTGAGTCTGAGGTCATTTCGGTTTTGATGGGAGATAACGCGGGTACGTCACCACGTGTGCACGACGTCGAGGTCGCACGCCCTGGTCTGTCGTGGAAGCACTTCCTTCGAGACCTGAAGGATGACGAGATCGAGTAAGTGTGCATGATCGTCGCTGAGGACGCTGCGTCTGTAGCAGTGGTCGAGGTTGATGCTGTGGACTCAACGTCCGATGCTAGGACGCGTCCGAAAGGAGCTGAGCCGAAAAGCATCCGTGAAGCGCGATGCACTGCCCAGTCGTTGCCGGCTCTTGAGGCATCCGGCAACCGTATCGCTTCTCTTGTTCGCGAGTTCATCGACATCATTCCGGACAAGGTCCCGGCTGTTCTTCCTCCTGACCGCGGAGTTCGGCACGAGATCGACCTCGTGCCCGGTGCGAACTACTGCGTGACGCGGCGATGGCCACTTCCCCGTGACCAAGTCGAAGCGATCGACGCATTATTCGAAGGTCGCCGGCAAGCCGACCACGTCCGTGAGAGCCTGTCCCCACACTCCTGTCTGACGTTCTGCGTGAAGAAAGCCACTGGCGGGTGGCGCATCGTCCACGCGTACAACAAAGTTCAACGACGCCACCATCCCGGCGCAGACGCCGATTCCACGGAAAGACATGGTGCTAGACACCATGTCCGGCAGCACCCAGTTCAGCGCAATCGACTTGATGGACGCTTCTATCAAAACCTGATGCGTGAAAGTGACGTGGCGTTGACTGATGTCAGCACGCGCTGTGGAATGCTTTGGGAATGACTTGTGATACCGCTGGGGCTCAAGAACGCCCCAGCCACCTTCAATCGCATTGTGTCAAACGTGTTGACACCCCTCTGGGACTTCGCACCCAGCTACTTTGACGACATCTTCATTCACAGTCGTGCTGAGGACGGCATGACGGACGTCAAGGTGCATCTGAAACACCTCCGTATTCAACGTGATGAGAGACAACGAGCTGTGCGCCGACTTGAAGAAGTGCATCTCTGCGCTCCAGAAATTCCAGTCCTCGGGAGCTATGTCAGCAAGGAAGGAGTCCGTGCTGACCCGGAAAAGATCGAGGCCATCTGCGCTTGGCCGACCCCTTAGGATCGGAAGCAGCGTCGGCAGTGGCTAGGCATCGCGACCTACCTCCACCACTACTCGAAGAACTTCGCGTCGACTGTCCGCCCGTTGTCACAACTCCTCAAGGCAGACGCCGCGTGGTCGTGGCGTCCAGAACACCAAGCTGCTTTTGACGCGGTGAAGACAAGTTTGTCCACCGCGCCCGTCCTGATGCTGCCCGATCACTCGAAGCTCTTCCATGTGGTTTTCAATGCCGGCGACTTCGCGATCGGCTGTGCGCTGATGCAATTCGATGACGACGGACGCGAACGCGTAGGGAGTTACCAGTCGCGTCAGCTGCAGCCGGTGAAGCGAAACTACCCCGTCCATGATAAGGAGCTTCTTGCCTTGCGCTATGCGCTCATCAAGTTTCGGGTGTATCTCGTGGGTGAACAGACCTTCGCTGTCTACGCGGATCACGCGTCGCTGCGGACAGCGAAGACGATCCCTCACTTGTCCCAGCGTATGGCGCGCCGGCACTCGCTGTACTACAAGTACAACTTCGTCGTCCACTACAAGCCGGGCAAGATCAACATCCTCATCGAGGCGCGCTCCCGTCGCCCAGACTACGCGCAGTCGGGTCGCCGCGCGGTTGGCGACGAGGACGATGACGAGTGTGCTGTGTGTATTGCCGAGGATGTCGCTGCTGTCGAGCTCGCAGCGACCGGTCCGCTCCGTGACTTGATTGCCGACGCGTACAACGACGACGTGTCCTGCTTCGAGATGGTCGAGTATCCGCGCGATTCCAGCGACACGGCCAAGCGCAAGCTGTCTCCACGTGGCCGTGCCCACGTCGGCCGGTACACCCTGGATGGAGATCTGTTGACATACCGAGTCGACCGCCTGGAACGATACTTCCCGTATTGTCTAGGTTTTTCTTTTGCCCAGAGAACGCGTCGAAGGACGAGGATCGTCACACGCTCATGCGGCTGGTGATACCTGAGACTCTACAGCAAGATTTTCGACATCATTATCATGCGAGCGTTGAGGGTGGCCATCAGGGTATCGGTCGAACGTACCTGCGACTTCGATCACATTTCCATTGGAGGGGCCTATTCCAAAGTGACGATCTGTGCGCTCGCATTATCCACGAGTTCTCCCGATACACGAAGCGGTGGTCACCTCGGCCGCGAGAAGACCTTAGCGGCGATGTCGCGCGACTTTTACTGGCCACACATGTACAAGTGGGTGCTAAAATGGATTCGCTCCTGCGAAGCGTGCCAGCGTATTTAACCAGCTCCGTCGAAGCAGGCCCCGCTTCGACCCCTCGCTGTTGCGCTGGACGCCTGGCAATCTGTGAGTATGGACTTCATTTTTGGCCTCCCTCGCGACGCTCAACGTCGGACCGGCATCCTCGCTTTCGTCAATAGATTCAGCAATATGGTGGAGCTTGCTCCAGTTGCTACCCATATCACCGCTGCTCAGTGCACGACGATCTTCGTCGACACCGTTAATCGCCATCACGGCCTGCCGACCTCCATCGTATCCGACCGTGATCCTCGATTTACAGTTGCCTTTTTGAAGGAGCTCTTCAAGATATTTGGTACGCGACTGTTGATATCGACAGCAGCTCACCCAGAGACGGACAGCCAAACAGAGCGTGCGAACAGAGTGCTTGAGGACGTGCTGCGGAGTTACGCCACGTCGTACACGTCGTGGAGCACATTCCTACCCATGGTCGGGTTTTCCATCAACAACGCGGAGCATGCGTCGACGGGCCACACCCCGTTCTTCGTTAACTTCGGTTGCCACCCTTGGGTTCCAGCGCTCCTTGGCATGAAGCGCTCGCGCTCAACAGCGCCGATGAACGACACGGACGGGGATTTCACTGCGTCGGGTGATGTAGTGTCTCCCCCGGATGACCAAGTGGTTGACGACACCGACGCATCCGCCTCGGTGAACGCGGTGTCCACACGGAGATCCACGATTGCCACACAAGGAGTGCGAACGCGGGCTGTCTCAGGGGCAGCGCCTGTGATTGCCTCCAGATCTGCTACCTCTCGTGGCGACCGATCCCCGCGAGACCAACTCCAGCTGCTGTCACGGCTTGGGCCTCAAGGACGCTGATAAATCCGCGTCAACATGGTCGCGCTGTCGGATACCAGTATTATGTGGACGCGGCTTCATCGCTCGCGCCAACGCTAGCAAACATCGCGCCCGCGCCACAGCCTCGGGGACGCTGCGGCCATCAACGAGTTCCTCCTCCAGTTCCAGTCGGTGGTGCGCTTCGTACGTAACGCGATCGCGGCTGCTGTCGATCGCCAGAAGGAAAACGCAGACAGGCGCGGACGCAAGAACATGGAGAAGTTTGCCGTGGGCAATCGTGTTTTGTTATCCATGGCCGGTATCCAGCCTACATCTGTGACAAACTTGGGCGCGAACAAGCTCGCGCCACGTTTTATCGGGCCTTTCAAGGCATTGAAGGTTATGGGAGACTCCTACAAGCTTCAATTAGCTACAGCGCTACGCCTACACTCCACCTTCTATGTCGGCCGACTGCGAAGATGCCTTCCCGCGACTATCCCCAGCGACGCTGACAGTTCCACGCATCAGCGTCTCGACGAAGTTCCTGCTGACGACGGCGCTGCACCTGGTCGCGAAGGTCCGCATTGTCTCGTTCCAATTGATCAAGCCGGCGTACAAGATAATCGAGGCGCTGCGTGCTCGCAGCACCCACAGCGCGTTCTGTTCCAGCGCGATGACCCGGCTCCTCTTGTTGACAGCGTCGATAATATCCGTCACATCGTGGACGTCATTCTCCGACATGACAACGATCGCGCTCGTCCGCCAGCTGGTGGCACATCCGGGCGGTGAACGGGTCGCGGCGGACCTCGCCGCGACGATTCTCCTCCCCTGCACCGTCAATACTTCGCGAAATGGCTTGGTCCCATGCCGAATAGCTGGGAGCCTCGCTCAACTCTCGTGGCGGACGTTCCTGATGTGGTAGCGCAGTATGAGCAGAAGCTCGCAACGGCTAGGGCATCGCGCCGCGCGTAAGCTCGTACAGAGCCCGGCGGTAGAGACCGATCCAGTGTCGGTCATCGTCAGCCAACGGATAGCCCAGCAAGATTTGCTCCAATGCGCTGTCGGTGGGTCGCGGAATCCCATGTCCGCGACAGTGCTTACAGCCTTCAAGGTGGTGTGCGTAACAGCACACGCGATCCTAGTCCCATGACAGTGCGCAGACCCTGTTCCCAAGAGGCCCGAGTCCAAGTCGCTCGTGTGTGCGCTCTCGTGCCTCTATCGTGGTCAGGAATCGCGCTCCCGACTCGCGATTCCAGCGCCGAACAAAAGCCGTCCACGAGCTAGCGGTGATAGCTTTTCCGCGCGAGCTGCGCCAACGACGAAACCACCCCTTCATTTCCTGGCCACTCAAGCCCTTGTTGATTCCACTGCAACCGCACAGTGGCCACTCGCGCAGACTCTCCGCGTAGCTGCCCCGGACGCCCGAGGAATCGCGCCCCAACTCGCCGAGATGCATCTTCCTGTTTCGATCCGTGCTTTCGAAGACTGAGTCTACTCAAGAACTCTACTGCGTGCTTGTATCTAAGGTGAGGGATGATGTGACGGGCTTTCGTCACAGGTCACCGTTCGAACACGGTGACCAATCAAGGCTCGTTTTGTAGTTGTTGGTTGGGACGGTCTCACAGGAGACCGTCATGTTTCTTAAGCCCAGAGTTACATTTACCAATACCTTCCCAAGCTGCGAGGGTACGAGCGTAACGGTGTTCATCAGCCCGTTACATAAAAGTTATGTTGGAAGAAATAAATTTGGTGGAAATGGAGGTGTAAACAGTGATGAGGCGAATCATTGCGAGTCTGAAGATTCTGATGCACGTTGGTCCGAGATGGATACGTGTGTGAAGCAATCTAATGATCTTACTGCTTGTCCCCCAGCACAGGTTTTTTTTTTCGAATCGATTACCAAAAGAGCACCACGTTCTGGAATGGCCAAATGGAACAGCTTACATGGTTATATTTGGTGATGATATTAAGAGCCTCACACATGACCACTACTTTACCGAGATATTTTTGAACTATTTTAGCCTGTGCTACATGGCACGAGCGTATGGTCTGACTTACGTGTGTACAACGTACTTGTGATAGAGCTAGCAACAGAGACCGATGATCCTGTCTATCGGTAGAACACCTTGACGACACATGTGGCCGTGAAATGGGGGGGGTCATTTCTCTTTGTGTTAGTACCAGTATCCGGGGTAAGTTACTGGAGTTTTATTGTCGTGGATAATGCGTTGCAACCGGATACAATTAACCTATATCACATCATCTACATAAAAGGAACGCATGATGCACTTACGCATTTGGATTGCTTATTTCGTTCTTCGTTCAGAATAGAAAGTTGTATGCAAAATAGGGGTCACCGTATCCGTGGGATATGGTGTCTTCAACACACATCCACCCCGGGAGAATACGGTTGATTGCGGGTTTAACGTGCTTCACTTCATGGATACACTATGCAAGGAGATCGCGTGCTTGCAGCGGTCCAGGGGACTTCAGTGGTGTATCCGAGAGAAAATGGAGGTGTGGGCCAGAGGAAGTTTCAACTCCGGAGCTGCTGAGAGATTCCGTGCACGACTACAACCGCAGATATTTATGGGTGCCACAATAGCAAATAAGAAGGCGAATTCAAGTTAGAGATGGTATAACATGGATTAACCAAACATACCGTGTGTCCGTCTTGCGAATCCAAGTAGGCGGGCCAATAATGCAATCGTAGGATCAATCACAGTATCGTTCTACCAGCATGGCTAAGCATCCGTTTTTGCCTCGTTGAGCAAGCTAGGATGCGTCACTTGAATAACCCCCCAAATGTCCGGTTATAGCGTTCGAGGGGGTTATTCGTGAGGTGCCGCAGATCGATACCTGCGTTGGCCATGTATTTAAGTTTCCATATGATAGCGGCATACCTTCGCAGATCGATATCTGCGTTCGTCATGTTGTTGAGTCTCCATATGTCAGCGGCATAACTCTCAAGCAAGGTGTTTCGGAAAAGTACAGTGACAACAAGGGACTCATTTGAGCTCTTGTCCACCTCTACTTAGTTGGTGTCATGACATGAGTGACGAGCAAGCATTGGTCTTGCCGGCATGCCCCCACCTCCCTCGCAGGTAACACATTATACATTGTATATATGTACAATGTACAATTACGTACAATTATACATTGTATTACCTGCGAGGGAGGTGGAGGCTTTCCGGCCAGACCAATGCTTGCTCGTCACTCTGAGGTCACACACGTCCATGCCCCCCTTGCACTTCTGGGTATTCAATTTACTCGCACTCATATGGTGTTTCAGTAACAACATGATGTTTGAACCTGAGCTCATGATCCAAGTTTTGCAGTTTCTATAAAATTCAGACCGTTGCGTCCTTCAGGTTGAGAGGTAGTATTGAGCTCGATATGTAAACTGGCTAATGTGTTCAAGGTGTGTAAGAAGGCGCCGACGAGCCTGAGGGGCGCTGCTGAACTGAAACTTATCGCTATTGCTGGACGTTGTCCGTATATGGAGCCAACTGCTCCGTGTCATTGTCCCTTTTCTTCGTGTCCAAGCGCATATCCCAGAAGGCGTTGTCCTGGCAGAACCGTCCAACGCTCAGTGAGGTGCCAAACGCATTAACCCCAACGTTGGCGATGAGCCGCTTCACGAACTCGGTGAGGCAGATGCCGGTGCTGTTAAGTCGACCAAAGACGAAGCCGAGGTAGGTAGGTTGGCTAAGACGCGACCAGAACGCTTGTGAGGTTGACAGAAGCGAGGATTGACTTGGTGGACCAAACGGTTCCCGATCTTTGGTATCGCATTCCACCGGTGCTGAAGGATAAAACGTCACCGCTTTTCATTGATACACGCTATTAGTTCTGCAAAAGAGGTTGCCTGAGTCATACAGGTCATTGCTGCACAAATGATACACCCCCACGACCGCAACCGCGCTTGGGCCGGTCGTGGGCACGAGCAATCCGACTCGCACATTTCATTCGTGTTGTCGACAAGAAGTACTTGGCGTAGTTCTTGAACTGCAACAAGTTGCAAAGTGAACACCCTGTGAGGTATGCTATCATGCAATCTGTAGACCACGAAGCCAACCAATGCGATCTGATGTTGAATCCGGTTCCCGCACCACAGCTGCGAGAAACCGCTTGCTCGTGCGACCATTGTCCCTCGCGAATGTCATCCTGACAGACTTCTATCGAGCCAAAGGTGTTGCTGTAATTTTGCAGTGACGTTTACCGCGTTGCTCAAAGCGAGTCTCTCTTGAATTTCTTCCGCTAAGCAGCTAGTAATCAGATAAGATAATATCTTAGTTCACTGTGGGTTAATAACTGCATAATAGTATTAACTCTAGTCTCCCCTCAAGCTAATAGATGCTTATTAATGAATTATTATTGGCTTATAACTTCTTGGTACCGCTAATATCAATTTCCGCATGCGATATGGCGTGTTATGACCGCGATAAATGGGCATGGATGTCCAAAGCAGCCACCCGCTTGGTAAAAAAAAGAAACATATGTTTATAACTTTGGGTTTGTCGCTATTGTACGAAATCGTAATTTATCAGTCTTACTTTAGTCTTGAACTTTCAATTCATCGAAGTACTCCAGGATTAACTCCAGTGATTAATAATCGATGAATGGTAGTGATATTCGGATAAGGAAGTGGTAAAGGGACTCAAAAGGCCTCCACCCCAATAATGTTGTAACAGTTGCTACGGCATCTGTCACATACGTTTTGCGAAACTAATGCAACGACCGACTTTGCCCATCTGATTGTTTAACGAATTGGTGGAGTTGCGTGCTCCCAGGACGCTAGAACGGAAACCGTACCTGCTTATGTGCCTGACAACTACTCGACATCTCTAGAATAATATATATATATATTATTCTAGAGATGTCGAGTAGTTGTCAGGCACATAACGCTAAATCAATTGAAATGATAATTATCAAGGTTCCATCTAATCATATTTATGTGTCGTACCCGGTGGATGTTTCGTCCTTAACCCTATTCTGGTCAAATGTATACTTAAAATTTAGATGTAAATAATCCGATAAAAAATATTGCACATGTATACATGATATTACAATTATGCAGGTTTTATGTGAAAATATATTGTCATAATTCATAAATGGTTAAAAGGGTTAAAAGGGTTAAACCCCCTACCAAGCACCTGGTAGTTAGAAGGTTACTTTTTAAATTAATTAAATGACAAGCACTTGGAATCCTACGGATTAGAGTATATAAAGTCCAAGATGCTTGATTTGAAGTTCTTCCAATATTCAGAGTCCATGGTATCGTAGAAGTCTCATCGGACCACTAGCATCAGATGGAACACTGTGGTCAAATTGGTTCAGCTTATTAGAGCAAATCGCAATGGTGGTTGTCATAGGTAGACGTCTGAGTAGAACACTACGAGCCTTAGGGAGGCCCTGGTAGCTAAAGTGTACACACATATTACCGCAACTCATATTATTAGAAAAATCAAAACTACAACATTTGTCTGGATAAATTTGCAAACCAAGCAAAATCACTTGATTTTTACAAAGGCCTACCCAAGTTAAAGCGCAGCTCATAAACAAGTGGGTGCACGACCTACGTGAACTACTTCATACCCGGACTCCAGACCAAGGTGGAAGGTTATGCTGTTGTTGAAACAGCAAAATATTCCGTCCTCATCGCAAAGCGCTATGCTCACTGGCCGACGGTGACAAACATGACAACCACTGTGATTTCGAGACTGCACTTGCTCAAACAAAGTGTGGTTGGGTCCAAGCTTCTGTGTTTGCACCGTTCATGGGCAATACGGGGATTTGGCTATATCCCTTTTGTATCAGACATGCCGATAAATCTAAAGCTCAGCTTAACCCTTGTAAGGCCGTGTTCTGTATCATACAGAATACGTGTTTTAGCAGGATATAATAATCAGCTAACTTGCCAACCCATTTAAAACGCCGCATATATGAATTTGTATAGAGGGGGAATTGGGGTTTGGATCGGAAGAGATCTGTGATGGGAAGATAGACAGGGATAATCAGGTGCTGCGAGAACATACAGTATAAATCTGCTGGAGGTTTGCAAATCCCCCCTCTTCCCAACCGCTCATTTCAAGATTGAACGATGAACGGACCAGGCGAGAAGACGTTCGCGCAGTTCTGGCGAGAGCTCAAAGTAGCAGGATGGACATCACGCAGACCAACCGGAATTAGCCGCCACCATCGGTACGTGAAGCCTGGAGTAAAGGGGCGTCTAGTTGAGTCGCGTCGAGACATTGACTTCTTTGTCGGTACGTCATGTGTGTGGAGAATGTATTATACGTGTTGCTAGCGACGTTGCCTTTTAGGAGAAGAGGAAGTTATGGCGTTTGGCCGGAAGGTCGGATTACTTGCGCTCTATTGTACAGACTCTATACCAGAAGCTGCAGTATCGCAACACGAACCAGTAATGGCGACTGTTCCCGTAGCTTTGGCGTCGTCTGTCCCAGAGACCACCACCCCCAGCCGCCTTCTCATTCACAGCCGAGTGCAAAAGAACAGCTCGCTGTTGCTGAAGCAGTCGTGGAAGCTGCCAGTATTGTTGTAGAGATGCCAGTCTTACCGCCAGTACATCAAACTATGACTGCCACAAGCTCTAGCATCCATTCTGAGGAAGAAAAGGAAGAGGAGCCAAGGGGTGAAGACAGAGACGACGCTAGCCTCGATGAATTTGACTGCGATCCATTTATTGACGCCATGCGCTCTGAAAAGCTGTTTGGCGCAATTGCTGAAGATGACGTGAACCTGAGCGATTATTCTTTCGAAGACAATGAAGAACTCGAGTCGATGAGCGATGAAATTGAAGCCCCAGATATCCCGGCCGATTACGCAAGTGACGAAGAGTCCGATAGTGATCTTGAAGATGAAAGCAGCCAGTTTGAACAAGACGACGAAGCTATGCGTGCGATTTCTGCTTCAGGTTGGAATATCTACGATGAAACGCATTCTGGTAAGTCTGTATTATACAGAATAACATGGGTGTGCTCCGCCAATTCTGTAGCTGGAGATTATGCTATGCTGTATGAATATGACTTTGCTAACGTATCGATTCTGTATCTTCCTGAATTAGGTAATCTTCAAGTGGATGGCGCAGATGATCTGTACGATGGAGCATGGGGTCCCACCATGTCTGCAACTGCCTACGCCCCCCCCCCTTGGGCATGTGTTTTTACTTCCTGCCAAATAAGTTGTGGTTTCACATTGCGCAAGAAACTGAAACTTATCGCGTTGAGTGCGTCCCGAGTATAGCTGAAAAGCAACGAGCTCGACAGCTTGAGGCCCAGGCAAAAGACCACAGCAAGACAGTGCAGCCTCTCGAAGAACTGGTGGAGAAGCTGAAGAAGACCAAATCCATCACGGCGCATGAAATTCTTCACGTAGTTGGCCTGCTGATAGCGTGTTCGCTCTGCAGTCACACGACTTGATAAACACTGGCAGACAGAAGAAGATGGTGCGATGCCTCGCGGCACCTTCAACCAGTACATGACTCGCAATCGGTTCAAGACCACCACTCGGTATCTACATTTTGCTAGGAATTCCACCGGATCTTCTTCTGAGGATAAAGCATGGAAGGTGCGACCAGTACTTCAGGCTTTAGAGAAAACCTTTCGTCACGGGTATCGATTGGGCCCTCGTATCAGCTTCGACGAAGGAACGATCCCCAACAGAAGTAAGTTCAACCCGGTTCGCGTCTACAACAAAGATAAACCGCACAAGTACGGCACAAGGTCTACATGGCGTGCTGCGCGAATTCCAGATACTGCTCGAGGTGAGTTCGTTTATTCTGTATCCTACGGAATTGGTAATTTTGTACCATACAGAAGAAGCTGACTGATGCTTATGTTATTCTGTATGCTATTCCGTATGATACAGAATTGAAGTGTACATGGGTGCATCTCAGGAGTCGAAGACAGCACAGACAGCTGCCCAACGAAAGGCAGTCAAGACCAAAGCGAAGGGCGTCGCTCAAAAAGCTGTTATTCGAAACGTGATGAAGGCACCGGCCGGGCAGCCGGGCAAGCGCTTGATCATTGCCGGCAACTTCTACACGTCCTGTGCTCTGGCCCTTGCGCTGCTAAACTTTGGCTGCTACTATGTGGGAACGCATCGTAATGATCGCCTGGGTTGGCCTTCCAACTTTGCCTTTACACAGGCAAAGCGGCCAAAGAGTATGGCACGCGGAACATACCGTATTGCGCAGTCCAAAGAGCACCCATCGTTGATTGCACTCTCGTGGATGGATTCCAAGCCGGTCAGCATGATTGCCACCGGGTGTGGCACTACTCCTGCATCCGTCACAAGAAAAGAAAAAGGGTCCGTGATTGCTCAAGTGGTGCCGTGTCCACAGTTAGTTGCCGACTATCATGGGGGTATGGGGGGAGTCGATTATCATGATCAGCTCAGACTTCAAAGATACTCCATCCAGCGCTGCGCGGCGTTCAAAAAATATTACCGCCAGCTCTTTTTAGGATTTGTCGACATGGCTGTCGTCAATGGCTTCATTATACATAGGATGATCATGAAGAAAGAGGGCAAGAAAGTGCCAACACACGCTGAGTACATGCGTCGGCTGCATGTTGAGCTACTGGGGGTCACCGCTAATAGTCTGCACAGCAATATGAGCGTCGAAGACTTAGTATCCGCTCCAATCCCTACTCGTAGCCACACGCTACAGAACCAGGAGAATTACTACACAGGAAATGGTCAACACAAGCGTCGCCAGCACTTTTGTAGGGTGTGCTCGGCAATGGCACGACCCAAAACAAAAGGCTTCGAAACCAGCTTCTACTGTCAGCGCTGCACAGATTTCCACGGCGGATATGTACCGCTCTGCAACTGCGTTAGACGAAAGGAGACCGGAAACAAGTCCACATGTGATCAAATATGGCACGACACTTGGGTTAACGGCACCGCCATTCCAGCCCATTTGAAGAAGCGCATCCGGTTCCGGAAGCGCAAGCGCAGCGAGGACGAAGACGAGCAACAGGAGGTTAGCTAAGGCACGTAGCGTAGCTTCTAAGATCACTTCATATAGCATGCAATTGTCACTTTAGCGAAGGCGTGGCAGCTCTCGCTCTCGTTGGCGCAAAGGACGACAGTAAATCTGTTTGGACAGGATAACTATAGTTAGAGGTTCTGCGACAAGAGCAGATCATTACAGATCTGTGTTCAGCCAATGAAACCCGTAGAAATTCGTCGACTGAGTAAACACTCGCAACGTTTCTACCTATGGAATCAAGTTCGTCGCAGCGTCTATCTCGCATCCCATTGAGAATGGCTTGCAACGCATTAAGTGTGACAGATTTGAGTGCATACTTTAATCAACATAAACCGATATTCTGTATTATACAGAATAAATCCTGGTCCTACGGGGGTTAAGGTGCTCAATGAGGGCGAAGTTTTGGTATTTCGTAGAGATTTTCCCCATGCCGGTGCCTAGTTTGCACATGCAAAGGCTTCACTGTTATGTGCAGATTGAAGATGTAGAACAAGATTCGGACACCACAGAATCTGCTCCCTATCGTTCATTTATTTGCTCTTACCGTTGTTTCAATTTTGATTCGGCTCAGTTTAAGGAAGAATACAAGGACTCTTGCGGTAACGCTCCTGAGAATTTCCGATCCGTAAATGTCACAAGAAGTGTTTTCCTTTTGAAGAAGAGCTGCGCCTCTTCCGCTTGCAAACGTGGCATATCGTGGGTGTACTGGATCAATTCCAATTTCAGTTTGTCGCAATACACTGCGCAGTGTTTCCAACTCCTGTTTTCCGTGACGTATATCATCCTTGATCGCACGTAACGATTCCCCTCCACATACTCTTCGATGTTATCCTCCAAGACCTGATCGGCTTAACCACCTGAATTAAAAACGACTTCTTGTGCTCGATTCTGTTTCCACTTGGGTCTCGTTTTTTTATATATAAGGAGCACTCCTCGTCTGCATCATATCCGTTCTCCATAGTAACTGAAACGATTCTCTGCCTAAAAGCACATGCGTTGTTAAAAAAAATGAACACTTATCTTTTGTTGACGTACTGAATTCCGGTGAACAACAGAATAAAATGTCGTCTTGATTTTCAACCTTACGCCGAAAATCAGGCAGTGTCCGTTATGCAGAATCAAAACCATAACTCCAAAAAAATGTTATCTCAATAATTGCAAAGTATTGCGTCGTAACGTCACCAACGGAGACCTACCAAATTAGACTATGTCGAAATCGTACGTTACATTTTCCATTGCCTTTTCTTCGTTTGTGTGCTGTAGCTGACCGTAACCCCATCATCACGATGCTCAAACCTTAGGCTAATCTCCCGTCCAAGTACTCCAAAACAATAAATTTCATTCTTGTCAGCTTGAGTAAGCGCACTGGCTATATCCACGAGCGAGAAAATGTAAACCGATATAATGTTGCGAAATCGCGAGTTCTTGATGTGATCGATCGTGCAATACATACCTATCCCGCTTGATATTCATCTCATGTGGACCTATCCAAAGGACGTCTACATCAAAATCCACAGTTTCGCTTGGTCGCATACTGACGGACCATTCCGTGAAGCTTGTGTAATCATCATTAATATCGCGGGTGAGATTGGGAATTAACTCAAACACTTCGGATGCTTTGTCGATCTCGTACATGATCTTGCCATCGACATCGCTGAATGTTTTGTTTTCATTGTCGTCGGCTACACGACAACCTTCAATCCCAGCTGTAGCGCTGACTGCCATCCTCCCAGGACGTGTGGTGGTCGATGCTGTTTTTTTGGCGCCCAAATACACAGCGACAGGCCTCGGTGGGGCTCTTAGACCGCGGTTTGTCCTGCATAACGGGTCGAATAGGCCCTAGAGCTCCTTTGTGGCTGTATATGCGACACTCGCCGCCATCGTAGTGCCCAACATGCCTTCGACTGTTAGGCAGAGTTATATGTATGTGTCCCTTGCAGTGCGCAATAAGGGTGATGGTCCTTGAAGTATCCGTAGAGAATACGTTCGTTTTAAGGGCGTTGACAAGCATGATAGCTGTGAGTGCGGTGTGGATTGCGTCGGTGGCCAGTGCCTGAACGCAAAATCCAAAATAATTTATACGGCTAAAAGCTGTGGTGTAGATGAATTTTGCAGATTTCACTTCACGGGTTTTCACGAGATATAGGTGTGTCTGTCCTGGATAAAAATACTGCTCTTGGCGAACATATCGGCGTTATGGAGGGGTTGATCGGTGTTGATTCGCTCAATCAAGGAGACGTACCACTAAAATCAGTACTGAGTACTCGTTACTGCCAAATGCGCGTTCTCATGACGGGAGCTTTGTTTTTGTTGAGGAAAAGCGTTATGGTGGTAACGTGCGTTTTGTTAATCACTCGTGCGCGCCAAATTGTAGATTTCTGGAAATGCGAATTCGAACCAAAATAATAGTTGTTGTTGGCATTCTTCAACTAGATATAAGGTAAAATGCCAATTACGGCACGATTTCGAGACCACTCAGAAATCGTCTCAGAAAACACCTTAAAACGCAAAAGAATTCGTACAGAAGCTAAGTGAAGGGAAAAGCAAGACAGAAGCTATGCAAGGCATTTTTTGGTGACAACGGTCATACCTACAACCAACACTATGAAACCGCAAAGTCAACGGTGCATTTAGGGTGACTATAATCGGACCAATTAGTGGCACGGTCACAAGTCTACCTGCAACGTGTAAAGCAGCAATCTTACGCTTTTAACCCCACTGATGACCTGGGACGGGAGCGAGGAGCAGTAGTTTTCGGTTAGCACCTCTTATAGTGCTTCGCCCATGCGCAAAATAGTGTAGACACTCCATCATCGCCAACGCCGCCCTTAGCCCACTAGATGCTATACTTGCATGTTAAAGAGAGAGGAGTGTCGCTCTAGGAAGCGGAGGATACCTTCTGGTCGTCAGTATCCAGTCGGAGCAGAGCGGGTGGACTTTTACGGCGCTGTGGCGACCCCCAGCGGCAAGCTGGCCTTCGTAGTGCCATTTGTGCGCCCACCAGGTATGTCCTACAGCGCTGCGTGGCGACACACACACAGGTAGGTCGTCCTGAAGCTCCAGAGGCACAGGTGGAGTTGGTGCTGGGCATATGGGCCCACAGCCATGAGCAATTGCCCAGCGCGGTCTTCACTTGATCTCCGTATTGATTGCCACCTCAAAAACCGTGCCATCAATTGATCCAAAAACGGAATAGCCAATTAGAATCATGAACGCAGTTTTTGACATCTGTGATTGGTAGAAATTTTGCACCGTGCCACAACTGGCATTTTACCTTATATGAAGTAACAGTTAGCTACGCTAAACCTCTTGCGTTTAGCTGTCTGTGTGGGGCATGCGGTCCTGCATCCTAAACGCACCTGATGTACCTTCTTTCTTAATTCAAGACTCGCGAGTAGGTGTCGCTGACGTACCATCAGATTCGATAATTCGCACCCCAAGTTATGCAGCTTAAGTCTGAATGCAAGGGATGGAATTTTGGATGAGTCATTCAGGATGGATGACATTCTATTATCGAGTACCGATGAAGAACGAAGACCTACTAAGCTTGCAGACATCAAAGACACCAACAACATTCAAGATGAAGACATGAACCCACACCATGAAAGGAGACCAACGACGAAGAGGTTCAGTCCATACGAAGAGACGTCATTACTGGATACCAATGATCGGCAGCAACGAGATCAAATGAGTGTGTGCGCTTGAATAATAGATCATGAACAACTCAGCATACTGAAGACGAATGCATTCAAGACCGCAACAAAGGACAAGCAAGACCAACAGAGCTGAAGATAGCAAAGATCAAATAGAGTTTAATTTGGCGTGGGAGAGTTAAGCGAGGACAAGTTGTCTGAGTGAACGCGCTGAGGGGACACGAGCTAAGAACGTCCAAAGCCTCGCCAGTGCAACACGAAGTCTGGTGTGTAACTGTCAAGCATTTCAAACCTGTCCGTCGGGGGACCAACATCGTGCGTTGGGTTGATCCAGGCAGTTTCTTACGTAAGGTACTCTTTACTGTGTGCCCATATTTCATATTACCCCTGCGATATTAGGAAGTTAGTTAGCAATCGCCCCTTCGATTGATTAATAGACTGCTGTGTGAATCGAAGTGTGTTTAGTTTATATACTATTTCCCTCTCTGAGGGTGATGTGTGTGAGGAAGAGTTCATTCAGGATTGACCAGTACCAACTTTAAGCTAGACTGGTGAAAAGACCCACCGTTCAAGGGTCCGAAAGAACAAGAACAGTTGCATATAATGAACTATATTTTGTATTTTGGTTATCCGGAGGAAGGGATCTTCCCCGTGGTCTGCTAACCTACCCAGTTGTGATTAGTGCCCGATCCAGAAGTGTCGGTGCACTCTTACAAATTCATTTTGATACAGAACAACTCCCCAGTGATATTAAGGTCCGCCAAAGACATTCGGACCCAAGAGGATACACAAGGCCACACGTCATTCTGAGTGGTTGCCATTCAGAATATCCCAATCCGAAAGGTTCTCCATCGAGAGTGACCTATCCTGAATTTGGGCTGCACTATACACCTATTGGACGGGAACAGGTTCACCGCCCTCGTCACATCATGCTCGCTCACAGCTTCAAACTGTACTACGGCCGCGTCGAAACTGCCCGCGTCCCCCCCCCCCTCTGGCAGTTGACGTGGAGGAAATACGCCATAAGTATTTAAAAATTACAAACATATACATGAATTGCACTGTAGTATAGTGATACGTATAGTGATGGTTTCACCATTGGCTCGGCTTGTTATACACGGCGCCGTAACTGTCAATCTATTCACAGCCTTGTTGATGATTATTACCACGGCTAGGAAACGTCCAAGTAAGCTCCCACTTAAGTGCGCTCCATGTAAAATGCGGTTCGAATGAGTCAACCGCACTTTGAATGGAGTGCACTTAAGCATGTCACTAAATAATTCAATATATCACGTTAATGGTACTCGATGGCGCTTTTCTGGCCGCGCACCCTCATCAACACTCCCGGCACACATGCATTAGTTTCGGGGGAGCTCGCTCAACGCGCGCGTGCAGATATATCAGCCAGCGAGTGAACGTGGGGACCGCGCGCGTTGAGTAACCCCTTTTTGAAATTGTGAGTCGGCCCAATTTTTGCCAATCAGAGCAGAGAGGAAGCGCCAAAAAGCGCCTACTATTGAATTGCAGGAGAAAAAAAAACCGCTAACGTGCCCGATTTGCAGTACATAAGGCGGATATTGTATCGGCATTTGTATTTTCCTAATTCGCAATTGAGCAGGGCTTGCCACTTTCAGCCTATCCGTGTGTTTCGTTCTCCTACAAAAATATTTGCCTTTCGTCCAATGTGAAGCGCGCACAACGGCCTGATCGCGTTACCGATCGCAGCCAATGTCACAGGTTGATTGTGCTTAAGATCGATTCCCAGATCGTCCTGAAAAGCATATGATTTTTAACTGTGACGCCTTGTCTCATAATCATTCTGTGTTGTTGTGCATTTGGGTTTGATAGATGGGAAATGTATACAAATGGTCAATACGAAGTAAACAAAGTGGCAGGAAAAGGCTGTAAGAGGGACGAAGGCACCCCTGGTAAGTGACGGACGGGTTACGCGTTTAGTATAGAGAGGATAATCACCAAAATACCGGCATTACTACAGATCGGTGTGTCTATTTACAGATGCAGTGGTTATACTTTGGTTAAATTTCGGCTGTGACTTTGTCGGTGGCGACACCAACAGATACACTCAAGAAACATCTCCTCATGGCACAGGCCGTAACGTTTGAACTAACAGCTTGTTGGTGGTTTGCTGTGGTGTGTTGTGTAGCTGAGACTCTCCTCTAGAAACTTCACCGACTTGCGCCACCTGTGCTACCCATCGTCCGAAGGTGCAAGCAGCTGATTAAGGTGTGGAATTTATGCTCGAAGTGTTTAATGGCTATAACTATTGAACTAACCGGCTTGGGGTGGTGTGATTCTAACCATACTTAGGAACATTTTAGGGTGTTCCCTGCGCTACAAACACGGGGAGCCGCAACTACGTGTGGGTCACGGTTCTCTCATGCAATAGTGAATCTCAACTCGAGAACTTAACAAAAGTACTGGTGGAAGAGAGCTAACCAAAATATGCACAGTGTGTTCGGTAAATATCGACGCGCATTTAGTATGCTACCATCTCTTCGCGTGTACAAGAAATCCGCAGCACTGTGTTACTAGGTATGGCTTGCAAGTGAACCCTGAAAGTGATTCAGTGTCATATTTCTGAAGCTACAGCCGTCCACCAAGTTGACTCACACCTTTTGACGACACCTCCATCGCGCGTACCACACGAGCTTGAAGCGGTCGGTACATCAAAATGCTGACACGTGAAAACGACGAACCCGCACGCATCATGAACACCATGTGTTTAGGCCTGTATTTACCTGAAGGAACAAACAAGATGATGCGTCTGCGTCGAGTTCAGTCCTGGGTGAGGCCTTACAGGAAAAAAGTGCTGGTATATAACACCTTCGTGGATATCATAGCTGCAGAAGTTTCAAACACAGGTTTCGACCCGAAATGAATGAGACGACTCCTTTTATTTTCGGGCTCGAAGTTTCTGAGCAAGGGGTTGCTGACATTGGCGAAGGAACGTGCTTGTGATTAGTTTTTTCTACCAAGACACTAATACTTTTAAGTAAACAGCAAGGGTTTTCCGGTTGTGGTGATCGATGTATCTCGCATGTTGAGCACCTCCACCCGATAGCCTTTTTCCTAGTGTCTGACCGCAATGGGTTACAGTACTCCGCTCCACATTGAGCATATCCACGTTATAACAGCGACTACTATCCACCTTGATTAGTGACGATGAACGCAGACGACGCTCAGAGAGGGGCATTTGAAGACGGAACCCGTGAAATGTTGCCTGCTGATCAGCAACCAACTTTTTATGTTTCTTTTTTTCATGTGGTGACGAATGTCTGTAAGCACAAGCAAGAAATTTCCTGAAGACAACCAGCGACAGGTCTATCGACGTATCCCGGATTCACTACACACGCTCAGAGGGGGATAAACCGTAAAGAATCGATGAAACGAAGGTCAAAACTCACAGTGCCGGTCTTTCGACATATTTTCAGACACAGTGGCTCGGCTATCGCTAGAGTAAGTGACATGTCTCGAAACGAAGACAGGAGCGGCGAAACCAAATAATCCCGATGAAAACTTCAATCGCCACT
Source organism: Phytophthora tubulina (assembly GCA_014706135.1). Taxonomy (NCBI): domain Eukaryota; phylum Oomycota; class Peronosporomycetes; order Peronosporales; family Peronosporaceae; genus Phytophthora; species Phytophthora tubulina. The sequence continues at coordinate 533,760 of JACBOY010000135.1, read as the reverse complement.
AAAATCCACCACTCGCATCGGCGTCTATTGTGACTAAACTCTCTATTATCCGAGCTTTTGAAAGTTAGCCATGTTTGAACCATACTGACTGTATAGTTTGCCGATTCTTCGCGAGCAGCCCCGCATGTTCGTGCCTGTAGGAAGCTTAGCTTTACGAACCGACTCACAGTAACAGATGTAGTGCGGGCTCGAATTCGTTTCTAACTTACTAATGCCGTGTTTCACACGGGGGGTCTGGATTTTACAAATGTTAAACGGCTTTCGCCGAATAAAATCAGGCGTATTTTTATTCTCTAGTATTTTCATTTTTTTACCCCAAAAAATGCTATTTGTGCACGCATAGGCTCTAAAAGTCGATCACCTTTTCTCAGTTTGGTATAATAAGACATCTCGATGCATCTCCTGCGCCTGCTTTGCAGCCGCAGCATCTACTAATTCAAAACCCCATGGGTGTTTTGACTCCATCATCTCGTGAGCCTTTAACCCTATCGCGTTCGCGCAACATTCACGGGTGGATGGGTTTTGGTGTTGAACGTGGCGACGTCAGGCAACATTCAACAGGTTTTTCAATTGTGCACCGGTTATAGATTATCGGAGGTAGAGTCAATGCGTTTTGTACGGAAAAATAATCGTTAATTTACACATATATCCATCTCATTTAATTTGGGGATGAATAGCGCCGGTTTTTGCAACAACAACAAAATCACCAGTCGCTTTGTGATAACAGGTACTTCAAGGAATAGAGTTTTGGTTGCGTGCCAACATAAGAGGCATTCTTTAGCTTAGTATTTAGAATAAAAGTAAAGAGTTTTATTAGGCAGAATCGCACCTCTGTAGAAACTCTGGACCTAAAATCCAGAGAACATGGAGGATATCGCGTTTATCAAATAGGCACTCCTCTGACAGCCAAACCTGAAAGGGGCCTTCTAAAGAGGAGGTGGAGGATGCAACCGACCCAGAACTCGAAGCAGAAGCGTTTTCAGGTAGAATATGGAGATTTTAAGTTGTCATCGCAACTGAACCATGTACAAGATGGGCTGTTGTAGGCGCTTGATGGTCGTACAAGACAATTACGGACTGCATTTCCATGGTGCTGCGCCACCTCGTCGAGTGTTCCCAGACAAGCGACGCAATAAAAAGCGCGACAGGCCGACGGAAGTACACATTCTGAGTTTGACATAACGCTCTAGTAAAACGTGAGTAGGTAGTCAATGCATGGTAACAACAATAAATCAAGAGTATTACCGCTTTCGTTTGCGTTGGTTGTGTTTGTAATGTTTGGGCTTAGCTACTGCTGTCTTGATTCAAGCGTGGTGACCCGCAAATCCTGCCGAAAAAAAATGTAAAGGGGGGGGGGGGAAGTTGGCTGGGTTCTGATCATTTTTATCTTCCTCTGCTCCGAATGCAGCTCGTTAAGCGCTTCCCGTTAGTTTTGGCGAGCGATATTGATGTGATTGTTTATGAAATCAGTGGACGAACCTCCTGCTCCTGGGCCAGGATCAGAATGTATCACGCTCCGAATTGTCAATAATATGTCGAACAATTGCACCTTAACGGCAGTAAAAGCTTATTGATCCGTTTGTGAGTTATAATTATGCCGTGCAATTTGAACCACATTTTCAGCGCTACTGAAAGCTACCTCAAACACATCTGACATACGTAAGCTGTTTGAAGACGGGAGAGCCGCTCCTTTGATACCACTTTGTAGTATTCTGATCGAGTAATAGTGAACCGTTTTTGAGGTCTCTGTAAGTTGTCGCATTCCTCAAGAGTGTCGGATCCTTCCTATATTATAGTAAACTTTAATACATTATGTGAAAGTACCAACGACAACAACAATAAAAAATACGCCGGTACAATAGAAGAACCAAATGTAAAATATCAGCAGTTATTCTTTAAAGTGAACGCTCTTTAAGTGGCGCTCGTCTGCAACCCCAGATAAATACAAGTTAAAGCTCCGATCTGGATTCGCATTCATTAACCCTATTGCGGTACCCCTCTGTAAAACATGCACATTAGGAATGTTTTACAAAACACAAACCAATTAAATTATTGGATGTTAAATATTAGCCAATTATATCAATTGCGGAAAATATTGAAAATATTGTAAAACATATTCATGTGGCATGGTTTTACGTTAGGTTCGAATTAAACATGCCCTTAAGTCCGGTTTTGAATTGCGGGCTGCGGTGTAAAACCGCCCATCTAGAAACTGTAGTTTTGTATGGATTTTTCACATACAAAATTCAAGTATATTTTTGATCGCTAAAGGGTTAATGAGTTTCCTTGGGAAGCTGATGCCACGATTGTCATATGCGTTTGCCACCTCAACCGAGCAACCACTTAGTGTCCTTCTCTCGAAGCTCTGATCCTCTAAGCGTTTTTCTTTGGTCTGCATATTTTTTGGCATAGTCGTTGTCATTCGTCTCCGCAAGTAGCTCGACCACGACGAGAAGAGATCGCTCAGTCCAAATGAACTCACTTTCCAAAACGCATCAAGCATCAACAACAGCAAGTGTCTTCATTGTGGTTATGAGCCCAAACCCTCTCGTTCCGAACAAAGTCCTACGGAACGACAACTACCTCCTGTGGTAATTCAACGCCCACATGACCCTTGCGCGAAAGGACCTGCTCTATCACGTTTTCTTCAAGGCAATAGAAGCCGCGCTACAAGACACTGCAGAGTGGAATGCCGCGGACCTCAAGGCGCTGGTAGTGTTGGTGAAATACAGTGCTCCAGAGCTGGTGCACATTACGATGAGAGCGAGTATGCCTTCGCTGTGTAAAATGAAATATCATCGTCATGGATTCTTGACAGTGGTTCCAGCTCCCCCATGACCAACAATCGTGGTGTCTTCTGTTAGCAGTCGGACCCACCCTAGTCGTTGGATTCCGTGTTGCTAGTGACCTCGCTTGACGCCCAGTGTTTCCTAGAATACTATTGACAATATACGGAAGGCAGTCTGCGAAAAAGGTAATGGAGCGGAGCTCGACGCAAGAAGAAATACATTATTGCATATTTCAGCTTCGTGAAATACATGATGCATACCTCTCGACTCAAATTTGCTTGGCCGCCGCTCGCACCGTCGCCAAACTCCAAAACCGGCGATTGATCTTGAGAAAGAGGATGTTCTCGAGTTGTTCGGGTGACATAGCTTGTCTGAGGGGGGACAACACTATTCCCGCTTGGCTAAAAAAAAAAACGTTCAGCGATGTTGGATGTCGGTGGAATATACTGAACTAGCTCGTAACTGTACAAATATCACAGAGATTGGTTATTGTGACGAGGTCGGTGAACCTTGATCGCCCAATTGTATAGCGTTAGCCCTGACTAAGATGTAGACAGAGGGCCAGTCTCAGAGCAGATATTAATCCACCCGCAGAGGTTAATCCGCTTTCTGAGTTGGCGTATGTCCCTTGTGATATCCTCTTTGGTGTCGTTATCTCTAGGGGTGACTGAGGGAATCGCTGTTGAGTTGTTGTCCACTGTGAAGCGCGAGCATTCTGAGTTGGGTGTCACGCTTCTCTGTAACCCGCCTCAGTGCTCAGTTGGGATTGCTTCTGAACGCAGTTTCACGATAGATAACCAATACAAAACAAAGTACACAAATATACAGCCACTCTTATTCTTTTAGACCCTTGAGTGGTGGGTCTATACACCAGTCAACTGGGAATACGCTTCAGGTACTGGTCAACCTGAACGCTCCCTTCTTCTTCACGCGCACCACCTCCCGAAAGAGGATAATACAATTCAATACAATACTTTCCTTCAAACGCAGTCTAATAACTAACTCTGGGGGAGTGCAAACCAACCAGAGAAACAATCGTTAACATGAAATGGGTACCCGCCCTTACCAATACACACAACGGGTCCAACTAGGATACGGAATGCGCGGATCACCTCAAACGCTCGTCGCGAATGATCACCAACGCAGGGGGACTTGAGCATTTGAGTATTCCGCCCACCGGCTTGTCCTGTCGGTCCGATGAGCCTCGACGAAGTCGACTTGTGCTTGTGACGGCAAAATGAACACTAAATTGTTAACCTATTCCTACTACATGCAAATATATACTCTGTTTCACTATACCAAGTTTCGGCTATCTTTGACTGCCAGCTCACTTCGTTTTGGTTGTCTTCTGCGGTCTCAGCTTTCCATGTTCTTCGGCGTTCTTCCGATCGCTCATCTCCCGGGCGTTTATCTTGACTTCAGTATGGCCATGCGTAACATAATCACGATTGTGGTTACAAGTGCCACATGGTCGTGCAAAACGTAATCAGGATGGTGGGTGCAAATCACCCACCTTCAAGCGTCTCTTCGCGTGCTGGCTTCTTCGTTTCAGTGCTGAGTTGAGTATGTGATCCAGACTCAGAGTGGATGTGCGTTCAAAGTCAGAGTTGACCGCACTCAGATTTGGGGTGATGTATGGAGTATCTCTGGGTTATAGTCGTCCTGAGTTGAGTACCCGAAAGTACACTCAGGAGACTTGCCACTCTGAGTTGAAGTGCTCGAAAACACGCTCAGAGGACTTAGGTGTTCTTGAGTTGGGGTACTCGAAAGTCCCCAACTCAGAAAGCACACACTCTCAGGTAACTATACGAAGAGAGGCGCTTCCCAACTGGGACTCCTTCGTCGCAGAGGCTCTTGATCATCCACTTGTCATTGCATGGTCACTCGCATTTCAGGAGTTATTCGGACTTAGGTATCTTCGGAGTTCAATTACTTTCCCAACTGTGAAATGCATTGGTCCTGGGTGCATGATATACGTGTGCCTTTGGTCAAGGCGATACGGGCCACCGCGTAGGATACGTTCCCAGCGGCGGTTACGACCTTAAAAGGTCTCCCGTAGTAAGGACGGGGGCGACCTGAACTGAGTGCATGTTGTGTTCAGAGTGTACAAGTCTGAACACGCACTTCCAAGTCTAAGGGCCCATCCTTGACCTAGGGCACCATCACCCCGCGGGCCAACTGCCCTTCCAGTCGGTCACCTTGTCTCTCCCGAAATAACCAGGTCTTCTTCCATACAACTCCATAAATCACACCATCTCCACTGAGTACAATCCAGTTTGTAGCGTATCCACGTCCATCAGAGAAATTTCCCGATTCCATCGTCGCATTATCATAAAGGTTAAAAACAATAAACACCAATAAACACTCACCTCGGGTGATGTTGAGCAGTCACCTTCCGCTTCTTGAGTGCTTGTTCAACAAAGCTCAACTTCTTGACTTTATCGTTTGGGCCGGTGGGCTTCGAGGAGCTTGCGGGTGGTGATGCGAAGGGAGCGAGGACTGCAATGGCGTCGCGAGTTAGACGATGGTGATCTCCGTTTCGCACTTGGACGCACGCCATTTCGAAGACTGGAAACTTGACAATGGGAGCTCTTGGCGCCAAATATCTGCCAAGCGATGGCTCTTTTTTCCATTAGACTGTCAAAAAGAGCGCGGACATCTGCCAGTATTAGGCCCCTTTCCTCTTGCAGCTTTTTTTTTCTGCTCACCGATTCGAAGTCCTTCAGTTCATCGAAAACGCCACGTAGATCCTTCTCTTCCAGAGGGGATGGCATGTAAGCTGCTAAGTCGTCCTCAGTAGGGTCCAGAAAAGGCCTGAGCTGGAAATACCGTTTCACCATGGCAAATGTGGATGACCACCGTGTTGCTTGACGAGTGACAGGTCGCAATGGCGTTTGTTGTCTACGTGGACCACATAATAATATGTAAGTTGACACAACCTTTGAATATGAATAAATATGACTAACCTCAATTTCGCCGACGGATTGATGCCACGAAGATATTTCATCAGGTCATTGATCTTGTCCAGAATGTCATCATGCATGTCTAGATACTCGTTCATCGCAAGATTCAAACGATGGCTAGCACAGCCCACCAAAGGAATCCCCAGCTTCTTAGCAATACTGACGTTAACAGAGCAGTTATCGTCGACCAGAAATCTAACACACTCGATGCATCGCTTCACCGGCTTCAGAATGGTCTTCAAAAACGCGATGTTTGCATCAGCGTCGTGATGAGGATCGTCATCACTTGTTTCTCTGTTCTAAAGAGGAGTCATGGCTAGCGGCACGGTCTCTTGCTTGCCGTTGTGGCCAAACACCGCAAAACCCTCCACGTAGTGCTCACTTTTGAAAGTCCACCCGTCAAAAATGATACCGAACTCAGGAGGTAGATAGTCACTAAGCACCCGTAGCACTCCCACGCACTCCCACGCACACAGCACCAATGTATCGTCACATTTCGGTTCCAATGACGTATAGCGTCGTGTGAGCTCGTTTTCGCAGAACGAAAGAGCCAGATTTGCGCAGACAGTCCACTCAATCTATCCGAACATGTTAGAGCTTTTCTTGTCGACGAACGAAAGGAGCGTACCATTGTTGCCGCCCCGGAAATTGTCAAGCGTGGCTTCGTAGTCTGGATGCTGGCTCAGAGCGTGGCTTATTAGGTTCGTATAGCCTCTCTTGATGTCCTGCTTGCGCTGAATCCCGCGGCTACAGCAGTATAAGTAGCCTATGCACTCGTCGTTCTCGTCCAGTAGTGGTTTGAAAAACACGTCACCTATTTGCTTTCGAGTGTAGCGAGATGTCGGCGTGCGTGGTAGAGATAGAAAACAGTCCATCTTGAGTGGTAAAACGGATAATGAGACCACAAGAAGCCCACAACGCGTTTGCAAACGGCAGACTCGATCGGTTGGTTCCAGAGGCAGCTACAAAATAGTGCGTGTTGACTGGATGAAATTGCTTAAGTAAGGTGATGATTGGTAGAAATTCAGGTAGTTGCTGGACACTGAAATAGGTTATTGCGAGGGTTGCCAGTATCGAAATAAGTTATTGAACTGATATCCGTGAGAACCCGAAATACATTATTGTATTGAAAATTATGGCAATTATTGATATTGCCATATATTTTTTAGGAAACACTGGCGCCTCGTGGAGTTGGTGTCATGCGTGTGGCTGCCAGTGATGGTGCGGTGGTAAAATGTCGAAGGTGCTGTATGTCCCGAGTCTCGACACGAAGGCAACCTCAATCCCAGCGCTCGCATCAAAAGGACTGACGGTTGTGTTCGATAGCGACGGCTGCGCTATTCAGCATAAATAAAAGGTCGTCTTCCGGGTACACAAAATGGGTGCTATGTACGTCGGGGATGCTCACACGCTTCAAGAAAAGCAGCTGGACGAGTCCGCTGTGAGATAGGTCGATGCTGCGGGGTGGCACGCACGTCTAGTGTATTTATCGTTGCCTCGCATGTGTGGTGATGCGGGGATCACGAAAACTCGTGACGCGATCAGCACTCACCAACGGTGGCCCAGACTACCACCTAACGGAGGGGTACTCCGCTTGTCCGTGACGGTCTTGAGTTCCTTCTCATCTTGTGTACCCGTTGGTGTGGGCGGGTTAAGCTCTTCCAGATGGACTTCGAAGGTGTCAGGGATGTCTTGTTCTTGAACTGTGTGGATAGTACTTGGGGGTCTTGGTGACGACCATGCGGATATGCTTCACTTGGTCGTCGACCAGGGTTGTCGTACTTGATCGGAGTCTTGCAATAGATCGAGTCGACTTGGGGGAATGCACCCTAGTCAAGTAATCTAGAGGCTCTCTCCTTTACTTCTTTTTTTGATCTGGTGAGCACTTGGTCTTCAGGTGGGTCAATATACGTTCCCAGCCTGGAATGTGCGCCACGTAGTCCTTAGGAGGTAGAAGTCCAAAGTCTTAAGTGCAATGAAGTAAATTCACAACTATTATCCTCTACCGTGTACTGTGTCCACTAATCTTCCTTAACTCAGTCCTAGCCCAGAGTGTTTGCGGATGTACCAAAAAGGTGGTACCCCGATCAGCCGAACCTGATCGGGTGGTGTATCGAAATGACTGCATCAATGCTGATTACCATCCTGATCGGGCGGTGTCTCGAAATGATTGTACCCTGATTACCATCCTGATCGAAAGGCGTGTCAAAATTATTGCTCCCTGTCGATCAGACCTTGATGGGTACACATGTACCGGAAAGACTGCACCTCCATCGCCCTGATCGGAATGTGTACATCTGTGCTTGAATGACTGTGCCATTATCATCCCTGATCGAAACGGGTACATTCGTACCCAAATGATCACTAGTTAACCTGATCGGCTGATCGCGGCTACCTTTCCGGCAACACTTGGGCACCTCCGCCTCCACCGCACAATTCCTACTGCCCCGCTTCTCCACACATGCACGTAGTGTCGAGTACAGTCAGCGGGGTTCCCAACCCGGTGTCGAGTGAAACGCTCAACGGAGCTTGTGAAGGGTGTTCGTGTGGCAAAATGGCGGTGGCACCATTATCGCACCAGTTGGGGAGCCAGGTGAATGCGCAGCTCGTACTCGATGTGGTACACAGCGACGTGATGGGGCTTATAACTCCGAAGCCCAAGGGCGGAGCACGTTTCGTGGTTACTTTCATCGATGACTTCTTTAGATTCACCGTCGTGTACTTCCTGAAAACGAAATCCGAAGTCTTGAAGGCCTTTGAAGGGTATAGCAAAATTGTTGGGACGCAGACGGGGAAACTCTGAAATGCTAGCGCACCGACAACGGTGGCGAGCACACGGGCAAGAGCTTTAATCTGTTTTGCGCGCAGCATGGCATTGTACACTGGGCGACGACCACCTATAGGCCCCAGGAAAATAGGCTAGCAGAACACATGAACCTCACGCTTGTCGAACGTGCTCGCGATGCTCAACAATCAGCAAGTGGACAAGTGTTAGTAGGGAAAAACGTTGATGACTGATGTATACCTCACCAATCGAATTCCCAATACGGCTCGCAGCAACGTGACCATTCTGGAGGAAGCATTCCCAACACGGCTCGCAGCAACGTGACTATTCTGGAGGAAGCAACCAGCCCTGAATCACCTTTGCGCATATGGTTCCCCCGGGTTCGTGCACGTTGATAAAGGTCTGCGCACTAAACGGGACAGCAAGGCGGGGTATGCAGACAACTTCAAGGCATACAGGGGTCTGTGTGAAGATGTGGTCAGAAATTTTCGCGGGTGTCACACTGGATGAACCCTACTGGATCGAAACGGAATGTACCACTGGATGAGTGACGATTGTGTGACCGGCTGACGTGATGGAAGAACCGGGTGTTGCGAGTGATGAGTGACTGAGACGAATGTTTGTGGTTGAGATATGGACGTGGACGAACGGCCAAGGATGGGCCCATAGGTCGGGAGGTGTCCATTTGGTGCGGCCGCACTGGATGAGAAGACACCCTGTCCGGACCGCCGATTCCCTGACTGCAGGATAAGCCCAAGGCGCAAAAGTGCCCTCAGTGAATGTATCCTGAGTTGCTGCCTGCATTGACTTGGCCCGAGCGCCAGAAATACCCGCCAAGAGACTCCCACACAGCGTTCCGCCACCTGCTTGCACCTAACCAAGAACCATTTCCAGCTGAAGGACAAGTCGCAGTGGTGATGCCACACTGGATGACATTCATCATTCGGTGTCACCACTACGCAGACGAACCCACACGAAGCACCAGACATCGACCCAGACTGAATCGAGTCCGACTGGATGAAGACATACTGAATTATCCAGCGGAGCCAGTTCACAGAGAGACGACGTCCCATCCGGACTCAATGCCCGGTGGACCGCTGTCATCATCGTATGTGTGTGCGCTCCGAAGTGTCAACACCAAGACTCCCCATAGTGAATCCAAGTTAAATCAGGTCGAAGATCTGTAGAACATGCCAAAGACAGTAGAAGACAGCAAAGACAGAAGAAGAAGAGAGAGAGAAGACTAGATAAAACAAACAGAGTTCAATTTGCCGAGAACAAGACACGTGCCTTCGACACCGCCCAAGAATCGTCCGTCTAAAGCCGACGTGGAGGACAAGCTGTCCGAAAAAGACAAGGGAGCCCAAAGCATCCGGCCCGTTCAGAGCCTCACTAGCACGCGAGCCTAGTTGAGTTGCTCTCCCACGTATCAAGCCAAATTACCAAGGAGACTAGTGGCTCGCGCTGCTGGGTTTGATCTGAGGTATTCCATTACCAAGTTGCGATCCCCATCATTGGGTTGTACCGCGCATTTCATATTCCCTATTGCTGTACTGGGTGGTGTGTAGTAGTTAGCCCCTAGCACTTGATTGATTTACTACTGTGTGATACCGAAGTGTATATCGTTTGATAAAGCTTGTCCCTCTTTGAGGGTGGTGCGTAAAGTGGGAGTGCATCCAGGATTGACCAGTGTCCTGGGTGCGTGACTCCGAAGTCGCACTGGATTGAAGACCCACCGTCCAAGGGTCTATAAGAATAAGTGGCGGTTGCATATTCAGTGTCGTATCGGTACATTTGAACTCTATATTTGTTTATATTTGCTTGGTTTTCTGAAGGAGATCTTTTTCTGTGATCCTTATTCAGTCGTACACCAGTGTCTCATTCAGTAAGTTGGGAACACTTGGTGCTTGTCTATATTTGATCGATATATTTACTCAACTCGTCCATTCAGTGGCACCTCGGTTCGGATTAAACGGACCGTTAAGGATAACACAAGGACGCACACGCCACACTGAGTGGGAATTTATTCTCATCCAGTGGTGCATTCGACGGAACTTCCTCATCCAGTAGGATCTCTTCGTCTGGACATTACTATACACCCCCCTGGGCGGCTAAAAGTGTTCACCCACTTCGCCTCAGCCCGATGATGTCGGTGTGGACAGCAACGTTCCTGGCCCTATTCTACCTACTGACCCTGTTGGTGACGGGAATATCGACATGGGTGCTACTGCATCGACAGCTAACCTGCCTTCGACCACGATGGGCATCGACGAGGTCTTTGAACCGTTGGTGCCTGCCTCAACTTCATCATCAAACCGAACGGACATTCCGTTACTGCATCAACCCCATCTAGGAACGAGATTGTGCCTTCGCGCTTTGTGGAGCTGCAGTCTATGGATGGCGCAATGATGCAAGGGCACTCGGATGAGGGGAGAGTCAACTGGTGTTCCAAGACCCAGTCCGACACCCAATAGTCCGTCGCGACTTGGTTGGGACGAAGAAATACACACGCATCCGTCTCAGCCAATCAAAAGGTCTGTGCGAGGGGGGATTGCCGGAAGCATAACGTATTCAGCATGTTCGGCTGCTACTTTGCGTCGCTTCAGCATGCGCTCCGCAAAGCCTTCCGTACTAGGTGGCACTGGCTCCAGCACTTCAACGGTCGCGGGCGGGCGCTTGAAAAGCTCCAGAATGGCGACTTCAGCGTCTGACAGCAACGCCAATTGGTCGTCGAACACCTTTACCACCGCTTTCTCGAACACAGCGGAGTGGACAATTTCCGCATCGGGTGCTACAAATATAATTCACAATAACGCACGCATTTGGTTAGATACATAGCTCCATACCAACATGCAACAAACTTACTTACCAAGGTACTTCACGAATAAAGGTCTGCCCTCTCAGTAGAGCGTCGAAATGGGCACGGAAGTCGAGAAAGGTGAGGTCCGCCGCTTATAGATGTTTCGATACTGACTCGACACTGCGCAGCATTTCAAGCTTGCGGTGCGCGGCTCGTGAAGGGAGTAAGTCGGCCAGCTCGTCGTCATCTGCTGAAGTAAACTCGCGGAGCTGAAAACAGCGCTTGGGCATCAAAAATGTCGATGGCCAGCGTGTGTCCTGTAGAAAAACAGCCGTCAATGAGTATTTTTGGCACCCAAAATAAGCAAATTTAGTTCCAACATTAGTCCAACTGAGGAAATAGCGTGCACGTAACTTACCGTAACTTTGCCGGTTGCTTCAAAGTTCGCTGCGCAGCGAACAAGTGACATTCCAAGTAGGTTAGAGAACCGCTTGTTGACTGCACAATTGTCACCAACTAGGAAGCGGCAACCAGCGATGGACTTCCCGTAAAACGGCACAACCGCTCGATAGCCGTCCAATGTCCCTCTGTGTTGAGCTCGTCGTCAGGCTCGTCCATCACTGGTGCTAGCGGCAATAGCGGGTGCTGTGGTCCTGAATCCGTCTCGTAGCAGCCATAGATAGTCCAATAGTGCTCAGTTTCGTGTGGCCAACCGTCGATGATGGCGCCGAACGTGTCGGACATCTCGTCCCCGAGCAATAGCTTCACCGCCCTCCATGATGGCAGTCAGCGTGGCAGCAGAGGTGGGGTTTAATTTCGTGTACCTAACTAAAACATACTAAATTAGCGAGAGCGAGGCTCCCCACGTTAGACACGAAAGTACTTACTGGCGGGTTTCCTTACACTCGCAAAAGGAAAATGGCAGGTTTTCGTTGACGATCCACAGCAGCCATGCGTATCGGTTTGAAGCCTTCCGGCTTACCCACGGCAACAGCTTTCCCGTCGCGGCGACACTGGCGTCACGCATGTCGCTCTCGTAGTTCGGGTGGGCCGTTCGAACGTGGGGCACTAGACTAGTATAGCCCGACTAGTGTGAGCTTGCTGCACTTCTTACATGATATGCATGTAGTAGTCCATGCTCTCTCTCTCTCCTCGCCCAGACAGGACCTGAAGTAGAGGTTGACAATCTGGATGGGCGTGAAGGCGGGCCGCAGCGGAGCAGCAGGGAGGAGGTTGTCGGCCATCGTTGAGGTGAGATGCGTGTAGTAGGACTTTGGGAGGCTATTTTTTTGTTTGAGAGTGAGGTGTGGAGCTCAAGGTCAAACCGCAACTGGCGGTTGGAGCAAAAATACATTACCGAGCTTTAGCTGCCGGCAACATAAATGTCGTATAAAACTAGCCTAAAATAAACTATTGGATCCGAAAAGAAACGTTTATTTTCGGAGATACCGGTATTTATTTTTGGGTAGGCTTTTTGGCCCGACGCCGACGTGAGTCCAAACTGTGACGTTTGTTTACCTGCTTTTCCATTTCCCGATTCGTCATCGAAAACACCTTTTCAGCCAATTACAATCGAACTCCCTTCAAATTCGTTAGCGGATGTAACAGATCTGGTCAGTCCCACTTTAGTCAGCCAAACATCAAGTCTCCCATCGCTGTCTCAATCAACGTCTGGCATTCGCGCTTCCTCTCCTCGAGACTACGGTAACACCGAGAACCAAGCACTTACCATGGGCAACGGCGTGTCCAGTGAGATGGAGATCTTCGCCGAGGGTGAGCTGGAGGCGGAACTCAAGCGTCTGGGCGGTACGGGCGACGCCAGCGTCAAGCAGTTACTGGGCAAGGGCTACCGCGACGTAGTACAGCTGGTCATCCGCCCCAAGCGCACGCTCTACGACGTGCACGAGCTCGGACCCGAGCGCTTCCAGGTCGCAGAGCTCTCGGTGGACCCGACACAGGACGACGTCACGCAGGCCAAGCGCAAAGACTTCGACGTGTACAATGAGCGCGGCTTGCGCGTACGCTGCTCGCACTGGCAGCTCTTTGCACAGGGCAGCAATACGCCGGCCACTACGCCCTGCTTGATCTACCTGCACTCCAACATTGGCTCAAGACTGGACGCTCTGCGTGTGCGCGACGCAGCGCTGAAGCGTGGCTTCTCGGTGCTGGCGTTCGACTGCTGCGGCTCCGGACTGTCCGACGGCATCTATGTGACCATGGGTTGGAATGAATCCATCGACCTGTATGCTGTGCTACAGTGTATTGAGAAGGACGAGTCCGTCTCGGACATTTGTCTCTATGCGCACAGTATGGGAGCGTTCCCAGTGGTGACAAACCTTGCCATTCGTGCAGCGGGAGCGGCGGACAAGAAGATGCAGGCCAAGTTGCAGACGCTGCCGCATGTGTTGCGCACCGGACAGTCGCCGACGTTGTTTAAGCCTATTCGTGCCATTGTTCTTGACAGCGGTTACGCGTCCATGAAGGAGGTGAACGAGGGACTGCTGCGTGAGATGCAGCAGGAGGGATTCCCTGTGCCCAAGGCGGTCATGAAAGTGGCTATAACGGCCATCAACAAGAGCGTGAGGAAGCGAACTGAAGTGGATATTGAATTGCTGCGTCCTGTGGATTTTGTGGGGCTCTGCTATGCCCCCGCGCTCTTCGTGGCTGCGAGCAATGATAGGTATGTATCCAAGGAACAGAGCGACGAACTTGCTAGCAAGTACGCAGGTCCAGCCAAGGTGCTTCGCGTTGAAGGAGAGCACTATGACCCGCGTGATGCCACCACGTACACACAGGCCGTGGACTTCCTGTACCACGCGCTGCATCCGAAGCCTTAGGTAACACTGTTTAGATACACGTCAATAGCGCAGCCAGAATAGTCTAATGTAAACAACAAGCGAGTAAACGGTGCGAATTCTGTCTTGCTTGATCGTGCATCATGTTTGGTTCCGTGTCCTTTGCAACCAAAGCAAATAAAATAGATACCTCCTCCCCCTCTTCCATCCTTGTTGCATGCTACCTAGCGGCAGTGGTGCTGTAGCGAGAAGTCGTACATGACGTCCACAAAGTAGTCAGCGGTCGAATCGTCGCTGTCATACAGGTCCATGAATCGAATGTGTCGTGCTGGAGACGCCTCTGAACCAGAACTGCATGAGTAGTCGTCCACGAAATCGTACTCCATCATCAATGCACGATCTTCGCTGCCACCTCGAGAGCTGCAGCTATCATCAGCGTCATCTACTGCTGCACTACGTTGGCGCTCGAGGCGTCGCGCTTCAGCCTCCTCCAGTTCGGCTTCGATCTCGCCCCGGTAATATTGACGCAACTCGTGCAGCGAGTCGAACGGAATTGTCCCCAGGAAAGACTTGTCCATTGCAAGTCGAATCAACGTGTCACAGACGCACTCGTCTCGGTTGAGCAGTCCTGACCTGTAGGGTGCCATGAGTTCTTGCAGAGTTTCGTGCGAGACTTTGAACATCTCGTATACGTCAAGTGCATCGTCACATGCCATGATGCGAGGTTGGTTGAGTTTGAGAAGCACAAGCCCCACTCGTAGCAGTACATGGCTGCCTTCGCAGAAGAACACGTCCCAAATCCTCATCACAGGCTCAAATGGCAATGTGTTGAGGAAAAGACACAGGAACCATTTGAGCGTGAACGGCTCAAAGTCCACACCCAACGTTTGCAAGTGGTTCGCCAGTACTGGCAGCTTCTGGGTCACCAGATCTGAGAAGACTCGCTGATCCGCACGACTACCTGTCATCGTTCGGGTATGGTACTGCGGAGTGAGCTCCTCCACGATAGCTGCCAGCACCCAGAAGGCCTCTTCCTCTCCCATATTCTGCAGGAGCACAGCAGCGAGAAAGTTCATGCTCTGACAGTACCCCACTGCCGGGTTGCGCAGCGAATAAGCCTGTAGTACACGTCGTAGCTCTCCAAAGTTGTCGCCGTCTCCCGACAGCTCCTGCGATTGCCGCATCGAGTTGCGGAGAGCTAGCGGGAACGTTCTGGGCAGGTCCTTCTCGATGTCCATCTCCGCACACTTGCTCAACGTGTGCAATCGATGTAGCAGCGCCGGATACGACTCCTTGGCTTCACGACGAAGCTCTGCTGCGCCGCTGCACATCCACCAGACTTGTCCACGGAGCTGCGGCGGTACTCCGGCCTTCAACAAGGCATCGAACTGCCGTGTGTGCAGCATGAGCTCCGCCGCCGTGGTGAACGTCGAGAAAGCCATCTTGACCGCTTTGCCGGTTGTCTTGGGCGACATCTTCTTGATGTTTGCGTCATCTTCCTCCTGTACGTCCTTGTCCTGCTCTGTGAAGCGCTTCTGGTTCTCCTTCCACTTCTGACACACGCGCTCCTGCGCCCAGTCGCGCACGGCGAAGCGCTCGCCCCACTTGCGTAGGCGGTACCTGTATAAATCTTCAGCCGTTCTCAGCTCGCTCTCCGTCTGCTGCTGCATGTCCACAAGGCACTGCAGTACCTGGCGCTCGCAGTGACACGCCAGCTCCAGGCGACTGTCCGCATTCTCCTCCTGCGTTTTCAGCGCCGCCGTGGCGAGGCGGAAGCGGCGCTTCGGACGGAAACACGCCAGCTGACGCCCGTGCACACGCACAGAGGGCGGCGCCGGCGCCTCGTACCCCCTGCTCACAGCGTGCATCGAGCCTTCATCCTTGCGTGCCATCTTCTCCGGTCGTTTATTATCGGCGTCTGATACTGTACGCAGAACAATGGGAATCGCACGTTGTGATTGGACGATAATACACGGCGAAAAGACGCGATGATGTTAGACATGTACTGATATGACTGCTCCGTATATGCAATTTAGTAGTGTTTCTCGTTTAAGTACGATATTGTCCTACTAAGTACGGAACGCACCAACCAAAGGAGATGGGCAGCGTTCTTCTACCCGGATTCCGCATTGCTCGACTTCCCATGTTGAGGCTAACGACGCTGGCCGTGAAGGCCTCTAAGCCGCTTTTGCGTTCCCTGCACGCCTCTGCGCCCTCGTCCTTCCTCGTGCGCTCGCTGGACGATGTGCGTCAGAAGCACTGCATCATCACCAGCGACGACGGCGCCCTCGAGACGCGGTAAGGACAAAAGTTGCAGTCTATTACCAGCTGTATCCGACTGACCATCACTCTTGTTTTTTTGTTGAAGTCGTTACCTAGTGCGCAATGACGAATGCGGCTTCTCAGTGCAACAGGAGGTGCTGAAGAAGGGCATTCCAGTCCGTCTCGAATTCCAGAATCACGTGTACGCGCTGCTGGTGACGCGCGGCAACGGCCGTGTGCGGCTACTGGACGTGGGTGAGGGCCCAGGCCAGGTCCAGGACGTGAAGGAGGGCTCTCTTGTGGCTCTTAACGCTGCTGAAGCCATTGAGATCGAAGCTGAGTCTGAAGAACTGCACGCCGTGAGCGTCATGAACCCGCCCGTGTTCGGCGTCGAGAAGAGGAACGACACGACGGGCGTGTTCCCGGCTGTGGACCCGGATGGAGAGTCGCTCGAGAGCTTTGACTTGTCCGAGGTGGACCGCCTGTTCTCGGCTCCTGAGTCCCTCAAGGGTGGTAGTGCCCCCATGAAGGACGACCCGCTGTTTTAAGCAGATGCAGAAAAATGAGCTTGACTCGAACACTTATGAGGACAATACAAGGCTACATGCTATGCTACCTGGTGCAAGTGCCAGGGAGGTGTCCACTGGGTACGTGTTGGATTTGGAGTTTATGAGGTTGTTTTTTTAGTTGGACTGTGCAGGTTTACAGACGGTGAGCGATAGTCGACGTGTTGCTGTTTGCAGTGCTGCAGCTTCGAAGCTGGCGAGGGTTTGTTGGCTGTCGACACCTTGACGAAGTAACATTGCGATGGACTTTAATCCTTGACTCACAGCTGACTGGAGAGGGGTTTGACCTGTGAACTGAAGCAGCACGGCAGTTGTGAATGAGGGTGAAATGCAGGATCTAGGAGGATGAAGGATAGACTGTTGTACGTTGCGGAGTAGCGGGTTGGCGCCTGCGAGGAGCAGGTCTTGCACGATGTCTCTGCGATTGATCTCGACAGCGAGATGCAACGGTGTCGTACCGTTGATCTACGTGCAGGCACAGTTCGTCATCACAATAGTCTTAGAAAAATGTGTCTCTCCTACCGTCCGGGCATTGACGTCGGCGCCAGTGAAGAGCAAATGCTTCAGGAGTTTGGCGTGGCCGTGCTGCACAGCTACGTGCACGCTTGTCTGTTGCCAGAGCTGCAACCGCAGTATGAGGTGATGCTGTTCATCCGCTATGGGTCCAGCTTGTCAAACGTACTCCATGCGGGGCATTCACTTGAGCTGCTCCAGCCTTCGTCACCAGCAGCTTCTGGGCTGCCACGATGTCCCCGTTGTAGGTCGCGTCCCAAAGCGGCAGGCGCTTTCCTCCTTCCGGCCAAGACATTTCCGAAAGATCCGCGACTTTTAGCAAGTGTCGGTCACACGCGACTCTTCCAGAAGCGGATTGTTGCGGACGTCGACACGATGAACGAGTCCGCGTCCAATGCAAGCCTCGCTCCGTCTAGCGGAAAGCCTTCCACGGCTATCAGTACGGGCTCACCAAATGGGCACAAGACCCGGACAATCATCGTTGCAAGGACTATCCCCGATGAACCAGCCAAGGTCGCGCCTGCAGCAACTCGTGGTGAGGGCCACATTAATGGTGCATCGGCAGTCGTGAACCAACATCATTCTCGCGATGCCCGATCCGGAAAGTTGGCTTCGTACGCAGCGCTCGGTGGGGCTGAAGATGTCGAGCGCTTCGACAAATTCTTGGCTGAGCAACGTGGACAGCCCAGTGCTTCCGAGTTACGAGCAGCAGCAACGTCGCCTCATCACGTGATGGCATCGATGAAGTGGAAGACGATGAGTCGTATTCAGCTGGAAGGTATTGACGGGAAACTGACTGATGCTGAACCAGCAGGGGGAGATGCGGCCACACGGAAATTCATGCAGCAAGAGATGGAAAACGAAGTTCGCCAGCGTCGTGAGGAAGCGGTGGCTCATCGGAAGTGGTTGAACTCACTCCCGATTCATGAACGGGTCGCGCAACAGCGCCAGCAAAATGCTCTACGCAAGTGGCGACAAATGTCTCACGACTGGGAGACGTTCAAGGCACGAGCAGCACGACGTCTTGGCAAGGCGCCGCAGGAACTTGTAATGAGTCGAGCCGCTGCTTATCGTGAGCAGCGTGAGATGTACGACGCGTTACAGAAAGCTCGGCCGTTGATTGACAAGGTGGGAGGGGATATCTGGCTTGTGAGCTTGCGAAACGAGGGCACGCGGTACGTTCCTGTTGGAAACATTTTCAGCGGACTGTTTTGTCCTATTCGCGAAAGCACGAAACTTGGTCCCAGAGTTCGGCGGCCACTAGACTATCATGGTAGTCACGGGAATCGTGATCACGAGGCCTCGCGACCGCTGTCCAAGCTCGAAAAAAGATCTCTCAGTCTGTTGGCACGCAAGAAGTGGCGCCTACGCAAGCAACTTGAGGTAATCCAACCCCACGAGGTGGACCAGAGTGCTAGTAGCCACCTAGCAATTGAAACAACCGATTTGTTTGCTTGGGCGTCCGGTGCCACCAATGAAGCAGGGATCGACAGCGACGATGAGGGATCCGTTCGAACATATTCGGCGAGCGTAGATGAAGCTTCACGCCACCACAGGCTACGTTCATACGCAAGCCCAAGCTCCCCCAAGTCGGTGACCAACGGAGCCCCCAGCAACAATCAGTTTACTGGTCCAAGTATTCGAATTGCCCACGTTGCAGATGACGATGACGCGCCTGACTCGACTCCAGAAAGCGACGGCATTCTAAGCGGCAACAACCCAGAAGTATGCCACCCACCGCTCCGTCTAAGCTTCTATACCCCAGTGGGCGAGCAAGAACAACGCTCATTGTCGATTACCAACGACGGAAATACCGTTGTTCACTATCAATGGTGGCGGGCCCCCTTCGATGAAGAGAACGGAGAGCTGGCGACCCATTTACGCGGACACCGCACTCGAAGAGAGGAGCAAGAGCTGGAACGGTTCATGACTACTTCAGTGTCAGAACTTGGGGGCACGCTGTTACCTGGAGAAACCCAGCGATTTGTGTTCACTTTTGAATCTTCAAAACCTGGTGTATATCTTGAAAAATGGCTGCTAGATGCAGACCCTCAACCTCGAGTTTGTTTCGGGGAGATTCATCTCGACGCAGATGCGGATTCATCTGCTGAACTACCTGTCGAAGTGCGTTTGAGCTGCGTTGCTGAAGACAACTTTGTTGCGTGGAGACGGCGCGAGATGCAACTCAAACGTGTGGAACAACGAGAGAGTCACTTTTTCGTGGCTAACATTGTTGATGAAATCCTGGATGGAGTGAGACCGCCGGAGCCCGTTGTATTTAATGAGTTAACGCCGCACGATGATGTCACCAAGTTCTACGAACACAATGGGTCGAATGATTTCAGTGACGTTTATTTCAGCCCGGACTTGGTGCGCGACTACCACGCGCTTTATGAACGTGCTCAAGGAATTTTAAGAGCTCTCTGGCCCAAGCAAACGCCTGTTATTGAGAATGAGAACCCTAGCAACGAAGATGCTGGGGATATTGGTGCTGACGGTGCAGAGAAGCTAAACGAAGTAGCTTCTGTAGCTCTACCAGAGCAGATCGGTAGTGGAGAGAGTGCTAATGCAGAAACAGAGTTGCAACAAGAGGCATCCCAATGCTCTCCACTCCCAGTGCACCTGGTTCAGGACTGGGATTGGCGTTTGGAAACACTTCGTGAGCTGTGTAAGAAGGCCGATGAAGCTCAGAACGTACAGATAGGTCGCTTGATTCAACAACTGAAAAACGAGAACCATGAAGATGAAGAAGCTGATGAAGCAGAAGACGAAGACGCCGATAGCGAAGAAGAAGACAGTGAAAACGGAGATACTGGTACAATAAAAAGCCCTCCCTTAAGTGCTCGCGAGGTGCGTAAAATCGAGAGGCTTGCTCAGCGTGAAGCACTAGAAAACGAGATAATGACGTTGCAGCCGGATCTCGAGGAAACATTCGAGACGATGCGGTTTTCAGCGTGCACCGCTCCCTACACGAGCACCCGATTACAAGAACGACTGCACGAAAGAATTGGAAGCCTGTGCAGCGAAACTCCGGTAGTCTGTGAAATCGCGAAAGCGATGAATACTGGGAACAACTCATCTGTTGTGCAAGCAGCCAAGGTCGAGGGTGTGGGGAAATTGCTTATGCGCGCTATTGATGAAGCTATTGGTGGTGATCAGGATCACCAGGCCTTGTTCGAGCAGGAACGACGACGAATTCAGTGCATGTGGCTGGGTGACAAGTTGCTCTACTCGTCAGTCAACCAGTGGGTGGTAAAGGAAGAAGCTTCGATGAGCCTGCCCCTGGTGGTGTCATCGACAGAGATAACCGACAACCCATCGACACCACAAAATATCGAGCATGTTGACAGGTCTGGGGTGGTATTGATGCAGGTAGACTTGGATTTGGCTCCGTGGTTTTCACTGGTAAACGCAGAAGTCAAAGAAGCCGCTGCATCGGTAGACGGAGCTTCTTTCAAAGCTGAGCTGGCGTGGCGCTTTTCCCAAGAGTTAACCCAGCATGCTACTTTTGTTCCCGCAAAAGTTGTTCAGGCTGCAGAGTCACTGAGAACGCTGTTGAATGCTCTGGCAAGTGCCAAACCCGTTGTTCATACAATCGTGCTTGTGAGCACGTTAAGCCGGCCACCTTTGACAAAGAAGATGCTCAAACTGCTTCGTAGTGCCGCCCAAGCTGAATTGAAAGCTGTTGCACTTGCAGCGAACCCAACCACCGGAGATACTGAGGAAGGCAAGCCCCAAGAGGGAGAGGAACACAATGAGGAAGCAGAAGCAGCAATCATGAAAAGCTTGCTTAAGAGTTTGACTCCGCAACTTTCTATTCGGAGTGTTGCTAAGCTGGTGCAGCGCGCAATCCATAGGGATGTCGTGTTTTGCGATGCTGTTGAGGAAGTGCAAAGCCAGATTGAATTCAGTCGAAAGGAACTGCTATTGAGTTCGTCTGCATCGCTTGGGGAGACTGAGAGCGAGGCATTAGGCAAAGAAGGCAATCTTGACGCAGATCCGCAAGGAGCAGGGATGTCTCCGAGAATCTTGTTGCTCGAGCATCTTGACGCTGCTGGTATCGACCTTGTCACGCATGCCTTTCGAAAGCGAGAGTTGGCTAAGCCAGCTACCCCAGCGCCACCCGAGCCACAGAAGCCTGCAGCCGGAGGAAAGAAAGCCTCTGTTGCTGTTCCTGCTAAAGGAAAACCTGGTACAACCGGAACATCTGCTGCTTCCGTGCCGGCGCCTCCAGTAAAAACTTTACCTACGTCAATACGTGACCTTACGAAACCTGAGTTTGCTGGAAAGGACTTGAGTGAGCAGGGTGCAAATGCACTGCGGAACCAGTTTGCGCGAATGGTTAGTGCTTGCGTCCTGGATGCAATTCCGTCCCAGCCGTGCGAGGGTGCTTTTGCGTTTGCACCCAAGAAAGATGACCGCCATTTACCACCTCCAGTTTTTGCTGGACCAATACTTTACAAGGAACTTACGACGTGGTCTCAAACGCTTCAGCCGATACTGCAGTGCAATGCTCAACCCCGTATTCTTACTGCTATTGTTGGCGGCAAGTGTCTGGAATCTAAACTACGGTTGATTGACGGCCTGATCGAGTTTGTTCATGAAATCTACTTTGTCGGTGAAGTGGCAATGAGCCTCTACAGAGTTTTGCATAGGAAGCAAATGAAAATAGCAGCTACGCATAGTCACATCGGCATGAAACACGAAGAAGAGAGTGAGGAACTGGAAGAAGACGCAGAAGGCTCTCAAACCGATAGAGGAATTAAGGAAGAAATTCCGGAAGAGGAAGCGAACGAACCTGGTATCGAGAAGGAACCCGGTCATCATCTCTTACTGGATAAAGCTCGCCCCATGGGTTTATGGGATCTTCTTGTACCAGCAGTGGAGAAACTCCAGCAGAAAGCAAGTCGCAAGTGCGTTCGACTTCTGTTACCAATCGATTGGATCGTAGGCGAGACTCCACTGGAAGAGCAGGATTTCAGTGCTGCTGCTGTCATCGAAGATGAAGACGATGATGACATGGATACAGAAGAAAGTGACGAGAATACGTCCGATTCTAACTCCGAAGAAGTTGGTGGGAAGAAAAGTCGCAAGCGAAAAGCATCTCAAATGAAGAGTGCTAGGAAAAAGCCACTAGTGGAGCCAGATCATGCCGATGTGTTCGAACAGAAACGCCATGTCATGTACGAAGGAGAGAGGGCACATGTTGTTCTCAGCCATGCATCTTCAAAACGGCTGACGGCACCTGACGCTGGTTGGCGAACATTCCAGGATGTAACAGCGCAGTGCTTGTCTGATACGCGTGTTGTCGAGGGTAAATCGAGCGTGCTAGCTTCGTTGTGGCTGGACTTAGAAGGGGACGATGCAGATGACGAAGGCGATGATGGAGCTATTCACAAACCTTCCCCGGCAAAATTTGAATACGAATGGACATTCCGCGCATTAGACGTGGGGCCAATTGCAATGGAGGCGCTTACCAGGCTGCTCAATGAACCTGAAGACCAACGTCTAGCTACTGATGTCCCAACACACTCGAGAGTGGTAATTGTAAACGGCACCTGCGGCGCCGTTGAGTTTCACGAGTTCTGTGCAGCAACCAAGCAGCTACTGAAGATTCTTCAGGACTACAATCCGTCTGAAGTGTTCATTGCTGGTAGCTCGACGGCAAGCTGGCTTCAACAGCTGGAGATCGAGCAGCTCAATAACGTGGCTACCAGCTCGGACGCAACCGTCGCCACTGTAGCTCCAACGCGTATGCGCAAAGTGGTAGATGATCGGACAATGCGTAATGCGCGCGTACTCAAGCAGATCGTCGCTGCCAAGCCTCATCCAATTATCTCGAGCTTGGCGACCTCCGACTCCATATAATACCGAACAGTAAAAGAAGTGAAATTCTTTTGGAAGCGCTATGTTCGTGGTTCTAACGTCGTGCTGAGACGCAAAGTTGAAGGCACATTTGTGCATTCCCGTGGATTCACGTCGAAGATGGACACTTCACCGCTAGTGCGCTTTCATGGCTGGATATTGCATTCCCCCGACAATACCGTGGTATTTCTAACACCTTGAAGACTAAAGAACGTCTGTCGGTCTGACTGCAGATGAAATGCGAGTCGGAACTGCACCACGTGGCTGCCCAGCTATTATCAGACTATGACAGTTGGAAGATCCAATGACGTTATGTTATGTTGTCGGTTGAAGGGCACATCCAACCAAGATACCCATTCGTGTTTGCGACTGCAACGCAACGTATAGTGTCGACTATCCAAATGCGACTATCACAATGACAACAACCCCGTCGTAACGGCGAAACACACGAGGTCACGGTTCTCACGTAGGAGGAGTTGCCGAATTCGTTATCTCAATTGGCGCGTATACATGTAGTTCCATATATGTTTCTTGTGTTCGCGTTGATCTTCAAAATGTTGTCCAAGTGGCTTCTAAGGCTGAGAGAATAATGTTGCTGGGCTTGATAAGCGCCGACTACTGTAAGTAAAAACAACATCCATCAGCACAACAACAACGCAAGTATTTGGCTACGTAAAATGCTGCCATACAGGCCATCTACTGCGAGCATCACTAGGTTACGATCGAGGCACTGGGTGCGCACATGTACAGTTTCAATAGAGAAATATTTGTAAGCTTAGCATTAAAGCATTTCGGACCAACACTGCTCAAAAGATCCACATCGTTACTCGCTGGATCGCGAGTCCAACAGTATTTTTGCTGTCCACTTTTGAGTGAACAGCAAAATACTAACCGGATAAGATCAATCATGCCATCTTACTGCCGATAATGGACTCGAAGTGGAGCAGAGAGCTTTTCCATGTGTACTGGTATAGGTCTTACCAACTATCAATACCACGAGAGTGAAAGGACACGTATGCTGTGCCTCACTAAGATGTCGATTTCTATTATCATGCGTCGAAGCACATGCCTACAAAATCCTTCAGCGCTGCGTTGTCACTTGAGTGCCTCTAGAGGCGGTTGATCATAAGGTTCTTGACCGCCTTCTACAGCTGGGAATGAAGCCACAGACTGCTAGTCGCAGCGATGTTTGGTTCCAAGCTCATTCACCATTTTTCACTCGCTCAGTCAAGTCCCCCGTCATGTTCCCGTCAGTCTCAGTGTACCTGTCAGTTCTCTTCCTTTGTGGAAGCCCTACTCTTTGGTGAATATCTTCTTCAACAACAAAAATGCTGTCGTGCAAGACCTTCTTCAAGCTGTTTGCTGTGGCCATCGCTCTGTCCAATTTCACTGCTGATGCTGGAAATGCCCATACAAAAGACTGCGAGATGATTTACGACGTGGCCACCCCGGCCCCGACAGTCCCAGTCACTCCGTGCCCCAAGAGCAAGACATCGATCACTAACACACCCGTGATTCAAGACTTCACACCGACCGACGTTGAAGGCCAGTCAGCTACGCAGCATGACGGCTCTACTGCTGCCGTCTCAACCAGCGGATACGACACCAGTGTCGGTGGTGGCAACGTTCCAGTCCCATCGAATGGCATCAGCGAAAGTCCTAGTGTTGATGTTTCGGGAAGCGAGAACGGCGACAGTCTGGCTTCCTTGAACGACGTTGAGGTCACTGGCAGCGCAACCGGTGCCGTCCCTGTTCCTGCAAACGGCGTTGACGTTGCTGGTAGCGTGGACGACGATATCCCGGCACACTCGGGCGGCGTTGAAGTTTCTGAGACCGTGAACGGTGAAATTCCTGTCCCTTCCAATGAAATTGATGTTTCAGGCTCTACTCCCGAGACACCAAGCCCATGCCCTGGGAAAAATCAAACTGCCAGCAAATCCAACAATGCCGCAGATACCAACGACGGCAGCAAGACCGGCGATGTGAAGGTTGACGCCAGCATGTCCGGCAGCAAGACCGGCGGTGTGCAAGTGGACGGCAGAGTGAACGGCGGCGCCAACGTGGGCGGCCTGAACGGCGGTGTTGGAGTCAATACCAGTGGGGAAGGTGGTGCTTACGTTGACGCCAGTACCGATGCTGACGGAGGTGTCTCGGGTTATGGCGAGATCGACGATGGTAGCGTTGAGGTTGACGATGGCGACTACAATGCTGGAGGTGAGGTCGACACGGATGGCGGCTCAGGTGTCCAGGTCGACACTGACATCGACTCGGGCCTTGACGGTGGCATCGATACTTATAGCGATGCCGACAGTACCGACGCTGCTGTCAGCGGCGGCCTCACCGGTGGCCTGAACGTTGGTATTGGTGGCCGCGGCGGTCTTGGCCTTAGCGTTGGCACCGGGGGCAACTCGGGACTCTCTGTCAACGTTGGTGCTGGCCTGGAAGGACATGCCGGACTCTCAGCTGGCGTTGGCATCGACGTGGGCGCTGGCGACTTCCGCGCTGGCCTTGGCGCCAATGCTGGTCTGAAGGCTAACGGCGAAATCAACGTTGGCACTGGCGTCTCGGCCGGTGTCGACGCTGACGCTGATGCGACTGCCCAGGCTGGAGCCAACGTGAGTGCTGACAAGTACAGCGCCCGCCGCCTGCGCGGCAACCTCTAAGCTCCTCCAGTTTGAAGCTTAGCAATTTTTGTTCAAAATATACTTCTTGTTTTCAATGTCATCACTGAGCTAGTAGCTCTCTGCACTGCCAACTACCCCATCAACACAAACATGAAATATGCTAGTACCGTGGCATGCTGAAGCGCTGAATCTCGCTGAAAGCGACCTACTTGTACCGGTAGCTCGCTAAGGATATTTTTCCTGGCCACGGCCAGGTGAGTATACCCTATTTTGGCGAAAAAATCGCGCAGAATCTATTATTCAAATTCCACAATAGGGATGGAGGAGTTTGACCGCGAGGCGCCGCTGTTTGACCGGCGCTTCCACGTGTTGGTGCAGTACCCGGACCGCGACGAGAAGCTGCTGCCTCTCACCATCCGTCTCCTCACGGGCGTGCGCGTACGTGTCTCCATTCGCGCTCTTCACCATGCAATATTATCTAAAAACACTAATTATAATATATTACGGTAATTTATTCTACGTAGCAAAATAATGCCAAGAACCAGAAGGAGCGTGTGATGCGCGTGGAAATCACAGACGACGACGGCGTAGACCCGTACTTTTTGTACCTCTGGAGCGTCTCGGAGGAAGAATTCCACGAACTCAAGGCGCAGCAGAGGCTGCTCGTGGACTTTGCAATGTTCCCGGCCAACCTCATCGAACTTCTGCAGTGCTGCCTTAAGGACAGCAAGAAAATTGCACAAGAAGAAGAAGAGAAGGAAGAGGCTGAAGAGGGAGCTGCTACCACCAAAAGAGGATCTATTGACGCCCAACACAGCAGATCCGCTGGACCAATTCCATTGAGGTGAGAGGAGTTGAGTTTTTTTTTTCTTAGAGGTTGATTTTGACGACTTTATTTAACATGTTTTTTTGCAGCTATTTGGCGGTGTTAAACACGTCGGATAGCAATGGACGGTCGGTGTTTAGTATTGTGGAGACGAACCCGTTCAAGCAGTTGACGCACCTGTCGTTGAGGTTTTTCCCAGGAGATGATGCGGTTATTAAGGCGTATCTAGCGGCAAGATTGGCACAGGTGGGAGCAAGTAGACGCTCGTTGTCGACGTCGTTGAAACAGACGACGGAGGAGCTGCAGGTGACGCAGAAAAGCGAGGCGAAGTTGCAGCAACAATTGTCGGCGTTAGGATATGAGACGGAGTCGACGCTTTCACAGGAGAAAATGAAGTTTGCGAGCGAATTGGATGAGCAGCGCAGAGCTGCAGCGACTGCACTGAAAGAACGTGAAGGTGAACTCAACGCAAAAATCGACGCGCTAGTGGAGAGATACGAGAAAGAGGTGGGGGTGGTGCTTGTTTCGAGGGTTTGCAATCAGAGGCTAATGTGCATTGTGTGGGTAGCTTCAAGCGCTGAAAGCTGCAGCAGAGGCGAGCGAAGCCCAGGTGCAGGATCTGAGCAAGCAAAAGTACCAGCACGAAATGCAGATTGATCATCTGCGAACACAGTCACAGGATCTCAGTCAGGGCAGAAGTGCGCTCTCAGGTGAAGTGGAAGAACTGCGCACGCAAAACAAAGAACTGGACCAAAAGGTGTTCCAGCAGGAGAAGCAGATCAACGCTTTGCAGGTGCGCGCAGACGCGCTACAGCAACAGCTTGCGGACAAGGAGGACGTCATCAAGAAGACCACAGATCTCCTACAGTCGGCAAAGATTCACAACGAGGAAGTTGACGAATCATTGAAAATGTACCGGGACAACCATGCAAAGCTTCAGCAAAAGCTCGAGTTAAGCATCTCGGAGATCAATAAGGTTAGCAGCTTATATGGCGTTCGAGTGATGCTAAATGGTACGGCTAACGCCTCGAAATGCAATCAGGGAAACGAAATTATCGAACGCATACAGAACGAAAACCGGACGCTGAAGTCTAAGATGCGGATGAAGGCCAGGATTATCAAACAGCAAGAACAGGTGCGATGGCTCTCCGATGATATTGCTCGGAGGGAACCTTGCGCTCTAACACATTGTCGTTACATGCACCCTCCAGTTTGTCGAGGAAAAGCAATTTCAGCGTGAGGAAGCGTTGTTAGAACTGAAGTCGACCAAGGAAGATATTCGCAAGCGAGACGAGCACATTTTACAATTAAAGGTACGTAACTCCGAGATGAACGCATTGGCGTTGCGTAAGCCTTATTCTTATTGCTTTGTTTCATCACAGGACACAATAAAGGAGCTGAGCCAGAAACTGGAGGACAGCAACAAGCTTTTGGCATCCAACCAGCAAGGTATGCTGCCAAACACCACGCTTGTATCCAAAGTTTTGCTAAAGTTGTGTTGTTCTTCGCTTTTTAATGCAGTGATCACCTGGTTAAACAAAGAGATTAACGAAGCACAGCTTGGGCACCAGCGAAGGTCGACTGCGCACCCATCCGTTCTCGCATTTCGTCCATCTGACAAGGTGATTGAAATGCCCTGTAGTTATCGCCACGAACTATCGCACTAATTCAATTGCTTGCTACATGTAGAAGACGGCTACGGAGTCCAGGCCACCTACACACTTCGCGTCCAGTCTTCAGTCGTAGCGATAGCCACTAACTCGTCAACTATTGCCTCCATCGATGGCAGCACCAGCAGCAATGGTATATTCAGTATCTGCGTTAAATGACCAGTCCTCCGTCGATGCGAATGCATTGTCCAGTGATGTAGGACGCCTCGTCACTGGCCAGGAACGCCACGAGTTGTGCAACTTCGTCCGGTTTCCCGAATCGACCCAACGGAATGTTAGCCATGACGCGTTCACGTGCAGCATCAGCCACCGCGTCCGTCATGTCCGTGGAGATGAAGCCGGGCTCCACCAGATTCACGCGGATGTTGCGGTTCCCGAACTCCTTGGCCAGCGTCTTGGTGACGCCTGCAAGTCCCGACTTGGACGCACTGTAGGCAACTTGTCCGACGTTCCCCCCAGCACCCACGACACTTCCGATGTTGATGATGCTGCCTTGACGTCGCTGCATCATTCCTTTAGCCACCGCTTTACACATGTGCACAGGCCCCACGAGGTTCGTAAGCAACAGCTCATCCAAGTCGCTATCTTTGAGTCTCAATAGTAAACTGTTCTTGGCGATTCCCGCTGCATTAACGAGAGCTGACGGACCAGCACCGAGCTCTTTGGACACTTGTGATACCAGCTGAGCAGCTTCAGCACTGGCGTCTCCTTCGCCACGCCGTGGACAGCTGTATGCTAGAGGTAGCACGTCCGGAGAGATCTGTTGCGCTGCCTCCTGAGCTCGTCCTAAGTCCCGAGAGGTGATGGCCACCTGCCACCCACGTCGATGGAGCTGCTGAGCCACGGCGAAGCCGATGCCGCGGCTACCTCCGGTCACGAGCGCCACACCTGCTGACATCGAAGGATCTACCAACACTTCGTTCACAGCCAATCAGATCTCATAATTTGATCAATACTTCTACATGATTGGCTAAAACAAATCAGCCAGTAAGTTTTACGGTAAGTGGAGAGGTCTATTGAGGCTTTTAGCTAACGGTACCGTGACTCTACTTACTGCGCAATGAACATGGACGATGGCGACGGGCACTCGATGGAGTTGCCGGTGTACGTGAGCTTGCCTGTCTCTGCGTCAGCACGGAACACGTCGAGGCTGCTGGTGTCCTGGTTGAGTGCCAGCACAAAGTCCTTGTACAGGAGGATGTCACGGGGCGTGTCACCGCGCGTGGGCATGATCTCCACGAGCTCGAGACGCGTGTCCGATAGGATCTTGTAGATGGCGATACTGTGGCAGAAGCGCGTGGCCGCGTACACGAACTTGCCGTTCGTCGAGATGTGGATGTCCGACGCCAATGCAGCGGGACCCGAGTAGTCTTTCGGTATTGTTGAAATGTTCTGCAGCGCTTCGTGGCCCAACTTGCCAGTCTTGGCGTCCAGCGGATACACACCCACTGTGTTGTCGAGCTCATTGATGACGTAGCCCACGCCAAGCTCAGGGGAGAGTGCGAAGTGACGCGGACCCGAACCAGGCGGACGCGTGATGAACTCCTCGTCCACCAGCTTCTTGTTGGCCGCGTCCAATGTGTACTGCACGAGGCGGTCGGTGCCCAGATCAGCAGCAAGGAGTCCGGTCGGCGTCCAGGCCGTACTATGGATGTGCGAGGCTTCCTGGCGGTCCGGGATGACCATACTGGCACCTTCGAATCGGTGGTAGTCCGAGGCAGGCGCCAATGAGCCGTCCGCGTTCACAGGGTAGAGCGACAGACTGCCGCCACCATAGTTGGCGACGGACACGAAGTCTCCGTTAGGACTCAGCGCCACGTGGCACGTGTAGCTGCCGCCAGTCTCATGGCGACTGATCTGCGTGAGTTCGCCGTCTTTGCCCATTTTGTAGGCAGACACGAAGCCCGTCTCCTCTTCGGGGTGCAACTGCGAAGGCTCGTTGCTCTCGTTCACGGCGTAGAGCGTCGAGTTGGTGCCGAAGACGTAGGAAGGGTTGATACCCGCGCCATCCGTGATCTTAAGCAGCTTCAAGGCGCCCGTGGCGTCGTCGAATGAGTAGGCGTGGATCCCCTTGGCGTGGCCATCTACGTGACCTTCCTTGCGCGTGTATGTACCTACGTAGAGAGTCGGCATCTTGGCTTGGAACTTTACTGCTTAGTGGAAGATCTGTAAGTGAGCCCAATGCTGGACGAGTGCAATGTCCGCGCACATTTGATGAGTAAGTTGAAGTACCAGGATTGGTCAAATTTTGTCCAATGAAAGAACAGTAATGTACAAAGACACTGCGCTTTGTAGCTCATTCGTAATCATAGTTTGTGACTAGAGCACATTAAATCATACCGAACATGTCAGCAAATGATAGAAACACATCAAAGGCGAATTCGCAATGGAGACCACAGACGGCCCGCAATGGCAGGCGCCGCCCATGGAACGTCGCGACTTCGCGTCATGGGACGAGTTCTTCGCGTACATGGAAGAGTATCAGCAACGTACCCACCAGGTCTTTATCCCCCTACGCGGTAACAACCAGCTAGAAAACGTCGACTAACATGTGTATTAACCCACAGACCTTCAGTCGCCGTAGCGCAACGTCCGTTAAGACGCGTAACCAGGTGTTAGCGTCGATCGGCAGCTCCGGTCGGCCGATTCCTTCCCCGCTGCTTCCAGAGCGCTTCCTGGACTACACGAGGATGCTGCAGTGTTCCCATAAACTCCGAGGGGAAGCGGCTCGAGCCCACGCACGTTGGAATGGAGAGCAGCCGTCCGAATGCCAAGCCAGGGTACAGTCTAACCATCTCTACAGTAGTGTGTAATACACAAGAGATACTAATTTATATTGAGGGTTTCTATGTAGGTGAACGCGACGCTGCAGCTTGGAGAAGACGATAAGTATCGCATCCGCGTGACCAAAGTCAGTCTCCTGCACAACCACCCACTTGGTGGCGATGCTACGCGAGTGAACGCAGCACCTTCTGCTGGACATTTGGGATTGTTTCAGGCTCAAGTTATCAAGCGGCGGCGTGTGGGTCGCCCAAGGAAATACCCTCGGGCTGACGAGGCTGATGGCACTTTAAATCAAGCGGCGAGACAAGGGAATGGAGAAGTACCTCATGTGCCTACGATGGCGGACGTTCGTGCTTTTCTCGAGCGCGTAAGGCGCGTACGCTCGAGCCAGCATGATGTACTGCAATCTGTGGAGGAACGTTTAGCCTCGTACGTCAACGAGTTTGCTGCTCTGGAGGGGAACGCGGCCAAGATCTTCGTCGATGACGAGGTGCGATTTCTTTTTATTTACCAGGACAATATTACGAAGACTAACGTGCATACTGTTATGGAGTACAGAAAGTATTGTCAAGTATTACAATGCAAACCAAGCACATGCGCAAGGTATTCGAGGCATTCCCGGAAGTGCTGCGTGTGGATGCCATACCTTCTTTAAAGGAAGGTTCATCAGATTCAAGCTACCGAGTTTTCTCTCTAATGACGCATGATACGCTCGGCAACTGGCAGTACGTGCAGCACGCTATTGTGGAAAGCGACCGATCGGAAACTCTACGTGCCGCACTCGACCAATTCAAGGCGCATAATGCTCGGCATCCTCGCATTCGTGCATTGATTTTCCCAAGTGGAGACTCGCCTGAACTGGAGGAGCTGCGAGCGAGCTTTCCTGCAGCCCGCGTGCTCTACTCTCAGTTTCACGTAGTGCATGCGCTTCACAAGGCGATCGCAGAACACGGGAAGGACTTGACTTCGTGGCACAGAGACCGCCTCACCGGTATTGCCCAGTTGCTGGTTTACGCTCCCACTTCGCTCGTGTACGGCGCAAACATCACTATTATGGCTGACGTTCTAGGCTCGAAGCAACACTCATTCTTCCGCTACTTCCTGGAGCAGTGGGATTCGTGTCGCGATCGCTGGACTACGTTTGCTCGTGAAGGTGTGACAACCTTCAGCATATCTGAAAATGATGGCGAGTTTGCTCCATCCTGGAAAGAGATTTTTGCTGCTGCAAACGAAGAGATGGCACTCGACGAGACGGTAGCAGCAATCCGTTACTACCAAACTGTGGTGGAACGCGCGTTCATACGCGACTTGAATGCCGAGCTGACCAACTCGACTGGTAATGCGGCCCACAGTGGGTCTGGCGGCGAGGAGTACGATGCCGAAATGCGACTACTGGCTGCCACAGTAAGCCCCGCTGCTAGCAGCTTGGTGTTCCCACAGTACCGCTTTGCCATATCGCGAGGGGCGTACCAGTTCTTCGAGCCAACGCGTGGGTCGTTCTTTGTATCCGCGGTGGCACCTAACGAGATCTTCTGCGATGAGCCTACGAAGGAGTTTTGCGTGGAGGCGGATCGTGGGTGGCAGTGTTCGTGTGCGTTCATGGTAAACCACCACTTGCCGTGCAGACATGTTTTCTATATCCGCCGCATCATCCGCTGCAGCACCATCATTCCGATGGAGAATATCGAGCCACGTTGGGAACTTGCTAAGGCGAAGAACTTTTTCGATCCTCCGCACGGTGGCAGTTCTACTCGAGACGTGGTCAGCGGAATTCATCTCGACTTGGGTCCGGCTCACGAATTTAGCAACGTGGCTCCTCCACCGGGAGCGTGGCAGAAATACATAACAGCGCAGGAAGTGGGGAAGCGCATCAGCCAGCGCATGATGGAGATGGAGCCGGCGGAGTTTGACCGGGCGCTACAGTTCTACAAGCTCGTGGAGTCGACTCTGAATGTTCGTCCATTCAACTTGAATTCAGCCGTTGCCGCCCGACTTAACGGCCAGAACGGAGGCTTTGCAAGTGCAGCAGCACACAAGCCAAATTGGGTCGAGCCAGACCCTACAAGAACCTTGGCTCCGCGTGGACCTCCTCCAGCTGCGGCAGGCACGGCGTATTTCCAACCAGGCAACCCTATGGCTGCAGCGATAGCAGCAAGAAACATGCAGCTAGCGCAGATGGCGAATCGCTCTGTGCACCGACCGGAGCCAACTGGTGTCATTGATCTGCAGGACGAGTCGGAGGAAGAAGATAAGAGCGACAGTCAGGACAATGCACGGAAAAGTACTGGCGAAGCGGCAGCGTCTGCAAGTACCGAACAGGAAGTTCACACGGCTGAAAAACGACCAACTGAGAGACAGGATACCGACAAGACTACGGATCAAAACCCTGAGCCGGAGCGAGAGGAAGACCACAACGAGGTGTCAGCAGATGAGCTGTCAGAGCTTCAAGCACTGGGCAGTAGCAGTTCCTCAGCAGAAACTCAACCACATCGTGAGCCATTGGAGGGTATTGACGGCACGGAGATTGACGCAGACTCAACTTCACCTCCCCAGTCACCAAAGTAGCAAGTGTACATGTTCATGTTGCAGTGAAGATGGCTACATCGTATTGCGTACGTCTTGATTAGTCCATATGGTATATCCACCAATCATATCTTTTTCTAGTTCAAATATCCACCAATCCCTTTTCTTTCCGTTCGAAACCTTGTACAATCTGTCTACTTCCGGTAGTAGTAGCTGACGGTCTCCAATCCCCCCAAATCACCTCCGCTCCGCCTCTCGTCGATCATGGCCGGTCGACGTGCCACCGCGGGGCTCAGCAACAACCTGTACGCCGACTTCCTGGCCGAGAACACGCGTCTAAACGAGCCTCTGGAGCCCACCACCCACTCACGTCATGCACTCGAGATCAACACTCTCACACCAAGTGGAATGGCCATCGGACTGCAGACCTGCGTACTCGCCTCCTTCTTTAAAGCTGCCGTTAAGCGCAGCGTCGAGTCAGCGCTGGTCTGTGAGAGTCAACTCAACTCCGTCATCACTTCCAGTCTACGTGTGAGTTCGTCGCGTCACTTGGCGCTTCAGGCTCATCTCCAAGCCAGCAACAGTCTGCGGTTCACGTTGGAAGCTCAAGAGTCCGCTACAGAGAAAGCGCCGGCGTCTTTCGCTCGTATTGGAGCTGACTATAAGACCCAGAGCTTCTTTGCTGGAGCTAAGATTGATGCAGTCAATGGACCTACGCTGCAGGCTACATTGGGTGGCAAAGTGGGGGAGATGGCACTAGGAGTTCTTGGAGCTTATGACGTCGGACTTGACCATAGTGACAGACTGGGGAGGTTTACCACACTTAACGTGGCTACGAGTTATACTCATGAAGACCTACTCGCTCTGTTACAAGTGTAAGTTGAAATGTAGGAGGGGTATTTTTTGGGGGGTGAGATACTGACGGATACTTTGATGTAGGAATGATGGAGGACGGAGGGTGCAGTTGGATTTGACGCAGACGGTCATGCCGGAGCTGATGGTGAGTTCGAGGTTCGTGTTCGACCGAAGGAAAGACAAGCGGTCATTGAGACTGATGGGCAAATACGAGTTGAGTGAGACGGAAACGGTGTCGAGCTCTATTGGATCCGATGGCATCTTTATTGGAGCGTTCGAGTGGCGTACGTCCAAGAATCTCAAGACGCGCGTGTCGGCGCAGATGGACTTGCGGCACTACGATAGCGACTCGCACCATCTCGGCGTGTCCATAGAGATCAGCTAAGGTCAGGTCAGCCACCCCACCACGATTAGTATATATAAAGAGGGTGCTTACTCGAGCTAGGACAGGACGTCGAGACGGCTAACAACAGAAACAACCAAAGCATCAACACAGAACCAGAATGGCGTAGACAAGATATTTTGCTCGATTTTGCTTGATGCTCGCTGTCCTTACTTGGCGTAGATGACGGTGTCACGCTTCGAGCGCGCGATGACGTTGCCCTTCTCGTCACGAGCGCCAGGAGCGGCCTTTGCGGACGGATGATTTGCAAGCTCACTTGGCACCGGCATCTCTGTGGAGATGAGGTATTGCTTGAGGTCGTACATGATCTCTTCGTCGTCATCCGTGAGGAACGAAATGGCCACACCGTCCTTGCCAGCACGACCGGTACGACCGATACGGTGCGAGTAGTTCTGAATCTTGGATGGCAGATCGAAGTTCACGACGTGAGTGACGTCCGGGATATCCAGACCACGACCAGCCACGTCCGTCGCCACCAACATATCGCAATAACCTTCACGGAACATCTTTAGGCTCTCCTCACGCTGATCCTGCGTCTTGCCACCATGCAGGATTGTGCACCGGAAACCTTCGCTCGAAATGAACTTGGCCACAGAGTCACATTCCTTCTTGATGTTGACGAACACGATGATCTTGGCGCCGTCCACAACCTTCTCCTTACCGGACCGTGGCATCGGCACTGACTGCGCACTCAGAATATCACGCAGCACCTCCACCAGTTTGGAGCGCTTCTTGCCCGGATTCATGAACACGACTCGCTGGTCAATACGCTTGTTCTTGCCCGAGTCTTCATCACCAATCTTGACGATGGAAGGGTGCCGCAAGAACGTTTTAGCCAGACGCTCCACCTCGACAGGCATCGTAGCACTAAACATGGTAGTGACACGAAGGCGGTGCTGCAGTTCTTCTCCTGGCTGAGCACCGTTTGCCAATGTAAGCTGCTGCTCCATCTCCTCCTCATTCTCCGACTTCAGTAGTGATCCCATATTCTCGAGCACTGTAACCACCTGAGGCTCGAAACCCATATCAATCATGCGATCGGCTTCATCCAACACCACATAGTTACACTGATTCAGCACCAGGTAGTGACTTTCCAGACAATCCATCAGACGACCAGGAGTACCGATAATGATATCTACACCCTCACGGAGACGGAATCCCTGGTCCTCAATGCTCTGACCACCGACAACCGACAGTGTCTTGATAGGGTTCATTTTCTCAGGCAGCCCCACACTCGTGTACTTGCAAAGCTTGATGCCTTCCTGTTCAATCTGCAGAGCCAGCTCACGCGTGGGTGCCATGACTAGAGCCAACGGACCTTGTTCACCAGTTCGTGCAACCATTGTAGCTGGAAGCGAGTAGATGTAGGCAATAATGGGGATCATGAAAGCCGCAGTCTTACCTGAACCAGTTTCAGCAATACCGATGATATCGCGCTTCTGCAATCCAATTGGAATAGCCTGCATCTGAATAGGTGACGGTCGCTCAAAGCCCATCTCTTTAATGGCCTTGAACACGGCATCAGGCAGCATCTCGCCTGCTTCGCTCCATTTGCGTAGCGGGTTGGGAGCACGACCGCCCTTGAGGGTGATATCAAAGTCCTCGCGGAAGATACGCCAGTCGCGCTCCTTCATCTCATCCAGCGACTTCTCCGACCAGTGCGTTCCCATCGTCTTTGCCTCGCGCGAAGCCATTTCCTGCATGCGATCCCGTTCACGCGCCTGCATGTTGCGTAGAGCGCGTTCGCGCTCCTGCTTTCTCGCTGCGATCTGTTCACCGGTCAAGCTGCCATCCGTCTCATCAGCAAGTTGCTGCTCCTTCTGGCGCTTGTGACTCAGTTCCTCCAAGAACGAGTTTTTCTTACGTTGTTCACGCATATCCACACCAGCACGATAGCCACGTCCATACAGCAAGTTGACATCCATCTTTTTCGCGTACAATGGGTTCAAGTCTGTGCTCGTGTCCTCCGAAGCTTCCCAGTCAAACTGGAAGATCTTGGAGAACTTTTCACTGGCCTTCACCACTTTTTTCTTCTTGACAGTCTTGCCTAAGTACTGATCCTTTAGAGCTTGTAGAACCTTGGCCTCACTGGGAGCCAATAGCGCCGGTTTACCCTCATCCTTCGAAGAAGACTCTACTGCACGTCGATCATCTCTTCTGTCTCTAACTGCTCGATCATCACGGCGTCGATATCCATTGGATCTCGAGCCTCGCTCCCTCTCACTGCGTTGACGTTGTAGGAACTGACGTCTAGCGTCTTCTGCCTCCTTCCGCTGCTTGTCCATCTCCTGTCGCTTCTTCTCGAGTCTTTCAAGCGCGTCCTTCTGTCTCTGAGCCTTGGACCTGAACGTGGGCTTGGATGATGTCTCCTCCGTAGCTGCTGGTGTCTCTCCAATCTTCAGCGGCAACTTCCGCTCGCCTGTTGCCGCATCTTTCGACTTGGTGGCGGCTGCGTCCTGCTCCTTCGTCTTGCGCTCGGCTGCACGCTCTTCTGCGCCTTTGGCGATGGCAGCCACACGCTCTGCTTCTTTGCGCTGCTGCTCGTCCAGTTCCACCGCCGGACGCTTGCTCGCGGAGCGAGACCGAGAGCGCGAGCGCCGCCGCTTCCGCTGGTCGGGCATTTTAGGCAAATTTGTCAGGATTCGCACTTAGCTCCTACAGACGTGGCTGAGAGAGTGGACGACCTACGTCTTAAAATAATGACACCATGTTAATTTAGAGTATACTTTGGCGGTAAAGCAATCATTTTAGTACGAGAGACAGACACGCCTGTAAGAGCTAAGTACGCACCCAAAACGATGTATTTTGACAGGCGGTGTCTGTAAGACGAGATACCAATCGAGTGGAAAACGGAACATTGCTAAATCTGGAAATTGTACAATCGTAGTGGTGCATTGGCAGCGGCATCATTAGAATTTTTTTAAACAGAATAGTGCAGTCCATAAAGCAATACCTGGGTTGATGTAACATTGAGCCCCGCTGCAAGCCCCGGCCTCATAGTGGGGCTGTTTGAAGCAATATCAGATATTTAGATATTGAACTTGGTACCGCCAAGTGCCGTAGTATACATTGCCCATCATTATTGAGAATCCTACCTCTGGATTTCAAAAGTTTTGAAACCCCCCAGCGATCATGCCGTGGAGGTGTGTTGCTGTGGCGAAGCTTACAAAACGTATTAACCTCGGGCCCACTTACGAACCCCACAGCAGTAGGTTTGAAACACTAAGCTATCAAATGACCCCAAATGCATTGGTGAACTAATAATACCGGATATAGCTGTTTCTTCAGCAATGAGTGGGGGTGCAGCAGTGAGTCAATTTAATGACGTTACACGTTAGAATTTGCTTTTACCCGTTGAGTGCTTATCTTTACGGCACTCTATATATGTAGTACGCGGCCTCACGGGGAGGGTCAGCCCTTGTCATGTAGTTCTGTCCACGCTGCTGCTTGTCTTTCTGTTGCTGGCCTTCTATATGTCGTCGCTACAACTGGTAGGACTCAGATCAACTCGACTGCCAACTGAGTAGCCGGTTTTGATGACTCTAGAAAGTCTCATCCCTCCTCGAGAACCGCCCATAAATCAGTCAATTCATTCCTCAATTTCCCCGAAACCTGACACTATAGCCAGCACAATCGAGAGAACCAGCAATATAATTCCATCGTTGCTCGAAGTGCGAAACAGATGAATGCCAGTGCTGCGGGTGGAGCCCATTTTCCTAAATTTGAGTCAGCGTCGTAAATTTAGGTTTAGGACGATTCACAGTGCTGCGGGAACCTCTCCATTATAGAGGGAATGTGCGGCAAACTGCGGAAAAGCGTAACATTTGGACTACACGTACTTATGTATGTTATATTTGGTGTGGCAAAGTTTCTAGCCGTAGATACAGCTCTACGGAAGATATCGCTTGCTGTAGCGAGCTATCCCGGTCCCAAGAGGCATTATCGGTCCGCAAACCCCACGAACAGAGGTTCGGAGTAACGGACAAATCCTGGTATTAGGATCAATAATCCTAATACAGGGGTCTGGATTACTCCATCTCATACAATACTTTGGTTTTGTTCTGCGGTATCAGTATTAATACAAATTGTATTAATACTCGCCTGATACTTTGAGTCTTTTTTTCGAGAGCGAGCCGCTCCCAGCCTACGCTTCGCACAGAGCAATGTGTAGGCTGAGATAGCTAGAACAGGGGGCCCATTGTTTAGATTTTTTTTGATATCTTTTAAATACTACTAAGGGTACATGTAGTAGAGCTAGAATAATAATAAAAAACAATATCGAAACAACAACAAAGTCGCGCTGTGCACGAAGAAGCTCTGAAATTTAGTGAAGTGAATGTACCCTAGTCGATCATCCTTTCTCAGATTAGAGTAGCTCAGTGGGCCTTAGCAACGTATAGTAACATATTGACTGGACTCGCGATACCCGGCCAATTTTTATTAAAATAATTTGGTTATTTTTCAATATGGTTTCAACCTCTGTATGCTGAGGCATCCCTCTGTACTAGAATTCATCTCAAGCTAAAATAAGCTCTCGCTCACGCTGCTTTCACACGATCTAGGAATGCATTAATCAAAACCACGACCTAGCATTAAGCTGTACGCTAGAACGAGGCTGTTTTGCAGATCCTGTAGGTGTACGACGACAACATGTAAAACGAAACAAGAAAAAGAAAATGCTGGAAACCCTGCGGCAGGGTCGCGCATGCATTACCCCGTTTAGCTGATCTTTGCTCTGTGGATATGGCAGTAAAATGCTTCATGACTGCGCGTCTTGCGCAAAATCGCACTTATAGTTAATGGGTAGTACTTCCACGTAAGTAGAAGTACATGTATTGGGGTTTGAGCCCCAATTAGTATTGCAAAAAGCTTATTGGATTTATATAATTGTTATAGACATTTGCTGAGCTCTGCAGCTCACGTTGGTCGAAAGGTGCCCTCAGTCCACTTCAACTCATCTGCTGCGAAAACTACGACGGTGCGGGCCCCTATAAGTTAGAATAACGCACCTATCACAATTGTATCGACTCAGACGGGTAATAGTTTCTATGTTCTCTTCGCGCACCATCCCATTCACTAACGCGCGGTATTAGTGAGATGTTAGTACTTGTACATTGTACTTGGGTAGAGGCCGAAGAAATTTTGACTCCCGCGTTGGGGAGAGCACTAAAATATAATTGTATTACTAACACGCAGAAGTGCTTTGCTACAGATGGACGAACAACTACTCAGTTGATACAGTCAGGTATATGTGTAATTTTCGACGGAAACAAGTTCCGCACCTTCCACGGTGGGAGCTCGTGGTGGAAGTTCCTCCACGAGCTTCCTCAAAAGTATCAAAGAGGTATCATTAGTATTACTAATCCATTCTCTTTGGATTACTCCAAGTAATCCTAATACAAAGCTATAAAATTGCTGTATTAGGATTAATATAATCGGTATTAATATCGAAAAAGTATCACTGGGTAATGCAATACTTTGATTACTCCGAACCTCTGCCCACGAAATGGCCGTGGTATTCATTATAATAGCAGGTATGTACGTTGTTGATGTAGTTATTGTAATTTCTACTGGTTGAGGTGGTACCAGTCAGCTATTTGTATGTTTTTACTTCGTGCTGGCGCCACTTCCATCATCATTGTTTAATAACGATTTGCACGTACCTTGCTTAGGAGTTCAGGTCACCTTCACTAGGTTGCTGCATTACAGCAAACTTCATGCTAAGACTTTCTTCTAAATCGCAAGAACGATGCCTACATTCGACGTAGGATATGCAGATCTATCTAGTGATATCTTTTTAGCTAAATTTGGTAAATTCTACACTTTACTCGGCCTGAAAACGCCATCCAAAACGGCGGTTTTGGTCTTTCTCTCTATGGAGGACTCGTGTTAATACATATCAAATCTCAAAGGGTATCGGTAGATACCTATTTTGTTTTTAAAAAGGGATTCTTGCCACGAAGTGGCACAAAAAAACAATTCCTTTGGCAGACGGCGTCTAGTTTAATGGCTCTTAATCAGGTGGAGCTGAGACTTCACATAGCTAAGGCCTAACCCCAATCAAGCCAAGTTAAGGGCAAAAATAAAGGACCTAAAGTTGAGGGCCATTGCTGACGTCATGTTGGGTATGAGTTCGCATCAAGAGGAATGGAGATGAAACCATTTATCTGCTCTATTAGGCGATAGCTCCATCTTGCTCACAACTTGTGTGGTTGCGGAGGTATGCATCGTCGCCCAAGGTGTCCAATCCATCCATCTATTAGCTGTTTTTGTCCTCAAAATAAGGACAAAATCCAATAATAGAATCAAGTCAATTTTCACTCCGATACAAACGCTGCTTAGAGGCTTGCTCGTCATCCGGCGAAGAGGCGCTTTCCAGCGGTCCGCCTTCTATTTTTGTCCTTTGGGGCTAAGGATAGATGTGTGAAAGTTTTGTACGATAATGTGAAGCACAAGCTCTCCATTAAACCGATATGCGAGAAGACAAGCACTATTACAGCATCGCTAACTTGAACCACTACGTTGCTGATATTGACCCTACCCCGTACTAATTGAAGGGATAACTCAATCGTAAAAGTGCGCGCAAACAACGATAACCCACTAGTGTGACCCACACTAAACTAAACATCTGACCAAACGTATGGAGCTGCCCACGCCACACGACGTCTGGTCCACGGACAGCGGGGTGCAAGATGGAGGCTCCACCGTCGGAGTGATTGCCGAGGTGAGCGCGCTGCTGACGCGTCAGAGTGCCTCGCTGAGCATGAGCTACGATGGGCTGCTGACAGAGATCGTGGGACTGCAGCAGCTCGAGGCTCTCAGTGAGAGTGAGGGAGGAATCATGTCTCAGTAGAGCGAGTAAATGTTAGGACGACCAATGTAAATTGTAGTTTTCTAATAATTGCACATCTAAGTTGTAGTATCACACGCGAAGTGCCCTCTAGAGAAGGCTTACCAGCGCGTATGGCAACCGGTCTTGCCTCTCCAAAAATACATAGCGACAAAAGCTAATGCGTTAGGCTTGTCAAGTATAACTTCCTTAGCTACCTATATCGATTTTACGCCATAAAGGTGATTTGCGCATTTAATTGGTCGGAAAAGGTCAGAGGTACTGTGTTACTTCGTAGCGAGAATCATTGTTAAAAAAAGGCGGGTGGTACAGCCCATATTGTACAGAAAACGACCGGCAAATACGCCACTCCTTACATTTGGTTTCCATTCTAAAAACGCCAAGTCATAATTCATGAACATTGCATTCGTACTTCTGATTGGCTAGGCTTCGAACAAAAATGGCTGAATATCGATCATAAGTCATACATTTTGCTACGAAAAAGTCCTAATACTGTACATAGTACCAACAACTTCATGTATAATTCACTTTTGCTTCACTGATTGGCTGCTGAGGAGATTGTGATCCAGATTTGAATGGCATGTTTTGGAGTCGTGGGGATTTACCGGTCGTTGTCTGTATATCTGGGTAGGTTAGAATGCCATACTAAAACCAAATGATAAAGAAAACATGGCGAACATGGCTGCAATCATTTAAAGACATGAGGACGGGTGTCATGACTTTCAAATCCTATGGAATTCTTGAAATCGTAGCTGGCCAACGTAGATTCTATCGCCCAACTAAACCCCAAGTCAAGTGTATGTAAAACTCCATACAAGTTGGGTCGTTTTACCCCGCATCCCGCAATTCAAAATCGGACTTAATGGCATGTTTTACTCGTACTTAATGTAAAACCATGCCACATGACTATGCTTTATAAAAATTCCGCAATTGGTATTATTGGTCATTATTCAAAATTCAAAATTTTGATTGGATATTTTTTTTGTAAAACATGCACATCATGCATGTTTTACAGAGGGCTACCGCAATAGGGTTAATACCCCGAGAACGACGACAGAACACTAAGCCGAGTGCTATTAGACCAGGATTATTATCCCAACTGACCGTAAATACATCAAACTTTTCCTGACTGACCGTAAACTAGCAGATGGTCATCTGCAGGTTGGGACGAGACGATAAGACGTCGCAGGCGCGACAGTTGGAGGGTGCGTGTTTCGTTGAAAAATCCTCAGAAGACCCATTGTCTATTTCTCACTCAGTCGTGCATTGTGAAGTATGTTGCACTGCAACTGGCAGCCCCAGGTCATTAACAAGAAGACGAAGATAAGCCCCAGGCCATTTACAAGGAGATGAAGATCAGCCACAGATCATTTACAAGAAGGAGATGAAGATCACGGTAAGCAATAACGATGGTTCGAGCAAAATCTCAGTTTACGTAAGAGCTCGCTAACAAGCCTGGCCATAAATGTATTGTGTACGTAGTCGTATCGCTGTGGATATACTTGCAGGTCGTCCTGTCTGA
This sequence comes from Phytophthora tubulina, assembly GCA_014706135.1. Lineage (NCBI taxonomy): Eukaryota > Oomycota > Peronosporomycetes > Peronosporales > Peronosporaceae > Phytophthora > Phytophthora tubulina. The sequence goes on along the minus strand of JACBOY010000135.1, from coordinate 490,365 downwards.
TTTGGCGACGTTGTCCTCTGCGTCCTTGGTTGATCGCGAGCCGGATGAACTGCTGTTCTGTGTTGGTGTTCTCGGTGGTATGTGTACTGCACGAATGTTGTTGTACTGGTTAATGCATTGACTGGTAGCTGCAAGTTAACTAATGTGGTGCTATCTTCAAAACCAACGTAAGATACAACTTTAGCATTGTCCTCGGTAATATGTGTACTGCGAAAATGTGGTTGCATGTTGGTTGCATGTTGGTTGATGCAGTGAATGCTAACTTCAAAACAACTTATGTGGTGCTTTATAAAATGTGTTCTTTGCAGTGTACTTCAACTAGCTACTTGTAGTTCGGGGCTGAACTTTGCCCGGGTGCGCCTTTGCTTGATCCGCATGTGTGTGTGTGTGTGTGAGAGAGAGAGAGTGGTGTGGTAATAAAACCCAGTGCCCCCAAACCCGGAGAGAAGGTTGTGTCAGGGCATTGTGAAGCCCCAGCGTCCTCGAATGAAATAAAAGGTATCAATGATATTGAAAAACGAGATTAGCTTCTTCTAATTCAACTTCGTTTGAATACGCTCTTGTAGGGATCATCCACAGCTCTAGGACTCCCGACCGATTAATCAAAAGCTGAATTCGCTGATGATAGTCGGATTATCGACTACAATGGGAGTAAAGTTGTTCACTCGCTCAAGAAGCTCAAATGGGCAGCCACCAACGATGTAATTTCCAGCTTTGACGTCGGAATCCACCTTCCCCATTGGACGATTTGGGCATTTCGCGGCGTTGTGCCCTTCAGCCTTTCCGCAGCGAATGCAAGTGTACTTCGACCTCTTCTTTTTCTCGTGGGCTCTGATTTTGCTACTGAAGTATTCTCGCATACTGGCAACTACAGCAATGCGATCATGTTGTGAGCTGGATATTGTTTTTTTGTACGGGCGATCTTCGACTGCTTAGGTTCTCCACGAGATGGAATCCGTTTGTCTCTCGCGGATACATCTCGTTGAGGCCGTGGATTTTTGCCTCCAGCCTGGTTGTATAGGGGCGGTGGCTGAATGTTGGGATCTGAACGGAGTGCCTTCACGAATGGCAAACCGAGTGATGTTTGCAGGAATGCTTGTGCATATGCAGCTGCAGTGAAAGCCACATGAAAAAACTTGTACGCGCCTGCGGTCGACGATCGGTCTCCACTCTGGCTGAACACTGCTGCTATGATATGGCGACATGGGAGCTGGAGGTGTTGTCGGTCTGCGCAACGGATGCAAGTTCCAGCGTCCAGATCCACCATATATGTTACGTTGTACTTATCTTCGGCTCTCGCAAGAACCGGAGCACCCTGAATCTCCTGCTCAGGATCGTTTTCTTCCAAGCTTCTCTCTGCATCGTCAACGTAGAAAACAACCTCTGAGCTTTACGGACGGTACACGCAGCAGCACCCCACAGTTGTTTGTCAAACAACTTCTTCGCTTTTGGTGTGACCGTGTGGTGTGCCGCTGTCCAGGTTTCTGCGTTTTTCTTCCTCCCGGTGAATGTTTCCATTACAAGGTTGCAGTACAGTACAAGAGCTCCAAACACTTGATTATCCCGAACGCCCTCTAGCTAGAGGGCATTGTTCTGACCTTCTAACGCACTTGTGGTCCTTCCAGCAAAGAGGGCACACTCACCACCATAGGCTTCGACTGCTTTCCATTGTTTATCAATTTCTGAGGTTTCTTCAGGGGTCAGTGAGCAGTTCCCAAACTTCGTCCAGCTCCTCGGATGAATATTTCGCAAATACTCTGCTACAGTCTGGCGCTGGATACTATCGTTTATCTTGATGCTGCGCGGTGCGGGGAATGATTCCTGAATCTCTACGAGAACGTCTTCGTACTCATTCAATGTCGTTGTCGCTTGCAAGCGGAATACCAGTGCCCTTATATTTTCAATGTTCGGCTCTACAGATCGAAAGTGGCTGCAGACGTTGAAGAAAATGTGAAGTGCGCAAAACTTCAGATTCACCACAATTCCGCGGTTCCGCAGCCGCACGTGAGCTTTTCGTTGCTTGCCCCTGTCAGAGAAAAGGGCGCGATCATGCAACTTAATGCCCGCCGCCACACAATTCGCGAAAACCCATTCGAAATTCTCTGCGTTCTCCTTATGGATGAACGCAATAGCAACCGGTACGTTTGTCCAATTGCCGTCCTTGCCTACAAGAAGCATACAAACACCATTGTACTGGGCGTTTTTCATGTGAGTGCCATCACACTCAAGGACAGGCACCCAGTTATCTTGACGGGCTACAATACAACCCACAGACAGAAACACACGAAAGAATCGTCCTTTGCTATCCAGCAGACAGCACACTCTTGATCCCGGGTTTTGACGCTCGAATGACTTCAGAAAAGCGGGAAGTTTGTCGTAGCTATCTGTGGTGCCTGCCATCATCTCCTTCACTCGTGCTATAGCTTTGTAGAGCATCGCAGCGCTGTAATCTATATTCACACCGTCCACTGCCTTCACGGACGCTGCAACACGTTTACGAGCGCTGCTTAATCCCGGTACTAGAGAGCTCTTGAACCCGGGCATCTCCATCAAAATCTCTGCTGAACATTTTCCGACGGAGTCACAACTCGGAGAGTGATCAAGGTTCATGTCGCTAACAAACCATGATTTAGGTGGACAGAACGCATTTTTCGTGTTTGCACGCTTTGATTCACTCTTCTTTGAGAGAGTGACCTGCCAGTGACAAAGGTCTGATTTACAAACCCAAATTTTTCGGTGGCCTGACGACACTTCCTGCTTGATCGACTTGTTTTCATTGAAAGCATAAGCACGAAGAAACTCTTTGGCGTCCGAGGCAGAGGTAAATACGTCTCGTAGAGTGAAAGTCTGACGCCCGTACTTGGCCAGTAGGTTGCCCTTGCCACGCTCCATAGCTGTTGAGAAGTGACTGAACCTCCGTTGTTGTATGCCTGTGCCACGCCCTCAAGTCTTATCTCCAATTCTTTTTTAGAAGCTATTTTTGTGTTGTACCAGGTGCATCCAGCTTCGTGTTCATTATCCAATCATACTGCAGATTTTGACCATCTGCTAGTTTTACGGTCAGCCTGGAAAAGTTTGATGTATTTACGGTCAGTTGGGATAATGGAGCGATTCCCGCAGCACTGTGAATCGTCCTAAACCTAAATTTACGACGCTGGCTAAAATTTAGGAAAATGGGCTCCACCCGCAGCACTGACATTCATCTATTTCGCACTTCCAGAGGGCGGCGAGCAATGATGGAAGTATGTTGCTGATTCTCTCGCTTGGGCTGGCTATAGAAGGCAAGCAACAGAAAGACAAGCAGCAGCGTGGACAGAACTACCTGACAAGGGCTGACCCTCACTGTGAGGCCGCGTACTACAAATATATAGTGCCGTAAAGACAATCACTCAACCGGTAAAGCAAATTCTAACGTGCAACGTCATTACATTGCCTTACAGCTGCACTCCCGCTTACTGCTGCTGACCTGAGTGGGGGAGGGCGATGGGCGCTGTCTCGGTTCTAGTATTAGCGAGTAGTGGCCTCATGCATTCAGGTTTAAGCTTTTCATTCAGTGTAAAACAACGTTTATTGAACTTTGCAATCCGTCGATTCGTGCTGCTGTTTGTCTCGAGCGTGTTGGCGTTGAGCAAGATGACCTTGTCCCTGGGACCGCAGTAGCGGTGGATGTACTTGAGCCGGAGTTTGGTGGATTCCCCGCATCTTACGAACTCGCGATTGATGTTCGTCAGGATACAGCAGTTGTAGCGAAGGAAATTCAAAGGCCATTCAGACTGCCCTGTGTCGCACGCAAATCCACAGGCCCATACACAGAAGGTGAGTTGTCACTCATAGTGGGGGAAGTAACTTGTGTATGTTGTAGCGGCGGGCGGCGGCTGGGCTTGCAGCCGTGGACTACTCGAACTGGGGCGGATACGTTGGCTCCTCTGGCTGTGAAGGACCCTCTGAATGCAAAGGCCCCCCTCCGTCCTCGTCTTGTGTACGTCCCGGTTGTCGTTGCGCTCACCTTTCTCCGTGCGAGGGCGTGGCGACTGCGACGGAAGTGCAGGCGTAGTGTATTTTAGTGTTGAAGTTTTAAGTATGTAATATTAGGTTTCAGGGTATCGACTCAGATCTATGTAGTTTTACAGGTTTTCGCTCCCTAAAAATCTGTGCCACTATTGGGCGACAGGGCGGTGGAAAATGGACCGGCTATGGATGGGATAGGGCAAATTTAGGATCTGGGTAGCCTGAAAAGCCTGCGGGAATCACTCCAATAATCCATTAGACCACGCAAGGTCCTGGGTTTAAGTCTGCGTGCTGCGCACACAGCCCTTAAACCACAGGCGTCAATTCGGGTTGCCAAGTGAGATGGGTTCAGAGTGGATTTCACCCCCTCCCTCAGAAACATGGGCTGTAGATTTTCCGAGAAAAAAAGCTAACGGATTTCGCCGAATACAAGCCCTTCACAAAATAGTAACCCCGTCACGAATTAGAATCATTAGAATGTGGAACAGACCCTGCACATATTATAAACCCGCTCCAACAGTTGGTCTGAACAACAGAGGTGAGCGATTTCATTTCAGCCACCAGGGCACCAGATATTTGGAGTCTTATAACACAATTAAACCCGCTATTGCCAATCCAGTACATTTGTAGCAGGATATCTGACCAGCGTTTATTGTGAAGTGAATCTCTTCCGTAAGTTAAAGTAAATTCTCTACGATTTACCGATGCTCCATATTGGTAACCCTACACTGTTTAGAAGCCCCCTCCCAAATACGATTGTTTTTTCTGAGCAAAATTGAGTGACTCGGGCACTATTCGGGTGAAATCCGTTATTTAAAAAAAATAGCTTATATGTCCTTTGATTTAACTCCAACGCAGTCTGGTGAGAATCCGGTCTCAATAAGTTTCTGGAAATTTTACCTAACCGCACGCTTTATGTGGCAATTACATTTATCTTGGATTTACTATGTATCAACTGGGAAGGAGCGCTGCCCCACCTAAGAAAAGACCCTCTCATAAATTTGGGCATCTATCAGAAACCTTTCACATATCGTACCTGTGGAGCTTCCATGTTTAGAGACAAATTTAGAGATCGATTATGACACCGTCTTACGGCAGTTGTGGGCAGCATCGCAAATCGACCAAATAAGTACGCCATCGGACCTAAACGTGGCTACCCAGACCATATGGCTTGGCCTTGGTTGAGGCTTGGCCGATTGCCAAGTGGCTTAACTTTTGTATTTGCCGATTCAACCCATGTTGGCAAACCGCCCAGCAGCGGCAAGTTTGGCCGAAATCTACAATAACCACAAATCATTCTCGATTCCTCAGAAATTGTATGCGCCACACGCTTATTTTGTATCAAATCTTCTGCGTTTAGTGCATACAATTTTGTTTTTGTCGAGGCGATATCTCCATACCGTCAAATTCCGACTGACATCTGACCGCTTCCAACCTGTACCGGTAGTTGTTGTACCCAAACACTAGTACAAATCGAAAGAGGTTAGAGTGGTTCACAATCAATCCCCTTCACCGTGACCGAAGATAGCAGCCGCGACTGCAGCGCTGACGTAGGACGAGGACTGAGGTACCATGACTGCAAAGTCTACGAAGGTGACGAATCCACGACTAGGTCACGAAGGGCGTCGTCGCGGGAGTCTGTGTCAAGTTGGTCGGGTGGGATCGTGTTGGTGGCCGACGACATGACCATAGCGTCTTACGGTGTGTCTGTGTCGGTCCACGACGTGCTGCTGACCGTGCTGTCAGTCGTGATGGTAAGGTTTCTGGTTGGCTGCCTCATGAAGAGCTCCAGGACTTACACCACCTTTCGTAATAGCGCATTGAGTATTGCTGTGTCCATTCCGACCTGTGTGAACGTCGGAGCAGATGACTACACTTGCACAGACCCATTGTATTGGCGACGGGGACAAGGATAGGATCAAGCTGGAGACGGATAAACCTGCGTCGTTCTCAAGACTTCGACATCATTGCCACATAGATGGTAAACATTTGAGCTCTATTTGCCTAGCCAAATCTTCTTCCTCTTCAGTACCGTGTCTGCCGCGGCCGCTGAAGAGCCATGTGACTTCAGGAAGGCCAGTGCGTTCCCCTGTGTTTCTCACCTAGCGCCAAAAACTCGCTTTTATATACCGGGGATGGTCCAGCGCCAACCCTGTTGGTAAGAACCACAGCATATAACCGGCGATGTGTCTGTACTCGTACAATGCTGCCTTTTTCACAGATCGCGAAGCATACATGCGGGGTTCAGTAGTGAACAAATCGGAACAGATCGCAGCCATCGACTGAGATCTTTTCTTCTTCGAATGTAGAAGCCTAACTTCCGGTGGGGGCTGTTGTCCGGTCGCAGCTGAATTTATTGATTAGATTTCACGTTTAGGTCGAGCTGGACCAAAACATGAGGTGGGCGTTGACTTTTTCCACCCACTGTATGTGACACCAGACATCATCCTGTATCTCGACGACTATGAGGCCCAACAACATCTCATACGAAAACTACGAGACATGAACAAGACCAACAGACCCATATATTCGTTAATTTTGGTATTGCCAAAATCACTAACATATTTGTTTAGAACACTTCCAATGTTTGGTCGCAAATGTGTGTATGTGTATGTGTGTGCGTGATTTTTTTTTCTTCCTATAAACCGTTTGCGGTCAGGTTAGGAGAAATAATTCGACGTAAAATCTGATCGACCGACCCATGACGCGCTAGGCACGGACGATGCCGACATCGGGTCGTTGATGCCAACTCGGAGACAGGAGGTCCGCCTGCTGGATCTTCTCACGGAGCTAGGCGACATTCGGCCAGCCACCCTAAAACTACAGGAAGATAACGCAACCTTCTCAACACTCGGGACATCTTCGACGAGATCATCGAGAAGCACCACATTGCGGACAAACGCACCTTTCTGCCGATGTCGCAGATGTAAATGTCCCTGCCTTCAACGAGGCTTGCGTGTTGACCCTTGCGGGAAAGATCGCCGAGCTCACGTAAGACCAGAAGCTTTTGCAACACCCTTTCGAGATGCTTCCTGTAGCCGACACGACACCCCCGCCGCAAGCGACGGGCGTCCACAAGGATTCGCGGCAAGGTGCAGACTGCGCAGAACGTACATCGTAGAAGAAATTTGAAAGACTGCGTTATATCCCTCCCAGCTTCTAATGCAGCCAAACGGCGCTTTAGCGACGCTAAGTACACGCTCTCCCACCACCATCAGAGAATACTTCCCATGCACTTGGAAACGGTCCTGTTCCTTAAGTTAAACAGGCGCTTTTTTAGCGCAAGCACTGTCATGAAGATGATCAAGACGACATTGGCGAGATGAAAACGAAGGGAAGCTAATAATTAATAACATATTTTGGCCTTAAAACTTAATTTGTGGTTTGCATCATCGACTACAATATCTTGTCTGTTTCATACTACTATTGTAACGTTATTACCGGAAGATCTGGTGTAACATATGCAAAATATCTTACGGTAATATTTTTCGTAAACTTTTGTATAGCCACGTTACCCTTTTGTGGTTATTCCATGGGTTCGCATACTCTGTAGTGTTTATGTAAGGCGTTGCATAATTGTATGCTAGTATTTGGGATCTATCGGGTAAGTCAACACAGAACGAGGAGTGCGTTTGTGTGTTTTTAGTTCTATTACACGGTGCGTACCACTGAAAGGAGATATTTGCGTTGCAGAGGTACAAGATGTTGTTGCGTTCGATGTTGTGGTTGAGGCCTTGTATATGATGGTGTCAATGTAATGTGAGAACATTATATTCCGCTCTGCACAACCAATTCATTCTATATTTGTGTTGGATCCGCAGGTGCCATACCTCCTGGTTTATCTTTGGGTTGGAGGGTCTCAGTTGGTATCTAGATTGATGGCCAGCGTATCGATCATACTTCACGTTGAAGTCGAGCTGGCAAAAACGTGAGGTGGGCGTTGACTTTTCCACCCGCTGTATGTGGCACTAGGCACTACAATTTGTTTTAGAACGATGATACAGACTGATTTTTTCATAGCCGTGCAAACTCGTGTCCAGGTTCTATACATGGCGCGTCGGGTCGGGCCCAAGTTGGTCCGGGCTGGTTGTTTAGGGTGTAAAACACACTCTCCGAAACAAAATCATTGTATTGCAGATGGTATTCAACATTTCGCAGTCAATACGTCATAAAACACCTGGTTTTTGTCAGAAGTTTAAAAATAAACATCGTTTTATTTACGGAAGCAACTCTTTAGCACGATCAGTTTGGATGCCACCGCAAAAATTGTTTTATGGTCGTGCTGTCCTTTCCGGCATACCCAAGAGTTCGTAATTACGCTATAGTTTGCCTCCAGCTGAGCCACTGCTTAGTGGTACCTTTCAAGCACTTAACCGTCTAAGCCCACCATTTTCAAATCCACCATGCGACCTTCACGACCGAACAAGTCTGTCCCTACTTCTTCACTCCGCTCCTCGACGCGCGAGATGAACCGACGAGCACTTTCGCTACCAGTGCGGCATAGTTCTCAGGTAAAACATGCACACCGGCTACGCCAACCTCTTCAGTCACGTGCTGAAACAGCATCCAGACGACGTGACGACGTCAACGATCAGCAGCTTCAACTAGTGGCATTCGTAGGTCAGAAGAGCCAGACCGCCTACAGCTGACTTATTTTTTTTTCGTTCTGCGAAGATCCCGCTGTCGAAAAGTACACGAATATAAAGCGGATTCGCACCGAAGCACCGTTAAAGATACGCGGTTTTGGCGACCAAAAAGGTCGAGATTTCCATCAGCCTTCTCGAATTTTGGTATCATGCTTGATGAATGGCGCTTTCAGTCGGAGCAGTACACAGCTGTTTTCGTCGTTTTTTGAGCACGACCAACGCTTTGAAAATAGATCCTGGCATTGACTCCAATTGATCGCCATGGCGTTGGGCCCCAGGCCGCAGAGAACCACGCCACCCTTTTCATTCTTTCAAGGGGCCATCAGACGCGTCTCCTACATCGTGGCGGACAATTACTCTGTCATCATGAAGCTAGGTGATTTGCCTCAGGTGACACTTATCGGCTACATAGGGTATTGTTTGAATGTGGTTTGTTCCAGCTGTATCTCGACGGCTATGAACCCAACAACAGCCCATACAAAAGCTGCGAGACATGTTAGGTTAGGAGAAAGAATTCGACGTAAAATATGATCGCCCGATCTGCGACGCGCTTGACACGGAAGATGCCGGCATCGTGTCGTTGATACCGACATCGTGTCGTCGATGCCAACTCGGAGACAGGAGGTCCGCCTGCTGGATCTTCTCACGGAGCTAGGTGACGTTCGATCAGCCACCCTAAGCTACAGGGAGCATTAGGCATACCAGGTCGGATCCCACCCCTTGTTCCGCAACCTGACCACGGCATCAGGTAAGTGAATCCCCCTATGGCTTTCGTCCTGCACGTTCGGGGGCTTGCGTGGTTTTGATAGGATCTACGTGTCGTCATACATGTCCTGCGGCGCCTTGAAGCTGGCACAACGAAGCTGGCAAATCTCGGTAGGCGGCAAGTCCTTCAGGTCGGAGATGTCCATACTATGGTCCGACTGGGCCTCGGTAGAACCTCGGGGTGACGGACACCGCGGCAGCCACTGTGGGGGCCCGGAATAGTAGGCACGGGTTACGGCGCAGACTTGCTGCTGATTAGTCGGTTAATCGTGGATTCATTGTGCGATCTCCCCAGTAAGCGGTGGTATTCATACTTTCAATTTTGTTATAACCACATAGTCAATTTTGGCAGTAATGCTTCAACGTTTGTGGAGTGATCATTCTTTTACTTCGCTGAGGTTGAAGCTAGGTAGTAGCTTGACAATTTTGATCAAACCGGAGGTGGCAGATAGTGTAAACCAAATAGTCTGTCTGAACTAATCATTCTGATGTGTTTTCGGCTCATAAAAAAACCGTCTGCGTCATGTAACAAAACCCGATGTTGCGTGCTCCTTAGTATAATTATTTTACATTCTGCCAGGTCGAGCGGTAGTGTCGCCACACGCGACAGTTAAACCTTTTGCAAAAACATGCGCGTATTAGATCCCGCCATTTTTCCTAAATATAAAATACATCTCTCTCTTTTTCTTACACCAGAAATCACACTGACTGGTGGTAATGAAGAAGTAACTCGAGTACCGGACATAAAAATCAGATCATATATGTTTATACACACTGCAATAAGCACAATTTTGCCTAATGTAGAGTGGTGAAACTTTACGGTGGCATATTGAATGGTTACAGTAGTGAGGATAATTGAAGGTATATGCTAATCGGTACATATAGGTTAGCCAGAAAAGGCTAATTTTCTGCTTGCCAGTGCTGTCACGTAGCTTCTAGCGATCCTCAGGTGGATCCCACAGCTGGATTAAGGACAGCAATGGATGGGCTACCCAGCCCTCCAAACCGCACGGCAATAGCATGACGGAGAGAGAAGTATCAAGCTTGTGTTTTTGAGTCGGCCTTATGTACAATCATCAACCCTTTTTAGTCCCATATTAAGGACCTTCAATCTCTTATTAAGGACCTCAAAGGACTACCCAGTCTGGAACAGCAGTCACTCTCTAAATAAAAATGAATAAGGTTAGATACTTCGACGAAAGTAAAAACAAAATATAGATTAATATATATTAATCTCTATTTTTTAGCAGAAGTTCTTGGTAAGAACCGACACAGTAAGGGGGGTTTGGGGGATGATCTCAGAACAACATAGCATAAGGTGTGAAACTAACACTGATAAAGTGTGGTGGTCAAAGGCCACGTAGCCGAGCAGATATCGATCCAAAAGCACGCCCGCAGAGGCGATGGAGCGTCCGCCAGAAGCACCATCGAGGTCCAATCTGGGAGGATTAATTATACACTAATCGCACCGTATTCTTTAACGTTAGATAGTGTGCGTGTAACGGATGTGTCGTCTAATGTGAAACAAGCGCTCCTACCGATCACTGACATATGTGATAGGGCAACTGTTGAACTAAAATTGGACCACAATGCGACATTGACATTTGTTGGGCTTGCATCTCCTATGCACGGTTCGGTCGGGGTCGGGGACGGTTCAGTCTTAACCGTACCAGAACGCTTTTAATTGGCTACATCGACTTGGCTGGCCCGGAGACGCAGACGGTGGTGTTTGCTCAAGCACCCTCAAGTGGACAACTGTAAGAACAGTAGGGGGACAGTACGAGTAGGGCATGTTTGCTTAACTTTAATCTACTCACTTCGGCATTTGCCAACAACAACGCAAGCACTCCCTCAATAGCATTATAACTTTTAGGCACCTGCACACAAGCAAGAAATCAGCTCCCTACGCGCCCCCGTCGTACAAGAACTATTAGGCGTAAGGCTCTCAAACTTTGCAGAAAATAGCTCAATTGTGTCATCTACGTGCATACCAAATTTCAGCTTCGTACGACCAGTTCCGCATTTAGTTATCCTGAGGTCACACCCCTCGCTGTGTCGGTTCTTACCGAGAACCTCTGTTTTAACATTTAAAAATAGCACTGGCCAATTACATGTATTTTTAAAATATTGAAATACATTTTTTTAAAATGTGTATATCAATATTTAAAATAATTTTATTTCTTAAGGGAAGTCATCAGTTTCGTAACTCCGTGTCAGTTTCTTGTCCTCTCCATATTAGCCAATGAAAGCGCCAAATACAAATCTAGGCAATTAGAATAGCTGAGTATAGTCCAATCTAATTGCCTAAATTCGAATTTGGCGCTTTCATTGGCTAATATGGAGGGGACATGAAACTGACACGGAGTTACGAAATTGATGACTTCCCTTATTGGAATATACATGTATAAGCGCCGTGATTTCTAAAAAGAGATGGCGCCGGAACCTGCAGGCAAGTGGGTCTTCCCAGAGCTGCGCGCCGTGATCCTGCGCCCCTCTCAGACGCCGAGCTTGGCAGCCGATGATGCGGAGAAGGAGAACACGCAGACCGAAGGCCCTTCGGTCTTCCATACGCCCAGTTTCACCGAGTCCAACATCCCATGGCGAGTGGAGCAGCAGCTGCGACGCACCACTTGCGCCTTCGTGGAGCACTTGGCGCAGCTCCTGGAGATGCCTGAGGCCCCCAGTGTCTCCGCTCAATTGTTCGTCCAAAGGTTCTACGTGATGCACTCGTTCGCGACCCACGACCGCTTCCTAGTTGCCACAGCAGCGCTGTTCTTAGCCGGCAAGACAGAAGAGTTTCCGGTTAAGGTCCGGTACGTCACCGAGTGCTCCATGTACCTATTATTGTGCCGGGAGCAGGCTCAGGAGAAGCTTATGACCAGACACAAGACCCATACGACAAAGAATAACGGAGCTAGAACACACGGACGCTCCCCGTCACCTGCTGCGCCAACCAAGAAGAAACAGAAGCTCGACTCGAAGGGAAAACCCGTGGAGATGAGCTCAACACTAGGAAATGACAAGGAAGCAGCAAATACCAAGCACATCGAATGGTTGAACGCGCTGTTGGAGGTCGTGGAGGTGGGAGAGGTGGAGGCCAATTCGAGCAAAGTACTGCTGCTCGAAAGGATTTTGCTGCTCACACTATCGTTCGAGATCGGATCCCCGCAACCGCTCGCGTACGTAGCGCCGCACATGGAGCGGGTGTTTGCGCTTGAGGCGATTCACCCGGATATTTCGTACGAGAATACCCGTCAGATCACGTTCATGCTGATCGCGGACGCTGTGAAGAGCGGACTGTGCCTGGCGTTTGACTGCATCGCCCTTGCTGCTGGTGCAGTGTACTTGGCCTGTTTGTATCATCACCAGGTTGGGCCGAATGTAGCTACAGAGAAAAACGAGCCGTGGTGGACTCTGTTGCAGCTTCCAGAGAAAGAGCTTGAAGACGTTGCGCGGTGCTACTTGTGGATGTATGAAGATGAACATGGCGAAAAGAGCAAAGGACTTGGACCTGACTTCTTGGACCTGTGGACACGATACCGACCGAACGATAACAAACCCGACCTTGACTATATCAAAGCACTGGATGCAGGCTTACAGACACCATAACTGGAGAAATGGAAGCCGGCGATGTCTATTAAATCTGACGTGACTGCATTGGTCTTCGGTTGCTGCGGAGGCTTATGGTGTACTTTGTGTACGAACATAAACTTGTAGCACAATTTCCTTCAAACCCAGGACCGCGCCTTACGCGGGCTGTCCAGCAAGCTTTTAATGTAGTACACCTGGTAGAAGCAGACGATGAGGTAGACAGCGCACTCCAGAGCTCCGTAGAACATGACGTGTTTGTTCATCTCCTCCTCCACTGCAAGTCCAATCAAGAAAACTTAGCAAGAAACAATCACCTAACCAATGAATACAGTAAACGCACCCTTGATATGCCTGTCTGTCCGGATGAGCTGCAATCTCTGCTCCGACTCCAGCTCACCGAGACGCACATCCAGGTGCGACGCGTACTTGGCCAACACACTCACATGCTCTGCAGAGCAACCAACTTCAAGTTAACCACACGCAGTACCTCCACTGTCAAGATACCGCACCAACCTTTTTCCACTGGATGCTGCGACTGCAGCGTGTTGGTTACATGCGTCACCAACTTGCCATCCGAGTCCGGATTAATGAAGCAAAAATCATGAACACCCGATTGTCTGTACAAAAATCCACCAATAGTTCGTCAGAAACATCTTATCACATCTGCAAACCTAATAGTCAGCACTCACTTGGGCGTGATGAGATATTGCCCCTCTGCGTCTCCCAGTCGTCGGTAGATCGCGACTCCTTCCGGGTTTTTCACCTCCAAATCAATATGAGAGTCCGCAGAGCTCACCACGTAGGCACCACCCAACTCATCACCCTCGAACTTGGCGTCTTGGTAGAAACATTCGCTGCTTTCACCTGCCACGTAGAACGTCAGGCCCTCGGATGGATCGAAGTCGAAGCTCTCAACAGTGCGAGCTTTCGGCGCGTATTCGGCGTCAGCGCCAACGCCGCGCGGCTTGTCGTCATACGGGTCGAACTGCGGGTCTTCCGCCACCGCTGCAACCTCTGGATCCAGCTCCGCGAAGTCGCCCTGCGCCAGGATACTGGGCAGCGCCAGCGCAAGCAACGCGAGCCGCGTCATTATCATCTTGATCTGACTTTGGAACCCAAAATGGGTTTTCTAGGGTTTAGGAACCCAGACAACAGTAAACAACCCACCTGGCTCGAAACTTAAAACCCATCTTTCGACTGGGTCTGGTACACTGTGCCAATTGTGGTGACTGGCGCCTGAGCCAAAGTCTCCAATAATGATGCTCAAGCTGGTGCTGCGCAATGCGCAGCGTAGCGTCCGCGCGTCTGCAGCTCGAGGTGCTTCTCGCCGTCTGATGCTAGCGGCGGACGCGTTCGCTCCCTCCTCCGTGTCTGAAGCCTCGTCTATCTTTGCCGAAGTGGGGCGCGACGTCCCGCTCAAAGTGGTGCCTCGAGCTGAGCGACGAGCGGCGCGCAAGGCCGCCAAGCACTCGGCCGACGCCGCCACGGGTCACAAGGTCGTGCGTACGTCATCGCTCCCCGCTCGCATCTCGTTCGCGCTGCTGGCTGGCAGCATCTCCGGCTCCATCCTGTGGCACTTCCTGCTGGACGACAGCATCAAGGAACGTATCACGGACACGCTGGGCGCCACGTTCCTGGGTGACATCTACGCGATCGTGGCTAAGAAGGTCGAGGAGACGGTCAAGCCCTTCACCGACCCGTCCAGACAGAAGCTGCTGCCGGACTGGCCCATCCCGCAGGTGCCGGCGGACACGCCACCCGTCCCCGTGTTGGTGCTAGACCTCGAAGATACACTTGTGCATTCTGAGTGGAGCGTACGTTGCTGCAATTTTATGGTGTTATTACAGGGAAATTTACTTAATGTTGCTGTTGTTTTACTGATGCAGAGGAAGCACGGCTGGCGCCATGCCAAGCGTCCTGGAGTGGACGAATTCCTCGAGACGCTGTGTCAGTACTATGAGATTGTCATCTTCTCGCAGAATTACGGCGCGGAGGAAATTGTGCAGAAGCTGGACCCCAAACAGTGTGCGCTGCATGTTCTGTCGCGCGATGCTACGCGGTATCTGAGCGGCGCCCACGTGAAGGACTTGTCCAACCTGAACCGCGACTTGAAGCAGGTGGTAATTCTAGACGATGATCCAGCAGCTTACCAGTTGCAGCCGGAAAACGCTATTCCGGTCAAGCCTTTCACAAACGGACGGGATCGCGACGACCATGAGCTGAAGGACCTGATTCCGTTCCTTAAGGCGTTGGCTTCGGAGCGCGTACCCGACTTCCGACAGGTTATTAGGGAGTTCCGTGACGATGACGGCGTCGTCCGTGACCTTGCTACCAAGTACGGCGCTCGTGTGCACCAGCTTGAGATGCAGAAGGAGCAGAAAAAGAAGAAGGGCTTTGGCGGCTTTGTTCGTGGACGGATGTCGCACCACCCTGCACCGGCGACTGGAGGCGTTGCTGCTAGCGGATTTGGTGGTGGCCCGCACGTTTAAGCGATCAACTTGGTATGATTCAGAGCCACAAGCGTTGAGAAGCGTGCGTGTGCTGCAGCAATACATAAAGGATAAACGCTTGAAACCACACAGCGTGTACCAACGGGTCGATTGATTGTTTAGTGTCAGTACAGGCAAACAAGCCACTACAGTATTGAAGAATTCCACAGCCACTACATGTACATGTACTGTACTCAAGAAATAAACAAAACAGTTTAAACTGTTTTTTGTTGCTTCAATCAACCTCTGTTACTGTGAATTCCCCCTTTCACAAATTTAATTTAATTTAAAAATTTGTGGATGCTGATTGGTTTTGCGAGCCGAGCCGCGGCATACAAAATCCAAGTCAATTATGAATCGCCCAAAGACCAAATCATGTCCAAATCGTAGTCTTTACAAAGTCAAGTACTTTGCGCGAGATTGGGGATGGGAAGATTGGTCAATCGCGCAAACCAGTTTCGAGTAGAACGCACAATACCTGTATGACAGAGACTATTATTACAAACCAGAGAGCCAGTTCGGGGGACGGGTGTCATGAACAGCAAATCTTCAAAATCGGAGGCGTCGGCAGGAAACTGTTCCCAAGCTACGCCCCTAAAAACCCTTTCCTGTGCGTGTTAACCCTATAGGGCCGAGCGGGATCTGACCATGCTTGGTCCTGGGTTTAAGCCCGCGTGCTCCGCACACGGATCTTAAACCGCAGGCATTGTTTCGGCTTGCCGAGCGAGCTGCCATTCACCCCCTCCGGGCATTTCAGCAGAAAAGGGTGCAATCAATAGCTCCCATACAAAATGCTAGTATTCCAGTTTGTATCTTTAGTCACTCTCATACCTGTATTTTAGACGTTCAGGCAAGTAACACTCTCCCTTTGCTAGTTTCTATTTTTTTTAAAAAAATAGATCTTCCAGAAATCACAGTTCTCTAAGTGGTGCCGGTAAGTGGAGAGTTGCGATAGACTGCAGCAGTCAGACTGCTTGTGGGTACATGTAAATGGAAGATAAACGTGCAGTGGGTCGGGCATTGCAACATCTGTGGATGTGCATGCATTAGTATTTTGTTAAAATACTCATTAGAATGAAGGGGAGATCCGGTTTGGGGTCTGGTTTCTTTAAATATATATATATATCGGTTTGACCACCAGATTCCGCAATACAACTTACTCGATAGATTAGGTCGTAAGTGAAGATAAACATTAAACTGAAAGTTGTATCATGTCGTAGGTGTACAGTACAGTCGACTTCACAGTAAGCTACACGATGTAGCCAAGCCCACGATTAGGCACAGTACATGTAGTACGGTACACATCCGTCTCCTCTTCATGGCCAATCCTATATGCTGGAACATCGATAACACAATGCGAGTTATCATAGCAATGCTGTTTTCTGCACGTACTCTCTCAATCATCGCTTTTTTCACGCGATTCGCGATCCCGATCGCAACTTCCTGTTCTCATTCCGCAATTCGCTTCCCAGCCTCCAAGTGGTTTCTCTTCGCTGCTAGGAATCGACAATGCGTCTGTCATCCATCCTTATGGTGCTGTCTGCAGTCACTCTTCTTGCCAGCGGCAACGCTGCAAATGCTGGCCAGGGCGCGAAGGTCTCCAAAATGATGCACGCAGACGTCGACTTGCTGGTAGAGGGTCTCAGCGACGGTGAAACGAAGCGATTCCTGCGTAGCCATGAGAGTGACGACAACGAAGAGAGGCTGGGCGGTGCGAACATGTTCAACATTGAGAAACTCGATGATGCGCTGAACAACGCCAATTACGCTAATACGTTGTACGGGAGGTGGAAGCGCCATGGGTTCGACGTCGACAAGGTCACCAAAAGATTTTCTAAGGAGGGCTACCAGCTCGACGCCAATGCCAAATCGCTGTTCAAGGGTTACGAAACCTATCTCAAGACTAATTCAGCATTGCAGTCCGATGCGGCATTGTTTGTAAAAGCGAATGTCTACAAGGCATTCGACGACGTCACGTACGCGGACGACTTGTACAAGATGTGGAGACAAAATGGCCTCACGTCGGACGACGTCATCGTGGAATTCAAACAAAAGGGCGTCAATATGGACAAAACGTTTTTTGAGGTCTACCAGGGCTACTTTAAGTGGCTGAATACCCACCACCCACTCGAAAAAACTGTTAGAACGACGCCCGAAGAGTTTCTGTTTTCCGCATCGAGAATCCAAAGAGCGCGGAAAGACGAAGCGTTTGCAGAGAAGTTGTTCGCTAAGTGGAAAGCTAGCGGGCTGGACGAGGGACCTGTCTACAAAAAGTTAAAGACTATGGGTCTCGCGAAAGACAAGTCCCTCGTCAAGCTCTACGAAGATTACGTCAAGTGGCTCGACATCTACCACCCGTTGTCGGCAAAGGCCAATCGTTCATGAAATGGTCTGCGCGAAACCACCGCTTACAGGTTCTCGTGATAGTTTAGCAACATATTCATCCAGTGGGTTGGCAAAAGATGCAATGCGACTCGAACTTCTAGCGCATGCCAATCGCGCTGCCCACGTATACCAAAGCTTCAGTAGAGTAAGCAGTTGCGGCTAGATAAATCTTTGGCGCCTACATTTTGATCACATTCGATTTTCTAATTCGTGCCATGTGTTCAGGTATATCCGCTACAACATGATGTTGTTAACATCAGAATGTTCATCTTTTTTAAAAATCTAAGTACTCGCGTTGTTTAAATTTAATTGTGCCAGGCAAACTTGTATTCGTAGCCGAGGTGGAGTGAGTGGTGCCACTATGAGCCTGCATACCTTTCATCCAAGACAAAAAAAATCTTTGTTTTGATTTTGTTTCTAAAAGGAGTACGCAAAACAAGTCTGCGCATTCTACAGTACTTTTGAAGTACTACGTACTTCTCCCTCCGGTTATACGATATTCTCAGTGCTTCCTAAAAAGGAACTTGTATTGCGGGTACTCGTCTATCGTCAGGTGCTTAGCCACCGAATGGATAGAGTTTCTTCTTCTGCCACTTCTTCAAAACCGAGACCCTGAACAAGGCATCTTGCAGCAACGCGTCAAACTTCCTTATGCCAAAAGGAATCGTTATCTTTCTTTCCTCCTTGGTCGAAACTGTCTTGACATCCGTATCCTCCTGTGTTGTTCTGGTTATCAGGAGCCTTTGGACTTCTTCAGCTGCTGGAATTGTTTCAGTCGAGATGGGGGCCGCGATCTTCATTTTATCGATTCCCGTGTCTGCAGATTTAGCCTTGGCGACGACCGAAAGAGTGGCTACCGCTGCTAGAAGGGCGTAGTATACACGCATCGTGGTCTGGTGGGATCTTGAGCTCCAGGTGGCAAATTGCAGAATGAGAAGTGAATCGGAGCGAGCACCTTCCTAATGTCCATGGTAGGGAATCACTACTTTGGATACTGTACAGTATATGTTGATCTATGGCATGCGCGACTTTCCAATTCACCTGATCTGAAGGAACCACTTCGTATCAGTGTTTCCTAGAATACTATTGCCATATTATGGAAGCATATCTGTGAAATATTTCTAATATTTCTAGTCTCCGAAATACATAATGCATACATATTTTCGTGATTCTGATTGGTTGAAATGGTGCCTCGGATTGGTGTAAAAGATAATGCTTCCAGGATGGCAACATAAATTTTGGTACGGAGGGAATGGGCTCCTGGAAATACATTATTGCATGGTAAAATATGGCAATAATTGGTATTGCCATATATTTTTTAGGAAACACTGCTTCGTATGCGTAAACCGTATACACAAATAATCTGAAGGAGCCACTTCAAGTGCGTAAACTGTGTGCCCAAGTAAACAAAAGGAGTCACTTCGAGTACGAAATCTACCTCTAGTTCATTAGACGTCGCTCAAGTTCCCAGGGCATACGCTTGAAGAACTTCATTTTATAGTGCATGTATATTTTAATTGTTTTTGTTCAATATTTTAGAATCGCTTGCAAAGTGTACGTGTTGTATGGTATCCAACGCTATAAATTGACGATCAGTAGGCGGCCCACATAACCGCAATAAATTTAAAATTCAAAATCAGTAGCTTGAAGGCCATTCTGCTCTCTGATGCACACAGCGCAGTGGATACGCTCACAGCGCAGTGGGTAGTGGTTTTTGAACGTGCGGTACCAATGCACTGTGAGCCCTACAAGAAAAGTAAAACGACTTGTTGAATTCAGGAACCATCCACTGTTCGGGTAACATGGCTACATTGCCTTCGAAAAGGAGCCTACTGCTGGGTGGCCTTACTGCCTTCCAGAATAACCGGGACGAGCAACTCGATGCAGCCATTCATCGGGGGTCCTTGTCGGTGAGCGAGCGGCACACTGTAGGAATCGTGCTCCTTTCAAGGTTTCAGCCCAGGTGAAATAATGATGCCAACCATCACCCAGAGGAAATTAACGCGCTTGGTTCTGAGTCCAGAGCGACTCACAAACACATTTACGTAGTGAGGATCCGAACATTTGGCCAAGCTTAGGGAGTATCACTCCGTTCCAAAACAAATGATCGGTTTGCACTTTAACGAATCGCTTTCGATCAATTTTGTGACTTATGTGAAGAAAAGCATATCACTAAAATCCTGCAGACGCCAGCTTCCTATTTCTACCTCTTAGATCCATACGCAATAAATTTTGGCCAATCTTCGACCGAATAAATGTGATCACAGTTCCCTTCTTTGTCTGTTCTAAGCCACTTTTGCAGATTGTGGCTCACTTCTGCTCAATCTTGTGGGATTGTAAAACTGAACCATAGTGAAACTAGTAGTAAAACCTGTCATTTGTTTTGGAACACGAAAAGACTGGTACCGGTCATTTGTTTTGGAACGGAGTGGTATTCAGGAATGGCGCTTATCCGATTCAGAGATAGCAAATGTACTTACAGCACAGTTAAGTAAAGGCATTGTGTAGCAGCATACAGTAGATCGTGGAGATTTGTATCATGATGCGCTCATAAACTGCACGCAGGCTTAAAAAAAAGAAGAACTATCGCTGCAGCTATAGCTTATAACGTTAAAACGTTGGTTGGGCGATGTTAAACTGAGCACAACATTGAAAGTAGGTACCGGTAGCCGTCTACACCGCAACTCGAATATAACAAAATAAACAAGGTCCGAGCGGTGGGTTCAAGGGATGAGCACTACTGACAAGCTTTCTTACTAAGAGACTGCACGCTTTCTGGAATTCAGTCTAAAACCAGTTCCATGACTTTACACCTGCATGGAGTACTTCCGAAGTTTATTTGCTCTAGTAGTAGATGCTCCACGTGCGGTGGTGTGGAGGCAGGGCCTCTTTGCTGTCCTCGCCAATCTGCCACAGCAGCCAATCGAGCTCAATCACTTGAAGATGATGTCCTCTGCAGACCATTTCCTTGTGAAGCAGTTCAACCGCTTGAATCGTTGCAGCACGAATTTCGAGCTCCATCTGTGTGGGTATTAGGATCAGTAAGTGGAGCCATTTCACGTAAGAGTAGAGCTTAGGAAATGGGGATGCCTTACCTCAGTTCCAGCCGGGATTTCAGTTTTGCTGTCGACGAGTTTAGAAAGCTCCGACGAATAAACCATTACACCTTCGGGCCGAAGTACTTGTGGCACGCGGTAGTCAGCTGAAAGGTAGCAGAATACGCAGTGAGTATGGAAATCACCCAGCCCTTGCCTCAGCTTTCTCGTGGTTACTTACCGAACATAGTGAGTCTCCCGATGTCGTGAAATGAGGCAACGCCGATCGTTCGACGACCATAAGCAGCCCAGACGTCTCCGACCAAGATCTGAGCGCGCTTGCAGAAATGCACCTGCTCGCCCTTGTACACAGCGTGGTCTCGAAAGCCTTCGGACAGTAACAAATGCATTGTGAGCTGATTACATCACCCGTGTTCTCAAACAAAGGCGTCATACCTGGGAAGTTCGCTAGCACCAATCGAATAGCCTCCACAGCTGAGAAATTCGACTGCTTGATCAAGTTCAGCGCTTGTCCGTCGAAGAAATGCTGCAGCACTTCTCCCACTTCTTGAACCTTACGTCGGCGTTCATCCAACTGAGGTGGTGTGAATGGATGAAACCAAGACGCCACCGTCTCATTGCTGATCGTCACCAACTTCTCTGCATCCAATGCGTGTGGGTCATTCAACAACGCCGTCTTCAAACCTCTAGCCAGATGCTCGTACTCCATGCTGGCAAATCATTAGCAAAATTAAGTCAAACAATTGTGCAACCCTCATAACTTTAGTGACAAAAAGTCCCTACTTTTCCGTGGGCCAGAAGCAAAAGTTGAGTGCGTCAAGTACAAACACATATTGGCAGGTCAAGGGCCCGTCCTGCTCCACATCTTCAAAGTAGTGGAAGTCCCCACTGTCCCAAGTTACTATTCCTTGCCCATCGTCTCTCAATTTGTCACCCTACACAAAAATAGTTTATATCAATCTAGTTAGCACAGTGTACACTGTTGTGCTGCGCCAATACTTGACATCCGTACCAACTTAACGGCAAGGCGGTCAACCGCAGCGACGTCAATAGTCACGTGGGTTGCGCGCTGCACCACGCGAGCTGTTGACTCTCTAACAAGTGACGTTGGGTCCATCGCAGTGCTGCAGAATGTTCTCGACAAGGGGCGAGTAGCTCGACGGATGATACACTGTACCAGCCATACCATTATCGATTCTATTCAAGAGAATATGAAAATTGTTCCTTGTACAGAGCATTTTCGCGGTATCATCCAATCAACGATCAGGCAGTGTATTTTACACTTTTACTTTAGTTAGTGGACACAATGTTTTTTTTCTTTACACTCCGTAAAGTTACTGTAATGTAGGACACAATGATTTTTTTTCGGAAGTGGCTATTGACCATGTGTAATTTATTCTCTCAAAAAGAAATTTACTTCCCGAAAAATATGTTTCTCTATTTTTCAAATTTTCTCCACTATCTCAGCTCTACCACCCATTTCTCCCATTTCACCAGCAGACAAGCAAACGTGGTGGTGTTCAAGAGCGGAGCAACGCGCAGGCATGTCGAACAAGCGCAAGACTCCTACCACTGAGGTCGATAGGAGCGATTCTGTAACTTGTGAAAGCAACGCCGAAAATAACCCTCCACAACGAGAAGTCGAGACCAAGAAGATGAAACCTTCTCACCCAGCAACACAATTTGCTATGAGCATCGAGTCTGTAGCAGCGTTCACGGATGTCGCGACAACGGCGCGCGATATCAGAAGTTCTCATGATTCATGGGATTCATTTCTAACATACATCGAGGATTACGACAAGTCAGCCTTGAGTAGAACGGTTATTGCGTTGACCGAAAATGCCGATCGACGTAATCAACAGATCAATAAGTATGTCTCTGCATCGAAAAGAGCGTCCTCGCCTCTCATTCCAGAAGGTGAAGTATGGTGTCGTCGCTACGTGTGTACCCACGGAACGAAACTTCGTCAGAAGGGCGACTGCAAGCGCCCAGAATAGCATTACCGTCACACGGGCTGCAAGTTTGGATTCTACGCAGAGCTAACAAACTCATGTGGTCGCTGGAGTGTTGTCGTCCATACTGTGAAACCTGTGCACACTCACGAGCTATCGTCCTCGTTGTACATGAGCTACCCCCACGTAAGAAACCCACTGTTGAGGATCAAGTCGTGCGAAATTTAAAGCTGATGGTGAAGGCAGGAGGTAGTCGTCGGCGTATGTACGCGTACTTGACTGAAAATACCTCGTGGGAATCGTGTTTGATGAAAGATGTTCACCATTTAGTGGCGAAGTTAAAAACGATGGACGGATGCTCGACAGAGGACATTCGTGTAGCAGAATGCCTGACAACATTTGTTGGGGCTGGCGATGGTAACTGTGTGAGTGTGGCTGACAACAGTTCCGGCGAGACCGCAGTTATTTCGATGTCGAGTGCAAAAATGAGGAGCGACGCCCGGGATTTCCCGGAAGTCCTCATGGTTGATACAACACACTCTACTAACAGGTATGTTGTGCAATTTGAATTTGAATCTTTTGTTATTGTTATATTTGACCGTAGTTGTTGTGATGCGTATACCTGTATGCTATCTTGTAGGCACAAGTACGACTTGCTAAGTTTCATGGTGATGGACGCAAGAGGGCGTGGGGGTTTCGTTCAGCATTCGTTAATGGAGACGAGCACTGATTGGCATTTCTCGCAAGCTCTCGATCATTTTTCACACTCAACCCAAATGGCGGATAACGTGCGAGTGGTGATGGTGGATAAGGACAAGCAGCAAGTTAGTGTTCTTCAGCGAAGGTTTGTTAATGCCGTCGTCCTGATTTGTCACTTCCATGTGATAAAATACCTTGGAACACATCTTCGTGGTCACCAGTTTGGCAGCTACTCTTCCGATGACTACGAGATTTTGGACATTTACGTGCACAATATGACGTACGCAAGTGATGAAGAAGCGTATAACGTCAATTTAGAGGCGTTCAGAGAGATGGCGTGCTCAGGAGGGAACGTTTCAATGTGGGAATATTTTGAAGTGAATTGGCACTCTGTCCGGCACATGTGGGTTCTGTACTATCGCTTCGAGTTGCCGTACTTTCGAAATGATACAAACAACCGGTTAGAGCGCTCGTTCGGAACCTTGAAACTCGACTTGCAACGTATTTACTCTCGACGAATGTATTGCAACGCTTCTAGCAGCACAGACTCGCTCTGAAAAACAAGCGCGGCGGGAGCTAGAGCTTGTGGGTACGGTACTCAATAGAAACTATGACGACAACATGAACACAGTCCGGGAGTTGTGTTCTCGGTGGGTGGCCAGCACAATGCACAGCGAGTACGTATACGCTACGGCTGAGACCACAGTATATGAATGGGAGGAACGCGGGCTTGAGATCAAAATGGGAAGCGACTTGAAGGAAAGGTTCAATATCGTCAAAAGTGATGATTGGACTTGTAATTGCAGGTTTGCAACAACAATGAAGTTACCTTGTCGGCATGTAATCTACATCCGGGCTCAAAGTAAACTACACCCGGTTATCCCGCTTGCACATTTGCATCCACGATGGCTTCGGGGCCGAAGTAGTTCGGAGCTACCTGCTGTCGATCGTCTCCGATACAACAGTGCTGCGCTTTCGAAGCCGGACGCAGTTAATGTAGCTGCCAAGAAGACGCTCAACAACAAAGAGAAGTTTGTGATGTCACGCAGCCTGTGTAATCGTATTTGCAACGAGTTGTCAGAGCTTGGTATGGATCGATTCAATTGTGAAAAGGAGAAATTGGATCAGTACCTAACGGCACTACGTTCGGGTAATACTGGAACTCTGATGGTACCTGCTTCAAATGAACATCATGAGAATCTAACTTATCAACCTGACGTGTCGAATGGGAAGGATGTGGTGAAAAGCGGTGGCGTTCAGCCAGAACTGGAAATACAACAGAACGATGACACCAGAACTGATACCAAGTGTAGTTCGGTAGTGGACACTGCAACCGGTAACAACATTGATGTTGCCAATGATACTCCATCTGCAATTCGCCCGCCACAGGTCAACACCTGCGACACCATTGCTGCAGAAGATCCGGGCAACACAAAATGCTGCAGTGAGAAGCAACCACCCAACTCAACAGCAGAAGAACAACTTGCAAACCAGACTACAAAGGTTCACCAGCAACAAACTCCACAGATGACCAACAAACTTACTATCAATGTGAACAAGCGGGCTCCATCAGTCGGTCGCCCACGTCTAGATAAGAAAGCGCGGTCGCAACAAATCAGTCAGCGTCGAAAGGCATTCAACAAGCAAACGACTTTGCTCAAGAAGGCCGGAGCACGCGATATATCCGACCTTGTCAGCGCATCGGGAGATAATTTTGTTTCGCTGCATGCACTCAACGAACGTCTGGATAGTGTGGAGATGATAAAGTGCTCAACTTCCAAACGACCGTCCTACACGAAGCTAGTCAACCCCGTTATATCGACCAAATTACTTCGAGTACTCCCACGGATTGTTGCGGAAAAGTGTTTGAAGCAATTTCCCAACTCAGAGATTATGCTTTCTGATTCCTCGCAAGATGATGAACACGTTGCCGACGGTGTTGATTGCGTGAAAATCGCTGGTGTTGGAATTTATAGTCGCCAACAAGTTGAGTCGATGATGTCTTGGTACAATTTGTGCGATGCATGCCAGCGTGGTCAAGGATTGCACATTTGGTTGACGAACGTCATCACCAACGATGACACGGCAAAACGCATTTTGACAAAGGTCGAAACTACATTTCCGTGGGCGGAGTTACCGAATTTTCGAGGTGTACGCATGGCCAGTATGTACACTTTGCGAGGTGGTCGATGGCTAAATGACGACGTTATCAAAGCTTATGTTCAAGTGCTGGCTCAGAAATCGGTTTCTTTCGAATATCACAACTTGCCAACACTTGGAAAGGACTGGACAGGTCCGCTTACAAATTACACGGTTCCTGCAGAGCTTATCGAGAATGTGAAACAATGTCGGCGTAGATGGACGTTCCTAAGTTTTAACTTCAAGAACACGCACTGGGCAGGTCTAGCAATCGATCACCCAGCGCGATGTGTTCACGTGTACGACAGCATGCCTTCGATGAAGTCACCGTTAGTTGTGTTGAAGACAGCAGCTCAGATTTTGTCGTCGTCAATGGCTACCAACGAGCACCAAGCTTACAATATCGACGTGATGGATGGACCATTACAGCAAGATTCAAGTAGCTGTGGTGTGTTCCTGCTGATGATGTTTAAGTCGCTTGCAGTTGGAGTAGCTACGAGATGGCAAAATAATCTGGAGCTGACCCGAGTGGATATGCTTCACGACCTGCTGCTGTAGATAGAGAGTTCTAAGTGTCAACACGTTTGTACTTCTGAAAGCAATGATATCTGTATCTCACGTGTCAAAATAGGTATCAGAATTGTAAGATAGAACGCATAACCAACCTTGATATGACCCTGGATGTATGTCACGGTTGTTTGCATTTTGATCGCAGATAAGAACCCTTCATCTTAATGAGATACTCTTCTGGAATTTACATAGCATTATTCAAGTTACTACGTCAGTATGCGTGTTTTCATGCGCAAAACATGTTTTGGCTATGCTGAAATTTGTAGCAACTACAGTCACTACTTAAGTACATGTTCTACGCCAGCTTGTGGAATTATCAGAAAAATTCCTTGGTAGGTATGGTTCTTGTTGTTCGAGGTCCACTTTTATAAGCTAGTGCAACATTTTGCTTATGATTGGAACTTTGTGGAGACATCATGACCGAGTTCAAGAGCATAACTGCGTCGTCTCAGCTGTAGTTACTACGCGTGTACCATGACAAGAAGGTGCTGCGTTTAAAGTACGTGATGGTCAGGCCACCATGTGAGCTGCAGGAACTCACCGTGTAAGTGCTATGAGAAAGATACGACACTCGTGGACCAGAAGTTGCGGTGACATCACCACAGAGTACAAGTGCACAGCTGCGTCGCATGAGTTGGTATGAGCCATGCAGATACTATGTATCCGCCATGTTATCGCCATGACGAGAATGTGCTGAATTTGTGAAGTACGCGAGGGTAAGCAAACATGTGAGCACTAGGAATGTGCCATGTGAGTGCTATGGAACCGATATTTAGTGAAATAAAAAATTAAATGACGGAACAACATAACACAAACATGGTCGCCACATAACAACAACTCACCCTCAACATGATCAATAGCCACTAGCTTTTTTTTCCTTACACTCGCCGTAAATTTACTGTAATGTATTACGCTTTTCGCGGCAACCTATCATTACGCGAGATTCTACACCTCTTGTAACTGCGGTATGGAATACCGGATACCGGTATTCCCTTTCGCTTGCGTCGGGATGTGCTCTCCATGCCCTCCCCCCTGTAGTTGATGGCGGTCGCTGCGTCGCTCCCCTGCCTCAGTATCTTCGTCACCGTCAGGCAGCCGTAGTTCGGTATCAGCTGAGCGCTTCACGCCTTGAGCTGTAGTGTCTGTTCTTCTTCTTGCACGTGGTCCACACCGATCGACAGCAGTCTCGGTCGCCCGTATCGCTTGATGTGTAGTATCTGTCCTTATTCCTAGCGCTTCTCCGGGCTTCGTCCACCGTCGTGATGAATACAAAGTCCTGCAGGAGCTCGCCCCGCACCTTGGTCTTGCTGCGCCCGCAGAGCGACCCCGAGGCTCAGCTCGAGGGCGTCCACCGGGAGGGCGTCACCCCAACCCGTCCAGAAAATAAATTTACTGTGTACTCGAATTACTTGACCATGTTAGGAAGCGTAGGAATTCACGTGTCCAGGCATATTTCAAAGGGCATTTCCAGAAACGTGCTGAATTAAAGCGGGCAGTCGTGAAAACTTTAAAGGGGTATTTTGAACAGAACATACCGACATCGAACTGCAAATGTGCTGCTGCTACAACACGTTGTGTACTTCAACGCAAAGTGTCTTGTTGCTGGCCATAGTCACTCGCAATATTTTCGTTGAAATTTCCCGTCTTGGGCCAACTGATCAAATCTCCTCCCAACCGCGACCTCAAGGTGATTGGATATAATTAAGATGCACTAGGTGTTCCTATACGCCAAAAGTTTTCTTAGTGAATCCAAGTAACCAGAGAGCAACACCAGCGAGCACGGTAAGCAGGTTTCCTTTGGTGTTGATGTACCCACCAAACGTTCTTCGTGATGTCACTGACCATAGATTGAGCACACGGCAAGAGAGGTAAGAGTTTTCGTGCTGGCTGCGGCGTCAAAAGCCTTGTGAGGAAGCAGAAAGGGTTCAGCCTGCTCTTCCTCGTCAAAGTAAGGACTGGTGCGTTTTTTTAGGCTATAGCTGCTATGTGACTCACACTGTGAGACGCCAACGTAGTTTAGTGTCCAGAAGACATACCCTGTTTGATACAGTACGCAGCTGGAGAAGCTTGTATGAAGACAGTGATGCTCTTGTTTTCTTTATTCGTTTTGTAATTGCAAGTCCGTATTCGTACAACAAGAGTTTGATATGATAGTCTTGTCACGTTTTGAAGTCATCTAAAGGTTTCATTGCGTGCTACTATCGACGATGGGGTTGTTGTACTTAAACTGCATTAGCTGGTCAATCGTAGGAGCAGCAACAGACCATTCGTGATCCTGCTTCACAACTCGCCATTTGATGCGAGGGCTGAACTTTTCCCATAGCTTCACCAGTATGACCTGGCCCGTCCGCCAGATAGCTGCTAAGCGTCTCCCCGGACGCTTCGCGTTGCCCAACCGAGGATTTAACGATCAGCTGGAATTGGTCAGGCTCTGCTGGGGATGCATCTGTCGATGTCTTAGGTCCACTTGACCGTGCTGTATTCGATCGTGGTGCGCGTGACCGTGGTGTAGACGGCAGTGGTGTTCTTGTCCGAGGTGGCCGAGGAGTTCTTGACCGAGATGCAGCAGGTTGTCGAGGCGTCGAAGGCGTTGCACGCGCTAGGCTAGGGGCACTCATGCATTTTTACCCCGCATTTCCAAAATTAAAAAAAATCTATTAGTTGTAGTGACGTTTGATGCCGTCAACTAAACCTTTGAAAACCTGCTGCGGCGACGCACGTGGGGGGGGGGAGAACCACGTACGCCACAGACATTCGTCGATGAACGAGGGTGTGAGTTCCTTGGGATAGCCACGGAAGGCCTGTAACATGAATAAAACAATTAGTGCATAACAACAATAAAAGTATTGACAATATGGTACAAACCTTTAGTCGCTGATTAATACGCACTTCCCACAATCCTTCAATACGCTGCGTGTGAGCCCCATTTTCGGGGTTGACGAAATTTCGCGAGTGATTAACCCACTCATGAGTATAACCCATACCTTCCAGGTATGGGTTATTCTCGAGAGTGTGGCGCCCGTCCGCAGTGACGTAAGACGGCCACATGTCACTCATGATGTGTGTCCTACAAAAGCACATACAACAACAGTTAATTACCGGGAGAAATGCCTTCAATCAGCCAGCCTTACCCAGGAAGAATAAACTTCTTTATCTCTGTAGACAAAGTGGGCTTGGTTCGATCGTCGTAAACGACAGTGGCGAACCAAAGATTCGTGGAGCGGCCCACGCCGCCAAACAGCCAGTAGTCGGGGTGACGTGCGCCTACGTTGTTCTTCGATTTCTTTTTAATGCTTGTTTCGTCGATTTCAACGACGTGTCCCGGGCCCCCAATCTAAAAAAAAATGTTTTGCGTGACCGTAGTTAGTAATAAAACATTCCAAAAGCCAATACAAATATTGTACCTTCATGGGACATCGCAGCATTTCAGCCGTGCAAACGTCGCGACAGAATTGGTACCAATCCGTCACGGTGTGCGAGCTGTGTCTCGTCATTTGAAGGGCAGTGGTGCTCTTCTCCTGCTTCGCCCAGAAGAAGAGCACCAACACTGCTTTGTGCAGCTTTAACCCCTGCTTCTCAAAAAAGGAGCCCTTCTTCCATGTCCGCTCCAGCCACACGCGCTTCGGTTGCAGCGGAAGCGCTTGCGGCACGGCGCAAGGTACATCGCACCACCGCAAGATGGACAGGGCCTCGTCGTGGGCAGCAGGCCGACCTTGTAGCACCAGTCAATGGCTGAGGCCACAGTGCTGCAGGCGGCCATGACTACAGGGAGCGTATAGTCCTCGCAGTCGGTCACATCGTACATCTCTCTGATCATCAGTGCGAAGGTGTCGGGCGCGGCGGTTAGATGGGAGGAGGCGAGCTGCTGGAAGTGATTTTGGAAAGTGACTGGCTCTTCAATTTTTCTTAATAGATTTTTTTTTAAATTTGGAAATGCGGGGTAAAAATGCATGAGTGCCCAGGGAGGGCAAACTGGTGATGACTCGATGCGGGGTGGCATCCGAAATCGCAGTGGATATGGCGAGACGTGTGTCTGTGCGTGGCCTGAACGAGATTCCCTCCTTGTTTATGTGGGTGGGTCCTCAAGAAGCGACAGCGAAGTATTCGCCTGCGGTGGCACCTGGTCTTTATGCGGTGACAGAGTCACCACCAATGCGTCGATGTCGTGCGATGACCGAGATGCAATCGCCATGACGTTCTTCCAGCGGCGGGATCCGCACCAAACCTCTAGTACAAGATATATAAGATGATGTTTAATAGGTTGGATGACTGGGCGGAGATTAGATGCGGAGAAGTTCAATCTAGCAGCTTCAGAAATTTGGAGTAGATCGCACAATAGCTCATCTACCAAGTCCTGAAGATCTAAGTACTGCTGCGTTTGTAACTCGCATATTTGCTCAACTAGCCGAGCGCCGCTCGCTTTGCGGGTGGTAGGGCTATGCTTATTCTACTCCGTGTCGCTCGCTGTAATGGGCCCCTCCAGTTACATAAGTAGGTAGGTTCATATTACAAAAGTAGGTATGTCAACACCCGGCTAGCGGGAGTTGAAGTGTCATGCTCTGATTGGTTGATAATGGAAAGTCTGGTCCATTATCCACCAATCAGGTGCTGACTTGCATTTGAGTGGTCCTCATGAGGCCAGGGGTAGCCGCCCTGGTCCTAAACAAAAAAACCAGAGTTAAATTGCCTCGGACTTAAACTTGGTTTTATACTTGCGAGCTTCCTCAACGCTGCGTGTAAGCTAGTAACGGTAGATACCTGGCCCGATACTCCTGGTAGCACTTTGTAGACCTTCCAACGACCAAGACCAAGATATGAGCCAAGTCCTGACATCCGGTCCTTCGGGGATGACCCAGGAGCACGAAACCTTCCCCCATCTCACGCGCATCGATTGGGAGGCTCTTCACCGCCTCGTAGCGGAGTCGGGAGAGGCCGTCGTCACATCACTGTTGAGCACAGCGTCACCGGATCAGCAGCATCAAGCTGCCCAAGCGTTCATGGAACGCGAGCTCGCCGACGTGAAGCGGCGAGTATCAACTCCCTCGCATTCCAAGAACGATGCCGTGAAGACGGAGACGTTCACGTACCCGGGTTTGGCCCGGATCGGCTTCCACTGAACCTTTGGTTTCGAGAGATCGCCATCGCCTCGAGACTGATCGAGGCGCAGTCGGCCAAAGTGAACTTCTTGTTATCCCGACTATCCGGGAAGGCCAAGGAGTGGGCCCTCGACAAGCTCGTTGTCGACCAATATGCGTTACCGACTCTGGAAGCGCTCCAGAGCGATCTCCGTCTCGCGTTCGAGCCGCCACAAGATGAGTCACGCGTGCGTGCGGAATTCTTCGCCCTCAAACAAGGCAAAATGTCCATGCGTGACTATGTCCAGAAGACACGTCACCTCGCGTCGTGCATCGTCACGAAGCCGATCGACATGACATCGCATTTTCACGTCATCGTGTTCGGGATGAAGGAAGGGATGACAAGATACAGGCTCACGCGGGCTGAGCCCGCCACGCTGGAGAAGGCGTTCGCTCTGGCGCTTCGGGAGGATTATGTGGTGATATCGTCGTACGCTCGGCCCATGACCGCTGATGACCGAACGAGCGCGACTGAACCTATGGAGATTGACGCGATTGAGGCATCGACTGGTCGCCCCTGGGCTAACGCATCCGTGGGACGCGGAGGTCGGTCCTCTGGTCCCATGATATGCTTCCGGGGTCGGAAGGTGGATCATCGCGCGGCCGTTTGCCGCGCGCCTGCTCCCTGTCCCTGGTTTTGGTAATCGAGATGAATTACGCGTTTGCCTGTATCCTGGGCATGCCGTGGTTGGCTCGATACCAACCCGACATCGACTGGTTGGCCCGATCAGTCAAGCGTCGAAGCGGCTTCGACGTGAGCGAGGTTTTCACGCACCTCTTGGTGGCTCCGAGAGACTGGCCTCACGTCACCGTCATCGACCGAGCAGCCACGACGCAGGCTCCACAAAGAGCGAGCGATGGCCCTCTTTGTACTGTTTGTGTAGTGTTGCTTGATGACGCGAGCGGACGGACATCTTCACGTCCCAATGAGAAGAACGAGACAGCGGTCGAGCATGCGTTCCCGCTGAAGAACGGGGCAGCGGTCGAGCACGGAGTCCCGCTGAAGAACGAGTCAGCGGTCGAGCATGGGTTCCCGCATGTAAACAAGACGACGGTCGAGCGGTGGTTCCCGTCGGCGAACATGACAGCCGTCGAGCGCGCGACGCTCCCGCTAGACGATGCCGCGGGCGAACCAGTGCCGCACCCGCGTGAATCCGGTGTGATCGAGCGTGGTCTCTCACGCCTAGAGGAGGGCGAATCATCGTCCAGCGACAGGGAAGCGTCTTCTTCGAGTGCCCGCTCGAAGCGTAAGAGGAAATCGAAACGTCGACGTCTGAAACCACGCAACTCCACCACATCTGCTACGCTCGTGACGGAATCAATGTGTGCGCTCGAGTATATGGAAGGTTCTCCGCGAAGACAGCACATCATCGAGATCGCAAGCCCGCCTCGCGACGCTGAGTCACTCACTCGACTTCCAGGTCTCTCCTGGAAGAACTTCCTGCGTGCCCTTAAAGCTGGTGACATCGAGCAAGTGTGTCTGATCACCGATGCTGACTCGGCAGCACTCGAAGTCAACGCAGTCAGCGACGATGATCCTGCTTCGCGACCCAAAACCGCCGAGCCCATGTCGGCGCGCGAAGAACGTTTCGCAGCTCAGTCATGGGAATCACTAAAGGAATCCGGAAATCCAGTCTACGATGTCGCCCGCGAGTACTCGGAAGTCGTTCCAGACAAGATCCCAGCTGAACTACCCGCCGACCAAGGAGTACGTCACGAGATCGACCTCGAACCTGGAACGAAGTACTGCGTGACGCGGCACTGGCCGCTACCGCGAGATCAAGTAAAAGCTATCGAGGAATTCTTCTAGAGCCCCCGCAAAGGCAGGTCACGTTCGCGAAAGTGTCTCGCCACACTTGAGTCCAACGTTCTGTGTGAAGAAGGCTACGGGTGGGTGGCGCATTGTTCACGCGTTCAATAAGCTGAACGATGCGACTATCCCAGCGCAGACGCCGATCCCTCGCAAGGACATGGTTTTAGACACCATGGCTGGCAGCATGATCTTCAGTGCGATCGACTTGACCGACGGTTTCTATCAGATCTTGATGAGGGAATGCGACATACCGCTCACGGCGGTCAGCACTCCAAGCGGTATGCTCTGGGAGTGGCTCGTGATACCACAGGGTCTGAAGAACGCCCCGGCTACCTTCAATCGAATGGTCTCTCACGTGCTCCGTCCACTTCGCGAGTTTGCACCGAGCTACTTCGATGACATCTTCGTGCACAGCCGCGCTGAGGGTGATTTCAGCGCTGTCGACGTCCACTTACGGCACTTGAGGCAGGTCTTCCGAGTGATGAGAGAGAACGAGCTCTACGCGAACCTGAAGAAGTACGTTTCTGCACTCCGGAGATCCCGGTGTTGGGTTGCTACGTGAGCAAGGATGGAGTCCGTGTCGATCCCGAGAAGGTCGCGTCTATCTGTTCATGGCCGACTCCAACAAATCCAACTGAACGACGTCAGTGGCTGTGCTTGGCGAAATACCTTCGCAAGTACACGAAGGATTACGCCAAGCTGATCCAGCCGTTGCCGTCGCTGCTAAAGAAGGACGTCACGCGAGTTTGGCGGCCAGAACACCGAGAGGCTTTTGACTCAGTGAAGAAGACTCTAGCGTCCGCACCCGTCCTGATGCTTCCGGACGAGACGAAGCCTTTCCACGTCGTGTGTGACGCTAGTGATTTTGCCATCGGGTGTGCCCTGATGCAGTTCGATGACGAGGGCCGGAAGAGAGTGGTGAGTTACCAGTCCTGCCAGATGAAGCCGGCGGAGAGAAACTATCCGGTACACGACAAAGAACTCCTCGCCATGCGGTACGGTCCGATCAAGTTCAGAGTGTATCTACTCGGGGAGCAGACGTTCGGTATCTACACCGACCACGGATCGCTGCGGACGGTGATGAAGAGCCCCCACTTGTCCCAACGCATGGCGCGCTGGTTGTCGTTCTTCTCCGAGTACAACTTTGTGATTCATTACAAGCCCGCCAAGAATAACATTCTCGCCGACGCGCTGTCTCGGCGGCCAGACTATGGTATACGTGGCGTTCTGGGACATCAGGTGACTGATGAAGATGATGAGGAAACCTGCGCCGTGTGTGTGGCCTCGGGTCTGAACCTGATGAGTGTCTCCCCCGAGATGTCGCTGCGCGAAGAGATTGCTGCAGCGTACGAACACGACACACAGTACGCTAGCATCATGGCGCATCTTCGGCTCCCAGCGACGCGACCCTGGTATATCTGTCGCGATCCCAGCGAAAACAGATCGAGCGCTACCGTCTGGATGGTAATTTGCTGACGTACAGCATCGACAAGTTCGATGGACCCCGAGTAGTGATCCCCAACGACACCAATCTTCGCTCACGCATCATTCACTAGTTCGACGACACGCCAATCGGGGGGCACCTCGGACGCGAAAAGACTTTCGCGACGGTCTCGCGTGACTTCTATTGCCCCACATGTACAAGTGGGTGCGCAGGTGGGTCCGAACGTGCGAGATTTGCCAGAGCGTAAAGCCGTCCGCGTCGTCGCAGGTACCGCTGCGTCGTCTTCCGATACCCACCGAAGCCTGGCGTTCGGTGTTGATGGACTTCGTCTTTGGACTTCCGGCTGACGAACAAGGTCGCACTGGCGTTCTCGTCTTTGTTGACCGATTCAGCAAGATGGTGCACTACATCCCGGTTTCCGACACGGTCACCGCGAGCGACTCCGCGGTGCATTTCATCAACACCGTCTTCAGACACCACGGGATGCCCGAATCCATCGTGTCGGACCGTGATCCACGGTTCACGCCAGCCTTCTGGTCGAAGCTCTTCGAGATCGTAGGCACGAAGCTGAAGGTGTCGACAGCGGAGCATCTGGAGACGGATGACCAAACCGAGAGAGTCAATTGGACCCTCGAAGATGTCCTTCGGAGCTATACGACGTCGTTCACGAGCCGGAGCTCGTTTCTGCCGCTTGCTGAGTTCGCGCTGAACGACGCGGAACACGCGTCGACCGGGCTCACGCCCTTCTTCATCAACAATGCGCGGTACCCGCGCGTGCTTGTGCTGTTTGCCGTGGGCCATCCCACGGAGTCCCGTGACTTCACTCTTGGTCGAGGAGAAGCTGCTGCTGCTGCGAGCGTAACGCCGGACGGGACACCGGCGACTCCAACGCCACATCAGTGTGAAGCCAAGGTGAACGCTGTAACCCGAGCACAGACGAAGAAGGCACTTGCTGCGCCGCGAAATGCGGACACCCCACTCGCTGAATGGGCCGAGCGCGCTTGATCGACCCCAGTATAACTTCTCCACCGCGTCAGCGCGATGCCCCGCTCGCCAACTACGCGCCGAAGCCTGAAGCGTGTCCCGCCGATCATTCGGCAGTTTCGGAATTTATTCTGCAGAGCCCGTTCATCTCCCGTTTCGTACGCGACGCACTGAAAGCTGCAGTGGACAAGCAAAATGAAAACGCAGTCAAACATGGTCGCAAAAACATGGAGTCCTTTCACACGGGCGACCGTGTGTTACTATCAACGCAGGGTATAAGAGCCTCAGCTGTGACTAACCTGGATGCAAACAAACTATCTCCGCGCTTCATCGGTCCGTTCAAGGTCACCAAGGTCATCGGCGACGCGTACACGCTTGATATTCCATCGACTCTTCGACTTCACTTGACGTTCTACGTCGGGCGGCTTAAGCGTTATCATCCGGCTGAGATCCCTGGATCCTCCCGCCAGGAGCTCCTGGTGGAACGTGCGTCGAACGCCCCTCGCGACGAGCACGTCGCGCCATCGAGCCGTTCAATCCAGGTGCCCGCGGATGAGTCCCAGTCTGAGCAGAGCCCAGCACTCTTCTCTCCAGCATCATCAACTTCGCCAAGAGCTCACGGTTCACCTGCTGAAGCCGCTCCGCTGCCTGTTCAGCTCGCCAGGCGGTGCTCTCCGCCCGCTCAGCCCCCATATGAGCATCCCAAGAACGGTTCACAGCCTCGTCGACATCATCCTGAGCAACCAGAGCGCGAGCCGTACCGACGCGATGGCCCTCCACCGATTGTTGACTCGGCGGGCGATGTCCGCTGGATTGTGGATCGTATTGTCGACCATGAAGATCCTCCTGACGAACGGCGCCGTACTCCTGGCTGTAAACCTCCTGTAAGCGCGGTGCCGGCCGCGCGGAATTATCGCGTACGTTGGCTTGGATATCCTCCCGGTGATTATACGTGGGAGTCGCGTACCAATCCTCTTCGCGACGTTCCGGACGTAGTTCGCGAGTACGAAACGGCGCTCGCGGCGGCGAGCGTGCCCGTGGAACAGCCAGCGGTGAACGTGAACGAGAGCGCGGCTGCCTGAACGAGAGCGAGATCGCGAGCGCGTGCGCCGGCTACCCCGCGAGCGAGAACGTGAACGTGTACGTCGGCGAGTACCCGCGCGTCTCGAAGACGGTGGAAACGACTGCGCTGCGCGCGGTGCCCCCCGCGCGTCGTTTCGATTAGTAGCCCGATACCTGGCAATCCATCCAGCTTCGACGACACCGAGCGGGCGCTCGGCGATGTGGTCTTCCCACTCCCACTCACGCTGCGTCGGACGCGTCGACGAATTACACGCCGAATAGTCCTCCCGCACGTGCACGTAGCAGAGCCGATCTTTCTCCCACGCGTTGCGACAGTCGCGTGGCCGCAAGCTTCCGATGGAATTATCTTCAAGCATCTCCTCGCGGTACGCGAGCCACTCCACGGGGTCTTCATCCTCGCGCAGCATCTTGTTCCAGCGCTTGACGAAGGCACACCACGAGTGACGCAAGGCCTCGTGACCAGCTCCCTCGATTCCTTTCTTCCGCGTCCCACGGAAGCGGCGGAAGCGTTTCTTCATGGCGTCGAGTGTGTCCGGGCGCCCCACAACAGACAAGTCGTACAAGTCCCAGGGTGCTGGTTCGTCGCTCATTGTGGTTGAACGGAACCTTCGCGCGCTTGGAGTTTCCCCAGGTGTTGTGGCTTGCGCTGGCGACGTGTTTGTCGGCGAGTTGGTCTGTGTCGTGTTCGTCTGCTGCGTCGCCACCGTCGTGTGTCGCTCGGTATCGCGGGCGCCGTTCCTCCACCGGTCTCCGTTCTCTCATTGGGTTTTCGGTGAAATGTGCGTTTGAGCTTAGCTTGCGTAAGTGCAACTTAAAGAGGGGGGGGGTGATATAATGGGCCCCTCCAGTTACATAAGTAGGTAGGTTCATATTACAAAAGTAGGTATGTCAACACCCGGCTAGCGGGAGTTGAAGTGTCATGCTCTGATTGGTTGATAATGGAAAGTCTGGTCCATTATCCACCAATCAGGTGCTGACTTGCATTTGAGTGGTCCTCATGAGGCCAGGGGTAGCCGCCCTGGTCCTAAACAAAAAAACCAGAGTTAAATTGCCTCGGACTTAAACTTGGTTTTATACTTGCGAGCTTCCTCGACGCTGCGTGTAAGCTAGTAACGGTAGATACCTGGCCCGTTACACTCACACGCGAGCTTGCTCTACTACTCACCCTGGATGCCCCCGCTCCGCTTCGGCAGAAGGCACCCCTGTTCCGCTCGCCTCGCCGACTGGCTACACTACTTTCGGTGGTTTGTTGGAGAAAGATATACCTCCACCTTCGGCTCTGGTAGGAAGGGAGGGCCCTGGGCGTCCCGCAAGACACACCAAGCAGCCTGTAGCGCGACCGGGGCCGCCTCCCTTCGCCCGGCAGCTGTGTAACAATTTTAAAAATGTAGCATGTTATGCACGGGACAACATACGAACGGAAACCAAATTATGTTAATTGTTTTAGATCTATCTCTGTCTTGCCCCGTTGTCCGCGCTAAGCGTGCTAAAAATGCCTACAACTGTGTGAGTTCCAGGTGCAATACTACTAAGCCTAACAGTAAACTTAGATAGCAAAGCAAACTTCATTCACTGCCACTATCACGGCTTTATTTCTTGAAGTTGGTGGATCGTACGATCCAACAATGCGTTAGAGGATCGTGTGTGGCGATTGAATCACTAGATCATTGCTTCTTCTCCTGCCCAGCTTTAACCACTATGTGGCGGTCACTATGGTTACGGTGGAGAAAAGCTTTCACTACAGATTTGCTTGTTGCCCTTTCCCGGAACATAATATCTGCGAGTCACATATGGATTCCACATCCATAACTACGTGTAGCGCTTCAGATTGAAACGGATGTACATGCGTAGTATAATAGCTAGCAAAACCATACATCCTATACCTGGCTAATTAATCTATTTCTTCTTCTTCTTCTTCTCGGCGTCAGGGCCGCTCTCCCCGGGTTCCATCCTGTCAAAAAAGCCGAGAGACTCGAATGAGCACCAAGAAACACCTAGTCTTCATCGACCTTAGCTCATCCATTATCAGTGTCATTCTTGTTTTCATCCGCGAGTTGTATTCAATCTCGTCGATAGCCGCATACTGCCCCCCCCCTACTCACATGAACTCAGTTTGTCAGAAACCACAGGAATGCAGAGCCACAATCCACTGCTCGACTCGGCGTATTTTTTCTTCTTCTTGCTGCGCTGCAACAAGTCGATGGTGGTGTTCCTCCAGAAAACGACAAACTTCATAAATGGATTCCCAGCGGGTAGTTACGAAAGCCTGGCAGAGACCCACCGCAAGACGGACACTCGTACTTCCGAGAGAATTAGATCTCGGAGCCCAATATGTGGCTCGGCAAGTTTCCATATAACTTTAAACCCTCATTCACCAATGTCCGAAGATACGACAAAGCACAAATCTACATGTCGGAACCACGGACATGATTGTGGGCAGGATTCGTTTAATACCCCCTGATCGATATGTAAAGACAGTCCACCAATTCATCCATGTAATGAGATCTCCATTCATCGACACACATGAGCTCCGGGCCCCGGAGCAAATAAGCGCATTCGCCCCTAGTCGTCAAAATACTGCAGTCACACGATGTAGCCGTATACAGGTCCTCAAACACTGGGTTGCCCAAGAGAGCCATGCTCGAAGCTGTTGAGGACGCATTGTAATCATAATGACTGTTTCCTCATCGAGGGTAAGGATAGTAATATCGGCAATCGTCAAATGGATCTCATCATGCCAGGGGGCACGTATACGGTAAGAAGAGAGAGACACCGCATTGAATACGGCGATAGCCCCACCGATGTCTGCCGGTCTCATTTGGTTTTAATAATGGGTTTCAGCTAACCTTTCGGTTCCTTGTTGAATATCCGGTTGAGTCATGCTCATGGTTCACGATGGATCGACAACGTCCAACCTAAAAAAATGAATTGGCCGTAAAGGCTCACGTGGCGATAAAGTAGCAGCCCTCCGTTGTACTAGTAGTATTTCAGGCCCTCGATGAGCGTGTTCGACTCGATGTAGCAAGCACGGTGCTGCTCAGCGACCAAACGCGACTTTGAGCTCTCCAGCGCCTGCTCTCATCATTCTTGCTCATGGATTCTCCACATCAGGGACAGTAGTACATATACATGCATGTATCTACATGTACCATCCCGACAGTACTCCTATGTTGTAGTTGTACTTATACATGTAGTTCCCGGTTATGATGCCCGAGCTTTTGGCAGCCAACACGTCGATCCAAAGATGATACCGACTGTCACAAGTGTAAAAAGAATGGATATTCATTGCTTGCAACTTACTCGAGGCATGCTCAGCTGTCCCTCGCTTCTCCAACACGTCGAACGTCTACAACGGCGTCTGCATCGCGAACTTGAATAGCTCGAAAACATTCGCCCACGCGGTGTGTCACGTTACACTCCCGGTTCATTTATTGCTACTTCACTGCCTGTGTTGCTTTTGCCCGTCTTCACGAAACTCGCCCAGTATGCGTTCATCTTGGTCGCGATCACATCGTCGACGGCGACTCGTCCTGGTACAAGTTGTTGAGCACATCGATTTATCAATCGTGGTATCCGCGGGCAGCGCCTCCAATACGCCCAGAAAGGAGTATGCTTGTAGCTTGTACTGTTGACGGGTATTCGAAAAGAACCACAACGACACGAGAGCCGTATCGGTGTAATGAGCATTCTAGGCGGTGCTAGTGTTAGCTCTGTCGGCAGGCGTGACGAGATCTGCCTCAACCATGACGTGGCCACTCCTAACTAGTTGGTTACTTGATGTAAGTCGTGGTCACCGTGTCCACATCGACGCAGCGAAGATCTGAGTATACTGGAGGCGGCATGATAGCTCCGAGGAAATTCATGGAGAGCATCTCCACGACAAATTGGCTGGCAAGCTGCTACAGTAAAGGTAGACAAATATTGGCAGCCTGCATGATGGATATTCCGAACCAGTAGTGGAGATCCTCGAGAGGGTCAGTAGCTGTAACCGTTCCTTGAACAGCTATAACGGTCATATTGAATGTGGGGAAATAAAGTCCAGTCCACACTTGATGGCCTGCATCCACGTAGTTACGCGATACATATTCCCAGGTACCGAGCTCCGTGTCGTTGAATCGTTGAGTAAATGACTTTACTTGAGTCGCCCTGTTCCAACTGTACAGTAGATAGCGTCAGCGATTAGAGCGAAATCAACGATATCCAGTGACTCCCACCGAAGTACCAGACGGGTTCGTCCCAGTACGCTTCGGCGACGTCGGAGGCTGGATCCGATAGCTCGAGCGAGTCGTTGTGCATGTCACTGGGACCCTCAGGCGCGGCGATGTTGCAGACCCGCTCTGTGACTGCGCTTGGCGCAACAGATCCGCGCCTGCGAATGGATCCGAGCCTGTATCCAGACCGGCGACGGCCACGATATCGTCTGTGCCGCTGCCGCTGTCCACGGATTCGATGGATCCGCCGCACGAGCCGACTGGATTTTTGGAGTCGTACTTCCAGGCATTCATGTGTCAGTTCCTGCGTGAGAAGCAAAGTGTTGCTGCTCCGCGGACGGCGACGCCTGCAAAACTTTATGCGCAGGACGTAGAGGCGGAGTCGGTCGAGTCGCAAGACCGCCGATCCGAACATGGAGAGTACGATCCAGACGACTTCGCCGTGACGCCGACTCGGCACACAACCACGGTAGCAGCGGCGGTCGCGCCGACCGGAACCGCGGTTGGATCCGCGCTGATACAGCGCGGACGGATCTCAGCCATGTCGGATCTGAAGGAGTTCTCTGGTAGGGACATCGACGAAGAACGTGCAAGAGTGTGGATCAGTAAGGTCAAGTCGGTACTCACAAGAGATCAAGCTTCGGAAGAGGAGAAGTGCCTTACCTTTTGCGGATCTGCTCACTAGCCCCGAACGTAACTGATACCGGCAACTGAGCCGGTCGACACGCACGAAGTGGAGCGATCTCTCCTCGAAGTCTTCAAGTCACAGTACTGCGGACATGGATCTCCGTTGCGTGGCAGTACAACCACGCACCCAAGCGTTCGGACGAGACGCCACTGGAGTCTCAACGTGGCCGGAATACCCGCACGCGCCAAGATCAAGGATGGATACACCCAGTCCCGCCGCGAACACGTGGAATACTTCGTGGAGACCATGGGAGATCCGGATCGGGCGGGCCAGTTGACGTTACTACGGATCGCTGATGCGGATCAGCTGGAGGACGTGCTTCGTGCGCGTGAGCGTGTGAAGTCCCGTCAGAAGGGTCGCTCGGACCCAACAAGTACCGCGCGAAGGCCCCCGTGTCTGCCATGGGGGGCGCTCTCACGAGTAGTGTACACGCCATACAGAACCAAGCGTGGGATTGGGAAGCAGATGTGGGCTCCGATGGATCTGGATCCGAGCTAGAGCTGCGCCGTACGTTTGTAGCTGCTGTCAGCGGCCAAACGGCAGATCGGCAGCAACCAGCCCCGTACAGCTCGGATCCCAGCCCTGATCCTCAAGGCCATGGATCCCGCTTCTCCTACGACGGCCAACGCTGCTCGCATTGCGTACCTCACAACCACTCGGATCTTGAGTGCTCGAAACGCTTGGTCTATCAAACGTGGGGGAAGAAGGGTCACCCGTCCGATCGCTGCTTCTTCGTGTGCCGTAACTGCGGAGAGATGCACGATCATGACAAGTGTCAGATGGAGGAGTTCTACAGTCGGATCCGCCGATGGTACAACCCCAAGCAACATCCTGGACTCTTACCGAGAATATGTTGAACTAGGACGCTCGCCGCGTTTGAATCTGGTACAAGCCGAGCGTTCTATGTTATAAAAATATGAATTTGTGGCTAGACAGGCAATGGACCAAGTCAGCGTCAAGCAGATCTATTCGGTGTAACCTACCTAGCAAACGTACTGCTATGGGTGCGAGTCTTCGTCGTGCTGATCAGTATCAGCGATCCGAGACCGCCCTGGTCTTGGATCTACTGCCTGATGAATCCCGTGTGTACCAGAAGTACCACGTGCTCGGAAAGTACTTCAAGCAGGCGAAGATCAACGCCAACCTAAACAACGCCAAGTCACAAGTCCTTCTTGACTCGGGATCCGAGGTGTCGATCATCGACGCCGCCTTTTCTCATAAGATTGGATCCTTCGGAATCGGTGAGAAGTTGTACGTCACGACAGGCAAGGCACGGATCAAGCTTACCTTGGCGGGATCCTTGGTGTACTTCTACGATATGTGGGTGGGTGACGATCTACGCCCGAATGCCAGGTGATCCTTGGGATGGACTTCACGGTCCCCGCTGGGATCCGGTTGGATCTCGGCGACGGATCCATGTGCCTGCCCGACGAGATCCGGATCCAGCTGCACGGACGACGACAGCTCTTCAGAGACTGCGCCCGTCCGGTGCTGATTGGCCAACAAGTGGA
The DNA here is from genome assembly GCA_014706135.1 of Phytophthora tubulina. Classification (NCBI taxonomy): domain Eukaryota; phylum Oomycota; class Peronosporomycetes; order Peronosporales; family Peronosporaceae; genus Phytophthora; species Phytophthora tubulina. The sequence goes on along the minus strand of JACBOY010000135.1, from coordinate 447,196 downwards.
TATCGCCGTCGGCGGATCCTTTGAGCTGCCGCTGCACCTGCGCACATCGGATCAGGAAATGTTGTGGTTAACGAGAGAAAAGCAGTGGGTACCGACGGTGACGCAAGGCCCAGGCAAGATTCAATACCTGCGACTTACCAACGTTTGTGAGACCAAGGCGATCGTGCAACGGAACGAGCGGATCGGCATGTGGCTGACGAGTGTCCACGTTCCCCGCCAGCCCGACTTCATCTTCTTTGGGTCCCAGCGCTACACGGAGTGACAAAACTTCGCGCCGAGTGCCACCTCCGGAGCGCCACCTGCGGTTCCTCCTCCGGACCCGTGGATGCTCATATCTGCCGTCGAACGGCCGGAGTACGAAGTGCCACGAAGAATCCTCAAGCGGCCGAAGCACACGGCGGACTTTACGTCGGTGACGAGGCTGGCGTGGGTGACGGTGAGCCAGGATGCGGTGTCGGTTGCAGCGATGGGACCAGCCATGGATCTTCCTGGACCCATTCAAGACTTAGGTGAAAGTGTTGAAGATTCGCAAGGTGGGCCCGGCTATGGTCAGGACGGACCGGCCAACGTTGCATGGGAGCCGCCGGTGAGACGGACAGTCGACGAGGACGTGTCTGCGAGCCCAATGTGATGAACGCGGATCCAGTCGAACCTGTTGCAAACTGCGAAGTTGACCAAGACCTTCAAGATGAGCCGCCCCACGCCCGGATCCCGGCGCAGGAAGCCTAAGGGCAATCAAGGATACAAGCGTGCATCGTGAACCGCAATCATTTCGGTGGGCGGGGCAGCGGTAGCGACAGGACATGTGACGATGATCACGCTGATTACCACGTGCCATCTCTGTACAGAGACATGACATATTTGCTGAACGGTCGCTCGAGAAGTGCGACACTGATGACAATCATTCACGACTGTCAATCAGCGGAAATGTCGCGGTGTGCCCTCGCAAGCCCAAGGACGCGGAGCCGCACGGACCAAGTGGATTCGTCGACGCCAATCGAGAGGAACACAATGAGCTGTCACATGGCGCCCCACGTCCCCTGGAACCCGAGATATCGACGGCGGAGCTCGTGGGTGGTCGGTCTCCTACATGTTGCGTGTGATATGCCAACGGGCTAGGTGAAATCTGTCGAAGGGTCACGTGAGTCCGGGCTGAAGTGGGAGCCGAATTGAACACTTCCCAGTCGAGCATGCCGCCAGGCGGAAGTGACGAAATGGAGGAAGGGCGCCTCGATTCTTGGCGCCCCAAGGCCGCCTCAAGCGCGCCGTCTGGTGGAGAAGTTGCGCCAGGAGTAGGCGAACATGACGACGTGCCCCGTGAAGACGTTGGGCGTCTGGATCAAGAGCATCAGTTTGATAACGCTGATGACTTCCAGAAGGCTAAGAGCTTGGCGACCTGGCGTGCTTGATGCAGACATTGGGGTCCGGCTTAGCTTCATCCCGAGTACGATGCTCCTCCAGACTTGTCAGAAGTTAGTGTGGTTGCGCGATCCGCCGTTATCACGAGTAACTCATTGCAGCCCGTGTCGTGGATTTGGACGTGGGCATGATCCACTTTAATGTGAGCTCGAGATCCTACCTGCACATACTTTACTTCAGCAGTGTGAACCCGTTCCAGTGCCAGGCGTGGCAGCAGATCATGGTCACGATTCAGCTGTACCAGGTGCTCTACCAGCAGCGACCTCGTAATCTCTTCCATGCATCGTACGCCATCGCAAAAAGTGTGGTGCAGATTCCGGTGAATGTGGCGGTGTCGTTGGTGCTCGGCGTGTTCCTCTACTTCTGGAGTGGATTGGCGCGTAGGTTCGAGACACATGGTGTTCTACCTGGTGGTGCTGAGCTTCCAGCATGCTCTCGGCGGGTACGTGACGATGCTGAATTCACTGACGCTAAGTACGACTGTTGGTCCTCTTCTTGACATTCTCGGCCTGACTGACCTGATCCCGGACTACTGGATCTGGATGTATTGGATGGCCGATCTCGTGGGTGCTGCGCTCCAACATGCTGTCGGAGTTCTCGAGCGACCGCTACACCGCTATGCAAATAGAACGCTGCTGGACAGCTTTCCCATCTCGGAGGCGCCGAGTACATTTGGTTGGGAATTATCGTCCTGGCGATCTACTACGTCGTATTCACAACACTGAACGGCCTCGCGCTACACTTTATCGGCACGAGAAGTACAACGGCGTGAGTGTGAAGGCCATAAAGGACAACGCCTCCGAGGAGAACAACGTATATGTGGAAGTGCGCACACCTGGCACCGGTGACGTCGTGCATACGAAGGCGCGCGGCGGCGGTCTGCCGTTCACACGCCGTCGAACCTGTGCATCAAGGACTTCGCGTACTACTGCTCACTGGTGCTGGTAAGACGACGTAAGACTGGCGGCCGTATCGTTGGCGACATTATTGCGAACGGTGAGCCCACGAACCCTCCTAACTTCTGCCGTATCACAACGTACAGCGGGCAGATGGATGCTTTACTCGGAGACAATTTCGATATACGAGTCGTTGGTGTTCGGCGAATCTGGGAGGCCGCTTACGTTCTCGGATGACGAACGTATGAACTTGGCGAACGAGACGCTGGAGTTGCTGCCTTTAAGTGAGATGGATGGTCTCATGCAGCCATCAAACGTCTCAAAGATGGAAATGCTAGGTGTACAGCATCGTACGACCAGAGCAAACAATAACTTCACGCCACGTATCACGATAAGCGCAAACCGTGTATGCAGATCGCCCGTAGGCTCATCCAGAATAGGATGTTCAGGTTCCACGCGACCTCCTTCGCCACGCGCTTTTTCCGTTCCGGCGAAAGCGACGATTGTCTTGGGAGACGGCAATTTCTCGTCGTCCATCAGGTTCTAGGTTGTGTTCGATTAGTAAATGTCGTCTTGAAATGCCACACCCAATACAACGCATTACCATCAATGTTTCGTGCATTCTTAGAAATCGTTTCTTGTAGTACTTTAGCATCGAAGTTGTCGTGGTAGCTAGGCAGATACCACTACAATAATAGTGTAGTAGAATCGACGCCGATCTGCATAACTTCTTCGTGATCGTTTTGAACATCTGCCTATTGGTAACGAACTGTGCCTACTTCTGCTTCACATGCCAAAATTGGCACTTGAATTGATGAACCACGTTAACAGTAGACTCCAGAAGTGTGTGGCAATTGAAAGTGGGCATCCTCGATTTCGTTTGCACCTCGCGGTGGTTACGTGAAGGTCTACATAAGCAACCTGAAGGCTACTCACATGACGGTGACCAACTAGAAAGATTTCTTGGGTTCGTTGTTTGCTTTGAAGCCTTCACGGCTTGAAGCAACAACCCGGGGTGTGGTTTCTATTGGTAACGTTCCTTCTTGGAGGAGCGGTGTTTCACGATGCCTCAATCGGAAGAATGTAAATCCACGGAAATCTGCTTGTAGCTACGTCAACGGCTCACGAGGGTAACTTTGCGGTTTGTAGCTTTTACTGAGAAAGATGTCCAGCAACCGTCGGTCACCGAGTTTGCTCGAGTTCCCCGCCGATCACCGACATATGTCCCGTTAATTTGTCGCGGCTGCCCCCGTTATTCCCAAAAAAAACATATATAAACCTACATAAGGGCACACGTACAAAATAGCAGTGCCAAACGCAGATCAGCCAAGCATCTTCTCGCTCGCTATCAGCGTGCACTGGGGTGACAAGAGACAGCACGGTGAGCCTCATGGCCAGGTACTTGCAGAGGAGCGGTGGCGATTTAGTATGTAGGGTGTCCCGTGGTGAGGAGGAACTACATTGCCAGATGTTTGTTGTTGCAGGTGCTGGTTTCTAACTATAAATGGTGATGCCTCTTAAGAGGCGCTACTCTACACCGCCAAGCCGCGTACCGGACGTGCAACACTGACGGACATGTGAACTTGCTATACTATCTCAAAGGCGCCACCGTCAAGTGCATCAAGCAACGCCAACCGTCTGTTTACGCCGTTATCGTGAGCACGACACAGTTCGGCAGCGCCGGGTGGTGACAGCTATCCAGACGGCAGAGGTTACCTATGCACAGGACGCTGATGTAAGGTGGCATGCGGTGCATGGATCAGTTAACTTTGTCGTGCAGCAAGAGGGACGGTGCGTTGCTTATTGATTGTCGTACGAAATGAGCTGGCGGCCGTAGTATTATAGGACCTGATGGTGGGCATAATCGTACGCAACTCGAACACCACGTACGAGCCAAACGGCAGCGAGCACAAGGAGCGCAAGCTGCAGTTATCGTATTGCAGTGCACCCAAGATTACCGGCACCAGACGCACCTGCGTCGCGCATTGGTGCCGAGGATAGACCCGGCGAGCGAGGCGTGCTGGAGGGCCTTCCCGTGCACACGTATTCATGAAGGACAAGCGCAAGGTGGCCACCACGGACGACATGTAGGCAAGCTCATGCTCGAGAGCCAGAGTTCCTTCGCAGCTACTACGAGATGAGCGTGTCGGTAGGCCGATATGTCCACATTGGCCTACATAGCAGAGACGGCTCGCGGCTGCATCGCACCGGTCGTGTACCAGCAGGAGCCGAGGAAGCCCATGGACAGGTTAAACCCTAATTACCCCGTCGACAAGTTCGGCCAAAGCGTACGACTTTCGTGGCGCGCGTCCGCGATGACGCATGGATCGGTGTCCCTTGGTTGGTCAGTGGACGTTCAGCAACTGCAGCCAAATCCCACTGTCAACGACTTTATAAATTACAACCTGAAACTTTGGAGTCATAGTTACGGAAGTATAGACGATGTCAGACCCAAGAGGGCCATGGCGTGCCCACTGGAAACCATGCTTGCTGGAATCTAGCTGTGTATCCTAGTCATGGTAGCTATGATATGAATTGGAATCTTGGCGCTTGCTGCGCGATGATCCTCAACACAACCTCTTACCGACGCTTCTGCATCGCATTCTAGTCTGTTTGGACCAGTCCCAGGGGAGCATCTATAGCAACAGAAATGGGATCATCCGGATCCGGAAAATGAGGGCTCCACGTATAGTTATTGGAGCATCAACACTCTGCTCTGTTGATACTCTCCTCGCTTCAAACCTAGATTCGGTGGGGGAAGGTCGTAATTAGTTTCTAGGGCATGACCTGGCCTCCTCCACGTTACACAGCATGAAGTTTGCCGTGCGTGTGCGTTTGACCGCTCACCACAGAACTTGTGTGCTAAATTGAACATCATTTTTCGGACAGCCGGGGTGCACCCCCAGGTGGTCTTCTTCGAGGATGACAGTTGGCATAGATTCAGCCGACCGCTATAGGCTATTCGGAATCTCCTTTCACTTTCCTTCGTATGTATCCCTACTTTCTTTGGTATGTATCCCTCAGCAACTCCTGACCACTCTCTCACAAAAATCACTTCAGAATACCCCCCACCCACCCCAACGTCTCGTTTTGTAATACATTTAACTGTTTGATGGCGGCATTCAATTGAACCTCATTGCTATCTCATGGCCTGTATAACCGCCAAGCTCTGCTGCAGTGACAGATGCATCTCCTTTTCCAAACCCTTGCGTGAAAATAACCTGTGCCCAGGGACTACTACACCACAATGACTAAATCTGCATCACGGAAGTGCCGTGCTGGGACTTAATGATATCGCACGAGAGCAGCTACCGAGGCACCACGACCAAAAAAGGGTCCATTAACAGTTCGGTTTTGCAAGCATGGTCGTATTGCCGTTGATATGTCACTTTGTATCAAAGTAGGTCCCAGCAAAATCACTGTCGAGCATAGAGTGCATTTATATACAACCGGGTGCGAGTGTACTGTTACATTTGGCAAAAGCTAGTAATATCGTCTCGGCGACAGCTAGCGAGGCTAGCAGCTTTGATGCTTACTTTTGGATGTGCTATCTACTACACAAGTCGATCTCCTCATTAGCAGAAAATCCCTTGCGGATTACAGAAGCACAACACGCACAAGCGCTGTGGGCGGATCTTCACACTAGCTACCACGGCTTCGGTTCACCGCGCTCGCTGCCAATACTTTGGCTCACTGCAGCATCCAATTTGTACTGCAGCCGCGAATCAGGTGCACTGCAGTTGCTACTCAGATTTAGGCGCACTGAACCTGCAACCAAAAATAGAGTGCATTGCACCCGCATCATGGAATTGGGTGCACTGCACCCACTACCCAGAATTATGTACACTTCACGCGCTACCTCGTAGACCTTCACAGCAAGCCGCTGAAAGAGTGCATGGCTTGAGCTGGCTTTTCTTGGTTGTGCTTACTGAGCCTGACTAAAGACTACCGGGTCGATGACAAGACGCAACACGAGCCCAGTAAGCCCCGTGGCATCGTAGACGACCATGGCACTGCACGAGACCAGTATGGCCCGGTGGACCGTAGACAACCATGCCACCGCACGAAATCAGCACGCCAGTTTGTGAAGTGCCCTTTGCGCGCTTCTAGCAAGTGCACAATTTATAGTAGATACGCTGGTATTTTATACCGATGTGATTATTAATTATCCCAGGACAGTCGTTACTAGGCTGTCATTGTGAGACCAAGTAATGAGCGACACGTTGACAGCTATCGGAAAGCAGCGGACTTTGGCGGCGCGAACTAGCGCCCAAGAAGGCTACGAAGATACCAGAAGATGGAGTCATAATTCAGCAGGCGGAGAGCGAAGAAACGTCGCTGTCAGGCACCAACATCGGCGAGGGGTCTGTCATCGCCGCACGTGCTGCCACGAATACTTTGCTCGTGGATGCCGTACGTGGAGAGGCTGTGGGGCGCCAGCCAATGAGTAGTGCAGCTGCATCACGACTACTCAGAGGCATATGCAACGGTCAGCGTCGCCACGAGCAAGCGCGCTCTAGCGGGGAGCAGCTGTACGGAAGAAGGCTACGAAAACACCCGAAGATGGGGTCGTGATTCAACTGGCGGAGAACGAAGAAACGTCGCTGTCCGACACCGACGTTGGCGAGGGGTCTGTTACGCCGCACGTTCCGCAATGGTCCTTAGTGATGCAGAAGATGAAGACGAAGAGAACTGCCAAGAAGAGGTGGTAGAATTTGTAACGGCGAGGCAGGTAAAGGCAGCACAGGAGAAGAAGAAAAAAAAAGAAGAAGAAGCGAACACCTGATCCATCCCTCTACCGGTTTGTAGCACGGATGGGGGCCAATTCATGTTTGTCAACTAGCAGCTTAGCGGCGAGAAAGCGGGGTTCAAGACAGACCACATCTGACCCAGCACGAAAAGAACGTGCCTCTGATCATCGAACGGAGTTGCTTGATGGCACCAGCTACAGTGATATCAGCGATGCTGATTATAAAAAAAAACTTCATTAATGACAACTAAGGTGAAATGGTTGTCGATGTTAACAACCGCCAAATGGATGAATGAAGGCTTCCGGAAGAGAACGATACTGCTGTCAGTGAGATCCGCGTTAGGTTTGCTACGTCTAACGACGACGTCAAGATATCCGCGCAAAACGACCCATGATGTTTATGAATGCATTCATTCAGATCTGGAAATCTGACGAGGACCCTGAAAACGAATCCGTTGGATCTCCTATCCTAACGAGTTGCGCGATTCGGGAGCGGATCGATTCGTACGATCACGACACGTTTCTTAGCGAGTACGGCATTGACATTACCGATGATGATGCTCTGCTAAAGCTGGCAAAGAACCGTAATGAGATAAAACAGTGGGAACAAGACGGCTGGGAAGAAGATACTGGGTGACTTGTTGTTAATGTTATTCTAACGCGTAAATGTATTTCCTTTATCTGCAGTGAACCCGTCCTCAGAACAGCAGCCCGAGTTCGGAAATCTTTTTAGAGGCGGAGATATGGACCAATTCAAGCTGTCGTAGATATAGCAGATTCTCCTATTCAATTGTTCTGTTTTTGTTTTTTGTCGCAGTCACTTTGGAAATATATTAGCGACGAGTCGAACCAATACGCAAAACAGACAGTGATATCGCGCGCTCGGCACATTCGAAACTTTCATGAGAAGCTCAAGAAAATGGTGGTATGCGTACTTCGTCTGATGAATCACTCCGTCAAATCCGGGAACGACTGAGACAGATGACCCCGATTAAACCTCACGAGCTTCACGTATTTATGGGGTTTCTTCTCGCTCGAAAGCTTTGCCGCATCAAGCAGCGCCTCGCATCTCATTGGGGTACGAACAGCATTGGAGTACTCCCATGCGGGACGTTTGGGAAATGGATGCCGAGAAACAGGTGCGAATGCTTGACACATCCTAGGGCTTACTTTAGCTTGTATCTAATGTACGCGGTTCGGCTTAGGTTTGACGAGATAAGTCAGCGCTTCACTTCAGCAGCAACAAAGATCCCCGTTCAAGCGTTGATCGAGCATGGAAAATCCGACCTGTAATTGATACTCTGCAGCGGCCATTCCAGAGCGGGTATGTTCCGGGTGGTATGCTATCGTTTGACCGGAGTATGCTGCCATCTCACTCCAAGTTCAACTCAACCCGAATGTACATGGAAGATAAACCTCATAAGTGGGGAGCAAAGTTGTTTCTCACTTGTTGTCCTAGATCTTCGTACTGCCTACGGTAAGAAAATGAGGTCGTCGTTGAAACCCTGAACAATATAACCGTTGGTTTGTAAATTACTAGTGCGGACCGTTGGTTTGTAAATTACTAGTGCGGGGGAAGAAACAACATTTAGGAGGTCCTCCGACTATAGACGACAAATCTGGTCCTGCTGCGGTGCAACGCAATTTGACTCAATTCATCCCAGATGATCGCGAGGAATGGCACACTGTGGTCACAGATCGGTTTTATACTTCGGTGGCGTTGTCCTTGGAACTATTATCCAGCAAAATTTATAATGTTGGCACTATCCAAACTCGATGTTATCGGCTTTCTTGAACCTCTGAAGGTTGGGCGAAAAAAAAAAACTGAAGTCATCCCAAGAAGTGCCTACAAGATAGCTCTTTGCAAGATGGTTCCGGAAAGACGGCTTGTGTTTGGATGGATTCCAAACACGTTCATTTTCTTGCTACCGGAGCCAGCACACACGTGCTAGAAACAGGTAGGTACTGACTGTCAATATGCTGTTACAGGTTCCTAATTTTATGTTATGTAGCGCGATCTACCAGTTGTGGGCAGCCAGAAAATGTGCCATGTCCGAAGATGGTCAAGGACGACCATGCCAACATGGGTGGTGTAGATGTTAATCACCAGCTTCGTCTTCAACGTTACTCCCTCCAGCTAAGCTTCACCTTCAAAAACTACTACAAGAGGTGAGATTTCTATTTATCTGCCGAATACTCATACTGAACTAACAAAGTCATATACTTGCTGTTGCAGTTATTTCCTAGGCCTTGTAGACTTATCCCCCACCAACGCATTCGTTATTCATCGCGAGGTGTGCAATGGTACCGGTAAAGACCTATGTCTCATTTTGCGTTTCTCTCGCAGCTACGCGCCCAACTCCTCGCAGTCGGAGCAGAAGAATTGGCTAGCAACCCTGTGGTATGTAATTGACGTGTGTGGATATAACCATCAATCCTAACTATTCTTTTGCAAAGATGCAGGCTACTCAGTACCACATTGTTGCCCAAACACGATACTCAAACCCGTCGGATCATGCTCTGGAAGAGACGCAGAACTTCCATGGAGAGCCTGGGGACCCGCAGAAAAAAACGTATGCAACGCGCTCGCAAAGTGTGTTCACACCAAGACGTTTTTAGGCGATCACCATGCCACCGTTGGTAACTGGGCTCGTCCGGTGGCATGTTTCACAATGCCGTCATGCGGTGGTGTGAGTGTCTTGCCACCGAGCTATGCCCCGCAGGGTCGGCATTGCTGATGTAGCGAGGATTGCGCAGTAAATGCACTATCCGGAGTTGTTGATGACAAACGTCTTCAATGTTCTTCAACGGCGCGTGCGCCAACATCTTCCTCTTTATTCTTTTAGCGGTGGTTTTACGTATGGCTGGGCCTTGATGACAGGATTCTTGTTGTTGGCATTTAGGGTAAGCCTCAGGGTTGGTGCTCATTGCGTTGACATCGCTGTTCATCCAATATAAATTCTTGTACTTCTTGATGCATCCTATTGTACTGTCTTAGAACGTCGATCCAACATTAGCATCCTCTAACAAAAGTGGTAAGGTCTCCGTAACCTCATCGATTGGAAAAACGTCTTGGTTGACGTACCACTGCGATCAACACCATGGAAAGATGATCCCAGTCCTTTGCGCTTCCTACCCTACCAAGGTCATAAAGATGTAAGCCGTCGTTAGTAAATATATGTATCCTATCAAGGAAACTTACCGCCCCCTCAAACATCTCGATGTTCTCTCGAAATCTATCCGTAGCAGCAGTGGGGGAACTGTTCCTGAGACCAATGGGATTCCCGGTTTCAGTGAATGGGAGCACGAAATATTCACGCTGAAGACCCCAGTCTTTCGCCCGACGTAGTCCGCCTGGCCAGCGACGATCCGAATTTCGTGTCGACCCCGAACGCGACGAGGAGGACGAATGGTAACCGCAAGTCCATGAACTTTATCGGTTCTCGGGGCGCGGGTAAGACGATTCTCCACGCGAGATATCTGCTCCATGACCTGCCCATGCAAAGGCGTGAGCACGTCCAGTCGCCGCCTTATGCCATCAAGGAGCTGCGTGCGTTCGGCGTGGTGTGTATTGATTTCAGCATGATGCATCGTTGCCATGTTTGCAATGATGTTGTCTTTGCGGGTGATAGCAGCTCTCGCGTCGTATAGCTGCTGCTCCAGCATGGCATTATCTATACGCAGTACGCTCACACTGGTAATTGTTGTTTCGTCTTGCTTCTTCTTCTGCTTATTCCGGAACGGTGGGGAGAGAACGGAGGGGTGAACTTACTCTCACCAAATATAGTATTGGTATATACCGGAAAAATGGCTTTGAGAGAGTGTCTCATACTAAACTCATGAACAGAGGATGTTCTGTTAGAGGTTATCGTTTGTAGTGGTTACAAACGAACTGGCGGCGTCGTGGCTTCAATGCATTTGGTGTTGAGTACTTAACATTATCAGAATGTGGGTAATCCATGACATCTTTGGTTTGTGTGGATCAATCCTGCAGGGATTTCAGCGTTGAGGGGTTACCAGTGTGGAGTTGTGGCTGCTCTGCTAGGTGTTGGTTGGGGTTTCTCAGGAGATATAATGACTTGGCTGAATTCGGGAGCTCTTTGGAGGCGCTTAATGGACACCATCAAGTGAGGCATCTAACGCACCGTACCTCGCCAGCATCGCGTTACCATAACAGCTTACCAGTAGCCGCCTCCGTCGTCTGTTGATTCGCCTTCAACTCACGGTTCATTCGCTTTGCGAGCTGGCACTCCTCGCACTCAATCGCTGCCAAACTGCGCCATCTATTGCTCACTTGACCTGGAACATCAGCGCCTATCACTAAACGGTTGTGACGCCTTTCCTGAAGATGGACAAGCAGCTCGTTCAGCGTGTCTACTTCTGCCGAATTGCCAGCAACGCGCTGTAGCTCCGTCGTGTGCGGTACAGGTCCTTGCTTCAGTCTGCCTGACTCCTTCTTAGATCGAGTCAGCATGAATCCGTCGCATCAGCTCCCTGCTGTGTCTTGGTTCGCAAGTTGAGATTCTGCCAGTGCATGGGCCTGGTTGAATCTTTATTATTATAGAGCATATGAGCGCCTGAGTCCGCGACTTCGAGACAAGCTTCAGCGACCCTTTCTTCGACATACTGTTCCTGCTGCGTGTACCTCTGTGGGTTGCCTAAACAGAGGCATGGGCGATAGCCTCGTGCTCAGGATGGTAGGACGCCAGTGGCTATAGCATAAGCGACCAATAGGATCGAGCTGGGTTCGTTTGATAAAGTCGGGCTTGCATCGAATCAAGGAATCTTGCTTTTGATAAAACTGACCTCCCCTGGTTTAGAAGAAGCCCAAATATTGACGGAACACGGTTCTCCCAAAATTCGGATTCGCACCTGGGTTCGACTTTGGATCCCCCCGTGGAAAAATGTCTAAGCCGCGTTTCGATGGTGTCAACCGAAGAATCCTCGGGTCTCGGGCGCAGCGCGGAGCTGCTGTGCCACCTTCAGGGGCAGCGAAGTCATGGGCTCAGTATGACACGCCGAAAATATTCTATAGAATCGATCACAACGTCAGAATAAGTTGGTATGCCTGGCAAAGAGGCAACTTTGCTTTTAGTATGCTTCCCGCACAAGAATAGCTTTGCGGGAAGCAGACTTAAAGCAAGTTGCCTCTTTGTCATGTGATGTCATTTGTAGGACAGAGTTGTCCTAACCTAGTGACGGGTGTCAACCTAATGGCGTCTTGCAGTCATCGCGTCGCATGTTGCTACTATGTGCAGCCTACCTCTTACACTTCTCTGTGTGGGAGGCTCCATTTCTAACCAAGGCCATACGCTCTTGATATCAAAGGGGGTCCACTAGACAACGACAGCTCAACCTCCCATGCGATCCTTGCTGTCTTGCCACTCAAACCCAATCTGAAAATGAAACTCGAGGAGCTCCGAAACATAACTTTCTGAGATTGCTTAAATGGGCAAAACCCCGCTGAATCTGAAATCGAAACTCAACTCAAACGCGTTCCGAATGTTCTCTTTTGACTCCGAACCAGGGCTGGTAAACCTATCGAGTTTTTCAGAAGCAATTAGGTTTTGGTTTGAACCCTGGTTTAAACCAATACAATCTAGGTTTTATTGCACCACCTAGTTTAGCTACCATTTTCTAGGTCATCTTCAACTTCTTCATCGTTCTCGCACTTGTAGTTGTTGTTAGCCTTTACGCAATACGGGTGCTCGATAATTTGGACTCTCGATGCACTTCAGAGCTTGCTGTGGATGAACTACAAGTCGAGAAGGACTCTGCACTTATATTCTGGTGTAAGAGACGATTTCAAAAACAATGTTGCTTAGCGTGTGGCATACGTGTACGGTAGCTAGTATCACCGGATCTCCGGTTACATTTGTTAATGAATCATCAAACACGCGATGGAAGAATTTGTCGTTAAGTGATGGTCAATGTTACCTTTATGTCGTTGTAGCAGGAAGTAAGATGATTGCCGCTGAATTGCTCTCGAATACGTAGCACTACCCCTGTACGACAAGCTTGAACGATTCAATTTCCTAAATGAAGTGTCATTCACGAAACAACCCTCCGCAATGTTCTTGTTTTCGAGATGTTGGTCATAACTTGCGATACCAGGCCGGCGAAAACTAGTGAAGTTGATTTGGCGCGTAGTCGTAGGCTCGGCGTTCAGAATCAATGTTATGACACCTTCAATAGCTCACATTTTGTAGGAGAATCACGTCGGCATGTCTACTAGTTAAAGGCTCCAGGCTGAAGCCTCCAGCACAACCATTACAATACGGAATCCTATATCTATACTACAGTAGTATAATAGGATCACAGGGAAAACATTGAAACAGTTCTAAGTACGTCTGACTGCCGACGAGTCCTTCACTCGCACTTCGTGCCCGCTGTGGTCGCGCTCCCAGTGTCCGCCGTACACCACCGACCGAAACTTCAACACCTGTAGGCTGCCTCAGCCGCCAGACCGTAGTCTTATTTATTTAAGCCAACCCAATGCGCTACCGACTTGAACCACTCTGTCCGCTTCTCGACTATGACGCACTGCTTGTAGACGCCACTCGCCCACAGTCAACACGTCCCGCCGCCGATACACGTCCAGCTTAGTCACTCGCCAGTACTGCCTCAACCGTCCACTCAACCGTCAACCGTCCGCCCAACCGTCTCTCGTCCACTAGACCGTCTGCTTCACGTATGGTCCGCTTGTGCGTCCCTTACGCGTTCCTCGCTGGCTTCGAATTGTGCTCGACGCCGCCAATTGCTTAATGAGCGACCAGTCACTCGTGTCGCCGCGCACGTCCAGTCTCTTCATCGTCTGCCAGCCACCAATGCCGTCGTGGCTACTCACAGCCGCTCACTTCACCGTAGAGCACCTCAGTGCGACTCTCCACGCCGAAGATCGCGATCGTACGGCTACCAGAGCCGCTCACCGCACCCACGTCGCGACCGCTCGCCACCCGCACGTCCTCGGATCCACCCACGATCTTCCTAGATAGCCGCCGACTCACGCTGCTGCCTAAGTCACTTCGTGGCTCCTCACACCGACTGCCGCCAGTACACGTCACCGTCGTCGACCCCGACACCAACATGTTGGCCCATTTAGGAAGTTGTCAGTTTTTACTATAAAACCTAATAATAAAACCATTTTGCCAGCTCTGCTCCGTACCGAATTTATTTTGCCACCTTGGATGCATTATTTTCAACACCAATCCAAGCGATTCTCTGAAATTTATATCAGAGCTAAGGAGCGATCCCTGCGGGGTCTGAGTTTCCGTTAGGTCATCACGTGGTAATTTAGATCCGGTTATCGGGAACATATTTAACGGGGGGACGTATACATTTCAATCAAAAGATTACAGTTCTTACTGTCGGAATTCATACCTGTTTTAATTTGATCAAGTACGAAAATATTGACTGTGTCGTCTCCCTCTCTGTTAAGTCCGCGCGTTAGTGATTTGGATATTGCGCGAAGAGAGCAGAGAAACTAATACCCGTCTGGGTCGATACAATTGTGTTAGGTGCGTTATTCTAAAGGGGCCCGTAACGTCGTAGTTATCGCAGCACTGTGGGGATACTGTGTCTGCGAAGCAGCCGCAGGAGATGCGTTGAAGTGGACTGATGTCACTTCGAAGATGTCGACCAACGTGAGCTGCTCTAATCTGGGCAATCATCCTTTCTCGGATAAAAGAAAATATGATCGCCCAGGGTACATTCACTTCGCTAAATTTCAGAGCTTCTTCGTGCACTCCACGACTTTGTCTAGATATATTTTTAAACCAATCAGAAACACAAAAATATGTATGCATAATGTATTTCAGTATTTGATAATGTATTTCTGGATTGTTTCACTTTTGGTGCCATAATTTATGTTATGCGATTTCCGTTGCTTTTTGAACCGTAACATATAAGATCACAGACCAAAATCAAACCTCAGTGGGTCTTAGGAAGTGCAAATTCAATGTAAATATGATGGCACTCACCTGCAACTTGCTAGACCTCGGGATCGAATATTTAAAACAAGCAAATAAGAAATAGCTTCGTTCAGGTGAGTGTCATCATCAAGTACTTCCTCCGGATGGAAATGACGGACCGATAGTTTTTTTTTTTTTTAGGTAAAACGGGCAATTGACGTATATAAAAATCATATAATGAAAAGCCCTGTTTAAATGTATGGGATTTGTCGCGCTATGCGCTCCATCCACTCGACTGCCGTGAGACACCTCGACACTTTCGACAGAAAGCATGCTGAACGCACCTACCAATTCTACCGCAAAATGGGATAGCGCCTTCAAAACGAACCCGATTCAGATGACCATTTGACCTCTGAACAGCTGAAAGTTTGCCGGTTTCAACAAGGTGCCCCCACGTGTTTCAATGTGTTCAATTGTTAAAATTAGATCAAAGCAAAATTCTGCCGGACAATCCATCCTGAGGAAGTACTGTAAAATCTCTAATTGTGCCCCATGCGGTACTGTGTTAGTATCCCACCTACACGAAGGAGGTGGGGTATTATTAGAGGATGGGGTAATAGCAAGGATGCCTAAGAAGAATCATGTATGATAACAAGTATATATATCTAAACTGTAGATGATCTAAAGACCTTCGCTACCGCTCGTAACTTCCTCTTCAAATGCCTCCATATTAGACCGAACGCAGGGTGCTGTCTCTAAGAAAGCAGCGACGGAATCTGCTAATGCCTCCACCTCGCACATTTTTTCTTTAACGGTGAAGATACACTTCTTCATGTACTTCATGCACTCTACCTCGAAGTAGTTTCAAAATCTGATTTTGGTAGTTTTCGACGCGGGGGGCATTAGTATGGAAAGACGAGAGAGTTGTTTGAACCGATAACTTTGATCTCACTTCGGCATTTGCCTTCCAGAACACAAGCGTCGAATCAACAGGTTAACAGCCGCACAAAACTCTCAAGCTAATCTACCGTAACGACCATGTCAGTCAAGAAGGCCGACGTCATTCTCGGAAGTAACAACTACTTCCATTGGGATTCACCATGCGAATGACGCTGACGAGGAAGGTGTTGCTGGCACACATGCAAGTGGTCAAGGCGGAGTCGGAAATCATCGAGGCGTGGGCGCTCAACGACATGAAGGCGCTGGGCCTGATCGCCCAGGGGCATCAGACAAAGATTCGATCTGCAACGACGGTGATTCAAACGTGGGGAACTCTTCGCGAGTTCTACAACCGGATTACGATGCACAACCGTGTGTCCATGATTCGCCGACTTCATGAGTTCAAGATGGAGGACGGCTTGACGATGGCGAAGCACCTGGGCAAGTTTGATGAGCTTATCGCGGGGTTGCAGACGCTAGAGGAACCATTGGACGAGGCTAGACAACTCGTTATTCTAGTGTCTGCGCTCAGACAATGGCGCGGTCGTGAACAACGGGATATACCAGCACTGTGGTATCGTACACCAGAAGACGGTTCCGTACAGCTCGCAGCAGAACGGTGTTGAGGAACGCATAAACCGCGCCATCATGGAGTAGGCGAGGAGTATGCTGCACTACAAGGGTGTAACAACTCTATGGTGGGCGG
Source organism: Phytophthora tubulina (assembly GCA_014706135.1). Lineage (NCBI taxonomy): Eukaryota > Oomycota > Peronosporomycetes > Peronosporales > Peronosporaceae > Phytophthora > Phytophthora tubulina. The sequence goes on along the minus strand of JACBOY010000135.1, from coordinate 430,576 downwards.
AAGCGGTCAATACGGCGGTGTACCTGATCAACCGCTCAACGACCAGTACGTATCCGACGATGACTCCGTATGAGTCGGGATTCAGGGTGAAGCCCCGACTGGACCACTTGCGCGTGTTCGGATCTATTGGATACGCACATGTTGATGATGCCAAACGCACGAAGCTGGAACCGAAGAGCGTCAAGTGTATGTTCCTCGGTTATGCAGATAACACGAAGAGGTTGCGGGTGTACGAATTGGAAGCGAACAAGTTGAAGGTGACTCAGTCAATGAAACTCGACGAACGTGAGGTGAGCGGCATATATGACACGGCAATGACGGAAACGACGGAGATGATCACCGTGGTCAAGGACATCGACGAAGCAGCTAAACCTGGACGACAGCATCAACATCCCGTTGGAGAAGATCCTATGGATTCGACTGAGGGGCCATCTGGTGACATTGATATGGTTGAAGAGAGAGTCCCGGAGTCAACATTGAGCTGCCATCGAGATCGATCAGATGTCAACATTGGGCCAACATCGAGTCGAAGCCAGTCAACGTTGAGTCGGAACCGGGGCATAGTGGAACCAACATTAAGCCGAGACCAGTCAATGTTGAGTCACAATCGAGACCGCTCGAATTTCAACGTTGAGTCAAGGTTGACTCGCAGCCAGTCAATGTTGGGTCACAATCGCAATCAACAGAAAGTCAATGTCGAACCAACGTTGAGTCAAGACTTGGTCTTTCATCCAGCTACGGAGCGAGTACGTCGCGACTGGGAACCTGTATTACTTCTGGGAGATGGCTCGGCAGATGACAGCGAGTACAGGGTGGATGAAGATGACGACCCGAACAACGGCGACCACTTCTGGCCCCATCACCCAAGAGACCTCGAGTTGACGAGGACAGTCTGCTCGCTGAAGCCGTACTGGTCTACGCGGCTAGTGTGGGTGACGCGGACGATGCTCCGTCGACGTATCCGCAGGCGATGGAGAGTGATGATGCAGTGGAGTGGGGGTGAAGGCGATGAGCTCAGAGTTGAGGGCTCATGCGGAGACGGTTAGTCGACACTGGTTCCAAGGAAGAAAGATATCCGGCCAATTGGATGGCTGAGAAGTCAACGGTGAACCGACTTTGAGGCACGGTTGGGTGAGAGTCGACTTTGGGCTATGGTTGACTGGAAGATTGGACGAGATCATGGATTGGAAGCATCGGAGGCATCCAGGGAAACGCAACAGGTAAGCACGATGATGAGAGGGAGCAAGGAGACACAAGAGGAAGCACTAGGAAGGAATGATGAGAGAGTAGTTTAAACAGAAAACTTTAATTTCACTTCGGCATTTGCCTTCCACAACGCAAGCGTCAAATCAACAAAGAGTTTGCTCGAATTGACACAGCAACGAACACCATTCTCCCAGGATTTTCTGTAGATCCCTCAGACAATGTGCGTTTTGAAAATATGCATTTATAATAGCACTACTATCGTAAATAATTTGCAACTATAGTTGTATTCATGTAATAGGGGGTCTCAGAATTGACAAAATCGTTTTCAAATGGCATCATTTCCCCGCCAAATAGCATGCCATTTTCCGCCAAATAACATGTAATTTCGAAATCGCCTACCTCTGGAGGTGGGTGATTATGAAATCACGCGGATGATATCAAAATCACATTTCCTGCCAAAAGACCGTCGGTCTTGCTGATGGCGAAAGGAGCCCTCTTCTTTCGGCTGCCCTTCGTCAACTAGTGTCGCTGAGTGGCTGCCCACGTGTAGCAGCATGCCTTACTCCAACGAATGACCAATTTTGCAACCAAACCTTCAGATATGCACCTTATTTGAGTGGCATGGCGATAGTCATTGAATCAGATACTCCTACAGCGCTGCCATGACATCTCTCACTAGCTAACTAACCTCTGAGTTTTATTCTACGTCAGCTTTAGCTGAGACTGCCCTTGGCCGTCAGCACAGTGCGAAGTCAGGTCACGACAACCGTCGCCACACTACACAGAGTAGCAAGAAATCACACAACTTGGTAACTTAGTACTACTAGTAGTAGTCAAACCAACCGAGATAACGATGCGAGCTAAGAGAAGCGTAGCCTAGGTGTTCCTGCTCCATGATGTAATAGTAGTGATGAAGCGTCAAACCCAGCTACCTAGATCCGTACTAAGCTAAGAGGACAGTTATATCCTATGAACATATCTGCAGAAACCCGCTACCACGTATCTTGGCGTCTTGATGTGGACACTAAACATGCAGAAAGAGTCGATAGTAACAACACAGTGTGAGTATTCAACCGCAAAGCTTACCTAGTGGGTCTCGCCGGCCAAGACGGTGTAGCAGCTCGTACAACACAGTCTGCAGGAGTATAATACCCGAATCCATACTCTGTGATAGTTTTGGCAGTTCTGACACCCCCACGAATACAAGTAAAGCCCGAAATGACATGTCATTTGGCGAGGAAATGCCATGCTATTTGGCGGGGAAATGACATGCCATTTGAAAACGAGTTTTGTCAATTCTGAGACCCCCTAATAATGACATTTTATAGATAATATAATAGTATTATTGGAAAAATATAGTACACTCAATCTCTGGTCCCACCCATTTTGCAGATTTTGGGAAGATGACACCAGTCCTGGAATGTTTATGCGGGTTTAGGGTTATCGAAAAAGTAATCATTTCCTGTCCGGTACATGTATAACCTGCCGGGATAACCGCTATTATAACAGCGGTGTTACAACTTGTTGTGACTCTAGTCACAACAAGTTGTGACGTCGCATCCTCCATCAGAACGTTCTCCTCCGGGGGATTCAGCAGCTCGAGCACTGACATAGGGTTGGACGTATGTAAGCGCGATATCATTGCCGTTAGCTCCTCCGTGATACCGTCTTCTTCATCCGGCCCCGCATACTCGCACGTGTAGTACTCAAGAAGACCTGTCTTTTTCTAGCAGTTCACGAATGTGGTTTTAGAGAGAGCATTCCAGCTCTCGATGCTCCATAGCACTGCTTGTCGAACATCTACGTTGTACAGCTTCGCGACAAGCCCTAAGTCCATTGATGGGTCGGCCTCCAGCAATTCATCAGCGAACCGTAGTTGCGAGCCGCGTGGCTCGGTCCAACCTTTAAAATGTACTTCTAAATTGGTACACGATGCACTGTACCGTTGGAGTGGTACACTCTTGATTGTAATTACTCTAGTTTGTAATAAAATGATGGCTCCCGAAGCTATCACAACCGAGAGGATTGTCTGTACATGTAGACTGCTCACCATCGGAGTTTCATGTCTTGAGTTGCATTGAGATGAGTCGTCGTAGCCCTAACCGCCAGATCTGCCAAAAGGCAAATTCTTGAAAGTGGGATTTTGAGGCGAACGAGGGATCAATTACTACAGTACTGTACTGTAAGTACATGTACCAAATTCGGTTTGTACTTCGCGAATTTTGTTTTTCCCATGCTGAATCTATTTTTGCACTTGCCGAGCTACGCCTAGAAAAAGTGTGTTGAGGGGGGGGGGGTACGCTGTCCGAAAGTGTTGTCTGCAGCTTCGGTTATCAATTTGAATAATGCTTAGTTCACACTTGACCCCTACATCTTACTTAGTACCGTAATATAAGATTCTTACGGCACTGGCATTGTTCCCCCTGATCTGTCATCAAATGGTGACAGTATGGGCATACCGTACACCAGATATCCTGGTACATGTACCAACGTTCAAACGTATCCTCAATGGTGATAAGGTAAGGCACTTTGGCTTATAGGCAAATCCGATGCAGCACAAATTTCCGTCTCTTTCTCGCGGGACAATCATAAGATGGGGTCTCGGGCTCTACGATAGTAAAGCTAAGATAAATGAAATGCGACTACCGAAACCGCACGCTCCTGTTCAGAATTTGGGAGCCACCACGGGATCGGCACGCCGCGGCCTACCGAGGTGTGAGTTTGTGTTATTGTTGTGTTTTTACCGTATGCTTTAGAAGCAGCGCTTGCTGTTCGTACGACTAACGATTCCCGACGGCCACTACTCGACCCCAACTTCCTGTTCTCATTCCTCAAGTTACATCCAAGTCCCCAAGTGGTTTTTTTCTTCGTTGCCAGGAATCGACAATGCGTCTGTCATCCATCCTTTTAGTGGTGGCTTATGCCACCTTTCTCGCAAGCGGCAGCGCTGCAAATGCCGGTCAGGCCACGAAGGTCTCTAAAATGACGTTTGAAAACGTCGATTTGCTGGACGTGAGTCTTAACAATGACAAGACGAAGCGGTTCCTGCGTAGTCATGAGGGTGACGAAGACGAAGAGAGGCTGAGCGGTGCGAACATGTTTAACATTGAGAAGCTCGATAATGCGCTGAACAACGCCAACTACGCTAATACGCTGTTCGGGAGGTGGAAGCGCCATGGATTCGATGTGGACAAGGTCACCACAAGGTTTTCAAAGGAAGGCTACACGCTCGACGAGAATGCCAAATCGCTGTTCAAGGGTTACGAAACCTATCTCCAGGCTAATTCAGCATTACAGACCGATGCGAAATTGTTTGCCAGAGGAGATGTCTACAAGGCATTCAACGACGTCACGTACGCGGATGACTTGTACAAAATTTGGAGACAAAATGGCCTCACGTCGGACGACGTCATCTTGAAATTCAAAGAGAAGGGCGTCAATATGGACGATAAGTTCATCAGTGTCTCCAATGGCTACTCCAATTGGCTGCAACTGCACCACCCCCTTCCAGGAACTGTTAAAACGACACCCAAAGAGTTCCTGTTTTCCGCATCGAGAATCGCCTGGGCCCAGAAAGATGAAGTGTTCGCTGAAAAATTGTTTGCCAAGTGGAAAGCTAGCAGACTGGACGAGAAACCGGTCTACACAAAGTTGCAGACTTTGGGTCTCGCGAAAGACGACAAAATTTACAAGCTCTACACGGACTACGTCACGTGGCTCGAGATCCACCACCCGTTGCCAGCAAAGGCCACTCATTAGTGAAATGGTTTTCACAACCGGGTTACCGCTTACGGGTCATTTAGTGTAGGCCGCATTCAATACAGTCGCTTTTGACAATTACTAAACAAATATGTGATACTGGTAACATGCTATATATTGGCACTACATGTAGTTTCAAGTGCCGTTCGTTTCGACTCGGTCTTCCATGAAGAGTCTCTTGGATGCGTTTGTAGCGGCTCCTTCCCAGTTAGGAATCACCGTCGTGGGGCTCAAGACTCGACTGGTTCGCTATGTCGACCCCTCGGATGCAATGGGTGAGTCAACGCATCGTGGAGACGTTCGAGCCCAATGTGACTCAAGCTGAGGTGAACGAGTTTTTAGCGTCCCCCACCACGCGAAAGCTCTTTGACGAGTTACTAAGCGGGAAAGACGCGTGCAAAGTGTTCGTGCACTTCCAGACTGGAACTTCTACAGAAACGGTCGAAAACGCAGCAGCACCAGCGACCAACGGAGACACTACAAGTATTAACAATAGTAAACTTTGTGTGTCGCTGGGGAATTCCATCCCGATTCGAGCCAAATGTTGTTTCTTCCTGAGAACCACCGCAGATGGGAAACCCGTGGATGTTCAGAAAGGAAGTGACAATTCCATTTGCTTTGGTGAGTTAGCCCCAAATATCCTAAGAGATCTCGAGACGACCATCAGTTCCTTGTTTTCGCCACTTTTGAAGGCTAAAGACGAATGGGGGAAAGCAGATTCCGACTTGAAGAACGAATTCATGACGGAATCCGAGAAGTTCGCCAACGATCTCAAAGAAGCGCTCAATAGTATGGACAGTGGACTCGAGTTGAGAAGACCTGATCGTAGTATTCTGGCTGAGACGGTGAATAACGCTGGACATGGAGTGAATGGAGCTAGAGCGTTGCAAGTTTCCGACTCGCCGAAGCTCATTGCACACTATGAAGACGTGTTGAAGGAGTGGTGCGACGTTATCTCGACGTATTTGGAGACTAACCCGACAAATGACGGCAAAGGGAACAATGATCCTACTATTGATGATGATGGTCCCATGGGAGAACTCGAGTACTGGAGACGGAGAATGCAGCGGTTGACTAGTATCACTGAACAGCTCAAGATGAACGAGTACAAGGACGTCTTCGCTGTGCTTAGTAGGACGACGAAAAGTGTCAGTGATGACACAAAGCAACGTATTCAAACGTTACTACGACGGTGGAAGCAGATTGATATCGGAATCACAGAAGCAGCTAACGAAGCGAAGGACAACGTCAAGTATCTGTTCACGCTCGAGAAGTTCATCATTCCACTGTACAACGGCACTCCCAGTTCTATCATTGACACACTACCGGCGTTGATGAACTCGATCAAGATGATCCATTCCATCGCGAGATACTACAACACGACCGAGCGCATGGCGAATTTGTTCACGAAGATCACCAACCAAATGATCACTAACTGCAAACATTGTGTGACTGGAGGCGAGACGTACGAGGTGATGTGGGATAAAGATCCAGAAGAACTTGTTCGTCACCTGGACTCGTGTTTGAAGCTGAATGAAGCTTATCAGCAGCAGTATCGCGTCACTAAGGACAAACTCTTCGCGACACCTAAAGGCAAGCAGTTTGAATTCAACGAGATGAAAATTTTCGGCAAGTTCGATCTCTTCTGTCGACGTGTCATGAAGTTGATTGACATGTTCACGACAATTCACCAGTTCTCGTCGTTAGGACAGCATCGTCTGGAAGGGATGGAGGATCTTATTGCGAAATTCAACGCGATTATCCGCGAGTTTCAGTACCGTAACCACGATCTACTCGACTACAAGAACAACCGCTTTGATCGCGACTATGTGGAGTTCAACGTTAGGATTTCCGATCTGGAAGGTTTGCTGCAGAAGTTCATCAATGATTCGTTCGAGAACATCACGTCGATTGAGCATTCACTGAATCTACTTCGCAAGTTTCAGACGATTCTGCAGCGTGAGAACTTGAAATCGGACTTGGACTCGAAATTCAACGTCATTTTCCAGAACTATGGGCTGGAACTCGAGCATGTGCTACAGCAGTATGAAAAGTATAAACAAAACCCTCCATATCCACGCAACTTGCCACCAGTAGCAGGCAACATCACGTGGTCTAGACATCTACTGAAGCGGATCGAAGAGCCCATGAAGAAATTTGAGTCAAATCAAAACGTGTTGGCGAGTAAGGACGCGAAACGGATCATCCGCATGTACAACAAGGTGGCGAGAACCCTGGTTGCGTTCGAGTACATTTGGTACCAAGCGTGGGTGCAGTACATCGACACAGCAAAAGCAGGACTTCAGGCCACGCTGATCATTCGTCACCCTGAAGATAACAAGCTGTACGTGAACTTCGACCCTGAAATCCTGCAACTTTTACGTGAAGCCAAGTGTTTGGACCGTATGGGTATCGAAATCCCAGAAGCAGCGAAGATTGTGCTGCTCCAGGAGGACAAGTTCAAGAACTACTACAACGAGCTCCAGTACGCTCTTGCTGAATACGATCGCATCGTGACAAAGGTGATTCCAGTCACTGCGATGCTTTTGCGGCCTCATTTCAATGACATGGAGTTTAAATTGCGTCCTGGAATGATCACATTGACCTGGACGAGTATGAACATCGAGGCGTATCGTAACCACATCCATTCAGGTCTGCAGCACTTGGAGGAACTGGTGACCAATATCAACGATATCATTGAGAACCGTATCGAGAAAAACATGCGTATTGTATCCAAGACGATGCTGGTAGATCTCCCAGTGGATCAGTCCTTTTCTCTCGATGAATTCGTGACGATGCAAGGGTCAAATATCAAGCGAGCTGGTGCTTTGTTGCAAGGCAAGAATGTTGAGATTGAGAACGCAGTGGAGGATTTACTGAAGATCATCATGCAGTATCCACTGGATTCGCACATTGAAGGTGTGTCGAATGATGAAGCTATGAAACTAAAGAAACACTACAACCACTTCATGTATCAGGCGCTACTGCACTGCACCAAGAACTCTCTCAACACTATCAAGAAGCGTGTGGCTTCTCGAACTACGTCGTCAATTTTTACAATTGAGCGTCCGTTCTTCGAAGTTGACGTACAGCTCAGCGTACCGAACGTGCAGCTTCATCCGTCACTAGACGAGATCCAACTTGCTATCAACAAAGCTGCACAAACGATTCTCAGTTGTTCAAAAGAATTGTTGGACTGGGGTCAGAGCGATTTGTCCGCTGCAGTGACCAATTCAAACTCGAACGGCACTGATAGCAACGGGAACGCTAATGGTCATCCGAATGCAGGCAAAATTACCTTCTTCGATCGGATTACCAAGGACATTGAGATTGTGCGTGTCGTTCTCCTACTCACGGGTAGTGTCCAAGGTCTACGCAACAATGTGACTGAATATTTGGGATCCTTCAAGAAGTACGAGTGGCTCTGGATGGAACAGAAGGACGTTGCGTACGAGAATTTTCTCAAGAAGAACCCGGAGCTGCAGGATTTCGAGAAGAAACTCAAGTCTTTCGTTGAAATTGATGAGGAAATTTCGAGTTTGACTGCGATCCACAACATTGGTGCGTTGTCATTGAACACACGCAACATCAAATTGCAGCTAAAGCACGAAAACTCGCAATGGAAGTTGAAGTTCTCTGACAATTTGCACAACCAAGCGAGACGCAAAATGGAGTCGTTGACGGAATATTTCCGCTCAACTATGGGTAAACTGAACCGTAAAGTTGTGGACTTGGACTCACTTCGCTTCGTGATGAATCTACTGAAAGAAGTGCGAGCTCGAGAAAGCGGAATCAACATGGAAATCAACCCAGTGTTAGATATGTACGAGATGCTCGAATATTATCTGCCTGATGGGTTTATGGAGAAGGAAGAAATGGACCAGAAGTCCGTGTTGCGAAGTAACTGGCGCAAGTTAATCCACCATGCTGAAACACGCACAGATGAGCTCAGTAAGACCCAAGCAGGCTTCAAACGAGGACTCCTTCGCGATATCAAGGAGTTGATTGTCGATGTCAAGCATTTCCGTGATGATTATCTCGCAAATGGACCTATGGTTATTGGAATTCCACCCGTGGAAGCTGTGGAAAGACTTAACCGCTACAAGGAAGAGTACAAGATCCGTGAACGTAAACACGAATTGTATCTATCAGGAGAAGAACTCTTTGCTCTTCCGAAAACGACGTATCCCGAATTGGAAATGACGAAGAAGGAACTGCAGTTGCAAGATAAATTGTTTGGGTTGTACACCGATGTCTTAAGTACAATTGAAGAGTGGAAACAAATCCCATGGCTCTCAGTCGCTGAGAGAGTGCAGTCTATGACTGAAAAGGTGGATGCATTCTCACTTCGTTGTAAGAAAATGCCCGGTAAACTACGTGAGTGGGAGGCGTACGCAGATCTGAAGAAAATGATCGACGACTTCACGGATGTTCTACCATTGTTACAAGAATTAAGCAAGGAATCGATCAAGCCTCGACACTGGGAAGCAGTTATGGCAATTACGAAGACCCAATTGGACGTCACTGCACCAGATTTCAAGCTGCAGGCTCTCATGGACGCGAACATTGTTGAGTATAAATCTGAAATTGAAGAAGTCACTGATGGTGCCGATAAGCAGCTGAAGATTGAAATTCAGCTTGGAGAGATTTCGGCTCGCTGGGAGACTGAGGAGTTCCAGTTCCAAGACTGGAAAAGCCGTAATGTGCCCATCTTGAAAGCTGTAGTGCCGGTTGTTGAAGAGCTGGAAGAAACGCAGATGAATCTACAGACGATGTTGTCTATGCGTCATGTGATCCCATTCAAGGATGTGGCACAGGGAAAACTCGAGCAATTATCCGATACATCTGAGACTTTGGAACGGTGGATTAAGGTGCAAATGCTGTGGTGCTCACTCGAATCTGTGTTTACGGGTGGTGATATCGCAAAGCAGATGCCAGTGGAAGCCAAGAAGTTCCAGAAAGTTGATAAAGATTGGGCTAAAATCATGTCAAAGTCCGAGGAGATTAAGAACGTCGTGGCTTGTTGTTCCAGTGAATTACTAAAGTCATGTCTACCGACAATGTACTCGGAACTGGAGAAATGTCAGAAGAGTCTCGAAGGTTATCTGGAGCAGAAGCGTAACAAATTTCCGCGGTTCTACTTCGTGTCGAATCCTGGTCTACTGATGATTTTATCACAAGGAAGTGATCCGCTGAGTATGAACGAACACTACGAGAAAGTGTTCGACTCGATTGAGAGAGTTTACCACGACAAGAAAGACAAAACACTGATCCACACGATGGTGTCAGGAGTTGAGGAAGTGCGATTCTCACAGATTGTCAAGGCACAAGGGAACATCGAAGACTGGTTAGCTACATTGTTACGTGGAATGCAGATCACTATGAAAGACATTTGTCGACAAAGTGCCATGGATATTGGCGTTGTGGGGAATGATCTCAAGCGTCTGCGTGAATTTGTTGACCGATACGTAGCGCAGTTCGCTCTACTTGGTATCCAAATGATGTGGACAACAGACATCCAGACAGCACTTGAACAGTGTCGTGCTAAGAAAAACATCATGAAAGATACAAGTACAAAGCAGGCGATGGTGCTTACAGAGCTGTCGAATTGGTGTCTGGGTGATCTTGGCTCGAAAGAGAATCGTATCAAGATCGAGACCCTCGTGACGATCCACGTGCATCAACGTGATGTTATGACGGATCTAGCTACACTGTACAAACAGAAGAAGATCTCGGATCCGAACGACTTTGAGTGGTTAAAGCAAGCACGTTTCTACTGGAGACCAGGCAATGCTGATGAATTCAACGCTGATGGAGCGTGTGTGATTTCCATCACTGATGTTGATTTCAACTACCAATTTGAGTACTTGGGTTCCAAGGAGCGATTAGTGGTGACACCTCTAACCGATCGATGTTACATTACTCTAGCTCAAGCTTTGGGTATGTACTTCGGTGGTGCTCCTGCTGGTCCTGCAGGAACAGGTAAAACGGAGACAGTGAAGGATCTTGGTCGTACACTTGGTATCTACGTCGTGGTGACCAATTGTACGGATCAACAGAAGTACACGGATTGTGCGAAGATCTTCAAAGGCTTGTGTCAAGGTGGTTTGTGGGGCTGTTTCGATGAATTTAACCGTATTCAGCTTCCTGTGCTCTCAGTGGTGGCACAGCAAGTATTGGCCATTCAGAATGCTAAAAAGACCGGAACCAAGTACTTCCAGTTCCCAGGTGACCCACAAAATATTCTACTCACGCAGGTTTGTGGTTACTTTATCACGATGAACCCTGGTTACGCTGGACGTCAGGAACTTCCTGAAAACTTGAAAGCCTTGTTCCGAGGTGTAGCCATGATGGTGCCCGATTTCGAGATCATTATGAAAGTTAAGTTGTGTTCGGTGGGATACTCGGAATACCAAGATCTCGCCAAGAAGTTCTTCATCTTGTACAACACGTGTAAGGAGCAATTGTCCGCTCAGAAACACTACGATTGGGGTCTACGAAACATCCTCGCTGTGTTGCGAAGTGCTGGTAAAATCAAACGTGACAACAGAAACGATTTGGAGTCCAAACTGCTGTACCAGACTCTGCGGGATATGAATCTGTCCAAGTTAGTGGCACAAGATGTGCCGCTTTTCTTGTCGTTACTAGCAGATTTGTTCCCTACTGTCCAATTCCCTCCCAAAGGATCGTATCCGGAACTTACAGTCGCTTTACAAGGTGAAATCGACAAGCAAGGGATTGTAGATCACCCCGGGTGGTTCAATAAGGTCATTCAACTGTACGAAACGCAACTTGTGCGTCATGGTATCATGCTTGTCGGGCCTACAGGAGGTGGCAAGACGAAGATATTCGACGTATTGATGCAAGCTCTCACACTTACTACCAACATCGTCCACAAACAATCGAAACTCAATCCGAAAGCTATTCGTGCGGCGGAAATGTATGGTGAAGTGGATCCAATGTCTGGAGAGTGGACAACCGGAGTATTTGCAGCAATGTGGGCCAAATACAACAACAAAGCCAACAAATTCATCATGTGGATGACGTGTGATGGTCCTGTGGATGCCATTTGGATTGAAGACCTCAATACGGTGCTGGATGATAACAAGATTTTAACTCTGGCTAATGGTGACCGGATGCCGATGACAGATAATGTGAAACTCATGTTTGAAGTCGAGACGTTGGTAAATGCTAGTCCTGCTACAGTGTCGCGAGCTGGTATCGTGTTCATTAGCGACACTGACTTGGACTGGGCTCCTGTTGTGGAAGCTTGGATTCGTAAACGTCCGCAGACACACCAGCAGGTTCTCCGTGATCTGTTCATGAAGTATATGGGTGAAAATAACCCGATCAACCCTGGCCACTGCTTTGACTACTTGAACCGCAACACGGAAGGTGTTATGACGGTATCTCGTGTTGGCCAAGCGTCTCGACTGTACAATTTGATGACAGGTTTGCTTCTTGGAGATCACGGTACCACACTATCGGAAGATCCTGCAAAGTTGGCAGTTCAACTGGAAAAACTCTACTTGTACTGCATCTGCTGGTCACTTGGCTCGCTGTTAGAGCAGGAAGACCGTGTCAAATTCGACGAGTGGCTGCGACAGTATGATGACAACGCTTTATTGCCAAAATGTGAGTCTGGACAGACAGTTTACGAGTACTTCGTAGACCCACAGACTTGGGAATGGAAACTTTGGAGGCCTGTCAAATGGGAATACCCTAAGGGTTCTAAACAACTCGATTTCTCCAACTTACTGGTGCCTACGATGGATTCCGTACGAACACTTTACCTGATTGAAAACCTACACAAGCAACGCAAGCCTGTGTTGATGGTGGGAGGTCCTGGTACGGCCAAGACGTCGTCAGCACTGATGTTTTTCAACGATCTAAGCCCAGACATCATGATGATCAAACGTGTGAATTTCTCCAGTGCTACAACTCCGTTCATGTTCCAGAACGCCGTCGAGAGCGAACTGGATAAACGTGGTGGCAAGAGTTTCGGTCCTCCTGGAGGCAAGAAGATGACGGTCTTCCTGGATGATCTGAGTATGCCACTTGTTAATGCTTGGGGTGATCAACCTACACTTGAAATCGTGCGTATGATCATTGAATTGAGTGGGTTTTGCTTCCTCTCCAAAGACCGACGTGGTGATTTTAAGGTTTGTGAAGATCTTCAGTATGTTGGTGCTATGGGCCATCCAGGAGGAGGTCGCAACGACATTCCGAACCGTTTGAAGCGCCAATTCTACTTGTTCAACTTGATTCTGCCGTCTCTGACGTCTATCGATGATATCTACGGACAAATGCTCGCTGGACGGTTCGACTCAGAGACATACAGCAAGGAGACAATTTCCGTTGTAAACAAACTCACTCGTGCTACGATTGATCTGTGGAACTTCATGAAGGCGAAGCTGTTACCTACGCCAGCAAAATTCCACTACATTTTCAATATGCGTGAACTTAGTCGTGTGTTCCAAGGGATTTTACTCACACCACCCGAAACATTTACCAGTGGAGGTGGTGTTCGAGTTACACAAGGTAAACTCGCCAAGATGGACTCTGGTCAAGTTGTCTTACTTACTTGGAAGCACGAATGTGCTCGTGTGTTCTGTGATAAACTCACAAACCACAAGGACAAGGATATCTTCAATTCATACATGAAGGAGCTGATCAAGAGTCATTACGGTGATAGTTTGGAAGAGTTCTGTCGACAACAGTACAGTATGGTCAATTTCCTCCGTGACCCGGAAGAAGACGAGGAAGGAGGCATTGCTGATGCTGTTCTAAAAATCTACGAACCTGGTGGTACAGTGGCAGATGTGCGTTCTCGCGTCCTAGAATTCCTGGACAAGTACAACACCGATTACCCTCAGCGACAGATGCGTTTGGTGCTTTTCGATGATGCACTGGATCATTTACTGCGTATTTCTCGGTTATTGGAGATGCCACGAGGCTCAGCGTTACTAGTCGGTGTTGGTGGGTCTGGAAAGCAGTCGTTGACTCGCTTAGCTGCGTACATGGCAGGCTCTACGATCTTCCAGATTGTACTTACCAAAACGTACAACACCAACTCGTTCATGGAAGATATCCGTACATTGTACAAATCTGCGGGTCATCTTCGTAAATCCACGACTTTCCTGTTCACCGATGCAGAAATCAAGAACGAGATTTTCTTGGAATTGATCAATTCCGTCCTAATGACGGGTGAAGTAGCAGGTTTATTCGCTAAAGACGAGATGATGGCGATGACTGCTGATTTACGCAATTCTTTCGTGAAAGAACGACCTGGACAGGCTGAGAGTCAGACAAACCTGAAACAATACTTCACGGATTGTGTACGTGACAATCTCCACGTCGTGTTGTGCATGTCGCCGTTGAACGCCAAATTTGCTGAACGAGCACGTAAATTCCCGGGTTTAATTAGTGGACCTACGATCGACTGGTTCTTACCGTGGCCTGAGGATGCACTTATCGCTGTATCCAAAGGATTTATTCAGGATTACCCAATGGAATGTGACGCTACTACGAAACAAGCTCTGATGACACACATGGGTATGGTACATCGTATCGTCACAGACTTATGTGAAGAATATTTCCAGAAAATGCGACGACGTGCGTACCAGACACCCAAGTCGTACTTGAGTTTCATTGAGTCATACAAGAAGATGTACAATGTCAAACTTGATGAGATCAAAGTGAAGGAGCAACGTGTGAATTTGGGACTGAAAAAACTGATTCAAGGTGCAGAGGATGTGCGAGCCATGTCGATTGTACTTGCAGATGAGCAGGTGAAGCTTGAGAAAGCCACAGAGGAGACTAACACCATGTTACAATCTTTGCAAGTTTCATCAGCTGAAGCACATAAAGAAGGTGATCAAGTGGCTCAGATTAAGGCGAAATGTGAGGAAGATGCAGCTCGTATCTCTGCTGAAAAGGAACTGTGTGAACACGATCTGGCCAAGGCAAAACCATTTGTGGAAGAAGCTGAGACTGCCATTGACTCCATTAAACCTGCGCATATTGGTGAAATTAAAAAGCTGGCAAAACCTGCAGATATCATCCGTCTAGTGTTCGACGGTGTGTTGATCCTGTTCAAACTGCCATTGATTCCAGTGAAGCAAGTCAAGTTGAATGTGGCCAAGCAGGAGATTGATTTCTTTGAGACTTCGTTCTCTCCGTATGCTCAGTCCATGATGAGCGACTCGAACTTCTTAAAGAACGTGCAGAGCTTTGGTGCAGTCGGTAAGGATATGATCAACGAAGAGACCATCGAGCTGTTAACTCCGTACATGGAGCTTGAAGGATTCCAGCCAAGTGTGGCCAAGAACGCTTCACTAGCAGCTGAAGGTTTGTGTACATGGGTCCGTGCTATGAAATTCTACCACGAAGCTTCAAAGGTGGTGAAGCCTAAGCTTGAAGCTCTTACTATTGCTGAAGGACAAATGGAAGCTGCAAATAAAGCACTGAATGCTGCTGAGTATCGACTGATGAAGTGCAAAGAGCGACTGAACGAGTTACAGCAAATGTTTGAGGCTCAAATGGCCGAGAAGAAGCGTATTGAAGACGGTGCTAATGCTTTAGCACGGAAGATGCAGCAAGCTTCTGATCTGATCAACGGTTTAGCAGGTGAACGTGTTCGTTGGACTGACGACTCGAACAACTTTGCAGATTTGAAGAGGAGATTAGTGGGAGATTGTGCTGTTGCGTGTGCTTTCGTATCGTACTGCGGTCCGTTCAATCAAGACTTCCGTACGTACATGGTACAGAGCAAATTTGTGCCTGACTGTGAGGCACGAAATGTTCCAGTGACTGTGGATATTGATATGATCACTTTTCTCGTGGATATTGGTACAGTTGGAGACTGGAACATGCAGGGACTACCTACTGACGCCTTATCGATTCAAAACGGTATCATGGTCACACGTTCCTCTCGATACCCGTTGCTAGTGGATCCGCAGGGTCAAGCTTTGTCATGGATTAAGAACAAGGAATCTGAACGTGTACCGAGTTATGGTACGACATCACTGAATCATCCCAAACTGAAGGATCAACTGGAGTTTTGCATGGGTGAAGGCAAAGCACTCATCGTTGCTGGTGTTGAAGAAGATATCGATCCCATGCTTGACCCTGTATTGGAGAAACAGATCATTGTCAAAGGCAAAAGTATGTCGATCAACGTGTCGGACAAGAACATGGAGTTTAATCCGGCATTCTCCATGTATTTCATCACGCGTCTGCCAAACCCTCACTTTGGTCCTGAATTGCAAGCTAAAACTACAGTGATTGACTTTACCGTTACTATTAAGGGTCTTGAGGAACAACTACTTGGTCGTGTGATTGGTAAAGAACAAAAAGCTCTGGAAGAACAACTTGCTCAGGTGTTGGAAGATGTGAATATGAATACCAAGTCACTGTTAGCACTGGATGCTTCACTACTGGAACGTTTAACGTCCAACACTGGTAATTTACTGGAAGATGAAGAACTTATCGGAGTGTTGGCCAACACGAAGGAGAAAGCTGCAGAAGTGAAGGACAAGTTGATTGCAGCTGCAGATACGCGAAAGTCTATCAATGAGAAACGTGAGCAGTTCCGTCCTGTAGCAACGCGTGGCTCCGTGTTGTACTTCTCAGTGGTGGAGACATCGCTCATCAACTGCATGTACCAGACTTCACTGAATCAGTTCCTCGCACTGTTCATGAAGTCTATGGATGTAGCTGAGAAAGCTGCGTTGGCCTCCAAGCGCGTGGCGAATATCATTGAAACCATGACGTACATTTCGTACCGCTACATCAACCGTGGTCTCTATGAGCGTGACAAGCTTACGTTTGTTCTGCTACTGACACTGAAGATTCTCGTCACGGATAGTTTATTGACTCGTGAAGAAGTCACATTGTTGATTCGAGGTGGTGCTGCTCTTGATATCAATTCAGTAAGACGTAAGCCGTTCTCTTGGATCTCGAACGAAGCGTGGCTGAATGTGATTGAACTCTCTCAAAGCTGTAAGTTTTTCACGAACCTACCGCATGAAATGGCTTCGAACGAAGGAATGTGGCGACGTTGGTATGAAGATAATGAACCGGAGACTGTGGTGATTCCAGACTATGAAGCTCGACTGGCAGAGAACGAGGCTATTGGACCTTACTACAAACTACTGCTTGTGCGTTCACTTCGTATGGATCGTACGATCCTCACAACGAAAGAGTTTATCAGAAACACTCAGCAAATGGGTCCACGATACGTGGAACCCGTGACAGACACGATCGAGAGTATCTTTGCCGAGATGAAGGCTGAGACGCCTGTCATCTTCCTGTTATCTATCGGTGCAGATCCGACTGAAAGTATTGAAATGCTTGCACGTAAGCAGAAGAACCCGTCTCCAGCCGTTGTATCAATGGGTGAAGGTCAGGAACCTGTGGCATTGAAAGCTATCAATGCTGCTGTCGTGAATGGCACATGGGTGTTGTTACAGAACTGTGAACTTGGCTTGGAACTCATGGAGCAGATGGAGGATATCATGCTCAAACTGACAGAGACGATGGATCCAGGCTTCCGACTCTTCCTTACAGCTCTACCGAACGATCAATTCCCTCTCGGTTTGCTGCAAATGTCCACGAAAGTTACGAATGAACCTCCTCAAGGTCTACGTGCTGGTTTACTGCGGTCGTACACTGTGATGGTCGATCAGGAGAAGCTGGAGCGTGTGGAGACGTCTCAATGGCGACAATTGCTATTCAACTTGTGCTTCTTACACTCGGTAGTCATCGAACGGAAGAAATTCGGTCCACTTGGTTGGGGTATTCCTTACGAGTACAACAACGGTGATCTATCAGCTTGTACTATTTTCCTCGAGAAGCACCTGTACAACGGACCTATTTCATGGCCAACGTTGCAGTACATGGTCGCAGAGGTGCAGTACGGCGGCAAAATCACGGATAATATGGACCGACGGTTGTTTAACTTCTACGCTGAGTGGTGCCTCACTCCTGACGTGTGTTCACCGACGTTCAGCTATAACCCGGCTGAGCCTATTTTCCGTCTACCGAATGACTTCAACTACCGTATTCCTGTAGCCGACAACATCGACGACTATCGACACTTTTGCCATACGCTGCCTGAGATCGACTCGCCTGAAATCTTCGGACTGCATCCGAACGCCGATCTCACGTACCGAGTGAAGGAGGTGAATATGTTGCTTACTACTCTTGGTGACACACAACCTAAAGGTGGAGGTGGTTCATCTGGCGTCTCTCGTGAAGACGTCGTGTGTGAGAAAGCTAAAGAACTGCTGGACAGATTACCGGAAGACTACAATGAGGATGACTACAAGGCCAAAATTAACAAATTGGGTGGACTTACCATTCCACTCAACATCTTCCTGTTCCAGGAGATTCAACGTCTGCAACGTGTCATCGCCAAGGTGCGATCAATGCTACAGTCACTGCAGATGGCTATCCGTGGTGAAGTTGTGATGACCGAGGAGTTGAGTTGGACACTTGACGCCATCTTCGACGCCAAAGTGCCGCCTTCGTGGCTGCGAACGTCCGTTGGTGATGAATTCTCGTGGATTCTGCCTACACTTGGTCTCTGGTTCTCGTCCTTGATCTCCCGTGACGAGCAGAATCGCACGTGGCTGAATACACGTCGCCCCAACTCGTTCTGGTTGACAGGTTTTTTCAATCCGCAAGGTATGCTCACAGCCATGAAGCAAGAAGTCACACGTAAGCACTCGAAGACGGACAAATGGGCTCTAGACGACGTGGTCTACCACACCGAAGTCACGTCTTTCGAGCGTGCTGAACAGGTTCGAGCACCTCCAAGTGAAGGTGTCTACATCTACGGTCTCTTCATGGACGGCGCCACCTGGAGCAAAGCAGACGGCACTATCGTCGAGTCTGAGCCCAAGAAGCTCTTCACTTCTCTACCTGTCTTACACGTCAACAGTATGTCCAAAGAGCTGGAAGCCAAGTCCCGTAAGGAGCTGTACGGCGCAGTGGGTCCGTTCGAGTGTCCTTGTTACAAGTACGCAACCCGTACAGACCGGTACTTCGTCTTCATGGTGACTATGAAGTGTCCTCCAGGTCGTCCACCTCGTCACTGGGGACTACGTGGCGTCTGTCTGCTCTGCAACACCGAGTAGTTCTACATCAAACGACAATTAATGTTTTCAACATGTATACTTAAAAGTCCTACTCTAAGCCTCGACGTCCATCTTGTTGGCACCTCCGGCCCGCTTCTTGACTGCGTTAGTAGTCTTCTGCAGTAGTTCTTGGTTAGCTTGCACCACAGTATTCTGTAGATGGGCCTGGATAGCAGCGAACGGGTCGTTTTTAAAGCTCGAGTGGGTCTGCACGGCCTTGAGCTGGCCCAGCTCGCGCACGGCCAGCTTCTGACGCTGCCGGCCACTCAGTGCCTTCCTCTTGTCTCCTTTAGTGAAGTTTTTCTTCTTGTCGTCGGCCTGGAACAGCGAGCTTTGCAGCTCGTCCAGGTCGAGGAACACGCCGCTCTCCGCCGTCTTGGCCTTGCTCTCCTGTTCCTGCGTCACGCGCGACACCATGCCCATTTTGCGCATGAAGGCGGCGCGTCGCTTCAGGCGCTTGCGTTGGCCGCGGCTTAAGCTCTGTGCGTCGACGGCGTCGTCATCGTCGACCTCTTCGTCGATGGGCGCGGCGTCTTCCGGCTCGTCGCCGAACGTGGCGGCGACGGCGGCGGCGCCCAGGGCGTCGACGGTTTTTTGGTCTTTTTGTTGGCTAGAGGAAACTTTCGAGTGCGCTGCCACGCCGTGTGCACGCGCCATCTTTCGCTGTTGACGAGCCATGTTGTTGGAGAGATGGGGATTGAGGTGGTGAGGTGGTAGATGGGAGCGTAGCGGCGGCGCAAGGCGTACGGCCGGCGTGGAAGTAACCGTTGTTGTGCGCTTATTGCCAGTCATGTGACAAGATGGCTACTTTCGTACTTAAGAGAATGAATACTGTCGGTATTTATGTCCAAGTTGGATAATCCAACATGTTGGGATTTATTCACCCAAAACTCCAAGTGCTTGCTCTAAATCGTGTCTTGATCTGGGTGGAATGCAGGTCATGGCCACATATAATTACGGCAGTCAAACTGTAGCTGCACCTGGCAAACGGATTTGACACATCAAATCGACTACCTCGAAACCATGTAAAGTTCCATGGTATTGTTTCGACCAAAAGGCAATTGTATTGAAAACGTTGTCACATTTTGGCCACCGATACAGTTAATATCGGTGGTCAACTTGTTAAGGAGCATTTCACCAAAGAGTGGTCTTTGCCTTTGCCGGCAACGGGTGATAGATGTCGAGCCACTTGACGTAATCCTCGTAGAGCTTGATGGCGCCCTTGTCTTTTGCGAGAATCTTAGTCTTTAACTTTTCGTAGACAAGTTTCTCGTTTAGCTTGCTAGCGTTCCACTTGGCAAATAGCTTTTTAGCGATTTTTTTGTCTTTTGGGGCTCTTTCGATTCTCGATGCGGAAAACAGAAACTGTTTGGGCGTCGTTTTAACTGTTTTTTCGAGTGGGTGGTGGATTTCGAGCCACTTAAAGTAGCCCTCGTAGACCTTGAAGTAGGTGGGGTCCCTGTCGACTCCCAATCTTTTGAACGCCACGATGACGTTATCCGATGTGAATCCATAACGTCTCCATCTTCCGTACAACTGGTTCGCATACGTTCCGTCCTTGAATGCCTGGGCGATCTTTTCTTTGTCAAACAATTTCGGATCGGTCTTTACTGCTGAGTGTACCTTAAGGTAGACTCCGTAATCCTTGAGCAGCGAAATGGCGTTGTTGTCGAGCTTGTAACCCTCCGTTTTAAACTGATTGATCGCCTTGTCCACGTCGAATCCATGGCGCTTCCACCTCCGGAACAGTGTCTTAGCATAGTCAACGTTACTCAGCACCTCCTCGAGCTTCTCAATGTTAAACATGTTCTTGCCACCCAACCTGTCTTCGTCGTTGTCTCTGACGTGGGTACGCAGGAACCGCTTCGTGTCGCCGTCGTTGAGACCCACTACCATCAAATCAACGTCTTCAGGCGCGATCTGTAAGACTTTCGTGCCTGCAACGCTGTCGCTTGCGAGAAGCGTGGCCACAGACACCACCAAAAGGATGAATGGTAGACGCATTGTCGATTCCTTACACCGGAGAAAGAACACTTGGGGGTTTGGGGGCGACTTAAGGAAGGAGAACAGGAAGTTGGTCGAGTGGTGGTTGCACGAACAGCAAAGCACTGCCAATTGATCTTCTGCCTTTCAAAGAATACGACAAAATACCACAACAAAGTATGTGTATACACTCGCACACCGTAAAACCCTGCAGCCGTGATGGTCCCAATAGATTTTGAACCAACGAATTTACTTATCATTGGGCTTTGCCTGTTACATGTACTTCATGAAGTAAGGTCGTGTTTACACTTCTCTCTGCGTAACCATTTCGTTGCCGCTTTGTACATTACATTTTCATTATCTGGTGTTGGTACATGTACTCTTGCTACAAGCCAGCCGCCCCATGGATAATGTACGGTTGATTGCGGTACTTGGAGTGTTGCAGGGTGCTTGGTCAAAGTTGGGACTCCCCAATTGGGAGGCTCACAGCAAGCGTGTATACTTTCAGCACTATAGACACTGTTCAGGCGCCAATGGGATACTGTGTTGATCTACCTAAGTGTGGTATCAGACGCTGTTGCAATTTTCAGTGGAACGTGGTGCCAGGGGCCAAACGTCGATGAGGCGACAACCTCCAGGAGTATATCTCACTGTACCTGACCGACAAGGAACCCATCAATATCGAGCCGATCATCCTCGGTGGAGGTATCGTACCCCCCGGAACCAAGACGTACACGACTGGCGTGCGTCCGACAGCGAACGGCACGGACTTTTGCGGCGGCTCCCTCATCACGCCGACGCACGTGCTCACTGCTGCTCACTGCATGGCTGGAGACATCCAGTACGTTTCGGTTGGGACGCACTTCCTCAGTGGAACCGAGGACGGAGAGCAGATCAAGGTCGTGAACAAGACCCGACACCCGAAGTACCCGAGTGAGACCAACTGGTAGACGTTTCGGTGCTAGAGCTGGAGAAGGCCAGCTCCTTCCCACCCGTTGTGCACGCCGAGGGGGACGACTCGGACGTTGCTGCCGGTGGCAACGCGACCGTCATGAGATGGGAGCTACTGCACAAGGCGGTTCTTAGTCCAACGAATTGCTGCGCGTCTACGTGCATGTGGTGAACAACACCGCTTGTGTTAAGGTCCTTTTCGTGGACACCACGCTGTTGTGCGCCGGCGGAGAGCTCGACATACGGCAGTCAGGCGAACCAGTCCGGCAAGGTTCATGGGTGATGAAATGGACAACGTGGAGAATGAAGTCTTCTGTGTCATAGCTTTAACTACCGGCGTCTAGCGACCAGGGGGACGATCACATGATGCACAACCGCAGCAACCACTTCAACGACACATCATAACGCAGAACCGCTTCAACTACACTGTACACATCATAGCACAATATCTGTTCGGTGACACTTCATAACGCATATCTGCGACACATGCCACAACGTACGGCCATTAATCAAATGGAGCTTTTCCCGGGACCAACAGTAGACGATAACGAAGTACGCTACTGCTTCTTCCTACCCGTCTCCTCGACCACCCAGCCCCAAACTGATCGTCTCCATGCAGCAGAGCAGCAGTGTGAAGCGTTAATAGCCTTCGCGGCGCAGCAGACGCAGGGTTTTTTGTGGCAGAAGCACCTCTTCCACCTCCAAGTGAGCACCACCAGGACCGGGCGTTATATTATGTCCGGATGGACCAGCGTAGGAGATGCCATTATGGACGAGTGGGTTGTAGCCAAGCTCGTGTTCGACATCACCACCAAGTTCCCAGGTGTCGTTGGACGCATTGCAGACTCGGACGGTGAATTTTTACTCATTGAAAGTGCCGAAGCGCTGCCCGATTGGGTCACACCCGAAGACAGCGACCGACGGGTGTTCGTGCTAGATGGGAAGTTGCACATTGCGTCGACTGCAGCTGCCAATAAAAGAGGAAAAGAAGGAGAGTTATTTGATGAAGACGCGTTGCTGCAGGTGCTGGACCCGACCGTCAAGACGGAGGCGAGTGCTGCAGTGCAACGTCTGATTCAGCACAAGTTGGACGAAGTGCCGACATATATGCGTGACAATCGCCATCGAGTCAGGTGTCTGCTGCCAGGGAGAGTTGCACGGGTGTTTGCAGCGAATGGAGACCTGGTGGGCCCAGCGGTCGAAGCGTTCTACTATCGAGAATCGAAGCAGGCGGGGCTGGTGTGCGGCAAGATGGCTGCATTCATGCCACCAGAAGATGGAGTTGTTGAACACCGAGTCACGTTCTCGAGAGCTATGTTTGCTCAGCTCCAGCAGCAGGAGTTTTTCCCACCGAAAGTGTTTTTCCGTCATGATCAACGTTATTGTGTGTTGGAGAAAGCTATAAAGGGAGAAGAGAACACACACCCAGACGCGCAGGCGGCAGATATTGGGGTGAAGCTTGCATGTGGTCTGGAGATATTGTACGCAGGAGAAGGCGAAGACCAATTTGGACGACCATGGAAGGATACTATCGATGACGCACTGCAAGTTGGAGCAGTGCACCAGAATAGCGCAAAGCTTGCGACACTACCGATTGAGTCGGACGATGACGACTCGTGGCTGTACATGCACCCCGACACGCTTGAAAGCCAATTGCAGCGTGCTGCTATGGCGGGGTCTGCTACTGCCCCTGGAGGCGCTGATGAGTTGCAAAACATGGCTGCCATGTTTGGCAAGTTTGTGGATGGAGTCTCCGGCGTGGAAGGTGTTGAAGGAGCAGAGCCTGTCCAGTTCGACATGAGCTCCTTCATGGATATCTTGAACGGCCATGGAGCGGGTGCCAGTGGGAATTCTGCAGATTTGGATGCTGCATGGGGAAAGCACTTTATGGACGAGGACGAGCCCAGTGAAAGTGACAGCGACGTTGCAACAGAAGATAAAGGAAGCGACGACGAAGATCTTGCGCTAGATGAGGCTATGGCTGAAATGGAGGCCGAGTTGGCAGGAACGAAGGTCGCGTCAAGCTTCTCGCGCTTCGAAGACGACGAGAATGAGGCCTCGACGTCACTTGAAGAAGATGAGACGACCGAGGTTGGTTCTGCATCCTTTTCATCCGCAAAGCCGCTGGACCTGGACTACAATCTGCTGTCCAACTTGCTGGAGTCGTTCGCATCTCAAGAGGGACACGCTGGACCTGTCAGCAACATTTTGAACGAGATGAATTTTCCCAAGTCAGCTCCGTAACAATTGCGTTCAGCAAACGTGGCATACCCTTCCACATTATCAATACGTTGTTACGACGACACCAACAACTTCTTAAGTCTACACTGTACACGTAGGCAAACACTATTACCCGATATTCGGATTCAGTCTTTGCGGAAATCGACAGACAAGCCATTTAGCATTGAAAGAAGCCTCCGAAATATCCGATACTACTAGTATTTGGCTAATGAAAAAATCTAGTTTTGACGAATGGGAACGAGCACATCTGGCACTATAAACCTCACGAGCACTTCCAGTCTTCAATTCACCCAGATCACGGCAGGACGAGACCATGACACGTGCGGCCGTTAGAGACGATGTTGCTGGATTATCGCTTCCACCCAGAACAAACATGTCATGGGTGGTGCGCAAAATCAACGATGAAATTAGAAATCTCAATTGGGATGAGGTCCGAGACGAGCTGCATCGTGACGATGGGAATGACCCGGCCCCAATACAAGTGTGCCAGGCAACGGTGGACGATTGGAACCGCTACGTCATCTCTCAAAGGCAAGCGATGAAGTCCAGGTTCATGGAGTGGCGCGATGGATTGTGGAATATCCCAGTAGGACCCATGAGGATGCTGTGGTAGCATTTACGGTGCGGATGTTTGCTGCGACGGGGACAATGGACGATCATCTAATGGGGCATGGGGCTGCCTATATTGAAGACCCACCAGCCGGTGTGAGAGGTGGAGCGCATCTTGAGTCAGACTGCAGCTTCGGACCACGTATTAGTAGAATACTTCAACCAGATCTACCGCCTGAGCTCCACGGCGTTTGGCGCGAGTATCACACAGTAAAAGTGGAGGTCGGCTTTTCGCGAGGGTGGGGTGACTTGGATGCCAAAGCACAGGATTGGCGGGGGTATCCCGGCGTGCAGTATGTGGTGTTGATACGGTTGTCACGAGCGCTACGGATCCGCCAGTATCGATTTGAGCAGCGTGTGAACGCCGTTAACGCGCAGGTTGGGCAGTTTAATCAACCGGATCACGATACGCCCATCGACCAGAATGCTATCCTGCAATTCGACGCCCACCGACTTCTGGGGCTTCTGCCAACCGACCCTCCCTCATCCCAATTTCCATAATCCGGTGGTTGTCAATCTCTTTCAAGTGGTCGAAGGACTCCTTAAGACGTTACAACATTTTAGGTCTGCCCTGTAATCATGTTATCCGTGCCAGTTTTTGCCGGTTTGGATTTGGTGGACTTGTAGTGTCAACTTGACCCATCAGCAAAAAAGTGTTGCTATCTTCAACGCTATTCTACAATTCGTCAGGTATCGCTGAAATTTGCAGAGCAGGACGAGGCAGAGACCATGACCGTCGGAGACGATATAGCTGGAGAGTGGCTTCAGCAGAACAAATCTGGCATGGGTGGTGCGCAAAATCAATGGTGCAATCATAAAAGTCCGAGACGAGTTAAACGTTAATAAAAGGGAATTGCGACCCGGCCCAATAGAACCGTGCAGGGCATCGGTGTACGACTGGAACCGATACGTCGTCTCTCCAAATCAAGCGACGATTTTACCAAAGGCATGTCTTGTAATAATAACTGTCTGGCTTCGTGAAAACAGTGGTTCGATCCCCGACCACTCCATGGCCATCATTGATGGCCTGTTGTCTTGCGGCAGGCGATGGCCGAGGTTATCTACGGCAAGGTGAACTCCAGTGGGCGACTGCCAATCACACTCCAGTTTCAGACCTTAGTGCTAGCACAGAAGGGCTAGAAGTTATCTGCCTTTTGTGTAATATCGCAACTTTCAAAGAGCAACCGGCCTGGCAATCTCATTGTCAACATCCTACGGGTCGGGGCTGATGTTTTGGTCAAAACACACGACCCACATAGCTGATCAAGTCAGTATACGACCCAGGAAAAAGGATATCTATTCGTGATGCGAGATCTATGACTCCCAGATCTCGCATCACGCGCTGCATTGTTGGTAGGGAGAGCGGTCCCCATTTCTGAGTGGTTCGTTTTCGCTGAGGAGTTGCTCCAGACGATGGTGTTTTGTACGCCTTAACACCGCTCAACTCGTGCCAAAAGAGTGGGTGCATTCTAGTGCAAGACAATGAATGATCAAAAGATGAACAAACAGTATCCAGGATGTTGCTATCACACTCGCCCCATGTGGCATTGACTTCGTCCATATAAATGTATCCCGATATTTTCAATGCGTAACAATTGAATCCTGCTGGATAGTAAAGGTACTAAACGTTCGCACATGCGCCAGACGCTGGGGTAGCAATGGCTGCTAATGTGGAGCACAAGTACTAGAGCACCCCAGAAGCCGAATACTAAGTGAAAACTACGCAGGATGTTGCGTCTAACACGAGTGAGGAGAGTGATTCCTTGGCTCGTACACAAGTGTTGTCTTGTTGGAATCTTTGACGGCACAGCAGTGACATCAGATTGAGTAACACGATTATTGTCTGAGGAAGCCCTAAAGTAGCCCTTTTGTATTGGTTGTCGCTGCGAGTAGTCCTAGAGAAAATGAGGCGGATTGCGAGATCCCACCACGAAACCACGATAGACCATCTGAAACTCATTGCCATCCAACATTTCAGGTAGCTAGGCCCGGTTAGGCCTAGATCGAAGTCACCAGCGTAACTGAGCACGTATAAAGGTAATCGCTATTGGTGATCATAATCATGTTTGGTCACGCCATTCGGTCACGTCGGCAAATAATAGTGCCATGCACAAATACGTCGGTTGTCGACGAATTATCATTTCAGGAGGTACCACCGCACTGTAGGATCGATCATGTGTCTTCCTAGAACTGTCTGTATGCCTGGGCTTAAGTGAAGTTGGCAGATTTCTGTTATTAGCTCTAAATTCGGGAATAATGAGGAATATGAAGGCGGCGAAGTGTCCGAAGATATCCCGGTATGTATCTACGACGTTATTAGGAAGGCGAGGTGAAGTCGTCCAAGGTATAGTAGTCGTTTCCTCATGATTTACTATTATTCTCCGACGTGACCGAAAGGCGTGACCAAGTATAAAATCCACGCCCGTGCACGTCATGTACAGTCCAAAGAAATACTCGCAAAAGCGTTTTCGAACCTCGTTGTTTTTTATTTAAGATACACGTGCTAAGGTACCGGACGACCAGCAATTGACGGCTAGCAGCAAAACGTAAAACGATTGAGCAATACCCGCGGCAAAAAAACGAGGAAGTATGGTTTTCGAGTGCAACCTCGTTTTATACTAATTGATGGAAGTGCCAAGCGAACATATTAGCTGATAACTTGACTTTCAACGCGTGTTTGTTTTCCATGGGTCTTTTCTAAACGTACGCAATCAGCCGCGGTTCGCTTTGCTTCGGTATCGCCGCTGGGTCCGCCTTCACATCCTTCAGGCGGACCGGCCGGCGTGATAGACCCCGTTAGCGCCTGGGTTTGGCTGCTAAGTGCCTCGACACATCTTCGCTAGTGGCCGATCATTACTTCTATTGTGCACTCGGTTCGAGTTGAGCAACATGCGCAGGACAAACCCTGTAAAACTAACTTGCACTTGATTTCCTCAAATTTGCACTCGAAATTAATCTCGTTCCAAAAAAATGCATACGCCTGTAGGATTTGTCGATATGCTTCGACAAACTCTCGATAGATGGTCGAGTTTGTTTATCTTGCTTGCAGTATATGTACGGCCAGCTGTACAAGACGACCATGGAGCAAAATTTGCTCCAATGTCGTCTTGTATTCTAGCATTTAATGCTGCCAAACAGAATCACTGGGAAAATGATTACGAATAGATGCCTGGTACACAATCAACCGTACATCGGCCGGCTTGCTACATGTTACCTGTAACATGTACATGGTTTTTAAACTACATGTCCTTGCATGGTAAAGCTTTGTTGTGGTATTTGATCATATGCTTTGAAAACAGAAGATCGGTTGGCAGTGCTTTGCTGTTCGTGCGATCCACGAATCCGACAACAACTTACAAAAGAAAAAAAAGAGTCCCGACCCCAACTTCCTGTTCTCATTCTTCAATTCGCCTTCCAGTCCCCAAGTGGTTTTTCTTTGGTGTCAGGAATCGACAATGCGTCTGTCATCCATCTTATTAGTGGTGTCTGCGGTCACCTTTATTGTAAGTGGCAGCGCTGCAAATGCCGGTCAGGCCACGAAGGTCTCTAAAATGACGTCTGAAAACGTCGATTTGCTGGACGTGAGCCTTAACAATGACGAGACGAAGCGGTTCCTGCGTAGTCATGAGGGTGACGAAGACGAAGAGAGGCTGAGCGGTGCGAACATGTTTAACATTGAGAAGCTCGATAATGCGCTGAACAACCCCAACTACGCTAATACGCTGTTCGGGAGGTGGAAGCGCCATGGATTCGACGTGGAGAAGGTCACCACAAGGTTTTCAAAGGAGGGTTACCAGATCGACGCCAATGCCAAATCGCTGATCAATGCTTACGAAACCTATCTCAAGCTAATTCAACATTGCAGACTGATGCGAAATTGTTTGCCAGAGGAGATGTCTACAAGGCATTCAACGACGTCGCGTACGCGGACGACTTGTACAAAGTTTGGAGACAAAACGGCCTCACGTCGTTTCAATACAAATCTCATGACGATTTCTCTCGCTTAAGTACGATTGATCTGACAGGATGGGCGACATCTGATAAGGTAGCTTACGAGGAGCACTAAGTATTCATTTAAATGGCTTTAGGAGAGGCACATTAAGTACTGGGGTTGGTGATGTTGCCTCCACTTTACCTTAGCAGCTTATACAACACCATCCGAGAGTGATCTGAATTGCACCAAATCCAGATCAAATCGCCAGACCTGATCTGCATAAGAACCAAAATAAAGGCAACCTTGCCAGACACCTAAAAGCTTAACCCTGGGGCTATCAACAAGCGAAAGTATGTAAGTGTCGTTCACGTTTGGATCAGACGCTGTTGCCATTTTCTAGCGGAACGTGGTGCCTGGGGCGACGCTGTCCAGCCACTCTCTCGCGACGGACACACGCGCATAGACTCCCGGGTATCCGGCGCGTCCGCAGCCGTTGCCCCAGCTCACGACGCCGATAAGTACGTCTTCGGCAGGTTGCTCCAAAATGAGTGGGCCACCGGAGTCTCCCTGGCACGAGTCCATGTCGAGTTCTCCGCCGGCACACAACATCGTGGCGTCCACGTCGAGGACCTTAGCGCACGCGGTATTGTTCACCAAAGGCACGTCGACGCGCAACAATTCGTTGGACTGAGAACCGCCTTGAGCAGTAGCTCCCCACCCCATGACAGTCGCATTGCCACCAGCAGCAACGTCTGAGTCGTTGGCCTTGGCGAGAGCAACGGGTGGGAAGGAGCTGGCCTTCTCCAATTCCAGCACCAAAAAGTCGTACGAGTTGGTCTCACTCGCGTACTTCGGGTGTCGGGTCTTGTTCACGACCTTGATCTGCTCTCCGTCCTCGGTTCCACTGAGGAAGTGCGTCCCAACCGAAACGTACTGGATGTCTCCAGCCATGCAGTGAGCAGCAGTGAGCACGTGCGTCGGCGTGATGAGGGAGCCGCCGCAAAAGTCCGTGCCGTTCGCTGTCGGACGCACGCCAGTCGTGTACGTCTTGGTTCCGGGGGGTACGATGCCTCCACCGAGGATGAGCGGCTCAATGTTGATGGGGGCCGTCGATTCCTTGTCGGTCAGGAACTGTGAGATGTACTCCTTGTAGTTGAGCTTGGTCGGAAAGTTGTCGCCGTCGAACTCCAACTGTCCGTCGACGTTGGCCGCAAGGGTGGCCGCAACGGCAGTGAGGCGAACGAGTCCAGCGAGGCTCATGCTGGAGAGTGGAGAGGAGAATGTAATGAATTGGAGAATGAAGTTGTCGACGCCATGGCTCGAGCTTCCGAACGTCTAGCAGCCAGAAGTTCGGCAACCACCGACGTGAGTCAGATACGAATGAGAAAACTTTCATGGTGGACAAAAGCCAGCATGGTTCATTGCTCAAACGTGCAGTTATCAGACATTGTTGTCTAAGAGTCTGCAGTAAAATACGAGACTGCCATTCCTGTAGTGCTTCTGATTACCGCGATACGCAAGGACGGTCTGAGTTTAGTTCAAAGACAATTTATGAGGCCTTGTTTCAAGTTTTCTACCTGCCTTCTGCATCTACCATTCAGACCCCGGACGAGCTTCTCCGTGCAGAGCAGCAGTGCAACACCTTCTAAGCTTTCGCGGTGCAGCAGACCCAGGGGCGTCTATGGTAGATGTACTTACCGCTAAGATCGGGCCTTATGTTCTGTCCGATTGAATCACGTGCTATACATGTATACTGTTGGATGAAGATGCGCTGCTGCAGATGCTTCACTCGAGTACTGTACAATATGGAATCCAGTGCTGCAGTGCAACGTCTGATTCAGCATAAACTGAGTGAGGAGTCAACGTACTGGCGTGACAATCGCAGTTGAGTCAGATATCTGCTGCCAGAATGAGCTGCACGAGTGTTTTCAGCGAATGAAGACCTGGTGCCCGTTCTACTGTTGTGAACCGAAACAGGCGGGACTACCCGCCGAAGCTATCTCCTCGTAGAGATGCACGCTATCAAAGTGCTGGAGACTGCGACGAGGACTCGTCGCTCTTTGGAAGCTACACTCACTGTTTGGGCGGCTATCTCTTGACTTTCATGGTAAAAAATTTCATTCAGCAAGTTACTTCAGACTACGCATAATCCGTTGCCACAGATGCGTTATCCACCACCGAGTGATGCAGCAGCTTCTTCAGCGGTGCCCACTACGTCATCCTTCCCGTTCATCAAGGTGATCTACATTTTGACTGACCAATTTACTTCAGAAGCAATAAACGCTCCAAGCGAGAGACATTCCAACTAATCAAGGAATGACCCCATCCTTTCATGTACATGTAGTATTGACTTGGCATTGTGCGCAATGGGGTCTAGGACTCTACCTGATGGTTAAAATGCACTACATGTAGTTGCGTTTAAATAATGCGTAGGAGACGAAGTCGATTGCTAAAGCTACACTTCAAATTCTGCCACACGTATAACTAGCACACCAACAGCAGCACCTCGAATCCCCTGGACTGGGCCGCTAGGTGCCTTCGACAACATGCAATTCAATGAAGCGGGGTGACGTAGCCGCAGTGCCATCCACGGGTGCTTAGGCTGCTACGCCAAATCTTCAGCGATTAGTTCGACCATATCGAAGAGATTGATAACCACCGAGTCATTGAATCCGGGAGGTAGATCGTCATCTGCCTGAAGCCCCAGAAGTCGGCGGTCGTCGAAGTGCAGGATAGAATTCTGGACGATGTTGAAAACGTCCGCTCCAAGAAAATGTCCGACCAGCGCGTCAACGGCGCTATCACGCTGCTCAAGTCGGTACTGACGTGTATTTAGATTGGGCGACAACCGAGTCAACACCACATACTGCACGCCCGGATACCCCTGCCAAACCTGCGATTTGTGATCCAAACCATTGCGCCCACGCCACCCTCGAAAAACGCCGACCTCTACTTTCACTGTATGATACTCGGCCCAAGTTGCTCCAATAGAAGTTTGCAAGGCATCGGTGGATGACTGGAACCGCTACGCAATCTCTGAAAAGCAAGAGCTGAAGTCACAGTTCATGGAGTTGATGGACGGAAGCATTTGGATCGTAGAGTATCCCGGTAGTATTCATCAGACAGCTGTAGGACGATATTTGAGAGGATGCTTTTTGCGACGGGGACACAAGGCGATCATCATCTAACGTTAGTGGGGCGTGGGGCTGCCTTCGTGGCACAGCCACCGGGGGATGGAGTGCGTTGGGAGCTGGACAGCAGCTTTGGACCATTAACACCGACAGTGCAACCATTTTGGGGCAGTTCTTCCACCCTGGGTGGCAGCTGATGGAGAGACCTGGAAGTACACATTTGAAAAAAAAAAAAACTTGCCCTGAAATGGACACCATAGCGGGAGTCTCAAATTTGAAAAAAAGAAAAGAAAATGCCCTGAAGTGGACGGCGAGACAGGACGAGACTAAATGTATACAGTACGACAGTTGGAGACGATATACGTTCCAATTTGAGGGGATAAAACCTTAAAACCTTATCCCCTCAAATTGGGGATAAGGAGAACGTATATCGTCTCCAACTGTCGTACTGTATACATTTAGTCTCGTCCTGTCTCGCCGTCCACTTCAGGGCATTTTCTTTTCTTTTTTTCAAATTTGAGACTCCCGCTATGGTGTCCATTTCAGGGCAAGTTTTTTTTTTTTTTTTCAAATGTGTACTTCCAGGTCTCTCCATCAGCTGCAATTTCTTCTGCTGGCGGCTAGAAGGTTGAAGTGAACACGCACCCAGATGGACAGGTAATGGACATTGTTGCATGCGGTCTGGAATTGCTGTATGCTGGTGACGGTAAAGATAAGGGTTTGGAGAGGTTATCGAATAAGCACTACAACAGGTTGCCGCGATGCTTTCGACGCTGCCGATTGAACCGGTAGCGAAAAGATTTACGCTTCGAGGAGCTGGAAGACGACGAGACGGAGATTTCGCCATCAATTCAAGAAGATGAGTCGACCGAATTGGCTCGGCGTCCTTTTCCTCAAACCCGCTGGACCTGGACTACAATCTGCTGTCTAACTTGCCCTAAGGCCCTTAAAGTCGTTCGCATCTCAAGATGGCCACGCTGGACCTGTCAACAACATTCTGAACGAGTTGAATTTTCCCTTCCCACGTACACGGCAACTAAGAGTGTGGACATTATCAATAGGTTCGATTAGAACGACACTAACAACTTCTTAGCTATCTGCACTGTTATTCATATTATCCGTGCCAGTCTTGGCAGATTCGGATTCGGTGGGCCTTGCGGTTGTTGTAGCTTCAGCCGGTATTGATGGAGCAGGTTTCAAAGGCGGGGGGCTATCGCCTTGACACCACGAGAAAAGGAATTGCCGTGCGTGCGCTTCTCTGGCTTCGACCTTCTTCAATTTCTCCGTCATCTCCTTAAACTATGCAAATAAATACCACGTTCCAAGATGAGTGGATAATGCACCGAAACAAAATCCCCAAAATGAGCACACAACAGCGATCCACTTACTTGTGCTTCAAGCACATCCTTCTCCGACTGCATCACTCGAATCTTTTCCTCCAACGCTAGCACCACACGCTGCGGATACAGCAATGGCTTTGGTGGTGATGGGGTCGGCTGCGTTGCGACGCTGTCATCTAAACGTCTGTGGATAAGCAAGTCCAAATACAGGTTAGTCATCTCCTTCGTACAAGCAGATGTAAGAATGTACGATCCGTATCTGTCCTTGAAGGGAATTCTAGCCCTCCAAAGTCATCAGGAGATCATGATGAAAGCACGAAGCTTCAAACTCTATATGGGGGACTATTCAAACAATGAACTCAGGTGCAGCATGGATGATACTCAAAAATCATGCTGCACCACGTCGAGCAGATCCCCAAGAATATGTCATGCAACATGTACATGTAGAATGCAACATAACGTACCCTAGGCGTCGCTGCGGAGAATCATCAGCCTCCGTGCCTTCACCTCCAGCGTTGCGCAACTCGTCCATAAAGTCGTGAACAGCTGAGATCTTGGATTCGATCACCCTGGACACGTTCAATTGCTGCATGTGTGAAGCTTCAATGGCCTGCACACGCTCATTCAGCGGCGGTATCGCCGCTTCAAGACTGTGCTTGTGCATATAGAGTTCGGTCTCACGAGCCATGAGCTTCTCATGCAGCGAAGCTCTTTCGGCCTCAGCCCGAGCTAGCCTCCCTTCCAGAGCTTCATTGCGCCGATTTGCTGCCTCGAGGAGCTTGCTCTGCTCCTCGCTGTGTACTCGCATCAACGTTTCTTGGTTTATGCTCTGCTGTTGTCGTGCAGTCTGTTCCCTTGTAAGCATTGACAGGATGCGTGCAAGTGTATCTTCCACTCGAGGTTGCTGCTGGAGCAGCTGGAGTAACGTAGTCTGGATCCCCACCTGCGCTGTTGTCAGCTCTCCACTTCCGGCGCTGCTGTTGCTATTACTATTGTTGCTGTCTTGGCTATCTTCTGCAAGCCTTCGCCGCTTGTGCTTCTTTATTGCACCAGGGGCTGCATCTGCCCTGGTATTAGCCACACCTGACGTGCGGGGTGCCACCGGCTCCCGCTGTTGTTTTTGCGAGTTTGGACCAGGCTGATTTGTGATGTCTGTCAGTACGCCACCTCCAGTAGTAGTGGCAATGGTAGCGACAGCTCGTCGAACTGTATCAGGCCTCAAGGACTCTCTTGAAGGCCTTGGCGGAGAGCTCGCAGGTCCCATACCTGGAATAGAACGCTGGGGCAGTGACTGAGGCTGTGCTGGGTTTACCTGGGCAGGTTCATGTTCTGGCTCGACTTGCTGAGGATTTTGCTGGTCCAGCTGTTGCTGTTGCAGTGTTGAAGTCGACTGTGAAATCTGTGGCAGTTCTTGGACGGGTGGAGCAGATTGCTGGGACAGACCCACCCACTGGGTCGACTCTTCTTGCGGGGCTGACTGAGATGATTGGCATACCTGAACTGGTTGCTGAGGAGCAGATAATGCCACGCGTGCAGAAGCTCCTACATTTTTGAAGGAGGATCGCGTATGCTCTACAAAAAAAAAAAACAATCCAAAAAGATGTTAGATATTACGTTGAAATCCATCTTTACAAGGTAGAACTGAAATATACAACGTACGAGTTGCCGCAATAGATCGGGAAGAGCTCCTGCTTGTAGGTGGTGGCTGCATCAGCACAGCTTGTGGAAGAGAAAGTAAGTACAGATCATCTAGCCATTTGTGCGAGCCGGCATAGCCGCCGAACACGAGTAGCTTTTGAACAGCACCAGGCTCTGCATGGAACAATACGGTAGCGTGCGCTGTTCGTCCAACAGGAG
This sequence comes from Phytophthora tubulina, assembly GCA_014706135.1. NCBI lineage: Eukaryota > Oomycota > Peronosporomycetes > Peronosporales > Peronosporaceae > Phytophthora > Phytophthora tubulina. The sequence continues at coordinate 395,424 of JACBOY010000135.1, read as the reverse complement.
TTTTATCATCAAGAGCCATTTGGCTACTCCTACGACGGGTGCTTCTTGATCCTTCAGTTTGACCTCCATGAACAAGACGCCAAGTGCGCGTACTCACATTGTAAATATACAACTCGTTTTGGCGCAGAGCACGCCGCCTCCCACCAAACAGCACAAGATGATTCGGCGCCGTGAAAGTGAGTGAGTGGTTGATTCGACACGTCGGTCGATCCCCCAGCGTCGCACCCACAAGCGAGTCCCAGCGAGAATGCATCACATCGTACAGGAACAGCGATCCGAACTCCTGCTTGCCATCTGTGCCTCCAAACAAAAAGAGCGTATTTCCATCATCACTCGCCGTCAGTCCAGCAAACGCTCTTGGGTGTGGTAGTTGTCCAGTCGGGTTCACAGTCGGCTTGACCCACTGGTTCAACGCTGCATCGTAGTAGAAAATATCATTGAAAAACGTCGACGAAGTGGCGTCCTTGCCTCCGAACACGAACACCTGATCTCCACACACCACGACACTACTATGAGCATGTCTTGCTCTGGGTTTCCACATACTCGCATGATCCACTCTTCTGGCTTCCCATTGCGCCTCCAACATCGGTTGTCTTACTCTCAACTCCTCAACTCTCAACGTTGCAGCATCGAATGCCATCGTCGCATTCCCAGCTCCTCCTTCAGCTTGAGTCCCTCTTCCTTGCACTGCTTCATCACTAGCCACCACGACATTACCCACTACCAACACTCTCATACCTCTACTCCTCTCTTCTTCCTCAGAAGTCTGCACATAGTGCATGGTATGGTAGTCCCTACCTCCTCCTGGATGCACAAAGGTCGGTGCACGTCTCTCCACACCCGAACCAATAGCTCTAGGGCTTGCACTATTACTAGGGGCACTGGAGAACATTGGAGAGTGTGGAGATTGTGCGTTAAACGTCGTGCCACGTGACACTACGAGTCTCTTCCACTGCACGTCGTCTGCTGCTTGTTCCGACGCTTCTTCGACCTCCTGACGGCTGCTGCGGGTCGCCACACGTCCTAATCTATTGCTGACACCTTCGTAGCTCACTGGTTCGAGCAGAAACACGTCCTCGAAGAAGATTTTGCCGTCTGCACCGCCGAACAGGAGGATGCTGCGGGTGGGTGGTAAAAACGTCATGGCGTGGCCGGAACGTGCGGCGGGGGAAGCTGAAAAATTGTGGGGAGGAAGTTGAGACGATGGAGAAGAAGATGCGCCTAGTTGCGTCCATATTGGAGGCGCAGAAGACGCGGTAGACGCCGCACGATCGGGGCGTCGAAGCTGCATGAGACCTCCACCGCTTTTGAAATGCTATATTTACGTCGCCACGTAGGTCACTAAAGCGAGGGATGGAATAGGGTCTCAAATTTGACAATAACAAAAAATATTGTGAAATTGTACAGAGCAGGACTATTAGATGGGACGAGACCATGAGTGTCCCGACAGTTGGAGACGATGTAGTTGCTCTTTAGTCCAAAAGAAATATGGCGGTCCGCAGAATCAATGCTGCAATCAGACGTCTTGATTGGGATGAAATCGTAGACCTGTTACTTCGTGACGATGATTATGGTGACCCAGCTCCAATTGAAGTGTGCGCGGCATCGGTGGACGACTGGAACCGCTACGTCATATCTGAAATGCAAGAGCTGAAGTCAAAGAATATGGAGTGGCGGGACGGAAGCATCTGGATCGTGGAACTACCCCTTCCCCTCCGTGGGCTCGCTGCGGGAACATTTACGCTGGCCATGATGGATGCGACGGGGACAAGGCACCACCATCTACTGGGGTATGGAGCTGCCTACATTGAAGATCCACCAGCGGGGGTGGGGGTGGAGCGCTTGTGGAGCCGGATTGCAGCTTCGGACCATCTAGGACAGTTGGAGGAGTTCTACCACCCGGGGTGCAACATTGGCCCGGGTATTGTACTGTGAAAGTGGAGATCGGCGGTTCTCGAGGGTGGCCTAGTTTGAATCGCAAATCGGCGATTTTTTGGCGGGAGTATCCCGGTGTGGAGTATGTGGTGTCGATACGGCTGTCACCGCAGCTACGGACCCGCGAGTATAGATTTGAGCAGCGTGTGAACGGAGTGTTTGCTGGTGATGATGATGTCGATCGAGCTCCCATTTCGCCCATCGACCAGAATGCTATCATTCAATTCGATGCCCACCGACTTCTGGGGCTTCCGGCTGACGCCGATCTCCCTCCCGGATTCAATGATCCAGTGCTTGTCAATCTCTTCGAATTGGTCGAACATATCCGTTACTGGTAACGCCCTGCTATCGATTCCCACTAGAGCTGTTTAGTGCATTGCCCAAAAGTGCAAGGGTGATGGACTTTAATGCAGATTGCTGACATGGTTTATTACGAAACTAGCCCCAACCAAAAGCTAAGAGCAAAGTGTCGTTGTGCATGCAATACAGGCACCAGGACATCCACAGCTACATTGTGAGCCTTATCGCGGAGTCCTGAAGCTAAGGGCCATCTCATGCGGCCGCATGCGACCAAATACGAGAATCTGATTGGGTAATGCCGCATGCGTCGGGGAGCAAAAATAGGCGCTCATGCGTCGAATTCGACGCATGCGTCCAAGTCGCCGCATAGCGAGGGTGGGGGACGCATTAAGACGGACCAATCAGCTCAACGGCTGGTGCTACTTCAATGCCGTCCAATGTTTTTTTCCTTAGCCATTCTTGAGTGTCCGCTGTTGTGGCTGCAGTTCTAGATCGACTCTGCTGGAAGTCGAGTTCAAACTTATGTATTCATTATATTTAGGTCGTAATGGACATGTTTTAGGCGCATTGTGCTACTGCTAAGGACAACTGCTGAGATTTTGATGTTGTTTTAGCCTTCAATTTTAATTCAAAGTGAAGCTTTATTCAGATCGTACGTGTTGCCAGCTGTGGGATTGGCCCAAATGCGGCCGCATAGTCGTTCTCAACCGATGCGGTGCGGCCGCATGCGCCCGGTTGAGAATGAGCCTAAAGCGCTCGCCCCGCGACACGTGCCTCGATATTGGCGTGTTTGATGTGTGAAGAATGAATTGACTGGAAAACGTAAGTCCCTGCCGCCTACGACTAGAAGGCGCTTTCCTATTGGGTAAAAATATAGGTGAATGGACAGTCACATGCGACGATTATTCACGTACGAAGTATGGTATTCTCCTCACATGTCAACACAAGACGGGGTCTTGTGCTTGACTGCTGGGTACGAGAAAGCTTTCATTTTGTGACCTGCCCATGTATTACAGCAATGTTATACATTGTGGTCTTGATGTCCTCTTCGAAGGAGACAGCGAGGTCCTTCGGAGAAATGCGCCGTTATGGCCCACTGGGAACTTGGTCAGTTCCACTTGATGTAGTTGCCGATAGTACTGGGCGAGTGTTCGATCCGTTCGCGTCCTGCTTCTCAAGAAGCAGGAACGTCACGTTGTGGTGCTTCGCGAACTCGAGACTCTTATCGTGCGTGCTCGGCTCGGCTGCAGCGAACTGGTTGCGATGGAATCCGACGAACACAACTTGTGTTACACAAGGCCTTCTTCCTCGTACTTTTCGTGCAGCTGCTGCAGCTTCACATAGTCCGTTGGCACCAGACCGCACTTACTGGACGCGCTCACCAGCAGCACCATCTTGCCCCGATAGTCCTCCATGCTCACCTTCTTCTTGTCCATGCCAAAGTCCTTGAGCTCATAGAACGACGTGGCTTCCTCGGCAGCAAGCTGTGCACCTCGCGGTACTACACATCGACGTTCAGCAGCGTGTTAAGGAACGACTCGAAGCCCTCTTCCGGCACCAGGTCGAACAGCTCGAACGTGTCGCCGCCATACACGATCTTCACGTCAAACTGGAAGTGGGTGTTGTTGAACTGGACGAAGCCATCGGCACCAGCGTACCCAACGAGCACTGCACGTACCACGTCGGACTCGAAAAAGTACATGCTGTTGCTTTTCTTGTTAGCACGACGCACACGTCCTTGCCATGGGTGAATGCCGAGAACACCCCAACCTTGAGCTTGAGCTGTGACACATAGATGGCGCCGTCGACAACGTTCCAGACCGTCGTGTCCTTGTATCGGAGAGCGGCACGGACGGCTCGCTGTCCGTCGCGTACTCCTTGGGGGGCTCGGAGAGGTAGCTCTTGACGCGGTCCTTGTAGGAGATGATGAAGCTCATCTGGCAATGCATGCGTCACTGGATATCAGTCATGTCACCTTTCGCGTTCTGCCAGCACCACTGCTGCTCTGTTTTTGACCAATAAAAAATGGCGCCTTATCGTCGGCGTCCGGCACTTCCGATTTCTCGGACAGATCCGATCCCTGGTCTGTCCATAGTGAACCACAGTCAAAGTAGGGGCAGGAATGCATGGATTCCGGAAATCATAAGCCAATTCACCTACGTTTTGACAAAAAACTCAGTATAAAACTTACGAAAGTAGGAGAATGAACTTCCCTTCTATAATAGGTGCATGTACAATGACAATCTTATTTTTATTACATGTCATGGCCATGGCCCGACTTTCGTGCACAGTGCACGAAACAGCTCTAATTGCCACCAAAGGTGACCCACCATCACCTACATGTAGACAAGCACTCATGGGCATGGGCAGAGTATGGACATGACGCAGAAACAGCAGGATACATTTAGCTCTTGGGCTGGACAAAGCGCCGTCGCAAGCTGTTGGGGGTATTGAGCAGCTTATCATGCAATAATCAATTCATAATCATGCGTATAGCCATTTCGAATTACTGTACATGAGTAAAGTATGCTGGTGGCTCCGGATATGAACTACCGTTAGTACTAATACTAATGCTGGGCAACTTTTGTTTGCTATAAGCTGGAGGTTATCTCCTAATGGAGCCCTACAAAAGGTGACACGATTCATCGTTAACACGCAGCTTCGTAGGCCTCCAAGTTTCACTACAGGCAAAGATGACAGTCATGTGACTCGCCAATTCTTCAAATTGCCTTCTTTTTCCTGCTTGCACTTCTGGTCGGCACGACAGGGAGACATCTCAGGATGTAGGCTGGCTACTGGACCCTGCTTCCTATCCATTGCTTCCTCAAACCATCAGCTTTCGTGGCTAATTACTTGTCATTCTGCAATTTGTTTTGTAGCACTCAAGAGGCTTCACTTCTCAATTCCTGCCTTTTCCACATCTACAACAACTGTCCGACCGCTATCATGCGTATTCGCTATGCATTATTGATGACAACCGTCGCACGCTTTGTCTGTGGCGAAGCTGCATCGGCAACCGCGGATACAACCGATGTCAGGACAACGGATACCATTTCGGACGATGCTGTACCTGCAGTTGGAGATGCATGCCGACCGGTTCCTGAGAACCGTAAAAGAGGAGAATGAGAACGAGGGCACAGAAGATGAAGAAAGGGCAAAAGGTTTTCCTTTAGACACGAGGAAGTTTGATGAGATGCTGCAAGACGCGCCCTACGCTGTCTCGATTTTTAAACAGTGGCACAAGGAGAAGCTCTATCCTTCAACGGTCTTTGCGCACTTGAGAGTGCACGAGTACCCGCAGTATCGGCTTCTTTTTAGAAAATACTGGCAGTACCGTTTGGCTCACGGGTATTTTGCGTGGCATGGCAACGAGGTGAATTCAATCAAGAAGATCGCAACATAGTCAGCCAGATCTTGTTAACTTCATGAATACAAAGTCTGTTTTTCACGAAAATCAATCAGAAGTTACCGAACTGGAAAAGGGTAAAGGTGTACGGTGATGATGCAAGGTGTGGTGTTGGCGTTGCTTCGCGCTGGTATTAACGGGACGAGAGAAAGCGGCGAATAGCGATGGAGGAAGAACTGCAGTTGCTGCGCGTGTATGATATCAAGATCACGTATTTTAGATCGGGGCGTCCGATCCAAACCGTCGGAGCTAGGATAGATATTTCTTGGTCGACTTGGACGGTTCTACGAGGGCTGGATACGGATCAACTTGAGCAATACTTCACGTACAAGAGTTTGGACCACGTCTGATTTTCTCCCCCTACTTCTCTTTCGCTTCGATGAATTTGAGGTATTTCTCGAAGGCGAAGATGCCATCGGGCGTAAATTCTTTGCGACGTGCAAGAATCTCGTCCGCAGTCATCATGAGCACCTCGTCCACCTCCTCTTCCTGTAGCACCAGTGGGCCATCAAATGTGCAGGCAAAAAGTCCACCCCACACACGACTGTGGTCGTCTCCATAGTAAAAACTCGTCAAGTAACGCAGCGGTGTGTTCTTGACCCCCATCTCCTCTTCAGCTTCGCGCTCGGCGTTCACGTTCATAGGTTCCCCAAACTGCACAACCCCTCCGGTCATCGGGTCCAGCATCCCTGGGCAATAGTCCTTGATCATTGTGCGACGTTGCACGTAGAACTTGCCACTCGAATTTTTGATGACGATGTAAGACGCTCGGTGAGGCAGGTTAAACGCTCGCTATAAGGGAGCAAAGGGGGTTATTGAGTGGATAGGATGGGATAATAGCACCTCACCATGACGGCGCGGTCGGCCTTGCCGATAACATTGTTGTCCTCGTCCACGATGCAAACCTAAGTCGGAGAGGTTAGTAAGCGCGTAATGTAACAGCACGTAGCTCGGTGCGACGCACCTCTTCCTTGGCACTCAGCGACATCCTGCAATTTTTGCAATTTTTGTGTTACGAAATCGTATTATATTTCAACTTGTCGTATCTTATATAGAATTTAGGATGTTAGACCCAAATCTCGAGGTTTCAAAAATAGCCTTGGGGTTGTATTGAATGCGACAATAGGGATATTTTGAATCTGGAATCTAAAATGAAGAAAGGATTTGGATAAGCCATCAACATGGCTACAGTCGGTTATCAGAATCGCTGATGGTGACGCTGGCGAAAGTGTCGTCGAGCTTGTCCACTTCTGCTGCGTGTGAGGATTTGGAGCTCCACATGTTAGGTGGATACGCGACGTTGGTGTCCACTTCGCGCTCGATCATGACGACGTCGCCCGTGATGCTGATCATGTTGTACACTTGGTTGCGGTACAGCTGACTGGACTCGATGGGCACAAGGCGAAACGTCAGCATGGCATTGCCCCCCAAAGAGCGTACGTGAGCTCGGACAATCGCGATGGCTTCGCTCAGGAACAAGTGGTAGAATGCTCCCAGTCCTCCGCTTTCACGCACCGTCCAACTTTCCTTGATAAAGTGCAACGTCACACGACCGAGGTAACGGGTGACGTGAGCACCGGGGATGTATCCGAGCGGTGTGAGCTCGATCCACTCGCGACCGTACGGAGCTGGTGCAGCAGTTGCACTTCGACCAGAGCCTGGCGTGATGGTGTTGGGTAGGCGGAAATGCGAGAAGCTTCGCGTTGGAGGCGGCATCTGGATGTGGAGCTTGGAAGGACTGCTGCCAGATAGCGGAATGTCGTGCACCGCTACTGATTTGTCAGGAGACCCAGTGTGCTGAGACTCTTCCATCTCGAGCGCCATTGCAGCGTTGTTCAGAAGGCTCTCAAGCGGGTCTTCCCAGTTCTTCTCCAAAACTGCCATACCGCTCAGAACCACTTCAAGCTGTAAGCAAGATAGTACAGTATGAATTAGTTACAATATCCGGAGTTTAATGCACGGTAGCCACGATGCAACGCACCATAGTTTCAGAGGCCACCGCTACTCGTGTTTTCAAACCGCAGATAGCGCAGGGAGCATACGAGCGCACCTTGAACAGAAGACTGAACGATACGGAAGCGGGTGTTAGCACGGCTCAAGCAACGGAGTACAAATCAATAGGCAGCTTACCTCGCAAAGAGCTCCATGAACACAACCGACAGCAGCTCGTTGAGACGTGTATCACGCATTCGATCTTCATCCCACTCCACTCTCTTCATCGACACAATTAAGTGGACATTCTCGCCGGGAGTGAAGTCACCTGGAAGGCGATCCGTGTTGCACATATAAATTCCCTGTAAGTTTGTACACAAAATAATTAGCACGATACTGAACCCTCAACGTTTTTAAGCAGATCGCGCACCTCTGGCAATTCCTGCTCAAGCAGCACCGACATCAGATCTTCGTCGGTCTCATCGTCGATTTCCAGAACAAAAGTTTCCTTCGAATCGCTGAATCCATCGACAAACGCTTCTTCCTCCGACTCGGAGCTAGATTCCGAGGAAGAGCTGAGTGTCTTCGAGTCATTGTCCACTGAGGTCTGGGATGCCGGAGCTGGAGGTGTTCCTGAAGGTGTGATACTGCCACCATCCGGTGTAGTCGAAATTTCTGGTGTAGCTGCAGTGTCTGTAACTGTGCTTGCCTGAACAGCAACTCCATCGTCTAAAGACGGTTGTGGTAGCTGTCTCCGGCGCGCACGTCTTGCTGAAGATCGAGGTTGGAACGGACGCTTGGATCCTTTTCCAGTTTCATCATCCTGATCTGAAGAAAGCGAAGAACTAGCGTGGAGCTGGCTACGCGCATTTCTGCCTCCAACATAGTACTCGTACTCAGGTTGAACGATACACATACGATCGCGATGGAGCTGCTCATTGTTTCGATGAAACGCCATAACGAAATGTACAAGCTAGTTAGGCTGGAATCGTTCAACACTACTTAGCGTAGAATGGTGCGTACCCTGTCCTTGTTGAATGTGCTGAGCTCCTCAATTTGTGCTTGCAGCTGGACTAGGCGCCTATCCTCGTCATCCTTTACCTGATCAAAGAAACATCGTTACGTTTGAAAACCCACGCACCACAAAGCCAAAAGCAAACAAACATACATCGATGTTTCGTTCAATCCGGAGCGTCGGAGGAGGAGGAAGAGCAGGAAGGTAAAGACCGGTACCAGTAATGACACCAACAATAAGCGAGCCACCGACTTGAATCTGAGAGTCAAATGCGAACACAGCGTTCACGCCGAGCACCTTCATCTTAACGATGAGCTGATAAGACAAACACGCACAACCAATTAGCGTTACCAAAATGTCCTCCCAAATCCGCTAAAAGCAATGTTCGAAAGCGCACCTGTCGATACAACTCGTATTCGAGGAAGGGCAAAGCGTCTGACACAATTGTGGCATTGACGTCGCCCGTCCCTTTCCTGCGCTGACGACAAACTCGAGCCTGAATAAAAGTTCCTTTCCCCATCATGGCAAGACCTGCAGGAGGTTCGATGGACGCAATCATCATTTCCGGGACCCATTTATTGCCGCACACACCGCAACGGACCATCCGCATGCTAATATCACACAATTACATGGGCAAAAACGTTTTTGAGTACCGGTAAGATAAACCACATTCACAGACAGCAGGCAATATTGGTTTTAACGCACTTGGAAAATGGCGCCAGTGATCGCGAGTATGGAGTGTGGCACAAAAGGCACGGAGATTTGGATACTCGGCTCCTCCTGTTAGCACAAATGTCCAGCATACACGCGAGCATGTTAGAAGAAAAAATCCCACTTGTATCGCAGCATGTTGCAGGGCGTCAAACCTTGTTTTTGTTCTTGAGGGAATCGGTGGATGTGCATTGTATGAAAATGAAGGACTGCGGCGGCCAAGCGAACCTGAAAGCTCTGGTAGAGGAAGACTCAACATAGGAGACGATGCTGCAAGCACTTCGAGCCCATCGTCATCTGCATCATAGCTGGTGGTAACGTCTCGTCGGATTGGACGCTCTTCAAGAGGGTTTTTCATTACCGCAGCGGTTCCTCTGCTCACAATCGCAATCAACAGGAGTGTTAAGTTAAATGCCACTGTTGGGTTTTGTGTACACCAGTGTGACGACATCTAGGAAACGTACGAGGCTGAAATCACGCAGACATCATCATGAATGGTGCAAGACTCTGTGTAGCCGATAACGAAGGGGCATTGCAACGACTGGGCATGAGCTCGGATCTACGGAAAACATGAAAAGGTTAGTGTTTGACCCAAAATGCCTCTCATTTCCATACACAAAGAAAGTACAAGTACCTCTTCACGAAGCTCAAGCCACCACGAGTCTCGCGTTTCCTGATCAGCCAACTTCGTCGCCAACTTTCCCAGATATTTAACCGAGCGTGCACTGACGATACCTGCCAGCCGGATTCTCGTTGCAGGATTAAACACTTTGAGCGTGATCAATTGCACCTCCTGCAACATCACAAACAGCACCCGACTTAATTATCAGTGCAACGCAAATACTTCAAGACACCATTCCCATCCAACTTACATCATGTGCGGAGATATTGAACGCCTCCGGCGCCTTAAGCGACTTCAGCACTCGTCGCGGAAAATACCGCGGAGATACCAACGCCTCAACGTTATCTCCTCCTCCCGGCGAGAGATCGTCCTTGCCAAGATCCACCATCAACTCGTTCTCATGTCCATCCTCGCTATGCGTTCTCTGTTGACTACTGCCACTTTCCGACATCAACTCATTCTTCCCCACAGGCGTAATATAACACGCCGTGCCACATGCACGTGCCACCAATCCACTATCTCCTTCCACATCGAAAAACTGTTTATACGCCAACACGGCGTTACCTCCGAGCTCCAATGCCTTCTTTCCCACCAGCGTCACCACCTGTGACGACAATTTATACAGTAACAACTGTCGATGTTCATTACTACGTCTCGATGTCCGAAAATTGTCACTCCACGAATATTCCGGGTCGGCATGCACCACCAGCTCCTCCACAAAGCCCAACATGCTCTCGATCCTGTATAGACTCGGGTCCAATGTGGATAACCCAAAAAACTGCACACCGGCTGAAGATTCTCGAAATGGATTCACATCTCCAAAGTACTGAAGTCGAATAACTAAATTCAGTTCACATCGAACACCAAGTAGCGTGTCGTATACTGGGAACCAGCCTTGAATAACGTGGCCGTCCCGCATTAGCAGGCAATTGAGGTCCACGTAGACGATACCCACAGTGGCATCTGTGGTGTACACGTCGTGGTCCATGAGCTTGAACTCTATAGGTTGGCTCTGAAGTACTGAGTCATCGGCCACATCGAAGCGGAATTCTTCGTCCCATTTAGGGTTTAGCGTCTTCTTAGAGACGGAAGACTTGGCTTCAAAGCTTGCAAATGTGATACCTACATATGCGTCCGCCAGTTTGCTCGTGCGGTCCACCACAGGCATGTCACGCGCCTCCACGAGCCGGATCTTGATCGTGCACGGCATCTTGGCTACAGTGCGCAATTTGGAGAATGGCTTCAAATCAAGACGATTGGTTGAAATGTGGAAGTAAAAAATATATGATTGATGAAAAGATGGATACTTTAAGTGACATTTGGACAATGATGATGCTTGTCGCGTCGCTGCTGGTGTTGTGGCTTCTAGCTCGAGTCGTGGGGATTATTGGAGGACGTGCTTTCTCTCTAGATGACAAGGTGGTGGTGATTACGGGTGCAGCGAGTGGAATCGGACGGAAATTAGCGCAGAAAGTGTTCAAGGAGGCGCAAAATGTGACGTTGGCACTGCTGGACATTGATACAGAGGCTCTAAAGAAGCTGCAGACGGAGTTATTGCAGTCCCAACAGGATGAAGACAGCAAACGAGTGTTGGTGTATGAGTGCAACGTGGCAGACCACAGGTAGGAGACCTGGGTGCAATGGATGGAGAGTGTTGATGCTGACGAAAATGTACTGATAGGGACGTGAATGCGACGATGGCTCGTGTGGTTGGAGACGTTGCCCCAAAGCACATTGGAGTGCTAGTCAATAATGCAGGTGAGAAGAATTGTAGATATTGTATTAAGGGTGATACGTGCTGAGTGTTCTGTTGTTAGGTGTTGTGATGGGACGCTCACTTGAGGACTTGACACCTGAACAAATTCAGAAGACGTTTGCGGTCAATACACTGGCGCACTTTTGGACGGTGAAAGCGGCGCTTCCGTCGATGAAGCAGGCTCAGGAGGCGCTGCTTGTGACGCTGTCATCAGTGATGGGGATGACGAGTAGTGCGGGATTGACTGACTACTGCGCGAGCAAAGCTGCGGTGAATGCTTTCCACGAAGCTCGTACGTTCATGATTCTCTGCTTCATCATTGCTGTAGCTTTGTGTTCATTTGGGTTGACGTGTACTACTTTTTTGCAGTGCGCTTGGAGCTGTGGCGCGACAACGCCAACTCGATTCGAACGCTTCTGGTTTGCCCTGCTGCAGTTGACACGGGGATGTTTGCCGGAGCTCTGGCTGCAGACGACTGGGCATTGAAGATCTCACGGTTTTTCATCCCGATGCTTCCGGAGTCTGAAGTGGCCGATACAATTTACCGCTCGATACGACGTGGTGATGAATTGTTGGTGTCGTGCTTCTCCGGGTGGCGAGGGTTTGCCCTATCGTGGGCTCCGACCATATCACGAGTTCTACCGGTGCCTCTGTATGATTTTGTGGTTCGATTAGGTGGCGGGCTGAACGGCATGGATACTTTTGTTGGGAGACACCGCAATAGTGCAAAGGAAAAGACACACTAAGTAAAGCGACTTGGTTGTGCTTTGCTTCTTCATCAACTATCGTCCTAGACGGAGCCCGAGGCTTTCACTCGAAGGCCAGTGCGACCACAAATAGAGCCGAGTAGAACTACACCTCTGAAATAATATTGGGGACCCGGGTGGTAGATTTCGCAGTTCGAAATCACACCATGACCTATGTAATGCTATTTAGCTGTGTATTTTATTCTTTGTTTAGGCCCCGGGTTAACCCTTTAGACCTCAAATTCGATAAATGTTGTCAAGGTAGATAGGCATAAAATCCACTCGGGTACCATACGTCGACATCTACGCCGTCACCTTTTGAAAGTTGTTCAGAATGATTGAACCAAGTGATTGAAAATCTTCCAGAAGGGGGGGGGGAGTCACACCTACGAACTGAGTAATGTTATCTATTTGTGAGTTTGTATTTGTTGAGCCCCTTAAAAAATGAGGAACGTCAACGATTTCACGGTTAGCTCGATGAATATCGGGCTTCATGAGGGGAAAGCCGCTAGCGAAATATTTTAAGAGATTTTACAAGTAGAGGCTAGCAGCACACGAGGTAGTTTAGCTCTATCTGATACGCCACATATTATTTAGAATACCTCTGATAGGTAGGTAGAGGTACCTGAAATGATTGCACCAGTTCCTCTCAACGTTTTGAGCGAGTCGACTGCTCATTCACCAATTTACCTGGTCAAGCCTCAAGCGGTTCTTCACTGCCAACAACAAAATGGCCAAGTCCGCCTTCATCGCTGCCATTCTTCTCGTCATCGGAACGATCCAAGCGGCGGATGTCGACATTGACAAGCTTCTTCCCTTTAGCTCGACTGAAGGAAGTGGTTTCGTGAACTCTACGCTGGAGGAGCGTTGCTGCCTGGACATGGCGTAACTGGATCACAAAAAGAACGCCTTAAAGTGCAGGAGGCGGACATCTCGGTATTTCACACTTCTTTTCTTAAATCAACACGCAACTACTTTCCGGAGAATCTATGCTTTAAAAGAGTTAATACTCAATCAATGTGTTTCACCTGTTGGGTACTGTGCGTTGTACTGCTACCGTTGGCTGACTTACATGTTACTGTTAAAGGTGATTATCGACTATGTCTTGTTGTGCGGGCATTCAGGGATAAAATATACTACATGTAGAACTACTTGATGACCACATGCTTGGCTGGACCACATTCCCGTACACTTTCATAAAAGTAATGGTTTCAGTATACAAGTCGGGGTCTTGGTTAAACTCGTAAAATGGTGGGCATCAACTATGGACATATTAGATCCTGGCCACGTCTTCGACGTCTCTTTCCTATAAACGTTTTCGGTCAAATACATGAGTCTTGATACCTCCATCACGTACTAAAAGAGAAGTTGGTGACATGTTGGTGCTTTAGCACCCACCCTGACAACAATCTACTATTTCAGAAGTATATACTAAATTCGCCGTTCGAAGAACTGTCGTTTGGGGTGTTTTTGGATGTCATCGAGACACCTTCGCATGATGTTGGCCATCAAAAATGTCTGCTTCAATTGTTAGGCAAGTGAAATATATCGTAGGAATGTGTCTTGATGACATCCACTGGCGTGGAGGACTGTGAATGTTGTGCGAATGTGTCTCGATGACATCCAAAAACACCCCAAACGACAGTTCTTCGAATTCGAACTGCGAAATTCAGCACCCTAATCGGATATTTTTACCGTATTGCCAATTTTAATGTAGCCATTTTTTGACGTTCATAAAATCTCCAAAATGGCTGCTGCTGCGACGTCCAAGCCGCCGACGCACGTCGTCTTTGAGACGACTGTGGTGCGTGTGCACGACTAGAACTCCTCTCTCCAACGTCTTCTCCCTACGACAATGCTTATTTTCTCGTTAAATGTTATGTTACGACCAGGGTGAGTTCACTGTGGAGCTGTACACGGAACACGCGCCCCGGACCTGCTGGAACATTGCGGAGCTGGCGCGACGTGGCTACTACAACAACACTATCTTTCACCGCATTATCAAGGACTTTATGATCCAGGGCGGAGACCCCACGGGCACGGGGCGAGGAGGAGAATCCATCTACGGGTACCGGAGACCATCCGTGAACATGGCTACATTTATTGCGACTAATTGATGCGTTGTTGTTAGAGCCAAATTTGACGATGAAATCACCAAGGAACTCAAGCACACGGGAGCTGGCGTGCTGTCCATGGTAAATAATACGAGAAAACTGGTCAAGAGTGGCAGGTTTTGTGTAAGTTTCAAGGAGGTTAACGATTTTTGTGTTTGATGTAGGCGAATTCGGGGCCTAATACGAACGGCAGTCAGTTCTTCATTACATTGGCGCCGACGCCGTGGCTGGATGGTAAAAGGAGTCTGGATTTTATGTGTTTTCTTGAGGTTTGTAACATTGTTGTTGCTTGTTTTTAGGCAAACACACGGTGTTTGGTCGCATCTCGTCGGGGATGAAGGTGATTCAGCGCATGGGCATGGTGCCTACAGGTGCTAATGACAGGTAGGAAAGATACGGTTGAGGCGTTAAAGGTTGATCTGACGTTTTTGATCGTTGTTGATGATGCTTTCACTTGTGGTAGACCTCGTGAGGAGATTCACATCAAGCGTGCGAACCCGATTTCACAGTAAGGAAGCCCAAACCTGGACGAACACGTAAGGAAGTCATAGAGTGCAATTCGACTATGGTCTGCTTGAAAGAATGGTGAGGGCCTGTTTTGGTGGGGTGCATCCTGTGTGAATTCTTAGCTAAATTCATTATCGAGACTGAAGAGTCACCCAAATCCGTTTGAAAATGACCCGAGACCCTGCGCAGCTTTCATGCCGTAGTAGAATAGACGTGTGTTGATGGATGCATTGGGTGGTCCACTCGGAGGCACGGTTAACGGGACTTCCTCGCAGCAGCTTAACAATGTGGACCATACTGCGTCAATAGTTGAGCAACTGCATGACACGGAGTTGGTGGCTTCAAACGGCGACATACAAAAGGGTGTCGACGATGAGAATCTTGATAACAACAACAGTGAAGACAATGTCGTCGTGCCACGGAAAGAGGCGTGGATCCATGTCATCGAGCCCGTATCAGAGCTGCAGTCCAGTATTTTTGACTTTGTGCCCCCGCCAGCTTCGAAGTCTATTACGTCGAGTCCAGATCAACTGGCGGCGAATTCGACAGCTAACGGTGAGCGACCTACAGCCATACCCGAAAGAAAAACTCGTCCGAAAAAACGCGTGAGTTTTGTCCCAGAGATCGAGGAAGATACCCTCGTACACGATCACGTTCTCTTAATCGATGAATCTACGGAGGGGTCTGGATTTCAGTCGGTGGAGCAGAGCCGCCAAATTGAGCGAAGTTACGTCGTTCCAGACGAGATTCCACCATTTGGGTGGTGGGACTGCTTTCAACTTGGGTTGTCGCTAACATACACGGCAATGTGTCTGCGTAGAAATATATCCTCTCGTCGCCTAGTTTTCGATGACCAGCAAAAGCAGCGAAAAAGGCGGCAATCATATATCACAGCGACGCAGATTTCCGTGCTCGCGCATGCGGGATTGGCTTTCAACACTAGCACGATGTCTCTTGTTGTTCGACAAGGTGAACCTCCACCATTGCCACCTAAACCAACCAAGATGAAGCCGAAACGAAGAAGATCCCGTAAACCAGCACGCTTAGGATTTACAAGGATTGCAACAAGACTCCGGTACAGAAAGAGATTGAACAATTGGGCTGCAAGGTTATCCAAGCGAGTGTCATCAAGAGCCAACACAGTTAAATCCAAACGTTCCGTGCGACTCAAAGTAAAACTTAAGGTCAAGCTGAGATTTAAACGGGACGCAGGTGGTTCAGACGATGATACCAAAGTGGCGAAGATCAAGAAGATAACCAAGGGGCTTGACAAGAACAAGATCGGTTCGTACGGAGCCATTTCAATCTTTCAAGCTCTTCGGGTGAATCGTGCGCTGGTGTCCCTTTTCTTGGAGTACGTCGCGATCGATGATTCTGCTATGAGTGCTCTGGCTGCAGCACTACGGGTAAATGCTACGCTAACCCACCTCAGCCTAGTTGGAAATCGGATCAGTTCTACTGGTGCCCGCGACCTCGCAGATGCATTAGAAGATAGTCCGGACTCGATGCTGATAGATCTGGATCTTCGTGATAATTACCTTGGAGCCCAAGGTGCTACTGAACTTGGTCGAGCGCTGCGTGAAAATGAAACACTCACGCGTTGCGACTTGTCTTGGAATCAGATAGGCCCACAAGCTGTGCTCGGTCTGCTGTCGGCATTGCAAGACAATTTCGCTCTTCGTGAACTCTGTGTGTATGGACGAGATCTGGCTGAAGACGGCACACATTATCTCGCAAATCTTGACTACGACTCGGCGAAGCGGATCGTTGTGGCAATCCGTCATCTTAACGACAGCTTCGCCATAGCCCGGTTAAGTGGCGCTCGAGCAATTCTCCCCATCGACAAGGTGAAGACATCGCGTTGGATACACCTTGCTGATCGAGAGCTGGTGGAACTTGATGGTCTGGTTATCGCAGGGCTGATACCCCAAAACAAGATGCTATTGTCGCTTGATCTGCACGATAATCCTGGGCTTGGAAGAGCTGCAGTACTTGAATTATTGACAGTGATCAAGCGCTGCCCAACGCTACGAGATGTGAATTTGTCCAACACGGGACTGTTTCCTGAAGCTAGTGAGAGTGTTGGAGAGCTCGTGGGTTTGAACAGCACGCTTCAGACGATTAAGATACATGAAACAGTTATCTCCGTCCAACAAGTGCGTGGCAACCAGAGAACTGGAGAAGTTCCAGAGACGATGACATTCTCCGTCGACCCCAAACATTTTCTGGATAGCTGGATTCTTGCCAAGTGCTTCGCTGTGAATCGCTTGACTCAAGAACTCAACGAGTTGCGACTGCCTGCCCTCTCGAGCACTGCCAAAACTGCTGCAATTGTCGGCTTGACATCAAACGAGAAGGACCATCGAGATCTGATCACAGTTAACGTATGTGGACGTGCACTGGAAGTATATGAAGTAGCGTTTCTCGGCAAGAAGATGCTCCATCACCTTCATCTTGGTCGTGTAGCACTCAACAGCTGCATGTTGGACAGTTCGGCAGCTCGTGCTTTGGCCGATGGAATCCGTAACCACTCGACACTGCATACTCTGGAGCTGGAGAATAATCAACTGGGGCCTATTGGAGGTCAAGCACTAGCCGAGTGCTTGGCGTCAAGTAGTGCTCTCACGTATCTCAACTTGAGCTGGACACAACTTGGAGATGACGGTGTCATTGGCTTTCGAGAAGCTCTGATGCGTAACAAGTCAATTCAGAGACTAGACCTGCGGGGCAACGAGTTGCGTGTCCGTGGAGTCATAGCAATAGCGGAAGGTTTGCGACGCACAGCTACATTGCGTGAACTCCACTTGCGCTGGAATACCGTGTCTCCTGCAGGCGCTGAGGCTCTAGCCGTTGCACTTGAAGTTAACCAGAGCTTGCTTGTACTGGACATTGAGCATCATACGATGGGTTCCCGTGGCGCTGCAGCGTTTGCCTCAATGCTGGCGAGAAATAAACACCTTGAGCAGCTCAACATGAGCGGTACGGACTCGGACAACGTACTGGATGCAGGTCCTGGTATCGGCTCCGAACAGGCTCAGCGGATCGCAGATGCGCTCACTCATTCGAATAGGTCTCTGCGAATACTTCACGTTGGTGCCAACCGTATTGACGTGGAAGCTGCCGCTCGGTTCGGGGAGCTGCTTAAACTCAACAAGACGCTTATCGCACTGGACTTGTCACGCTCCAGCTTGGACGCGAAGAATGCTCCCCGGTTCTTCGCGTGTCTGTCGGTGAATAACACGCTGGAAAGACTCAATCTGGCTCACAATCGAATCGGGAATGAAGGTTTGGTGGCTTGTATCCGTGCGCTAGAAACCAATCGGAGATTGCGGGAACTCAATCTGGCACACAATGGCATGAATGAGGAGCCTCTGGCAGTATTGGCAGCTAAATTGAATGCACCAAAGCGACAAATTACCCCGACACTGGAGTGGCTTTGTCTTACTGGAAACAACATGACGGAGCGCACACGAAGGGCGTTTCTAGCACTGCCACAGAATGTCATTGCGATAGAACTGCAAGATAAAGATGAGCTGGACGAAGATGCAGACTTGTAATCGATCGAAGACGTTGGCATTGAGCAAGATTAGTTGCTCGCCGCTACTGGTCAAGAGATGTCCGCGGTGAATGAATTAATTTGTAAAACCAAGCGGTGGAGACCGACAGTGAAATGAAATCGCGACTGCAATGCGAAAAGTTGGCGACTATGGAATTTCACAAACTCTGGGTTGTTCCGAACTCAAGCTGCTCAGTGCTCGTATTGCAACAGCGAGTCGTGGTGTTCAACAAATATTTGAGTAAAAAGGCTGTGACGAGGTTGCTGACTCAAGCCAATACTGTACATGTACAGTAGGTTGGACTTCTGCCAGAATCTCAGTCAGCTCTGCTGCAGGCAAGCAGTTGGACAACTCATTTGAGACGAACTGTAACTTAACACGCTCACCTGTAGCTACTCGACCTTTTTGAAATTGAATGACGCAACGTGCAGAATATTAAGGCGGTGACTGAGCTTTTCTGGTAGAAGCAATAGGATCCGAACCATGCCAAGTTGAAGATGGCTACATTATGATTGTCACATTTGAAGATGGCTACATTATGTACTATACACGAAAACCAACTCCACGCGTCCGTTTCGGATCCCTAACATTTCATCGCGCCTCGTCAGGCATTGTAGCATCGGTTGCGCGCGTTCACTCCTCCTTCCTCCTTCCCCAAGTCCACTCCTCGTCCCTGTTCCATCCACCATGGCGATGCCTACGATGGCTGCAATCGCCAAGCGCATGACAGGCGCCGCGAACGACTCCAAGTTCTTCAGTACAACCAAGAAAGGTGAAACTCACGAACTTCGTCAAGAATTGGCCAATCCCAGTCGTGAAAAGAAGAAAGACGCCGTGAAGAAGGTCATTGCCAATATGACAGTGGGTAAAGACGTGTCGATGCTCTTCACTGACGTCGTGAACTGCATCCAAACGGCCGATACTCAACTCAAGAAATTGGTGTATCTCTACCTCATCAATTACGCTAAGAGTAACCCTGACTTGACCATTCTGGCAGTCAATACCTTCGTGAAAGATGCTGCAGACCCTAATCCGCTCATTAGAGCACTCTCAGTCCGTACAATGGGCTGCATTAGGGTCGACCGGATCACAGAATACCTCTGTGAACCTCTACGTCGCTGTCTACAGGATGAAGACCCTTATGTCCGTAAAACGGCGGCCATTTGTGTCTCGAAACTCTATGATATCAACCCAGATATGGTGGAAGAACAGGGTTTCCTTGACATGTTGAGAGATTTGATCTCCGACTCCAACCCTACAGTTGTGGCCAATGCCATTGCTGCATTGTCGGAGATCTCGGAGAATAGTGGAGGTGCTATGGCTTTTAAGATCACCAAGTCGGTGCTACAGAAGCTACTTGCAGCTCTCAATGAGTGCAATGAGTGGGGACAGATTTTCGTTCTTGATGCACTTGCAGGTTACACTCCGGCGGACTCGAGAGAAGCTGAGGGAATTATTGAACGTGTCACTCCAAGACTCCAACACGCGAACTCTGCAGTCGTGTTGTCAGCTGTGAAGGTCATCATGAAGTTCCTGGAGAAGGTCTCAGATGCAGATACGGAACGCAGTTTGTCCCGTAAAATGGCCCCGCCACTTGTCACGTTGCTGTCGGCGGAACCTGAGATCCAGTATGTGGCGCTGAGGAACATTAATTTGATTGTGCAGAAACGTCCGGCGATCTTGGCGAATGAGATCAAGGTTTTCTTCTGCAAGTACAATGACCCGATCTACGTCAAGATGGAGAAACTCGAGATTATTATCCGTCTTGTCTCGGAACGCAACATTGAGCAGGTGCTGCTGGAGTTCAAGGAGTACGCCACGGAAGTGGATGTGGAGTTCGTGCGTCGCTCTGTGCGTGCTATTGGCCGCTGCGCTGTCAAGCTCGAGCGTGCAGCGGAGAAGTGCATTAACGTGCTGCTGGAACTCATCCAGACCAAGGTCAACTACATCGTGCAGGAGGCGATTATTGTGATCAAGGATATCTTCCGCAAGTACCCGAACCAGTATGAGAGCATTATCGCCACGCTCTGTGAGAACCTAGACACGCTGGACGAGCCCGAGGCCAAGGCGTCTATGATCTGGATCATCGGCGAGTACGCTGAACGTATCGACAATGCCGACGAGCTGCTGGAGTCGTTCATGGACTCGTTCGACGACGAGACTGCCCAGGTGCAGCTACAGTTGCTGACTGCTACGGTGAAGCTCTTCCTGAAGCGTCCTAATGAGACCCAAGACATGGTTCAGAAGGTGCTACACAAGGCTACGGAGGAGTCCGACAACCCGGATCTGCGTGACCGTGGCTATGTTTACTGGCGTCTGCTTTCGGCCAACCCCGAAGCTGCCCACGCTGTTGTGCTCGCAGAGAAACCGGTCATCAGCGACGACACGTTCGCGCTCGAGTCTTCAGTTCTTGACGAGTTGATCGGCAAGATCTCTACGCTTGCTAGTGTTTACCACAAGCTGCCCAGCGCCTTCGTGGTGCGTTCGACGGTTTCGGAGCTGCGCGAGCACCTCCAAAATGATGACCACAGCAACGAGGATGAAGATGAAGGCTCTTCCGACCAACCTGAAGATGGCTCAAGTGGACAGCAGGCCGAGGGTGCTGTTGACCTGCTCGACATGGGCGGCCTCTCCATGGGAGGCCCTGCTCCCACCGCTCCCGCACCCGCGGCGGCGTCGGCTAGCGCGAGCTTGGTTGACATTTTCGGTGGCCCGGCTCCTCCTCCCGCTCCAGTGGCAGTTGGTGGTGGCGCCTCTGTCCAGAAGAAGTTGCTTATGAGTGCTCAGCAAGGTAAGGGCTTGCAGATGACGGGTGCCTTCACACGACGCAATGGTAACTTCGTGCTCGACGTTGACTTCGAGAATCAGTCTTCTGCACCGATCGCGGGTGTGAGCATCCAGTTCAACAAGAGTACGTTCGGTGTGGTGCCGATGCAAGCAACAGTTTCATTCCCGCAGCCACTGGCCCCGGGTCAAACTATGAACCAGGTTGTGCCGATGGGTGTGAGCCCGCAGTTTGTCAACGCCGCGGTGGCGCCGAACCTCAACCTGCAGGTTGCAATCAAGAACAACACGAGCGGTGAAGTGGTATACTTCCAGTCAGAGCTGGATCTCTCGGCGATCTTCACTGAGGCTGGCAGCATGGCTTCGACGGAGTTTATCAGCATGTGGCAGGGTATCGCCGAGTCCAACGAGCACTACTTCACGTTGGCCACCGGTGGACGTGGTGTCGACGCCGTGTCCGAGCGACTGGGTCGCAACAACGTCTTCTACGTAGCCAAGAGGCCTATCGACGGCAAGGAGGTCGCCTACTTCTCGGTCAAGACCATGACCAACGTCGTGGCCCTATTCGAGCTCACATTCGACAACTCTGGCACTACAAAGGTGTGCCTCAAGCTGGAACAGAAGGCGTTCAGTGCACTGCTCCAACAGACAATGGAGCACTTGCTAGCCTAAAAAGGGGTAACGTTACGCTTGCTGGACCTACAGTTTAGGACCAGCATGGTAAAGCAAGATAAAAACGGAGAATTCATTTGGCTTTGTGGTATTCCTACAGTGTTGAGCGGTTGCGTCGGTTTGCAGTGGTCGGCCAATTCAGTCGCGTTAGATCCAAGACAAGAGCTTTTATTTAACCATGGCGACGGAGATCCGAGCTGCGCCTGAGGCGGTGACCTGGCAAGATCGAGAGATCCGCTTCGACATCTCAGCAGCGGCCATGCATCTACGTAAAGGTGAAACATTGGTGGATGCCATCAATTCCGTTGAAGACACTAAGGGCAATAACGGAGACCGTGGATCTCTTGAAATCACCAATTTGAGACTTCTTTGGGCCTCGCACAAGTCTGTGCGTACGAATTTGAGCATCGGCTACAGCTGCATTCAAAGTTTCAAGATCCGTACTGCTACGTCCAAGTTGAGAGGTAGTACACAGGCATTGTACGTCATGACCAAGTACGCCAACAGTCGATTCGAGTTCATCTTCACGAGTCTCGTGAAAGCGAGTCCAAGACTTTTCACTACCATTCAAGCAGTGTTTCGATCTTACGAGACGACTAAACTCTATCGAGAGTTGAAACTTCGAGGTGCTATCATTAAGGAGAAGGAGTTGACGCTACTACCTCATGAACAAGTATACACGAGACTGAATGGAGTCTGGAACTTGTCGTCGGATCAAGGAAATCTAGGGACATTTTTCGTCACCAATGTACGCATCGTGTGGCATGCCAACTTGGCTGAGAACTTCAACGTCAGCATCCCGTACATGCAGATCAATTCTGCTCGTATCCGTGGCTCCAAGTTCGGACCAGCGTTGGTGATTGAGACATCGGCTGCTAGTGGTGGCTACATTTTGGGTTTCCGTGTGGACCCCGAGGAGCGACTTCAGGAACTTTTCAAGGAGATGCAGAGTTTGCACAGTGTTTTCTCAACGAATCCAATCTACGGAGTGGAATTTGAGATTGAAGACAAACCTGCGCCATTGGAACAACTCAAACAACCACGTAAGATGGACGACGTCGAGATTGAGGAAGACTATTCCAGTTCCATGGATGCCTTTGCAGCCTACTACGCTGCAGTGAACAAGAACCAAGATCGACCACCAACATTTTCCAAGGAACTCGGACTTGCTATCGAGAGCTTGCCTGATGGCTTTAGCGTGGGGGACCTCTGGTACGTCAACTAGCTACGGTAGTGTTGATAGCAGTGGAAGGCTATGGCATCAGGTAAATGAATATGACTCTGCTTACTTGAAACAGTTGACGATATCCCAGCGTCTTCACTGTCCTGGATACGGTTGCGAGGGGCTGATGAGACTGTTGGTTGCTTCTCCATTGCCAGATCCATTACTCGGTGCAGGTCCTGACTGCAGTTGAAAAGCTTGTTGTTGTGGAATTGACGTGTTCGAAATACCAGTCAAAACGTTATTTTGGACATGTTCGATAGCCTCGCGAGTCGTGACAAGAGGTGCTCGTCCACTCTCAGCAATTCTCAGGAACATACGAAGCTCCGCGAAGTAGTGAGCGAATCGATCTGGATCCATTTCCGCCATGAGCTCAGCGATCTCCTTGCTAACATTAAAAGCTGCCAGGAACTTGCCATACTGCGTTGGAAACCCCCTAGCTGGAGCAGCAGGAGGTGATGGATGAGGTACACTTCTCCCTGAAAAATGAGGCGGTCGTTCAGGTGGTGGTGCCGGTGGTTGAGCTGGTGCAGCCACAGGGGGTGGAATAGCACTAGCAGGAGACGTAGTAGCTTGAGTTGACGGAGGGCTCTTCCTGAACGAAGCCAGCATATTATGAACATCTCTCAACATCACGTCCTTGTCCGTGTGCTCGCGCACATACTTCAAAATCTTGGCTGGTTCCACATTTGCCTTCTGAAGTGTATGCACTGTCCGAAGTACACTAGGATCTGTGATCTTCCGGATCATCGGATGTCTGCGATAGTGTCCGTCCGTCAGCTCGTGGTTGTGTCTCGTAGTGTGTGAACTCACATGTACAAAACATTTTCCACTGGTATAGTCTCGTCGAAGCACCAAAGTGATCTACAAGAACATAAAAAATATAAAAACTTTAGACCACATTTAAAAGAAATAATACTAAAAAAAACTTGACTATTACCTGTGCAGGACAGTTAATAGCTCTTGAAGGTTGTCTCGCCCTCACTCCAGTTGCTCTCGATCGGGGTCTGCCATGATGGGTACATACCACAGCTTTACTGTATGTACCCATCTCCTCAGGTAGCAACTCCCCTGGAGGTACCGCTAACCCTCTTCTTGTATATTTTTCCTTAATTCTCTTGTTTCTTGTGGAAACTGGTGTTGCAGTACGGATAGAATAAATCTGGAACGTGCGTTGCTGGTACTCGGTCAAATACTCGTGGAACTCGGTCCAAGTGACAAAGACTGTTTTGTCCAAGGGAGGCACAGCCACTACAACATTTTGGTGGTTTTCGTCACTGTCGGGCGTCGGAGGCCAAGCAACAGCCTCGGTGTGCTCTTGCTGAGCATTATCCTCCGAGTGTCGGAGCATCTTGGAATGGGGAATTCGCCATGTCCAGACACTGGCGATAAAATTCGTGGTTGCTAGTTGAGAGGATACATACTGTGTTCAAGTTTTGACAGTAATCATTTCAGTACATGACCCTCATCTAGCAACTTCAATAATTTTCTGATTGTCAGATTTTTGGGTTTTGGTACAACTCAAAAAGTCAAGTATTGTAGTGATGGAAAGTAGTGTTCATGTTGCTCGAATCCTTTATCCGTTACAATACTTCCATGCAGCCTCATGGAGATGCAATGCAGAGGCGTGTCGAGGTTCTGATGATTGGAGCGAGTCGACGAGATGCCAGAGGTTTACTGGGTTACTCGTGTCTTGTGTTTGCAGCCACCACATTGAGTGACTTGTGCCAATGCAACGTGTATCCAGCGCTAATTTTTCAAGTTGCATGCATGGCAACGTCGGCAAAGGAGCGTCACTGTGTCGTGTGGCTCTCATAAGGAGCTGGTCAGACAGTGGGGAACTGTAGCTCCGAGTCAAAACCACCCACCACGTGAGTGTCTGTAGTGGCTGTTAGCACAGGCGTTGTACACGAAGATCGTCGAATTGCGGCGACGTAGTCTTGCGCAACATAACACCCAAGTGTCTGCAGTGATTGCTTATGACGCCCTGTATCAACGCTCGATCCTCCACATGGGCTACATGGACTTAGTTCATGCTCGGCATCTTCAGGTGATCGAACCGACTCGATGCCGGTAAGAAAATCCAATGTTCATTCATCTACATACATGTATTCGATCATCGGAGCCCAAACTTCGGTGTCGGAAAGAGCTGGAGCGTCTTATTTTCCGCTGTCGACCAGCTGGAAGGCCCTATGGTGTCGTCCTAGTCGACGAACATGGCCACCGAGATCGCTTCACAATTGGGGAGAACGTGCCTAGAAAGTAGGCAAAAAAAAGCATGTGGATCTTCGTCATGTGGTTCAATCTCCTCTATTCCGTTGCACGTCCAGATGAACAACTTCAAGTGTACATGAGTGTGGATACCAACCGCCAAATATTCGGAGCAAACCATAGTACCTTATGGCCGGCGTGGCAATAATGTAAAAAGTGTCATTTGCTGCTTACGGCCACGGCCTCGGCTGGGAAGGATGTTGGAGATAGGTGTCGAGTACGTCAGCCAGGTAGGCACCAAGTACACATAAAACGTTGATAGGTAGACGGCTGGTAACTTCATCGAAAACGGACAGATCGGACCTCAGTTTTCAATTCCCTCGTGCCCTCGCACGTTGATTCCACACCTTCACTACACACTGCAATTCATCATGTCACTGGAACCTTTGCCAGTATTCGCTGCTCGCTCTACGGACGATCTGGAGCCTATTGACGCGGAACTCCTAAGTTTGATCGCAGCAGACGACGTTGACACTCCTCTCCCAATGGAAGTTAAGAAGGAGTTCGTCGATGACTTCACCCCTTTGAACCCGACGTCTACACCGACGACAGTGGACGCTTTCAACCCTGGTTTCTCCAAGCTTGAGGTGCAAGACCTCATGAACCTCTTGGCACCGGAAGCTCTCAAGATTCCGACGATGGTCCGAAGTTATTCCGAGCCAATCAAGAAACTCGGCAAACGTACTAAGAAATGCACTTACGCTGCTCGAAGGGTACGTTTAACTTCACTATTTTGAACGTTTTCAATGATCAAGACACTAACTTCGAGCTTTTCATTGATCTTTACAGAGAGAAGTGGCTTTTCTCCGACAGGAGTCCATGGTGCTGGAGAAGCGTCTGAATGACCTGCGGAAGCACCGCATCGTGTCTACTCACACTCGTGAGCAGGCTGCACGCGAAACTTTCGAACTGGCAAAGTCCCAGGAGGAAAACCAACGCCTTCGTGCGTTGGTGTCGAGTCAAGAGACCAAGATTCGCCAGGTTGATGCCTACATGGTCAACGTCCACCAGACTGTGGCCTCCCCTTAGATTGCTGGCTACGAAGGTGGCGTGCCTGCTCCAAAGCCGATCTATCCTGCGTTTTTCTTTGCGTGTTATAGTCCGTTGAGTGTCGTCTCTAATGTTTATAAGATTCCGATCATATCACGAGCTGGTGTTCTTCTTGGTAACTTTGCGGTTTGTACGTCATGTGAAAGAAGGAAATTACATCCAGTGACTATACTT
Source organism: Phytophthora tubulina (assembly GCA_014706135.1). Lineage (NCBI taxonomy): Eukaryota > Oomycota > Peronosporomycetes > Peronosporales > Peronosporaceae > Phytophthora > Phytophthora tubulina. The sequence continues at coordinate 368,650 of JACBOY010000135.1, read as the reverse complement.
TCCCTACTTCTGCAAGTACTAAAAATGCTCCACTTGTACTTCTATATGAATTTATCATGTCGACGGCACAAATAGCGAACAACAAATAGGATAGACGTCACTCGTCGTATTTGTCAAGTATTTCGAGCTTGGTATGTCATCCGTTGACTCGAAGGAGGTTGTCGAATTCTCTAAGTGGGTCTTTGCCCTCTGGTGGGGTTTAATTCTTGGTGTCCATGTCGTCACCGTCGTCTTCAACGCGCTGTACGCTTACTGCTACTGAAACCTGCAAGACACTGAACTCAGCGCTTTCTTATATTGGTACAAGATTGGAATGCCACCACCATACTACGACACTATTGCCATCGTCCACGCTGTCATGTCCTCTCTGCATGCTGTGTGTACTTTACTAACGTTGGGTCGGTTTGCTATACAACGATCATTGGGTTTTACTCCATGGAGATCCTGCAGTCCCAATGACAAGAGCCAAGAAGTAAAGGACCAAAGGAGCTCACCTTTGCTAAATTACTGCAGGAAGCTGTACACCACGGTGTCGAATCGCCACGGACTCTGCGGTGTTAATGGAAAACATTTCCATGCAGTTAGTATATGTCGTGAAATTTTGCGGACCGTGCTACAAACTGAACAAGATTATCGCATGAGTCAAGTGTTACCTCGAACTTTACCCAATCGATTCTACGTGGTATTGCTTGCGATCAATTGCTGGTCTTCCATCATCGTGTACTCCGCCTTGTTTAAAGGCAAAGAAGCTCATCGACGTATTGTGTTCATTGTTTTAGACGGCGTACTGAACCTCATGGCATGTGTCGGTGTGGTGCTGATCATTGTATTGAGTTATGCTGGTGACTTTAACCCGCAGCTTCCAGGCTTGAGCTATCTCAAATGGTACGACGACGAGTGGGCGGCAAGCGCTCTCAACGAGTTTCAAATGGTTGTGGTGGTCTCTTATTCTGCTCTTTAAGTCGAGCTGTCTTCTCTCTCGGTCTTTTGGTGACAATAACCAACATGAAAGAACTGCTTCAACAACATTCCAAGACGTCGTCTACTTTCACCAAAGTTCCAGGATTTCAAAAAATGCACCAAGGAGCGGAGTTCTCACAACAAAGTGTATGATTCATCTCCAACATCCGAGCAGCTCACTACAACATCAGATCCACAAAGTTCTCAACCACTTCATCGTGATAGCTATCAGGATACAAATGTACGCAGTCGTACAGGAAAATTTTTGCTTCGAACAACTCACTTTATATTCATGGTTTGGGGTGCTGTGGTGCTTGGACTCCACATCCATGCATCGATTCAGCCACTACTGCCTCAATGTTTGATGAATGTAAGACCGTGGGCGACGTCTCGACCTTCGTGTTATTTAGTTGGACTGGATTGTCATGTATTGCAAATCTCGTGCTATATGGATGAAGTGGACGCGATGTGGAGTCAATTCGACAGCCACACTGCCATTCAGTTGCTGGTCCGTCATTGCCCAGCGCTGGAGATACCCACTCGATTCAAAGAGTTTCACAACCTCCGTGCAATTAAAGTGTACAATACGACCATGGAACGAAGCAGCAGCAATACTGACAAATACTGATGAATTCTTCTGAGGACAACCATGACAGCGATATCGAGAGCTGTCAACTGTGATTCCTTAACGGTAGCAATGTTTTACCCTCTCGACATTGAAGATAGCACCAACGCTATCAGTATTTTGCCCCCACTCCCAAATCGATTTCGACGTTCAGAATGAAATCCGAGCGGACTGCAGGAGCTGGTGATCTTGTTGCTGCACAATATCTTGCAATACCAACTTGGCATCGTGCTTTTAGTAGGCTGATTTTTTCTGTACTCCTGTCGTAGCAAAGCACCACTTGATACATTGACGACGCAGCTTGGACGGGACACAGACTGCACCACTGCATACTCTATTGATGGAGCCTCTGTCACAATGTGGATGAATGAAATTAGTTCAGAGCGAACAGGATCTCAACCGCTCAGCATGACACTCACGACTTCGATGCTTGTAATGCGTCAATGAGAGTCTCGGCGCAAGCGTTCTGTGCTAACTGGCATAAATCTCATGTCAACTACTTTGAAGTAGCGTGATTTCAGTATCATCGGAGACCCACATTCTCCCGCAGCATGCAAGCTAACATGTAAAGCAACTCGCGCCGCAGGGTTTCCTCTCAAAATCGATTTTTTTTTACGGAATTATTAGGAACTGAAATTCCTGGAATCTTGATTGCCTAGATTGCAGACGTTCGTTTTTGCTCTAGAGCCAGTGCAATAGATCGTTGCCGCCGATCTCAATGTCCATCGATTCTTCTCCTCATTCTCACTCCAGCAAACGCGGTATGGAAAAAATAACGTTATAATTCAAAGCACTCCGGAACGGCACTACATGTAGTTCTCCTGTGCTTGAAAGAACTCACGAACAGTGCTAGAAACGGCAACATCCAATTCATATAAACGCACTTAGTCACGATCTGCAACGTCGGACGGCTGCGTTGTCTTGCTCTCTCGCTCAGTGATCTTTCCAACCCATTGTTCCACAGGGAAATCAAGTGCCATTCTGCGAACCTTCCCGTTTGTGTTTTTGTAGCTTTGAGCGGGGAACCGATCGTAAACGTCTGCTGGGACGACGAAGAGAAGAATGTGTCGAAAATTTGCAGCAAACTCTTCGGAGCTTTCCATCAAAATGTCATAGACATCTTTCAAGCGCTGGTATTTGATGGGATGGCCTTTATCTTTACTCACTGTTGACTGGGCGTAGATAATGAGCCGAGCATCTGGTACCACAAGCACAGCATCAATTGCAGGAAAGGTCTTCGATATGGGGATATACAGCATCAACTTGTTCTTGATTTGGGATGCCGCTTGAATCATATCGGATAGTGCATTGACGGGCTCAAGTTTCAAAGCGGTTCTGGAACTGTTAATTGCTTTGAGTGGACCAAGGGGCGAAACGGCCCCGGCACTGTTTTCATCGAGTCGTCTCATAAGAACCTCGCTGGTGGCAAGGCCTTGTAGCAGAATTTTCTCGATTTCTTTTCCTCGCCACGACTACAAATTCTTTGCTGGGGTCTTCAACAACGAACGAATTTCATCGGCTGAGCAAATTTGAAAACGAGCGCTGACAATAGCCGCCAAAGATGAATATGTCAAATAGCAAAGGGTTGGATTGGTCTCATCGCGATGAAATTGAAACACACTGTGTTTCATCCGCTCATCGAATGCTCTCTTCTCGAAACGACGAACCAACTTCTCCAACTTGCCTTTAGTGAATGGAACATCAGCAGCCACACGTTGAACCAAGGCATCAAACGATGTACGTGCTGAAAACAGGAATCTTGGTTTCCCCCCAACGAGATTGAATCTCCGTAACCACTCGTCTTGGTCTTCCAACGAAATTGCGTCGGCGAAACTCTGACACTCGGCTTTGGTCCATGGATTCATGTACACAATGAAGCACGCGTCCTTCACAAAGTGATGGTAGTTATTTTTGCGTGGATTTGCGAACACATACGCGTGGTCGTATAGATCACAGTCCAATGCTCCGCCGGTGTCATTGCCATCAAACAAACCCTCGTAGTTTTTTTTCCAGCAAGCGGCTTCTCAGATATCGTGTAGCCGTTCGTGTCGGTCCAAGTGAAGAAATAGATCCTCGGTCTTCCAAAGCTTATGGCAAAAGGGCTGTAGGCGATATCCTTTCTCTCCATCATGAACACAAGCAACAAAAACACTCCGAATACTGACTTTCCAATCCCAGGACTGCCAACCACGAGAACTCGGCACAGCTCTAGATCTGACGTCACTTGACGCATGATCATATCATGGAGGTTCCAATATTCCTGTCGGATGTACAAGCCGTCGAAGAAAAATGTACCCAAGACTGTCTCTGGAATATCTTTCAACACATTATCGCCCACGGCCTGGTCATCACGATTCAGTTGCTGTGCGAATGCGGTAATAGGGCGAGCGGACTCAAAGGCATCCGTTCTCTGCTTCTTTATGGGTCGCTCAGTTGTCGGTGCCATAGTCCTCTTAGCTGGAACCACCACCAGTACGTGAACTTTGCCATCGCCCAGTTGAACGCTCTCTCCAAAGTACCCAGCGTCCTTAATTGACATTAAGGGATTCATTCGCTGATAGTCCTGCGGGTATCCATTCTCATTCGTTGGCACAGCTAACACTTCTTCAAAATCCAGCCATGCATTGCCTTTCTTCGCCAAGACGAGTTGCAGGTTGTCGGGATCGACATCTTCAAACTTTTGGGGTTTCAGCTTCGTAATCGTCTGCATCAAGTCCAACACTTCGCGTTTTTCATCCGCTTCATCTTCTTCTACCGAGAAAAAGCTCCCGCTGTATTTCCCGTTAACGATCAAGCAATTCACCTTCACCATTAAATGGTGAAGAGAAATTTTCCCTCGAGGCGACAGATTCTGGAATGACAGACATTCCTTCTCGGAAATGTTGACTATCGTACCTATGGGGATGTGAAGACATGATGATGCACTGTCAATTTGATAACGTCATTTCGGATTATCAGAGACGTGATGTGATCGATGGATGGATGAAGATATTTCGCGGTAACTCGCGTCGAGAAAGTTATTTGAGATCCGAATACAACAAAGACTGCATTTTAAAAATCCCATTTATCATCATCAACCAATATTTTGGTTTTGTCTTATAACGTCGTTGATAATGCTAACAGTGCCTAGTGCCGCGCTCTCCTGAGTACTTCATATACTAGTACGGTACATGTATTGATGAATTCTTCCGAGGACATGTAGAAGAGATATCGAGAGCTGCCAACTGTGATCCTTCAACGGTAACAAGTTGCAACGTTGCTACTAGCAACGTTTTAACCTCTCGACCTTGAAGATGACACCCACTCCTAATTCGATTTAGACGTTCAGAATGAAAACCGAGCGGACTATACGAGCTGGTGTTCTTGTCAGCGACAAGTTGTCGCTGTACAATATCTTGTTATTAGTAGGCTGATCTTCTGTTAGTCCTGTCGTAGCAAAGCACAAAAAGAGGCACCACGTGATACATTCATGACGCAGTTTTTGCAGCTTGGACGGAAGCCAGCGTAGTGCCAAGACCTGGACGCAGACTACACCACTGCATACTCAATCGAGTGAGCCTACGCCACCATGTGGAAGAAGGAAATTAGTTCAGAGCGAACGCGATCTCAACCGCTCAGCACTACACTCACGACTTCGATGATTGGAATGCGTCTATGAGAGTCTTGGCGCTGTTCTGTACTCGAGTTCTGTGCGAAGAATGCAAATTCTCACGTTAACCAACAAAGTTTGAAGTAGCGTGACTTCCGTATCGTCGAGTCTTACCGATCAAGATATAGGCGCTGGAGGCTCACATTCTTCCGCAGCATGCAAGCTAAAGCAATCGCGCCTGTAGACCCAACAGGATTCCCGCTCAAATCGACCTTTCTCACAAAATTATTAGGAACTGAAATTTATAGCCGCAACAGGATTCTTGGTAGCGTATTATCATTGCAGACGCACCTCTTTGACACTTTGATTTTGCTCTAGAGCTAGCGCAATGGCTAGAGTACCGTTGCCACCGATCTCATTCTTCATCGATTCTTCGTCTCGATACACTGCTTCTTCATTACTGACATCAAGCAGTTGGAGAGAAGTTGTAAACTGCATGTACATCTATTAGCATCAACACTTGGGTCGACAACGCGTGCAAACAACACATACCCGTATTCCACTCGCGAGAAGAATTGCCCCAGCGTTAGTAATTTGGCAGTTGTTCAGGCGTAACTTCAAAAGTGAATCGGAATGCTGCAGCATGTCCTGGACAAGCACACAGAGATGACTCACCCCATTAGAAAATGGCAACTCGAAGTGTGATCGAGACCAACATACCGCTATGAGGACGCATCCAACGCTGGCAACAGGCAAGCGATAGGAGACAACTTCGTCTTGCGAAGTAGCTTCCGGAGAGCTTCCAGGCAGAATAGTGCTATCTTCACCAGCAATATTGTTTTGGTTCTTGCCCGCTCCAGAAATCCACTTTCTCCGAGGCTTTACTGATGCTGTAGGTGCTCGCAGTTGCATCGTCGGTGCAGCAACCAAGCCGAGGGCCTTTAAATTGTATCCCAGTCAGTACAAACTAACAATCACGTTCCTAGTCACTGCACACTTACTATTGCAAGGTCTCGGAACGGTTCATCAACTTGATTCTTCGTGACGGGCAGCAGCACATAGCGAAGGAAGCTCTTCATTGCCCGGTCCACTCGTCTCGGGGTATGACTTCAGAGCGACACCAACATCAGCCTCCACACCAAATACTCACAACTACTTTTCACTCACCTTTGTCGCTTCTTGCGCTCCACTTTGCGGCACCAGTTGTTGATTGTCTGCAGGAATGCCTGCGCCTCGAACATGTCCAGTCTGGACAGGTCGTAGACGTGGATGAGCTGATTCTCTGGCCCTGAGAGCGTTTGCGCTAGCGCTGGATGCAATCTCAAGCTGCCACAACACAATACATCACGAATTCAATTGACATCTGCAACTGCACGATCATTTGTCGCTGTTAACCGTGTGTCATACTTGCAGAAGTGCTGGAGCCGGCGTCCGATGGCCTTGAGACACAGTTTCTGCAGCGACTCAACGCGCCCGAGCGCGTCAGAAGCTGCTCACGTAGCAGTCAAACACATTGCAATGCAACAACAAGCACCAGAAGTGAGCTAAACATCTTCAGTTCGACAGGAAGCAGGCACCACCTTGTGGATCTTCAAGAGCCGTCACCTTTGTCTTCAACTGCACAATCTGTCCAAATCAATCAATGTAGCCATATCAAGTTCGACGGTGCCTTATTCCGCGCAAAAAGAGTCAGCTTACAAACCTTTTAGTAGAGAGGTTTCGCAAATCAACTTGTGGGAGTTAGTGACTGGGCAGCCACAACCCTCGTGCATTGTCGGACGCGTACAAGTTCCTCTCGACTTGTCTAGAACTTCTATAAGACCAGCTACACGTTCGTACTTCGGGGACGACGGATGCTCATTATCATTTGTACTTCTTCATAGTAATGCAATCTCAACCTGAGCAACCCGAGAGCCATCGCACTGAGTGTGCAACCATCGAGCCCCAGTCCAAGCGCCGCAAGACAATGGTTCGCTTCACCGAGGATCTTGACTGGGCTGATCCAGGAGGCTCTGGCTAAGAATCCCTACGGCGAAGACTACGGGAAAAAAGACCCAAGCGTGGGCCGATGTTGCCGCAGCAATGTCGGTCGACGTGGATAGCCGTCGCTGCCGAGAAAGATGCAACCAGCTACTCGACGCCTATGAGGGGAAAGAGAAAGCTAGCGAGAGGCGAAGTGGCCCAAGCGAGCAGTACACGCAGAAAGATCAATGTTTAGCGGAGCTTCTGGAGATGCGTTAGGCTGAGGTCTTGTTGAAGAACGACAAGAAACAACAAAAGGACGCAGCAACAAGAAGAAACGCAAGCTGCTGCGATGCGGGATGCGGCAATGAGCGGGATGACCCGAAATGGATCGAAAGGAGGTTCACAGCAGCAGCAACTACTCGCCTATCTGGAACACCGCGACTCCCAGGCTCGCAAATTGGAAGAACGCAAGGTAGCGAATGAAGAAAAGCGCCTCTCGTTAGAAGAACGTCTGGCACAGCAGGAATTTCGAGCTGAGCTAGAGAGAGATGAACGACTCGCCTTTATTGATGTTCTTAAGACGATGCTTAGTAAATCTAGTTCGTAGTAACTAGGCCGACATATTCCTCTAAGCTTGGGGGCTCAATGGAAAAGAACTTGCTGATTTGGTTAGGATTCGAGCAGTTGCGAAGGTTAGTAAGAATTACACCGACTTGATAGTGAATTCCCACTGGCGATATATACAACTTTTGGCTTAGTCGGCAATCCAAAAACGGCCACAGCCGAATTACCCCGCCGAATCCCCACTCCACAGCCACTCTAACCTTACTCATCGCCGAATTAAATGCCGCTTGATCAGCCGAAAGCTTGGAACCTTTATATCCAACATGTAATGTCGGTTTCAAAGGATACGCGGCATCGCCGTAAATGCAGTAAGGAGGCTCGCTTCCGTCCTTTAGTACTCGAGGTAGTCTTTCTGGTAAGCCACTCTCTTTGAGTAGGAAAGAGTCGCGGCGACGACCGACAATTGGTCCATATAAATCGATGAACAAACCATCGGGAGCCATGACACCCTGGTATTTGAGAGCGTGTTTACGCTTATGGCCATTATAGACCTGGCGTTGGCACTTTGATGGGCGCGATGGCACGCACTGTGCCATCAATAAATCCGATGCATTTCGGCTCTGGGGACCCGCGACTTGATATAGCTTCGGCGTAGGCTTTTCGCTTTACTTCAGTTAGTAGGCCACTTTCAATGGATAATAGACCCTTGCACTTGTTGTAGACCAGGTGTAGCATGAAGCTGAAGATCATACATATAATAGGTGCAGACCGTCCGAAAAACGGACTAAGATCACCGTGGCGACCAGGGTAGGCTAAGCGGCGCAGGAGGATGCACAATCCCTCAAAGCCCGAGAACACAGCTCGGTTATGAAGCTCGTATCGATCGTGTAGGCGTAGCGCACTATACAATCGATATAAGTCGCGCTTCCAGAAGCGGAAGTAGAACCGAGTTTCGTAGTCGTTTAGTGCGTTGATGTTAAAACGCTCTCCGTAGGTGATAGCTCTTGGAACCGAGGCAATTGTCGACGACGAAGACAACTGCAAAGCAATGCTTCTTCGTCGGAAAGAACGCCGAGGACGAGGAGGTTGCTCGCGTAGGTTGCGTTCATTTTCATAAATGATGTACTACTTGTAGTAAACGTACAAGTTAGTACGTGTGGTGCGAAACCTCTTGCTAGAACAAAAACGAATGTTTGAATGGACAATCTCTGTACCCTTACTTGTTCGTCTCTCACTCCCTCAAGTTTGTTATGCGAAACCTCACTAGTACCCATTCCACCAATGAGATATCGTCAAATTTGCTTTAACCAATCTCCGCACGCGATCAGATTCATGTCGCAACATCGTCTTCTCCGCACTCATGGCACATCAACCACAACTCAACAAGCGGCCAGGAGCTCGGGTCAACGTGAAGAATCGCCTTGCCGACTCCCACGCCTCTCGGCCGTCGTTCACATTGCATGAGGCTGATGCTATTGGAGACTGTGGAGCTTCTAGACGACAAGCTGGAGTCAAAATGGCACGAGACCGGAGACAACTGTAAGCACCTTGTCGCTGTCATATTTGACTTATTCAGGAGTGTTTGTGGCGTGCAGGCTGATTGCTGCCACACTTTCGAGTGACGCAGGTCTGGTTACTTTTTCAATTGCGCTCTCTGGTATAAGTACAACACAATTGTGGAGTGCAGGTGTCACATTTCGTCGATATGTGGAGACCAGGCGAGTCCTTGAGTTGATTTTGTCATTGAATTATGCACAACCCAATTGTGGCGCGCAGGTAGCATTCAAATCACTTCTACGAGGCAAGTTTGTTTCTTTACTTGCAATCTTTGGAGCAAACTGGTCGTGGAATGCAGGGATTTGTGCTGATGGATACATGGAAGCGGCAGATAAGTTTTTATTTATTACCTCTACTTTATTTACGACAACTTGGGTGGAGCAATACAAAATCGTGCAATGCAGGCAGCTTCTACAAACTAGTGACACACATGACATCAGGCAAGTTTTTTTGTTTTCTATCGGTGTATCAACTTGGCCTCTGCACTTCGTGCTTGCGTACTTGAGTGACAGTAACATACTGCAAGCTCTGCGCTTCTCACCAAGAAAACGTCAAAAAGAATCAAACTGGTACGCCAATTTTTGGTACTCTCCCGTGTCATTTTGATGTCGTCATTTCGTTGGTACATTCGTCCTTGCAGAGTTCACTGGACGGTTGCTTCGAATTGAATTTCAAAGTCAAGCTTGATCCGGTCAGTGCTTAAAACTTTTGCATTACGTTGATGGTTTGGTGGCGTACGTTGGTGTGCGGTGTACCTTGGCATTTCGTTGCGTTTGAAGCGTGCAGACCGGAGAGGTTACGTAAAAGGCTACGAAGGAGAGTTGACGTAGACGGCGTTCTGCGAGCTCGAAGTGAAGTCGAGTCAAGTGGCCACCCCGCTCAAAGTGTAGGCGTTTGTTTTGTGATGTTTCAAGTGCAATGGTTTCCAGTAGGTTGTGACGTGCAGGTTGTGCGGCGGCGAGCGGCTCTTCGACGGCGGTGGTGCAGCGGTGTTTGGCTTCATGCGTTTTTGTTTGTGCATGTTGTGCATCAATAGGATGCAGGCAGGCGGGCAAGCGGAGGACCATCAAGTCAGACAAGGATGCAGTATAGTGCAGTCAAGATAAGCAAATGATCAAGGCAAGAAAGAGTGACTGTTTTGAAGATGGTTTCGGTTGGTGCAATTTTTTGTGTGGTGTGTTTCGTGACAGCATGTGGATGTGTTTGCAGTGGTATGTTGTTGTTGGCGTTGGTGTTGGTGTGGACGGTTGATGTGGTGATTGGCGTGCAATATTGTCGTGTGGAGTGTGGAGGCACCATTTTGTCTAAGTGTGTATGTACTGTATTTGGATTACGTTGTGGTGGCATTTGCGGTGGCATGTTTCCGTTTGTGATGTTGGTGTTGGTGTGGAGAAGTACTGGTGGAGTTGCTGTTTGGTGTGTGGTGTTTTTGATTCGCAGCTTTGTGGTGTGGTGATCGATCGTGATGGCGGTTCTAGTGACTATGACTACGTTACGATGTGTTGATGTTGATTTCGAGGGTGTGTATTGTGGAGCAAGAGATGTTCGTAATGGTGTTGGCGTTCGTGTTGGCGTTCATGTTGGCGGTGGAGATCTGATGATGGTAGGGTTGTGCGGAGGAGATCTGTACGAAGTCGGAGAAGGTGTGCGTTAGTAGATCATGCGTCCTGTGTGTACTGTACCTGTGAGCACGGTGTTCGTGGTGTTGGAATGGCGCGTCTGTGCAATTCATGCACTTCTTAGTGCATGGGTTTGGAAACCTTTCATTTCGATGGTTGTAGTTATGGGTGCTAAAGTGGCGAGTTGACGTCGAGTGACTGGCACAGTAGCGGTTTTTGGAGTGTGTATGCACATGTATGCACTGTGTGCTCTTTCATGGATCAATGTGCGTCGACCAGCTGCACCAGGTACGTGCTCTGTTTTTTTTTTGTCTCGAGACGTACTCCGGTGTTTTTCAACACCACCCTTTTTCATAAAAAAATAGCACGAATACGTCAACATACAGTATAGTGGATCCAAGCAAACACGATTGGCTTCGAGATACCCGGAGTTCCCAGATTCATTAACGTAAAACACGCCTCCACAACCATTGCTCCTACATGTAGTACAAAACAGAGCAAAACAGCAATTAGACCAACAAAGTGACATGTAACTACTGCCTAGGGCCTTTTTACAATTTGTGGTGGTGAGGTAGTGATGAGTCAGCTTCTCAGGTACGAATGCGTCTGAGGCGGATCCTCGACGATCAAACTGTCGTCATTTGACGGAGAATTGGCATTGCCGACATAATCATTTGGGATTTGAACGGATGAGGCATGGGATCGGCTGCGCCAAAATATTGAAGCTAGACATTCGTGCCTAAGTGCTGTTTTTCAGTACCGAGCCTGCTAATAACCTGACTCTGTAGGTTACGGTCTGTAACCCAGTGCGTTGCTTGTTTGCAATCTCATCTTGGCATGCGTTCGTTATTATAATTTTAACAAAATACCTGAGCAGCTCCTCAACGTCTTAAAAAACAGTCATTTCTTAAAAGGAATTATACATATCAACAATGTTCAGTAGCGGCCACAAACACTGAGGCTTCAAAAACTCACTCACGTCGCGTTATCGGTGTGTCGTTAGGATGCCTTTTGAGATGTGTGACGCATGTGGCCCCGCAAGAATTCGCACACCTTCTACATGTGCATGGCTCTCACTCTGCACGTCGCCCTCCAGCACCCAAGCCCCCAATCCAAGGAAGCCATGCGCATGTTTTCCGTCGTGCTGGTAATCACCGCGGCATCTCTCCTTGCAAGCAGCTCCGCGACTAAGGACAACGAACATGCCGTGGATTCAAAAATCACACCCGACCTGATCCAACCGATTGGTGGTGGTGAGAGCGACTATCGCCGTAAGCGATTCTTGCGCAGCAACAAGATACACGACGACAACAGCGGTGGAGAGCGAAAATTCACCTTCGACAAATTCGCTGACCTGCTAAAGGATGAGTCTGCTCGTAGCTCCAAATTTTACAAGTGGCGCTATAAGAAGGGATACTCCGACAAAACCATCTACGAGAAGCTGAAGGCTGAGGAGTATCCACTCTTACTCGCTCTCTTCTACAAATACCAGGCATACACGTAAGGCGGTGTTCTTGACCATCCCACCACCTTGGTGAAGAGCATTTTATCTCTAAAAATAAAACTGCCTTGCTTCCTAGCTGCCCAGCTTAAAGTATATTATCTCTGTACCGCGTCTTTTGCAGGTCTGCTGCCTATTACATGTAGTGTTGCAGCATTGTAAGCGGCAGCTAGCGGAACGGTACCTTTCCAAGTATGAATAATACTCCACACATATTTTAATTATTAAAATAATGTGTATTTTAAATATAATATTATTACCGGTATATGCAATTAAGATTGGCGCCGTAAAATATGTCCTCGTAGATGTGCTGTTGAGTTGGAATCCTAGATTGGAATTTGTCTGCTTAGCACCACGTAAAAGGTACTGCTTTGTGGAATTTGATTTTGAAAATGTAAAACAAACATTTTATTGTTTTTTTTGTTTTTGACAAGATCACGAAGTTCGTGTTGGCCATTTGAAATCGAATCCGAAAAAAAAAAACGCGTTTTGGTTGTGCCAGATGCATTTCTTGTGTGTTTGACTGCACACTGTTGTGTTTTATTGCACAACGAGTCGGTGACCTATCAGTGTCATTGTGTGTCGTTAACATACGACCACCGAAAACAAATGTCTAAAAAGCACTTTGTCGCATCCTTCGTTCCCTACCGCTCATTGAAAAAAGCCCCTCATTCCGTCGGTGCAGCTTGAACAAAGCGCTTTTTTAGCGCAGCGTCACACATGGCTTCAACGCCAGGAGGCATGGCGCCGGCGTCTCCGCGCTCCGACGCCGCCAGTGGCCACGACACGGATACACCGGGCGCCTTCCAACGCGGGAAGCGCAAGTACTCGCACACGACGGCAGCGCAGCGTCAATGTCTGCTTGAGTGGCTCGAACTACCAGGCAACTTCAAGCTACTCACGAAACCTATCAGTGCTCAGCTCAGTGAAAGCGCGCAACAGGCCAATGTATCGTCGTCGCCCCCGCCCAAGCGCGTCAAGAAGATGGACGGCTACCGGTCACTGGCTCAATACATGAACAACCGGGTGGCACACACCGATTGGTCCGAAAAGACTGCACGTAGTCGCTTTGAAAGCTTCATGGCAGCCTACCGAAAGGCCAAGCGACAGAACCCAACGGACCAACTACCGATGTTCTACCAGCGTGTGGATGCACTATTTGGACCTGAAGGGGATCGAGAAGCAATGAGGTTCAGGTCGGAGAGTCTCGGTCAAAGGTCGGAGGGCAGCAGAAGTCCTTTGGTGACGAGGGAGGTCTTTCAGGAATTGACAGTGGCCACGCCGGAGACTACGAGGACGTTGGTGAGTGAAGTGCAGGAGGTGATGTCGCCTCCGAGACGAAGAGCGCGGACGTCCATTAACCGTTCATTTGAGACGGTCAGTGTGTCGACTAGAGGGGATACTGAAGTGGACGAACCGACGGTGTCCAGTCCACTGCAGGAGTTGACGACAGCCACACCGATACCGACGGTAAGTGCGGTGGCAACCAGTGATCAGGCGTTGGAGGTGGAGAGTCAGCGACTTGCAGTCAGACAGCAGGAGCTCGAACTCAAGCAGAGTGAACTGCGAGCGAGACAGGAGGAGACCAGGCAAAAGCTGCGTGCTGAGGTGCTGACCAAACTCGTGGAGGCTGGTAAGTCGCCAGCTGAAGTGCGTGAATACCTTGCTATCATGGACCCCGTCGATAACCCCTCAACTCGCCGCTGAACATCAAACAACTATACGTAGCACCCCACTGCAGTAGCTAACCGAATCAAAGTGGGGTCTGAGTATCGATCGACTTCCACCACAGGTAGGTGCCTCTCTCCTGGACGATCGATCTCTTGTTTTCCTCGTGCTGTTGCCTCCTCCTTCACACTTCAGTTGTTTTCCCCACAGACTGCATCATCCTGACTCGGTCGATCTGCAGACGGAGCTCGACAACCATAAAAAACTCTACAACGCTCAAAAATACACTAAAATCATTTGACACAGCAACTTGAAGACAACTTGCCTTTCAGTGTACCGCACATAAAATAATGTCCATCACCTAAAGTCTCATATATCTCCATCTTGGCTACCTCATCTCCCATCTTGGCTACATCCACTTCCTCCTCCTCTCTTACTCTCGCTTCCTCCCCCTGACAGCTTCATCACCATGCACGCATTGTCACGGGCCGATCGTTTCCAATACGACCGTCGTAGTGAAGAAATCCTGGGCGAAACATTGGCGGCTTTCGCGGGTTTCGACAGTTCACGATTGGACCCGACAGAGTGGAAATTTCTGGCTCGAAGGGGGCAAATTGCAGTGCATCGTGCAGTATCCTCCACTCGTCAAGGTATCGACAGTCACAAACGTCGAGTTATTGCAAATGGGTTCCTTAATGCGAGTTTAAACGACATTCTGGGAGGTCTTTACGTCGAAGATGATCGGGAACTACTGACCACTCAAGCTATACTGAATCCAAGTGGAAACACAGCGGTGGACGCTGCAGTGTTGATGATAGCTGAAAAGAGACAAGTTCGAGCTGCTCCGTTCCGGTTTGCAGGGGTGAAATGGTATTCGTGGAAGAAAAATGTGAATGTTGGAAGTCCCAATTTGATTATTGGGGAAGGTCAAGAATGTGATTTATTGACGTACGAACGCATGGGGATGGCGTTGGCAGAGGAAAAAAATAAGGACGGAAGTCAGGAATTGGCCTATCATGTGATTCTGTCGTTGAACAAACCGGAATGGCCATTGGATGTGGCACGAGGTCCTGGATTAAGACGCGCAGATATGGAATTCTGCTTTTTGTTTCGAAAAGTGTGTGAAGATCTCGTTGAGTGCTTTACGTTGGTGGATTATGATTGTCGGACGTCTGCGTCGTCAAGGAGAGCTGCAGATACAGAGATGGCGGATAGAATTCTCATGGTAACGAGATTGCCGGATTGTGCACGTGCAAAGACTCTTTCGGGGTTTGTCCGAAAAGCTAAAGGAAGACAAGTGTTGATGAGTAAAACGTGTCTACGGTGTGGTGCAAGGAAGAAAGTGCTGGATCCGCTTCGGACTTGTTGTATATGCAAGAAATCGGTCTGTCACAAGTGTTTCGAGTCGAAGGTCATCTTTTCACTCAATTCGCGGACACATGAGCCGGAGAGTGACGTGTTTTGTCACAAGTGCAGCGCCAGGATACATATTTTGACAGCGAAGAAGAATGCGCAGCACAACACGTCAGCTTCTGCTAACAGTGGTGGCAGCTCTTCTACTGGAGGCAGCTCGAGAGATAGGGATCGAGAGAGCCATTCAGGCGGATCTAGCGAGAGCAGCAACAGAAGCAGCTTTAAATTTTGGAAGAAGAGCAAGGACAAAAGGGAGACGAGTCCGCGAGCTGAAAAGGAGAAGCGGAGGCATAGCTTACCAGCAACAATGATCAGAAGAGCAGAAGATCATACGCCGAACTACGAAGGACTATTCCATAACTACGACGTATTTGGTCGAGCTAGCGATATTCCACGAAGACGACCACTATACGAAGAAAGTCTGGGGCTGGAGGAAGAGCAGGAACCGGAAAAAGAGCAGGAATATGCCGATCCATTGCGCGAAAAAAGATGGCGCCAGACAACGTTCCTTGCAAATCCTGAGGCAGCAGCAGCTGAAGCTGCAGTGGCGAACCGCTTGCCGATACCAAGACAGAGAGCAGCTCCACCAGTCGTCAGAGAAAGAGAATACACGGTGGCCGAGGTTTATCCTGTTGCGAAAACCATATTGGAGACAGAGAATGTCTGCTCAGACGATTCCGACGATTCGCCTCACAGTGAGGCTGAACGAGCTCATCTTTTGTATTTGGAGCGACGGCAACGACTCGAGGAGCTAAAGGGCCAGCAAAGCTTCTGCCGTCGCGAGGTTCTCACCACTCCTCTACCCGTCCAGGAAGCAAAAGTGATATCAAAGACAACCTTAATTCGTGACAAAGTTCCAGCCAGCATCAAATCGGATCCAATTACGAAGTCCACGCGTGACATTACTGATAACCCGGCTGCTCATTCCAAATCAGCACCAACTTTAAACGCTGAGAGAAAACCCGTGGCATCACTTCGCCGCAGCGAGTCAGCTAACCTTAAAGGTACCAGGAGAGCGCGTCAACAGGAGGACGACGACACCTTCCGAATGGACCTTTACGGTCGCTTCTGACTCAAGCAAGCCAGTATCATACATTGATTCCTTGCTCACAATGGCTTTTATCGAGTTCAGTTGGTAGCGGGCGGACGGGCGAACTCGCGAACGTACTCAAGCTGTGTAGCGGGGTCTAGAACGTTGTACATTTCTGCCTCGGCGATGTTATGAGTAAGATGTTTGGCCAACCGCAGTCTCATCGCAGGTTGTGGCAGTTCTTTAGCGTAATGGTGCTGGAAGTGCATGATAGCCGTTTGACTTGCCGTAAGCTTCGATGTCAAAGCATGCGTCGCATTGCTGATCTTGCAATTGCTTTGCTTGTGAGTATCAATTGCATTCTCTTTTCTGGAGGGAGTAACCCTGTCTTCCTCGCTCCCTCGTCTTCTCTTGGGCATCGAATAACTTCTGTAATCATCTTCAGAAGCCGTTGAAGATGCCAATGAGACAGCAGAATTTCCTCTTATCAACGCGTTCCTAGAACTGGTAGCACGTGCTGCTGGAGCAACAGCAACAGCATTAATGTTGCTGGCTCTGGGTTGTACATAGTCTACACCTGCAGACTTCGGCGTTTGAACTTCTGAACCCACATTGTTCCTAGCATCCACCAACTGTGCATCGTTGTCCACAGCCTGAAACTCTTCTTGATCAGCTCGTGGAGTTTCATCCTCCGTTGATGTTGATGTCACTTTATTCAGCACACCAATTTTTTCCGGATGTATCGTCTTGACATGCCGCAACGGTGCACTTGTGGTACCTCCTTTGAATGAGAAAACCGTGCTACAATAATTGCAGATACGACGTTCAAATGTTATACCAAAATCGTCCTTGAGCATTTCGTAAAACTTGGTGTGGAGATAAGCCAAACTTTTCTTCTTGCCACAATTATCACCGGATGTAGCCATGTTAGAAGCTGTTGACATGGCTACATTTGAGGAGCTCGCGCTAGTGCCGGTATTGGCTACCACGCTGTGGCTGCTCTCGGATGGCGACGATACGATCAAAGGGGAGCCATGACTGGTGTAGATGACGTCCGACGCGCTGTCCACCAGCTGGCGCAGGTTGCTGGTGCTGGCGGAGGAAGGCAGCTTACGCATGACACGAGCCAGCTCGAACTTGGGCTCGAAAACGATTGGACGAGCCATAAATTAGTGTGGTTGACATACTGACGTAATCATTCCGATACAGTTGACTTGATAAATGAATTCGTTGTTGTTGAAGACAACACGAATGTGCAGCTTTATCACACGAACTCAAATTCTTCCGACATGATAAAGCGTGTAGGCGAGTTACATAGTTATGTGACCAATAAAAGCGAAAGCCACCACAACGTTTTACATGGAGTCCTCTACCGATATCCGAGGTGCAATCCAATAAGTATTACAAGTATACGATCTGAGCTGGACATATTTAGCGACCGCAATGATAGTTTTAACGAAATGCAACAACGTTTCATTCCATCCTGTAGACCGATACCCTATTGTCGAGTCCTACAGCCTCAAGAAATGCCACGAGTTAAGCCGACAGAGATTGTCAATGTCTCCCACCATATCTTCTCTGTCTGGTGGCTTGTCATCCTAGTTGTGCACGTGGTTACATGCTTCTACTACGCTATCTACGCTCACTACTACTGGATACTACAGAACACCTATCTCAACGTTATCCTTGAACCGTTTGGAATCGGTATGCCACCGCCATCTCACCACACCATTTCCGCCGTTCATGGAGTTATGTCAGGGTTGCATGCAGTGTGCATTTTGCTGATGCTGGGTGGTACAATTAAACAACATTCTTTGGCATTTACACCATGGAGATCCTGTAACATGACGACCATGAGTGAGAAATTGCAGTCCGATCGAACAAGTTCGAAGGTTCTGAAGAATTTCACCAAGGTATATGACAAAATCTCGGATCCTTACGGACTTTTTGGTGTGAGTGGCGGATATTTTCACGAAATTCAGCTATTCCGAGAAATCGTCGAGATATCCCTCCAAGCTGTCCAAGCTTACAGAATGAGTATGCTATTGCCACGAGCACTGCTGAATCGATTTTACGTCGTCTTGCTAGCACTTAATTGTTGGTCTTCGACTATTGTGAGCGTTGTTTTTCCCAAAGAAGACGAAGCTCGCAGACGGTTTGCGTGCATTGTTGTGAGCTGCGTACTTGACCTCATGGCGTGTATGGGTGTGCCTATCATTATCGTACTGAGTTACACAAATGACTTCGACCTCAGCCTCAATGTGCTTAGCTATCTTAAATTATACAACGACAAAGCGATGGCTCGAGCTTACAACGAGTTTCAAATGGTTGTCGTGGTCTCTTGGTGGGATTTAGTCAGTCGTGCCACCTTTTCATTAGGACTTATCGCAGCTACGGCCAACATAAAAGAACTACTTCAACGACTGCCACGGAATAATAATCGCGTTGCTGAGGCTATTGTCGTGATCGCTGTGTCACACAAAGTTAGTGCAACAAAGCGGACTGCAGAAACCCAGCCCTCTACGAAAAATTTACCTCCTTCCAGTCGCTGTCAGGACAAGAATCTCGTAGGACGAAAAGTTTCGCATTTTATTCGACTTCTACTTGTACTTTGGGGTGTCGTGGTGCTTGGACTCCATATCCACGCTTCGATGCAGCCGTTGCTACCCCAATGTCTGATACAAGTGCGACCATGGGCAACTTCTAAACCTTCTTGCTATCTAGCTGGGCTTGATTGCTATTCCTTGGATATGTCTGGAAAAGAGGACGAAGTTAATGCAGTGTGTAGTGCATTCGACAGCTCCACCGTGGTCCAGCTTTTGATCCGCCATTGTCCAAAACTTGAAGTACCTACTCGATTCACTAAATTTCACCACATTCGTGGGATCAAAGTGTACAACAACTATCATAAACTGGAGTGAGTCAGCAGCACTTACAAATACGAATCACCCGGAGATAACGACGTTGTACATGGTTCGTGTGAATACGACAGACGGATTGCTTCCTATTGGATTTCAGGCGACTGATTTTCCACAAACATTATCCGACATTGAGTTTTGTGTCACAAACCTACGTGAGATACCTGATGATATAGATTCAAAGTGGCTGATTAACACAAACCTAGTGCTGGAGTATGGCCAGCTAACTGAAGTTCCTCTTGTGCTTTTACGGATCCAACCAATTAACTTGGCACTAATGGGGAATCCAATCCGTCACCTTCCCCCTGAAATTTTCGAAGTTGACAGCATGTACCTACTCGGTATCGGCAACATGAACATCCACGAACTGCCTCAAAATGTAACACATTTGTCGGAGAAATTATATTGGGTTGTATTGTACGATTCCGACATTTCATTCTTTTGGTCATGGGCAGACGAACTCGTGGAGCGTATGGCGGGCGAATCTGCACCTTGGATCACTGGATCTTCCACCTATTGCAAATGACCTCGCAAGAATTCAGAACGGTACTGCTGATAAGTTTCAAGTCCCGCTCTCTCCAAAGTACTCACAGACTTTAATGGATTCGTCCGAGAAAAATCTACAAGTGATATCGACGGCTGTCAACTGCGATCCCTACACTGAAATGGCGTCTGGTGAAGGAATGTTTTATCCTCTCTCCCCCCACTGGCATTGGTAAAGCGGGCAGGATGATTATTTCACCTTTAGGACAGAAGGTGCTGGTGCTTAAGTTGTTGACTCATTGAGATCACTGATGTACCGATATACTGTAAAGCTAGATTTGTACTGGAAGTGACACATGAAAGACATTCTTGTTGTAAACTACTAGTGGTAAACAATCAATTGTATCGGACCCTCAGGGCTCCCGATTATGGCATTTTTATTTATTAGAGGTTAAGCTGGGTCATAAATTATGACATCCGTCCAAATATTGACAAAATAAATTATGCGATGCCAAAATGCACGGTCATAAATAATGCACTAATATTGGGAAAACTTTTAACTGAAGTTTGTATGCTGCTACCAAGGTTTTGCAAAATACTGGAAAAAAGTTCGTGTTATTTTTCATACGCAATTACTGCTGGATCCTCTCGTCATAAATAATGTTGTCTTCACACAAAACCGATCGCCATAAATAATGAGCCAACTTTTATGATCATTATTTTTTTCACCATGCCATAATCGGGAGCCCTGCGGACCCTCCTTGTGTTAATTCATCCTGAGTGAGCTCCACGTGGAGCCGCAAGTTCTGAGGCGTGTGAGATGTCACTTGGATCCCGACTACGTTCATGGCGATGCATCTCCTTCTCATAGGCAATAAAGTACGCATCACAAAGCTTGTCCAGACGGCGACGCAACGCATAGCACCGCATCGTCGTCTCAGCAATTGACACAAGGTTCGACGTACTGGTTTTGAGTTTTGACGTGGCCGAATTAACGTCTGATACAATCGTACAGAACGCAGCATGACACTCGCAGTTGTTGATAGCTTCGATCTTGCCGTAAATGTTCTCGAAGTGGTTGCACAAAGACATATACAACGTAACCACTGCGTTCGACTCACTCCCATTGGATTCTAGTCGATACAGTTTCTGTCGCGCCTCATCAATTACGAGTCCTGATTTATTGACGTTGACAACGAGTTGGTACAATGGTCAACCTCCTGGCTACCGATGCTCGTCAACTTCTCCAGTTCGTCCACCACCGTCGAGATTTTGATCCGTTTCTGTGGATCGAGCAAACACATCCGTTTGACCAACTCCCACTCATTGTCTGTGCAAAAAGTAGGGCGAGACGGCAGTGTGCCCCGCTTTACATAATATTTTACCATGTTGATGTCACAGCTCCATGGCAAGCAGGCTTTTGAACTCCTGCCAGACCTCACGGCCTCCACAATCCGCAACGCTTCCACGTTGCACATACCGAGAGAATATATATCCGACTCAAAGGTTGGCTGTGTGTCGTGATCAATACACTCTGGGGCCACCCAATGCCACGCACCTGAAATGGATGGTTTGCTGTTGTCGGTAGAGATTGAGCTTAGCCCGAAGTCCATCACCTTCGCTTTCATGTCGCTCCCGATCATGATATTATTGCCTTTGAGGTCGCCATGGACAACGTTTCGAGCATGCAGGTATTGAACACCTAACGCTGCCTCATACAACTTCGACCACAGCTCATCAGGGTGATTCCTCGGAAAGCCAACCAGTGTTCCGTTCGGGGCGTATTCACAAACGAAGAACGGTCTCCTGACATGACACGCGCCGAAGAGCCGAATGACGTGAGGATGACTAAACCGGAACCAGATCCCGACTTCACGGCGGAACATCTTCAGTGCTTCCGTTCTCATGCTGGCATTTGCTTCCGGATCTGACGGGGTCTCTGGTGCTGAGAACATCGAGTCAAATGAAAAAGTGTCATTCGTTTCACTCGATCCAGCCAAAATCACTTCCTTCACCACCACATTAGAGTCCAGCCATTTTGCTTGGTACACGCTTCCAAAGCTACCCTCACCCAGAC
This sequence comes from Phytophthora tubulina, assembly GCA_014706135.1. Classification (NCBI taxonomy): domain Eukaryota; phylum Oomycota; class Peronosporomycetes; order Peronosporales; family Peronosporaceae; genus Phytophthora; species Phytophthora tubulina. The sequence goes on along the minus strand of JACBOY010000135.1, from coordinate 346,681 downwards.
TTTTCCACTTGTCCACAAGTAGCTCGTACCACGGAATAAACCACTTTCGTGTGAGTTCCGACAAATCTCCTTTTCAGTCTTTGTCGCTTGTCGATTCTGGGGGCGTGCCGTACTCGGCACAATTAAGAAGTCTTCATTGTAGCACCTCCATTGCCAGGTTGTGGCGTGGAGATGCCCCTTAAGTTTGCTGGAAGGAAGACTTCGAAATCATAGCCGGCGCCATGCCCATTGTCAATTGTCCGCTGATTCTTGTATATCTCTCGACCGCATCAGATTTCCAACGGCCAACCAATTTTACAGCTAAGCTGTCAAACCCGGCATTGAAAAGCGCCGTCGCACCACCACTCCGCAGCGAATGCGATCCGTAGTTTTCAGGAGTTTGTCCAGCAAGTTCAGCAGCATATTTAATCGCCTTCACGACGTCGTGAACTTGTAAATTTTGAGTCGCATCGATCTTGCACAACAGGGTTTTTGCATCGAGGCCTAATTGTTCGTGGTGCTTTACGAGATACCACACCGCTAACACTGGGCAGCACCATCGATGACCAGATTTCGCCATCACACGACTGGTGCCTACTCCAAACTGATCGGACTTGCTCCCACGAAATCGTATGACTACAGAGGAAGCATACCGTTGCTCCGTCCCCATATTTCCACTCTTGTCAACGAAATGCAGATCGTCTCGCTGGATTGCATACGGCTGCACCTTCGAACCATGAGCTAGGTATTCAGATCGTCGTAGTAAAAAGAAGTAGCCCAGCACCGAAGCCCCCCATATGACTCGGTGCTGGACGTCGGAAAAGTCGAGGTAATTGTGCAAGCACTTGAGGATTTCTGTGGTAATTGGGGACTTTGGGTTGCTTGGTGGGTCCGACCTTCGCATTCCAGTGATGGCGAGCTGGTGACCTGGTGTGAGCCCGACGCAATATGGCTGACTTTTGACAACACGGTTGAGGCAGAGTTGCCGGTTTTGGTCGTTCCCCAGCCAAAACGCCAGCTGTAGGTAGCAAATAAAGCGAGTTGATAGGAGTGGCGACTTGGTTCTGGTGGTAGCCATTTCGGAAAGTTAAGCCATGTGCACCATTTGCTCCACTGCGTCCATGTACTCGTATACTGGACCTTTAATGTCGCGGCCAATGACTGGGATTGAAGTTTCTCGAAAAGTCCATGTAGAGTTTTCTGCATGTCGGCGGCACTGCGACCTGTTGCCAACACAAGGAAAAAATAGTCCACCGTGATAAATGTGGTTCGGTCCATGCTCGTGACGCCGAGTCAGCCATCCAGTTGGAGGAACCTGAAATATGCCCTGCCGATACCCGCAAATTGAAATATGCTTCGGCCAAACCAATGGCCCGATTGATTTCTTGGCTAAAAGAATTATCGGAGTGTAGACGATTACACCAGGTGACCGCGGCTGCGTTGTCGCTCCAGCACTTAACATGGATAGTTTTACCATCAGCTTGTTGTTGCCACTTAGGTCCCCATGTCCAAAGCGCGAGAGCCATGCTGAGATGCTCTCTAGTGTTGATCGAGAACCCAGCACCGCTACCCATGACTTGATCGATTAGCGTCTTCTCCTCCAAATCAAATTTTATCTGGATAAATGAGTCACTTGCTGGGTCCAACACAGCCAAGCCGTCATTCGACGCATCCATGTATAACTCAACGTGAGGTTGCGGCAAGTCACCAAACATGGCTAATGGTAATTCAGCGAGGCAACCGTGCTTTAAAATATGTTGAAACCAAACGAGATCGGACTTCGCTCCATCCGAAAGTGAAACGCTGCCAAAGCGAGGAGCGGATTTACACTGTGACTGTAGTCGTTGATAAAAGGGCTTCGCCGTTCGCAAACACGTTGCTACGTGGCGAAGTGACCCCAACAGTTTGTACAAATCATTTTTCGTGCAAGTTCCCCTTTCAATCATGGCCGTCACACGACCGTGAGCTTTCGCAATTTTTTCTTCTGGAATTGATACTGTACGACGGACTGTATTCCACCGCAAGCCAAGCGCCACGACTTCAGAACTCCACGTTGAAAATTTTGACTCGTTAATGGCGCGGGGGCCTAATACAGCCAGCATTGAATGGCGAAGGGTTGCTTCAGCTAGTTGTAGGCGATCTCCCACGTCCGGCTCAACCAATATATGATCGTCTACCCATTCGTAAGGGAAGAATGGTTCCGTGTCACTTGATTCAGAGACAGTCGCAGGCGAATTAGTCCCCATTAACCACGAAATAGATCGGCCAAATAGAGCGTAGTTTGGCGGCGAACCAGACCATCCAAACGGCGCTGCCAAATCGATGACGAGAACCCCCAAATCTTTCACATGCGCAGCCATTCGAAACACTTGGTTAGCTTTTGTGTTCAAATGCCGGAATGCGCCTTTCACATCTACCTTGAGCATCAAAATCCGTCTGACATGTCCGGCCTCTGCTAAATTCTCGATACGCCGAGCGATAATTGTTACTGACTCGTAGCGTACTTTTGGCACCGACTCAGCAACAAATGCAGAATTAACGGAGTCGTCTTTAGGAAACGATAAATCATGAATCGTTCGAACTTCTTCTAATGGATCGACACCCTTTTTCTCCACTGCACCGAGAGGGCTGCAAACAACTTCCGGCCATCGATCCAAAATGTCCGCCTCCACAATCATGTATTGTCCCGAGTCTTGTCCGTCTCGTAAACTTTTGGTAACTGCGCGCAAGTACCGACGGCAAGACCCGTGATTCTTCGGTGGAGGTCACTTAGGCTCCGGCCCAGGTCTTCATTTAACATCAATACCGTGTTCTGCAATCTGAACCAGCAAATTGCAATGTGGATAGTCACGAAGAACCCACCGTAAGCGGTCAGGATCAAGTGCCTTGTTAGGCCTTCCATCAGCAACACCTTCCCCGCGTACGAATCTTGCGGTTTCCTCCACACTTAAATTGTTTTTGCGAATAAGGTGGGATAGCGATTCGCACGCGAGTTTGTCGATGTTGAACCGATCTTCCGCTGCTGTTTTCGTGCGAACAAATCCTCGATGGCGGTGTGAAGTGGAAATTCGGCATTCTTCACGAAGTAGTTCTGCTTCCAGGTCTAATCGAATCTTTTCAGCTGATAATTTCGAAAGTGTCACCAGTTGAGGACCAATTAGACTGGATTCTATGCATGAACGCGTAGGTTTCTTGATTCTTGAACAGTGACAACCCGCATGACCCGCATTAGAACGTTCACACGGCGATAACTCACTAACACCGTGGGAAGTTAAATGGGGAAAGATCCTTGTGCTGCCCTTGAATCCAGAGTGAGCTGCCTCGATACAGCTTAATCTCGAATGACACCAATCCGCATGGCCCATTGTTACAACACCACCAGTAGGCGATGCTAACAAGGGAGAGACCTTTGTGTCACGCTTATTCGCTTTTGTAGGCACCTCTTGTCGACTTAATATTGAACGAGTGTGGTCCGCATGGCCCTCTGCTACGACTCCATCCGACTTTAAATTCTTGTCTTGACGAGTCGTTAGCGGGGGAAAGACCTTAATATCGTCCTTGACAATACATTTTCTCAAACGTGCGTTTGTGGGTGGCGTGGCTATCAGAGAAATAGACTTGACACCTTCGCGACCCTGATTTTGAACGTGCTGCGCTGGGAATTCATACTCAGGTAGACGCGCAGCAGATCCACCCTTGATGAGTCAAAGGTTCTTGTGCTCTGCCTTCAAGCCGCCAAAGCGCTTTGCAATCTCGGCTTTGACGACTTCAGGGAGCTTATTTGGTACGAAATGACCTCGATCACTTGGGCAGCCACTCTCATCCTCCGTGCAACCCGCCTTTGATAGGAAGCGCATGCAGAGCGTACGGCTTTCGCCCGAACCGGGGTCTACTTGTGTAGGAAGGCGATTGAGCACGTTTTTCGGCATGCGACCGAAACTTTTCTTGCTGTCCCGGTTAGCAGAAGGTTGGAACCTCGCTTTCGCACTGTTTTGCTTGGTCGCTGGAGGCGATGTTGCTGCAGTACTATGTTTCATTTCCTCCACTTGCCGATGTAGTTTCACAAACATAAGGTCCTTGAGTACGCGATCGTCTGTAGAGCAGCGATGTCTGATTTGCCTGAGGTCACTGCCAGACTCTGCAGCACCACGGAAGTCTTCGAGAACATCGTTAATCCAGTATACCACTGACCGAAGCTCGTTTGGGCTCCATGAAACACGCTTCAGTGTCTCTTCAAGAAAACCCAGGATGACACCAGTGAGCTCGACTAGCTCGCAGCAGCAATACTCCCGGGCGTAGACCGAGAAAACTCTGACCGAATCAACCACATCTTCAATCGTTGCGGCAGGTTTTGCTTTGGCGAACTCTGCAGTAGCTGACAAATTATCAAAATTGGAGCCGCCAGACTCCAACCAAGCAACCCGATCTTCCTGTGAAAGTCTTGCCAAGTGCCGGATGGACAGTCCCTTGGAGCCAAAACGAATATCATACAATCTTGTGCACACGCCAGGTAGAGCCTTGAACTTCACAGCTTCGGACCGAACCATCCCATTGATAAATATAGTAGGAGTCTTACCTTTGTGCGCGTCGGAGGTAACACGGTCGTGCACGTACTGTTGAACCAGCTGAGGTGTAAATGCGTACTTTGATGCTGATGCTGTCTTCCTCTGAGAAGACGGTGATGTGGTGTTCACTGGTGCGGGTTTGGCTGCAACTTCGGCACCACCCTCAACTTGGCTTTGTTGTCTCATCAGAAGAAAACGCTCCAAGAGGTCTGGATCATCACCAAGCTTCTCAACTATCATGGCGTCCTTATCCAACGCGGACCGCGACTCACTGCGATGCCGCTGGCGTTGTTCCAACATCCTTCCCTCTCGATCCAGCAGCGACGTAGTTTCTCTCGGCCGTTTGTTGCCCGCCAACCGCTCAGTCATCACACGATTTGGGTCGCTAATTTGCTCAGACGGGTCTGGGGGTGATTCGTCGTCATCGGTAAAGGGATCGAATAGACCTCGAGCGTCTTCAGCAGCGACTGAGTTGCTTCGCGTTTGATGGACTTCCGGTCTTGGTTGCTGGCAAAACGATTCACCAACGTAATCTGGTACAGGTGACTGGCCTCCATCCAAGAAATAAGCATAATCGACGGCATGCTGCAACGAGAAGGCCGTTGATTCTCCTGTTTGGGGGTCGATCCAATGACACGTTAGTGCAGAAGGGCGACTCTCATCGTCTAATAGCCCGTCGAGAACTTCAGCAATGTCCTTAGATGCAGTAGCACCGTTTCGCCCGAGCACTCGATCCAAAATTGTTGATTGGATAAGCTCAATTTCGTTGTCACTCCAATCGATGCAGTTGGACACCACCTGTTGAAGTAGTAGCGCTACGATTGGCGCAACTGCAGAAACTTCTGCCACCGTAGTAACAATTGGTTGCCCGTCGGCGTCCACAGTCATGGTGTCCCCTTCTACCGCAACCACTTGACCGTGGTGAACTTGTTCACTTGCTTTCACTGACACTGATCGTCGCAGAAACGATATCTCATCCGCCTTGTATACTTCACTGGCCGATACCAGATGCGCCTCGGCAACGTCGAGGCTCACACGGCCGTCACCTCCTTCAAGACTTTGAAAGGACACTTCGTGTAGTCCGGCTTGAACAACACGAACGTAGAAGGGATGATCAAAGCCCGGACCCACCAGTTCTGGCATGAGGTGGAGGAACGAGCGAGATGTTAGACGAACCTTGATAGGACCGGAGTGCTGAGAGCAGGAACTGCGTGAAGTAGGAGGGCTTAAGCTCAAGAAGGAAAATCCGAAACTAACACTACGACTGCTCCTGCGGCCTCCTGCGACTACTGGAGGCTACTCTAGCGTTGGTTTTATCTTTGCTACCTCTACTCAAAAGCTATTTTCAACCTTTGTGTTGAAAATATCCATTCGCATCGATCCTGCTTGTAATGTACGTGTATGTGTTCCTCATCACTTTGAGTTGCTCGGACGTGTATTTACTACTGGAAGCATGATCCTCCATCTCACGTTTCAGTGTCCTCAGGAAGGCCAATTGCTCTTCCGTTGACTTCAAATCCTTCAATAGAAGAACAGTATCTGTCAGCCCGGACACAGCGATCTCGATTCGCTCCCGACGCTGCTGTTGGATCTGCGTTTCCGCCGTGGTAGCAGTCGACTCCCCTAATGCTCCCAAAAGTGAGTCGATACGCCAGCGAAATGCATAGACACTACTGGTTGTGGCATGCGTCGATGATAGTCGCATGACGCGGGCTTGCTCTGGAGACGTTGTTATGGTTTGATAGAACTCGTTGAGAAGGTCGCCAAACATCTCTATCAGTCTGGGATGGTAGTCACTTGCATCATGCAAACGACGGTGCACTTTCCTCAGCTCGATAAATGCTTGGCAGTATTGTTCATTATCACACTTCTCTATGTGACCTAGTACCTTCAACCATTTTTCGTCCATGTCCTCCATATCACATCCATAGCGTACAGGTTGATGTTCAAGCTGGGAGTAATCGGCTTTCTCCGCAATAGCTAAACGTTCAAGTTCGATCACAGCTGAAGAGAGACTTAATCGCTTGTCAGGGTGGTGACAACACATGCGCCATACCAAATCCCGTGCATTTCCTGGTGGACAGTCTGGATCATCTTGGACCTGCCTTCGTCTTCTGGAACCCAACTCACTTTCACAAATTTTAAGTATTTCTCGTCTATGTGAAACCACGGCATCGTCCCCGTCACAGCCTCCAAAATACACATCCCCAGCGAGTACACATCTGACTCACGCGACGACGGCATCCATCTTAGAACCTCTGGAGCCTGCCAGTGCATTGACCAAATCGTTTTCGAGGAAACAAAACCTTTGGAGGACACACTGAAACCAAAATTCGACAGCTTCGCCATCCCATCACTACCGATCAAAATGTTACGGCATCGAAGATTCCCGTGGACAATATTCCGCTCGTGTAGATACTCGAGGCCCAACGCGGCCTCGTGAAGGTACTTCCAAATCATTGATTTCTCCGATCGAATTCTCTCGATCATGGACCCCTTGTCGGCGTACTCACACACAAAAAACTGCACATGCGGACCTGCGTCACACGCCCCGTATATCTTGACCACGTTAGGATGGCGCAGCCGTTCCCACAAACGAACTTCCTCATCTAATGTAGGATGAGACGCATCTGGAATAAAGAGCTTGACGACAGCAGCAGAATCGAGCCACTTCGCGCGATATTCGCTACCGATATTCGTGGACTGAGACATCAGCTCAATCTCACATGGCAAAATGGTACAACTTGTCAAATGATTCACAACAGCGGCAGTGCTACTGTAATTCTTCGATAAAGTGCTGACTCCAAGCAACCTTCGACATGATGCCTTCCATTTACGCCACCAGGTCAAGCGCCTGGGGGGTTCTTTCTCAGTGACCACGCTACTTGGACGAACGCATGGTGTCAAAATGTCCAGAATATCCTGATAACCACGCCCCGAAGCAATCGAACGGCTGATGATCCGTTGTTCGCCGTAAAATTCACATCTGCACCCTGTTCTTCGACGAGACATCGAACAACCTCAAGGTGACCGACTTCAGTGGACCGCATCAAGGCTGTCCACCCCTCATCGTCCACTATATTCCAGCAGCCCGCATCAATGCTGTCGATCCATCATTAGTCGTAGTATTTATGTCTGCACCACCTTCCTCAACGAGATACCGAACAACACGAAGGTGTCCACCCGAAGCGGCCCACATCAGGGTTGTCCATCCATATTTGTTTACTGTATTCACGTCCACGCTGCGTTCAACAATGAGATATCGAACAACCACAAGGTGCCCACACTCAGCGGCCTCCATCATTACTGTATTTCCGTCATTTTCCGTAACCATGTCCGCATTTCTTCTTTCAATGAGATACCGAACGACATTAACGTTACCAGATCTAGCGGCCAGCGTCAAGGCTGTCATTCCATGTATGTTCATTGCATTCACGTCCGCACCTACTTCTTCAACGAGATACCGAATGATATTAATGTGACCGTTCCAAGCAGCCATCGTAATGGCTGTATTCACGTCTGCAGCATCTTGGTTACTATCTGCACTTTGCTGCACTAGCTGCCAAAGTCTCCCGATGTCGATCTCCATCTACCTGTTGATCTGTCAAGATCTCTGATTTATAGATTAACCCTTTCGCAATCTTACTAAGACAAAAGTCAGACACACAATTTTGCATGAAGTTGGATAGTTAACCTGTCGAACATCATAAGACTCTAGCTCTTGGTTAAGATGCTGGATGAGCAAAGCATAGCTGTTATACTGGGAATACCTCAGAATGAGGAATGGACGGCTCTCAACGGATTAATTCCACGGTACTGCGTAACTCGTAACTTCAGTCAACATTCGTACCACATGACGCAGCAGCGAACCTTACAGTACCGTATCTGATATGTCATACCGAAGAGGTGGCTCACAGAACACGAACCTAGTACATCTCCAATACGGTAGCTGCTGCAGCTCAGCCTTCAGGCAGTAACTTATTATAGCGAAGCCAAATTTGCAAGCGCTGTAGCTCAGCTACAGCTACAGTAGCTGAACGGCTCCAGCAACCATCATCGCTGATGGGAACTAGAGAGTTGGGCTGGTAGTGCTTTTTTCAACAACAGAAAATCCAAAAAAAATAATTACGGGGCGATCATTTGTTATAGCCAATGACGTGCTCTTTCAGGCCCGATTGAAAGAGACCATTGTTCTCCCAGTTTCCGATTTCATTTGCAATCCAGACACGAGGTGGCAGAAACTTTAGATGACGGTACGTTAAGTCTGTGCTATGTATTAGTCTTTGATCTGAGCTAAAAAGCGTTTGTTGCGTAGGGACACAGAGGCGTAGGCACTGCGCATCGGACATGAAGCTTCACAAGGCTTCATGATGAAGCCTGTGCCCAATGCGACAGCACGCTCGGTCTCGAGCAGGGCCTAATGTGCTGAGTTATCTGTGAGCTATATCAACCTATCTACGCTTTGAACTATCTACGCATCAGATTATCTACGCAGCAACACGTCGTAACGGCGATCTCGGTGGCTGCGGCAGCCACTCACCCCTGCGGGGCTAAACCTTTGCTGCCGCGGTGCTGAGGTAGCTGTGCTACATCAATCTAACTACGCATCAAACTACCTACGCAGCAACAGATCACGCAGCAGTTGGGACGGCGATATCGGTTCTTGCGGCAGCGAGTCACCCCTGTATGGGGTCTTTACTTTGCTACCGTAAACTATCTACGAAGCAACATAGCAGCAAGCTGCTTCATCAACCTACGTAGCAGCGTTGCGACAATACTATTGAAAAATTGATTGAGATCTGTCATCGCGCAACAATACGTATTGAACAATACCAGAATTGTAACGGTCAAGTTACCACATACTACGGTTGGCTTTGAGGAATCCCAGGAGCTCTAGCGTTGCGGGTTTCATTGCGCGTCGCTGTTCAGACAGCATGAGCTTCGACTGCAAAAACAGTCGCTCACAAATATTCGAGGTTGGAGGCACGAAGTTGGTGTCGATGTAGACGTCTTTCGGGGCAGCGGTACGCCGTCGCTTCAATGCCTGTTGGGCAAACGACAAAGGGCGTTCGTCTGCTGGTTGGGGCTAACTCTGGGTCTGTGGAACCAACAGCCTTTCGCATGAGACCTTTTCCGCAGGAGTCAGCTTCTCGCCGGCTTGCAACTTGACCACTGCACTTTTACAAGCAGCTTTGTTCACAATCGAAGCACGCGCAGACAGGTACTTCTTCGTGACGGGATAGTTCTCCATGGTGTGGTCAAACATATTGCGATTCGGAACATGTGCGCCTTGAGAGTGAGACGAGAGACCTTGGCTAGCTTCGTGCAGGCCCGTGTAATTGGGTCTTCGCAAAAATTTAGTGGCAACATCTTCATTACAATCCCGTCGGCCCACTTGTCGAGGTCGGTGGGTCCGCTTTCTTAGAATGCCGTAATATTTGGCTGCAGGGTTCCGTCAGCGTTGGTGAGAGTCTCGAACCCCTTGTGCCTCCTCTGGAGGTGCTTCAGCAAGTTCTGGTACCCGGCACCGAGATCTTGGCTGTACACCTTGCCACAGATGCAGTGGTGAGACGTAGGGTCGATGACATCGACCTCGAACCTGGCCCTGTAGATGATCCGGCTGGGGAGAATCATCGAGGCGAATCGAGGGAGCCGAGAGCGGCTACACTTGCGGGGACTGGGGAGAAAAGCGAAGTGAGACAACAAGCTGTCGAGCGGATCTCCGATCTCGAGCTCTGTTGGCCAGTGGTGGGTACCAGTACAATTAAATTATTGCAATACAATATGAAGATTGTATTGAAGGCCACAATACATCCAATACATGGATTGCTATTAAAATTCTCACAACGCTGCTACGTAGGCTACGACTATCTACGTGTATGACAGTTTTGCGGACTATTTACGTAGTCCTAGTACTGCGGTGGCCTAAAAGGCAATACTGCCCCCTTGTCTCGAGGTATAGAGAAAATCCGCCCTCAGAAGGTCTGCACTGACCCTCAGAAGGTCTGCGCTGCTCGTCCACGAAGCATGTGTGCAGTTCAGCCTGCGAGTCGGATGCAGAGGAGTTACCTCACGCGCTAGCATTTTCATAATTTTTCCGTATGCTGTCCATACGTACATGCATAACACTAATAATGCGCGAGCGGCATCGTTGTACGCTGTTCGCGATGCCGTTCACGCCAAAGGGAGCGCACTGTGAACTCGCGTTGAGAATCTCGACTTGAGATGTGTAATGTGTTTGGTTAACGTATGCAACCAGTTGTATGCAATGTCAGTAAAAATGTAACGCAACAAATCAATTAGTTGCCGCAAAATAACGCAAGATACCATAAAAGTCTCCAACCTGCTCAAGTTTATAAAAATCCAAGATAAAACTGCAGCAATTTGAATACCTGGGATGTTTATGCGAAATACGGAAAATATAAGAAGGTTTCATTTGAAATTTGTATTGACGTCGTACCTACTTTTTCTGTGAACCACATTGAACCCCTGAATTAATCCCTATTGGGCTGTACGTACTACTCACGTAGCACTACCAGGATAACAGTGTGTCTAAGGGTAATGGGGGAGAAGCATTTTGTCTTACAAATTTTGTAAAAATCAATTGAGGAGCCCCCCCACACAGTTTGCAGCATTGCCAAGACATCTGACAAATTTCACAAACAATGGATAACGATCACGGAGCAGTGCAAATTTTAACTGTTAAAAAACAATGGCGTGAACAGTTAAAGCAAAATCGGAAGAGTTCGCCAGGAAGAAGCGATAGCCGCAGGAAGGGCAACAACAGGTTGCGAGGCTCTGCTTCTCCAGGCGACGTCAGCAGCGCGGGGAGGAGAAGACACGCGCTTCGATCGATAAGCGTCGACGTCCAGGTTAAAAAGGTACGGCGACGTGGTGTCAGCCTCGAAGTGGTAAAGATGGATGCCACGCTTGCCGTATTCCTCGCGTTGGCGCTGCATCATTTCATCTTGCACACTCATGCCACCACCGGCACCTCCGCTTCCTCCACTCAACACATTCTCCAGTTCCTTTTGCGTTTGGTTGAGCAGCTCGGCCAATTGAGCAACTTGCGCACTGGCAGCGTCACCACCATCGATACCACCAGAAGCTTCAACATTTTCGGATTCACCGCCTTCCGTACTGACTGGAGAACCTCCAGCAGCACTGCATATCTTCGCGATACTCTCGTTGTCCTCCTTCAATTGGTTCACAAGCGCCTTCATCTGTTCCAATTCAGCCATTAGTTTCCTCTCTGCTGGACTCGCAGCAGTCGAAGCTTTCTTCGGCTGAAGCATTAGTAGCGAAACCCAGCGTTGAAAACGTATACATGTAGCCGTGGAACTTGACTTCCGGTCGGATGGCGCAAAACAGGTACTGTCAACCCTGTCCTAATTAATACTTCCCGTGGATCGATTTCGAATTAATTAACTCAGGAGGATAGGGAATTTTTAAGTTCCCTGTCTTCCTGAGTTAATTATTAAAATACAAACACCAAGTCAAACAGCTTTGTGTACACCTAATGTGGTATTAAATATTAGCATACAAGAGATTAATTAGGACAGGTTTGACAGTATGTTCGGGCCTGCAGCATCGTGCCCCTGAGGTACTTGCACAGGAAGTAGGAATTACAGCCGGGAATAGACATACCCAGTTTGAGTTTGTTGGCTTTGACAAGCCTCGGCCATCTTCATGAAGAATTGTGCCATTTCTGTTAGCGACAGATTGATCTTCTTACTCTGGTCCTGCAACTCATTGGATGTTGACGCGTCTAAATGAGGTGAGATTCGAGTCTGCAGCCCGATCTTGACCTTAACCCACGCCCCCTTTAAATAAAATGCTGGTATTCCCAGCGTAAGTCGCAGACAACCTAGTACTGGGAATACCTCAGAATGAGGAATGGACGGCTCTCAACGGATTAATTCTACGGTACTGCGTAAACGCGTAACTTCAGTCAACATTCGGTCAACATTCGCAACAGGAGAGTACCGTATTTCAGATCACTAGAAAAACAGTCGAACACGGTGCATGTTCAGATCAAACGCAAGCGATTTCATGTTTCTATCATAGTAAGGAGATCTGCGATACGGTAACTGCTGCAGCGTTGCAGGCACTATTATCAGTTTTGGCTTTTTACGTGCCTTTTTATCTAACTGAAGTGGAAACCCCTGTAAAAATGTAAAAAGCCGATTAAAAACGTGGAAATAGGTAGGATATATCAGATCTACACTGTCGGCGACTTGTCAGGCCGAAGCTCTGTTCGTACAACTCCGACTTGCTCGGCGCCCTGCTTCACTAAGGTGGAACATGAAACCGGCCTACAGCAGGTGTCGGCGATGCGGCTGTGCTTCAGCGTCGTGCACTCCCGAGGCATCCTCAAGAAGATTTTGTTCTCGCGCGACCGCGTTCATCGCGCAGGCTAAAAGACGGTGATCGTCGCTGGCCAACGTAGCCCTCACCGAGACCAAACGCTCGCACACTTGGCCTCTGTCTTCAGCCCGGACTAATCTCGTCCACCGCCGCTCACCTCTAGCAACAATGAGACTGTCTCCTCAGCAGGACTTTCAACATATCGTCAGATATGGACGGGGGGGCATATTTTTGACCAGTAGCTGATGCAGTCGGGGATGCAGCCACATCTTTTTTACCACGTGGTACGTAGCCAAGTAAAAGATCTTTGTAAAAATGTTTTAAATCGCGTAGAAAGCCCTTTTACGCGACAATGTAAATATGTACTTCTCTGGTCCACGATATTATGCGCGTAAGGTTTTATGTTTCATACACAATGATTTTTATTGGCTATTAATTCGCTTTATTTACACCAAGCCATTCTCTTTTGCGGGTCATTAATTTCCCGCCAGTTTGCGCGTCATTTCAGTTCGCGCCTCATTTTAAGCATTGCAGCAAACTATGCGTACACCAGGAGCCAAGGACGTGCCAGCGAGTGTTCGCGTTGGCGTCGCGCTATTTGTAGCGACCAAGTCGAGAGGGGGAAGGGTACAAAAGGGGTGCATCACGGAGGCAGCCAAGCTCTTTAACATTTCTCGGCGTAAAGTGTCGGCTATTTGGCGCAGTCGCAATACGCCGTCCGCCCTCGTGGCTCTTCGCAAACCACGGCCCCGTACCAAGTTGACCCCTGAGGAAGTCGTCGCGCGCATCCAAGACGTGCACATGAACGAACGCCAAACCCTGCGGTGCCTGGCGGCTACCACCGGCATACCGCGTACGACGCTGATGCGGCACTTGAATGCCGGTGTCTTCCGCCGTGTCTTCAGTCGCGTGAAGCCGACTTTGACGGAGACACACAAGATGAAGCGCCTTGCCTTCGCACTTGCTCATGTAGAGCATCCTTTTGGTACGTAATACTGCACAGTATTATTTTTTTTACGATGTTCTAACAAATATTATTGTCTGCTATTATAATAGGCGGCCGATTTCGCATGTATCACACGTATGATATTGTTCATATAGATGAAAAATGGTTCAATTTGTACAAGGCCTCCACAAAATTCTACATCACAAAAGACGAGCTAGCGCCTTCGGTCCTGCCCTACCGTCTTACCGCGCACCAGCCGCCTAGGCGTTCTAATATAATAGACAGCCTAGTGGGCGTTGTATTCCTGTATAACGCCTAGGTGTTCTATTGCAGTGTGCGTGTCAAAACCAGAAGAATACTGAAGCGAGATGACCTTCCTGTATTAAATGTGCATATCATCCACCTACTAGGGGCCAAGTCGAGCAATACAAACCGTTCGAGAAACGTTCGCGACGGTGTACGTGTACGTCGACATAACTCTGCAATCCTCGTTGAGTTTTTTTTTTACCTGAATATCGCAGCAGTGGAGCCGGGCTGCAGCAAAAAGTTCGAGCTCGCTGCCATCTTTCTTCCCGTTCCGAATCGAATAGATGTAGTCTTCATCGAACAAACCGTTCAGGTCATCCAGCCCTTGCATATAGCTCGTCAGGACGTGAACATAATCGTCTACATTGCTCGCGAGTGAGTACCTAAGACAGTAGAACAGACTTGAATCTATGTTTTCCGGCAGGTACCAAGCTGGAGAGTGTGAGCAGATCTCCTCTCTGTCATCGTTGTCGTCGACCAAGTCCTGATACCGAAGATGCCACTCGTCCATGTCGATACTGGGCGATAGCAGCTCTCGCAGCGGGCTTGTACGCTGTGGTGACGCTCAGTTTAGACTGTAGCTACGCTTTTTGGGGGGAGACACGCTGGACGGTTGATGAAGAACGCGGTTTGCAGAATGGCAGCGGCGGTGAAATGAAAGCAGACTCGTTAGGAGGCTGGCAAGTCAAGCAGACGAGAAGCAGCTGGGAATGGTTGGTGAAGGCGTGCTGAACCAGCATGGTTGGTGAAAGCATGTCGAGTACAGCAACTGTTAGGGGTTCGTTCTATTTAACCATACGTACACATCGAGGGCACCATGCCCATGGAAATTGAAAAAGTTCTCGAATTGAAGACCTAGGCGTCTGGTGCGCGGTAAGACGGTAGTCGCCGATACATTGGTAAAGTCATGTTTCTTGCTGCCGTAGCGAGACCACGCTACACTATAGGCGTAAAACCTATTTCGATGGGAAAATCGGTATGTGGCCGATTGTGGAGTACGTACCCGCCAAACGAAGCTCCAATAACCGTGCAAAGGGAACGATCGAAGTCAAGAACGTCAACATGACTAGATCAATCTACGTCAAAATGCTAAAGGAGAAGGTCTTCCCAGCTATAAGACGTTTGTGGCCAGGTACACTATTTGTATTTGGGAAATTTTATGATTGTATAACTAATTTGGAAATAATTGTGTTTTTGTATTGCAGATAGGAGTGTATTAAAGTCTAGCAAGATAATGCTGGTCCACATATTGCTGAGAACTGCACAGATATAGTCGAGGCTGGCATTGAAGAAGGCTGGACGATAGAAATGTCGTGCCAGCCGCCTCGTTCGTCCGACATGAACGTTTTAGATTTGGGGATATTCAACGCTATTCAGAGTGTCCAGTATCGACACCCTACGAAGAACATCAAGGCGTTGATTGCAGTTGTTGAAAATGCTTTTCGGAGCGTACCAGCAGCTACAATCGAAAAGCGTTTTCTTACACGGCAAAAGGTGCTACAATGTGTCATTGCAAACGGTGGTGGCAACGCGTACGCTCTACCGAGAGTCAGTAAGTATCATCTTCCCTACGGAATGAGAACAACACCCACATCACTGCCCATTCCGAAAGAAATTGTCATGGCAGGGATGCGTGCACTTCAACCATAACTTACAATAAATGAAGGCTTGCATTTAAATCTTAGTATAATATTTGGCTTAATTCTAAGTCTAAAAGTTAACGTGAATTTCTACTTTGCAGCGATTGGACGAAATGATCACCTGAATGCAAATGCCACCCAAAAAACCTCGTTTTTATTCGGGGTTCTATCTCTCACAAATCAGACATATTGGCTCTAATTCAGAGTCCACATGAAAGCCTGGGTCGAGGCGAGTCCAATTCAATTCTCAGATCTAATTTCGCTAATACAGGTACAGTTTTACGAGGGAAAAAAAACTTACGGTCCTTTTTGATGAGCTCAGTTAAGCGACGTTATAATACGGAAAGCCGCACGCTACTGATCAACAAAAAATAGTGCGAGATGAAGCGCATGCTTAGCGTTATATTGCTACCTCATTCGTGCTCAGGCTCGCTATAGCGGCGGAGCTACACTAATAAATCTGATTCGCGCATAATATCGTGGACCAGAGAAGTAAAAAATAAAATGCAACACTGCTATTATGGCGCTGTGCCTAATGGTAATGAGGGGGGGGGGGATCCATCACGTTCTGTCAAGATATTGCGATTAAGGATGGCCCAACTATGCCAAGACATTCGTCAAGGTTCGCCATCGCAGACGAAGACTGCATATAGTACTCAAGCAGCATCGACAGAATCTCCGATTCAAATCTCCTCTCCCCCAAATTTCCAGTTGCTACTTAGCCATCATCGACTATTGTAGTGGCCAAAATAGTTGAAGCCGGGCTTTGGGGTCGTTTTACCTATAGCAGATGATAACTTTCCATATACGATAGTTAGATATATAGGGTAACTTCGCCCATAGATTCCGAATCTGCAGTCAGATTTGCCGAATTCGGACTCCTTGTACCCGATAACCCTCCTTGAAAAAATGCACTCAGAAGCTCAAAATTCTGGGGAAAGGGCTCCATTAGGGGTAGCCTGCCACCAATCAAAATACCTCTTTACGATTGGCTCATTTGCCAAACATACGCAAAAACATATGGTGGTTTATGTTTGCCGTCCACTCTTTGCTCGTGTTGGATCGGAAGTTGAGAAAACTCTGATTGTAACAGTGCAAATCTTCATCTTCGCTCCATATAATATTATACGAGCATGTTCAGATACTGCCATCGCTGTCTGCACCACTATCACTTCCTGCATCAACTGTTCCGTCGGCGCACTCGACCGCATCGTCCTGCAGCGCCTTGAGGTACTCGTCTTCGACGCTCTGGATGATAATGGGATCACGGTTCTTGTTGCTTTCGTCGACAAAAGTGCGGATGAATGGCGCGACGTCTTCATCCTCGTGACTCCGAGGCCGACCGCGCTGCTCAATGACAGGCTGTCTCTGAAATATAACGTTAGACAGGTATTTGATATATATCGTTAAGGAGCACGACACCAACTTACCGCCGACGAGTTTTCCGCCCTACGCTTCTTGTGGTCGCTCCAGACGCGGAAAACCATGCTGTTCGAAGTCCCAGTACACTTCGCAACCATCTCGCGCGTTCACCCAGCCGCATAAAAGTCTCCTTCCCTGCCTCGTAGGAAGAATTCGTACGCCCGTACAATCATAAGTCGCGCATCCTCACTCAAATTCTTGCCCCTCGCCATTCTCTAGACGTTCGCCGCTTCAAATGAAGTAGTGCACTGGATAGCGAAGAGCCTCGCCATTATTTTGCGGGTCGTTTTACGTTTTCAATCCTATTAATGGCGGAGCTACAATAGATTATATGCACGTGTTACAATTCCTGGCTTCAACTATTTTGGCCAGTACAATAAGCGGGTGGATAAATCTACAGAGTCATGCAACACCGCGTAGTTGAGCGAAATAAAGATGTGAACAGTTGAAGCGAAGAAGCGAAGAGATTGCTCAGGAGAAGCGAGAAGAGTGGGAAGAGCATCGTGCAGCCCGCGGAGCACTTCTTCACCAGCAGCAGACTGAGGAGAAGGCACGTAAACGCGAACGACAATCAGCAGAGGCTCCCGCGCTGCAGCAGAAGCAGGAACAGCACGGCCACATGTTTGCTCAGAGACACAAGGCGGCTAAGCCCAACTGTCACCGCTACTCTTTTACTACGCCCTGTTGCGGTGACAACCTCAGAAGCATGCTACGGAACTCAATGACCACGAAAGCAGCTGGAAGAGGCGTCAAAACATTACACGTGTTCTATCCAGCGCCGTGCACTTTGGAGATTCAAGCGCTACATGTTCTCCAATATCTTTGACGGTGCGAGTCTGAAGGGTCAGACAGCGCAAGGGGGACAGCGGTGAAGCACAAGCCATGAAATTAGGAGTAAACAATGTCGACTAGAGCGAGCTACCCCCCTCCCTCCCGTGTCTAAAGTTACACACGGCTGGCTGGTATTTCGTCGTCATAGTTTACATGAATAATGGAAATGGACCATGCCGTTCTGTATGACTTCGCGCTCCGGCTACCCAAAGAAAATAAAGCAGGTATTCCCAGCGTAAGTCGCAGACGACCTAGTTATACATGCACTACTATTCACTGGCGTCTATAATGCTTCTCCTTTCATCCTGTTTGCCCATTAGAATTGTCTAAAGGAGAATGCTTCTACTATTACAGGCCCATGCCAACATTACAACAAACACACCGTAAAAGTGCGTTCACAAGTTGCTGCTTAGTAAGCAGGAACTCGTGAACAGTTTGCTACTAAGAACAATAGCTTACTAAGCAACAACGTGTGGACAGAGCTTACTACATACACGTTGCAGCTTTCGTCCACATCAGACGAATAAACAGCATGAAGACATGAGGGAAACGCAATGGACAACAGTCAAGAAGCACTGACAACGTAGAGTGGCAAGCTCCGGAGGCTGGCAACCGCCATACAAACAGCAGCAGAGTCGTTTGGCCATTGACGAGGTAAGCAGGCTCTCGAACGGGAGATAGCTATGATGTGTACACGGTGGACTTGGCTGACAGAGCAGGTTGACCGATTTTACGGTGTTGGCCACGCGATGGTCGCAGGCTCACACGCGACGATCCAATCCAAAGGCGCGGAAGATCGTGACTGTGATGACTGGATGGTCGCAGACTGTAACAACATTGTGGCGCACTTGATGCACGCAGATACCCACAGGATCTTGGCATTGGAAGACTGGAAGACCATTAAAACAACATGATGGTTGACAACTTGTCGTCGACAAGCACAGCGTCCAACACGACTTCATCGGAAACCGGAGGTCGTACTTATACGTATACAAACATCCATGCCATTCTGGAGCCACCATGCTGACTGGTGCCAGAAACTAATCGATTAAGCGCTTTATGTATCAGCCGTTCGTGAGCTCTGGCCTCAAGACTCGATCAACTCATGGCGCGAATCTGCATGGTAGCTCCTGAACGGCGTGGATGCGAGGTAATGTTTGTTGTAGACATAAAAGTAGGGCCTCCGCTTTTGGTAGTACATGTACATGCTGAGGTAGCGTGTGAGCGCGCTTTGACAGTGTGCTTACATGTATAATGTTGGTCCGCAATTCTGGTCAGACACGTGTCTAACTAATTCTGTACGAATCGTGATTTGCGAATTTCGCCATACAGTCAAAGTGAGGAGAATTTGGGTTTCAGAAAATGTCCGACTTAATGCCTGACGCAAAGCTAACAGATGGCTTCAATGTCTAAGGAATTCTGGGGAATACCCCTTTTCACTAGCTTACGGTACATGTACTACCCCCATCGCACACTAGAGTTTCGCAAGTGTCCGAATCCGAATCCGAATCCAGTTACGGAAACATAACTGGGTCAATGTCCGTTTTTTAATACGGATTAGGATTTCGAGCTCGAAATTCCGGATCAGGAGGCCCAGTTCCGGAATTAGAATCCGAAATGGAACGATGTGAACCACACCAAGCGAGCTGAAGAGGTTTCCATTGTTTACAGCAATTGCAATAACCTCTTTTGAGAGGGTGTGTGCTGCTTAAGTATGGGACACAATTAGTGCATTCAAGGGTTTATCCCCATTTGTATTACTTAGACCATCAGCTCACCCCCAAAGCATATTACATGTATTTTTCCCCACTCTAGCATATATCTACGAAGTCTCTGGGCTTCTTTGTATTCTGCGTGCTTCTATAGCTGAGTTTAAGGCTGTCCTGAAGTCGATGCCCTCTATGCCATTCATTCATGTCCATAAAAATGCAATTCGGATTCGGATTAGGTCTTGTTGCGAAATGACCGAGGACCTAAATCCTAATCCGAAACACATCCTACTTGCACAACTGGATTCGGAATCGGATTCGGACACTTGCGAAAGGTCTCTACTGTCAACTACAAATGTTTATACAATAAAATGAAGGGTGGGTGGGTGGGGCAAAATGCTCCTTTTCATAGTTTTACGGTACTCCCTAGATAGCGATGCTCATAATTCTACATGTTGGATGTGATCGTAATAGTTCGTTTTTAGATTTTATCTTTGGCACCACACGTGCGCCGTCGCGCAAGTCGCTGTTGCGCAGAGTATCGATGGGGGAGGATAAGGTCAAGGTCATGCGTGATTTTGATTTGGTGGTTTGAACTAACAATAGTGCCGTCCAAATGGAGGTTTGTGCAAGAAAGCGAGGAGGCCAATTCTTGAAACCCCTGACAGCAGCTACAAGTTCATAAATTGTCATTTCCGATTTGGCCTCTTCTCGACGCTTAAAGACCCCTTTCCATCCTTTTCCGCCTCTGCTAGCACCACAACGTCACTGCAACAACCGGCTGTCACTTCCCGGTCTCTAGCACTGTGTTGCCGGGTGCCCCGGTGGTCGCGGTGAGTGCTGACCACGCACGTACACGTACTGGCGCCCGAATCGCAGCCCGACCACCAGTACCCCCGGCGTCAGCAACGAGAACAAGTTCCGCAAAGCAACGGCCGTCTAAGAAGTCAGCTTCGAAGAAGTCGACGTCAACGGTGAGGCGCTCACGGAGAGTAAGCCGCCCTTACCTCCCACAGATGCGCCACAAGAGCTTCCACCCGCTGACCAGTCTACTGGTTCGAACACCGACTACCCAGCAGAGCAGCAGCCGCTGAATACTGCAATCAGTGAGTCTCTCCCCCGTCAACCCCAGACCCCCCAGCGTCAACAAGTTTCGACCTGGAAACTTTTGCTGATCCATTATCCGGAGCAGGAACGGTGCGGCCACCTTCTACTATGACAACTCACACGGCGCATTTAATGGCTACACCTCGGTCGACCCCTTTAACAACTGCGTCAGCTGAGCTAAGCTCCTTGAGAGCCGAAAACGCGGCCCTGAAGGCGCTCCAGGCCGAAACCGCCACTCTACGGGCTCAGATGACAACCTAACCACAACCAACCCCCGTATTTACTACTTACACGGCGCCTAATGCATTTAATGCTTCACCTCCTGCAGGAATTCGTGAACTGACCTGCAATTCATTTCCTGACCAAGTTCGTCGGACTAAAAGATCCTACTGCCCGCCGCAGAACCACGTACTGGCAGCTGACCGTGCGCACCCGGGCCTGTTCAGCACCTCAGGTAAGCAAGTAACTGCTATGAATTGGGTGATGGGTTTTCGGGCTTCGCAGGATTCCTACTTTCAGACTACACCTGGAGTTGCCATGGCACTGTACAGCATGCGCCTAGGGAACATTGGGCTTATGATCAT
Source organism: Phytophthora tubulina (assembly GCA_014706135.1). Classification (NCBI taxonomy): domain Eukaryota; phylum Oomycota; class Peronosporomycetes; order Peronosporales; family Peronosporaceae; genus Phytophthora; species Phytophthora tubulina. The sequence continues at coordinate 325,225 of JACBOY010000135.1, read as the reverse complement.
GCACTTCGAACCGCAATTGGAAGGTGATCGGATTCGGCGTGCATCAATGAACAACAACATCTCGACTGATTTTAGTCCGTCGGCATCGCTACCCACAGCCTCGGGTCGATGCGAATCATACGCTGCACTTCACTCTGCCATTACTGGCTTGGAAACCCACGCGATTCATTATTGGTACGATTTTGTTCAGGAAGTGGTTCGACGCCTAAGGAAATTCGTGACAGCATCATCCGCCAACGATGCAAGAGGAAGCCCTCGCTTGCTGGACCTGGCTCTCAACTTTGTTGACTACTTCCTAGGATCGGCTCTTTCTTGCCTACAAGAAGGCTCGCCCATCTGGTGGTCTCATTTTTCGGATGCTGTAGAGAACATCTCGACTTCATCGCAACTTTACCAACAGGCTCTACTACGGATGAGCTTAGAGTCCACCCAGCGACCGCGATCACCAATGCAGCCCCAACACGGTCAACACCACCGCACCGTCAAATCGGGTCGCAACACTCCATATCAACCTTGACGAGAGCCCCAACCACCCGCAGTACCCCAGCACATCAGCAGTCAGATTCCACGCAACGACAAAGGAGAAGAACCCTGCTTACGTTTTTATGGAGGCCTCATGTGCCAAGGCGGGCGAGTGAACCAATGCGCCCCATTCATGGTCGAAAAAACTGCCTCGAGAAGTCATCACTTAGATCAAGTCTACACACGGAGGCCTTCGCCGCAGCACCGCGACAGGGTCGTCCAGAACATGAAGGCGCTGGCAGTGTGTCTGTTCAGTACACTCCCGGGAGGAACAAAGCATCATAAGCCTCAAGAGCGAATACAGTGTATATGATGCTTCTGAACCTCACCTCTCTACTGCGCCAGGCGGATCTGGCCCACGTCAATCCTCTCCGAAAGATTCCTCTGCAGTCACTACCCTTTCCCCGTCGCTTCCCTCCTCCACGTTTGAGCCCAAGCATGGTGGATCTGTGTCAGCCTTGCGGCCAGGCGAACGTACAGATCGTCTACCAGGCTTACCTCTCTATCCTGTTGTAGGGATTACAACCACGACCAACCTCAGCGATCATTACTCGACATCCCCAGCGAACCCTACCACGCATACGTTCCACGACGAGCAACAGCTATCGATTCGCGGTACCCACCAACTCGAAGCCAACCCTACGAGTCCTGGTGTATCGAGTACTAGCATCGATCTCCAGTATATTTACCGTAATCTGGAGTGGCAGTCTAACATCGCTGCGAAAACTGAAACACACTGGGAAGAACTTCGCCTCCATCGCATTGGTGCTGCACTGCAAAAAGTGGGTTCGGCTTCCCTTGGAGTCGTATTCAGTTTCCGCTCAAGTGGATGACAAGTCTTCGCTTCTCATCAACACGCCTCTCCAAAAGGTTCTGTCCGAATACATCCGCAGAACGAAGCTTCCCCTGAAAAATTTCGTCGAGCTTATACGAAACCAAACTTCTATGGACTACAGGCCGAACAAAAATATTGACCCAGCTCGCATTCTAGCTCTGTGCACAGGTTATCAAGATTTTAACCAACTCCTCGAATTTGCCAACAACGGTGTGCGAGTTCCTCTCGTTGTACCAGCCGAGGTGCCCAAATTTCGCTCCTTAAACCACGGTTCTGCGAGCCAGCGCTCCAATATCCTTCTCCAAAATCTCCGCAAAGAGCAAGATCTGTGGCGTTCCCTAATACGCGACGAAGACATTCTTGACATTTGGCCGGAAATTCGCATCAGCTCGTTCGGAGTCGTAGATAAACCTGGCGCTGATCCATCAAGCTCTGGACGTACCATCCACAACTTGTCGTCGCCGCAGGGTTCTTCTATCAACGACATCACGGCCAAGGAAAAGGTTGGGAAGCCGTTCTACCAGCACTGCAGCGCTATCGCTCAAGAAATAGTGCAGCTCACGGGGTCTCATCCTGATGAAACGATCGTGCTTATGTCAGGTGATGTAGCCTCCGCGTTTCGAAACATGGAAATCCACAGCGAATATGTACATCTTTTCGGTGGCCGAATCCCGCAAGCGAAAGCTATTGTGATCGATCTCTGCGCTCCTTTCGGATGGACCGGATCTCCAGTAGTATACGAGATATTTGCCGGCGCGATTTCATTTGTGCACAATCAATCGTCCAACAATGCTTTTCCTGATGGGTTCTTTGCCTACCACCGGGTAGATGACCCTGTAAATGTGAGCACATCCCGCCCTGAAAACCTTTCCGACATAAATGCATCGCTGCGCTTTGTTATCACGGCAATACTCGGCACTTCAGCAATCAAAGATGAAACGTTCACGCCCTGGAACTCAATTCATCGCGCACTAGGTCTGATCTTTGACACGTCAAATGAAACTGTGTCAATTCCAAGTGACAAGGTAGTAAATGCAAAAGATGTCGTCGCTCCCGATTTTAACTCCGCACCTTTGTCAAGACACGATTACCAGTTTCTCCTCGGTCGGCTTCGGCACGTCGCGACGTGTATTCGGTCGGCGCGGCCATTCTTGCAACGGCTACGGAAAATGGAATGTATATTATACCGCTTTCACCACGTACAAGGCACTCATGATATGCGGCAAGACCTCCTCTGATGATGGAATATCCTTGTGCCACCACTTCTGAATGGCGTCCCTCTGGAATATTCTAATGAGCTTCCGGCAGCGGACATTGTCCTGCACATGGATGCTTCTGATGTCGGTCTGTGCGCTTTTAATGTAGAAACCAAGTCCATTCTCACGTATGAATTCAATTCTGAAGAAAAACTCCTTGTACAAGAGTTCAACAACGACCATACACACGGCTTCGATATAAACTTTAGAGAGCTTGTATCGAGCACCCTCGCTGTCTGGGCATGGGGTGACACGTGGCAGAAACGTAGAATCGATCTCTCACTGAAGAGGCCACTCCACGTGCATTTCTGTGTTGATAACACGCCCACAGTGACGTGACATACAAAGATGTCGTCAATTAATCCGCGTGCTCAAGTAATAATTCGCCTACTTTCGTACTGGGAATCCCACTTTGGGCTGCGATTTTCAGCTTCGCATATCGCTAGAGAAGATAAAACCCTAGCGGATCTCGGATCCCGACTACCCGGGAACCCGTCAAAGTCTCTCGTTTTAATGTACTAAATCGTTGTTGGTCACAGGTTCAGCCACCCATCTCGATTCACGACCTGGAAATGATTTGGGCTTGTATCTCAGAGAACACTCGGTTGCTGATTCCACCCTCGACACATATCAATCGAGCTTCGGGCATTGGACAAGGCGGTGCAGCATCCAAGGCGTCGACTCCGTTGATGCGCAGTCATATTATTGCAGATTTTACAGGTTTCGGATTTCAAAATGGCTTCGGCGGTGGTCATGCTCTTCGCAGTTCGACATTGAACAATATGCTACATGGTATTCGACATTTCTTCGCTGCACGGAGTCTTCAATTCCCGCCCGACCACCCCAACATACGAATGCTTCTAAAAGGCATCCAACGACTGGACAGCCCCACACAACACAAGACTCCGGTCTCAATCCAGCTCCTGGAGCTCTGTCGGGCATCCCCAAAACTGGATCAACCCCGCGGCCAAACTTTATGGGGGGTCTTGTGCCTCTCATTCTTCTTCTTACTACGAAGATCAGAAATTGTCGCTGTCCGCCGGCAACATTTTAGATGGTTCGCACTTCGAGCTCTGGACATTATTCTGATTGACGCACACGATCGTCCGACAACGATACCTGCAAATACGATCGCTGTATCGATCGTTCTCCAAGGATCCAAAACGGACCAAGCTGGTGATGGGACCGTCGGACGACTTTATCGATCAGGCCATCCAATTCTAGGCTCCGTCGTGGGCGCAGTTCTACTGCTGAGTACGAGAAAAATGCTGTCGACATCCATGCCAGCAGCCATGTACACCGACATTCACAACCGCATTGGATGCACCACAGCATCCAACGTTGCATCCACGATTCGCTCTGCAGCTCGCCAACTTGGGGTGGATCCGATGACGCACGGTACACATTCGCTCAGACCCGGCAGTGCACCCTACATGTACAAGGCCGGAGTGGACGTATTGACCATACAGTTTCATGGACGCTGGGTTTCGGATGCATACAAGTCGTACACGCAACTGTGTACGGAATCAGTGCGTTCTGTGGCGTCCAAGATTGTGGGGGACTCGCACCGGGCAACAACGCTGCAGTAAATACCTGTATTGATTGAGTTAAGTGGTGGCTATATTTTTGGGGAGCGAACCAGCACTCTTGGCGCTTCTTCACTAGCCTACCATCTTAATCTCAATCGTAATGCAAGTACTAGTTGTGCCCCAACGCTCGTCTCGCGAGTTTACGTGGAAATCCCTGTTCCATTATGTTGAAAAGTGACCCGCAACTTGATGCCCGCATGTTGTCCGTCATCTAGGAGCGTGATGGCGGGTGACCTACAATAGAACCGTGTAAATGACTTGATTTCAGTATGGTAAATTAATATTAGAATGGTGTATGCTGTACTTGTCTCAATCTATCATTTGAGCCATGTAATCGTCTTAATTAAAGTATTGAATAAGATCTGTGGCATTCAGAATCGCCTGACAGCGCTGCCACCACACACACCGCTAGCTTACCTCTCTGTGAGCTTACCTTTCGCATCTCAGCTTCAGGCAGAAGTGTGTTGCCGCGCTAGCTGCCGGCGCGAATTTGGGTGGGGATAATCGGAATATTGGTGTTGCTGGCAAATATTTGAATTGAGTTTCTTTGCTGTTGTGATGTAATAATAGCTGTATTGTGATTGGCAAATAATATGAACGGGAGCAGAATGCCTCTTTTCACTTCCGATTTTATTGTAGTATTCTTGAATTGTATCGAAGGGGGCCTTTTGCCCCGTGGTCGCGAGAGGGTTAACCCTTTCGTGATCGACGGGTTGGCCCTGAAATCAACTCATTTAAAGTATACTATACAAATCAAGATGTTAAGCGATGAACGGGGGCATTTTTCCCCCTTTCATAAACCACGGCACTTGCCCGGTGGGGTGTCCTTTCCACAGAGTGGTACGAGATGGTGAAAGGGGGTATTTTGCTCCCTTTCATAGGCCACGGTACTCGCTTGATTTGTTGCATGGAATTTTCTAATTGGCTGTTATTGCGGTTGCTTTGGACAAAATTGACGGCGTTGCTCGTGAGACGCGTGCTTTTGGCTGCACGGTTGAGCTCCTTGTTCACATAATGCGCTGGAAGGATCGACAGATCCTTCATAACTTACCAGTCCCACAGTTTATCTTACGGCAGCAACTTCAATCACGCCACCAACGCACCAGTTCTCCAGCACGCCAATAGCGCTTTCTCCAAAACGCTACCCCCACGCTTTCAGGATACCTGCACTGTGGTAACATCACCTAATGGCGTTGCAAAGAGGCCGCAAACGCTGGCAGTAAGACGCGTATCGAGTCCAGCTCATACGCTTGGCATGCCGGTATGTTGGAATAATGGGTATATATCTTAATTCCAGTATACAAATTGTCATGGGTATATAATTTGATTTCACTATTGAAATTGAACTTGCCAAGTTTAATGCCCTTGCTTTGGAAATTCGATCGGTTTTGCTGTTATTATCCACTCTATCGTATTAGATCCTTTGTAACTTTATGAACAAATCGACGGACGCCATGGCCTCCATTACAGAAAACGAACGTCAGAAGGAAAGAAGGTCTGGGCACGTCGTGAAGAAGCACTAACGATGGTCACGTTGCGGAGAAGCCACGAACTAAGCGGCGAAGAAGGCCCCGCGCTCGGCGGACGCTCTCCTGCAGTCGTGGAAGTTGGAGCTGATCCAAGCGCGGAAGGCAATGCGATCACTTCTGGACGTCAAGGCCAGCAACGTGTTAATAGATCCGAGCCAGACGCTGCAGGCTTGGAAAACGGAGAGTCGGTTAGCGAGGTGTCTCGTACGATCTTAGGCGAAGACACTCGAAGGGGTGCCGCTGCTGGTAAGCGGAAACGAGGACGACCGAAGGGATCGAAGAATAAGCCGAAAGCGGCTACTGATGCTGGTCGGCCCGCCGCTAAACGAAGTCGTCCATCACGGACATCCGCCACCGCCAATGGCAAGCGCAAGAGCAAGTCGCAGCGCAGTCTCGACGGCGCCATGACTCAGGAAGCTGTTGCAGACTCTCCGCCCAACACTAGCCCGCCCACGTGTGAAGCCACTACTCGTGCCCAAACTGAAGCGTTGCCGCCGCGAATGCCTGTCATGGATGCATCTGTTGACAATCCAGAGGCAACGCCAACCGAAGCTTCATTATGTGCAACTGGTGGAACTGCTCAAGCAACGCCACCACCCAGTGATGCGAGTACCCGACGCAGACAGGCCCGACTACCATCTATTCTCTCCCTGTATGTCGATACTCTCGTCGCCTTTTCACCGACAAAAGAAGGATTCATTACTCAGAAGAAGAAGTACGTCGGGGTAGGAAGTGCTTTCCTAGTGGGGAGAGTTTGCCGTGTCGTGAAGCAGTCTTTGTTTCAGATAACCTGGCTAGATACCCAGTTTCAGAATCATGTGGAGACTCTAAATCTCAGTACGGTGCAACGTGGAAACGCTAACTATCGGTCATTCCACGGGAATTCTACAGGCATAGGGTGGGGCCGACTTTGTGCAGTTGATGACGGCGAGGAAGTACGCATCGATGATGACATGGAGACGCTGGAGCAGTATATGGAGCCTTTCGATGCTCCGGTGGAGCAACCAACAACCCTGGAAGAAGTGGAGGCTATAAAAAACTTGCGCTTCGAACCCGGAAACGAATGTGTTGCACCAACAGATCTGTATGAGCATGATGACAGCACCACTAAGACGCGGTTGCGCCCAGAATTCAAGCACATATTTCAGCACTCCGCTTCGGCAAGCTTCTTCGCTTACATTCCGGTATCGTTTTGGCAGCAGGTGGTTGGTGAGACGAATACCTACGCGCGTCTACACGGCCTGACATTGTCAAAACAATTTTCACTTGATGAACTTATGACATTTATTGGAATGTTGTTTTACGTGGCTTTGGTTGACAAAGGCGAATACGCTAACTACTGGGGGGAACAAGTGGAGGACACGATTTTGGGAGGAACTTCAGTGGGGCTTGATAATGTGATGTCATTACGACGTTTCACGGAGTTCAGGAAAGATTTCTGCTTTCAATGCGTTGAAGCCAATTCACCTAACAAGGACCAAGCTGCAAGGATTCGACCACCGTTCAATCTGTTGAAGACTACACGAGAAAAATACATTGATATTGGCCGTGATGTTGCGCTTGACGAAGCAAGCGTGGCATGTCGCTCAAAGTAGGGAAAACCACTCATTGTGTATAACCCGATGAAGCCTACGGGCGAGTACCATTTTCGGATTTACATGTTGTTTTGCTGTGACGAGGTCGGTGAACCTTGATTGCCCAAGTATATAGCGCTAGCCCTGACTTTGGGTACAGTAGACCCGTAAGATTCAGAGAGTCAATCTCAGAGCAGATAAATGCATTTATCCACACGCAGATGTCAATCCGCTTTTCTGAGTTGGCGTATGTCCCTTGTGATGTCCTCGTAGGTGTCGTTATCTCTGAGAAGACGTGATAGATCACCGTGGAATTGTTGACCACTGCGAAGCATGAGCGTTCTGAGTTGGGTGTCCCACTTCTCTGTAACCCGTCTCAGTGCTCAGTTGGGTTGCTTCTGAACTCAGTTTCAGTGTAAATAACCAATCCAACACAGCGTATATACAAAAAATACAAATATACAGCCACTCTTATTCTTTTAGACCCTTGAGTGGTGGGCTGTCACCAGTCAACTGGGAATACGCTTCAGGCACTGGTCAACCTGAAGGCTGCCTTCTTCTTCACGCGCACCACCTCTCTAAAGAGGGATATACACGTCAATACAATAATTTCCTTTCGATCATAGTCTAATACTTAACTCTGGGGGACAGTAAACCAACCAGAGCACGCTTGTTAACATGAAATGGGTACCCGCCCTTACCAATACACACAACGGGGCCCAACTAGGATATGGAGTGCGCGGATCACCCCAAATGCTACTGCGAATGATCACCGACGCAGTGGGGCTTGAGCGTTTGAGAGTTTCGCCCACCGGTTTGTCCTTGTGGTCCGATGAGCCTCGACGAAGTCGACTTGTGCATGTGACGGCAAAATGAACACAAAATTGTTAACCTACTTCTACTACATGAAATATATACTCTGTTTCACTATACGAAGCTTCGTCTATCTTTGGTTCCAGCTATCTTCGCTTTGGTCGTCTTCTACGGTCTCAGCTTTCCATGTTCCTTGGCGTTCTTCCCATCGCTCATCTCTTGGGCGTTTATCTTGACTTGAGTATGACCTTGTGTAACATAATCACGATTGTGGGTGCAAGTGCCACATGGTCATGCGCAACGTAATCAGGATAGTGGGTGCAATCTCTTAGCTTCGAGCGTCCCTTCGCGCACTGGCTTCTTCGTTTCAGTAGAACTATCGTGAAGTTAGTTGCCAGCTCGCGAGTGTAGCTGTCCCCACCCAGAAAACATATGTTGTATTATGTATTTTCGAGATGCATATGAGTGATTATCAAGATGGCAACATTTTCAATCTTCTCGACTTTTCGAGATCTATCTTACTGAATTGCGTCTTCTAGAACATTGTCAGACGAGAAGAAACAACACTGCATCAGGACAATGTGGCAGCTCACTTCCGAATTCTTACAGTTCGAACCAAATAAACCACCTCGCCCCCCTTCAAAGTCCAAGAAAGATGCCTCGCCCCTCTCGACGTGAACATTCGCAGTCGGTACTCCTAATGCTGCATAAACGTGACAACAGCCGCCGCCAAGAGCTCGAAGATTACCCGCGCGTGCTAGAGGAGACCGAGAGCACAGCATCGCAATGCCCAATCTACGACGGTTTCTTGGCGAACGGTAGGACCGACGCCATCGTGCGTCTCACGAACTTCTCGCCTCGCGAGGTCGACACGTTGTGGGCGTCCTTGCGCACGCACATCACCCGGCACTGGAATGTTCATCAAGACCATTACCAGCTTTGTCCACGCAGCGGCCCCGAGGCTGTATGACGACTGGGTGAGCGAGAAAGCTCAGGAGAAGAACATGTGCATGCTGGTGACGTCGGGCAACACGTTCACGCATCACCCGTGCGCGTTGTACGCCACGGACGTCACGTTCCAGCAGGCGAACAGGCCTGCTGGTAACATGGGCGAGGTCCTTCCCTACTATAATGCCAAGCACAAGCTCTACGGCTACAAGGTGGTGGTGTCGGTGGGGCCCCCGAGCCTTCGCTCTCAACTGCACTGCCCACGCCCACGGCAACACCCAAGACATTACGCTGTTCAAGCGCAATGAGGCTTCCCATCACACCACGCACCGCAAGTCGGACGGCAACCGCACGCTGTGGGATACGGTGCTGCTCAACACCCAGTACCCCGACGAGTGGGCGGTCCTGGCGGACAAGGGGTACCAGGGCATCGAGCAGCACGTGCGCTGCATTCACCCGACTAAAGACAGCAATTTGCCTGCTGCCGTAGTTCAGCAGAACGCTGGCATCTCCAGCGACCGCATTATCGTGGAGAACTGGTTCGGGCGTCTTTGTGGGCTCTGGCGCATATGTTCCGACAAGTACAGGTGGGGTGAGGACCTGTATGACGACATCTTCCATACGTGTGCCGCCCTGACCGACTTCCACGTTGGGTTCCACCCGCTTCGTGCAATCAACAGTGAGGAATACCGTCAGCGCCAGAACAGGCTCATCGCGATTGGCCGTGGGAAGCAGAAGATGCGGCGCCTGGCGCAGGAGCGATACCGTGAGCGCAGGTGCCTTCGTCAGCGAATGTCGCTGGACGATCGAGCCGACAGCGAAGGATCTGACAGCGACGAGGATTTAACCCAGATGTAGTGTAGTCCATGACAAGCTCTGTTTTAGCTCAGAGACACAGCATTTACGAAGGCATAATGAAAATTCGGATTTCGCATGTCTAACTTGTATAACAGAATGTTTTGGTGTGATTCAAGTGTTGTATATTCAAAGTTGTAACTTCTTGGTTGCCGTCAAACTGGTTTTAAGATCTAGTGCTGAGTCGGGATGTGGATGTGGGTTCAGACTCAGAGTAGATGTGCATTCAGAGTCAGAGTTGACCGCACTCAGACTTAGAACGAATATATATAGTATCTATGGTCTATAATCGTTCTAAGTTGAATACTCGACAGTACACTCTGACAACTTGCCACTCTGAGGTGGGGTGCTCAGAGGACTTGGGTGTTCTGAGCCGGGGTGCTCGAAAACACCCCAACTCAGAAGGCATCCACTCTGTGTTAATTTTATCTAGAGAGGGGCATCCCAACTGGGACACGTTCATCACAGAGGCTCTTGGTCATCCACTTGTCGTCGTCTGGTTACTCGTTGTTCAAGAGTTATATGGACTTTGGCGTCTTCTGGGGTGAGTTAATTTCTCAACTGTGAAAGACATTGGTCCCAGGTGCGTGATATACTTGTGCCTTCGGTCAAGGCAATACGGGCGACCACGTGGACTACATTCCCAAGCGTAGTTATGACCTTAAACAGTCTCTCGTGGTAGGGACGGGGGCTGAGTGCATAATGTGTTCAAAGTGTACAATTCCAAACACGCACTTCCAAGTCTAAGGACCCACCCTTGACCTAGGGCAGTATCCCTCCGGGGGCCAACTGCCTCCCAGGCGTTACAGTGTCTTCACCCAAAATAGCCAGGTCCCTCTCCATAAGTCACACAATCTCCACCGAGAACAATCCACTTTGTAGTGTATCTGCATCCATCAGAGAAATTTCTGAATTCCATCGCCACATTGCGCTACATCCTGGATATCTTTGAATTTTCGGTTGCACTGTGAGAGCGCTATCACGGACCGCCTGGATGGCGTAACGTCATCTGAGGAGGCTCGAACCTTGCGTGAAGAAGTTGTCCGCCCGATATATCACACACGTCGAATTGTCAATTCAGATAACTATTATACGTCGGTACAATGCTGATGGCACTACGTCTCAAGGGACTCTACGCACGTGGAACAGTTCGGAAGTCCAGCTCGCAATTTCCTCGACATGTAATCCTGGAGAAGAAAATTGTCCACGTGGAACTTCTCATCAAGGTGTTTCTCTTGACCAAAAATGTGGTGGTGGCGTCGCGGTATGATAGTGCTATCGTGAATGTAGTTTCAAACGCGGGTTCATCGACGATGACTACTGTGACCAGGGATTGGTAGTAGAGTAGTAGAGTAGTAGGATTTACTATTACTATTACTATGCATTATATTTTCAAGTGAGCGCGCTACTACCGAATATCACTAGTAAATATATTTGGGGGGGAGCGGTAGTAGCAGAAATTTGCTACTTTAACTACTACTCTGGGGGAGGCTTCAAGTTAAAGATCGACCAGGAAGAATCTTCAAAGGGCGTGCACGCATGTGTGATTTTGGCTCCTTCCTGCCTTCTATCCCACGGTCTCCCTCATTTCTGGATTTTCCTGCACGAGCCACAACCAAATGAAGTACGCGAAGAGTGACTGCTGCTGGGGAAGCTTGACGGAGACGTCCCTGTGCAGTGTTTGAGCTCGTCCGGTGCATCACTTGTGCAGTAACGAGTTGTGCATTAAGGCAGAGCTGTCGAAAAGGTAGTATTGGTGCTTTTTTCCTTTCAAGTTCTTGGTAGGTACTGAGCCGTCTGTGTCCATGGCCATGGAACTACTTCTTGACCCTCGCACGAAACGATCAGCCAAAACCAATCTGCGTGTTCCAGATGCCGCGGAGACTGCCACTGATCATATTCTGGAGCAGACGAAAGAACTGTTGAAGATTGAACATCGAGTGTTCTATAAGGCCATCCATCCGAACGAGGATCGCGAAGATGAGAAGGTGGCTTCAGCAGCGAGTTCACCTCGAAGTAAATGCAATAGCAGCTCTGACATGGAACTTGATTTAGTGTATGGTGATGAAGTTGTACAGCCTGCAGGTGAGACACCCGATGTCATTACAAGCAACACAAAGGCGGGTGCCTTATCGCAGCAGTGGCTGGACCTTTGACTTGAATGGAAGGATGTGGTGAGGCACCAGTACCCAGACAAGAACGAGAGCGAAAAGGTTATAGCGAAGCGGACCACGCGCAACAGGAAACTGGGGAACGTTCGAGTGTGGAATGTGGAGCAACTTTGTCAGCATATCGACGTGTGTCGATGGTTCGCAGAGTTTGGATAAGCTAAGTTTCCTTCTGTCGCCAAACTTGCGCGCGTCTGGCTGGGACGCCGCTGCTCCACTGCGTTCCAAGAACCCGTTTTCTCGACCGCCACATGGGCGATGAGCTTGGTCCGTACGCGCACAGATAACGAGTGAGCTCAAAGGCAGCTGATACTGCGGCCGTGAAGAACTCCAGCGCATGGAGGAAAGCAAGTACCGTATTTGGTAACCATCGATTCTGCTAGCGAATAGTAAATTACTACTACTGTTAGTAGTACTATTACTATCGACTTCGCCAATCTACTAGTAGTATTGCTATTCGCTGTTGTTAGACTCGGCTAGAAATAGTAGTAGCACTACTATCACCACCATCCCCGTTACTACCGAACCCTGTCTGTGACTCGTCAAGTGCGTTCCGACAAGCGTAGCTTTTCAACTCCGGCATGCATCAAGGCGTACAATGCCAACATGCAAGGGGTGGACTGGTTAGACCAAATGCGTCCACGGTTTTCTTTGTCGGATGGCCACTCCTTTGAAAAGTGGCACAAAAAGTTGGCGCTTGCTCTGATCGACGTTGCTCGATCAAATGCATACCTTACGCGGAAGATGGCAGTGGATTTGAGCATGTCTCGTGACTCGCATCGATCATTTGTTGTCGAGTTATGTTCTGAACTAGTCTCGGGGAAGTGAAAGGAGGCGCCTGGTGAGCGTGAAATGTTCTACGCAGAGCTCGTCTCAGGCGAGCAGGTTCTTGATCAAGACTCCCCTTCAAGCACTGTCTGGATTGCCGGTGATAATGGGGAAACAAGAAGCTTTGGGAGTCCACAAAGGAGGTGCTCTGCTGTAGCTTCGAAGCAGTTCTACACATACATGAACTGCAAGCGCCGCATGTGTGTGGTGTGTACATGGGAAGAACGATATGCTACGGAGGTGACGGACTTCTGTGTCCTTCACAACGTGTGTCTTTGTCAGAATGGGCACGTTTCCACAAAGCCGTACACATGCCTTCAGACTACATGGACTTGTTGAGAGAAGTTCCATATTTCCTACCTCCCTAACAAGCTCTTCTCCAAGACGGGAAAGGTGCGCACTAGCTCGCGCTTATACAAGCTCAAATAGACCCAAGGCGCACCTAACATCGCTGGAGACCAAAGCAACTCTGGTGGATTGCGTGCGGCAGGTAGTTCTGTACGTGCAATCGTTCTATAATTGAAATGTATGCATCTTGATCTGAGTATGGAAAAGTGACATGGGCATGTAACTTCAATAAAATATGCAAATTGGAATCGTGTGTATCTTAGTTTTATTACGGAAATACCATTGTTCGTACCACGCTTGCTCGCTGGAAAACACTGCGGCGCAGGACGTCAAATTCCTAGCGATGGTGAAGGTGCTGCAGGCCATCACGTGGTAGCTGCAGAGCTTGAAAGCAAGAAGAAGCAGGAGGAGTACTTGAAACATAACAAACGGGCAAAGCCAAGCTGCACCAAATAGCACTGGAAAAAAGCTCATTCAGGTGGAGTGGTTGAGGCTGATGCTGCTGCACGTGCAATTGTCTCGATCGAACGATGCCCTTGTCCACAGCGATCGTGTTGGGGGTGATGATGAACACATTGTATCTGAGGACACGTACAAGTACTACAACGTTCCATTGATCAACGCACATTGTGCAAACCCAATTACAGTGTGCGCATCATGATCTAAGAAAGCAACTTGTGGATGGTTGACTACTCCGACATGGATATGTGACTTGAATATAGTATGCAAATTGGAAAATTGTATGTAACTTGTTTTATTATGAAAATGAAGTTACTTCGTGTTCGTTGAATTGTAAACAAAGAGCTGCTGAAGACTGGCCTTCTTTCCCCCCAGGACGAACGCAGAACAAAACGCGTCTCCACAACCATCACGGTGGCTTGGGCAAAGATTCAAACAGCTAACCAACACGCGCACCCGTATCATGCCACAAAGCTGGTTCTTTAGTCATTCGACCACTTGAGGCCCAAAGAGGAGATTGTTCCAGTAGACAATTGTGGCGTCGGCGTATGGTGGAATGCAGGAAATATGCAGATTAGCAACATTTTCGCAGACAAGCTCGGTTCGCTTTTGAAGCCGGGCCGCATGCGCATCATTTGCAATCATTTCAACTCCAATGTCGTGAATATCTCGGCGGACCTCAATTCCAATCGTTTTGTACACTACGGTCTCGAGCGCAACTTGACCCACGACGTTGCCAACCCCAGCGCCCATGTCTAACAATAGATCACACTCGTCAGTAACCCCCAACTCACCCAGCAGCTTGGTGATCCCTGCTGGCATTCCCTCAACAACATTGAGATGAGGCTTGTTTTCACCTTGAGTCACAACTTCACGGGGCATGTCTGCAAAAATGGCGGCTACCACTTGTTCAGCAATTATTGGGTTCATTGGCGGTGAACGCTTGCTTTCCTGCGCATCTCTAAACTCTTCGTCATCCGCCGACTTGTTGCTGTCTCCACTAGCGGATTCAGCGACAGCACCCACGTCGCGAGAGCACTGCAGCTCAGGCGATTGGGCATAAGGCGTATCCCTAGCAACCGCTAGTAGGCCAGCGACCGCCGCGGTGGTCGATGGGTGGTCATCAACCTGTAGCGCACTATCAGGTTGTGCATGTTGCGTACGTTGGGACTATACGGAGCAGACAATCGCCGAAGATGCAGGAGGACTTGGCGGGTTACTTGGCGGTGGTGGAGTAGCGGCGGCCGTGGGAGCTTGCTGCGTCACAGCTTAATTGTTTTTTGTGGTTCTGTGGTATATTGCGTTACTGGACTACCTAACGTAGGGATGAACAGCTAATATCCCTTCTGTCCTCGAGTGAGCTGAGGACAGGAATGAATTTTACACATGCATACAGCCCTGGCTAAGCGCACCTCTGCACTCGAAGTCAGGAAGCTTGGTCTCATGGCGGGGAAACCACCACCAGAGTCCGATTTCAGGTTGGTAGGTCGTTCAATTGTTGCCGTAGCGAACATAGGCGCTTGCTGAAGTGCTAACTTGAGATGCAAATAACCTTCTTCCATAGGCTTCGACCAGTCCCACGGGGTCGTTGCTTTCGTCAGATCCCTCAATGGACGAGCAATCTCAGCAAAATCATAGATGAATCTATGATAGTACCCTGCCAAACTGGAGAAACTCAACAACTCCTTCCTCTTCGTTGGAGTTGGATACTTGGCGATTGCTTCCGTTTTCCGTGGATCAACGCTTAATCCTGCCTGAGACACCATGTGTTCTAAGAATGCCATTTCCGACTGGCCGAAAGCACACTTCGACAAGTGAGCATACAACTGTTCGTGTCACAGTACTCGACAGACTGCACGAAGATGCTCCACATGCTCTTCCATACTTTTCGAGAAGACGCATATATCGTCGAGATAAACGACAACAAACTCAAACTTGTCAAACAGCGCATGCATCAGACGTGACCAAGTTCCTGGCATACCAGCCACACCCATTGGGGCCACACACGACTGGTATGTCTCCTTGTGCGTTCGGAACGCTGTGTACGGTCGGCTCGACTTTACCACCCTCATCGGATGATATCCTTGTGCTAGGTCGATCAACGTGTATATGACGCAACCTGCCATCTTATTGAACAACTCTTCGAATAGAGGCAAACGAATCTTGGCGATAATAGTCACATTGTTGAGATAGCGATCGTAGAACGCCCAACGTAATGGAATCTGCGTATTTCCACTACGTAATCACTCTGCCCTCTTAGGCATCATCCCAGTAACCGGATCCTTTTCGGGATTGCGAAGATATTCGAGACCCATGGCGAGTTCGATACTTCGATCCAACCCTTCTGCAACTTATACTTTACGAATTCCTCAAAAGCATCTTGTTCCATTGTCGACATCCGGAACGGAGCTCGAGTACTTGGTTGCGCTCCCTTCTTCAGCGTTACCTCAAAGTTAACTTCACGCATTGGAGGCAATCCATCCGGTAATTGGTCAGGAAATACATCCTGTAACTCTTCGGCTACAACCTTTCGAATCGGCTCTGGAATTGAATCCAGATCGGGTACGACTTGTAGCTTAATCAGGAACATCTGTTCGTACTCGCCTGCGTCCAATGTATTCTTGAACGTAGGTCCGTTGACGTCTGTGAACTGCATACGTTCTGGTATTACAACCTCTTCAGTCTGCCAGTTCACTTGCGGATTGTAGTCTTGAAACCACGGCTTCCCAAAAATGACGTCATGCGACTCTGGTAACTTCCATTCTACGAACTCCATCGCTGGAAAGAAGTACCCATCCATGCTCGCCGGCGCTTCAACATGTTTGACATCCGTTGAGTCAACGTCCCATCGAAACGATGAGCTAGTAACCGTCGGGACAACAGCACATTACTCGCCATTCCCGGTTTGATCATGTTCGCGCTTGCACCCGTGTCCAACAAAATTCGGACATCTTTGCCATTGGTGCGACCCTTCTTGATGAAAAGGTTGCTCTTACGTTCGGACTTCACTGCGTTGACCATCCTGATCTCGTCTGTTGGTCGCGGTCCTTGTGAAACTAACTCCTCTTCTGACCGCATCGAATGCAACTCAGGCTTCTCCACTGGCGGCTATTCCCACACACCAGGCTCTTCTTCCGAATGCGCCGCGCGCAATTCAGGTTCATCGACTGACTGTAGTCCACACGACTCAGTCTCTTCCGACGTCTCCGTCGTTGCAGTGAAAGTCATTTCTACCTCTTTCTGGGCGCTTTCCACGAATCTCTGTAGCTCATCCGACTGTTCGTGGATGTCAGCTACACTCATCGTCACGCGATCCATGACGACAGTATCCACTTGGTCGTCCTCCTCGAGGACTATGTTCACTCTCGAGTTTTCGCGTCTTTGACCCTCGCCCGAGTTCTGGTATCTCGGCGCGTTAGGTCTTGCCTTAGGCGTCTGCGGCGGCTGTACAGGACATTGCCTGGCCCGATGAGCAGCGCTCCCGCACCTGAAACACAAGTTTCGGCGCATACACTCGTCCCTTGATGGCACCCTTACGTTGTCGATCTCCATCGGCACTGGTCCATCATTATCCCTTCTCGACCGCCTGTTGTCGTACGACCAATACCTTGGTCTCTCGCGAGTGCTATCTGAGCGTCCTCGATGCGAGTGAGACCGATCATGGTCGTGCGCTACCGTAATAGCGTCGGTCAACGTTACACTTCTGCGATCTTGTCCAATTCGCTCATCTCCTTGACTTGAGTAATCAAATGCCTGAACTTGCTGATATAATCAGGCAAGTCTTTGACGCGTCGCTCCTTCAAGTCATTCATCTGGTCGCGTAGACGTTCTTGCAGATCTGGAGGCACAAACTCCTCCTCCAGCTTCCCAAAGAAGTCTTCGACACTCTTCACATCGTCCTTCTTGACGATGTACCACTGGGCAGCGCCATCCTGCAGCGACCCCGCCAATACAGCCAAAATGCGTCCTCTCAACTTACTATCCTTCCTGTCTATGCCCTTTGCTTAAAAGTGTTGCTTCACCTGCTCCCGGTATAAATCGAACGATTCCTTGAGCGTCCCCCCGTAGTTGGGTAACTTTATCCCATCCAGCTTAAGTTCGGACAGCTGCCGTGTCTTGCGCAGTTTGTCGATAAGTTCGATTTGTTTTGCCACGGCCGCCAGCATGCTATGCATCAGTTGGGCCGGGTCTGTCATACTTGATATCTTGTAACTTGATACCGGTGGGAGCAGCTACTTTCTAGGAGGCACTTTCTAAAAGAAAGTAAAAGAGAAAACCTGTCAAAGGAAATAACCTAAGCTACTTCCTAAGTTGGCTCAATTATGCGATATGACAGGTCGTCCAATCGTGAATTCCACAGAAGAGTCTGCCTACTCTTCGTCTGACGAGTAATCAATTTCGATGACGTCAAGCTCTCGTAGGATGCGCTGATGTCGTAAATCCACACGCCGTTGCGCACGAAGCAAATTGGCTTCGACGTCAGTCAACACACCCAGTATAATCCTTCTACCAGCAGGTATCTCGCTGCTCTTGACGTGCTTGAGAAGAACCATAAAAATCTGATTGGATTTGGCGATCGATTTGAAGAGGTCCTTCCTGGCCTTGTCCGCTTCGATAGGTCGACGAACGCTGAGTCGTAAGAACGATACAATCAGCTGGGGATCTGGCGGTTGACGATTTGGAGCTCTGACCATACCCTAGCCCCACCGGGCGACGCGAAAAAAATCGAAGTTGAAGTTAGCTACTGAACCACTAGAACAACTTTGACAATTTGCCGTCTAAGATATTAAGCCACTTTCTGAAAGCACATTCTTCCTGCAACTTAATGCAGTACTTAGGACGTAGGCAATGCAAAATTCAGTACGGCGGTCACGACGTGCGAAATGGCTCACCGGGGCTGGTTACACGTATGCAACTCGATACCCTCTGGATCCACACTTCTAGCAGCGAAGATGACGGTTGCAGCGGTTCTCGGACACTTCCCCCCGAAATGCTACCAAATGCCGTGATGTGCCGAGGAAGAGTGTTAGTAGAAAGGTGAGTGTAGGACTTTGTAGTTGATGCTTGGTCGGTTGGTCTCGATTGCGGGGTAGACGATGTATTGAATAATGAATCGGTTCCTATCCTAAAGTGCATGCCTTCCTGGTGCTCCTTGGTGAGCACAGGAGGCTCTCTGTTGGTTCTTCTTGTTTTTGTTCCTGACCGTGCCGTTGTATCTATCCTGCATGTTATTCCGTATTTTCTTCTTTTCTTTGACACTTTGTTTTTCTTCTGCCCGATTTTCATGTTCACTTTCACTAAATGCATGGTCACTGCGACTGCTGGCCCGTCAAGGCAGCCGTCGCAGCGACCGGTTGCCTCTGGCTGCTAGCAAGCAAGCCAGAGCCTTTGTGCCCACGCGCTCTAGCTTGCTTGCTCAGCAGGCCAGAGGCGGGCATGACAGTCAGCCTTGGGGACGCGCACCACTCCTTAGAAAGGAGAAAACAATTCACACGTATGTCGGCTATTCAGCCTAACACCAATATAAATCGCTCTTAGAAGCCTTGGTAAACACTTTAAACACTTACTTCCGTATAATATAGCCCACTGGTCCTGTCCGCAGATCTGTCACCTACCCGGTAGAGATATGGAGGGGGTAGATCTCTTCCAGGCCCACAGCAGTGGATCACTTACCCAAAGAGACTTGAATTTCTTCGTGGAGTTCGACTTGTGGGTTAAGAAGTAAAACGAACTCTGTTTGTGTTGTGGGGCCACTTGGCTCACTACCTAGCTTACACGTATGCGCACGTGTAAGAGGAAGTGTTGACGACTTAAGGCTTTCACACTTAAGTCGGTAAGGTGATAGAAGGTCTTAAGACTTCTAGATCAAGTTGAGGCCTGTCTATTGTTTTCCTTAAACTGAGCTTTCCTTCCTAAACTGATACCGTATATGTAAGGGAACCGCCAATCGAGTGGTTGGCAGAGTCCTGTGCCTCGGATTAGTAGATGGTGCCACTTTCCACCAATAAGGATCCATGCAAGTGGACATTTGTCCACTGAGATGTACTTGGTGTGAAGAACACCAAAGAAGGAAGCGTGTAACCCTGTTACACCGTGTAGCCCTGTTACACCGTGTAGCCCCGTTACAGCTTGGGTTAGGATTAACATGCAGACTAAGACCTTCTTCCCGATGGGTGACCTAGGATGCAGCACGGAATACTTCTTCTGCAGAGTGTTGGTCCTGATTTATATGGAAGCTTGAAGGGTCGCTCACTGGGTTGATCTTAAGGTCTAAGGAAGATTCCAACTTGAAGCACGGGAAAACCATAGTGAAACCGAGGGATTCACTCCAGAAGTCTGGGGAGGAGCTTCTATCCTCAGAATGACTCCAGGAATTCAGGGGATAAGGAAAGTGGGCGAACTCCACAGGGATGGCAGTACAGGAATCAGCAGGATGATCTCAAGAAGTACCTTGAATTCTTGGTCTCTACTGATCTCGCCAATCCCTCCTTACTCGAAGTCCGGGGAGGATCGCACACATTCCGATGTGCTTCTCAGAACGGGATCCAACTCCACCTTAGACTGTCGTTTCCAGGGGGTTCTGCATTCCACCACGTCTTAAACTCACAGATTCAATGTAAAATTTCTGTTTTCACTTGTACTTCCTCAGAAATACCGAGGATACAGCTCACAGTCCGCGGTTCCACGTACTTAGTCGAAATATCCACATTTCCACCAGTCACAATCGCTCAAGTACCATTATTCTCAGATAATGTACCCATGTAGCTTCAAGGAAGATTCCTCTTCGGAAATCCGGGACACGGTACCGTATCACAGTCACAGCTGCAATTCCCTGCACGGAGCTGGTAGACACCGAAGATGCGGTGGGGCTTGTCGGGAGTGGTGCTGCAGCCTGCGGCCGCGGTTGCTGCGTCACGGCTGGAGATCGACCACGTGGCCATTGAACTGCAATAAAGAAGCTCCGGGGAATGCACCTGACGTCGTTGCTCCAGGTCCGCATCAGCGTCTGCAGGCGCTGTTGAAGTGTTTGGGCAGTGTGACCGCTGCGCTGCATCCGCTGAGCAATCTCCGCCCAGGATATTTTTGTTCCGCCATCGACGTAGGAGCGCGCGAGCTGCACTGCCTGGTTGTCATCTTCAAAGGTGAATGAAGTGCGCATAATGAGCGAAAATGAGATGTGCTGCAACAACAGGCATTTGTCTTGAATTCCCTATGAAAACGGTTGGGAACTGGCCAGTAGGTAACGATGCTAGTCGGGACAAGCGTGATGGGGATCAGGGAACGCCAAGGCCACGTACGGTATGTCAGCAAAAAATCGTACTTATACGGATTTGTGCTGACGCAATCTCGATAAATTTCGCACTTAAGTGCATTTTAGCAGTGATGTTTTGTACATAATGTAAACTATGCAATGGATTGGGAACCAGTGATTTTTTGATTGGTAGTTGATCGTTGTTCCGGGATGCGGTTGAACTTCTATCAAAGGCTCGTTGATAGCTTTTTTTCTCGCAGGTTTCGACACGACCTTCAAAGCGGGCAAAAATAAACCATTTGATCACGAAAGCGTTAAGAAAACCTAACGCATTAAATTCGGTGATCGAAATCGTTAAATTAGGGGTTGTCACGGTTGGAAAGTAAGTATGTTTCAGCCGCCAATCAAATCAAACCTTCACGTTTCTTGTGTGAGCGGTCGCCAGCACAAAAACGAAGCCGAAGTTGCTGGTTGTAGCTACAGCCAATCAAAGCAAACCTTCTAGCATCGATCCGCCAATCACGTGAAACCTTCACTTCTGGCTGAAACCTACCATTTTTTCTGGTAGGTTTGAATTGAAAAGGACGGGACAGGTAGGTTTGATATGATTGGTCGTTCAAACATACTTTCCAACCGTGACAACCCCTATTAGCAAAAGTAGAAATTTCTGGTAACTTGGTTGAGATGATTTAGAATTCCCGTTCGAGACTGGACGAAAGTGCTACGAGCTCTTTTTTCAGTTTAAAAAAAACTAAGAATTCAGAACGAAATTGCTAATAGGTTTCAAGTCCCGCTATCTCCAGAGTATTCGCAGATTCTGTTGGATTCGTCCGAGAAAAATCTACAAATAATATCGACGGCTGTCAACTGCGGTCCGAAATATTTTTTTATCCTGACAGCACTAGAGGGTTTGTGCCGTTAGTGCAGCACCTCCTTGATGGAACACTACGACTTCTTCTCGGCAACTTTCTTAGGAAGATATTTATCGGTATTTCGCATCGCGAAAGTTATTTGCGATCCGAGTACATCGATCTCTCAACAAGATCCAAATCGGTGAACCGCAGTTCTACTTTTTCAGTCGTCGTGGTTGCCACTCTTCCCATTCAGGGACAACCTTCGCTGCCGCGACGCTGACTTAGTAGGGCTCGCCCAACCAGCTCACATAGGGGCATCAATCACATCGAGCGCATCAGACACCATGGCCAACAACCTTGTACGACGAAAGGGTTGCACTGCCAACGGCATGAACGACAGCAGATTGAACAATAGCAGACTCAATCCGGCGTCGCGCTGTCACTGCCCGTCGATTAAGCCGTAGTACCAGAACTCCGCTCCGTCTTTCGGCCAGGAGTCTTCGCAGCAGGCGATGGCGCTGTTGTTCGGGTGCGCCGTTATTCGGGTCAGATAGGCGGCTTCTAACATGGATGATGCCGACGGCAAACCTCGAAACGCGATGATGGCCTACGTAGCAGCAGCTAGCATGTACATGAGCTTTTTAACAATTTGATTTGGTTTTCTACCCATGAGTAATATAAAAGCAATGCCAATACTACGGTAGTAGCGCCAAACCTACAAGCTTTGTGTCATGGTGGGCGCGATTTCCTAGACTAGCAAAAAGTGTTCAAACTTCGATTGACGACTCACATACCGTCTCGGATTCTGGAAATGAATAACCCGCTAAAGCTAGCCGGTACATGTCCCGAAAATCACCTTTATTCTGATACCCTCTCAGATAACAAGTGATTTATCAGATTTATAAAAGACATCACTTGAGAATTGTATGGGTTTAGTTGGTGAGCAAAACACAATACACAGCTCGAATTAATCCCGGTTGGGCTGTCTGTACTTCTTACGAAGCACTACCAGAATTAATGCTATCAATATTACTCCTCCTGCGTTGGTAAGCGGGTAGGATGTATTTCACCAGCAGAACACGCAAGATGCTGGTGCTTATATCCTAAACTATCGACTCGAGCAAGGTGTTCGTCAGTCAGTCAGTCAGTCCGTGACGAATAAGTGTGATGAAAATGTAGCCATTTTATTTTGACCAATAAATGCTGCCGAGCGTAGCGAAGGCAGATGTGATTGGCCAAAACGATGAAAAATTCGATTGGCTTATTTTAAATTAGTAAAACTTGTTCCACTTGCCAAATGAACTCCTTCGACTGTACGACGTGCGGTGCCCGGTTGGTGCCGCCGCCAATTGTGGTGGACGACCTCGGGCTGCAGCTCCGGCGGTGTGCCTGCTGCGAGGCGTTCCTGGACTACGACGCCTTCGCACGGGGCACTGCCAGAGCGGGCGCGCGCCGCTGCATAGCGCGCACCAGTGGCCCGAAAGCCCGGGCGTATTGGCACATGCGTCCAACGATGCCTGGGAACTTGCTGGTGATGTCGAAAACGAGCTTGGCCACGACCCACTCGTCCATAATGGCAACTCCGATGCTGGTCCATCCGGACAGAATATAACGCCCGGTATTGGTCGTGCGCACTTGGAGGTGGAAGCGGTGCTTGTGCCACAGAAAACCCTGCGTCTGCTGGGCCACGAAGGCTAATAATGCGTCCCAGTGCTAATCTGCTGCATTGAGACGTTCAGCTTGGGACTGGGAGGTCGAAGAAGTGGGCAGGAAGAAGCAGTAGCGGACCTCACTGTCATCCACCGTTGGCGCAGGGAAGAGCTCCATTTTTTTTTACAGATGTAAAAAAAGCGTTATAAAGTGTCGTTGAAGTGGTCCTACTTTATTCTCCAATCTTGCTGGCCGTTGCGGTCACCCTTGCGCCACCATCAACAGGAAGCTGAAAATCGTCTCCCACCAAGCTCAATATTTTGCACTTCCTGACCGACAAGGAATTGACGGCTTTTATCGAGCCAATCATCCGTTTGTGGAGGCATCGTACCTCTTGGGGCCAAGACGTACACAATAAACGCACACCAATTATTGGTGTGCGATTGGCATGGACTTTTGCGGCGGCTCCCTTCACACTGACGCACATGTTCATTGGTGCTCACTACACTTTGTTGCCGGTGGAAACGCGATCATCATCATGGTGGGTAGGTATTGTCGGTCAAACTTGTTGCTGTGAGTCGACGTTCCTTTGGTGAACAACATCGCGTGTGCTACATGTAATACCCTCGGTGTGGACACTACGATGTTGTGCACAGGCGGAGAACTCGACATAGCAATTATTTCTGATCCGTTCGTCTACAGGTCGATCGTGATGAGTGTACCAATACCAACACCGGTATACCGATTTATCGCGAGAGTTTCCTGCAAGAAATGGGGACGTTGGAGGACTTCACGCTGGACGAGGAGGCGTACGTGGAGCTTCTTCGCAAGCTCATTAGTGTCTCCGTACGAGTCCCCAGCTTGGTGTCTTCGTTCTACACTGTAGTCTAACCCTAACTGCATATTCGTTTTCATACCCAAGGAAAAAGTGCAAAATGCGCCGAGTCTGGGGCTCATCCCGCAGGAAAACCTCGTCTTGGACATCGTGGTGAATGAGCTTCAGCCCTACACCAAGGAAAACGGCGGCTACCTGACTATCGAGCGCGTTGAGTCCGTGGCTGGACGTGGCAACGTCATCATCACATACCAACACCAGGATTTTACCCATAGCGAGAAGACGGTGGCGTATGTGGGCTCCCACATGGACGTGGTGCCTGCCAACCCGGAGGGCTGGGAACGTGACCCTTTTACCTTGGCGGTGGAGGGCGACACGCTGTACGGTCGTGGTACGACGGACTGTTTGGGTCACGTTGCACTCATGACGGAGCTGTTCAAAGAGTTGGCCAAGAACAAGGTCCGTATTGAGACCAAGGTGGTGTGTGTGCTTATCGCCTCTGAAGAAGAGAGCACGGAAATTCCGGAGGTAGGAATTGAGGTTCTCATGGAGTCCGGCAAGGTCGATTTTATCAAGAAGGGCCCCGTTATTTGGGTTGATGGATCAGATAGCCAGCCTTGTATTGGCACGGCTGGTGTAGTCACGTGGATGCTGAAAGCGACGGGCAAGTTGTTCCACAGCGGTTTGCCCAACTTGGGTATCAACAGTATTGAGCTGGGCATGGATGCACTGACTAAAATTCAGGAACGATTTTACAAGGACTTTGGACCGCTGGCGCAGGAGAAGGAGTACAACTACTCTTGTCCATCGACGCTGAAGCCATCGCGGATTGAGTCGTCGACGAACGGACTCAATCAGATGTACGTTTGTGAGGTGATGGTGATAAAAATTGCAGATACTGACGAGTTGGTGTTAATGTTTACAGTCCACCATGGGTGATGATTACGGGTGAAGTGCGTCTTTCGCCGTTCTACGACATGAAGGACGTACGTAACCTGTCCTCTATGCGCTCGGTTGTTGTGTAATGCTCATGTTGTGCTGTATTTCACAGTTTTTCGTTAAGATGCACTTGTACGTTGACGATCTGAACGCCAATATAACATTGTTGGAAGGACAGCGTGGTCCTGTGTCGAAATACACGCTGCCTTCGGAGAACCAGATCGGGAAGCTGGAGCTCACGTTCAAGAAGCAATATCTGGAGGGAATCGCGTGTTCGCTCGACTGTGTTGGCTACAAGTAAGTCAAGACAATGTGGGCAACAAGATTTTTGCAGAGCATACTAACGCATTTTTTGTTTACAGATCGCTACACGACGCCATCACCGACGTGTTGGGTGAAACCAAGCCCTTCTCCATCAGTGGCAGTCTACCGCTTGTGCGCGACCTGCAGCGTGCCGGCCTGGATCTGACGATCACAGGCTTCGGTCAGAGTTCGGTATACCACGGCGACAACGAGTTCTGCCAGCTGAGCGACATGAAGAACGGCTTTAAAATTCTCGCACGTACCATCTCCGACGTCGAGGCCGCCAACACGGCATAAAATGAAGTTCACTCACCATTTCAACTGCTGATCCGTTCGTCTACAGCATAAAACAAAAATACCGATATACATGTACCGATATGCCCATCTTTAAAAAATTCGCAGTTCGTAAGAACTGTCGTTACTACCCGTTTGGCGTAAGATATCGATATTTACCGGTTTTCACCGATTTTTGACTTGAACTTTGTAAGGGACCTAAACATCTTGACATTTGTATTGACGGGCCTCACTTGGTATTTGTATGGGACGAGAATTGACTAAGAGTTTGTAAGGCGGGAAAGCCAATGTGGACCACATGGACCACAAAACCTTTCGACTACTCATGGACTAGGCGTAAGATTTCGGTTTCAACCGGTTTTTGACTTGAATTTTGTATGCAAGGAAAATATCTTGGCATTTCTATAGTAGGCAATCACTTCGCCGACCACTCACGATAGCTTCGAATTGGTCCTACAAATGGAGGGATAGCCCTGGGTGGCCGTTCAAGTGGAGGGATAGCCCAGGGAGCACCTGCGCTAAGCCTTCAACATGGAGGTGATTGGTTAGGATGTACCCGGGCTGTGGCAGCAGAGCGACCCGCTCGCTGCCATTTCAAGATTTGGTGGATTTCACGTCATGACTGGGAGGAAGGGCACAGTGGTGGCCGGGAATCGTCGGCGTCTCGATTCCGGACGCATGCCAGACGTCGCCGAGCTTTCAGGCACAGATTCAGGTACAGGTGCCTCACCAGCGAAAGGGCCGACAGCCAAGCGACCGAAGAGAAACTACCTGGACGGCCAGGACGACGAAGACGATCTCCTAGCGTATCTGGACGCTGCCTACGAGATGGAGAAGAACAGTATTGGACGTGATGGAGTCGAACCATGCGGGCGGCGCATGGGTGTGGAGCTTGTCGATGCTGGAGCGGGTGTGGTACGTGATGGTGAACCTGGTGGAGACGGCGACGACGATATGGATGGAGGGAGTGGCCGCAGTGAACACGATGGTGGAGAATGTTTTCGTCCTAAGCGTCATGGCTGTTCGGATCCTGGCGAGTGTGCCGTACGTGATGATGGAGTGGAGATGACACGGTGTCTCGTGAATGGAGAGCATGCTGCGCGTGGTGGTGGAGCGAACGACAATAGAGTGGGTGTACTGAGTGATGTTGGAGCCCACGACGATGGGGTGGATATTAAACGGAGGCGTTGGAATGGAGAGCGCGCTGTGCGTGGTGGTGGAGCGCAGGACGGTCGAGTTGGAGATCATGGTGGTGGGGTGGAAACTGCACGGGGCGCTGTGCGTGGTGGGGCAGGGCACGATGGTGGAGTGGAAATTTCACGGCGTCACGGGAATGGGGACCACGCTGAGGATGGCGGTGGTTTCAATGGCGGTGGAGTTGGAGATCACGATGGTGGAGTGGAGATTGCACGGAGCGGCGGGAATGGAGAACAAGCTGTGCTTCATTGCGGTTTGAAAGATGAAGGAGCGAACGATAATGGCGTGAACCCTGAACAGGACTGTAGCGAGGCCGTTCACGATGATCAAAGTAGAGTACTATGTAACAATGGAGACGAACTGAACTTTCGCGCTATCGCTTCTTTTGCAATGGTTGTCGTAAAATGGAATCATATTAGCGACAGTCTTGCGCAGACGCCTAGGCTACTTGCCAACACTGAAGACAGCAAAGTCGTGAGTGATATGAGTGATGTCCATGGCATTTTGCATGCACCGCAGCCGTTAACGTATAGGGAGCGGAATCGGCTGTACCAACGCAAGTGGCGCGATCGACAAGCTACAAAGCGCGCCAACATAGCCCTGAAAAAGAATCTTACACCTCTAAGTGACGAAGGTCGTGCAGAGGTTTTGAGCAGACTCCAACGAGCGTTAGGACATGAACAACTAGACGAATGTGTTTGTGTATCCTGTGATCGATTAGTGCGTCGTGAAGAATCCATACGGAAGGAGGCATCGGACTGGCAATACATGGACCAGATGCGACAGAGCTTTGGTGAAGTTGATTCCAGACTCCCGTCAAAACTGAGGGAGGAGGACACTGCACCTGTTTGCGTTACGTACTTGTCGGATGTAATGGTGTCGCCTCGTAGTTTTCGCTGTTATATTGACCGCGGCGGTCATTGGACAGCATGGTTCAGTGTATGTAATACCTGCAATGCATAAATTGAAAGTGGCTGTCTTCCAAAGTTTTCGATTTCAAATGGCTTTTATATCGGAAGTCTTCCCGGCGAGGATTTACAAGATCTAACGTTGCCCGAGCGCTTCATGGCTCAATTAGTGCGCATTGCAGCCATGACGCGTGTGATGCGCGGTGGTAGACACCGCTTCATCCGCTCGCACTGTGTTGTGTTTGACTGTACACCGGCACCACCACTCGCGCTACTGCCGAGATCAATTGCCGAAGTTTCTGCCTTTCGGGTGGCAATGGTTGGACATTTCACGGAGGCACAAACTAGCAAGGTAAAAAGAATGCACGAGATTCGTGGTCAGCGCGTCCGAGACGTGTTTAACTTCTACCGATTCAATAACCGCTTGTACTCCTCAATCGCATCAAACGACGATGTGTTAAACAACCTCGTTGAGGCAGAACGCGTGATGCAGTTAGCGATCGATGAGATCGAGGACAATGGAGGCGAGGTACAGAACGGAATTGGTGAAGAGCAAGAGAATATTCGCGGTCATACTGATGATTGGAGGGTGACGAACGACGGCGATGAACTGAACGTTGTGGAAAGAAGAACCGGCTTATCAGATGCGTCGCGAGTGTTGCTCTTACAAGAGCACGAATTATTTTCCCAAGTCGACAGGGGTGTGACGAACGAAAGAGAGTTTTTAGTTAAACGATTGAACCAACTATCAATGGATATGGCGGGTGATCTACTCGCGAAGATGTTTCCTCATTTGTTTCCGTATGGACATGTGCATCCTGGTGAGAATAGACCTATTCATGTGTCGCTAAAGGAATGTGTGAAGCACTACACGATGCTATCTCGGCGCCGTTTTGCGGAAGATAAACTTTTTACATTGATTTCATTCGATCGCATCTCATTACAAAATATGTATACTCAGAATGGCTTGCGGTGCAAGCGGTTCCCACAAATATATAGTCGCTATGAGGCTATTGAAGAGAATGAAATGAAGAAAGCCCTACTTGAGAATGAACAACGGGCCCAGGGACGGCGGTCAAACAACACATCAAGTTCTAAGTCGCTGGCTCACAAGTTCTTGAAGACAGTTGAGATTGCGTCTGCTGCGGTGTGGGGTAGCAATACTGAGCGTGCAAAATGCAGACAAAAAGCAATTGCGTATCAGATGCGCTTTGGGCAGCCTTTATTGTTTATCACGCTTACCCCAAATACGGATAACTCACTGGCGATGGACTACTACGCTGGAAAGACTTCTGTAAACTCGCTGTTTGATATTTTGGAAGCCAGAATTCCTAGCAAGGCAGAGTTGCGAGAAGCTAGTTTGGGAAATGATTGTGCGTCTGCACGATTGCTCATGTATCAAGTGAGAGTATTTATCGAGCATGTGCTGGGAATGGATCCTACTACTTACAAGCAGATTCCCTTTAAAGGGCTGCTTGGAGAGGTTAAAGCTTATTTCGGAATGGTGGAGACGCAAGGCAGGGGTACCCTGCACATACATTTCTTGATCTGGTTAGCAAATGCTCCTTCAAGTACATCAGACCTCGAGAAATCACTAAGTAGACCCGACGCCGCGAAGTTTCAGGCCTCTGTGGAATCTTACGTGGGCAGTATTGTTAGTAACAAGCTCCCATTATCGCTGGAGCGGTTCACGTGTATTCGATGTGGTTGTTCTTATTCCGACCTAGCCGCGCTACCCATTCCGGTGCGTGCCAAACAAAATCCACGACGTGGAATTTTCAGTGCTCGAGCGCACAGTAGGGTGAGCGAACCAGCTCTTGTGTATTGCAGAACATGCAAGATGGCATTCAGCTTTCAACACATTCTTCGAAATATACTTTTGCCAGACCGACCGCTGCATTGGCTCCCTTGGGAACGTGAACTTACTGCGAATGAAATCGATCTTGTGGTGAAAACTGAAGTTGCCCGCCGTGATACGATGGAACAGGTTCTTCACATAGTAGATGAGCGTGAAAAGACTCAAACGTCTTTACGAAGCGAATGCAGTAGTTTTTGTAATGACTACGGAGGCCTTGCAACCCCGGAAACGCAGCAACTGAACAAAGCAAATGCCTATCAAATGGCATACTGCTCTAGTGAAGACGATCCTTTTCAAAATGACGACCTGACACGACTTATTGAAACGTTTCCTCCGATGCAATCCGACAATCGAATGACCCATGAATGGATGGATTACATGGTTTCAGTATTAGTGGTGCTACTGAATCAGCACTGGTGGTGCCATACTAGCAGCTGCTTCAAAATGTCAAGAGTAACTGTGAACGACTCGTACTGTAGATACAATTTCCCACGAAGCCGTCAGTCACGGACAACTTTCGGTCTATCTGGAGTGGAGTTAGAACGTGGAATAGCGCATGAGTTTATTAATGGTTTCAACTATGAAATCATGGCTACGTTCAAATGCAACCACGATATCCAATTTTTGCTGGGAGGGAAGGATGTTGCTGATCGCATTCACTACTGTACAAAGTACGTAACTAAGCAGCAATAACGCTTGGATTCTGTTGTGGTAATGGCTCTTGCGGCATTTCGACGCCGTGAGGAAAGAGAAGCAGCTGCTGCATCTCTCGATATGGCGAATTCTAGCGATTGTGTGGCGACCGCTAGAAAAAGAGTGGCATCAATGGTCTACACCATGACAAATAGGCAGGAAATAGCAGGACCTCTTGCTGCTCATTACCTATATCGTGGATCCTGCTGTTACGAGAGTTCGAAGAGCACAGTTGTGCCGCTTCGTGACATTATTAACCAGCTCTGCTCGGCAGAAGAATACTCTTGCCCCTTTATTAGCGACTGTGCTACCATGGGCTCATCTCGATACCTTGCAGTATCATTTTTGGATGATTATATCTATCGCCCAGCTAGTTTGAACAACGTGAACATCTACGAATTTTCGATGTGGTATTTTCGAAAGAAGGATGACAATCCGCATACATCTCGTTTCCGGTTTGAGGCCGATCACCCACACTATCGCAGTCATAGTCTTGGAAAGCGACACCAAGAAGTCGGTCCGGTAGTTCTAGGGTTTCGCTTGCCGTTTGTCAATGAGCACTCTCCGGATGAAATTCGCTACAAGCACGCAATCTTATCGCTTGTATTGTTTAAGTCTTTTCGAAATCTTACCGACTTAATTGGATCTATCAACAGTTCAGGTGAGCGATGGATCCATTCTTTCAATGAATGGGAGCCGACCCGCAGCAATTTTGTGAAACTGATAATGAATCAAATTGGGGACTACTACTGCGGGATGGAACAAGCGAACTCGCAGGAGGATCGCACGGCAACCGATGCCGCCGGTGTTGCAGCTGATGAGGATGACGTTGACGACACTAGTAGTGAGAATGATTCACTATTTAGTGCTGCTGAACTTGATTTTGACGAAACTGAAGATGAATTTGGCGAGTGTGATGATTCCTTCAAAATGCCGTGGCTGGAAGATGCAACGGGGACTGACGTTGTGTTACACAGCGAATCCCTCCATCCTGCAGCTTGCCCTACTGCTGCCTCTCCTGATGGCCGTATTAAAAACCTCCTTGACGTATTTGAAGCCCATGATATGCTAAAAGGCAGCGCTCAGAGCACAATAGCTCATCAACGGTATGCCGTCCCATCAAACTGCTTCCCGGAGATTAATGACATGCGCAAATGGGTGAAGAATGCAAGTACAGACTGTGATATTCGCGAAGAAGGACCTGCTGACGAGCTTAGACCCTCTGAAACTAAGATTGTCGAAATTTTATCTGAGGCCTTAGAGGAAGACGCAATGGCGTGGAGCTCGCATCACGCTCCGGTACCTTCGCGAGCAAAGGATTACGCTTCGATCACAGATATTTCTAGAGATTTCTCGTTAAACGCAAAGCAGCATCAGGCGTTCAAACTCATTGGACGTGCACTATTGAACCGGTGGCGACACATTGAAGACTTGCTCTACCTCAATAGCGACTCAACTGAGGCCCTCGAGAAAGACCAGCTCCGCATGTTTTTGGGAGGTGAAGGAGGAACCGGAAAGAGCCGCGTTCTCGACACAGTTCAGGCCCTATGCAAAAGTTGGCAGCGCCCTGACTGTATAGTGAAGACGGTTCTTACGGGAAAGGCCGCAACTGTGATAGGCGGCAGAACTTTGGCCAGCCTTATGGTTCAATTGAAGAAAAAGCAGAATGTGGCGGCCTCAGTCGTTTGTGTGGATATCTTAGTGATCGATGAAGTGTCAATGATGCGTAAATCTCAACTTGCGCAGCTAGAAAAGTTGCTGCGTATTGCGAAACGAGTATCAGATGTTCCATTTGGAGGAATTCACGTGGTTCTAGTTGGTGATTTCCTGCAGTTACCTCCGGTAGGAGCGGAACCACTATACAAAGATCCTTCTACTACTAGGCGCCAGCCGACAGCAAATGACCTAGCAGGCTATCAGTTGTGGCTATCGTTTACGGATGTCATTGTTTTGGAGGAATCTGTTCGGTTTCGAGCAGACTCAGAATGGGGTCGAGGGTGTCGATTAGCTCGGCAAGGAGTGTGGTTACCAGAGTTTGTTGAAATTATCAACTCGAGAGTTGTTGGGAACGCACAAGCAGCTTTTGGTGATTGGCGTCCTGGCAGCACAGTGTCATCGTTCATCATGCCAGATAACACAACACGCCTTTCGATAAGTAATTTGTTCATTTCGACAGCAGCAAAGTTGCTACCAAGTGGAGAATATCCTATTCGTGTAGTTGCTAATTTCGAAGGCAAACTAGCAAAGTTGGGATCATCTGAAGTTAGGATGGTAATGGCACTCCCTGATTCAAAGATTGGCAGGATGGCCCCGTACTTGGACTTGATTGTGGGGATGCCAGTGAAGCTCACTCAAAATGTGAGAGCAGAAAAAATGGCGGCAAATGAAACTCATGGGATCCTCGAAACGATCATTTTTAGTCCAGACACAGCTTTTTGCGTTGTCCACGACAGCGTAGCGAATGTTACAGTCAAAATCCCAAACATTCCACCCCCTGCAGTAATAGTGCGCATACCGCGAGGGAAATCAGCAAAATCTATGCAAGGGTGCGCTGACTCGGATCTTTTCCCTCTGTTTTCAAATGCCAGTCCATACAGCCAGTGTGATATCAAGTTGGCGGCGAGCAGGTCAGGCAATCCTCGATCACTATATGTTCGAATTGAGCAATTCCCAATGGTATGTTCAGTGGCGTCAATGGTATATAAAGTACAAGGGGAAACGCTTACTGACATGGTTGTCACCGAGTGGAGGTCGCAAAATCGTCTTACCAATAAACGGCAGCAGCCGTATTTGTTGGTATCAAGAGTAACATCGTGGAATGCTTTTAGAGCGCTCTCCCCATTGACAAAGAATATTATAGAGTGGGCTCGACCGCCAAGCGATGCTATTGAGGAAGAAAAACGACTTCAGCGACTAAGCGAGGCAACGCTCAGCAGATTAAGTAACACAAACTAATACATGTAGTGATCCGAACAGTTTTCTTCTGTTATTGGCGCTTTAGGCTCAAGGTGAAGTGAGTAGAACTGAGCGGAAGCGAGCACGAAGATGTCTTCTTCATTGACAATCTGCAGCTAGCCCCTTTCGAAGGCGCTGCACGTTTTAAGAATTACAGCGTGGGAATTTTGCTTTAATCGTCTTTGATTGTCGCGATTAATCAGCAGCGCTGACATGGCAATCATCCTGGGCACCTAATCGAAATTTGCACGTCACATAAGAACTTAAATAAAAATTAAGCTAACGAAGTCGGCGACAAATTCGTCGATCCACCTTCATCTGAAGAGCGAACGTATCTGACGCAAGAAGCACCACATATGGTGGATTGGTGAATGGTTGGACTCAAGCGGGCTGAGCCAGATACATGCTTCTTAACACACTACTTCGAAGGACAAAAAAATCATAGTAGAAGCATCAAATATGCCTACGGCTTCTGAAGGGGGTCGCAGTAGTTAGCACTGTTATCAAATCAGGTAACTTACGTAGTAATGATACAGGTTTCAGAATTGACAAAACTCGTTTCAAACGGCATGTCATTTTGCCGCCAAATGGCATGTCATTTCCTCGCCAAATAACATATCATTTCGAAGTCACCCCCATCTGGAGGTGGGCGATTATGAAAACACACGTATGATATCTAAATCGCATTTTTGGCCGTTTTGCTGATGGCGAAGGAGCACTCTTCTCTCGGCCTCCCTTCGTGCAACTAGTGTCGCTGAGTGACTGCACACGTGTAGCTGCACGTCTTACTCCAAAGAGCGGTCAATTTTGGAACCAAATCTTCAGGTATGCGCCGTATTTGAGTGGAGGAGAGGAGATAGTCATTGAAGCGTCAGGCACTGCTGCCATGGTATCTCTCAGTAGCTTGATAACATCAGGATCTTATTCTACGTCAGCCTTAACTGACACTGTCCTCAGCCGTCCGCACAGCGCGTAGTCAGGTCATGAAGACTGTTTCTCCACTGCACAGAGTTAGCATAAAATCACACAACTTGGTTAGTGAGTAAGGCGAACCAACCATGATACCGTGTGAGCATAATAACAGCTTGTGATGCAAGCCCAGATGTGTCTGAAGCATGATGTAGATATGAAGCGTCAAATCCAGTACCTAGATCTGCATTGAGCTAAGCGAACAGTTATTTCTCATATACATAAGCATATCTGTTGAAACCCACTAGTTGACGTCTTGGTGTAGACATTAAACATGCAAAGTAGCTGAGAGTAACACCGTAGCTTGAGTATTCAAGCACTAAGCTTCGTAAGTGGGTTTGGCTGGCGAAGAGGTTGTGGCAGCTCGTACAACAAAGTTGGTAGGTCCATAATACCCGAATCGGTACTTTGTGATTTTTGTTTTGGTAATTCCCTAGAATAATAGCATGCCATTCGGGCGCTCCCCTAGAATAAAACCCCAAATAGCAATTGGTCGGATAAATGCCATTTAAAAACGATTTTTGTCAATTCTGAGACCCCTTAATAGTGACCAATGAAGTATTTCAACTTTTATTTTCAGTTCAAAGCATTTGTTGTTGCTAAAAACAGATTCATTAGAATGCTTACATGCAAACTCAAACTGAGCAATCAATGAAGTTGAAAAAGCAGCGAAATTTGCACCCCCTTTTTCCGTGTGTGTTCCATCCCATCAGCACTGACTGCACATGAACGCATCAGGTAATTTGGGTGTTCTCGAACCTTGGTCTGCCGAAGAAGAAGGAGTGAAACCGGTTCAGATGCTTGCGCAGTGCAGTCCTTCCATTAGCGACAAATGGGCAGTTGTAGACATAGCAAAAGAGATCGTCAACGGCCGACACGTCATCGATGAGGGGAACCACCTGCGGTTGGTCAGCCTCAATATCACGCTGATAGAGTGGGGTATCGAGATAGCCGTGGACGAGCAGGTTGTTAATCTCGGAGCTCGCGTGCGCATACATAAAGTCTCCCCGAAACATGATCAAGTCGCCCTTGTTAAGGTGGAGTTGCTGGGCGTTGGAGCGAAGAGCAACGAGGCGGTTCCAGCCATAGCCAGTAATGACGGTGTTGTCTTGAGTTGCAATTAATAGCGAGCCAGGAACAGCACTGAGGTCCGCAGCATGTATATCTGCACGAGGGGGTGAAAAATCACGCCTTATCGGCTGGTCGAGAGCGCCGGCAACCGTGAGCAGGAAGCTCATTTCCGTCATTGTTGCGTGAAGAAAGAAAGTCCGGTAGAAGCACTGGAGAAATACCTCCAAAACTCGGCTCAGCGCGTCGGGAAGCCTTGCTCCGGAACGTCGAGGGTCAAATGCCTCCCCGTTCCATGAGCCGTTATTCCAAGCCAACTCGGCGTGACGCGCAACCGACCGCAGGTTGTTCACCAGATCGTCGGGACCGCCCTGTAGAGGATTATAAATCCTCTCTCGAGAAGCTCTTGACGAGCGTTCATGCTCAAAGGTGGTGGGGGGGGGCTTATGCTTGAGTCGGAAAGTTATGAAGTGAGCGCATATCCGTTGCTTCTGGCAGTTACATATCGATTAGGTAGCGATAGAGCCCTTGGCAAGACAGGAAAGGTTAATGTTTTAGGCTTT
Organism: Phytophthora tubulina; assembly: GCA_014706135.1. NCBI lineage: Eukaryota > Oomycota > Peronosporomycetes > Peronosporales > Peronosporaceae > Phytophthora > Phytophthora tubulina. The sequence continues at coordinate 289,163 of JACBOY010000135.1, read as the reverse complement.
CAAGCTGTGAACAATACACTGTTTTTGGTTAGCTGGAGCTAATAGTTACGCGATGTTAGCTGACCTTGGCAAGGGCTCCTTGTTGGTGAAATTAGCTTCCTCGCTGAAAGGATTTAGAATCTAGAAATGCTGTTCACAGCTTCACTGCTAACTTCAACGTGCTGACTTCAACATGAGGACTTCAATGGGGTCGGCCAATGAACATCTGATATTCGGCTGACACGCACGTTTTGTCCAATGGTTTATCGCCGATAAAGCATCGGCCGACGCTTATGCCTACGCTTATGACTACCGAATCGCAAATGGTACCGCCGACTTCGCCGAAGTACACTTTGGGCTTTCCCTCGTACTTCGAGGACATGGTGGGCCATAATTGGTCTGACGGCCAACAAGTACTTGGCGAGGTTTTCCACGAACGGGTAGTTAGTAGGTAACTACTAACTACAGCAGTGCTGGAATTCGATATTGCGTTGTGACGCTTGCACACGTGTGTCACGTGTACTGCGAAAATTGCGGAGGCAGCTCAAGCTGAAAGTCATTCGCTGACATCTCCACCATAACGTTAGTCTCACTCGTGGATGCGTCACCCGTGCCGTTCGTACTGCCGTAGCAGACAGCTCAGCTGCTGGCAGCGTCGCGGAACGAGCGCTGTTACTACACCGTTGTTGATGCGCAAGTGCACCTTGGGCTTTACCGCGTACTTGGAGGGCAATTCGAATATTTCCTTACGCCCAACAGGCGCCTATGTCCAGCAAGCCAACAGGCGACTGGGCGAAGTTCGATGGGCACGAACTTCGGGAATAACCTATGATATTCAGAGTGCAACTCATTGTGGCACTTCAACGGGGCACACTCATCCGAAGCTTGTGCGCTCATCGGACTTATGACAGTAGCGCTTAGATGACGCCTTAACAGAGACAACAAATTGTAAGTACCTGCATATTTTCCTCGTAGGAATCAAATCCTGACGCCGTCATTTGTCCGTGCCTTCTTTCACATCACAATTCAATCTGCACTATGGCTGGAAAAGGCCGTCAGCACAGCACCACCAGAGCAGCGTCTAGTGACGCTGGTGGGGAGGCGAGAGAGCGGTTCTACCAACGAAAGCAGTGGTGATCCACTGATTCCCCGTCTTACGCCATACCAGCGCATGCAAGCCCTGCTCTCACCGAGCGTGGGGGAGAACGAAACTCGCGAGATTTCCACTGTGGATGGTAAGAACCGATGATAAAGTATCCACAACTTTATGCTAATGCTGACTACTACTTGCTCTGTTTTTTCACTGCTGTAGACCTGCGATCCTTTCTAAAGGAAAACCGGGATCCGGAACGAATTATACTCCGTATGAAGCTGCTGTGGGTGTCGGGCCATCAGTACAAACAACTGACGTTTGCTCGACTTCATTTCGTCGATGCCAATTCACCCGAGCCGCTTGATGAGTTGTTAAAGGTTCGTACTTGCTTTAGTGTTAGTATTGATGACAGCCCATGCGACTAAAAGTGTTTTCATAGGCATTTCGCGACAACTACGCGGATGACTCACGAGATGTTGACGCGCTGCTGTTCACGGCTACAGTCTGGAATATCAGCGCTGATGATGGCAACTTGCCACCACCAGGTGCTATCGTTCGTATCTCCAGCTACTCGAATCTCGGCCTGTTTCGCGAGCTCCAGTGCCAAGCTACCATCCGCTTGACAAACTTGGAGTGGTCGTGAGCTGCCTTGGACCAGGAGGTCCGTTCTCAACCGAAACACTGTACATTCACAGGCGTTGGCTTTGCACAAATGTTGGGTGAATTTCATTTTTTTTTATCTTAGCTTCAACTGTCTGAATCAATTTACTGCTCGCCTTCAATTGGCCAAAATAAAAAGGTCCATAAGATGCCACTTTGCAAACTCTCATCAGTCTGCCATTGCGCAATTTGCACAAGAAGCGACAGACGAACAAGGCAAGCAGAGTAAGTAGCTCAATACGCATTGTATAAAACTAACAATCGCTGTTCAGATGCCTAAAAAGCAGGGATCGTCTAATTACACCTACGATGAGCAGCTACGCCTTGTCATGGAGGTTGGTCGTGTTCTTCCAGTTAAACCGTCCGACTGGGAAGATGTGGGGGCAGGTTTCAACGCGAAGCTGACATCCACAAAACGAGTTCGCGCTGTGAAGAGTTTGAAGCGGAAGTTCAACAACCTCTGGAGGGCATACGAGCGCACCGAAGAATCAAAACGGACGAATTTGCAAGTATTGGCGCGTGAAGTGAAGTGTCAAGTCGATGATCGCGCGTACCGTCAGCGCTACCATCGGAATCCTGCCGCGCCGTCTCCATCGAGGGTCTTCTGCGAAGAACGTGTCGGTCTGACGGATGAACGTGAATGGAGTGGCACGTGTGATGTTTGCGAGTCAGCTCATGGTGACTCCAACTCCGGCGTGCTTTCGACTAACGCAGCTGCTGGAGAGAACGGTGATGAAGTTCCGCCGTCATCGGACAGCAGCACGACCGATCAAAAGAGCTCCTCCTACGATTCCGACGTGACACTCGACTACGCTGCCTCGGAGGCGAGAGAGCGCTGTGCTTGTGCGACAAGAGGTACTTTCGTGGGAGAATGTTGCTTTCTGAAGAAGCAAATTGATCGGTTTACGACGATGGTGATTCAAGAGATGCATGACATTTATCAACTGGAGCGCAAGGAGAGAAAGCGTAAGAGAAAGTTAGACATGCGTTCTGCACGCCGCTATCACCGACAGCTGCAGGAGTGTGTGCATGCTCTAGCAGCTTAATGTACCAGGGAAACTTGATGCACTAAACCAAATATACAGTGTTTTCACATCGAATTGATAAACATTATCTGCTAGACTTTCCTGAATAATGCTGTCACAGATAAAAGGCAGTGCTGGTACGTCCAGCGCCCTCATTAGGGACGTAGGGGCAAGAATACTACGGACACCAACGCTCTCAAGCGCCGAGACCGTACTCGTGGTGACATCAGTACGTGTTCGTGGTTTTCAAATGAAAGGATTTTACGTTAGTACGATCAGTGAAGGAATCTTGAAGAGTCACTGCTTGGCCTTTATTACTGGCATTTATCCTACGACAAATCACTATCGTGTCCTGAGTTGTTGCCGTCTTCATCTAGAGGACAATATTCCGACGATGAGCTGTTTGTCTCGTCTTCTCCTGACTGTGTCGCGGCACGTCGACTAACATCTTCTTTCTCCTCCGAGTCATCGGTCTCCGGAAGTGGTGGCACGTCCATAGCTCTGGAGTCCTCGCTGTCCGCCGACTCAATGTCGATTACCTCGGTGTTTTCTGGGATGGTCTTGGTGCGCTTCGGTTCTGGGGCCGCGTCACTGCCCTGGGAGTCTGGGCTGCTTGGTGTCGAATGTGGATCTGCGCCACCTTGTGCTTGTTGTCTTCCTTGCGGCTGCTGGTACGAGTTGATGACATTGTCCTGCATCTCCCAGCGTCGATCCCGCTCCTCAACAACGGCTTGTATACAAAAATTGTCGGCCTGTTTCGGTAAAAATCGGGCTTGCCTCAGACCCTCTAAAGTATTCTGCAAGAGCCCAACTGCTCCTTGCTCGAGTGGGCTGGCTGCACGGTGGTTTTGCCGGATCCTATGGAGGTTTTCGAAAGCTAAAATTGCGCTATGAAAGGCTTCATTCTCACCGTCAAATTCTCGCTGGCGGCGCGGATCCATCGCCCTTACTCCATGCAGAGGGCCATGCAACGAAAAGAAACCACCACTGCTACGAATTGGAAAGCGGAAAAGTGAGCGACTGATATCTGATAGTGACTGACAAATGAAAGCTACTGAGCGGCTAGTAATTGATAGCGACTGACAAATAATAGAGACATACATCTGAATGCTAACTCACGACGTATGTGCTGTTGGCGTATAAAGTCTCTCCACGAGGACAAAGACCCCAAATTTTCAATTCACACAACGTCGTTGAACACTGTTTTGCCTCCGTTTTATAATGTTAATTAAAATATTGTTAAAATACTATTTTATAACTGTTCGACTTTGCAGAACGCGGCATGGACTTCAACAAGCCAGAAGGACGGTAGCGAGGGCTATCCATCCCAGAAATGACCAATGTAGCTGGAATCTAAGGGGTGCACTCTTCATGAAATGTGCACATGTCATGTTCACCGTCTTTTCTGTCGGTAGCGAGGGCTATCCCTCCCCAAAGTGTCATTTAGGCCTAGTCGTTGAAGCATCCAGACCTAACTCTAAGGTGGAGCCTGGGTCATTGCTGAATTTGTCTCGGTAAGTGCACATTGTTTGCTAGAGCGGATAACAGCCGAACTGACGATATTTGCGTGGGTATCAGACAGGTTGGGCGGGCCTGGCCGTGGGTGCAATGTTTGGACGTGGCAAAGGGGCAAGAGGAGTAAGGGAGGTGCAGCGCGTCATCGCCGCATCCCACGCGATAATCTCGCAGGGATATCAAGAGCTTCGATTCGCAGGCTTGCTCGGCGCGCAGGGGTCATTCGGATGTCGGCCCTTGTGTATGACCAGACCCGCGCGGTGCTGAAGGTTTTCGTCCAAAACCTTGTTAAAGACGCTGTCGTGTATACGGAACACGCGAAACGTAAAACGGTGACTAGGATGGACGTTCTGTATGCCCTTAAACGGCAAGGGCGCACTCTTTACGATTTTGGTTCTTAGGTGTGCGCATATTGCGCACATTCACACTTCGTGAGAATTTGTAAGACCTGTCGTAATTACAGTCTTCACTCCCAAATTCGAACCCCTCACATTTGATATACCATGATAAGTGATCTGATTTTTCTGTTGCGTTGACTCCCTAATTTTATAAATAGAAATTCCGATAGAAAAACTAGAAAACTGATATTCTCTCTCGGTAATGATATAATGATACTGGTAACCCTGTCCTAATTAATACTTCCCGTGGACCGATTTCGAATTAATTATCTCAGGAGGACAGGGAACGGAACTAAATACAAACTCCAAGTCAAAACTTTGTGCAAACTTTATGTGGTATTGAATATTAGCAAGCTCAACGATTAATTAGGACATTTTTACAATAATTTATAATCTATCGATTCTGGAGATAAATATATCATCGGTTTCCATATCGATAGAAGACCTATCGACTACGCCAAAATTGACACTCGGCTCAGCGTGAAATTGATGAAGGAAACCGTGTGCTGACGAATGACATGTGTGAGGTGAAAGAAATCGAGAAATGAGAAGTACGCCACGTTGCCGCTTGGTGACGGAAGGCGTGTATTACAAAACGAAAACAAATCCCGCGAATGTCGTCTATGGAGTTACTTGTGGTTGTGTATCGTCAACAGGTATTCATCTGCATGGCTCTCCAACCAGGACAAAAGTCCTTCCATTGGGGTTACACCACCTGCCGAGGAAGAGGTCATCCACCGCAGGTGGCGTGGTGCAACGTGAGGACTTGTGCGCTTCATGAAGATTTCTAGAGTGAGTTCGTCTTCTCTGCCGATCGAGCAATACGCGTTGGCATTCGCCAGTATGCCTACGTCTCAGATTCGACAATGGTAATCAAACGTGCTATAACTGTCAAATGAAGTCAAGGCTATAGTTTGTATTGTGCTTTGTAAGTGAGTAAGATAATTCACCTCTTTTTTCCAACTGTCAGTTGAAGTTGAAGTTTACACGGAATGTTTCGAAAAAGAGTACAAAATTACAATACAAATTTATACAAAATTTTACAAAATTCAAAATACGCAAACCAAACCAAACCAAACCGTACCATTACCATACCATACCATACCATACCATACCATACCATACCATACCATACCATACCATACCATACCATACCATACCATACCATACCATACCATACCATACCATACCATACCATACCATACCATACCATACCATACCATACCATACCATACCATACCATACCATACCATACCATACCATACCATACCATACCATACCATACCGAACCAGACCAGACCAGACCTTTTCTTACGAACTGCAACCTCCAGCATAAGCATAACAAAATAAAAAATAAGCATAACAAAATACCGATATACCGATATGCCCATCTTTAAAAAAATTTCCCAATCAACGTCAAAAGAAGAAAAATCCTTGGAGGAAGATGACGTTGCAGGACTTCGCGCTGGACGAGACCGCGTACGTGGAGCTTCTACGCAAGCTCATCAGCGTCTCGGTACGTGGCACCACCTCCCACTTCATTCTACCGTCTCCAAACGTCCTATACTTTCCATAATACTCTTCTAAACTTTACCTTTAAAACTTTAGGAAAAAGTGCAAAATGCGCCTGGTTTGGGCCTCATTCCCCAGGAAAACCTCGTCTCGGACTTTGTATTGGAAGAATTGAAGCCCCTCACAGGCTCAGAGCTCAGTGTGGAGCGTGTGGAGTTCGTGGCTGGACGTGGCAATGTCATCATTAAGTATGCGCCTCCGTCAGCCGCAGCGGACAAGACGCTGGCCCTTGTGGGCTCCCACATGGACGTGGTGCCAGCCAACCCCGAGGGCTGGGAGAGAGACCCCTTTACTTTGACGGTGGAAGGTGACAAGCTCTACGGACGAGGCACCACGGATTGTCTCGGTCACGTGGCTCTCTTGACCTGTAAGTCCTAATATTGATGAAGTTATGACCATTTGAAGATATGGGGGACTAATTTATTATTTTACAGTATTGTTCAAGGAGCTGGCTAAGCAAAAGGTGCAGACCAAGACGCAGGTGGTGTGTGTGCTGATCGCTTCGGAAGAAAATAGTGAGATTGAAGGTGTGGGAGTCGAGACGTTGATGGCGTCCGGGAAAATCGACTTTATCAAGAACGGACCCGTGTTCTGGGTTGACTGCTCCGACAGTCAGCCCTGTATTGGTACAGCTGGAGCTATTACCTGGACGCTCAAGGCTACGGGCAAATTGTTCCATAGTGGACTGCCGAACTTGGGAATCAACGGACTGGAGCTGGCGATGGATGGGTTGACGAAGATCCAGGAGTACTTCTACAAAGAATTCGGACCCGTGGACAAGGAGAAGGAGTACAACTACTCGTGCCCATCTACCATGAAGCCCACGCGCATTGAGTCGTCGGTCAACGGACTCAACCAAATGTACGTGGGTTAACTGTGAGTTGCGTGGATGGATTGTTGAGCCTGTTGTTTTCTAATGTACAGTCCACCATGGGCCAAGGTCGCTGGTGACGTGCGTCTGTCTCCTTTCTACGACATGAAGGAGGTTTGTCACGAATTATTTTGCTGCCGTAGCTTACAAATGCAGTTGATTTGACTGGTATATTGATGATGCACAGATGATTGCCAAGATGACGGCCTTTGTGGACGAGCTCAACGCTAACATCACGTCTCTGGAGGGTAACCGTGGCCCGGTGTCCAAGTATACCCTTCCGGATGAAAACCGCAAGGGCAAGCTGGAGCTTGTGTTTGACAAGAGCTACTACGAAGGCATTGCCTGCTCGTTGGACTCGATCGGATACAAGTACGGATCGAAAGCTTGTTACTTGCTGACTTCAATCTCACGTAAGTTCTGGATTTCTGTTCAAACAGGGCACTCTACTCAGCAATCAGCAATGTTCTTGGGGAAGCGAAGCCATTCTCCATCAGTGGAAGGTGTGGATGTTTTACATGCGTTGATGGCATGTTCAATGACAAGTTCTAAATGGCTTGTATCCTATTTCGTAGTCTGCCCCTTGTTCGCGACATGCAGCGCGGTGGCTTTGACCTCACGCTTGTTGGCTTCGGCAAGAGCTCCGTGTACCACGGCGACAATGAGTACTGCCAGCTGAGCGACATGAAGGATGCTTTGAAGATTCTAGTGCTCACGATCGCCAACGTCGATGCTGCTCAGAAGTAATCGAGCGACATGGTGTGACGGCCACATCGAAAAAACGAACTGCCTGCGTCAAGGTCAAGTGCTATAGTTGCAATATGAGGCACTTAGTATTGACTGTGTTCATATGAAATACATTCGCACTCACTGGCATCATGGCTGTTCTGCTTCACCGAATCCAAGGTCGCTGGCAGCTTATTCTGGTGCATAACTTCAATCTCCTCGTCCTTTTGTTACTGCCGTTGTTGTGTGCAGTATTTGGTGATGTTGGTTCCGAGTCGGAGGATGCTAGCCCATCAGTCTCAGGCGCAGGGCCTTAGACACCATAATCTCCGAATCAACTCCAGGACCTGTCACCGTAGAAACCGATGGCAGCTTCTCACGAGCCTCCATTGTATGCCCCTCATCGTTTGAGGGAATGCTTGTTTGCACCGCAGCTCTTATTCGTACTAGCACAATAATCACGGGGCATACAAAATCTCAGTGGTTCGGGCCACAAATAAGCAAATGGAGGATGACAATGAGGTCCGCTATTGCTTCTCCCTGCCCACCTCTTCGACCTCCCAGTCCCAAGCCGAACATCTCAATGCAGCTGTGACGCATTATTAGCAGGGATTGGTAGTAGAGTAGTAGAGTAGTAGAGTAGTAAATTGCACTACTACTATTACTATGCATATTATATTTCCAAGTGAGCACGCTACTACCGAATAGCACTAGTAAATATTTTTGGGAGGCGGTAGTAGCAGTAATTTACTACTTTAACTACTACTCTCTGGGAGGCTTCAAAATCTTCAAAGCGCGCGCAGGATGTGTGATTTTGGCTCCTTCCTGCCTTCTGTTCCTCGTTCTCCCTCATTTGTGGATTCTCCTGCACGAGCCACAACCAAATGAAGTGCGCGAAGAGTGACTGCTGCTGGAAAAAACTTTGACGGAGACGTCTCGGCGCAGTGTTTGCACTCGTCCGGTGCATCATTTGTGCAGTAACGAGTTGTGCACCAAGGCAGAGCTGTCGAACTGTTGAAGATAGAACATCGAGTGTTCTATAAGGCCATTCATCTGAACGAGGATCGCGAAGAGGAAAGGGTGGTTTCTGCAGCGAGTTCACCTCGAGGTGAATGCAATAACAGCTCTGACACGGAACTCGAATTAGTGTATGGTGATGAAGTCGCACAGCCCACAGGCGATACACATTACGAACAACACGAAGGTGGATGCCTTAATGCAGCAGTGGCTGGATCTTTGAGTGGAATGCGAGGCACCAGCACCCAGACAAGGACGAGAGCGAGAAGGTAGCAGCTAAGCTCATCACACGCAACAAGAAACAGGGGAACGGTCGAGTGTGGATCATTGACAACAGATCGACGTGTGTCGATGGTTCGCCAAGCCACGTTTTTTTTTTTCAGTTCCGAATTTGCGTGCGTCTGGCTGGGACGTGGCTGCTCTTCGGCGTTCCAAGAGCAGGTATTCTCGACCGGCGCGTTTGTCATGAGCTTTCTCCGTACGCGCACAGAGAACGAGCGAGCTCACACGTAGCTGATACTGCGGCACAACCGTGAGGAACTCCAGCGCATGGATGAAAACAAGCACCGTATTTGGTAGCCATCGATTCTACTAGCGAATAGTAAATTACTACTACTATTAGTAGTACTATTACTATCGGCTTCGCCAATCTACTAGTGATACTGCTATTCGCTGTTGTCAGACTCGGCTAGTAATAGTAGTAGCACTACTACCACCAATATCCCCGCTACTACCGAACCCTGATTATCAGCCTTCGCGGCCCAGCAAACGCAGGGTTTTCTGTGGCACAAGCACCGCTTCCACCTCCAAGTGCGCACGACCAATACTGGCGTTATATTCTGCCGGGATGGACCAGCGTCGGAGATGCCATTATGGACGAGTGGGGCTCGTTTTCGACATCACCAGCAAGTCCCCAGGTATCGTTGGACGCATCGCAGCCACGGACGGTGAATTTTTACTCATTGAAAGTGCCGAAACACTGCCCGATTGGGTTGCGCCCGAAGACAGCGACCGACGGGTGTTCGTCTGCCAATAATAAGAGGGGAAAAGAAGGAGAGTTATATGATGAAGATGCGTTGGTGCAAGTGCTGGACCCGAGCGTCAAGACGGAGGCGAGTGCTGCAGTGCAACGACTGATTCAGCACAAGTTGGACGAAGTGTCGACATATGAAACGGATGGTATGACCCCGGGGTCCTCCTGGACCCCGGTACTCAAATAATATACCGGTATCTGTGAACGTACTGCCTAAATCGTGAGTAACTGAGAATCCGAGCACCAGGATTGGCTCGATCGATCTCGTACTCATAGCGGGCGTGAATGACCTTCCAGGTCAATTTTGGTTCCGTAAAATATTGCCAAGGACGCCGGTGCGGACATGGGAAGCCATCTTCAAGTTCCCACATAGAGCAATGCTCTTTAAACTTATCAGTGTCTGCATCGCTGAAGCATGCCACGGTTTCAACTGAGGTCGGCGCGTGTGAAGAGTATTGATTCCGTCCTTCAGCACCTTTCTGAGTCGATCAATCCGATATCCACCAACGGGCAAGATCGCTCGAATAACTCGCTCCGACAAGCCTTGTTGCAACAATTGCAAAATTACACCATCAGATTGTTCCCACTCCCTGCCTCCGTATTCAGTTTCCCATGATGCCCACTCCTCTCGCATGCGCAGCACAGTGTCCTCTCCAAGTATCCCGATCGCTCGTCTGTATGCTGTTTCTTTCCGATCGGGCCCTTTAATCCGCTTGCGTGCAGGTACAAGAGCCTGGGAGCCTCCTGTCGAACGAGAACGTGAAGCGATCGTGTGTACTGAGGCGCTAGTGAGTGCTTGGTTGCTGTAGCTGGTTAAGAAGAGAAGTGAGTGGAGGATCACACCTCACCTCATAAGAACGCACCGAAGTCGGTATACCGAACTATTTTTTGCGGGAACCGGGGGTCCCGCCATCCGTTTCATATATGCGTGCGAATCACCATCGAGTCAGGTGTCTACTGCCGTATTTGCAGCCAATGGAGCGCTGGTGGGGTCCAGCGGTTGAAGCGTTATACTACCGGGAACCGAAGCTCGTGTGTGGCAAGATGACTGCATTCATGCCACCAGGAGATGGAGTTGTTGAACACCGAGCCACGTTCTCGAGAGCTATGTTTGCTCAGCTCAAGCAGCAGGAGTTCTTCCCACCGAAAGTGTTTTTCCGTCGTGATCCACGTTATTGTGTGTTGGAGAAAGCGAAGAAAGGAGAAGAGAACACACACCCAGACGCGCAGGCGGCAGATATTGGGGTGAAGCTTGCATGTGGTCTGGAGATACTGTACGCTGGAGATGGTGAAGACCAGTTTGGACGACAGTGGAAGGAGACTATTGATGATACACTGCAAGCTGCAGCAGTGCACCAGGATAGTGCGACACTACCGATTGAGCCGGACGATGTCGACTCGTGGCTGTACATGCACCCCGACACGCTGGAAAGTCAATTGCAACGTGCTGCTATGGCAGGGTCTGGTACAGCCCCTGGAGGTGCCGATGAGTTGCAAAACATGGCAGCCATGTTTGGCAAGTTTGTGGATGGAGTCTCCGGTGTAGAAGGCGTGGAAGGGGCGGAGCCTGTCCAGTTCGACATGAGCTCATTCATGGCCATCTTGAATGGCCATGGAGCGGGTGCCGGTGCAGGCTCTGCAGACTTGGACGAGGATGGACCCAGTGCAAGAGACAGCGCTGATGAATCAGATGGGAAACAAAACGATGACGACGAGTTTGCGCTGGATGAGGCCACGGCTGAAATGGAGGCCGAGTTGTCAGGAACGAAGGTCGCTTCAAGCTTCTCGCGCTTGGAAGAACTAGGTGACGGCGAGAAGGAGGCATCGCCGTCACTTGAAGAGGATGAGACGACGGAGGTTGGCTCTACGTCCTTTTCGTCCGCAAAACCGCTGGACCTGGACTACAACCTGCTGTCCAACTTGCTAGAGTCGTTCGCATCTCAAGAGGGCTACGCTGGACCTGTCAGCAACATTCTGAACGAGATGAATTTCCCTAAGCCAGCCCCGTAACAACTGCGTGCAGCATACGTAGCAAACGCTGCCGCATTATCATCGGGCCTTGAGCCACAAGTTGCAGTTCTTGTAAGTGTCAACTTGGCATTCAAACTTAACCCGATTGCTGCAAATTTTATACTTGGAATTTGTATACTTCATTTTCCATAGTAAAATGTAAAACATGCATATATGCTTGGTTTTACTCCGCATCCCGCGGCACAATATAGCATATTGCATGGATTTACCAATAATTATTGCACTTATTGTAGTAAAACCAAGCATGTTGCATGGTTTACCGCAAGTGACATGATTGGTCCAAAATGAATTTGGGGTACTTTGATTGGACTAAATTAGTAAAACCAAGCATGTTGCAGGGTTTTGGGGCAATCGGGTTAAAGGTCAACTGGACCCGAATCGGTAACTTTGTATTATTTCCGGTAAATGTGAGAACAAAACCCCAAATACTAATACTGACCAGCGTGCACAAGACAAAAAGAAGAAGAAGTTAGTATGTTCAACACGTTATTTGGCGAAATCGCATGCCGCCGCAATATTAACGCCAATTATCCAACTCACGATGATCGGTCTGTCATAGGCGATTAGAGATCAATTTCGGTCGGTGATACTTCTACATAGGCCACAACAACAATGGTAGCCAAAACGGCAGGTACGACGAGGATCCACCGTCTGTATCCAGCTCTGCACAAAAGCAATTAGCGTCAACAACTTCAAACAAATAGGGGCGAGAATACGTACGCTAATCAGTTTCGCCAATGTCAGCGCGAAAGTCACTTGGCATCACCACGTTAGCAAACATGTTGACGGATGAGAGAGCAGTAGCGTACGTTGTTGGTCATTTGCTCCAATCAGCAGCGCCGACGAGCACGAACTGCCCCAGGCTCATCACTGCCAGGTATGCAGGTTCCCAGTAGAAATTTTCTACTAGAAAATACCCCGTTCGGAAGACCTACCAGCAAATCCTTGATGGCAGTCACGCACTCCGTTTGTCCCACATCACTCACCGCACTCGGTGCAACGCCTTCACACGCCACCGGCCAGTCCGTCTCCACCATTTAGAGCGGTTTATTATAAACCTTTGCAAGTTAGGTCAATGATGAGTTGAGTGCGTCAATCGCAGTTTCCACACCGTAAACGAGTAGAACGAGAAGCCAAACACGTCCACGTCGTCGGCTGTCGCAGTACCGCTAGCGAACTGCCCCGTAAAGAAGTCGGATACGTACGTGTAGTCCGTCGACGTGGATCATGATCTCAGGCTTCTTAGTGCCGGTAGCAACACCATCCGTCACATCTTGACCTGCAGCCTTCCACAGTGTCGCAAAGTTGTTGAAGTCACCAGTAGTGAGTTTGCCCGTTGGCCACAGAAATCCAATAGTGATCTCGTTTCCTAGACATAATCTCAAGATACCTCCGACTGTGATAGCCTGCAGAGTTTCCGTCACGTACGCATGCAGATCAGCGGCCAGTATTGCAACTGACGAGTTGTCATGCTGCAGGGATGTTTTGATGATGCGGATCAGCCTAAGTGTCGGAAAAATACATGATCAGGTAGATCTCGAAGCCCACCTCGGAGAAACGCTGAGCCAGTGCCAACGTGTAGTTCAGGGCGTAGTCGCCGTCCGTCCAGATGCGAAGGCGTACTGAGTGCGGAGCGATTTTGACGGCAGCGTGCATCTTCAAGGAGGTGGCACTACGAACATTGAGCGGGATATCCGTGAGCGAACAGTTCCGGACCACCCTTTCATACAAATTCCTATATAAAGCTATTTTTGCTCAATCGGAGTAGAAGCTTTGTTTTCACGTGTATCGAGTGGTTAAAGTAACCACGAGAGAGCCAATGACGAGACGAGTCGATTGCCACCACTCGCGTGCAATTTGGAGCAATACTCGCACCACCAGCCCACAAACAAAGATCGTCTCCTCGGCGATTCGCCGGGCGAAAGGTTGCGAATGCAAGACGACGAGTTACGACGCCTAGATAATGCAGTTGAGGCAGTGAAGTCGAAGCAACTCTCATGACGCAAAGCTGTGAGATATTGAAGTGGGGAAAATCTATGGAGATCGAGTTACGGAGTTCAAGACCCAAACGTATTACCCAAAATAAAGATAAATGATAACAAGTCCAAATCAGAAAATAGTCGTTCTGTGCTTACCAAAATATGGTCGACTAAAAAATAGTCCGATACGTTGCCGCAGTCGGTGTACACTTTTTCCAGGCCAAGTTCACAAAGAGCAAAGCCAAATTCTAAAGAAAAAAGTCAAAGGCACCCAATACAAATACAAATACACAAAGTGCAAGCTCAAATGCATTAATCAAGTACCGTAAGACTGCTTAACCAATAAACCCGAAAAAGATGCAACAACTTGCTTCGAGTTCCCTTCTGCTTAGCAGCCTACCGGCACGCCCTCCATCGCCGCCACCTTGACATGGAACCGGAGCGCATGGAGGAAGCAGGACGCGAACAATTGCGCTGTTGCAACACGGGGGAAGAGGGCCTAGGCTGCCTCAAGCAAGAACTGTGGCGGGGCGCCTTCATCGTTGTGACACGCGGGACATCAATAATATCCGCTCTGCGCTCCATCATGAAGTCCTTGACGACCGACGTAAATGCAGAGAAGACGTTCTCAATAGGGTTGATCTTTGGGGATAGAGGACCCAGACGCGGCAGCGTAGCTGCTGCAAACTCAGGCTCTTCAAAGACAACCTCTGCGCGCGAATGGCATGGGGCATCGTCTAGCACCACAACCACATTGCTCACGCCCGCAAATTTGCACAGAGTCTTGCGGACGAACTCGTTTGAGTGCTGGTGCTCGCTACTGCCCAGGTTGTCTTATAGTGGATAACCCCGCCCTCCCCTATTGTGACGGGAGTCACACAGCACCTTGCGCTTGAGGAAGTGTGCTTGAAGGAGTATACAAACTCCTAGTGAACGGCAGTTCACTTGTCTCCGGCCTAAGGAGACTTTGCTTTAGACAAAGTAGATTTAAGATTGAATATATTTATAGGTGGGTTGTAGTTTGGTCTACGATACAAACTACAAGATACTTATAGTGAAACCTATATAAAACTGGCACTTGCTTGATTAGGTGGCCCTGAGGCTCAATGATGGCGGTAAGATAAAGGACGGTATGTCAACCTCAAGAGGAGTGGTCCATGCGATCTAGTGGTAGCACAGTTACGGACTTACTTGCCAAATAACAAGACCCTTTTCTTTTGCAACTTATTCTTACGCTTCACTACTGCTTCTAAGAAGATACGACCCTGGTAGAATACGACCGTGACACCTTCCTTGCTGCAGTTTCAAAACTACACAGCCTTTCTACAGTTGCAAAACTACCTGCAGCTGGAAAACTACCCTTTTGCTGCAATATCAAAACTGCCTCGGTAAACTATTGTACTGGTGCAATCCTAGCAACGAATGCACGACGTAAATGTTTCTATACCAACTGCGGCAACTTATTGGACTATTTTTAAGTCGACCATATTTTGGTAAGCACAGAACGACTATTTTCTGATTTGGGACTTGTTACCATTTATTATTTTGGGTAACAGTTTTGGGTCTCGATCTCCGTAACTCGATCTCCATAGAGTTTCCCATTGAAGTGCAGCTTACCTGTTAGAGCGTACGAGACGCTTGTGAATGCAGTCTTCCAGTGTCCAGTGCCCCATTCCAGAGCCACTGTTCACTGCCAGTGTTCGTTACATCCTGAATCCTATCCTACGCACGGCGTTGCGGCACACGACTTCACTGCTTGCTGGTTCTATCGTGTGCATGTGTGCATGGCGACGGAGACTGTACCAAGGACACTATGCAGAGCGACACTGTTGGCTGTAAGCAGCCACGATGGTGTGCGGAACGGAACCTAGAGTTTGTATTGTTTAACTTGCTATCTCTATTGACTAATCTACTTGCGGAACGTGGTGCGCTGGTGGGAGCTGCTCTCTCAACTCACTTTGGCTTTTGCAGCGGTGAGAGCAACCCCACCAAGACACCACGGTCCTGTCGGTGCTTTGCCCGGCACTTACTGTGTTTACGATCTTCTACACTTCAACGTCTGCCCTTCTACTGTAGTTACATCTAGATGGCACCTACTCTTAGAAGTGACGGACAGTTGAGGAGCCCCGTGACGCACCCTGCGTCCTCACTGGTTATGAGCCCAATCATGGACAAGCATTCGACTGACGTGGCACCTGGTGAGCCAATCGCTGCCCAAGACATTTCAACCAATCAAGTACAAGAAGCAATCCCATTGGCAGGAATTGCGACTGCTGACGGCGACGCGACTCTGTCGCATGAAGATGCTGAGAGCCTCATCCGCTCATTGGCTGGAATCCCAGGTGGCCGCCCTCTGTTCCGGGCACCGCTCCAGAATCTTTCTCGGGCGAACACCGAGGATTCTGAGCCAGTTGCCAATCCGCCGCCACCGCCACCAAGACAAAGAAACGACGGTAGAGACCCGGACGAGCCGCCACTACCCCCTGGAAGCCTGGACAACATGAACCCGGGTGGTCGCTACAACGACTCGGAGCTGATCGCATACACCAAGGTGCTGATCACCTCCCCGTGCATCAAGTTGCCCAAGCTTCACAGCAAGGGTGATTACAAGGCATGGCGTAGCGAGGTGCCGTTGCACTTCGAGCCACGCATGCTTGGTGACATTACGTATGGAAGTGAAAGGTACGAGGAGGCAGAAGGCCTACGTCGTGTGAAGTACAATGAGTGGTTTGAGGTGCGCAAGAACAAAGCGTTCTCAGCCCTCGCGTTGTCGCTGTCTGTGGACCTGCGCACAACGTTAAAGATCGACGACATCCGTGACAACTTGGATGCCACCGCCTTGCTGTACGAGCGCATCACGCAGCACTTTGAGGCCGGTGACGGCAACAATCCTGATTACTTGCTGCAAAATTTGGTGACACGCAAGCTACAACCGAACGAGGCGGTGACCACCTATGTGGAGGACATCGCCCGTAAGGTGACGCAGCTGCACCAAGCTAACGGAGAGTTTGCTGAGTGGCAACATGCAAGTCTGCTACTATCGAATAGTGTGGAGAAGTTTCATGATCTCGCACGTGAACATGGAGACTGGATCAACAACAACGATCGCAAGACTCTAACTTTGGCCGAAGCATTGCAGCGTCTGCGTGCTGCCGAACACCAGCGTGCCCAGTTGCGGGTGCAGACGAGGCAGACGTCGTCGCAGCCCATGTAAGTGGCGCAAGTGAATGCAGGCCAAGGCCAAGGACAAGGACAAGGGCCACGCGGTAACCGCAAGCGCAGTCAGAAGCAGCGCAAGCGGAGCAAGGTCGTTGCTGAAAAGAAGCAGCGCACCAGTTGTGCTAACTGTCAAGGCGATGGTCACTGGTACTCGGAATATACCGCGAACACGGGACTTCCGCTACGCCCAGAGCTTGCTGCCAAGCTTCAAGCAAAGAAGCAGAAGAGACAGCAGCAGCTGAAGCCGCCTGTTTCGCTAGTGAATTCGTTGCGACGTGTGGAGATCAATGCTGCGGTTGGCGAGCAGCAAGGACTCTTTGCGGGGTTGTCGCTGTTTGCGCCGCCGAACATTGCTAACACTATTGACCTGACGGGTGGTGAGGAGCCGGCAGCTGTGGCATCAACTATCTACTCTCCGACTACTCCTACGGGCAGCGATGAAGAAGAAGCTGCTCGTCCTGCTGGACGTGATCGAATGCAAGTTACTGCTGCTCTACCCAATGTACCTATGACGCCGCAACGTCTGCAGCTGCAGCCGGATGTACCTGCTCAACGTATTCAAGGCAAGGGCAGGGACGACAAGTGCAACAACCGCAGCCAGCATTGCAACCTGCTGTACCCGGCGCTGTACAGAGCCAGTGGGAGGGTGCGAGGTCGCTTGGATCAACGCCTTCTTGGGAGACCATCTTGTACTACGTGGGCCAAGGACTGATGCAGAGTTCGCGTATGCCTACATCTGAGCCATTGAGCAACCAAGGTGGCCCACGAGTGGGTCCATCTGTGCCGGGGGATGATTACCGAGGTGCTAACGCTGAGCAGCGCAGACGCCTAGAGCCTGAACGTCGCTTTGATTACGGACCGCCACTGTTGGGTCCCTATGAGATGGGACTTCGTGGCATTGGACCAGAGCAGAGAGATCAGCCTCCACGGGGGCGGAGCCGCTCACCGCCACGATTTTTTGACCGTGGAAGCTCACCGCAGCGTGGGAGAGCACCATGTCGCTCACCGCCACGCTTCTTTTGTCCTAGCAGATCACCGCAAAGAGGAAGAGGACGAAGCAGATCGCCGACACGCTGCACAGCAGGTCACCTCCGCGTGGACGCTTCGAGCCACAAGTGCGTGGACCTCCAAGTCACTATGGACCTCAGCCACCGCAACAGCAATGGCATGGAGGCCCACAGGGACGCCTTGGATCGCCGCTACAGCAGCAGCAACGCGATGGACCACCACCTGCGCGTGGACCAGCACCTGGACATGACAACTTCAATCGCTCTCTCCGTGACGATTACCGTGGGCGGGGCATGTCGCTACGTCGCCGCGGGCATTCGCCACGCCGCTTTGATGAATGAGCTGGCGATGAAGCGCTCCAGGACCGAGACAAGTGAATGCTGTTGGCCGAAACGAAGGTATGCAATCTACTGATGCCAACTCGATTGAGTGGATACTTGATTCGAGCTCTCAGGCGAATGCCTGCGGAGACCTGTCAATGTTCGCTACAATCCGAGAAGACACTACACGCCGACTTGACATCGCAAACGGAACGACTGAACACGCAACTATCTGTGGGTCTGTTCTATTGCGTGTTGTTAACCAGACAACTGGGGAACTGGAGGACCGTCTCCTGGACGACGTGGTGTACACCCCTAACGCGAAGGTGAACATCATCAGTCTGGGATACCTGCAAACGACGGGAAAGTACAAGCTTACCTGTTCTCCGGATCAACTGACCGCCTGGTTTTTTTTTGGTAAGCCTTTGGGGCTGGCGTCGCCGCTCCAGAAGCTGCGTGAACAAGCACCAACGCTTGATGATCTGCGGACTTGGGGTTGCCTAGCGCATGTGCGTATTCCCCCAGAGTCAAGGCAGAAGAAGGAAAAGCTGTCGCCAAGAGCAAGGTTGTGTTTATTACGTGGTTACGGTGATTCAACTCCTGGCTACAAGTTTCTTGATCTTGTGACGGCACAAGTGGTGACAGACCGAGGTGGCAATGTGCTCTTTCATGAAGAGTTCACATGTGATGGTACCTACGTGAAGCAATTGTTAGAGAACGCGTTCTTCGACGGAGACCATGAGCTACCTACGACTGTACCTGTGGCACGTTTCAAGACTAGCATGGATACGTATCTTCCAGGCTGGGATGCTGCTTCTGCCAGTGCGGAGAAGCAACTTGAGATGGTGCCGCTGACCGAAGAACCTGCTGAGAATGTGCTGGGTTCGAGTGGGAGACTTCAAGACGCTGACTTACGTGCAGCTGATGGCAGTGTGGAGTCACAGCCTGGTGTTGCTGCACCGGCTGAATTGCAGGAGCTTACCGAAGAACCACAAGGCGGGACCAAGGCAAAGAAGCGTCGAAAGCGCAGAGCGCGCAAGAAACCTGCAGTGGTGGAGAAGGAGACAAATGGCTTCGAGATTGAATCTCCACCGGTAGAGCCTTGCCTAAAGCGACCAAGACGGAAGCAAAAGGCAAACGTTCGGCTGGCCGACTACGTTGTGGGTCACGTACGAATCACAGAAGACGTACCCATCCCGACTACCTACAAGCAAGCTCGTGCAAGCAAGCACTGGCCTCAGTGGAAGGCGGCTATGCTGGCAGAGCTGAACTCGCTGAAGGGTCATAAGACTTGGAAGCTAGTGCCGAGGAAAGTTGCCAAGAACATCAAGGTCATCACCTGTCGCTGGGTGTTTGCTGTCAAGCGCGATGAGCGGGGCCGCATCAAGCGGTTCAAGGCCAGATTGGTGATTCATGGATTCAAACAACAACAAGGGGTGAACTACAACGAAACCTCCGCTCCTGTTATTAGATTTGAGACTGTCAGGGCGGCTATCTACTATGCGGTGCAGAGAGGCTGGGAGGTGCTCCAGTACGACGTCAAGACTGCATTCTTGTACGGCGACCTTGAAGAAGTGATCTTCATGGAGCAGCCACCTGGCTTCCAAGTGGATGGACCTGGGTTTATCTGTCGACTACTGAAGAGCTTGTACGGATTGAAACAAGCGCCGAACGTATGGAATCGCACATTGCATGCGAAATTGCTGACCATGGCCTTTACGAGAACCGATTCGGACTACGGTCTGTATGTGCTGAGGGAAAGGGCGAGGTCAAGATGCTGTTGACTGTGTACGTGGATGATCTCCTGCTGAAGGGTCCACGCGCTCTGTGCGCCAAGGTTGCTGCGTCGTTGCAAGAGACATTTGAGCTGACAACGATGGGCACGGTGAAGTACCTGCTTGGAGACGAGATCATGATCAATCGACCGCGCAAACAGATCGTGTACTGCCAGAAACAGTACGTATTGGAGGTGTTGAAGCGGTTCCATATGGAGAACTGCAATGGATGTGCCACCCCTGAGGCGACGACACCTTCCAAGGCAGCTGTGACTGCAACTACTGAGTATCTTCCCTTCCGAGAGTTGGTGGGTGCACTCCAGTACCTCGTTGGAGCTTCGAGGCCGGACATTGCTCATGCTACCCGCCATCTTGGGAAGTACCTATCCAACTATGACGCTGTACACTACGCGCAAGCTAAGAGAGTCTTGCGATACCTCAAGGCTACGTGTGACTATTGCTTAGTTATGGATGTCAAGCTACGAGAAGACGTACAGATCTGTAGCTACTCAGATGCGGACTATTCGAACGACTCTGTGGATCGCAGGAGTATCAGTGGCTATATGACGATGATCGATGGCAATGTGCTGCCGTATGCCTCTCACAAACAGGAGCTCAACGCGCTGAGTACCTGTAAAGCTGAATACGTGGCGATGTCGGAAGCGACCAGGACTTGCTGTGGGTTGCAGGCCTTTGCGAAGAACTGAGTTGGAAGCATCCGGTGCCGCTACTACTTGGCGACAACCAAGGAGCTATCGCCCTGACAGCGAAGCCTGGCAAGCACTCGAAGAGCAAACACATTGACAACAAGCATCACATGGTGCGGCGCAACGTGGAGCTCAAGCGGCTCACTACGCAACATGTTGGCACAAAGGACGTGGTGGCCGATATCATGTCCAAGACACTTGGCGTTGTGAAGTTTGCTGGCTTTCGAAAGGCCATGAATGTACTGCCTATCATGGACGAGGACGTCGAGACCCCAGCCTCCCAACATGCGGATGAGGCAGGAGCCACGACTACGACTGCTATTGCGGCAGAGCGCAGCGACTAAGAGCTGAAGCTACGACGTGTATGATGGAGTGGGCGACGTGTGCCTTACGGCCAAGCAGGTTGCACCTGTTGGTGCAGTTGCACTGCGGCATGTTGGCGTGCTACATCTACGTCTATCGACTACGACTATGGGTGTGAACACTGAGGACGATGGCAATGAGTGGGAGTGCTGGTACGAGACGGACTGCTGCCGACTGTGTGTGAAGTGCAGTATCATCTAGCTGTGCGAGTGTGATCGCGACGAATTGGCACATGCCGCCGAGATCAAGTGGGAGTGTGAGATATTGAAGCGCAGCCTACATGTTGGAGCGTACGAAACGCTTGTGAATGCAGTCTTCCAGTGTCCAGTGCCCCATTCCAGAGCCACTGTCCACTGCCAGTGTTCGTCACATCCTGAATCCTATCCTACGCACGGCGTTGCGGCACACGACTTCACTGCTTGCTGGCTCTATCGTGTGCATGTGTGCATGGCGACGGAGACTGTACCAAGGACACTATGCAGAGCGACACTGTTGGCTGTAAGCAGCCACGATGGTGTGCGGAACGGAACCTAGAGTTTGTATTGTTTAACTTGCTATCTCTATTGACTAATCTACTTGCGGAACGTGGTGCGCTGGTGGGAGCTGCTCTCTCAACTCACTTTGGCTTTTGCAGCGGTGAGAGCAACCCCACCAAGACACCACGGTCCTGTCGGTGCTTTGCCCGGCACTTACTGTGTTTACGATCTTCTACACTTCAACGTCTGCCCTTCTACTGTAGTTACATCTAGATGGCACCTACTCTTAGAAGTGACGGACAGTTGAGGAGCCCCGTGACGCACCCTGCGTCCTCACTAAAGTGGCCGCAACATTTGAGGTCACTCGCGGCAAGATCCTTCGTAGACTGTCTGGTGAGGTGACCCTGACAGCTCGCAATGGTCCAGATCCGACGCTGACTGATGGAGAGATTGACGGTATTCTGGTAGCAGTAATCGACCGTACGGCAAAGGCTCAGAAGCAGGTATTGTGGGTTCTACTCGAAACTGAATTGCGAGATTATCCAATCTCGCAGGGGCAAATCTCGCAGGCAATCTAGCAAAGCACTTGGTTTTGTATGGATCTCGACTAAGTACGATAGCTGGGTGTGGCCACATGTCACGATTGGACTCAAGAACATATGATTTGGTCATTGCGCGGTTTATGCATAACTTGGATTTTGTATGCCGTGAAGCTAGTTGGCTCGATAAACCAGTCAGCATCTACAAATTTAGGCGGAATTCACAATACGACAAGGACCAAGAGGAAGACGAATCCACGGGCGCTCAAGGATATTGTCGTGGCCGCGGACGAAAACTTTCAGCGCAAATGTGCTTCAATCGGCTTGCAACCCCCGTTATATATAGCGAACCTGTAGGTGGTCCGGAACTGTGCGCAAAAATTAGTGGTGTGATTGACACCCGAGTTTCATGATGTTGCGCTGGTGTTGATGCAAAACAAAAGATAGCAATAGATTAATCTAACGCCCCTCTTTCTTATGGTGTATCGTGCATCTCATCGCGCCATTTCTTCGTAGAATCATAGCCACCTCAAAAGTGGTCCGGAACTGTTCGCTCACGGATAGTATTGACTGTGTTCACGTGAAATGTGAAAATGAAGGCAAATCTAAGCGCGTGTGAAACAAGATATGATGTATCGTAGTCGTAGATGTCGAGGATGATAGACGTTTTACGTGGAGATCAGAGAGCAGCGTACTCAATCATCGGTAGAGGGGACCCTCTTGCGTTGCCAAGACATCTGTGAGAATTGTGGGCTGTGAGGTACCGTTGCTTTCTTTCGCTGAAGTGCTTCTGCAGCGGCGCGCTTACTTACAACAGATTCACGGCCGAGGTTAAGCATGGCAGCAGTAACCGAGGACGGAAGCTTGGCATACGAGCGGTTGGTGACGAGGTTCACGTAGAATAGGCGTCCAGTCTTGGGATCCGTGCGACGTGCCCACTCCTTGGGCAAATTGCTGGTGCTAGAGGAACCGGATCTTCGACTGGAAAGCATGGAGCCACCACTTCCACGACTCGTATGTGACTCAGGTGTCAGTGCACTAGTCGGTGATGAAGATGTTGATGAAGTGCCCGGTACGACCTGAATATTCTGACGGTGTCCGTAGGCTACTCGAGACGAAGACGAAGTTGAAGAGCTCGAGGTGCCAGCAAAAATGTTGTCAAGCGGCTGGTGTTTGGCTGGAAGCTTCCAGGATGCCACCTTGTTGAGGGTGTCGTAGAAGTATTCACGGCCGCTCTTTGAGTGTGTTCGGCGTATCCATCCTTCAGGTAGGGACTCTTTTCTTGCAGACGAAGTTGATCTAACAGTCCCGGCGGAGTTAGTCTGTCGACGAAGCGATGAAGCAGTTGCTGCGGTGAGAGTAGAATTTACACGCTCAGGATCTCGCAGTGCATCACTCTTCACGGACTCGCGACTAATGGATTCACCCCCACGAGCACTCAACTGATTGTTGCTGCTGCGCGATGTTCCGGTACGTGCGGAAATTGGTGCAGTCTTCACCATACCGCTACGGCGATCATTAGCTCCGTGGATTGACGATGTCGACGAGCTGTGGCCACCGGACCGGTGAAGGCGTGAAGAAGTTGTTGAGGCCATGACGCTGTTACGCGTGTGACCCCATCTCCCGCCATGCGAATCCGATCCATTATTGTTGTTGTTGCTGCTAATGCTTGCTATCGATGACACCTCATCATCGTCACGAGAATCTCGCTGCGATCGGTACGACATACCACCGCTGCTGCTTCTACTCGTCGTAGATCCTGTGGAAGCCGTTGCACTGCGGCGTGACATGGTTCCAGCACTTTTCGGACGTGCTAAGGAGCTCGACATGGTGGTTGTTCTGGTGGAGATACCCGACGATCGATGTGAAGCTGCGTTTGCACTCGTTCTCGTCGGCGGCGCAGATGCTGTTGAGCGCTCTAAGCGTCCAGTGGCCTTGGCCATCCTATGTGATCTCTCGTCGTCATCATTGTTCTGCTTCACCGAGTCCATGGTCGCTGACTGCTTCTTCTGGGGAATAAGTTCGATCTCCTCATCCTCTTGTTGCTGCCGTTGTTGAGTACGGTCTGGTTCCGAGTCCGAGGATGCTGGCTCATCAGTCTCGGGCTCAGTGTGCGTCTCGAACTTTGACACCACAATCTCCGAATCGACTTCAGGGCCTGTCATCGTGGGAACCGATGCCAGCTTCTCGTGAGCGTTCATTGTCTGCTCCAATTCCTCGTCGTGATCCTTTGACTGAATGTGCTTGGCTGCAGGTACAGCAGCTTCATACTCGTCATAGAAGTCGTCAACTTCTTCGGATGTTTTATCTTCGACCGGTGTGGGTTCATCAATTGGTGGTGGGAGACCATACTTCTGCAACAGCTTGACCTCGCTCTGAATAAGCGTCTTCAAGTGTGAAAGTGGGAATTCCTGGTAGTCGAACTCAAAATCGAAGGCCTTATCGACACGGAACGCTGGAGGTTCACCGAGCTGTGCACGGATAGTCTTGAAGTACGGGTGTGCCAGAGCCTGCTTTGCCGAAATACGACGACCTGGGTTCACACACAGTAGACGTCGAAGCAAACTAACTGCTTCCGGTGATGCACGACGGAATAGTTTGCTGAGAGCTGAAGGTGAGCAAGGCGGCAAACTATCGAGGAAGGCCAATGCATCTCCCTCGACATCATAACCGCGTTTGTCGCGAGGAGGTACGGGCAGGACACTGAAGACACGAGAGAGCTGATCCAAGAAATCTCCGCCCGGGAACATTGGTCGGCGATTGAGTAGCTCACCGAAGATGCACCCGATCGACCACATATCCACAGCTTCGTTGTAGACGCCCGTGGGTGCCAGCATGATCTCTGGAGGACGATACCAGCGAGTGACGACGTACTCAGTCATCAGTGCTTGTGTCTTCTCGATAGCCCGACGTTGTTGGCCTTCTTGATCTGTTGGTGATGTTACGGAGTCGGTACGATCGCTGTGAGGAATGTACCGAGATAAACCGAAGTCCGTGATTTTGACGTCGCAATTCTTGCTCACAAGGATGTTACCCGGCTTGAGATCGCGATGCAGGACACCATTCTCGTGCAACGTTTGAGCACCACACAGCAACTGGTACATGATGGCAGCTATATGAGCTTCCTCGAGTTTGGTCTTGCTCTGGATGAGACGGTGGAGATCCGTGTCTACGAGATCCATCATCAAGTAGAGCTCATCCTTCTCAATGCATGTGCTCAAGTTCTGCAGCGACGCGATGTTGGGATGTTTGCCAAAGTACCGCATGAGTCGAATTTCACGCAAAGTGTGCTTGGCGTCCCATTCATCGCCAGCCATGGGCGTGATCTTCTTGATAGCGACGTTCTTCTTCGACTCGGTATCCGTCGCGGCACACACGATGCCGTAAGAACCTTCACCGAGTACTTGTAGTGGTTTGTACTTCGTTGGCACATTGAAGTTACAGCTTTTGAGAGTGAAGCCCGAGCCAGCAGGACAGTCATTCTCAAGTACTGCAGGTGTATCGTTGTTACTTGCTGTCGGTGCTTTTGAAGCTGCAGTTTTCTCAGTTTTAGTAGCTTGAGGCTCCTTCTCGTGTGGTTCTGGCTGACGTTTGGTGGCACGCTCGGCGAATGCAACCACTTCATCACAAATATACTGCCTCAACGTGGCAAGAGGGAGAGATTGAGTCTCAAAGGCGAATTCAAGTGAATGTTGTAGACGCAGCGGAGTAATTTCACCCCATTCCTCCTGAACACCCTCAAAGAACGAGTGAGCAAGTGCGTCGTCCGCTGAAATTCGCTCCTTGGGGTTAAAGCACAGTAACTTTCGTAGTAGATCAAGTGCTTGAGGACCTGTCGTGTCGCCTAGCTTGGTTTCGAGAGCACCAGGTGCTGGAGGAGGAAGCGATGACAAGAATTTGAGTGCATCTTTCTCGATGATATAGCCTCGATCTTCAGACTCAGGAATCGGAAGCACTTGGAACACGCGTGTGAGTTGGTCCATGAAGTCTGTACCAGGAAATAACGGTTTACGTGACACCAACTCTCCAAGAATGCAGCCTACGGACCACATATCAACAGCACCATCATAGCTGCCATTGGGTGCGAGCATAAGTTCCGGTGGTCGGTACCAACGCGTGACGACGTATTCGGTCATCATGGAAACTCCGTCACTCGAAGCTTGCTCAAGGTCCATCTGGGACTTCTTAGGCATCATACGTGCTAGACCGAAATCCGTGATCTTCAGCTCGCAGTCCTTATTGAGCAATAGATTTCCTGGTTTCAAGTCTCGATGAAGTACTCCATTATCGTGCATCGCCTTGACACCTGAAAGAACCTGGTACATGATGACGCGGATGTGTCCTTCAGTTAGAGGACACGAACTCTGAATGAGACGATGTAAGTCTGTGTCAGCGAGCTCCATCATCATGTACAGCTCGTCCTTCTCCTTGCACATGCTCAAGTCCTTCAGTGAAATGATCTGTGACGACAAAACGGACAAGTGTTAAATATTTTCAAGACTTCAAAGGATGACATCAAGACACTCACGTTTTCATGGGCTCCAAGGCAGCGCATGAGGCGAATTTCACGCAGTGTGTGCGTAGCGTCCCATTCATCACCAGCCATAGGTGTGATCTTCTTGATGGCCAGCTTTTCATCGGTCGCGGTGTTCCGTACGGAGCACACAACACCGTAGGAACCCTGTCCGATAGCATCAACTGGATGGTACTTGGGGTCCACGTTGAAGCTGCAACCGTTAATGGTGAAGCCATTCTCGTTGATCACCGGAACACTGCGATCATCTTTGCCCATGTTGCTGAGTGATCAAATGCTAAAGACTGAACGCTACTGCATGCGGGGAAGAAGGTGAACCTTGCTTTGTCAGGTCACCCAACTCAACTCGCTCTCGTGTGGGACGGAGCAGAGCTTCAACGAGCAGCAAAGTTAGGTTTCTCTGCGATTGTCACGACGCTCAAGGCCAATTTTAGTGCTCTTTGTCCGCTGGCATGTTCACCAGTACGAGAGCATGCGATACTTCAAGGCCAAGTCTGGTGGTGAAGTTTAGCTGTGCGTCGCGTGGAGCCCTGAGTTGGTTTTGAAACGAAAACCTGACCAAAATATCATCCTCGAAACCAACACCATGATCTCCTTCAAGCGCAATGACATATTGATGCTTTTCAAGTAGCAGGGTTTGTTGTATTGAGTGGCGTGGAATAGAATGGAGCATCCCAAGCTACTGAGCGTTGGACCTTAAAAATAGTGAGGTCGCCGACGTTCAACGTCATGGAATATGGTTCTTCTCGTCTTCTTCTGCTCTAGAACACTTGCTTCCACCACGTGATAAACTCCGTCCAGCTGATGCTGCCACTGCGAAAGAAATGCACGACATGCGATGAGGTCGCTGCTCTGAATCTCGACCAAGGACACATCAACTTGGTTCTTACCTCTCATCCGTGTCGAATTCCTTGGCCAGATATTGCAGTTCGATCTCCGAGAGCGGCTCACCGAGATCTTCTGCGATGTCACGGAGCTGCGATGCATTGCGTTAAGTCGTCGTCGATCCGTGAAGAGACACCATGGACTACCTACCTCGTCGATGTCAATGTCTCCAGACCCGTTCTAACACCGATAAACCACGGGGTTAGCTGGACATTCATCTTTGACACTTGACAATGCTCAAGCTGCTGACCTGGTCGTAGTCGTCGAAGATTTTCTTGAGCTCTCGCTCGTGCTCCTCCGAAAGTGTCGCGGTCTCGGGCTATTGATGCCGAAGATACAAACCATACAACATTTCAAGAACTTTGGTGAACTAAAGCAACACACAAAATTTATCGCAAACACATTACCATGTTGAACGAATGTTGGCTTGAGGTTTTCCGAGAGAAAATCACTATGGATTCTAGCCGTTCATCCGTGGAATGCACAGTCTCCGTTGCGTCCCTTCAAGATCTCTAGCGATCTTTTGGTATCCCAGTGCTTCTCACTTCGAGTTTTTGCGTGTCAAAACCAGAGAAGATCATGCGGTTCATTTCGACGTTCGTCATGCTGCTAGCAGCTTTGCCAGTGTTCGCTGAACGCAATACACTTTGCGATGATAGTATACCTTTGGACGTCACGTGCAGTGTCTCGCTGCCGAATCCCCTTGGTGATTTCATGTGTGGTGCCAGTGGACTTGTGGCACTTCAATCTGGCTGCTACCTATGTGTGGATGCCACTACCTGTCGCGACCTCGGTTTGCCATTGACACTCAATGCTCAGCCACTCCCGAAAGCCAATGGCAACGACATCTCAGTTCTTCTGCAGGATCAGGCCGATCACAGTCCCGAGGAATCCGCATACGAACCTGCTGCTGCAATGACCAAAGCGAACCTCGCAGTGGCGTCACCACAAGCTGAAGGAATCACTGAAAATGTGGAGAAACCTGTTGAAGTTTCCAACTGGTTGTTCGCTATCCCAGTGTGTCTGGCAGTCGTGTCGCTTGGTTTGGCTATTCGTGCTCGCATACCACGTCGTCGTGGATTCAAACGACTGCAGGACCACAACCGCCAAGGGCAAGACACGACTCTGCTGTTCCAAGAAGACATCAACCCTTTTTGCTCAAACAACGAAGAGGACGAGACTATAGTGATCGAGACGGCGGGACATTTCCAAGGCGACCCAAGTAACAGTGAAAGTGAAGAAACGCAATTCCTCTCTTCTGAAGAGGACGCATTCACGAAAGCGGAGTCCGAGGCGATCAAACAAGCTGTCTTGCTACACATTAAGGAGTTCGATAAGCAACAAGATGATGAAGAGGTGGACATCTGACCTTGTTGAAAACTTTCGTAGGTCCTAACTTGAAAGAAAAAAATCTTCGTTCACTTTCTCTCGTACGCCACCGTTCCATCTCTCTTGACTGCACGAAGGAAGTACGTCTTCTCAATGATCCCCGTATCCCCCATACCTGGACTCAACACCACATTGTTGCTGGACTTGTAGAACTTGATCCCGTCCTTCACCGCCATGGGGAAGTCGATGTACAGCAGCAAGTCACAGTTGGATCTCATGCCACTAACCACCTCATCGTCCATCACCTCCCTCTCAGCAAAGTGAATATGGTTCCTCTGCATCTTGGACAACCCCAAATTCCAGATACTGTCCCAAAATTTTAGGTAAGTCCCGTGGACGCACTTGTCAATGGCATTTGAGTCCTCCAGTGGACTCAAAAGCTCCTCGTCCTGTACCAATTGAAGTGTGTGTCCCTGATTGGCTCGAATGAATTTCACTGCTCCTGATTCGTCCGTCGTCATTGAAAACCTCTTCTTAGCGTTAGTACGCACAACTTCTTCGACCTGTTGCTCGGTGAATGACTGGAACAGTGGAAGAGCGAGAAGTTGAGCTAATGGAACGAAACCCGACGGTCTCATGTCCAGTTGCAACTCCTCCGCTCCGTGACGCAATGCGTAAGCCAACGTTTTAGATAAACGAACTTCAGGAGGATCATCTTTACGACCGGAAGGGCGAGTTCGACCTCCTCGACGAGGTTTGCGGGGTTTCTCTGCTCTCGACGCCATCAAAGTGACAATGAGGTGAAATGGGTACCGGTACGGTGATCCTGAAATGAACCCATTAGAAATGGTGAGTGTTGGTCAATATCTTTCGATAATCTTCATCCAAATTAAATATTTCTTACCCAAATTAGAACATGTCAGAAGTAAGTGCTAAGTAACAGTGTAGCTAGGAGATGTCTACGCCGATGGAGCTGGACATGGAGGTGGAGCACTCGACGCTGGGTGAGTACGCCCAGCAGCTGCAGCGCTGTCTTCAATGGGACCCAGTGCAGGGTGTGGAAGGCCAGGATAAGCAGGTGTTCGTCGAGGCGCTGACGGAGATTGCGGCACTGCCATTGGACAGCATCAGTATGGAGATCCGGCGGCTGCTTGTTGTCTCCAATGATACCCAAGACGTGGAGCAACATAGCGCAACTCAACAGTTGCATCTGCGCAATATCATTGCGGCGCTGAGTGCTCGGGACGTGCAACTTAAATGCAAGGCTGCGAATGCCGTGGGCTCGTTGTGTATTTCGAGGGTTGCGGGTCAGCAATTGCTGGGTTTGTATGGGGAATCGATACTCACAAGTGTGTCTAAAATGGCGACCAGGAAGAACCAGTGGGTGCAGGGAGATGCTTTCTTCGTTTTGGGTTGGATGGTGGTAATTGCAGATGAAGACACTTTGATCGCTATTGGTGAATTGCTGCCGACGGTTGTCAAGTATTTGCATCGAAATGTGAATTTGTCGTTAGAAAGTGAAGCTGAAGGAGAGGAGACAAGTGAGTCGGCGTCAAGACGGTCGAAAGTGGCGTTAGCGTCGTCAGAACAGGCTTCGAACTTCAGGGTGTATGCGCTGGTATTGTTGCTAAACTTTAGTCAGCGGCATGTGGATGTGTTCGCGGATCAACTAGACAAGTTGCTGCCGATGTTGAAGGATTTGGTGGTTAAGTTGCTTGAGCCGATGCCACCTGCAACTTCAGATGAGGAGTCTACAACTCCAGCCCGGACAACGTTTTTCGATGCATCCGAGTATGCAGAAGTGTTGAGGCTGACTGTTACGTTTCTAAGTGTGCTAGTGGATCAGCTTGAAAATGCGGCTCCGCAGCTTCTCGAACTCAAGGTTCTACCTTCGCTTCTAAAACTCAAGCGGGTGCTCGATACTCCCAAAGTCGGTGAATTCCTCGGTGAAGCAGGTATCCAAGACATTACAGAAAGACTCGAATTTGTCATTGAAATCCTCGTCAACTGCAAATAATCAAACAAAAGAATTCAAAAGTGTCCATAGTGTCCACTCCCAACTCAAAAATGTACAATCATTTCGTACTTAGTTGAAATTCCCGCATTATTATCCAAATTAGCGCGGGAACGACATGGCGGAGCACACGTCAGTGGACGCCATGGACTCGATGATCGTGACGTCTGCAGACTTCAATGAGGACAAGTACAAACTGCTGCAGTTGAACTGTGAGATCGAGCAGGCCATCACCACCGGCAGCAAGTGCGTCCAGCGTAACATCAGTACATTGAAATATGAACTAACTCTTTCAACTACTACAGAGTCTTTATCGTTGGCAAACCGGACTCGCGAGCTGTTCTGTGCACTGAGGACAAGTCGTACTACATTAAGAAAGAAGATACGTCAAATTTGCGTCTCCTCACGACCCACACGGACTGGAGCGGACCTGAAGAGACACTGGGGAGGAGGACCATCGAAGTTACGGGAGCTGCTCGCTTCCACTACCTGGTAAGCTGCTGGTTATGAGCTGGAAGTGTTGTAAGTGGACTTAATGTGATGTTGATATTTTGTAGCTTGAACACAAGGTTCCTGACCCTTCGAAGTTGAGAACTTTACTTCTGGACGCTCCGTACGAGAAGCCGAAACGAGATGCTGCAGCAACTCAAGTGAAACGTGCGAAGCTGAGCAAGTTGTACTCGACGAGTGACTTAGTTGATGCTTTGCAAGTGAGTGAGCACGAAGTGCTGGCGATGCTGAACGAGGTGCACGCTTTTGAGGAGGCTGGAACGTGGAGACTGCTGGGACCTGCGTACCAGTCACAGATTTTCACGGACATGTTGGATACTATCGTGCAGCATGACTGGAAGGTATTGGAGAAGCCGGGAGTGCCTGTGAAGAAGTTCCTGGACGAACTTGATGAACCTCTTGTAGCGATCCGTCAGTGTTGCAAACTGTACGGCTCGTTGAAGGCGATTAAGGGCGAGTACTATTGTACATTGGACCCTGTGAAGGTTGCTACGTTCCGAGCAAAGTCGTTATTCGATGAGCAGAAAGAAGAAGCGCAGTTCCAGGCTCAACAGCAGCATGTGGCTCTGAACCCTGCTGATGCTGGGTGGGAGCTGAACCAGTTCATGGACAAGTGGAAGCTACGCGTACCCGACAGCGTCACCGTCAATTTGGAGATGCTAAGTGGTCTTGTACTCGTCAAGCCCCAGAAGGCAGGAAAGCCTACGCGGATCGTATACTTCCCTGAAGAGCTACTCTCGCCCGAGCCGAAGAAGCGATTCGAGGAGCTCTTCAACATGCAGGAGAAGTGGACTATCAAGCAGCTGGAGCCCTACATCAAGTACGTCTCCGTATTGACACGTCTTCTATTTCTAATGTTTGCATTAACTTGGTCTCTACGTGTTCTAGGTCGCTGGTAACTCCTGGCACGACACAAGCATCGCTGCTGCTCAAACATTCTCGCTCCTCACGTCAAGGCAACTCGACCGAAAAGTTGTACAGTCGACGGTGATTTGTGCGTAGAATAGAAGCCTTGCAAAATGCAACTACACTGTTCGAACATGAATGTCTGTGTAGGTATGTTAATCCTCTGGTGCTGGAGAGCAGTGACAGGTTTGACTGCACTCCGCAAAACACCAAAGAGTTGAGCTTTTGCTGTTGGCTCATGCATGAAGGACGTTGTGACAAGATGGCAATTTGCCAGTCACCGACCCAAACCGAGGCAGAGTCGAGAAACACATGGGTGCATTGCAATAAACTACAATGACACAGGTGAAGTAAAAGGCAAAGTGACTGCCGCACCAGTCATTTCACCACGAACCCGTGGGTTCGTGGTGACCCACGGGCTCGCTTTGACCTGTTTTTTAAAACAGGTCAAAACTTTTTAAAAAAACTTTTAATAAAAACCCGGGTGAAAAAGAGCAAAAAACGAGCAACTCGCGAAACGTCGTAGCCTGTAATGATCGACGACAGCAGCAGCGCTCCATGCTGGGAGAACATCCCGTTCAGCGAGTTAACCGTGTGCGAGACCATCGGAGGAGGTGGCGTCGCACTCGTCCATCGAGGCATCTACCGCACGCACTCGGTTGCCTTGAAGACTCTCGTACGTTGAGTGCAAACGTCTCTTTGACTATTGACACTAATTGAGTGATGCAAAGTTTGATCCGCGCGTGGATGAGGCACTCAAGCAAGAATTTATGGATGAGCTGCTCGTGATGAGGTTTGCCAACTGCAGTAGACTTTTCACTTGGTAGAGTTCGGACTTTAATTGGTGTGTAATGCGTGCAGTAAACTCAAACACCCCAATGTGGTCAACTTGATCGGAGCATGTTTGGAGCCGCCCAATCTGTGTATGGTGATGGAACTCTGCGACTACTCGCTGCATCATTTGCTTCATGGAACCAATACGTACTTGAGCCCACAACAGTTGACTCGCATTGCTGTAAATCAATCTGGAGATAAACTACAACTGATGCTTGACTGTACTCACCGCCGTTTTGATTCATGTGCAGGGGGAAATTGCGAATGGCATGCGATTTTTGCACTCAAGAAGACCTGCCATTATTCATCGGTACGCTTTGCTAACTTCCAGGACAATTACTTGAGTATTATTTTACTCATCATTGACTTCATGGATGCAGCGACCTGAAAAGCGCGAATGTACTGCTTGATCCGAAAGGCGTTGCGAAACTTTGTGATTTCGGACTCGTGCGGTAAGTTCTCCAACGTTTTTTTGTTTATCTTGGTAAGGTCTAGGATTTGACATTCCCATCGCGGCTTGTACATGTAGAACAAGGTTCACGACTGCAGGAACACCTAGCTACATGCCACCTGAATTACTTAGCGGACAACCATTTTCGAAATCGGTGGATGTCTTCATGTTTGGAATTCTTCTGTGGGAGGTAGGTTGTATTAGATTCATAAACGGGCTGCTTTACTTTACTTACTCGTGATTATTTTCACAGATTTTCAGCCGTGACATCCCGTTTCGAGGATATGACGTCTCAGATATTAAAAGGCGAGTGTTAGCGGGTGAACGCTTCCGAGTTCCTACGGTGGATTGTCCGCGCGAATGTCAGGTAACCGACCATGATGATGCACTTTGTGTTCACGATTCTATATTTTTCTGACCTGTTATTCGGTTTGGATTCTCGTAGGAACTTATGAAGCGATGTTGGGACGGTGAGCCAAGCCATCGACCAACATTTGACGAAGTGTGCGCAACTCTGCAAATTGTTTCCTTCGAGAGGACATTCGAGGCTTCTCAGAACGTATTCGAAGGTGATGCACTTGACTGCTTGCTTAACACGAAGTAACGAATCACCACGTTTTCTCAAAAAAATAAGTGGTTTGTATTTTAGATTGCGTTCACCAACGCAACTTGGCTTTGCAGATGCCTGTAACCAGTTCTGAATTAGCAACCCAGCAGCTTCTCCCTTCAATACAATCATAAACTGAACAAATCAACGAAGTAGGGTCAGTGTTGTCCATCGGCGCTTACGCGGAGGTCAGACTACATTTTATTTTTACTTCCTCAGAGGCTTCACATTGTCTTGTTATTTCCTCAGAGCTTCTCGTAGTCACTCACGCCGAGTCTTTGACCCACTGGTCTAGCCCCAAGTCGTTCCAGCGATCCACCTTTTCGTCCGCAGCCCACATCAGCGGCTCTCCTGCAGCAAATTCCAAACAAATTAGTCACAATTCAGCAAACTAATAGCTCATTCAGCCGAAATAGAAAGAAAAAAAGCAATTTACCGGTGGGGCTCTCATTGCCATCAGGATCGACATCTAGAGCCGGTGGCACCTCGATCTCTGCTCAACAGCAAGATTAGGTAAGATTATTTCGTTAATTTGTCAATTCAGACACTATACCATCGTCAGACAGCGTATCCGTGATCCAGGCGTCGTCCACTATATCCAGGTAATGCTTACGCGGGAACAAACTCGGCAGTTTACTATCCTGTAATACAGCAGCAGCAGCCACATTAAGCAAAGTGACCAGCTCACATACTCACCCACACATACATACGACACATGTACCATTTTGGGCCAGTTCAGCAAAAGTCGTGATGTGGCATACACTAAAATACCAAAAATTTACGTACGGTACACAGTTCCCACAAATAACTCCCTCTCGCCATTTCTCAACAAGCCAGAACGCCAGAAAACCAACGAATATGGTCGCCAAGAGGCACGCCCCGTTCCGGGCCAAGTACGGCGTGGAGCTCGGGCTACGTGTGAAAGAGCGAGACCCAGAGACGAACGAAGTGGTCACAGCCACTTGTCTTTTCTGCCAGTTATTCGGGCGCGAGAGTAAACCTGGAGCCCAACGTCGCGCCACGGAGAAAGTGGCCACATTTAAGCCTCCGTTCCGCAAAGACTCGATCCAGATCCACCATGTGGGACAACATCCCACTAAATGGGCCGAGTATTGTGCACTTTCAAGTGATGACAGTAAACGAGCCTTCTTCATTACAGCTGGAGCTTCTATGGAACTTACACAAGATGTCGAGATTAGTGTGGACAACACGAGACCCCGCAAGACCCAACGGACACATGTCAATTCAAAATTGAATCCCACTTCAACTTCAACTTCAATTTCGGTGGTACGACCACCGAGATTGGAGGTACCTTCAACCATTATGGGTCAATCGGTGCATTGGCTCGTAAATAGGGACATTGTCACAGTGCTGGTTGGTGTCATGTTGCCGTATGCAGCGTCCCCAGTTCCTGCAGGTCAGACGTATCAGTTGCATGCAGTTGCAGACTTTGAAGATATGGTGAATTCTACTGAGGGGATGGTGGATATGATGGTGGCGAGATATCGCGTTGTGATCAATGATCCGACCCAATTCCAGCAGTTCGTGGACTATTTGAGCACCAGTGGGTCGCTGATTAATACAGCCAGGATGCTGTATGCTACCACGCAACCGGTGGCGGTGGGTCCGTTCTTTGATGATGAACGACAGACACCGTCGATTAATGTGGCGCAGTACGCGAGGTTTCTGTGTGCGATCAATTTTCAAAGGTTAGCTGATATTGCCAAGAATTCGGGAATTTATTCGATTGGATTGAAGGTTGCACCAATTGCTCCAGCGTCGTTCTTTGAAGCACAAGTGGAATATTGTCTGCACCTGCAACTTCGAGTGTTTGTTGATGGAGAAGTGACGAGCTTCCATGTGCTGTCGATCCCGTTGAACAAACGTCGTCGCTCAGATGCTGACGGATCGAGTGGAGTTTTCGAGATTGCTGAAACAGCACTGAACGCCATCGTCTCACGCTGGAAGGACATTATGATTGCAGTGATTTCCGACAGTGACGGTATCACTGCTCAAGATTCGGACGACTCGCGACTCCTGCTTCGTAACGCTGTGGCAAGTCGCTTTGAAAGTGTCGCCAAGCCTGGATTTTTACGAGTATGTTGTGCTGCCAAACAATTGGACGCGCTCATGCAGAAGTTCTTCAGTAAAATTCTAGGCAGTGACGATTTTTACTCGACTCTCACGACTTTGGTCGCGTATGTTAGTCGTCAATGCGTGCTGCTTACCACGATGAAGACGAACGCTCCACGACTCAATGATAGTCGGTGGAAATCGATTGCTGATGTTGCTATGTGGTTCCGACGTCATGGTGCAAGTATCCGAGAGCACTTTGAACTTTTACAGCCGCCTTCTGCACCTCCTGCTTCGTGGTGGATTCGTGTCTTGTTAGCTGCTCGAATTGGGCACGAAGTTATGCCGATACTGGATGAAATTTCGGGTCTTAGTCCAGAATCGTCACAACCACGGGATTCTGTGATTAAGCTACGAACGTTTTTGGTGGCCTGGTTCAGCATCTCTGGGCCGCTTGATATTAACGACTCTACTGTAGCAGCAGCAACCGCTCAACCCAGAAACGGCAACTCGGTGACTTCAAAGAATGGCAAGTACTCGATCAGCACCAACGACGTTTCCACTGCGCTGGAAGATCTCGGCACGTTCATCGCTGAGACGCTTCAAACCGCTGAAAATGAGGACGAGAGCGGTCAATCAATTGTCAAGACTACGGTGAATGGGATTGCTATCAGTATCGTCAATCTCGTATCGGGTCTCAATTCTATCACACTCGACATCGATGGAGTCGGTACGGTGCTATCTGATCTGCCCGCAGTCCTTCCTCAAGATCTTGTGAAGATGCGTGGAAGTGCGTTTTCGGCAGTCATCCGTCCTCAGATTGAGCGACTTCGTCTCGCAGGCTGGTCGCGACAAGAAATCGACTGGATCGAGCAGGACTTCCAGGATCTGTGCGGTGCATACTTCTGCGAGCCGTCCCTGAAGCTGGCGCTAGATTCTACTAGCAGCAGAAAATCCTTCCGAGATTCATGGAGTTGTTTGCAAGGTCGGTTCACGCACTTGAAGCGCTTTTGTGGCATCATGGCAACTGCATACCCCATTGCTGGCATCAATAACGACTTCACCAGTTCGGCTAGCAACACCATGATGCTAGGGTGCAATTCGTTGGCCCCGATGTCACGTGTTATCAGCCTGCCCGGCGACTTGGAAGCTGGTGTGTCGGACCTGTCGGTGCAAGCGGCATTGCAGGCCAGACAGTTCCGACGGCTGCAGGCTGTGAACCTATAAGCCTCGATTTGCAACGTAAAGGGGGTGACGCTTCCTATCTCGATGTTGTGTAATGAAGGTCAACTCTTCTTGCTTCGTAGTCTGAAAAAACAATTTCTAAGCTGACCCGAACAAATCCTCACTTTCATTTGTTGCAAATTCAGTGGTGTGTTGATGAACGAAATAGTTTCTGTCCTACAAAATCTGTGCGAGGTATCTCAAGAGTGTAATTATTCCATCAAGGGATTTTCAAACCTGTCTAGCTACTGAAGGGGGAATGCTGATAGCATTGATGCTGTCTTCATATGCAAGAGGGTAAAACGCGCCTTCACCTGACGGGAGACTTGTGCTAGCTTTGCAGTTGGCAGCTTTCGATATCACCGCGATATTTTCCTTAGACGAGTCCATCAATGTCTGTGAATATTCGGGCGCTAATGGAACTTGAAATCCATCAACACTGCCATTCTGAATTTTTGCGAGGTCGTTGCAGTACGTTGAAAACCCAGCTATCCAAGGTGCAGTTTGACCCTGACTCACCATACGCTCTACCAGTTCGTCCGCCCACGCCCAGAAGAATGAAATGTTGGTATCGCGCATAAAAACCCACATTAAATTCTCGGACAGCTTTGTTACATTTCGCGGCAGCTCGGTGATGTTCATGTGGCTGATTCCAAGGAGATACAAACCGTCAACTTCAAAAATCTCCGGTGGGAGCTCTGTCAATGGATTTCCTGTCAATGCTAAATAATACGGCTGCAGCCGAATAACTACCGGAGGAACGGTAGAAAACTGGCTGTACTCAAGTTCGATTGTTGATTCTGTGTGCCACTTGGTGTCCAGGTCGTCGGGTAACTCGCGTAGATTCGTAACACTAAACTCCATATCGTACAATGACAGTGGAAAGTCGGAAGATTGAAGTCCAATAGGGAGCAGACCATCGGTCATATTCACGCGTATCATGAACAGTGATGTCAAGTCCGGGTGATTTGAATTTGTGATCGCTGCGGACTCATTCCAACTTTTGATAGTTGTGTTGTAAATTTTGATCCAGTGAAGTCTATGAAACTCATTAAAGCGAATAGGAACTTCCAATGCTGGACAATGTCGGATCAGTAACTGAACAACCGTAGAACTGTCGAACGCACTCCACATCGTATCCACTTGGTCCATACTACCCGATATTTTCAAGGTGTTACAGTCAAGTCCCGCTAAATAACATGATGGTCGAGAAGCTGCCCAAGGCTTTACTTGCATCAAACACTGAGCAAGTATTGGCTGACAAGACGCGTGGATATGGAAAGCAAGCACTAGTGCACCCCAGACTCCGAAAAATAAATGCACGGTACCGAGAATTTTGTGTTTAACTCGAGTGTGAAAATTGGTACCGCGTTTCCCAATGATCATATCTTTTGTAAAAGATTCGGCTCTCTTTTTCATATTTTCTACGGGCACAGCAGATAAATTGGTCTGAGCAACACGAATTTTGGTTGATGGTAGCCGCTGTAGTAGCTCCTTCATGTTTGTCGTTGCGGTGAGCAACCCGAGCGAAAAAATGACACGACTTGCTAGATCCCACCACGAAACAACTACGACCATTTGAAACTCATTGAAAGCTCGAGCCATCCACTCGTTGTTGAACAATATCAGATAGCTGTGTACATCAAGGTTGAGATCGAAGTCACTTGCGTAGCTCAGCACAACAATCACCTGCACACCAATGCATGCCACGAGATTAAGTACACAGTCCAAAGTAATGTACGCAAAACGTCTACGAGCTTCATTTCCCTTGAAGTAGCACGAGTTGATCAAGACCGACGACCAGCAATTGGCCACAAGTAAGACGACGTAGAATCGATTGAGAAGCGTCCGGGGTAAAAATTTGCTCATTCGGTAGGCCTGGATAGTTTGGAATGATGTCTCGGTAATCTCCCGGTAGAGCTGGATCTCATGGAAATATTTTCCATTTACACCAAAAGTGCCATGTCGATCAGAAAGTTTAGCGAATATTCTCTGGGAAATGGTCGCGTTCGAACGTGATATCTTGATTTTGCTTGTACTAGAACCAAGTGTGCTAGATGACGATGGAGTGAAAGCCAGCGAGCGCAGCCGGATTGAACCTCCAACCATTAGAAGAATACACACAACGTGCAGTCCGGACATGATCCCATGGACAATAGCAATTGTGGGATAATATGTTGGTGACATGCCGATGTAAAATACTTCCGTAAGCACCTCGAGATAGGAGTCCTCCATAATCCAGTAGTAATGAGCGTACACTGCGTTGTAGATGCTGACGGTTACATGCACCACAAGGAAGAGGATCCACCAAAGTGCAAAACTGCAAGAAGAAAGCTGGACAACCTCTGTCGGCTTGACTCGTGCCATTTCTTGCACAAACGTCGTTGAAGTGGTGTGTGTGCCAGTACGACGACAACGCCATCCAACTTCTATTTACAGTCGGCTAAATATGCACAGCACCAGCTTCCGACCACTTAATTCAAGAAACCAAGATGCACTACATGTATGATATGACCTTCCATCGTCCGGCTATGCTTGTTATTTGTGGCAAAATCGTACATTAAATAAACGGCACGGCTAGAGCCCAGGTTTCTTGCATTTCCCGGGTTTTCTGACCAGGTATTTTCCAGGTAGAAAATAATAAAATAAATTACTGCCGTTTCAGCCACTCGTTCATCGGCCACTCCACAACCAAACTTTCGTCCTCCCGCTCAGAACAACCAATGCGGCAGCGTGGGAGTATCAAGACGCACCGGCGCCTCAAGCAGCAGCAGCTACGCGATTTGTACGCGCTCACGGATGACGTGTAGAGTGATGCGCCGACCTTTCGCGTAGGCGGCCTCGTGGCGGTTGTGGGTGTGTAGCAGCCGTGAAGAATGCAAACGCGCAGGGAGAGAACTGCAGGAATGGATGTGGTGTTTGTACACATCAGCAGCAACAGAGGTACGTAAGGTACCTATAGACGCTGTCGAGGGCGCTATTGGACCATGTATTATCAATGCAGCGTACGAAGAGTTGCGACCGTCGGTCTGGACCGCATGTCAACCTGCGTGGGGGGGGGAGCTTCGGTTCGTTGTCGTTCATTCAAGACGAGAGGGTCCGACGCAGTTACTTTTTTGCTAGCTGGATAGTCACTACTGTTGTCAAGAAGACACCTCGACCAGCTGCGGTATATCGGCAAGATACCGGTATGACCTTCACTCATTGACACTGCAATCATTCCTGTGATTATGGGACGGTGATTATGGGACGGACGATTACGCCACGGGTGGGTACAAGATTGTGGGTACAAGATGGGCTCTACGTGGCACTCGCTGATTGGCAGAAGTAACTCAGAATCCAGTAGAGTGTACCCAGTATGAAATCCAGTAGGCTTAGAGGTAGCAAGGAGTTTGCGAACTAAGGACCTAAATCAATCACTTTGCATTTTGCTCTAAACCACTCAAGTCTTTAGGTTATGAGCCCAAACCCCGCAGACTCTGCCCCCCGCCACCGACTTCGCATTCGCCATGGACACCTCCGCCCCAAGCCGCATCAACAAGTTCGACGGAACCAACTTCCACACGTGGAAGTTCAAGATGCAGATGGTGCTCGAGGAGCGATCTGTGGGAGATCGTGAGCGGGGAAGTGAAGCTCGAGCACTGTGCTACCGTGCTGGACCAAGCGGCGTTCAAGAGGAAGTCTCGCAAGGCGCTGGCGATCATCTGTCTTGCGATGGAGGATTCGCAACTACCGCTGGTCCGGTCGGCGAGTGGCGCGCATGATGCATGGTCAAGACTGGAAGGACACTTCTAGAAGAGGAGCCTGGCCAACAAGCTCTTCCTTCGTCGACGTTTCTTCACGACTATGATGGACGAAGGTGATGATGTGTTGGAGCACATCAACAAGGTCAAGACTCTGGCGGAGCAGCTCGACGCGGTGGGCGCTCCGGTCAGCGAGGACGACTTGGTGATCACACTTCTGGGAAGTCTGAGCGAGTCGTACCAGTTCCTGATCACGGCGTTGGAGTCGAGCCGACACGCTGACATGGGAACTCGTGACGTCTCGGCTCCTGCATGAGGACATGAAGCGCAAGGAGCAGGGCGGCGACGGAGCCACGTCTGGCCAAGCGTTCATGATGAAGGACAACAAGCGCAAGGGCCGACCGGTGAAGAAGACCGGTGCGTGCCATCAGTGTGGCAAACAAGGACATTGGATCGCGGAGTGCCCCTCGCGGATCCACAACGACGCTGAGCGACATCGGTCGCAGCGTGCGAATGTCGCGCAGGATGAAGATTCTGGCGACTATCTCTTCTCGGTTGGTGGCGACTCTTGCGCCTCCAAGTCAAGTGATGTGTGGCTGGTCGACTCGGGTGCGACGCAGCACATGACGTGTTCCAAGAAGTTCATGAGGAACTACAAGGTCTTCACTCCGGTCGACGTACACCTCGCAGACGACGGTGTGGTACAGGCGATCGGCAGCGGTGACATCGTGATGTCAATGAAGACTCCGCGCGGGACCAAGAAGGGTGTGCTCACGAAAGTGTGGCACATACCCAAGCTGTCGCGCAACCTGTTCTCGGTTGGTCGCTTCACGAAGGATGTCGGACCCGTGACCTTCGAGAGCGACGGGTGCTTCGCGGAAACAAAGGGCATGCAGTGGAAGATCGGAGCTCGTGAGGGCAAGGGTCTGTTCAAGCTCTGCATGACACCGGTGATGCCTGACGAGGCCAATGCGGCAAGCTCGAAGGATCGCAAAGGGGGCACCACGTCGTACCTCTGGCATCTTCGACT
Organism: Phytophthora tubulina; assembly: GCA_014706135.1. Classification (NCBI taxonomy): domain Eukaryota; phylum Oomycota; class Peronosporomycetes; order Peronosporales; family Peronosporaceae; genus Phytophthora; species Phytophthora tubulina. The sequence goes on along the minus strand of JACBOY010000135.1, from coordinate 246,717 downwards.
TGGTCACATCGGCCATGGCGGTCTAGACGCCATCGTCAAGAAGGGCTACGGTGTTGGCATCGACATGGTGTCGGTGAAGCAGTGGGAGCTGTGCGGCGGATGCTCACTCGGCAAGCAAACGCGAGTGAGCTACATGAAGTCGTCGCCGAACCGCGCGAAGCAAGTGCTAGAGGTGGTTCACAGCGACGTGTGTGGTCCCATGAAGACGTCAACGTTTGGTGGCAAGCGCTACTTCGTCACCTTCATCGACGACAAGTCGCACTTCTGTGTGGTGTACTTGCTGCGGAACAAGTCCGAGGTGGCTGCCAAATTCGCTGAGTTCGTTGCGCTCGCAGAAACTCAGACGGGCAAGCGCGTGAAGACGCTCCGCAGCGACAACGGTGGCGAGTACACGTCGCGCGAAATGGCCAAGTTCTGCAGCGACCGTGGGATCGTGCAAAGTTCACGCCGCCTTACACGCCCCAGCTGAACGGAGTCGCCGAGCGGATGAACCGGACGTTGGTGGAGTGTGCGCGCTGCATGTTGGAACATGCCGGGTTGTCCAAGGCGTATTGGGGCGAAGCGGTCATTACTGCCACGTTCCTCCGCAACCGGTGTCCGACGCGCGCCATCAGCCACGACAAGTCGCCGCACCAAGTTTGGACGGGCAAGAAGCCACTGCTGGCGAACCTGAAGGTGTTCGGTTGCCACGCGTACGTGCATGTGCCGAAGGAGAAACGGTCCAAGTTTGACGCTCGGTCGGTGCGTTGCCGTTTTCTCGGGTACTCGGAGCACGAGAAAGCGTATCGATTCGAAGAACTGGAGAACGGTCGCGTGCTGGTGAGCCGCGACGCGCAGTTCATGGAAGACGTCTTCGACGGTGGGAGACGTGACTACTCTCAGAGGGAGGTGGTCATTCAAGATGAAGTGGTGACGGATCAAGATTCGTCGCAGTCGGATGAAGATGACAATGAAGAAACTGCACGGGACGAAGACTTCGAGCCCGGCAGCAAGCGACACCAACGGACGCAGTCGTTGGAGGAAGCCGTGGAGGTTCCGAGCACCAAGCGGTATGCGTCGCACAACCGGCAACAGGCCCTGGACGAGATGTCGGCCGTTGCGGGGAAGATGGCAGTTTCGAAGCTGCCTACGTCGTGGATTCAGTGGGAGAGATGCCGACCACGTTCAAGTCGGCGATGGAATCCAGCGACGCAGTCAAGTGGAAGGAGGCCTGTGACTCGGAGTATGAGTCGCTGCGCAAGAACGACACGTGGGATGTCGTGTCACTGCCGACGGGTCGGAAGGCGATCGGCTGCAGATGGGTATTTCGAGTGAAGGAGAACCAAGACGGTGAGATCGAGCGGTTCAAGGCGCGACTGGTGGCCAAGGGATTCGCGCAGAAGTACGGCATCGACTACGACGAGACGTTCGCGCCGGTGGCCAAGTTCACGTCGATTCGGGCGGTGCTGAGTATGGCTGCCAAGTACGGTCTCAAGCTGCACCAGATGGACGTCAAGACAGCCTTCCTGAACGGCGTTCTTGACGAAGACATCTACATGGCGCAGCCGGACGGGTACGTAGACGAAGACCACCCAGACTACGTGTGCAAGCTCAAGCGTTCGCTGTACGGACTGAAGCAATCGCCGCGCATGTGGAACCAGACCATCGACGACTTCATGCTCAAGCTCGGGTTCAAGAAGTGCGAGTCGGATCACTGCGTCTACATCAAGAGGAATGACCAAGAGATGATCTTCGTGGTGCTGTACGTGGACGACCTGATCCTGGCAAGCAGCAACGACGAGCTGTTGGAGTCGACCAAGCGCGCGTTGAGTGAACGCTTCGAGATGACGGACCTCGGCGAGCTCGAGTATTTCCTCGGGATGGAGATCAAGAACGACCGCGACTCAGGAAAAGTGACGGTGCGGCAGACCAAGTTCCTCAAGTCCATCCTGACCAAGTTCGGCATGCAAGACAGCAAGCCTGTGAAGACACCGCAAGACCCTGGACTCAAGTTGACCAAGAACATGTGCGAGGGCGGCTGCAAGCACGAAGACACGATGAAGAACGTGCCGTACCGGAGTGCCGTCGGAGGACTCATGTACCTGATGGTGGCGACGCGTCCGGACCTCGCTGCTGCAGTGGGAGTGCTGAGCCAGTTCTCCGCCGACCCGTGTCCGACGCATTGGCAAGCCCTCAAACGCGTGCTGCGGTACCTTCAAGCGACGCCTGCGCACGGACTCGAGTTCTCACGGGAAGACAGCTTCGGCGCGTGCGGGTACTCGGATGCAGACTGGGCCGGAGACATCGAGTCAAGAAGGAGTACAAGTGGCTACGCGTTTATGATGAACGGCGGGTGCATCAGCTGGCGCAGCAAGAAGCAGCGGACGGTGGCGCTGTCTTCAACGGAAGCCGAGTACATGGCGCTATCGGAGGCGACGCAAGAGGCGGTGTGGCTCAAGGTGTTCCTGTGCGAACTCGGCGAGATGGCAAGCGATGAAGCGATCAAGATCTATGAGGACAACCAAGGCTCCATCGCGTTGGCCAAGAACCCGGAGTTTCACAATCGCACCAAGCACATCGATATTCGCTACCACTTCGTGCGCGAGAAGGTGGAAGACGGTCAAGTGGTGCTGCAGTATGTTTCGACGACCGACATGCTGGCTGACATCATGACGAAGGCGATCACTGCTGTGCAGTTTGAAGTTCTTCGGAGCAAGCTCAGTATCCAAGCGCCGAAGACTGTCGAGTCGAGTGGGAGTGTTGTCAAGAAGACACCTCGACCAGCTGCGGTATATCGGCAAGATACCGGTATGACCTTCACTCATTGACACTGCAATCATTCCTGTGATTATGGGACGGTGATTATGGGACGGACGATTACGCCACGGGTGGGTACAAGATTGTGGGTACAAGATGGGCTCTACGTGGCACTCGCTGATTGGCAGAAGTAACTCAGAATCCAGTAGAGTGTACCCAGTATGAAATCCAGTAGGCTTAGAGGTAGCAAGGAGTTTGCGAACTAAGGACCTAAATCAATCACTTTGCATTTTGCTCTAAACCACTCAAGTCTTTAACTACAACATGAATGTATTTCTTATATGTGTCACTTCCAAAACAAAACAACATCGATTGGTGATCTCAATCATAAACTAGCCGAGCGCCGCCGCTACGCGGCGGTGGGTTTTGTGTTTGTCCCAGTTGTGTGGGCCGCCCCCCCTCCGATTCGCTCCGGCGGGCTTGAGCGAACCATAAATAAAAGAAAAAAAGGCTACACAATAGATAATCTTACATACCAAAATGTCTGTTCCTGACGGGGATCGAACTCTTGGTCTCCAGAACGAAGAGTCGGTGATCGACGACTGCACCAGCACAATCTTACACATACTGAACTGAAACTAAAATTATAGCGCAACATAAAATGAGCAAGTTAGACAAAAGGCAACAGCTAGCGGACTCGAACCCTCGACGTCCCACTTGGAGGGTCGCGCCACAAACGACTGAGCCAACATGCAGTGTTGTTTCGTACTTAACCAAATTTGGTACTTAATCTGTTAAAAATCTGAAACTGGATCGGGGGCCGAAAATTATAGGGGGGCAGGGGGGGAAGCTGCTGAAAATCGTCCAAAATCAGGCGAAATCGCTTGAAATTTCTCCAAAATCGGGTCGGATCATGCCCCCCCATTTCGCCCCTGAACTCGATAGCTTTCACCATCCATCTTTGTTTTTGTTTTTTACGAAAGTTTTACTTTCTGTGTGTGAAAGTGTCCATGTGTGAGGTGCAACAAATATATCAATGTTCTAACGATGTAACATAGCCAATGAGACACCGTGTACACATACACTCCCTGAGGCAACAAACAGCAAGGCTAAGAGCTTACCTACTTCGAAATCACTAACTCCCTTGACTCAAAATAACTATTTTTGCTATGTGACTCTCTCGCTTTCACTCTATCTATCACTAAATCACTCACTCACTTAGGCACTCACTCCCTTACGCACTCACTTAGGCACTCAAGTCTGATTCACCCGGACATTTCCGCGCCCCACACAAATACATTCAAACATGTCTGGGAGCACGTGTCGCCCGTCTGATACGTTTTCCCCCGATACACGGGACTTGTCAAACGTCTCGTGGTTGCAGAGTGCATGTCCACGTCGTACACATTTACGTCGGATTCGAACAGCTTCCTTCCGCGCCTCTGCCACCTCCTCTTCCCGTGCTAAACGCTCTGCAGCAATCCGTAGGCGTTCTTGCTTACGCTGAGCCTCCCGCGCTTCTTGAGTGAGTTGTGCGCGCAACTCTTGCTGAAGTTGAGAATTAGCTTCCTGGCGCACGGCTCGTTCCTCTTGAGTGAGTTGTGCGCGCAACTCTTGCTGAAGTAGCGTGTTTCTCTCTCGCTCTACAGCCCGCTCGTCCGCAGTTAATTGCGCACGCGCCTCCTGGCGTTGTGTTGTATTTCGACCACGTTCGACTGCTCGCGCTTCTTGTGAAAGTCTTCCGCGGTGTATACGCATGCGTCCTGCACCACTCTGGCTCGTTTGGTTTAGTGGACCTGTGGTACCGGCATTGGGATCACGCTCTCTAGCTTCGAGTGCCCGAAGCTGCTTCTTCAACCTAGAGCGTTTACTTGCGAGTCGCCCGAGACGTAACTTCTTAGCTCGAGGCTCCTTCTGGGGCGCCATTGACGCGTTCGTTTTCGAGTATTGCTTCCTCGAGTTCTTCTCGCGTCCGCTTCCGCCGCCCTGGCGCCATGAGTAGCCAGTGAGTGAGTGAGTGAGTGACTCAAAAAGTTGCGAAAACTGCCTCTCGCGGGAATCGAACCCGCGACCTGCCGCTTATCAACCGGAAACTACACCGACTGAGCTGAAGGTACCAGTGATCTTTGAACCTGCGAACACGAAAGAGAATCGCGACGCGTTAGACAATACGTCCAAGTAACACTGCACGTAGCAGCAGTCTTCCATATAGTTGATGGTTGGGGGGTGCGTCCTACCCGGGCCTGCTTGCTCCCTTTGAGGTTAACGCCGATCACTTATCCCACAGTCAACAGGCCTTGCAGCCCGGAGCGGTTTTAGTTACAAAAGGTGCAGTCGGTTACCTAGGGTTGGGCTGCCCGGGTAGTACTGTGGTTGACGGGACATGTCCTTTTCCGCATTCAGTAGAATGGGTAGGCCGCTATTACCGTGTGACTATTGTCACGGGGGTCGCTCGGCTGTATATAGCGGCCGCATCACCGGTTGGTAATAGGGATTGTGGTCAATAGATGGGGTCAAGTGTGTGCTACTCGCGCAGAGCCCCTAAGCACAAGACCTCCTAGGCAGGAATAAACCCGCAAGATCCCTGTGTTTCGAAAAACCCCAAGGAACCGCTAGGAATATCCCCACCCGGCTTAAACTCCCCCCCAAATTGCCCCGGGAGCTCGGACAATCGATGTGGTTGTTGAAATGTCAAACTAACATGCATACATGCCGCGTACCTTGTCTGATGCTTCCCCGCTGCGTACGTCGCCTCCCCGGTGCGTATCTTGCCTCTGTGCGCGCGCCTTTCAACTTTGGAAATGGCGCCAAAAAATGTTTTACATAGTTGGTGTAGACCACATAATTATGTGGTTCACACCTACTAAAGTACCCCTATGAAGTACCATCAAGAAGTACCACAAAAGTAAAAACAATTTTAGCCAATGGAATGCCTTTATTTTGTACCCATCTACTTCTTCTTCAGTGCTGCCACCTTCGCGCGGCGGCGCAGCATTCCAGCGGCGACGGTTGCGGCACCGGGCCCATGGTGTCGGACACCAGGGCGGCGCCAAGCGCCCGCGGGTCCACTGGTGGCTGCGGTGGCAGCAGCGGCGGTGGCGTTATTGCAGACACGGACGGTGAATTTTTACTCATTGAATGTGCCGAAGCGCTGCCCGACTGGGTCACACCCGAAGACAGCGACCGACGGGTGTTCGTGCTCGATGGGAAGCTGCACATTGCGTCGCCTGCAGCTGCCAATAGAAGAGGAAAAGAGGAGAGTTATATGATGAAGACGCGTTGCTGCAGGTGCTGGACCCGACCGTCAAGACGGAGGCGAGTGCTGCAGTGCAACGTCTGATTCAGCACAAGTCGGACGCAGTGCCGACATATATGCGTGACAATCGCCATCGAGTCAGGTGTCTGCTGCCAGGGAGAGTTGCACGGGTGTTTGCAGCGAATGGAGACCTGGTGGGCCCAGCGGTCGAAGCGTTCTACTATCGAGAATCGAAGCAGGCGGGGCTGGTGTGCGGCAAGATGGCTGCATTCATGCCACCAGGAGATGGAGTTGTTGAACACCGAGTCACGTTCTCGAGAGCGATGTTTGCTCAGCTCAAGCAGCAGGAGTTCTTCCCACCGAAAGTGTTTTTCCGTCGTGATCCACGTTATTGTGTGTTGGAGAAAGCGAAGAAAGGAGAAGAGAACACACACCCAGACGCGCAGGCGGCAGATATTGGGGTGAAGCTTGCATGTGGTCTGGAGATACTGTACGCTGGAGATGGTGAAGACCAGTTTGGACGACAGTGGAAGGAGACTATTGATGATACACTGCAAGCTGCAGCAGTGCACCAGGATAGTGCGACACTACCGATTGAGCCGGACGATGTCGACTCGTGGCTGTACATGCACCCCGACACGCTGGAAAGTCAATTGCAACGTGCTGCTATGGCAGGGTCTGGTACAGCCCCTGGAGGTGCCGATGAGTTGCAAAACATGGCAGCCATGTTTGGCAAGTTTGTGGATGGAGTCTCCGGTGTAGAAGGCGTGGAAGGGGCGGAGCCTGTCCAGTTCGACATGAGCTCATTCATGGCCATCTTGAATGGCCATGGAGCGGGTGCCGGTGCAGGCTCTGCAGACTTGGACGAGGATGGACCCAGTGCAAGAGACAGCGCTGATGAATCAGATGGGAAACAAAACGATGACGACGAGTTTGCGCTGGATGAGGCCACGGCTGAAATGGAGGCCGAGTTGTCAGGAACGAAGGTCGCTTCAAGCTTCTCGCGCTTGGAAGAACTAGGTGACGGCGAGAAGGAGGCATCGCCGTCACTTGAAGAGGATGAGACGACGGAGGTTGGCTCTACGTCCTTTTCGTCCGCAAAACCGCTGGACCTGGACTACAACCTGCTGTCCAACTTGCTAGAGTCGTTCGCATCTCAAGAGGGCTACGCTGGACCTGTCAGCAACATTCTGAACGAGATGAATTTCCCTAAGCCAACCCCGTAACAACTGCGTGCAGCATACGTAGCAAACGCTGCCACATTATCAATAGGCTAGGTTAGGACGACACCAACAGCTTCTTTGCTCTGCACTCACACAGTTTATCCGTACCAGTTTTTGCAGATTCGGGCCTTGCGCCACAAGTTGCGGCTCTTGTAAATGTTACCCCTGCGGCATGGCGAGGAAACTCGCGACAAATCGGCATACCGGTATTGATCTTTTGATCCACTCAAGCGGAGACGAACGAATCAGCAATTGAAGCAGCATGAGAAGGGAAGATCAAAACGCATGCTGTTGTAGATTCGTGTGAAGCGACGACTTCACAGTTCGCTCGGTTTACGCCGAGGAGGCCGCCTCAACGTTAGCAACTGTGCGTGCGAGGATCTTGATGGCATCCTTCATGTCACTCAGCTGGCAGTACTCGTTGTCGCCATGGTAGACCGAGCTCTTGCCGAAGCCCGTCAGCGTCAGGTCCAGGCCGGCGCGCTGCAGGTCACGCACGAGCGGCAAACTACCACTGATTGAGAACGGTTTGGCCTCGCCCAGAACGTCGGCGATTGCGGCGTGAAGCGACCTATGAGTGAGAGACACGCGTTAGAACTCTGCAGCAGCGTACTTTTTCACCTAAGAAGGGTGGACGTACTTGTAGCCAACGGAGTCAAGCGAGCACGCAATACCCTCGAAGTACTGCTTCTCGAAGGTCAGCTCTAAGTTGCCGTTCCGGTTCTCCGTCGGCAGCGTGTACTTGGACACAGGACCGCGTTTGCCTTCCAGCGAAGTAATGTTGGCGTTCAGGTCGTCAACGTACGAGTGCATCTTGGCGATCAACTGGAATCGATAAGAAAATGTTAGCCGCGCATTATCCCTCAACGCATAGACAACAAAGCGTGGTTACGCACGTCCTTCATGTCGTAGAACGGTGAGAGACGCACGTCGCCCGAGATCTTCACCCATGGCGGACTCCACACAACATCACAATTTTGTCAGTTCACACACTCTCGAGCGCCCCCGCAATAATGGCAAACTTACATCTGATTCAAACCGTTCGTCGACGACTCAATCCGGGACGGCTTCAGAGTCGACGGGCACGAGTAGTTGTACTCCTTCTCCTGCGGCAAGGGACCAAAATCCTTGTAGAAACGCTCCTGGATCTTGGTCAAGGCATCCATTCCCAGCTCAATACCATTAATGCCCAAGTTGGGCAAACCGCTATGGAATAACTTGCCCGTCGCTTTCAACGTCCACGTAATCACACCAGCCGTACCAATACAAGGCTGGCTGTCCGAGCAGTCGACCCAAATAACGGGCCCTTTCTTGATAAAGTCAATTTTGCCAGACTCCATCAGAGTTTCAACACCCACTCCCGGAATCTCCGTGTTCTCCTCGGACGCAATGAGAACACACACCACCTTGGTCTCAATACGGACCTTGTTCTTGGCAAGCTCTTTGAAAAGCTCCGTCATGAGTGCAACGTGACCCAAACAGTCCGTCGTACCACGACCGTACAGCTTGTCGCCCTCCACCGTCAAGGCAAAAGGGTCACGCTCCCAGCCCTCCGGGTTGGCAGGCACCACGTCCATGTGGGAGCCCACATACGCCACCGTCTTCTCGCTATGGGTAAAGTCTGGGTGCTGGTATGTGATGATGACGTTGCCACGTCCAGCCACGAACTCCACGCGCTCGATAGTCAGGTAGCCTCCGTTTTCCTTAGTGTAGGGCTGAAGCCCAGCCAGAACGATGTCCGAGACGAGATTCTCCTGCGGGATGAGCCCCAGACTCGGCGCATTTTGTACCTTCTCAGATACGCTGATGATCTTGCGCAGCAGCTCCACGTAGGACGTTTCATCTAGCTGGATGTCTTGCAAGGAGGATGCCATCTTGTCTTCGTGTCTTCTTGGCGACAAAAGCGCGAATGACTAGCAATCGAGTTGGATACTGTACACACATACAAATTGTGATTGGCTGAAATTGCGAAGACACATTGTTATGTGTACCACTTCGCAGTTGTGTATACCACATCACCAAGTGAAAGGCAACTTGCAACTTTTGAGAAGTCGAATCACGCTTCATTTCACGTTTAAATACTTTGTACAATCCCTCGCTCTAATGCATGCGGAGGATATTACACGACGGCCTCGATCTCCTTGTAGTTCGTCTGGGGCGTGCCAGGCGCCTTGCTGGTACTGTCACGTTCAGAGTCGTCGACCCACGAGGTTCGGGCGCTGGCACTTGCGCTGGGACGGTGAGCGGCTACAGGCGTCTCGAAGTCCATGCAGTCATTGACAAGGAAGCGGATCTTGCGGTCGTAGTGATGCACCATGTGATCCTGCAGCGAGCGCGGCGTAACCCAGATGCGGCGGAAGTAACTCGCATCGCGTAGTGTGTACTGCAGCTTCTGCTCGCCCAAGAACACAGTGCAGCCGCAGCGACGCGCCATCTTCACTGTTTGAATGTGGACGATTTCACCCGGGACATCCACTTCCTGCGTGGAGTCTTCTTGTGGAAGTGTGATCATGGTGGCGTCGCTCAGGTCACGCGAAGGACGATTGATCACGTTGAGGCCCGAAGCTCCAAAGTCCGTCGGGGTGAGCGAGCCACCAATGAACGAGTTGTTGATGAACGAGCCTGAGCTCGTATCCGCCACCGTCGTCGTACCAGTGTTCATCGAGCTTGTGTTTTCTAGCACGGTGGGGAGCCCGCCAAGGGTTCCACGGATGCTTGGCTCCGGACCTGCTGCTTCCACAGGCTGCTGCCGCTCTTCCTTCAACTCTTTCAACTTGCCATGCACACCGTACTTTACCTTGAATAAAGGTTCATTAGCCACTGCATCGTAGTGAATGGCCATCTCGTCACGGAGCCGAGCCATATTAGCAATAGATAACCGTGGCACAATATCGTCGCCATACACCGCAGTCGTCGCAAATGTTTTAGTCCAAACCGCAGTTTCGGGGTCAAATAGCGGCGGCGGGGCATACAGGAATGCCTTTGTGTTCGGGAACATCTTGCGCAGTAAAATTGCAAGGATGCATCCAACGCCAGCACCCATCGAGTGGCCACAGACCACAACTTTCCAGTCCGTCTCCTCGTCATCCGTGAGTCCTCCAACAGAGCACTTAGCCATCGCAAAGTCCCAAAAGACAGCCTTGCGGGTGCCTTCCTGAAGGTCCTTGAAGATCTGACGTGCTGTACGAAGCATGCCGTAGTGTGTGCGGGTGTCAAACGAGTACGGAATGTCATCCGGGAGTTCGCTGGGGTCCATACGCACGATCTGCGCCAAGCCATCCGTCACAAAGTCGTAGAAAGACATACTTCCGCGCACGCTGATGATGAGCTCTTTGCGCTTCTTGTCCTTAACAATGCAGTACGGTGCTTGGAACACGAAGTTGTGGCAATTAAGATATACAAGGTCTGAATCATTCACGCCGGTGTAATTGACAAAACTGGCGCGGTTACCGCCCAAGAAGTTGTCGTGCTCGAAGACTTGTTCATCTAGGGGCTTCTTGAAGCACCCGAAGATCCGGAACCAGTAGCACGGCGAGTACCAAACGTAAATGGGCCAGCCATAGATACCAATAGCCATCCTGCAGTAGAAGGCTAGGTCACTGAGTCGCTGCTCCTCCTCATCGGGAGCGAAGTGCTGTACAGTCGGAATACCCTGAGCAGCGAGCTCCGCTTTTTGTTCCGTCTCGTGCTCGCGCTCTTCCTTCTGCACTTTGGACACGAGGTCCAAGCTGAATTTCAAGTCCGTGAAGCTCAAACCTTCGTATCGGTTCGTCTTATACCTCACGACGAAGAACTTGCCCAGCACACGTCCCAACGTCTCAAAGAGGTCATCGTCGCCTTCATACTCCACTGTTTTATGGCACGTGAAAGCATGAAAGCAGCACATGCAGCGCTTCTGCCAGCGTTTCTCCGCCTCTGCGGCGTCATCTCCACTGTGGACGCCACACATGTACGACGTACAGGCTCCAGCAAGAATAATACAGACTGTAAATACAAAGTCAAAGTGCTGGAAGTAGCCGATCGAGTCGGCTCGGTCTTGCACCTGTTCCCAATTCGTGTCACCACACACGCTGGTATCTGTGCGCATGGCAGCTTCACCATAAAGTGTCCAGCCCAAATTGGCCCAATAGCCCATGAAAATCGTAAGAATAAGCCATCCCTGCAGTAAATAAGCGTCGTAAATCATCAGTAAAGTCTCTAGCATCCTCTAAAAAGCTGTGGTAGACGCACCTCCGGCCGACGTTCATGGTAGACACGAGTAGAGAGTGTATACACGACACTGGCGAACATCATGACGGCCAGAATGAGGTGGAAGAGGAAAGCCACATGCAACCAGCGGAAAAGGTCCTTGAGTCTGTGGCAGTTCTCATAGCCTTCGTGTGGCTTGTCGATGAGTCCGAAGGCCAGGAACATGGGCAAGTGGTGGAAGATGATGAAGATAACGAAGGGCGTCAGGTATGCGCGCGGGTTGAGTACGATACGCTTGAGACTGGGCGGTTGCAGTTTACACTCGCGCTTGGGCGTGCCCTCGATGTTCGCCATGGGCGTAAGCGTATCCTCCTCGACCGCCATGGTGGATCGATCTACCGAACCGACTTGACCAAAAGCCAGCACTTTGAATAATGAAGGTCCAGCTGGCGGTCGATAGCGGATTACGCTTCAAGCAGACGGCAAACGACACTGGGACGGTTTTCGGGCCAATCCGGTGCGAGAGGGTAGGGTTGATGATGGTCTGACTGTCGCACAATGGTGTGATCAACGAAGCTCTGTGTTGCTGCAGATTATGCCACTCGCGCATTGACTTGGGAGTCCCAAGCATGGCGATGACTTCAATTGAACATGTATTAATATGTACAAGAATGTCCAAGGCAGAATTGCTCAGCTCAGCTTGGCTCACTTGTTCAGTTATCAGTACCAAGAACGATTTTTAATTTTTCAGGAAGCCGGTGTGGCGAGTAATTTTGCACGGGATCCTTCAAGTCGGTACCATTGCGTCGTTTCGTGCTGACCTGGCCGTCTGCTCGTATTATCAGCCTGGATTTTGTAGTCTCGAGACTTCTCTCGGAACGTCTCCACATGGCTGCACCTTCAACGCGAACTTGTTGCGGCGTTGAACAGTCGTTTCGTGGAGTGTCGTCGATGCCTGGTTGTCATCGTCTTTCGTCTACAGTTTCGCCAGTGCCCAACTACTACATGCAACTTCTTCAATTTCGCTGCGCTTATATACTTCTTCTCTGCTAGACTTTGTGATCCCAACTTTTAGACGTCTTCCTTCTTCGCCACAGATTCGAGATACCCCGGACTTTCGTACGTAAAGTCTTTAAAAGTGTCCGAGTCTCGTCGTGATCGCACCCCCAATGCGCCCAGCCCCCGGCCACTGTTCGGACTCGCGACTGTGTTCTCCGCGCTCGGTAGTGGAAGCCGCGTAAACTCTGCCTCAAAATTCAGCGGAGCCTCGCCGTCGTTCATCGCCGAGTGGCATGGGCGGAACGGTGGCGTCACCTGCTTCTTCGCCAGTTTCGCCCAGTCGATGCTTTCGAAGAAGAGGTGATTCTTGACCTGGTGCGCGCCTTTCGAACCTAGACGTTCGGCCGGGTTTCGATTCAACAACTGACGAATGAGCGCTTCAGCCCGCCGTGACACGTAGGGCGGAAAGTGCAGCCTTGCCGATCGGAGACGCTCGAACAGCTTCTTGCGATCATTCGTGTACCACGGTGGCAGGCCGGTAAGCATCTCGTACAGCACCATACCCAGGTTCCACCAATCCACCGCAGTTCCGTGTCCAAGGCGGTCGAGAATCTCCGGTGGGAGATACTCTGGAGTTCCGCACAATGAGTTCGTACCATTCACACCATCACGGATACCTTCCTTTGCCAGCCCGAAATCCGCCAACTTGATGTGTCCGTCCTTGGTGAGCAAGATGTTCTCGGGCTTAAGATCTCGATACACCACTCCAAGGCCGTGCAGATGCTCGAGAGCTAATGTGATCTCAGCGGCGTAGAAGCACGCCATGTGTTCCGGCAATTTCTTCATGCGCGACAAATGATAGAATAGCTCTCCTCCCGGGCAGTAGTCCAACACGAAGTACAGCCGCTGTGCCGTCTGGAACGCGTAGTGAAGCCCGACGATGAATGGATGCCGCGTGCAACCTAGCACGCGTCGCTCTGTGCGGGTGTGCTCCACTTGCTTGCGCTTGACGATATTCTCCTTTGACAAAATCTTCATAGCATAAAGCTTCTTTGTAGTCTTGTGGCCCACAAGCACAACCTTGCCAAAAGACCCGCGGCCAATCACCTGAATCATCTTGAAATCTTGAAGCGTTACGTTCAGCTTGTTAGCAGACAGCCTATTGGTTTCGTCGTCGCCATCGTCAGCAAGAGAAGCACCAAAGAACCTTGAGCATTTCAAAGGTAATCTGTCCAACAAGAGCGGGGGTTGGTCGGCCTTGCTCGTAAGGAATTTGCGGACCTCCTCGACCAGATGCGGATTCTTGGCTGACTGGTCCACGCGGTCATAGCTCAGCAGGCATCTAAGCCAGTTAGATAGCTCGCTCTGCCGCTTCGCAATGAAGTCGGGCTCGAACGATCCCAGCAACTTCTTAGGAGGCAGCAACGGAACGCGCACTCCCATCGGACGCAAGCGGTCGTTCAGCTCCTTGAACTGCTGGTACCGGCGATAGATAACCCACGTCGCACCGGACTGCACACAGCGCATTTCGATGGCGTACACGGTGTACAGTCGGTTCGACGCATCATATGCAAACCCGTGGCTTCCAATCTTGATAAACTCGGAACGTGCACCACTTGGGATCAGATACAGGGCCTGCGCACGTGAATCCTCCTCCTCCTTGGCAATCATTTCATGGTCCGCACAGTACCCCGATACACGCTGGTGCATTTCCGTACAGCCTGTAAAATTGCATTTCACTGGCGGTCCCGTCGGTAGCTCGTCACTCGGTGCATAGATCGCCGACATGTTGGAACTTCGAGCCCGCATCGAGCCGCCCGTACTCATCAATTCAGCGTCTTCCGGCAAGTCATCCTCAATTTCAATATCCGCGGTCTCATCCGCCGTATACAGTGACAACAAGTACGACGACGTGGACTCCGCGGTCGCCTCCTCTCCTTCTTGCTGCTCCTCTCTACACAACATCAACATTTATCAGTAACTCCACCACCTTCTTCTTCCTCTTCATCTCTCCCCACCTACTTGTGTTCATGTTGCGCCGCTACTGAATCTAATGTAACCAACGTAAACTGCTGGTCGATCTCCTCAACTCGATAACTCTCACCCGTATCCAGATCTTTAACCAAATACGACGGATTCTCCCATTCCGTAAGCTCTTTCTCCTTCTCCTCAGCAGTTTTCTCTTGATTGTTGTTGGCGTCATCTTCATCAGATGATGACGAATCCTCAAGATAAAAGTCCTCTTCGTTCCCTAAATGCTGCTCCACGTAAGGGTTGATACCCTCCACAAACTGTTGTCCGATCTGTTCCTGCAGCTCTGCAGCGGAGAACTGCGTCACGTCCAGCGCGTCGATAGCGTCTCCTTCCTCGCTGCTGTCACTGCTTCCTTCACTGCTGATGATGCTGTCTGCGTATCCCCCACGCGAGGCGCCAGTTATGTAATCCACAGCGTCCACGATGTCCTGGTTGTCGCTGGATATCTCGGTATCCAGAACGTCCTTCGAGCTCACAGTCGTTGACATAGAAAGCTTAGTATTTTGCGCAGACGCAGAGCTACCACGACGCTCCACGGACGCTCCCGTGGGCATCGTCCGAGACCCAAGAGGTCGCCACTCGTCCGATAGGTTGCAGAGCTTCGATGTGGAATTCTCTCAGCAACACACACAAATGGTCAACACATATTAGCACATATTGTGTACACCACTTGAAACTTTCATAACCCTATCCCGGTCGGTGGGCCCAATAGGAAGCGGCTTTGGATTTTCGACTCGAAGTGAGTAAAGCCCAGAGTTAACCGCGGTAAATGTATGGCAAGCGTCGCCAAGCAGGCGTTTTTACTTTTGATTGGTCAACTGGACCGTACTATCAGTACACTATTATTAGTAAGTCAGTGCAACTTAGGTTGGCGCACAGTGCCCAGTCAAAAGCTCAATAGACACTCGACACTAGGACAACCATGGCTGTCACCGCGAAAAAGCTCGACGTGTTCACGACCACCAGCGACTACTCCAAGACCTACGTGTTCCACGAGGAGGACCACACGCTCGGCAATGCGCTGCGCTACGTGTTGATGCGCAAGTACGTCTACACTTGGCCATGGACACAGCAGTCTCATCGTCATTTTGCTAACTAACAATCGATTGCCTGCTATTACAGCCCGGACGTTGACTTCTGTGGTTACACGATTCCGCACCCGTCGGAGCCCAAGATGCACATCCGTCTGCAGACCCGCCAAGGTAAACAGAAAGAGAGAGAGGCAGAGGACGCAGCTCCAGTCGATGACTGAGTAGAGAGGCATGGAGTAAATGGTTGGCTGACTATTGCTGTGTAATTATTGCAGGTGCACCTGCTGACGAGGCGCTGCGCTCGGGTCTGACGGACCTGCGCAAGGTGTCGACGCAGATTGGCGACGCCTACCGCAAGGAGCTGAAGGCTTTCAAGCGCAAGAACCGCAAGAACTAGACAACGGAAGGGAGGCGACGTCTTCGCTCTGTAATCATTAAACGAACCTGCATATTTTCCTCACCACATCGCCACCTTCATACTACATTAGAATCAGCAGCTCACTCTACCATCGCAACATGATGTGGATACACAGAAACTGAGTAAGTTTGGACGCCTTGTGAAAGCGTCTAAACATCGTCTTCTTGAAGAGGACATAGTTCAACACATCTCATTGGTCGA
Source organism: Phytophthora tubulina (assembly GCA_014706135.1). NCBI lineage: Eukaryota > Oomycota > Peronosporomycetes > Peronosporales > Peronosporaceae > Phytophthora > Phytophthora tubulina. The sequence continues at coordinate 230,631 of JACBOY010000135.1, read as the reverse complement.
AACTCTGCATTCCGGTGCCGTGGAATCGTCACAATCGAAAATCGCCGTTAAAGCCCACAATGAGTCTTCTCCGCAAGTTGTCCAAGCCTCTCCAGCGGGGGTTCTCCACCAACGCCATCCCAACCCTCCTTACCGACGCCGAGCGCACCTCAGCCTTCCAGCAGATCACCAGCGCCTGGGAAATTGTGCCCAACCGCGACGCCATCCGTCGCAAATTCGAGTTCCGCGACTTCAACGAGGCTTGGGGCTTCATGAACCGCACAGCGCTGCTAGCTGAGCAAATGGGTCACCATCCTGAGTGGTTCAATGTCTACAACAGTGTGGATGTGACGCTCAGTACCCACGACTGCGGGGGCCTCTCTAAGAACGACATTGAGATGGCCATCGCTATGAACAGCTACGCCCAGGCTGTGTAAGGTTGTCAATGCAGTATTGCTAATGAATTAACGACTATTAGCACAGTGGATATGATGTATTACCTTTTAATAAGAGTTTACTAATGCAGGTGCAGGACTAATGGCCATATTCTCGTCGTCAAGATAAATGAAGTAGTAAGTTCTGGAAAACAGGAAACAACGTACAAGACTGGTGGGTCGTTTGCCGTTGCAGGGTCCATGAGAATGGGGGCATAATCCGGAGATGGAGGGACGGTAAACGCATCTGCTACGCCATTTTGGATGTTTACGAGATCCACGCAGTAAGGCGAGCCTGGGGCTGTTAACACACCCCACGTTTCCATTGTTATAAGCTGATCCATCCAAGGCCAGAAGAATGAGATGCCGGTTCCGTCGAAAAAGATGCTGTTAAGTGATGCGGAGGGGTTCGTTACGTTACGTGGTAGGTTGGTGAGATTCATCATACCGAGACCCAAAGTTCGGAGCCCTGGGATCTCGAAAACCTCGGGAGGAACTTCCGTGATCGGGTTGCCAGTAACAGCTAAATATTTGGGCTCTAGTCGCAGAAGCACTGGAAGAATGGCTATTAGTTGGCTGTATTCGAATTGGATGTCTGCTTTCCGGGGCCACTTAAGGTCAAGATCATCGGGTACTGCGCGCAAGTTAGTGACGCAGAACTCGAAGTCCCACAGGTTTTGCGGGAAATCGACTGACTGGAATCCAGCAGGCAATAAACCGTCGGTCATGTTGACACGAGCGAGATAAAGCGACAGCATGTTAGGGTGATTGGCGCTAGTAAACCCAGCAGATTCGCTCCAGTCGATGATGGTTGAGTTGTACACTTTTACCCCGTGAAGCCCGTGAAAAGCGCCGAAGGAAGGTGGCATCTCTAATGCTGGGCAGTGACGAATGAGAAGCTGAACGACGGTGGAGCTGTCAAATTCGCTATACTTCTCCTCGACTTCATCCAGTTTGCCAGATATCTCCAAGGTGTAGCAATCAAGACCGACCAAGTAGCAGGCAGGACGGGAAGCAGCCCATGGTCTCACTTGCATCAAGCATTGTGGAAGTGTTGGTTGGATTGATGCGTGAATGTGAAGTCCAAGCACTGTAATGCCCCAAGCACCAAACAGCAAATGAACTACCCGCAGCAAGAGTTGCGCTCCACGTGTGCGCAGTTTGGTGCCACGATATCTGTTGCTGGTCTTCACGGGCCGTTTTTGCTTCGAAGGTGCACGACCTAAAAGCGACGGTACTGTAGAGCTACTTGACACCTTCGGAACAACGGTGTTCAGTTTCTCGGCCCAGCTCTTCTCCTTAATAGTGCTAAAGCTGGATGCAGTGGCAGATTCGATAACTCGATTTTCGTTCCGTGGTAGTGGCTGGAGTAGTTCCTTCACGTTGGTTGTCGTCATGATCAGTCCAAGCGCGAAGATAGCGCGGCTCACCAGATCTGACCAGGACACCACAACTACCATTCGAAACTCGTTGAGAACTCGCGCAGCCCATTCGTCATTGCGCCACAAATAATCCGAGAATCCTCGCAGATACACGTCGTAGTCACTGGCGTAGTCAGCACAATCATGAGCTCCACACCCATACAGACCATGAGGTCAAGAGCACAGTCCAAGGCTATACACGCAAGGTCTCGTCACCTTTGAAAAATACCGAGTAGGCCAGAATTGATGACCAACAATTGGTCACGAGTAAAATGACAAAAAATCGGTTGAGCAGGGTTCTCGGCAGCAACACGCTCATGCGATACGCTTGAATGCTTTGCAACGCCGTCTCAATCACTTCCCGGACGACGAGTAAGACGTGGAAGTGAATTCCGTTGATACCACAAAGACCATGACGATCATGGGAAAGCGTTGTGGTCAAGTCGCCCCGCTTCATCGTGTTGCATGTTGTTGAAGGCACCTAGCGACCCTGACGGAGGAATTCTGGATCCATTGTGCAGTTCAAGTGGGGGTTAACGTATTTGTTAATTCCGATTTTTACGTCAATTATTGACTTGGTGTTTTCGCTAAAAATTCGTATAATGCCGTGAACATGCGAGATAAGCAAGGCTCGGGGTGCCTTGTTTCAATATCATTGAGTGTATGTACAAATGCAAATTCCAAGGTACCGAGAGCTCAGTCTTCCTTCTCCTAGTAGGTGACGTAGCGCATGGCCACCGCAGCCCAGATACGGAACAGCACGCGATGCCAAAATTGCGAGCAATTTGGTTGTGCTTCATACCGAAGTACTCCTCGGTGTACTCCACGATAGTGATGTACTCACGGTCTCCGGAGCGCCAGCCATCGGTTGGCAACCAACGCTTCTGTCGTCTCGTTCCCGACAGGGAGCTCGTCGTAGTCGACAAAGAAAAGCATTGGAATGAGGTTGAAAACGGAGAACTTGAAGAAGCATTTCTTGTTTTTGGACTACAGTCGACAAGATTGAGTTGACGATCTGCGCCCCAATCAGTAACCGGTCCATGGCAGAGGTCGCCACGGACCAGGCTCTTGGCGTCATCCACATCCACGAAGGGAAGTCGATACATGCTTAACAGCATACTAGTACCATCGGTTCAGACTGCGCTCCTCCTGGCCGTCAACAGCGATGCTCGCTCATCAATCCAGCACGCCCATCGTCAGATACCATGGCGTTCTGGTAGAAAATACTTGGTAGTGAAGCTTACCACAACTTCGATAATCGAGCTCAATCGGTGGTGTATGCGCGGTATGCCGACTGTCTTGGGATCGGATTCGTATTTGCCTCATGTTCCCGATGGACGAAATGTATGCACGGTGGCTGCCGAGATGGATATCCTCGACATGACCGCTGCTTCGAGTTGGTCTTGTTTCGCGCCGTAATCTCTCGCCAATCTGCGTTGCACTAGTTGCACATGACTTTGCTGCAATGATCCCTCGTTTTGCTAGTTGACGTCCCCCTGCCATCATCAGCGCACGCAACCCAAAGTCATCACGTGGCACTCACTTGATTTTACTATTGGTGTTAATGTCAGGACTCTTTAATCTACGATTGGGTATCTCGATTTTCCAATATTCGGTTCTCAAAATATTAAATGTTCAAGGTTATTGAATTAAGTTATCTTTATCATCGGATTATACAGTCGAGTTGATGCCAATTGTTTCACTTCAACATGTTGCCCCTTGCCTACAGTACCGCCGTCTTTGTCGCCACCCACTGCATGACCTGCACTAGGCAACATTTCCAGCGAGTCAATGCTCGTTTCATTCCGGAATTTCCTGTCTTCTGATCAAGTCGATGAACATTACGGAGCCATCGTCCAATTCGGCCGTCGACGGTCCCGAGCTCAGCTATGAGTCGGGCAAGACGCTAATGACCAAAGGTCCTCAAGCTTTCCACGACCTCATGACCACCAAGCTCCCAGCGGCAACGAGTCGTCCATTGCCACGGATGGAAGTGCGGTACAGCAACTTGTCGCTGTCTGCCGACATCATCGTGGCCGACGACCATGCCACCAAGTACGAACTGCCAACCATTCCGAACGAGCTCAAGAAGACGCTCATGGGACCCAAGAAGAAAACTGTCCGCAAGGAAATCCTCAAGAACGTCAGTGGCCGCTTCACACCGGGCAAAATCACACTGCTTTTGGGTCAACCTGGATCGGGCAAATCCGCTTTGATGAAGATCCTTAGTGGTCGATTCCCGATGACTAAGAACATCACGTTGGAAGGTGACGTCTCGTTCAACAATGTCTCAAGAGAGCAGATCGAAGATCGATTGGCACAATTCGTGTCATACGTGAACCAACGTGACAAACATTTCCCCACTTTGACAGCGAAGGAGACACTTGAATTCGCCCACGCTTTTTGTGGTGGGAAGTTGCTGGAACAAGGTCAAGGAATGCTGACCATGGGGTCAACTGCAGACTGCAGTGATGCAACAGCACTTGAAGAGATGAAAAAGATCTTTGCACACTACCCAGACGTGGTGATCCAGCAATTGGGACTGCAAATCTGTCAAGATACCGTCGTTGGTGACAACATGTTGCGTGGCATCTCCGGTGTTGAACGTAAGCGTGTGACGACTGGTGAAATGGAGTTCGGCATGAAGTACGTGTCGCTTATGGATGAAATCACGACAGGTCTTGATGCAGCAGCAGCGTATGATATCGTCGACACTCAACGTAGCATCGCTCATCGGATGCAAAAGACGGTGGTGATTGCGTTGCTGCAACCGTCTCCAGAGCTTTTTGCACTGTTCGACGACGTCATGATCCTGAACGAAGGTGAACTCATGTATCACGGACCATGCAACAAGGTGGAGGCGTATTTCGAGACGTTGGGATTCAAATGTCCGCCTGGACGTGACATTGCCGACTATTTACTGGATTTGGGCACCAAACAACAACATCGCTACGAAGTCCCCCATCCGACGAAACAACCTCGAAGCCCTGCGGAATTTGGTGAATGTTTCCGTATGACGCAGATCTACCAGGAAACCCTGAGTATCTTGGAGGCGCCGTACGATCCCGAATTGGTCGATAGTGTCAAGAATATCATCGATCCGATGCCGGCATTCCACCAGTCGATTTCCGCTAGTGATGGCACTCCAGTGGCGAGCTCTCTTGATCACGTATCGAAACCAAGCTTTCGTGATGGGAAAACTGGCGATGATCATCATTATGGGCTTACTTAACTGCTCCATCTTCTACCAATTCGACCCGACACAGATCGCTGTGGTCATGGGTGTCATGTTCGCTGCTGTCATGTTCCTGTCCATGGGTCAAGGTGCTATGATTCCAGTCTACATTTCCGGTCGAGCCATCTTCTACAAGCAACGTCGCGCTAACTTCTTCCGGACGGGATCTTACGTTCTAGCCACTACTGTGAGTCAGATCCCATTGGCGATAGCGGAGACTCTGATCTTCGGCTCCATCTTGTACTGGGTGTGGATTCGCGTCTGACATGAAGTTGTTTGTGATTTTTGAGATCATCCTGTTCGTGTCAAACTTGGCGATGGGAATGTGGTTTTTCTTCCTCGCTGGTGTCTGTCCTGACGCAAATGTGGTGATGCCGGTGGGTATGATTTCGATCCTGGTGTTCATCATCTTCGCTGGTTTCGTCGTGACCAAGAGCCAAATTCCTGACTATCTCATCTGGGCGCATTGGATCAGTCCTATCGCTTGGGCTCTCAAAGCTATGGCTATCAACCAGTATCGATCAAGTGACTTTGATGTTTGTGTGTACGGCGGTGTGGACTACTGCACTAAGTACAACGGAATGACAATGGGAGAATACTATCTGGATCTGTTCGACTTCGTCACGGAGAAGGAGTGGGTCGCCTACGGCATCATTTATCTGTTGGCAATCTACGTCGTCTTCATGTTCCTCTCGTACTTGGCACTTGAATACGTTCGGTACGAAACCCCAGAAAATGTCGACGTGTCGGTGAAGCCTATTGAAGACGAAAACTCGTACGTTCTCGCTGAAACACCGAAGGCTAAGGGTGATGTGGTTGTCGAGTTACCAGTTGAGGCTCGTGAGAAGAACTTTGTGCCAGTGACGGTAGCGTTCCAAGATCTGCACTACTTCGTTCCGGACCCTCACAACCCGAAACAACAACTTGAGCTACTTCGAGGTATTAACGGCTTCGCGGTGCCCGGATCAATCACTGCGTTAATGGGATCGACCGGAGCAGGAAAAACCACGTTGCTCGATGTGATCGCAGGGAGGAAGACGGGTGTAAGATCACGGGCAAGATCATGTTGAACGGCTACGAGGCGAGTGATCTAGCCATACGTCGAGCCACGGGATACTGCGAACAAATGGATGTCCACTCGGAAGCTGCAACAATTCGTGAAGCGTTGACATTCAGCTCGTTCCTGCGTCAGGATGCATCGATCGCTGACGCTAAGAAGTACGACTCAGTCAATGAGTGCATTGAGATACTTGGACTCGAAGACATCGCTGACCAGATCATCCGTGGCAGTTCGGTGGAACAGATGAAGCGTCTGACTATTGGTGCGGAGCTTGCAGCTCAGCCTAGTGTGATTTTCCTGGATGAACCTACGAGTGGCTTGGATGCACGTTCGGCTAAGATCATCATGGACGGAGTTCGCAAAGTGGCTGACTCTGGCCGTACCATTATCTGTACGATCCATCAGCCGTCCGCTGAGGTATTTTACCTGTTCGACCGACTACTTCTACTACAACGCGGTGGCCAGACAGCTTTCTATGGCGATCTGGGCAAATGATGTCGTAACCTGATCGACTACTTCGAGAACATCCCTGGTGTTGCTCCACTACCGGAAGGTTACAACCCAGCTACGTGGATGTTGGAATGCATTGGTGCTGGTGTCGGCCATGGAACTGCAGACTCGACTGACTTTGTGGCTTACTTCAAGAACAGTCCGTACAACCAACAACTGGAGAGTACCATGGCGAAGGAAGGTATCACAACACCTTCACCAGATCTCCCGGAGATGGTATTCGGCAAGAAACGTGCTGCCAATTCGATGACTCAGATGAAATTCGTGGTGTGGCGATACTTTCAGATGTACTGGCGTACACCGACGTACAACCTAACGCGGGTGTATCTCGCTATCTTCTTGGGTATCCTGTTCGGATTGATTTTCGTGGGTAACGATGACTACGCTTCGTACTCCGGTTTGAATTCGGGTGTGGGTATGGTGTTTATGTCGTCGCTGTTCAACTCAATGGCTGTGTTCCAGAGCGTCATGCCTCTCACATGTGCAGAGCGCGAGTCATTCTACCGGGAACGAGCGTCGCAGACGTACAGCGCTTTCTGGTACTTCATTGCTTCGACACTGGCGGAAATCCCCTACTGCTTCGTGAGTTCGCTTCTATTCACCGTCATCTTCTACTACTTTGTCGGCTTTACCGGATTCTCGATAATGATCGTCTTCTGGCTGCAGTCGTCGCTGTTGGTGCTCATGATGGTTGACTTGGCTCAATTCTTCGTGTTCTTGACTCCAAGTGAAGAGGTGGCGCAGATCGTGGGCATCTTATTCAACTCGGTGTTTATGATGTTCGTTGGATTTAGTCCGCCAGCGTACAAGATCCCGTCAGGCTACACGTGGTTGTACAAGATTTGCGTCTTCAAGTTCCCCCTTGCCAATCTCATTTCAATGATTTTTGCTGACTGCGACGAGCTTCCGACTTGGAACGAGACGACGCAGGAGTACGAGAACGTCGGTTCTCAACTTGGTTGCCAACCGATGGCTGGCGCTCCGGAGACCGTGGGTCACATCACTATCAAGGAGTACACGGAGGAATACTTCGGTATGAAGCACAGCCAAATTGCTCGCAACTTTGGCATCACGATCGGGCTCATCGTGCTGTTCCGCATCTGGGCTGCATTGGCCATGCGCTGCGTCAACCACCAGAAGAAGTAAGACTGAGCTAGCTTGGAGTTTGCATATGTACATACATTGACTGGTATTGAAAACAGTCATCCCGAGGTCTTAATGGAGGGTCTGCTTCAATACGATTGCTGCAATGAAATTCGAATGAAAACACGTAGTCAATAATTGTTGTGACGTTTTTGGAATTGATAAATACAGAGTTAAAGAGTTACTCTATTAATCCACTGATACCAGCTTCCAATTAAAGCAACGGGCGCTTCGCTGCTACAATGGTTCTTGATGGATTTCTTCGACCAACTCGAAGAGATTGGCAAACATCGGGCCATTGAATCCAGGAGGGAGATTGACGTTTGCTGGAAGTCCCAACAGATGGTGGGCGTCAAATTGGAGGATAGCATTCGGTCAATAGGCGAAATTGGCGCATGAGGAAATATTCCATTCACACGCTGCTCCAATCGACAATCGCGTAGCTGCGGCGATAACCGTATCGACGCCACTACTCCACACCGGGATACACCGCCAAAAAAATCGTCAATTTGTGATTCAAACCAGGCCAACGTCGAGAAACACCGATCTCTACTTTCAGTGTACAATACTCGAACCAAGTCGTCACCTCACGCGGTAGAACTCCTCCAACTGTTCTATGTGGTCCAAATCTGCAGTCCGGTCCCACAAAAAGAAAACGAGCATGGATACCGCGAGGGTAGAAGACAATAATATATTCTAAGAGAAAACTTTAGATTCTGGATTTGTGCAGGTTTTGGAACAACGAAATTTGGGATAAAATCCAAACAAATAAAGATTTTTTTTCGGATACAGGATGCTCCAATACTGAGTTTCAGTGAAACAACAAATGGTCGCCGTTATTCCAGCGGATTATTCCAGCAACTGACGTCAAAGCTGGAATAAGTGTTCTAAAAGAAAAATGTCTACAGTCTAAGGTTGTCTTACCTCCTAGCTGATTAAACCAAAATTATTTCCTTCCTTCCTCCAACATTTTACACAATAAAGGACGTTCCATTAAACTGATCTCAATGCTGGGTCCTGTGGTTTCAAACCAGTGGTTTGCATCCGCGTGCTTCGCACACGGCCTCCAAACCACAGGCAGGCTCGCTTCGCTCGCGCAGACTAGTCCCGCCTTTTGGAAATGCGTGAATGCACGCTCAACGACCATCTCAGTTTTGGCACGGTTTTAGGATCGTTTTACACTTTGCCAAAGATTGTTTCGCTCCAAATTTGTGCCTAAATGGTGCAGAAACGATTCAGAATTTGGGGCGTTTGAGACAGTTTGGGCACATATTTGGGATCCATTATCAGCTCCCGAGGTTTTGAGCGATTGGAGGTAAAAGCGAAAGTACCAACCTGTACCCCCAGTGTTGCCTGCAACGGCCAGGTCACATACTGGTAGCATCAAAATATACGGGAAGAAGATTCTTCGAGAATCCTTCGCTAAAATGGTTGCTGTAAATTGAGGTCAATTTTCATCTTGATGCTTTTCACTCCCAAGTTGCAAGGGCAACTTTGTCTCCAACTGTCGGGGACACTCATGGTCTCGTCCCGTCGCGCAGCGTGACGATGAACTGTCAACCAACCTGAAGCATCCAAAACCAGATCAAGTAAGCAGGTATTACGGGGCAATACCGGGTCTGGTTGGACAAGGTTCGTGACGACAGGTTTGTCGTAATAATGACCCAGCATGCCATCGCGATTGTCGTTATCCTAACCGTTGCGTTTACCGCATTCCGTTATGGTCGCGATGGCACGAGAGACCGGCCTGCTTCTCATGCTGCATGCATGAGTCATGCATGTAGCTGGGGGTGTGACGATAGACCCGATGAAGTAACCAAGCAAACAGGAGCTGGCGTCGCCACACTATCATAATGGCAGTCGGAAAAGCTGGCTTTGATTCGAGTCATACTTTCAGACTACAACGTAGAAAGCGTTCTGGCTTAAAATTGCGGACAGCGAGATGCGGCACAGTACAGTACAAATACAAATGTCCACTTGTTTTCGCTAATCTGCGTTGCACTGGTCGCGCATGACTTTGCAGCTTGGACAATCTTTTCGCCAATTTGTCTTGCCATCATCACGAGCACGTCACGAGGATGACACAACCCCAAGAAGAGTAATCTCCGGTATATTACCTCGCTGCCATGCATTTGTCTACCAAGTTTGAGCACCACTTTCGTTTTTGGATCCAGCTATCGAAGAAGCCGAAGAACTCTACACCCAGACAACAACCATGGTAAGTCAACAGCTCATGGCAATAATAAACACTTGGCTAACGAAATGTGCTCCACTCATGGTGACTATTCAGGTGAACTTCACGGTCGAGCAGATGCGAGACATCATGGACTACACGAAGAACATTCGGAACATGTCCGTGATCGCCCACGTCGACCACGGCAAGTCGACACTAACCGACTCGCTGGTGTCCAAGGCCGGTATTATTGCCACCAAGCACGCCGGAAGGCCCGTTTCACGGACACCCGAGCCGACGAGCAGGAACGCTGCATTACCATCAAGTCAACCAGCATCTCGATGTTTTTCGAGTACGACATGGATGCCGGTGAGCAGGCCACGGCCGCTGCCATCGCTCACGAGACTGCCGATGAGACGGCCACTAACCCGGAAGTTGTCATCAACAAGAACTCGTACTTGATCAATCTGATCAATTCGCCTGGTCACGTTGACTTCTCGTCCGAGGTGACGGCTGCTCTACGTGTGACGGATGGCGCTCTGGTCGTCGTGGACTGTATTGAAGGCGTCTGCGTGCAAACCGAGACGGTGTTGCGTCAGTCGATCGGTGAGCGTGTCAAGCCCGTGCTCATGGTGAACAAGGTGGACCGCGCTCTGCTTGAACTGCACCTTGAGCCTGAGGACTGCTACCAGTCATTCAGTTGTGCTATTGAAACGGTGAACGTGGTCATTGCTACCTATTTCGACGAGAAATTGGGTGATGTCCAGGTTTACCCCGAGAAGGGCACGGTCGCTTTCGGTTCGGGCTTCACCAGTGGGGGTTCACCCTTAAGAAGTTCGCTCGCCTCTATTCCAAGAAGTTTGGCATCGCTGAGGAGAAAATGATGCAGAAACTGTGGGGCGACTGGTACTTCGACGCCGCCCACAAGAAGTGGACAAGCAAGAACAACACTGAAGGCTCGCTCAAGCGCGCTTTCTGTCAGTTTATTATGGACCCCATCATCAAGACGTTTGACGCCATCATGAACGACAAGAAGGCCAAGTACGACAAGAAGATGAAGGCTGTAGGCGTGGAGCTCAAGTCGGATGAGAAGGATTTGACGGGCAAACCGCTGCTGAAGCGTGTTATGCAGCGCTGGCTACCGGCTGCCGATGCCGTCCTTGAGATGATTGTGGTGCATCTGCCGTCTCCCATGACGGCCCAGAAGTACCGTGTCGATACTCTGTATGAAGGTCCTCAGGACGATGAGTGCGCTGAGGCCATCCGCAAGTGCGACGTCAATGGTCCTCTGGCCATGTACGTGTCCAAGATGGTCCCCACGTCGGACAAAGGTCGATTCTACGCTTTCGGCCGTGTGTTCGCTGGTAAGATCTCCACGGGCCAGAAAGTTCGCATGCTCGGCCCCAACTGCGTGCCCGGCAAGAAGACGGATCTGTGGGTCAAGAACATCCAACGCACGGTCATTATGATGGGCCGCTACGTTGAGCAACCCCCCGACATCCCGGCCGGTAATACGTGCGCACTTGTGGGTGTTGACCAGTATCTGCTTAAGTCTGGTACGATCACCACGTCCGAGACGGGTCACACCATCCGCACCATGAAGTTTTCCGTGTCCCCCGTTGTTCGTGTTGCTGTTGAGCCCAAGTCTGCTTCGGACTTGCCCAAGCTGGTGGAAGGTATGAAGCGTCTGTCCAAGTCGGACCCCATGGTGCTCTGTTACACAGAGGAGTCGGGTGAGCACATTATCGCCGGTGCCGGTGAACTCCATCTTGAAATCTGTCTGAAGGATCTACAAGAGGAATTCATGGGCACGTAGGTCAAGATCTCGGAGCCCGTTGTGTCTTATCGTGAGACGATCACAGCCAACTCGTCCAAGACGTGTCTGTCCAAGTCTCCTAATAAGCACAACCGGTTGTTCTGCGAGGCCTCTCCACTCAGCGACGACTTGACACAAGAGATTGAAGAAGATAAGAAAGAGGTGAGTCCTCGTTACGACTTTAAGCTCCGAGCTCGTTACTTGGCCGACAATCACGGCTGGGACGTGACCGACGCCCGTAAGATCTGGGGCTATGGCCCAGACGGCACGGGTGCCAACGTGTTCGTGGACGCCACCAAGAGTGTGTCGTATCTGAACGAAATCAAGGAATCAGTGCTCGGCGGCTTCAACTGGGCCACCAAAGACGGGGTCCTGTGTGAGGAGGTTGTACGTGGCATGCGCGTCAATCTGTTGGACGTGGTGCTCCACGCTGATGCTATTCATCGCGGTATGGGTCAGATCCTACCCACCACCCGCCGCGTGGTGTACGCTTGCCAACTCGTATCGGAACCTGCTTTGATGGAGCCGATCTTCCTTGCCGACATCCAAGTTCCCCAGGAAGCTGTCGGTGGAGTATACGGGGTGCTCACTCGTCGTCGTGGACACGTCTTCACCGAGGAACAGCGTCCAGGGACTCCAATGATGCAGTTGAGGGCTTATCTGCCTGTCAACGAGTCGTTTGGTTTTACCGCTGATCTGCGGTAGGCTACGGGTGGCAAGGCCTTCCCTCAGTGCGTATTCGACCACTACCAGGCTATTGGTGGCGACCCGACCGACACGAGCAACATGGCCGGTAAACTGGTCAACGGCGTGCGTCTTCGCAAGGGATTGTCCCCGGGTGTGCCCCCTCTCGACCGCTTCTATGACCGTCTCTAAGGCTCTTTAGTCGAGTGTTGTGGATTTGATTGAAACTCTTCTGAATGAAGTAAGATGCCTCTTCTTCTTGTTGTGGTGGTGCTTTACTTCTGACTCCTCAGAGGAGTACTGCTGGCGCAGTACTACACCTTTTCAACTTCAAACTGGCAAATTCCAAAGTCAATTTGTCAAAATGTAAGGTCAAGTTGTCACGGAGCCAACCGCACGTTTTTACAGATACCGCCCACAAACTTTGGCACAGGATTACCTAATACCCTTTCTAATCCGGTTGGGTACAAATTACTGTATTATAAAAGGAAGATGCTTTTGACCTATCTTTTAATGTATCTGTTTATCCCATTCACTTCACATTTGTATAAAAACCTCTGTAACATAAAAAGTTGAAGTTGCCAAAGTTTGTGGGCGGTATCTGTATATCCGTCCCATGTGCTGATCTTGGATTGTATCCTCCAATGAGCATGTTTTCACTGTAAGTAATAATACACCATTCCCGAATTCGCCGCCTGCTGAACAGATCACCAGAAACAGTCCACCAAGGGGGGGGGAATCCTCCGCCACGTGGCGGGGTCCTGGTGCTGCTGGCGGCGCTGAGCAGTCCGGCCGAGGCGTGCAGAGCGATGCCCGCGCATTATGCCCCTATACACTGGGCTAACGGAGTGACGCTCGTGTGCATCAAGTCCAAGTCATCGGGTGCGAGGACCTGATACCCCTCGCGTGAAGCCCCAACGCAGCTCGCGGAGTGACGACGGCCGCAGATCAAGCAACAAGTCGATGGTGTGGGGGAGTGATGCCCCTCACGTACAAGCCTACCAAGTTTACTCGCGGCGTGACGTCCGTGGATCAAGTGATGCTACAGGACTACTGGGGGAGTGGCCTCTACCACGTAGATCGCCAGTTCTGAAGGTATACTGGGGCTTCGTACAAACACTGAGGGGGATGGAAGCGCTGATGGAGCGCTGGGCCTATCGACGACGTAAAAGGGCGTAGGTAGTGAATGGTGTGATTAGAAGTCGTTAGGACGTCGGAGTCTAAGTGACTACAATACACCAACTGCAAAAAAGAAGAAGTAATAATACACATATATATTTAATACGATTTATAATATGGGTTTATAGAGCATTGTCGTTTTGACCTTACATTTTGAAAATTTGACTTTGGAAATTGCCATTCTCCTGATTTTGCAGGACATCTAGGTGGCGTGCGAGCCTTAGCGCAGGACAGAAGGTCCCGAATTTTCCAAATCGAAATATTGAAGACATACAAAAACCAGTATAATTGCGACAAACGCATTTTTTTTTCGTGATTTTACAGGACAACGTCCTTTAGATTTGCAAGCATACAGGTATGCACACTTGTGCATTGCACAGTACCCGGCAGTCTCGTTGAGCTAACAAAGCGCGACAACACCGTCTTCCCGGGCTCGCGCATCTGCACACGTACACCTACTACCGTCGATTCGCCTTTTGAATCACCGCCACCTCACATTTTCAACCACCAGAAACCACGGCGAGCCTCTATTAGATGCGTTGACATAGCTAAGGAAACAGCGACAAGGGCCTCAGTGAAGGTACATGCTGAAGAAAATTGATACGTTGCAAATTTGAACTTACTGCGAGCGAGCCAAACGGTACCGGAGGTTAGCAGCATCACAATATGCCAGTTGAGGCACTTTACAAGGCTTAAACGATTTACTAAGTATTTACATGTTAATGCGAATGGTTTTGGCCAGGCTCTGGCTGCCAGAGTACCCAGTAGTTTCTATAGTGCTCACCACTACAGCCATCGTCTTGGGAGGCATTTTGTATGCATTGACTTGTGGGTGTGCGCTCGTGTTCGTTCCGCTCATGAATATGTATCTCCGCTTCCTATGAGCGTGTTTCGCTCTACTGCCTACTGTATTACTGGCAGACGCTGATCATCATACACGAAGCGCTTTACAAGTATCGAGGTGTCACGCAGCAACTCATGCGAGGGCTACTAGATACATGTAGCGGTGCTAGTGCCTGTTATTAATATGAATGTAATTGGGTAAAACTCATCAAAATCACCCAGATGATTGGATATAATTCGTGTCCTGCGTATGTCCTGCAAAATCCGTTCAAGAGTCATTTTGAAGTTGAAAAGGTGTACAGATTAACCTGTCTAAGATGAGCTTGTATATTATTATATCCTGACGTACTTGGTAAATTTGAATCCACGGACCCAGTTGACTTGCTTTTTGTATTGAGCGTGATAATTCATTCTAACGTTAACTTGAAACTTGATAGATTCTGATGAGCTAAAACCAACGTTTTGAGGCCAAAAACTTTGCATTCAGCGCCAAAACAACGTTCTGAACAAGATGTAAGAATAACAGCTTTTGCATCCATTTCGAGCCTATTTCCAGTGATATCCAGCGCTAGATACATGTAGGAATTCAGTATGACATCTGGTATTATCATATTTTAACTTTATTGTCTATTTTCGCTCATTCACCTCCAAATTTCATAAATGTGCGTCACACTACCGCCAACCGCGATTGGAAATGTGGCCACGAGCTGTATCCGGATATCAGCTAAGGAAGGTTAATCTGTAGAAGTACACGATAGTAGTCGACAAAAATGGGGTAAAATGTCGTATCGAAGTAGTAGCAGTACAGCCATTTTACTTCAGACGGATCCATCAGGATGAATGCATATTGGGGAGACACTGAAAATAGTAGCAAAAAATGTTTCAATCTTGACGAGGTCCATACGTCAAGTCCGAAGCCACCCACGTGTCAACTGCACGAAAAACTCACCGCACATGAACAGATCTCAGTTTCATCAATGCAAATTAGTGGTAAGCCAAGCGACATTTTGGTCACGTTGCGCTTTTGTCACGGCGACGCCCACTGGGCCGCTAGACAGCATGCAATACGATCAAGTGGGGAGATGTGGCCACAAAGCTTTCCAATGAAAGTAACGCGTACTTACGTCAAACACGGCGCTGGGCAACGTGCTTGGATACTTAAGTACGTTCGACCATTTCGAAAAGATTAACAACTACCGGGTTGTTAAATCCGGGAGGGAGGTTGGCGTCTGCCGGAAGCCCCAAAAGTCGGTGTGCGTCGAATTCCAGAGTAGCATTCTGGTCGATGGGTGAAATGGGTGCATGATTGACATCACCATCTCCAGGAAACACTCCATTCAGACGCTGCTCAAATCGGTACTCGCAGATCCGTAGCTGCGGTGATAACCGTATCGAAACCACATACCGTATAGCAAAGGTCATATCCAGCAAAATGTCATATCCGACAATGGATTATACGTAATCACAATCAAATATTTAGTCTATACGTAATCTCTCCAAATTCAATTGTTGTATCCCACACCAAACTGGTGGTCCACAATACATGGAGAGATTCACTAGACACTACAACTAACACGCTAGAATACGTTCCTTTCGCATTATACGAAGGGAGGCGGTGGCATAGCAACATCTAAGCTAGACTACGGGTCATAATGTAAGACCTTCAGGCATATATCCTGTCGAACACGCTCACATACTTGATTATCATATTTGGGAGGGATATTTCGTACTTAGTATTTGGCTGCTGGATACGACATTTGCTATACGGTACTTCACATCGGGATACTCCAGCCAAAAAGTCGCCGATTTGCGGTTCAAACCAGGCCATCCTCTACAAACGCCAATCTCAACTTTCATTGTACAATACTCGCGCCAATTCGTCATCCCGGGCGGTAGAACTGCTTCAACTGTTCGATGCGGTCCAAAGCTGCAGTCTGGTTCCACAAGTACTCCATTTCCCACGCCCACTGGTGGCTCATCACTGTAGGCAGCCCCATGCCCCACTAGATGATCGTCCATTGACCCCGTTGCAACAACCATCGCCCACGTAAATTCTACCACGGCCGTCTCATGGAGAGTGCTGGATAACTCCACAATCCAAACAATTCAGTCACGCCACTACATGTTCTTTGAATTCAGCTCTTGTCTTGAAGAAGCGACGTAGCGGTTCCAGTCGTCCACCGATGCCGAGCACACTTCGATTGGGACCGGGTCGTCATTCCCGTCGTCACGAAGTAGAACGTCCCGGACTTCATCCCAGTCCAAACGTCTGATTGCATCATTGATTCTGCGCACTGCCATGCTTCTTATGAACTGAGAGAATCTCCAGCAACTTCATCGTCTTGTCCGGTCAACTTTCAGCGTGACACAGTAATGACTCATGATGACATCGCGGTATTCCTAACTGGTTGCGGGCTGGAGGCCCGCGGAATTCGGAGTTCGTCGTTTTATTGTTATTATAATGATTCGATCATCTTGGACAATTTCATCGTGAATTTGGCAAGCCATGCGTCGTACATGTCGTACTTATCCGCGCCACCGCCGCACTTGTAGTCGTCGGCACGTACAACGCTGTTGCAAGTGTCATAATCTCCGTCCGAGTCGCCATAGAACTCAGAGGTCCACCGATACAGTAATCAAATGTAATATTGTTGTATTGGCCATCGCCTTTAGCCGTACTAGTAATAATTACTATTTTTTTTACGCAAACGCTACGATTGCAGATTTGCGTCACGAGACAGGTTTCCCTACGATCAACCATTATAGCGAATGGCATAGCTCTTCGTTCACGCTGACACTACGGGCACATGAATCAAACTAGCCCTTGCTGGGGTGGAGGAGGAGGCGGAAGAGGTTCTTGGGGCTGGCGGGGAGATTTAGAAGTGCTGGTCCGACCAAACTGCCCTCTGCCAAACACGTGGCTGAGGGAGCCCCTGTATTACTTCATATACTCTCTAAAAGGTGTACCACAACTATGGTACACATGCTATCCGATACACTTACCCCTCCATCATTTGAAGTATCCTCATACTTGTTGAAGTCGACGTGGAAAGTTACCGCTGCCCGTCCTCGTGTCCTTGTCGTAGACGACCCCTTGGTTTCTGCTGCGTCGTAGCCTTCTTCAGCTCTTGCTATGGTGTCAGTCTGGAATTCACCTCCTTCTGCTCGCCAGCGCACCTTCACCTCCCATCAAGACCGTCGAGGCCGCTTGCTGCTTGTGTTCCTAGCCTGCGCGACCACTCGCTTCCTCGAGAGCCGGGTATGGTTCGCGCGAAGCAGTCTGCGTCGCGTTCAACCGGAAGTCGTAGTCCCTGTCGCTCGCTTGCTCGTGTGGCCCAGCGGAAGACTGCCGCTCGTGGCGCTGCAACGACTGCTCGCTGGCACGTCTGGACAATCTCCGATAGGCTCGGCATGCAGATATCTCGAGACTCACGGTACTATGTGGAGTACATAATAGCTGCGGGCAAGACCGAAGGCTCCTGATAGCCCCGTTGGTTGCTGGAGGAAGATGGCTTCGGCGAGTATCTTGCGTTGGTCGATGAGTACAAAGCTTCTGGTGGGCCAATGACTTTTGGGAAATATGCGCTCTCGCGTCCGGACGACTTCTCACATGCCATGAGCGCTTCCGAGGATGGGCGCTGCGCGTTTCACGCGCTGGCGTGCGCCGTTGACGCACTCGGGATCCCTGGATGGTACTCAGACGCCGCCGTGGAGCAGTTCTACCGTGCGTGTGCTGAAACTGGAAATGTGATCACTTTGGATTGTGTGGTGTGGTCCACACTCTGGGCATTCATCCGACTGGTTAACCGCTCTGCTCGTGCTGCGGACAGGCCGGAGCTTTGCGAGGACACGATCCGCATCAACCATATTCAGTACCGACTGACCGGCGTTGAGACATGCATCGGCTAGGACTACATGTTGCTCGCGCCCGGGTGTATCTGTGCGCTGGAGTTCTCCATGATCCTCAGCGCATGTCCCACGCCTTTATGCTTCAAGTGAAGACTTGCGGCCGCTTCGCGTCCGATGACAGCGTCGTTCAGATGCCGCTGTTGGAGTACGCGTTTTCCTGGTTGGCGAGGCATCGCTTTGTCCGACGCGTGCTGATTCGTTAGTACGAGAGTCCAGTCGGGGTGCGAATTAACTTGATAATTGCAGCAACTTCTTTTTATCTTGATTTTTGTATGCCTTGGACTATTGCTTGAACCTTGTGTTGTACTTCGTATTCTGGAGTGCACCACACACCAAAAAGTGAAATACGCGGAATAGGGAAAAAGAGGCCTCACCCGGTGTTGCTCCCGTGGCTTGCGCTGAAAGGGTCACCACGTAGCTTGGAGTTGTCCATGTGCCTATGTGCGGCGTCGCTTCCTTGGCCGCTTCTTCTGTTCTGCTTCATACGCTTGGATCAGTCCCGTCACTTGATGGAGATTCTCCACCGGCTCCCACGTGGGGTTCTCCTCACCCACCCACTTAGTGTGGTATTGTACGGCTCCGAGCTGTTTGCGCTTGCCGATGATCGCCTCAACAATCTGCCCGACGGTGCCGTCGTGTAAGATGACTTCATGAGGGCGCGAGAGTCGAGTCGGAGTGTTGTACGGCTTGAGCGAGCCGGTGTTAAACACGGGATACAGTTTGAGTCCAGGCGGCAAGTTAATCTCGTACGCATGCTTGTGGACCGTACGCACGATGGAGTACGGACCGATCCACTTTGGTCCGAGCTTGCGCGAGTTGGGAAAACTGGTGTGTGCCGTGTCCAAGTTCTTCGTACTCAGGTGCACTTGATCGCCGACCTTGAACACTTGCTCGGTTCGACCGCGGTCGTACACGTCTGCCATGCTCGCTTGAGCATTCTCCAAGGCATCTTGGCACTGGCGTAAGACGGCTTATTGGTGTTCCCTGAACTTGAAACCTGGCCGTCGGCCTCCACGTAATCCACGTCGACTTGATTCAGCAACTGCTGTGAGCGGGTTGTGCGGGATGTAGCCACTGTCCGCTTCGAACGGTGACATCGTGATGCTTGAGTTGACCGCAAACTCTGCATTCGCGAGGTGGACGTCCCAGTCGTCCTGTCATGGAGACACAAAACAGCGAAGATACTCCTCAAGGGTACGGTTGGTCTGCTCCGTCTACCGTCACCTTGAGCTCGGTACGCCACCGTCATCTTCAGTTTCGTCAAGACGTTCTCGAAGAGTTGACTCCAAAACCCAGAAACGAACTTGGTGTCGTGGTCTGTCACGATGTCTGGTGGCATACCATGCAGCTTCCAGATGTTATTGATAAACAGCGTCGCGACCTCGTGAGCTGATACCTTCTTCGTCGTTGCGATGAAGTGTGCACGCTTTGTCAGCCGATCGATAACTACCCAGATAGAGTTGCGTCCGCGCTTGGTCTCCGGTAGGTCCGTGATAAAGGCCATCGAAATGGATCGCCATCGTTCATCCGGGATCTGTAGCGGCTCCATCAGTCCGGGTGGCTTCGTCAGTCGCGGCTTGTTTAGTCGACAGGCCTCGTAGTCGGCGATGAACTTCTTGATCGGAAGCACCATGCGCGGCCAATACCAGTCAGCACGAAGTTTCAGGTATGTGCGATCCGCACCAGGATGTCCGTCGTAGTTAGAGTCGTGCACTTCAGCGATGATGCGATGTTTGAGTGCCACGATGTTTGGGATCACAGTCCAAGGGTGCTCATCCGTGGAGCCTTGGTACCAGATCAGGTTCTTTTCCTCGAAGTACGGCTTGTACTGCTTCGCAGGTACACCTCGAGACGTTGACGTCGTACTGCGCTTCTTGATCGCGCGTTGAATCTCACGGATAACCTTGTCCTTCGCGTATCCAGCAATGATAGCCTCGATCAGGTCGTTTGTGGGCTTGATCTCCGCAAGACGTAACTGGTAGCTGGTCTCGTTGAAACTCGGAACGAGCAAGTCGTGAAATTCCTTCGTCTCCGGCTTGAGATCAGGTCGTCGGCTTCATGCATGAGAAGTAGTAGGCGCCAGCAATGCTGTCGAAGACGTCCTCCTTGCGCGTCGTCGGTACACTCTGTCGGATCGTGTTGCTGTTGAAGTACCGGTAGTCGTGAACGATGCGCCATCCCACAAGCTTGCGCGCGCAGAATGTTGGAGCTGCATGCGGGGTGATACTTGGGCGTATGAGCTCTTTAGCAATCATCTCGTGCACCCACTTGTCAATCTCAGCCATCTGCTCCGGCGAGAGACGCCACTGCTGTCGGTACATCGCAATGTTGGGGTCCTTCACGCCGATGCGATGTTCGATATCGCGCTCCATCGGCAGTCCGTCAGGTAGATCAGGCTTGAACACATTGTCCTTGTACTCAACGAGAACCGGATACGCAGCGTTCTTCTCGAACGACTCCCAATCCGTACTCAGGAATCGTTTGACCATTTCAGATCCAACATTGTCAGGTTCATCGTTACGCCGGATATCGCGCTCAATCTCCTTGATCGTGTCGTTCGTCAACACAATCATGAAATCGTGTTCGGGTTGGTCCATCGCAGGTATCCTTAGAAAATTCCGCAGCTTCTTCTTCGTGATGTCCTTCGTCTCGACTCCTTCCGAGTCAACTACTCCAAGAGTAAACATTGCCTCAACCTTGGCATTCTTTCTCTCTCGCTTCGAGAGATTCTCCACGTCTCCAGCTGGTCTTTCAGCGGTTTCGGCTCCACCCTCCAACAGCGTTTCTGGCCCGACGGCTTCACAGGAATCATGGCTTATAGTAGACGAGCTTTCGCTGGCCACAGCTCGGTGAAGCCCGGAACCTGTAGTCTGATTGCACTTCCCGTTGGGAGTTGAATTTTCTGCCTCTGAGGCTCCAACTGAGACATTTTTCTTGAAGCACCGACGTTTCCAGTCGATATCCTGTTGCACATCCACGAAGTACGGCATCCCGAAAACACAATCGAACTCGTCCGGAATGCCGAACGCGTCGGCGACACAGTGGTAGTTTGGAGCACCATCGAGGTGAATGGTTATCTTCACCAATTCCAGAACGGCATTACCAATGTTATTGTCTCCCAGTTTCACCTTTTATCGTTCTGTCCGCGTACACATGCGTCTTCAGCTCATTTTTCCTGACAAAGTCACGTGACACGTACACAGTTGTGGCACCGCAATCCAACAGGAACGTGGCGCCAAACTTGTTCTCACCTTGCACCATGTCTCCGTCCACAGAAAACAAAGGCGCACGGTTGTAGACGAGAGGGTTTTCACAAAGCAGATTCAACGTAGCCTCATTTATGGTTAAATCTTCTTCGCTAGCACTCGCCACATCTGGTCCCTCTTCTACAGGCGTGGCTGGTCGTTTCCCTGCTCGTTCTTCAGCTTGTTACAGTCATGCTTGAAGTGACCAGGCTTCTTGCAGTGAAAACACACCGGGCCTTCCTTGGTCTGCTTCACGGGTGCGTAATGACCAGGCTTGTACGGGCGCTTGCTGAACGGCTTCTTATCTTCGAACGAGCTCGATCGTAGAGGTCCACGGAAACGTTGCTCACGCTCTGGGTTCTCGCGACCAGGCTTGCGTTCGCCACCGAAGTGAGACATTTCGTACTTGGCGGCTTGATCCATCGCCTCGCTCAGCGTCGTCGCGTTCTGTAGCTTGACGTAGGCTTGAGTCGCACGCTTGAGACCGTCGCAGTAGTAGCTGACTTGACCGACTTCGCTCATGTTCTCGACGCGGAAGATCAGTGACGAGTACTTCCCGTTGTACTCTTCGATGTCACCGACCTGGCGGAGTTGACGGAGCTTCTGTCGCAGCACCGCTTGGTAGGTGGAGGCGTCGAAGTGCGCGAGGGCGTCGTGGGTGAACTGACCCCACTTCTGCTCCTCCGCTGGCGTCCTCGAGGCCCAGGACAGGAACCATCCCGACGCGGGTTCATCCATGGCGGTACCGACGATCGCGGTTAGCGTGTCGTTCTCGTTCGTCGCGTCGTGGCCGTTGATGCGACACAGTGTCTCGACTTGGAAGAGCCACTGGCGCACGTCTTCGTCACGCTTCCCCTTGAACTTGGGCAGACCGCTCGGGACACGAGGCTTGGGTTCGGTCCGTGGCGGGCGTTGCGCTTGGTTGGTAGCCTGGAGCGCCACGATCTCGGCTCGTAGCTGTGCGAGCTGTATTTCCAGATCGGCTTGACTTCCTCCCTCCGCTGCTGGCGCGTCCACGTCGTTCTTGCTCGTCGCAGGGACCATGGTCGTGAAGTCTTGACCTACAAGTGCAACCAGTGAATCAAACTGTCCCTTGCTGGGGCGGAGGAGGAGGCGGAAGAGGTTCTTGAGGCTGGCGGGGAGATTTAGAAGTGTTGGTCTCCCCGACCAAACTGCCCTCTACCAATCACGTGGCTGAGGGAGCCCCTGTATTACTTCATATACTCTCTAAAATGATGTACCACAACTAAGGTACATATGCTATCCGATACAGCACTGCCCGTCGGGCAGACCGTCCAGATCTGTAAGTGGTCTGCGAACAATGCCAAGCGCATTTTTGAGAGGAGCAAGCTCAAAGCCGAGGCTGGAACCAGCAAGTGCCGCTGTGGATATAATTTCACCAATAGGGCTTCCCCCATGGTTAAGCACCTTTAGATAGTACTCTGGATTTTGTATCCAGAGTCCTACCCGGGATACAACGAGGTTTGAATCTAATTATATCTAATAACTTTTCAAATCGATATACCCTACCCACATTGTCGCTGTCCAATATTCCTCTTATATTAACCCGATTGCCCCCAAAACCCTGCAACATGCTTGGTTTTACTAATTTAGTCCAATCAAAGTACCCCAAATTCATTTTGGACCAATCATGTCACTTGCGGTAAACCATGCAACATGCTTGGTTTTACTACAATAATTGTAATAATTATTGGTAAACCCATGCACTATGCTATATTGTGCTGCGGGATGCGGAGTAAAACCAAGCATATATGCATATTCAACATTTTACTATAGAAATTGAAGTATACAAATTCCAAGTATAAAATTGGCAGCAATCGGGTTAAATACCCTGGTAGATATGTATTATATCTGATTTTGTGAACCCATCATATCCCTGTCAAAGTCGTTTTTCGGACTTTTATACCAGTTTGGCGGCTCCTGTTGAAGAAATTGAAAATTAATGCCCTTCTAAATATCATGTTTATCCTCATATTTTCCGCGGTTTTCGCATTTATCCGAGATCGCGGTACGCGTCTACGGAGTGCGCAGAGGGACGATGCTGATACCGTGCTGGAGCGCCATTTACCGTCTTTAATGCTGACTGGTGGAGTGCGAAACACGCAGCATGCAGTCGCAGAAGCTCGCTCGTCGCGCGCTGAGGTAAGGTTGTTGTAACCGATCGGGGCGGGCAAAGTGATTTAATTCTTTGTTGTTGACTGAATCTGCAACTCGATGCTTAGCGGGGTCTCGCGCGCAGCACGCCATACGCGAATGTGGCCACCCCTATTAGATCACAGCGCGTGTGAGATGTCGCTTCCTGCTGTAGTGGCCAGATTCAACCCCGCAAAAGATGTTGTCGCCTCCTGGAGGACTTGTTCTCCCATGTCGCTCGTATACGGAGACGATGCACAGCGAACTCTGACTGAACTATTTGTCTTTAAAAAAGTAGTCGCGCATTTTGGTAATTTGTGAGCCAGTTGGCCTTCTGTTCGATCTTACACGTAGCACTACCAGAATAATGCGGTATTTGCACAGAAGCCAACCGGATGTCCGGGAATTGACCGTCATCTCATCTAAGTGGCTGAAACTGATTTTTAACCAACCGGATGTCCGGTTGACCGTTTCGAGGGGGCCACTATAAAAGTCGCTCTATAGTAAAAATCACGAAAGTGGACCGGTAAATATATATATGACTGGTAAGGCAGCATCCCGGAAAGTAGGTTGCTTTAGGGGCGACATGTAGCCTATTTTCCAGGAAAATAAATCCCCCATATATTTGGTTTTACGAATTGTAAGGAGGGTCTTCTAATCGTAGAGGGCTTTTATTTCTCGACTGCTTCGTCCAGTTCGTCTTGATTGAACGGATTCTCCACTTGTCGTTGTCATCATTGGTCTTTTGTTGCTGACATGAAAAATTGCTACCCATAAATGTCGTGTTTTCAAATGAATCATTGTGCCAACCTCTTTTGAACTCCAGCTGGCTCATTTTGTTTTAGGTGTGAAAGTGGTCTTCAGCTGGCTCAATTGAGTTCAACACCGCTAGTATTGGCGGTCTTCTAACTCTAGATCTTTCTCAAAACCTAGGGGGTCTTCTAGAGGTCTAAAAATCCGTTAGATACAATGGATCTAACAGTAGTCGTCTTCTGCTGTTCACGAGCATCTACATGTAGTCTTTAATGCGGCGAATCCATAGAGCTCACATGGATACTTCGCAGGGAAAGCAAAAAGCAAAAACACAACGAAGTTGTCATACTTAACAGTTTTCTAGATTGGCGATACATACCAAGCCAGCACGTGACCATCAGGAAGGAAGTGAGCAATACACGAGGAGATGCATCAACGGTTCAAACCTACGTATTGCAGACGGCAGCTTGGGGCAAACCAGTATGATCATGGCATCAAAAAGGAGGTGTACAAGTTCCAGTTGTGCAACAGTGCTATTGTACTGGCGAGATGAAATGCACCACCAGACTTTGCCCGCTCGTATCTCTTGACCCAATTTTCCGATTGATGTGAGCTTTTTTATTTGAAGGATCTGCGTTTCCTCTTTTAAGTAAGCATAGTTTCAGCGTGCGGTTATCAATGAGGTGTTTGCTACACTTAAACGAAAAACGAGTGTACACGGAGTTCTCCAAAACAATTGAGGCTATGTTCATGCCATATGTCACCAGATGTTAGCTCCCGTACAAAATATAATATTACGATTATATGTGCCCTTTTTACAAGATTTTATGTGCATTGTTGCTCGAGAATGTCGTGGCAGGCAACGAGATCAACATGGCATGCAGCGCTTTCAATGCTATTGCAGAGCATGAAACCTTGTTTGTTAGAAGCATTAGAAGCCAAGCTGCATACTGGCGTCGAGCTTGCCACTAGGGGCTTTTTCGTTCAAGAATTACCGCTAAAAACGTTCTGTGCACATGCGATCAACATCTTTTTCCCGCAGTGGCGTTTGCTTCGTCATGTCGACAATGGTTAGAAGAATGTTGCCTTGCGGTGCCTACATGTAATCTACGTACTACGATCTATCCAACGCGGGTCTTCAGGCATTCTAACGATCAGTACTTTTGAAATTATAGGCAATACCAAATTTTGGTGGTGCATTTCATCTCGCCAGTACAATAGCTACAGGCCTGGTGCGTTGGTTTCGTCCGCTTCCTTTTTCTCGTCTGACCACGCTGACTACGACGCATTAGTCATTTGTCGAAGATGCCGCACAAACACACTATTTGTTCGGTACATCCTTGCCTTGGAAGATATTATGTACATTTTCTTCGAGATCCTGGCGGTCAAGTTGACTCGCGTTGACCATCGTACGGAATTTCCAGCGGGTCACTGTCCTCAGCTCCACGTGCACCACATTTCGACGGCGTAGCTAAGTCTGCTGCTACTCGCAAGTTCCACTGATGCATCTTCCTGTCCTTGATTTCCGTCGCTGCTGCTCTATTCGGCGGTGGGGGAGGTTTTCCGGCAACTTTCCATACAACGAAACACTCTCAGCTCGTACGACGTCGTATTCAAGAAAACACTTTCTCCTAATAATAGGAGTGATGTATTGTGTTGCTTATCACTACCGTGATTGATCAAGAAAACACTTTCTTCTCTGCACGGACAATACATATCCCTCACCTCCAACTTTCACCATCGCGCCAAACGTCCAATCTAACGGCCGATACTGCAGCGAAATAGGTACAAGCCGGTGCTAGCCTACTAATCTGGGTACTAGCCGAGCGCCGCCCGCTTCGAGGGCGGTGGCGTTTTACTACATGTCGCTCGCTCTGCGAGCTCACAACACTACTCCCCGGTGTGCCTTCGGCACAGGGTGCCTCCATTCCGCTCGCCTCGTCGGCTCGCTACACTACTCTTAGCGGTTTGTTGGTAACTGAGCTGACTTCGGCAGGAAGGGCGGGCCCTGGGGGTTCCGCAAAACACTTCAAGCGGCCTGCGGCGGCAAACGGGGCCGCTCGGCAGTAATGTAGCCATTTTGTATTTTTTAGCCAATCAGAATTAAGGTAACGCAAGTGTGACGTGCCGACTGACAGACACCGAACTCCAGTAGTTGTTTAGACCCACACAGCAATCGCTGTGCACCCTGTATCTCAGTGCACTGTTATTAATACTAATTATCGCCTCTTGACAATTCATGCAGCTTCGATGACGCGTAGGCGGCCGTCTCTTCGGCATTTTCTCCAACTTGGTGCACGCTGGCAGTGCCAAAGGTAGATCCGTCCATCAATGGACATCCAAATCCACATCTCATCATCAGCGACGACTCCAGAAATTCTGCATCTTCTTATTTAGCGTTACCAGCCGCGCTTCGCTTGGCTGGGCGCCCCTTCGGCACCTCCGCTCTTCGGTTCGATCGCGACATGAAGATTGAATGTGCTCGTGAGTCATTCACGGTGAGTGCAATGCGCGGCTCGCTGAGGAGCTCGGCGCTGGGCCCGCATACGCAAATACCGCGCGGGTTTACTTCGGCTATGCGCGCTCGCACCCGTTCGCCTTAGTTGGTCTGGCGACACCTCGTGCAAGCTCCAAGAAGAAGTCGCGACATCGCTTACGCAATTGGGAGTGGACTCGCTTTTACTACCCTTATTTATATACACTGGTTTATTGGCACTATATACTACGTAGTATCAGGGACATGTATCCTCCCATTAGGGGTACCCAGTGGACCGATTCTCGCAGCACTTAGGGAGCGTTATGGGAGCGTCTCAAACCCAAAAATAGATCTATGCGGGGGGCGACGTCCCGCTAACGACGTTAAATTCTCTAGCGGGACGACGTCACCAATCATCTACTAACTGTAAAGTAGAAACGTAATAGCGCATAAAAACTCCTTATTGGCAGAATGTCATCAGGGAAAAAGGCGGCATTTATAGCAGTTGCACAAGACTGCAAAGTTTGAATCCAACTGCATGGCCAATGGAGTTGATACGCTTAAATTCTGATCGACGATCGAAAGTGAGCCAACACAATCAACTACAAGTGGCGACGGTAGCATCCCAATCTTCCAACTTGGTCCACTTTCTTAACAACAGCATTCTCACGTACACGAAGTCTAGTGCCACCGCTTCTTAATTGCATTACCCGTGCGACCTGGCAAATGTACAGCAATACGCATTTCCCAGTTTCCGCTGTAGCGTTCGGTTGATCGACGAATCGAGTTGATTGCGCAACCGTTCACGATGTACGGCCCAGCCAGACACGAGTTCGATCAAGAAAATACTCAAGTTAAATATCTTCTTGATCGAATTCGTGTCAAAAACGGGCAAAGCAGCACCAACGGAGTGGAGCGCCAATGAGGTAAGTTGTGTTCCTCAACTTACCTCATTGGCGCTCCACTCCGTTGGTGCTGCTTTGCCCGTAGCGTTTCGCCTCGACCGGGCAATTTCAACAATGTATGTCAGCAGACAGTCAATACCAGTTGTCCCATTCAACGAACGTGGATATGCGCGAGGCGTCAACGTAAAGGAACGTCGTCGTTGCTCAGTCAATGTCAATAAAATCAAATAATATCTCTTGCAAAGGGGGAATTTCGGCCAGCGAATCTATAATTGCACCAAGAAACTAGCGACGTGTGCAGACTTGTACCAGTCGTGGCTGGTAGCATGTGCTTATACACCCATTTTACGAACTATCGCGACTAAACAAGATTTTCCCACTAAGTTATTAGGAGTTTCCATCTCTCCAGTCCGCACTAATATGAAGCTGTTTTACGTAAGGCATTCCCTACGGTCACCAACTTTTGCGACAAAGAATGAACGAATTGTCCGTTCTCACGTTAGGTTGGAGAAGAGGTATCAACCGGTTCCTGGTAGTATTATGAAAAAAAAGAATGTCTAATATTGTGTCGACCACATTACGGGGTTTCAATTTAGCGTCACACAAGATTTTGCTCGCCGAAGCGGAAGCCACCCAAGTCCAGAAGCCGCCGCCCTGAGTCGCAGCGAGACGTGCGTGGTCGCCGCCCCGAGCTGCAGCAGTGAGACGTGCGTGGAACCCGCCCCGAGCTGCCGCAGCGAGACACAAGAGGCTGCCGCCCTGAGCAGCTGCAGCAAGAAGTTAGAACGATGGTATCGACGCCAGGTTACTCATATATTGGCTTGGTCTCGTTGCAGCTGGCGCGGAAATCACCGATAAATGCTTTGGTAACTATGTTGAGAAGATTGTTATTCTCCAGAGTTTTTCTAGTGGGCTGCGGTAAAAAGCCAAGCGTTGATGCAAACTTGTCTTTCAACAAAAAGTATTTATCAGAGCTTAGATTATAAATGCCAAACAAGCACAGTATATTATTGTTCGATGTACATTTTTATGCTGTCGAACACGTACGAGAAGTACTTGTACCGCTCATAGGCTAGTTGCTTCGACCCTAGCTTGTCGCCTTGAGCCAGGGGAATGTTATCACTCGTCGCTGTCGTTCTTGCCAGTGAAAGATACATTTCAAATCAAAGCACAACGAGTACTCCACAACTGTGGCCGTCTTTCCGGAGCCATCCTGGGAATGTTCGGATGTTCATTCCATGGTGACGTTTCATAATCTTCATGTACACATTTGGGATTATTTCCTCCACTTCATCCAGGTAGTTTTGTTTGTGTAGCGGGTCATACTTCCACACCATGTTGCGTTCCATGTCAAAAATGATGCCGCACCAATGGGGAATAGTCTCCTTGACGTAGGTTGGGCAGAACACAATGCAGTGTTTTTTCATCTTGCTAAAGAGATGATCTTTCGTGGCAATATATCTTTTCCGCCGTTTCACGTCTGTCATCTGGACGTAAACAGGATCTACAACTGTTATCTGGGTAAGTTCGCCCCACGGCAATTTGGCAGCTTCGTTGGCAACCCTGAGCGAGGCTAAGTACACACATGTATCATTTAGCCACGCTTCTCCACCGAATCCAGCCACTCCTTGATAGGTATATCGTGACCGGCTGAACTAAAAACTTTGTCCACGCTCACATCAGGAATAACTTTTAGAATCCGCTGCCGGTTGATTTCTTCGCCGTCGTCATCAATTCCAATTCGTTGAATGAACTTGATCAATTTGCGTACCCCTCTAACCTGTTTTGACACTTTGTACCAACACTCCATTCTCACCACGTCGATTAGGCTGAAAGTTCCGACACTTAATATTGACACTGCAATATCACTGCTGACTAGTCTTAATCCGCCTAAAAGCTCCTCTCGAATTTTCACGTTCTTAGCAGCTTCTATACATTTCATCCCAAGATCCTCTATCATAATTGTTAGTCCGTAAACCATTACCACCAATTGAAAATTTATCAACATACCTGGAAGCACGAAGCGCACATCAGTTTCGATAGTGCGAGTTGGATCATTCTGGATTAGGTACGCTTTTGGTGGTTCGAACCTAGCTGACGCGAACTTAGGTCGAATAGCATCCAGGGCATCTCTAACAACCGTGATTGAAAGAGGTCCTTTCTGGACGAGCTCGTGAAAAGTTTGTAGCGTAACATCTTCAATTTCCCGTTTTGACCGAGCTTTTTTTAAGCTCGCCGGTTCTTTTGGTCTGCCGGATGGTCTGCTGGCAGGGTTCAGAACTACCAGGGTTTTGTTGTCACGTGGAATCTTTCGCGGACCGTTTGAGTCAGGATTAGCGACCACAACTAATTTTCGCTTTGCCGCGTTCGCACCAACTCCGTCACCAACTCCACCAACTCCATCACCAATTCCACCAATTCCACCAACTCCATCAGTACCTTCACCAGCTCCACCAACATGATCACTAGCGCCACCAATGCCTTCACCAACTCCATTATCACTTCCATCACCAACTTCATTACCAACTGTATCACCAACTCCACCAACATCATGATCAACTCCACTAACATGGCCACCAACGGCACCAACGCTGTTATCACTGCCATCAATAGAATCAAGGACTGCTCCAGCGTGATCACCAAAGTCACCATATTTGTACTTAATCTCAGTAGATAGAGTAGCCAACTTTAATTCACAGGGACCACCATCTCTTCGGGCTAGTCTCTCAAATTCTTGCAAGTGATCGTGCCATCTCTGAAACCCTCTTGTTCCTTTATCTGCCACAACCTCGGCGATTCGCTGACAAATGCTCACCACCGCCCGATACTTCTCATTGTGTGACATAACGCGCTTCGTTGTCCTCGCGGTAGCGTCGTCCACCAAAAGCTGAATTTCCATATCCTCAGATGTTCCATCGTCGTCATCTCTAGACTCTTCTACCAGAGACCACCTCTCAGGGATGGCTTCGTGTGGAATAACCGACCTAAATGTTCCGCGCTGTCGACGAAGAAACATAAGGTGGCGACAAGGTGAAAGGAGAGTTTGGCTGAATCCACAGTTGCAGTTGTTTGACTCGAGATCCACCTAGAAATCAATCATACATATAGTTAGCAAATGGGTAGCGCATATACCACCAAACTATTCGTACCGCGTATTGACATGCCGTCGTCGTACTCTTCAAAGAGAAAACCGAAGAAGATGCTGCACTCATATCAACAGTGTAATCTGCACCTATAGACGCGTTGTACTGCTCCTCAATCAAATCACACGCGTGATGAGTCGCAATTTTTGCGAGAACCTGGAGCTCTTCGTCATATCGGCCATTGTAGCGAAATCCAACCCGTGTTGTCTTCATGCGATACTTGTCTTCGGATGTTTGTTGAAGAAACAAAAGATGGTTGATGCACTCATCCATAGGCATGTGACGAGATAAAAACGTCTTTGGCCGCTCCCCAGCTTGCTTCCAGTCGATTATTCGTGTTGTTATCCAAGTGCGGAATGCATCCACGCAAGAACGCACACCACGATGGTTTGCAATTCAGCCAGTTGTCCTCAAAGTACTTTGTGAAAGCCGGCTTCTCTTTGCATAACACCCGCAGCGCTTGTAGATACCGATCAAATTCGTGTTCATCTTCCGTTCGCACTAGTAAAGTCATCAAATTCTTCACGTGTATCTTCTCAATTGCAGTAATCCCGTACATTCTCTTGCTGACTTCACGTTTCAGGTAGTCGATTACATGAAAGTGGCACAAAATCACAGCCGCGTTCGGCAATTCTTCGTTGAGTACCTGAATCTCAGCAAAATCTTTGTCAATGACAACAACCTTCATGGCGTTCCATGCAGTGTTGTTCCGCTTAAATGCAGTAAATGCACTGTTCATGTTCACCTTTGTCTCACCGTCCACCAATGCGTGTTGAACAAATGCTCCACTGCAAACTTATCCGTCACGATGAAGCTGAACAAACGATACCTAGATTGACAGTAACAAACGGAGAGTAAGAAGTTAGAAGTTAGTGTGTGGCGAACATTCAACCACCTGAATTGGTAAACACATCACCAACTCACCTGTTAATGTATGTGTTATGAGTGGCATCAATACATAGCACCTCGGGGAACTTTCTAGCCATCCTGCACATGTGTGCCGTTTGGAATGCAATACAGCTAGTGAAATCGGCTTCAGGGTCACGGAAAATCCCCACAGCGTTACCAGGTCCTTCGCTGAAATCTAGAAGTAAGTCTGACACACGAACATTGTCATCTACGGACGTGTAGGTTTCACGACGCATTTGTACGATCATTTTCTCGACGTCCTTAGGCTGGATTGGTTTACCTGAAGCCTCTTTCAAATACCGCAGAATTTTTTTCGCTTAGACCCGCCTGCACTCAGACACAAATACACACAATACAGACGAATTAAGTTAGTGTTGTTCGTCGTGAGTGATAAATGTACAGCAAAACATACCTTGCCACATTATCTTAGCGACACCTTTTCTTGTCGGTGAGAGGATCTTGCTGGTTTCAGGATACGAATAGTACACGTACGGACCCACCGGATTATTTTGAGTTGAGGTGTGTTTTGTGACTCGAGCGGTGTACACACCGGAATCCAAAGTTAGCACAGCGTTAAGTCGTGCCATACAGCCAATCGAGCGGACAGTATGGTTTGTTCGACTTCCTTTCCCTCGAGGGTTGAAAGACCACCAGTGAGTGCATGCGTAGGACTTGAATTTCTCATCTAAAAGAACAGGCTGGGTCCCAGATAATGCAGCTTGTTTCTTGCGTGCATTGTTTCGTGTGCGGATCGAATTAGTCGTGCGCACTTTGTAGATTTGGTGTGTCTCTTTATGGTACCTGCACACCGTTAGCAAACCCATTAAACGAAATATGACGACGTCATTTATCTGTGCTTTACGTACAGCTCAAATGCAGCCTCGAAGTCATTCCTCGACGCATATGTACCTCCAAAAAGGGGGAAACGGCACCAGCTCCGCTTCTGTAGGTGGCTGGACGCCTCCACAACCATCCTCTCCACCACCCGCTTCTTCATCGTCTCCGTCGCCGTCCTCTACGGCTTCTTTGTTGCTGTATCCGCCTTCTTTGTCACCTTCATGGTCGTCCTCGCCGCCGCCGCTGACGCTGATTGCAGTCTTCGCTTCATTCTCCACTTCACTAGGTGGGTCTCTATCCTTTATGATTCATCAGGGGGATCAGTGCTTGAGGGCTTCTTGGGCTGGCGTCGCGTGACCTGCTTACCCTCCATCGCAGCGGATAGCACGCGGGAGGGAGGAGGGGGGGGGGGGGAATGAACGGTTCACCGGCTTCCCAATTATTTGAAATTTCTTTTTTTTCTGAAATATATCAATACCGAGATACCGGTACCGTTAATTGGTCGTTTTCTTCCCCGGTAGTTTGTGAACGTAGGTACTTCCTTTACGTAAACCCGCGCGTGGTGGCTCCTCTCCAAGCCAAATTAGCCAATCCCTGTTTGAAATCAGGACCGTAATTCATGTACAGTTTGACCCGTATTAAATGATAAGTCCCGTGGCAGCAACTCGTATCATCTAATATCAAGTTCGAAAGTTGTGCCTTCAACATATCCTCCAACATCGGTCCTTTTCCTTGTCTAAACATGCTCAAATAGCTCATGCTGGACTCTTATTGTTTGTGGCGTCATGGCGATTCGATTCGGCCACAGCTTTTAACACTTTTAACGCCTTGGACGCGGAGGGGTGACAGGGACAGACTACCAAAAGTCCTTATACCCTCCCGGAGGGTATAAGGAATCGTCATAGATAAAGTATGGCATAGTGTAACCAAGAAGTTAAATGCACCTTTTTCGTTAAGTTTGTAGCTAAGCTCCTCGGTAATAATTCCGCTAGAGGGGATTGGTGTGATCTGCGGGAATAAAATCTTCCAATGAACTGGTTGCTCGACTATCTATGCAACACTGATATTTAGAGAAACGTCCAGCTCGAACGCGCGGCCACACATTCACCCTCATCAACACAACACAGCATAACAGAAGCGAACGCAGCCAACACCAGCAGGCCGTCAACTACGAGCAAGGTCATTCGACATGGATAGGTGCGATTGGGGGCATGTTCAATAGACTTATGTGATGCTACTGCGTTTGTGGGTCAACTACATGAATTACACTACGGCTTAGCTAGACTGCGATCGCGGATGTTGCTTGCTTTCGGAGCGAACATGCCATTCTGCCACAAATGTGCCAGATCTGAGAACAGGTCATGCCCTCGTTTGCCTGGTGCCCCCGCACCTTGTTACAAAGCGTGACAAGTCCCTTATTCCCTTCGGAGCACTTTTCACAATAGAATGTAGACGTACCACTCCTCTTCTTTTCCGCGGGCTTGTAGTAGGAACAGACCTTGCACAGTCGTTGCCGGAAGCGCTGAACGCCGTTGTTTATGCTGGTGTCGGAGGTTTGGACCAGCGAATGATCGCCTTGGACTGCAATAGGTTTTTCACTTAAGTCCGCCGGGGCTTCTGTCGAAGACCGTGCCTCCGTGAACGACGCCTCGGTCTGCTGAATGAATTGTCCGTGTAGCGTGAACAGGAATGTATAGTGCGACATCCTTTTTTTTCGTTGCTTCTCCCACATGTGAGCGTGGACAATATACGCGGTCACGACGGCCATGTCTTCCACTCCAAGAAAGAGACTTTTGTAGTAACTCTGGAATCTGATGTACAGAACAGCATTAGAAATTTGGCTTAAGGTGACAGGAACAGCACAGTAAACTCACCTTGTTGCAAGCTGCATAGAGTACGACTGGAGTCGCAACTGGTCGTGGTGATCAACGCCGCCCATGTAGCGCTGATATTCATCTACCAATCCTGGGCAGGGCACCGTCGTTAGAACCCCACTCTTCTACCGCCGCTGCACACTCGTCGACGCCGCTGACACTTGCGACAACAGAAAATACACAGTACGGTTGTCGCCCCACCCGACAGCAGCAAGTCCTGGGTTGCTCTTGGCTACGGCCATCGTAAATGAGCCTCGAGGATATGCAGCTGGTCGCTTCTTGAAAGGGTACTGCACCTCCTTGCACCAACCCTTGCGATTTGTCTGGATGGTACCGACAAAGTTGAACCCCATAGTACGGAGCTGTTGCGCCAGCGGGATCGACGTGTAAAAACGATCAGCAATGACCACACGACGTCCAGAGTAAGGAAGCCCCCTGAAAACACACGCGACGTTCCGCACAACGACTGCAGGTCCACTCTTGGTATCCATCAACTGGGCACCATCGACATCGTTTTTCCTCCCGACATCAAGTTCCACCCTATCACACAGCCACATTAGTATCATGTCAGCATAATTTCTAAAAGTAATGAAGACAGTGTCAGCTTTACCTTTTGCAGTAGCCCGTTTCCGTACAGCACGTCATCACGCACTTGGAGCCCCACTTGTGGGGTTTATCCTTCATGTATGTGCGCGACGGATTTCGGCGGTTCCGTGATGGCAGCATACCTTCGTCAATAGCGACCCTCGATCCAAGTACGTGGCCTTCCTTGAATGTCTTCTCCACTGTCGATACAACTGATCTAATTTTCCACGCTCGGTCTCGCGCGGCAGCAGCATCTTGGTTATCCGAAAAGTGCAGGAATCTTGTTATTTCTCGGAACCAATCACGCGGCATCACTTTGTTGAAAGTGCCGGCAGAGATTACACCATCCTCTGCCGTATTCCAGTACATCTCAAAACGTTTACGAGGATTCAACGTGTGTGCTATGATCAAACCAATCCATTGAACAATCTCACGCGGAGAAATCTTCTGAAAACGCTCCAGTCTTCGCAACTTCTCTCTACTTTTCTGCGGACGATGGGTTACTTCACTCTCCTTTGCCACCGCGCTCACCCCACGAGACTCCAGCGTTTGCTGCCAATACCGGTGTGTCTCGCACGCAACGTGTCGCCAGAATGCTCTCGGCAGGAAGTAGAAGAACAGCGATATCGGAGACTTCGCTGCTGCTAAAACATCTTGCGACGGTCCGCAGTACCCATCGTACATTTTGTCGAGTTCGGGATTATCGACAATAGTGGCCATCTCGTTTTCAGGAAACACAGTCCATCCACGAGCTGCCATGTCCGCCAACTGGCTATCGTCGAAAATCTCGGATGATCATGTCAGCAAAACATCAGATTAGTAAGCCTTCCGTGTCAACATCGAGTAACAACGACTGTCAAACACACCTTCGACGCGCATATGCAGTCTCTCTAATTCAGTAGCGCTCATCAAACCAGCAACCCGACTTACTTCAACAGCGACGGATTCATCTGTCAAATCAACAGCGGGCTCGTCGTCCTAATCAATGTTGTCTTGAACTCCAACGGATTCTTCACCACCTTCGCCATCTGACTCAATACACTTCTCGATGTCACCCCAAAACCAGATTGGGGTCACTTGGTTCCGCTTCAGCAAATCCAATCGCTTCAAAATGCCTTCAGTTTCGACACTATGCAACAGGGTTGTCGCGGACTCGTTGGGGGCGTCCTCCTCTGTTTCTCCTTCGTGTTCTTCTACTGCATCTTGTTCTTCTCCACTTTCGTCAACTTCTTCATTTGGTTCATCCTCGCATTCGCTGACAGAGCCATCGCTGGTATGACTAACGTAGCCGTCTTCCGCGTCAGCATAATCTACATCTTCATATAACATCCCGGTCAGTATAAATGTATCGCGTCAGCAATAAGCAGATAAAATAAACCTTCCACGTCAGTATTGGGGTGTTCGTCCGTGTCAGCATTCCCTGAAAATCACAACTTTCGTGTCAGCATAAACCTCTTTTCAGCTTTAATCAAAAACCACATATCCTCCGCGTCAGCATCGGTGGTGGCTTCATTCTCCGTTGCCACCGGTTCGTGTGGCGCTTCAACACTTCGTCCATCTCTAGCTGTAGACTCAAGTTAGTGCAATTACTGGATCAAACAGATCATAAACATACTTTGCGCATTTTCAGCACCCCACACTTTCGACGCCGCTCTGTATCTTCCTGGTCCTGTTGCTTCTTCGTCTTTTTCTTGAGTTTTCCGGGGCTTTCTTGGCTGTCTTCTTCGTGGCGCCCTTTCGGGAGCCTACGGCTTTGGCGCGCTTCGTCTTTGGCGCCTTTTCTATCACAGGAGCCTGCCGTTTGGCTGTTGCCGAAGAAACCCTGGGGATAGCTGACACCGATGAGTCTGCATGTACATATTCAACCAGCAAACTTAGTAGTAAATACATCACAAGAAAGACTCATACATACCTGGCGGCGCTTCGTGGGGACGCACCATGACATTGGCGATGTTAAGCCGCTCAAAAAGTTCCTTGTCCGCCTTCACGTGCGCGAGTAGGGCATCTTCTCCGTTGAAAACGTCGACGCCCTGCTTGCTGCCGCGTAGCTTCTTACCAGGCTTCAGATAGTTTGCGCTGAATACATGGGGCGCGTTAGTAGGAAAACAGAAGTACAAACGTCAACACACTTACCGGATCTGTAGACCTGTCGCAGGTTTCCACGTCCAGCCCTCCTTGCCCAAAAGCGGCCACACAGCTTTGAAGTCCATAGTAACGCCATTTTGTCTTGTGGCGCGCGAAATGAAGAATGAGTGGTGATGTCAAAAGGGGAACCAATATTTCGCTTTTTTTCAAAAATATGGATCGGCTCTTAGTCGCGGTAGTTCAAGCCACCTGTAAATCACATCCAATAGAATCCGTTGTTTTGAACACGTGGACCAATCATATCCTTTGTTTATATGGGAAGGGGCGATAATACCACTTTGCGGATTTGGACCCGTAGTGAATTCAAGTGTTTCTTATGC
Source organism: Phytophthora tubulina (assembly GCA_014706135.1). Classification (NCBI taxonomy): domain Eukaryota; phylum Oomycota; class Peronosporomycetes; order Peronosporales; family Peronosporaceae; genus Phytophthora; species Phytophthora tubulina. The sequence goes on along the minus strand of JACBOY010000135.1, from coordinate 192,899 downwards.
GGTTCTGAGCTGCATAAGATCATATTGCAAGGCTCCGCGTCCAAGGGGTTAAGGGTGGCTCCTAACCACGCCACACCGTGCCAGTATGACAGACTTGGTATATGAACTAGCTGAAATCAGTTATTGCACAGTTTTTACTGCTTATCGACAAACGATGTTTTCAACTCCTATCCATGCCTTAACGACGTATTATATCTTTTGGTGTAGTTTTTTTTTGTAGGGCGGACTACATGTTTAGCACAGCTCGATGAAGAAATATATAAAGATCTAGTTATAGTTTATATATGGACCGCTGCGGATATGAAAGCTGCAATACATGTATTTCACACCCCAATTCATATTTTGGGGCCACGCACGCTCGAAAATACGCTGTATCAATGTGCGCACCCCTTTTTTAATAACGTAAATAACGACCACACGCCAATATATTGAGGGCAATTATACTATAACTTCGGCCAAGAATCCGTATCAAGAATGACATTTGGCAGGTATCATTTAAGCCACATACATTTTACTGATTACCAAGTCGGTGGATCGATGTCGTATCATGTATAACAGGGTACCATGTTTCTCAGTGATCATTTAGTACAGGTTTAACTGTACCTCCACTTTAATGACATTCGTATCACTTAACACAGATTATCTGCATGATGGTCACCTCAAATTATGCTGAATAGAAAAACATTAAATCCGGAAATGCTTTATGATTCCCCAAACTTTGGTGGTGTATACAGTACGGTGCAAAACGTCTTGTGGCAATGTTTCAGCTCTTCCATCCGTCTGGCTGATGTGGTATGACACGGAAACGATTTAGAAAAGACCCAAATTGATAAAAAGGTCGGGACCAATTGTCGTTAGATCGCTGGAGGTGGCGTGTTTGGCTGGAAGCCTTGCGTCCTGTGCTTCATATCCCTGCTAGACTAATGCCGTGTTCTGTAGAGCACACGCGCGGCTATTATACTATCAGTACGGTTATGCACAAAGCTTGCATCCGGATTTATGTATATGTCCTTAGATCATAGCAAACAGCCGCTTTTTGTGATCTTCATATAAATAACTTGTGTTAAAACAGGTGGTCATAATCATCAGACGGGCAGCGTGGTACCCACAAAATCCAATCCAAATTTAGCAGTCGTTGACCCAAGTAGACGTGCTTACTAATGGGCCCCAGTAAATACAAACCCTAGCGCTTTAAATAAAGAAGGGTAAGAGAAACTATTACAAGGGGCTTCAGCCAAGTCTGATTTCGTAATTATACGAGATTATAGCGATCTCAAGTGTCTTTACTCTTTGGGCCGACTGGCTGACGATTTTGGCTCTGTCGGTTCAACCAACCGGCCCCGGAAACTTCGGGTAGAACGCACAACAAAGGGTAAGCAAAAGCAATCCAATTATAAGGGGGACTTCGGGTCAGTCCAGCGTCTGAACCCCTTCATTATGCTTAGAATATTGTCTTCGTCTACTTGCTCACAAAAAATCTTGATCTAATTCGAAGAATGAGGAAGTATGGGTTTTGGCTGACCTCCGAAAAACCCGCGATTTTCGTGTTAAAAAAAATACTATGAAAACTCTCCGTACAAATCAAACACCTAGGGCGTATTGCCACTACAGTACTAAGTACAACAGTACTTAATACTGTAGTGGCAATACGACAACAGTAAAGTGCTTATTTGAATTAAATTAGGACAACAGTAAAATCGCTCACTTGAATTAAATAATATCCGTGAGCACGGCACCTCCTAGCTGACCGGATCATTTTGCTGCAACCTTGTTGGATTGGCGCACTCAATTCTTGCCGCTGGGCGTCAACTTTAGAAGCAGAATACAGCGGTGCATTGTCCTTTGCTTCCACGATCAACTTGCCCAAATACGTTTCCCATACTGCAGCAGCGACAGAATCGCCATCATCGCAATACCAACGATAAATTATCCAACTCGCGGTAATCGGACTGTCAGTTGCGATTAGACGTTCTTGTTGGTCGGTGGTACTGTCTCCATAGGCTGCAACAACAATGGTAACGACTGCCAAAACGACAAGTGCGTTGAGGATCCACCGTCTGTACCCAGCTCTGCACCAAAGAAATTAGCAACAGCAACTCCAAACAAATAGGTGTGAGAATACGTACGCTGATTCTTCAAAGTTGTGGAGCCAGTTTCGCCGATGCCAACGCAAAAATCGCTTGGCATCACCACCAGCACGTGAACTTGCTTCAAACAACTTTGAAAGCTCTTTCCAAAATAACTGGGATCCTCGAGACACTGCGAAGGCCTCATCATCTCGAACCTTGCGGATTTCCACATTCATCGAGCGCCACAGCTGCCAAATCCTCCTCAGCCAGACAGTCGCCGCCCTCCTTCTTCGCCAGGAAGAGTCGCACATTGCTTGCTCGCCCATTGTACTCCATCTCACGCGTGATGGTAACCTTCAGCTCCCCCACCGTTCGACTCAAATCGGGGGTAAAGTGGCCTTCTATTTGGATTTTATGTTTTGTACATATAGAAGCCTGATATGCAATTATGCGGTCCTGGATAGAATCCGCCTTTCGTCGATTTGTCTGGCCTATGGCCCGAAGAGCTTGATGCAGGATCCGTTTGGCCTCCGTGTCAAGGCAAGACCTCATTGGGTTCATCGTTGTGCTGTTGCTCTATTCTGAAACTCGTATTTCGTGATGCTGTTGTCGTATGCCAGTTGTTTGCTTGCTCGGAGCTCCGTGAGTTTGGGTTTACCCCATTGAACCCCAAAAAATCTGCTGAGCTCTTTGGTGCATGGCCTCGTTGTGCTGGGCGTTGATCTAGTACCTTTGTTGGATCTTCGTTTGTAGAGTGGCTCTGCCGCTTCCATGCTCTCTACGCTTAAGAGAATTTTCGATGGGTCTGTTTTCCGTGTCACCGCTGCAAGACCTTCAAACAAGACCAATTCTGTGTTGTCATTTCGGGTTCCTTGTGGAGCAAATCTTAGATTTTCGGCCTCTTGCAGGATCCAGTCGGAGTCTTCATTAAGTCGGTAACTCATCCACGCCCCGACTTGTTGATGCTCCTGTAGTGTTCCGGTATATAATCTAATAATCCATCTTTCCAGTTCCGTGACTTCCATATTCATGTTAATCGTGACAAGGATAGCTAGACACACTTCCAGGCAATAGCCTTGAATGCGTGTAGCAGACCGTGCTTTCCATGAGCTTGCTATCGCCTTCACTTGGTATATCTCTGCCACCCAAATGATATGTTGTGTTTCTTCTGCTGACGTTTCCAATCCTTCAAACACAGTTCGGTTTCGCAGTGTCCACAACAGTACTGGTGTCACTGTACTCCAAATGAGCCAAATTGTTACCATCGCGCTATCATGCTGAGCCGTCCACCTCGCCGTACATTTTGTGTTGCTGCCATGAAATGTGTAGTTGGAGGCGGAGCTGTTCGCGACGCTAAGGCCCGTTGTAGTTTGGCTCGTTCGCTTGGCGCGGTAGGGTACCCTAGCCACTTATCCATCCATCCCTTCCGAGAAGCTTGAGCCTTCGCACATTGCCATATGATGTGATCCACGGATTCCTTATTGCAGTCACAAGAAGTTTCCGGACATTCACGGTGCTGTGGCCAGCCGTCGTGAAAGAGATTAAGTTTTCCAAGTGCGATCCTATAGATTGTCCAGTTTTGGTAGTCCGTGAAGATGCCTCGCTTGTTCCATATTTGCTTTGGAGTTTGTTCCAATGCGGTTTTCCCCCACGTGGACCCTCTGCTTCCCCTCTCTAGTTGGTCAATCATTGGTTTCATATCGTATCGAAGATGCTGTTTGAATTTGCGTGAACGTTGTTTACGAAGAGTGAAGCTGAGATTCCGCGGTTTGGTTTCTTTTGGGGCCTTCCACGGGTAATTCGATGTTTGCGGAGTCGCTGTAAAAGTTATTCCCTCGTAGTAAGCCCAATTGTCGATCTTCTGATAGTCTGGGTGCTGTTGGTATTCTGTCGTCACTAGGGTAAGTTGCCATGACAGGCCATCTTGGTTGCGTTTGAGTGTTAGCGCTGGTTCCTGTTTCCCGCACTTAGTCACCGAGGCTGCCATTGTCTCTCTACTATTTCCAAGTTTCCACTCAAGGTTGCTCCACCGTCCGACCCACCGTCCGACTCAAATCGAAGTCCACACGGAAGACTTCTACGTCTGCCACACCAACGATCGTCGCACAGAAAAAGATACCATCATTCCCCGTAGCAGAAAGAAAGACAGAAAGAAAGGATGGAGACAGGGATTGACAGTATTACTGTTTTTCCATGAGTGCTGGTAGTAGGGTTCCATCTCCCAATTGTGTTTACTAACACCAACAGTACCACTTCTTCTGATGGCATCGTTGCTACAATAACAGTAAAACTATACTATTTGGCGGTATTATAGTTGTACTATCTTTCCAATGATCAAACCATAGCCGCTGGCACCCACGATTGATACTCCCATTAAAAAAATATTTCTGTTTTATTGGTAGCGTGAATATCTCCATATCCCAACCCACAGAGTGTTGCCACGATCCAATAGAAGCTGTAGACGTAGCGTTCACTGACGCTCTTGTGCCGTACATCTGCATCAATCATCCATGCTTCCAACTCGGTGCTGAAGCATGGTGCACTTTTTAATTTAAAAATTAACGACCCCTGAGTGTGGTAGACTTATTAATGTGCCTCAAATTACAAAATAGCAGTACCCGTGGCTCGAGCGCATCAACAGGAGCAGCAGGTTTTGAATCAGCAACCGCACATGGTACACCTTTATAAAAAAACAGCCCGAATCTTTACTATGGCGCCATCAAACGTAGAATCAATACGATCGCTACTATTGATGACAGCTACCACATTGAACAGTGTGGGAAATGCTGAAATGATCCCTGCTTCTTCTGGAATTTAGTAGTAATTTGGTACTATCAAATTTGTAGTATTTTGGCGCCGCTGTCGCTTTATTGGTTACTACTATAGCAGTAGCAGCAAATTTCAGAAAATTACTGGTTCCTGTAGCAATCTACTGCTACTATAGTACTATTTTGTACTACCCGTGCAACTACTGTCAATCCCTGGATGGAGGACATATGATTCCGTATTTAAGCGGTAAAAGATGGCGTGATGAAGCGGTGTCACAAGACGTAGCCCTACCCCTCGTAAATATCTGTATGACTTTTACTTTTTTATTCATTTTTTAGTTTTTTATTTATTAATATATTTATATAAATAAAGTAAAAAAAAACCGTAGTAGCAAAAAGGCCACAACACAAAGCTGACAAGCTTAGGAGTAGGAGAATCGGTCTGATGCGCGTTATGCATCTCAGGGGTGCTGTAGCCCTTGTAGTCCCACGCTAGCACCTCCAAGTCCACACAATTTCGTGCATGTGCGCACGGATTATACAATCATTAAGCAAAATGCGCCCTTTAAAGGGTTTCTCAAAAGACGGTCGATACCCCTCCTGTAAAAGGGCGCATTATGCGCCCTTTTAACTTTTCGCCAACCTTGTTTCGTGACGATTTTTTCTACCAATCATAGTCCTTTGTCCAATAGCGATTGATGTATTTTACCATTCTCCGTTGATCCGTGACATCATGACCATGTAATTTACCGAGACACGTAGCCTACGTCACACAATTGGGTTCATAAACAATGAGTATGACCGTCCCAAGAGCTAGATTGCCCCACTACCATCCATTCGCTTCCATACAATATCCAAGATATTTACTCCCTATGCTCACTACCATACAATAGCTAAGATACATACTTCTTCTGGCCACTTGCCATTTTCTCCTCCATGCGCACACGCTTCCTCGACTGGGAGGACAAAGCTCTCGCTCAAATTAGGTTGCAGTTTGAGCGTGAAGGCTTGCGCATTACATGGAATTATGTGGAGAAAAGGCTAGCGAGGACTAGGCGTACGCCACGCGAGCTCAAGATGAGGTTTCAAACCATTCTGTATTAGCTGGAAGTTAGTGCGCGAGGAAGAGGTGCGCTGTAGCTGGAAATCGGTGCTGCATCCACTTTATTTCTACAAGCGCGCGACGTAATTGACCAAACGCACACACGAATTGTCAGCTACACGCTTGTAGATTCATATCACCATGTCACCATCGTTTGTCAGCAGCTCTTATACTACGCCAATGTAAACGCGTCGACAACCGCGTCCACGGCTGTCGCCCCGATCACCAACTTGCCGACGCTCGCCGACTTGCGCGCAGCCATTTGCACTCGGCCGCCACGCACACCACCTTCATCCGGTCGCCTCACGCACGCCACCAGTGTGTGCGGTCACACACTCACTAACCACATCTGTGCTCCCTAATTTTGACCCCCCCTTGCTCAGACAGCACGCTCACCACCTTGAGCGTCACCACTCGCTGGTATGCACACCGTTCACAACCTTGTATACAGCCACCCTACGTACTCGTATCCAAACGCCGCAGTCGCGCAAAGTAGTTCTGTGTAGCCGCAGCAAGCCCCAGGCCAAATACTTGCATGTGCCCCACTCGCTCCACTCGCACTTCAACTTTAAAGTGGTCGCCGTTTACACCAACTTGTGCGCGGCCACCGTGATCGCAATCCACATTTCAAGCTGTTCTCGTGCTAATCACTGCCGCGGGGTTGGTGAATATTCGTTTGGTGCTGGCGGTACTCTCATACTACTTGCTCCTCCATGACAGTATTGATACTGACACCGGCTCCATCTAATTTTGCGCTGGCACGCAGATTTGCCAACTTCGATTGCCGCCGAACATTCCCTTTAGATGTGAACAAATCCGCCGCTAGATAGTACCGATGAAATTTATCCCAGCAGGTCCAATTGGTATTAGGACATGTCCACGGAGATACTGCTTCTGAGTGGACGACCCGACAGAGGCACACATGATGAGTAGTGCAGTAATTGGTAACCTCTGTCGGGTATCTTCCCTCCCAGCGGCATACAATGCATCGTTTCCGTTTCCGATTCTTCTCCGCAAACATTTGCTTGGATGCAACCGATGAACACGTCAAGTCTCCCGTCTCATCGTTCCGATTAGATCCAAGGGTCGACGGCGTACCGACGTGAATCGGGTGCGCTTCGGTATTTCCACCTGAACCATACATCATGCTTCCTTCACTAGGAGCATCTCTCCACTGACCGTTGATCAGCTCACCAACCAATTTTGTCACGAACGCTCGATGCGGATCCCGCTCCAAAACTTCCACCCGTGCCAGACGCCGTGTCAAGTAAGCATTAGAACGTGCCACATCAATCAGTGCAAGCGCCAGCTTCTTGTGCCAGCGCTTGAAAGAGTGGCCATCCGCGATCGAGAAGCGTCCACGGATTTGATCTAAGCGGTCAACACCTTGCATGTTCGCGTTGTATGCAGCAATACATGTAGGCGCATTGAAGGCTTGAGCTCTGTTCCCGACCAGGCGCTCCACAGTAGTAGTTGTTGACGCATCAGCGTTGGATATCATGTTCACTATATTTCCGTCGCACCACGATGCGGCAATCATGCTGTGATCCATCGAGGTTGCCTGGCGTAAATCCCTCGCAAGCATCCATCGTCCTTTTGGAGAATCGTATGACTGGGGAAATGCTTGCTATTTGCTCTGATAGTTCCGCGTCCGTACAGACCTTTCAGCCGAAGTTCTTGGAGGAGCTGAACAGACGTGTAATAGTTGTCTGTGTTGATGACGCGATTGCTTCCAAAGTACGGACGAGTAACTTCTAACACGTGCTGGCGAATTTTAGACACCTTGTCGAATTCTTCTCGAAGTGCTTGTGCTTCATCCTGCCCGACAACACCATCAAGGCGACTACCAATATCACTGCGGTTGCAATGAAGTTCGTAGTTCAATGCTATCCAACTGGTGGAACAGCACACCATATACAAGCGAAAATGATACTTCCCCGTTGGTTTCATGGGGGTTGTATACGATGAGATGCCACACTTGCTTCATCAACAGCCAAGTCTCTCCCCACGTCCACATACAGTCCACCGGTAACTTTCAGCAAGTTTAGCAACGGGCGGATGCGTGCTGCTGCATCTTTCTCCAGTGTCGACGGCGCTGAGTTGAAGCAAAGGCACCGGCGAAGAAGTTTGTAGCGCGTAAGAGTCATGATGTCATCCAGCGAAGTAGAACGACCACCAAAAATGAGGTCCTCAGCCTGCGGCCCCCAATAGTTTGAATATTCACCCTTGTCATTCAAAGCCATGAAGAACATGATGCCCACGAACTCCATGAACTCCGATAGCGTGAACGGTGTTGTCGTACGTATGTCCTTCATGACTGCGTAGCTATTCGTTTCATGAAGCACTTGCCGCCAAAAGTATAGTGGCAAGTATGCAAAGAAACTTGAACTGGCTGAGTGTTCAAATAGATGCTTGTACTCGGGCTTGAGACGAGTTTTCGTAGAGCCGTCTGGATGCGTGAACAAGTACCCAGGAGCTTCAACACTTCCCGATGGATTAAAGCTCAAACTTTTGATGGCTTCCACTTCCTCCAGACTTGTAGGTAGAACCTCGTTCGGGTCAATTTCCTCAAACACCTCAGTCTCATGTAGCTCAGCCACGTCATTCACTTCGATTTCATCGACAGCTTCGGGGGCCACAAGTACTTGCCAGTCCGGCTTGTTCTTCTGGCGTGTGACAGCGACGTAGTTATCAATGCCTATCTGAATAATGCCCAGACTAACGTGATGCACCGTGCTCTGGAATTGGCTGTCTAACCATCTCACTTGGAAGAGAGCAGCATGTTTTCCTTTACGCATTTGTCTACAAACTCTGCCAATCAAGTATACTATTCCCACAGGCCGGTACGCTTTGGCCTTCATCCAAGACTCTTTTTCCGGTGTATACGCCACGACCTTATCCACGTAGACCTCATGGAGAAGGGAAGGCGACGAACGTACAGCGTTTTCAGACTGCGCACGAGTTGGTGTTTGTGGCAACGTTGGCATCACAGCCGGTGTCTGTTGTTGTAGTGTCGTAGCCGTACTGTTCTCCTCTTCACTTTCCGACGCCACAAGCCCACGCGCCACTGCACGTTCATCCCGACGTTGGCCACTAGCAGCCAGCACTCCCCCAACTGTTGTCGCACGCTGTCCGCCACGAGTACCACGGCCTCCACCTCGTCCAGCTGCACGTCCACCACGAGCATCGCCTTGGCCAGCTCGACGCTTACTAACCGTGCCACGGCCACCTCGAGTGCCATCTCGACCAGCGCTACGCCCACCTCGAGTACCGCTTTGGCCAGCTTTACGCTTACTAACAGTGCCACGGCCACTTCGAGCGCCATCTCGACCTGCGCTACGCCCACCAACAGCGCCACCTCGACCAGTGCTACGACCTCTAACTGTGCCACGTTCTCCACCAGCACCTCGACCAGCGTTACGCCCAGTAACAGCGCCACGTTCACCACGAGTGCCATCTTGATCAGCACTGTGCTCACCAACAACACTAGGAACAGCATCAACGACAGCAGCGAGAACTCCACCATCAACGTCAACGCCACCACCTACTCCAATTCCACCTTCCACGAGAGCACCATCACTTGTGTGTTCACTGCCACTAATCAACCCGGGTCCATCGCTACGTGAAAGTCCTGCTGACACAAACGTTTATAATAATGTTAGTTCCCGGACGAACAGTTCTCAAACGATGATTCGTACTGAGGGAAGCAAACTGCACCACGGCAGCTTCGCCTAACAGGAAGTCGCTGCCTTCTTCTCCGCTGGGATTACCCCCAGGGCGTATGTACTTGTAGCGATTCTCAAGCCCTCTTGGAGGGGGGTTTGAAGTCCAACCAGCCTTCTTCAGCCGCGTCCAAACCTCCTTAATCACCACTGCCCCGCCGTGCTCCTGTTGCGTCGTTATGCCGGTGGTGTCCCCGCCGTTCACGCGCCGCCGCTTCCTGATAAGCACTGGTTCCTCCTCGGACTTGGCTCTGCGTTTCGGCTTCTCGAAGCTTCTTTGGTGGTGTGGGCTCGCAATGAGGGGGTACTTCAGTTCAGATCGGTATTTAATTATGAAGGTATTTCTTAGCCACTGTTTAATTGTTTGTAGTAGTTTCTTACACGGGATATCAATTTTGGCACCAAGATTTGCTATACGAATTTCAAGTCACCTAAAATTCACATGCAGGCATACCAACTTAGAGTCACCCATACAAAAACGAAAATACACTTCCACAAGTGGTATAAAGGCTGGATCCGAATCCGCGATCATGACCGCTGATGACAAAGGCTACAGTGACTTGAAGTGTACGGAGAGACGAACGCGAGCAATTTGCTGTTTACGTTCGGGGCTAGCTTACCGCCTGAAGCGGTGAGTCAACTCGAACGTTAGGCTTAGTCTGGTGTAGCACGCGTAGCTGGTAATGAGCTCAACGCTGGCAATGTTATCTCTTACGTACTTCCTAATCTCGAATTCAGGTCTGTATTTGTCTAAAGCGGCCTTGATCCAATCCAGAGCATGCTGCGCTGCTCATTTCCGACACCCACCATCTCATTCAGTCCAACACCGTCCAACAGCACCACCTCGACTAATGCTACGACCACCCACATAGCCATCTAGGCCGGTGCTTCGCCCACTAACAACTGACCAGCGCCGCGGCCAGTGCTACCACCACTAACAACTTCACGTCCACCACCAGCTCCATCTCGACCAGCACCGGCAATTGTACCGGCCACTCTAACAGTCCCAACTTGGCCTTGGCGGCTTATCTCACCGCCGATAACATCGTCTTCTCTGCGGCCACTGCTAACAGCACTATATCCATCACGAGCGCCGTTTCGACCTGCTCTACACGCACTAACCGCGTCACCTCAGCCAGAGCTATGACCACTAACTGCGCCACGTTCACCACGAGAGCCTCGACCAGCATTGCCCCAGTGTAAGAGGAACGTCAACATGGACGCCAACTCGGCCAGCTCTTCGCCCACCAACAGCACCTCGAATATCACGAGCACCAGCAGCGAGAACGTCACCATTCACTCCAACTCCACCTTTCACGAGAACACCATCGTGACTGCGTCCTCGCACTCGCTCTGCGGCGGTGGCAAGGCCGCCATCGATATCACCAGACAGTCCTACAGACCCATACAAAACAAACAATACAATAAGCAGCTGCACAGCGACGCCAGCAACGCATACGCAACTGTAGCAGTCGCTCCAACTGTCCCAACTTGGTCTTGTCCATCGCGTGCTCCGCGAGCTGCGTACGCGTGTCCTCTGTCCATTCGACAAACTTGGCCATCCAGGTGTCGTACACGTTGGTGTTGTCGCCAAAGCAGTACTTGTCTCCACGTGGGCTGCTGACGCGTCCGCTTGACAGTCCTTGGCGTAACCGAAGTACTGACAGCAGACACCGTGAGAACCAGCAACATCAGCATCATTTAAAAAGTAAACTACGTACACGAAGTACGTACATGGTGGGTCACGTACGTGGCGTATCTAGGCACACGCAGGATGTCCAGCGATAGATGGAGTAAGACGGAGGAGGCAGTGCGTTGGGGGTGACGGGTCGACCATTTCATAAATTACTTACCGAAGAAGACGAAGTGCGGTTCCTTTCTATCCAATCAGCGACGAGACTGCAACTGGAATTGGAACAGCACAGAATTTTAGCCAATCAACGACGTATCTAAATAGGCGCAAAATGCGCCCTTTGCGTGCACAGCACCAGCAGTCCGACTGCATCTCGCTGGATTTGAAGATGACTCCTGTAGTACATTATCACCTAAAATGGCGCATTTTGCGCCATTTTAGTTGGAATTTACTGGAGGTTGTATACTATACTAATTCCTACATGCTCGCGAAAGGGTTAACGTACAATATACTTGATTTCATTATAGTAGTGGTGCGTCATCTAATATGTCGCGGTGCCAAAATCGATTATTTGTATGGGAGACCTACCGTATACAGATTTCCCTCTCGATAAGCGTACCTCCAATTTCCAAAATCCAATCATATGAGCTGGAGTCGACTACAGGTCAGATCGACCAATCATTGGAATGCACTGATTTTTGTGAACTATGCGATCTGCGGGAAGATCACCATCGCTTCCGCGCTCGTGTACCCACCCAGTTAAGTTAACCATTGAAAGGCTGAGAATGGAGATTAGTTTTCCGAGGCATCTAGTGCCCGCGCCGTAGTTGGCGCCCCAATGCACACTTCAATGTGTCCAAGCTACCATGACTGCCAGCAAGACACCCTGCCGCATCCATCTCCGCCTTGAGCAGAAGATTGCCGTGCGCAAGTACGCCCAGAAGGCTCGAGCCAAAGGCAAACTGAGCAACTTGCAGCTCGCAGCGTGGGCTACCCGCACTTTCAAGTTGAACAAGACTCTTTTTCGTGATGCAGCTTGCCGTATCGTCGAGAAAGAGGCTGAGTGGAATGCATCTCCGCTGTGCCAGCTGGCCCGTAAAAAGATCGTCAGCCGTAGTATCCGCGAGTCGGACGAGCGCATTATGAAGGAGTTCAAGGGCATGGATGGCGAGGTCGAGTCGATCACTGGAAAAGTGGTCAAGGCCATTGCCATTGGCGTGAAGGCGTACGGTGAAGATAGCCAGCTAAAGCTATCCAAGGGTTGGCTATACCGGCTGCAACAGCGGCACGGTTCCGACATCTACAATATGGATGAAACTTCCTTTTTCTTCAGGGGCGAGTCCAAGGTCACGCTCACGCAGAAGAAGGTGATATCGGGGCGCAAGGACCCCAAGGATAGGATGACACTAGCTCTCGCAGTGAGCACTGACGGTAGCGAGAAGCTCCCGCCTCTCTACATTGGGTTCGCTGCAGTACCTAGACCACTAAAAGGTCGCGATGTGTGGAAGTAGCTGGGTGTGCTGTACGCACATAGCAAAAAAGCCTGGATGAACACGCTTATATTCCAGACCTGGTTGAAAGCTCTCAACATGCAAATGTGGCGGGAAGGAAGAAGCATTCTGTTGTTGGTCGACAATGTGAGTTCTCACGCTCGTCCCTCAACTATAATGAGCAACGTGCGACTTGAGTTTTTGCCGAAAAATACGACAGCATGCTTGCAGCCGTTGGACCAAAGAATTATTTGGGCTCTCAAAAGCAAGTACACAGATCTAAAAGTGTTTGATAGCGTGAACCGCTTCTTAGAAGGACGACCCCAGGAAAAGGTGGATATTTACACCGCTCATCGTGGTGTAAGATAGCCTTTGATGAAATCTCGCAGAAAACTATTCAAAACTGCTGGAGACACTCAGGGATTCTGTATGACAGGATGAAGATATCGACATTACTTAACTAAATCTCAGTACATTCATTTTGCCATCTTGCAACCTCCCTATCTCACTCTAAAATCGTATCACCAACTCCGGTGCGCTTATCGAGAGGGACATCTGTACTGCCAAATCACGGCCGTTAGCACGTGTAATCTGTTTGAGGCAATGCAACATATCCAAACGGCACAACCTAACTATAAAAACTGACAGAGATATTGCCACCAACATGGGTGCGTGATTTCAGGTGGCGCAGAGTGTATAATAACTAGGGTGCTTCACTTTAGGCTGGGAGGACATTCTTAAGCCAGCATTATGGTATTTTAGCGTTGTTGACGGTGGATCTAACTAGACGACCACGCGGCAATTAGGCAGCGGAGCTACCCAATTGCCGCGTTGTATCTCTTTATTGTGGGCCTACATACCGCCCAAAACTTCACCACTAAAGGCAATGCATATTTGTGTCAAATCTGTTGAATATAAGTCTGAATCGGTTACTTCGTGTCGTTTGAAGGCAATCTGTAGGTATTGTCGTGGTGGACTGCCGGGCCAACAGTGTGTTAGGTTTTGTCGAAGCGGTAGAACTTGTGTAAATGTTGTGTGGGACACGTTGTGTCAGGTCGTCTGAAAGTTGACATTGTTACAGGCAACTTTTTCCGATCCAATTAATCTCTGTGAGGCTGTCCATACAGCTCTTCTAGCTGTCCTCCCAGGATAAATTCGTGCTCTGTCCGTGAGTATGTCACACTTTTGAGGAGCAACACCTGGCAAACATTAATAACCGATTTCAGTACTATTCGAGTATAACTTTGCAAAAGTACATGTATACATGTAATAGTGGACAATGCGGATGCGAGTACAGTGGTGCCGCGCCGGAGGCGCACTCAGGCGCTTGTTCAAGAATATTCTACCAATTTTCTTCAGACAGATCCATCAGGATGGATGAATAAAGGGGGATTCTATTAATAGTAGAGGCAATTCATTTTTTAATCTTAACGAGGTCCATACGTCAAGTTAGCCAGCCACTCCACTTAAAGCTCGTCCACACATGAACAGAAGAACGAAATCTCAGTTTCATCAATGGAAATTAAGCCAAGCGACATCCTGGTCACGTTGCGCGGAGGTTCTTTTGTCACGGCGACGCCCACTGGGTCGCTAGACAGCATGCAATACGATCAAGTGGGGAGATGTGGCCACAACGCCTTCCAATGAAAGTAACGCGTGCTTACGTCTAACACGGTGCTGCGCAACGTGCTTGTTATCGACCATTTCGAAGAGATTGACAAGCACGAACCCCAGGAGGGAGATATGGGCGAATTCCAGAATAGCATCTGGTCAATTGGTGAAATGGGAGCACGATTAACATCAACATCTCGAGGAAACACTCCATGGATGCATCCGAAGAGATTTCAAAGAGGAGATGGAAAAGCCTCAGCTACCATCTCCTCGACAATTAAGAAGACGGTAAACCTTCGGTTAGAGTATCCTTGGCGTTTCAGGCGTTGGAAAAATAGGCTACCCGGAGCCTTGCTCCGGGGGAGAACACAAGTCGTTATTTTAAGTTTGGGTTGAATATAACTTAAATGGAGATATTGGGAATCGGGATAATTCGAAAAGAAAAAAAAATACGTAAAAGAGAAGAAAAAATGCATCAGCATGCTCACCTTCAGTATGGTATTCTATCAGCGAAGCTGAGATATCCAATGGTGGCCATTCAGGTTGCTGAAACCTTCACAGGGTGCTTATTGAAAGCTAACGCCAAAATGTTATTATAGGATTGATAAATAAAACGACTACAACTGAAGATATACACTGTAGACATTTTTATCAAGTATATACTAAAAAAAAACTTCTACTACGTAGTGCAACTGAAGATATGCACTGTAGATATTTTGTACTTGTATCAAGCTTGGCGTTAGAGTAAAGTATAGCAAATGTCATATCCAGCAAAATGTCATATCCGACAATGGATTATACGTAATCACAATCAAGTATTTAGTCTATACGTAATCTCTCCAATTCAATTGTTGTATCCGACACCAAACTTGTGGTCAACGATAAATGGAGAGATTCACTAGACACTACAACTAACACGCTAGAATACGTTCCTTTCGCATTATACGAAGGGAGGCGGTGACATAGCAACATCTAAGCTAGACTACGGGTCATAATGCAAGACCTTCAGGCATATATCCTGTCGAATACGCTCACATACTTGATTATCATATTTGGGAGGGATATTTCGTACTTAGTATTTGGCTGCTGGATACGATATTTGCTATACGGTAATAACAAGGTATTAATCTGGGAATCTGATGATAGTAGTAAGGATATTATTTATCACTACTATGTTAGTTACTTCAACCAATCCCTGCTTGCAACAGCGCTCTAACGATGAAATACGTAGCAGCTACTTTTAGTTTCACGTAGGAGAGACCATGTAGCGAGAGTATATGTGCCAGGTTGTCAAGAAGCCAATCAAATAGTTGGTGTGAATGAGGTCTTCTATTACGTAGTGCATTGCCTAACTATAGACTCCTGTATAACTTAAAACATCACTTGAGGGCACGGTATCAATTTAGTGCTCGACGCACTGTGTTGGCCAATGAGTAGTCATCGTTTACCAGAGTTCTCGTCTGATCGGCTAAAGCACACTGAATCATATTTGAGCGCGTAAAAATTACAAATTTTGAGAAGAATATATAGAATATCGAAGACATTTATTTTGAGTGGTGGGCGAGCTCGCTGCTTCCGTGGCTGCTGGAGAGATCTACACAACTTGAGGGACCAAGTCGTGAGCATGGTGGTACGCCGCGGATGCTACAAGAAGGAAGACGTCAACGAAGTTCTCGACAGAGTGTACGAGGGGGAGACGTTTGTGGCTGTTGCCAGGAGATCGTCTATGCCTCTTCGGACGCTTTTCAAGAAGTCGAAGAAGCTGCAGACGACGGGGGTTCTCGCTGAACGACGTCGTGGGCCCGCGCCAGCCCTCTCCCCAGAGTAAGAAGCAGATCTGGTAGCGTGGGTGGCTGGTATGCGACGAGCAAGCTTCCCCGTGGGCCCGCGTAGGGTCCTCGAGCGAGCGAACATGGTGTATGAAAGGTTCCATGGAGCTATTACACGAACCGGGACTCCGTTCCGCCCGCTTACCATGGGTTGGTACGGATGTTTCCTCCGCCGCCACCCTGTCTTAGCCCCAAGGACGGCACAAAAGGTTGCTCGTGTGCGTAACACGGTGGATGCTGACTGTGTCGAAGCACTTTTCCACGCTATCACCAAGCGCGTGGTCGAACTACAGCTCACTGGGGATCGGGTGTTCAATAAGGACGAGACTTCGTTTATGCCTGAAGGCACGTCAAGGAAGGTTCTCGTGCTTAAGGGCTCTTCTAACGTCTGGAGCAAGGAAACCAGCCCCAACTTCCACATGACGGTGGTAGCGGCGTTGAACGCAGCTGGACTCGCGATTCTGCAGCTCATTATACTCCCCGGAAATCGCATCTACAAGGCGGAACGTGCAGCAATCTCCATCAAGGGTGCACGTGCCACTGGTGCTCCCAAGCGGTTCAGCAACGGAGGAATTTTCCGGATGTGGTTGATAATGTTCGCGGCCGAGGCCATGAAGCGCGACGTGCAGTTTCCAATTGTACTAGTACTAGACAAAAGCCCGACTCACCTTGACCTCGGTACGTGTGCTACTTGCTACAATGTGACTGGTCCCTGTCTATACTAATAATTTTGGATGTGATCGATTTTGACGGGTTATGTGATTGCAGAGTCTATTGGTGCTGCATACGACTTGGGATTATGCTGCTCGCGTTGCCGCTGAATGCGACCCACATGTACCAGCCGCTAGACGTTGCCGTCTTTAAGCCATTCAAGGGTATTGTTAAGGATGCGCTGCAGGCGAAGTTGCTGACAACTGCGGGCGTGGTGCTGTCAAAAATAGATGCCATCAGGATTGCATGTTCGGCTTACCAGGAGGCCATCATTGACCGCCCTGATAATGTCATTAGCGGCTTTAAGTCCACCGGTCTGTTTCCACCGTCGATAGTTAACACGACGAGGTGCTTAGATGTCTATTCTAACGGTCGTGCAAAAGGGAGTATTGGCAAGGAGGCGTACCTGAAGCGTCAGCGTGAGTCAGTTCGACTCGAGGCGCGTGAAGAGATTCTTGTGCTGCCTCCAGCTCCAGAAGTGCCAGGGAAGAGAGCTAGACTCACGGTCGACATTGATGGGGAGTTGGTGTCGAATGAAGTCCTCTTGTAGAAGCAGGCTTAATATCCGTTTACAATCGTGCACTAAAATGATCACTTCACATTGTCCCTCAACATTCATAATTGTCTCGAGTCGTATCGTCCTAACTAAACACATTCTAGCATCAAACACGGCAGTTGTAAAATCTATAGTCTTTTGTATAGGTGCAGATCCATGCGATGTTGTGCGGGCCATTTCCCGAGCACATTCAAAATCGTACCCTCAAGTGATGTTTTAAGTTAATACAACTATTTGCACTACTAGCGAATACAGGCTGTAGCGCAAATAGTTGGGCTTGTGTACAACGACTACCAACAGATCTTTGATAGTATGGATTCTAAAGTTGTTAACGCCGAATGAATGCGATTCGGTGCACAACTAAACTCTCGAATTAGGAGCGTTTGAGTCACTTCGCCCCGTATGGTAGGCCACTGCCTCGACAATTGCAGCAACCTAGAACTGTTCCTAATCCATCTTTTGGAACTTGCAAGTTGGGTTCTCGTCGTAAATTCAGTTCTTCTGTTGCGTCAACATTAACTTGGCAGTGTTTTGAGAATCGTGGTTTCTCTAGCTGCTAGCCACGGAAGGAGACACTTCCAGTTTTAGAATATTTCAGTTGGGATAAATTTCATCGGCAAACCAAAACAGCGAGTCGTGCGATTTTTCCACACTCATATTCATGTTAACCCCTCTAGCCCCGCGATTTCGGGCAAATTACCCTGTATTCCGGTGATCTACAGGATAAATTTGCTTTATCTTGATTTGACTATTGCGGAGTTTTCTGTGATCTTCAAATATTTTCCCATTGTCTACTCTGTGCTGTACAGGGTATGGAGTGCTTGAGGCTGAGGTCAAAAGGTGGATGTACAGGATACCCAGAATTGTCAGTCGAACAAAAATGTCAAAATTCAACAAATACCATCATTGTTCAAGTAGCACAATCACTCTCAACAGCTCAATTGAAGTATGCTACACCAGTTTAAAGTATTTACACTAGACCTGTGTTGACTCCAAGACGCTTTCGTCACTATCAATACGACCTACGGCTGCACTTGTGCGCGTCGATTCTCCCGGCGAGCGCTCGTCACCTGCGCTCGCATCGCTCTCTGCGATGTCAGCACCGACATCGCCATCATCGCGGTCTTGATGAGAGTCCTTGGGGGGTCGCAAGCGTATCGTCTTCAAGCCAGGCGGGATGCAGGCACCTGCCCGCCAAAGGTCTTGCCAAATTGGCTGCAAGTAGCAGAGTTGATCGCTTCATTGCGTTCATGCTGGTGCACTTTTTGACACAGGTAAATCTTGCCCTTGGAGTTGTCGCTGTCGTCCGGTTCCCCTCGTCCTCTTGCTCCAGTGCATTCAACACAGTAGTATGTAGTCTCCCACGGGTTCTTGCCTGGTCGAAGTAGAGAACACACCTTGCACCCATACAGGCGACGCTTTCGAGTATCTTTGCCGTTTTTACCCTTGGTTACCCGGAAAACCTCAACGCTCTTGATTGTATGACGGGCTGGAAGCGTGTAGCAAGGTACTGACAACACTTGTACTGGTGTATCCACCAAAGCTTCGATGGATAAGTCTCCTTCGAAGTCAGACGCTCCTCTGTTCAGTTGTGCGACGTGCATCACCCCCATGAACTCAGCGTGGGTTGGTGGGGTCTTGGACGGTGCATGCTTGGCCTTCACGCGCCTATATATGATGTAGGCGTTGACAAGTGCCATGTTGGTGATTCCAAGGAAGATGGTGTGGTAGTATTTCCTCATTTTCATCGCACTGTGTATAATACAAAATTCAATGAGTTAGGTGGGTACAATATGGGGTAGAACACAGGATAAAAAATAATCAGTAAAACCAACCTGAATGGAGTATCTCTGTAATCGCAGTTGATCATGTACGTCCGCACATCCCATACCGTCCTGGTAGTCCTTCACGAGTTGCGACGCTGGTACATCGCAAACATATTGACCAGTACGTCGTCTCAATGTTGCAGGTGCTGTGCTGCAACCTGTGGCAATGCCATGTACTGGGCGGTTGTCCATCCACGACACCGCAGCCATATTCGGCTCCACCTTGGACTGTGCGACACGGTAAGATCCCCGAGCCATGGGCTTTGGACGTTTTGCTTGCTTGTATGGAATTGCCTTGCAATACCCACGTCGAATTGTCTCGATCGTACCAACGTGGTACAGGCCTCGCTGAAGTAGGATCGTAGACAAGAGAACGCTGGAATAGAACCGGTCCGTGATGACGAGGCGTTTCTTCGGGAAGCCCTGAAGCTCTATAGTGCGAATCACAGCATTGGGCCCTTGAGTCAAGTCCGCACTATCGCTGTTGAGGCGACCCTGGTAGATTTCAGCCCTGTACAGGGTCACAAGTACAACGGTCAGTCGTTAGTCTGGATAATACAGAGTAGGTAACTTTGCTTCGCACCTGTAGTAATATCCGCTGTCCGCATCGCACGTGGAGTAGCACTTCGTTCCCCAAGGGTGCTGTTTGCCGCGCAGGTACTGCCGCATGGGGTTGAACTTGCTCCTAATGGGGATGATGCCTTCGTCGAAGGCAATTACTGGCCCAACTGTCATTCCCAACTTGAACGTAGCGTTGATTGTGTCAGCTATAGGTTTGATCTTCCAGGTCTCGAACTTCCTTGCGTCTGCACCATTGTTGTCGCTAATGTGGAGAAAGCGAACTATCTCCTCAAAGCGTTTCCTTGCCAGGTACCGACCAAACGTTCCTTTTGGAACTGCACCTTGAGCATCCGCCGACCAGTGCTTTGCCAGCTTCTCGCGGTGAGGACACAAAGTCCTGGCACACGGAAGTCCAATAAAATGCACCAGTTCATGTGCTTGTATCGATTCGAACGCAGCCAACTCTTTCTGGATTTGGGCGAGTGTCTTCATATTGTAATCGGCACGCTTATCTTTGACCCTTTGCTGCCGAGCCATGAGTTGGTCCAGTCCCAGCGAGCGAAACTGTCGCTGGTAGCGATTAGATTCGTCCGCGATGGACAGCCACATCTCCTTAGGCAGGAACAGGAAAAACAAGCCCTCGACGTTACTCCCAAGTGCTTCGGCAATATCCGTCGAAGCAGCCGAGCAGTTCGTCAATTCTGCTGCTGGCAGTCGTAGCGACGCGCCTACAAATTCGAATGTCAAAAACAGCCTGCTAGTGTCGGATACAGGATAACCAATAGACCTCTGGTACTGATATCCTGTACTGTCCAGAATAGAACTCACTTTCATCTTCGAAGAATGTCCTCCATCCTGACTTGGCATGCTGGCTCAGCTCATCTTTGGTCATTTGATCAAAAGGGGTTCCGGCCGATAGATCCACTGCGTCTTCTTCATTACTGGTAGCTCCCTCTTCCTCGGCCGAACTTTCGTTGGTCATCTCCACATCACTCTCTTCTTCGGCGTCCATGCAATAGTCGTCTTCGTCACCAGACTCCATACAATCATCGCCCGATGATATATCCACAGACTCTAGAGCCGTATATGTTGTCACTGCGCAAGCCCGCCTCGGGCGGACAGGCGAGAGAGACAACATCAGGCGAGGGAGGTGTCGCTTTCCTGGCGGCCTTCTTCGCAGGTTGCTTCGCAGGCGACTTCGCGGGTGCTTTCGCTGGCGACTTCGTGGGCAACTTCGTTGGTGACTTTGCAGGTGCCTTCGTGGGTGCCTTAGCAAGTGGCAGCGTCGTCGCCTTCTAGGGCGAGTTAGGCACTGGTGGAGTTGAAGTAGCTGTAGTTTTTGGCCTTTTCGATGGTACCTCCTGGTCATATAGAACTAGAAGCGAGTCACTAAGCGATGCATGTACTCAAAATAAACGTACAGGTTACCTTCGACAGGAAGATGCCTCCACACTTCGTCTGGACCGTCAAAGTAGTCCACAAGATGCGTGACAGTAGGCCTCTTAGGCAAGCCTTCAGGCCTAAAGTATCGATTCATATCAGAAAGCCCCTTCGGGTTCTGGAATTGCCACCCGAGTTTCCTCGGTTTTGACCACAGCTGAGAACAGGTAAGCTTCTTCACGTGCCGCCTCTTCGCCATTGCGTCCCGCTTGTCCGAATCCGAAATGAGCGCTAAAATTGCGCGCGCGCGAAACTCCCTAAATCTAGAAAAAGCGGTGGTCACGAATTATTTGCCTGAGGTTAGCAACATGCCTGAAATCCATTGAGATGGGGAGCTTCACTTGAAATTTGTATGGCTTCACTTGATTAAAGTATTGAGCAAAATACTCGAAATACTTATCCTGTATGATACAGGAGGCGGTGCTAGAGGGGTTAAGCGGTTATTCCATATCAGGGGATTACTACGGTAGAATACCTAGATGTGATCTGAAGTTTTACAAGTACCAGTTCAGTTTGGTAACGCAAATACCCTATACCCTCTCGTATTTACTAACCTACCACAAGTACCAGTTTACAATAGATAACAAAATCATAAACACAGCAACATTTATTAGGCTTTGTATTCAATTTTTACGAAGTGTTTTGTGAATTACACTCTTTTGCGCTATTACGTCGTTTTAAATTTTTGTGAATACGAAATAGTAGAAAGATCAGTATTTTATCAATAATTTACCGTCAAATTTACCAGAACAATTTATAAATATGTGTATATTACATATTATTAATTTATACAGTGTGCTGGAAGATAGGGGTCAAGTTGAAGCCAACTTCAACGGACAAAACGGCTCATCAGACTTTTCTGGAAACTGGTAATATATGATCTGCTGACTGCAAAAACACACTTTTGTCAGAATTCCCATTGTAAAAAAAACGAAAGTGCTCTGGTTACAGAGATATCGATGAAAGAAGTTTCAAAAGTATTTCATGTGCTTAAAACGCTTGCGACAGCTGTGTTTCCTCGCTATCACGTGCTGGACGTCTGTACGGAGTAGGACGCTGCTGCGAAAGACGAGTGCGACGTGCTTGCGGCGATAGTAACGGAGCTGCTAGGCGTTCGTCACGCCGAGTACGGTAGGCTATCTGGTTACGCGCCCGCTTCTCCTTGGCCTCGTCAGCCATCGATTGGTACCGCGCTAAAACTGAACGGTAACGGTTAGTGTCGTCCTTGAGAAGCGGCATGTAGTTCACATGATAGTTTGTCAAGGCGAAGCAGATGCGCGCAATCATGTCGTACCTCACCTCACTCCAATTGTAGGTAACGTACATGGCCTTCCACAACAGACACAGACGCCCGATATAGTTCTCGACCAAAACTCGGTCAGACGAGACCAG
The DNA here is from genome assembly GCA_014706135.1 of Phytophthora tubulina. Classification (NCBI taxonomy): domain Eukaryota; phylum Oomycota; class Peronosporomycetes; order Peronosporales; family Peronosporaceae; genus Phytophthora; species Phytophthora tubulina. Next base: position 170,189 of record JACBOY010000135.1, on the reverse strand, counting down.
ACGGTTCCGAGACACGTCTTTATGACTCAGCTCAGATCCTCGTGGCTTCCTCTTCGGTTGAATGGTTCGGATGACACCTTCAGCTCCTTGGTACCCTTTGTCTACAAGTACACCCCACTGGATTGGATGTTGAGCTGAGCCTTCCCCATTGTCCTCGATATCCAGCTATTCCATACCCTTTTGCAGCAACTCCATGTGAACCGCCTTCCTTTCGAGGAACATCGTGACGTCAGACTTGGAGCCGGGCTCATGGGGCGAGAGGTCAATAGCCACACCCGGGTACGCGACCGAACACTCCAGTTTGTACCCGTACAACTTGTGCTTTCCACTGAAGTAGGTTTTTTGCTCCGCAAATTGGCCGCTAGGGCGATATGCAGGCTGAAATTTGACATCAGTGGCATATAGCGCATACGGGTAGTTTCGGAAGGTTGTTCCGTTTTCACGTTGCTCAGTCATGGTCACGCTTTTCACGAACTTACTAAACGGAATAGGTTCGATGACAGTCAGCAACTCGTAAACCATTTTCTCTAACGTGTTAGAGTTTAGACCAAAGTCGACTGCATGCTTGTTCCACGTGTCAAAATGCTTCAAAATCACAAGCGCCATGAACATGGCGTCCTTCGCCGTTGTTTTGCTCTTTCGGCCACGTCCCAGGTTCCATACAGCGTATAAATCTCCCTCGACAACCGCCCACAGCAAACCAAATTCAGCTTGCGTGAAGTTCGTCATGGTCTTCAGCACACGATTCCCGCCTTGTAGATAGAATGAGTCCATCACAGGAGATTCAGACTCCACAACCTCGTCTTCAATGTAGTCGACGTAAGCACCAAATGCCTGGGTACTTAGCTCCAAGTTCTCGTCTTCATCTTGCTGTAACAGACGCAGTCTTGCGACCACATCCGCTGTTTCCATGGTGACTTCCGAAATGAACGACGGTTTGCACGCGGCAAACTGAAAGTGGTTTGTACACCAGTCATTTTTTGGTTGGCCAGCAATGCAAAATGCTGTAAAGAAGCTTATGCCTTATAAATCCAGCTTTTCACCCATTACCGATGTCCATAATATGTGCCCTTGATTTGCTTTGTGGTTTTTATGATTTGATGAGCCTATCACCGTGACTAATGCTATCTAATGAATTGCTTATGATTTTCCTATGTAACTTCTGTGTTTAAAGCGGCTCGAAGTAAATCGTGTCTCTGGTGCTTTTTCCTCAGTAGTTCTAATAGTACCCAGTTGGGTACTTGGTTTTAGTATATTTCGCTGTAAAAGCCCCGAATAAGGTCAAATAAACAATTTATCCGATTTTGGAATTGCTTACAGTTACTGGCAAACGTACCAGTTAGTACCCAATTAGGTACGAAGTGCGTCCTGCAACGTTAATGATCGTAGCTTTTATGTCCATAACGTTGTTATAAAGGGCTTTTAACGTCGCTTTAAACGCACGTGTTTTGGGGGAGGGGGTGAAGGCAAAATCGGTTAACATGGTTGTGGGCTGAGCGTAAGTGCTTCATGAGAGTGGGATGCATACCGCTGCTTTCTATAGGCCAGGATCGGCTATATTCGACCCGTTTCAAGGAGGTGCGGGGCGTTGAAAGCCCCCCCCCTTATAGCGATTAGGGCAGTGAAAACTCGTTGGACCCCATCGATTTTGAGGATTTGAGGCCCATGATATCCGTCCTCATTTTATGTTGCTTGAAGAGCTTTATGTTGCCTTAAGCTTTCTTAAGTTGCCCAACCTGCCCTTAATGCAACTTCCAATTGAGGGGGTTATTGGACGCTTACGACCGAGAGAAACATGTTGGTTTTCTGACTCCAAATGCTAACGTTACATCTAGAACGGTACAAAGTTCTTCAACTCCAGATTCAAATTGGCGTTTAAACGAACTACAAACTTCATTTGATGAGGAACGAGCGCAACTTCTGAATCAAGCGAGTGACGCAGCGAGTACGTTACAAGATATCAGTCACAGAAACTACACAGAAAGGGAAGCAGTGCTTACTTGTCCGATTTCGCTGGATTTGTTCGAGAACCCGGTGCTTACGACGTGTTGTAGGAAGACGTTTTCGTCAGAGGCGTTGCCTCAAGTACTCAGGCGGAATCCACAATGCCCAGTGTGCTGTGCACGCAGACTATGGCAAATTGGGTAGAGCTTCACCGCTCGGAGAGGTCAGTTCTTGGATTACCAGAAACCTTTGCGATCACCTCTGTAGCTGCTGCACCGTATGGATACGCTGACATCGAATACTATGATTCAGACTCGGATTACTAAAGTCTCCTTCTGTAGCAGGATAAAACTGAATCAGTGCTCCACAGGAAGATCACCTTCGTGTTGTGATCAGAACGCGAACTACACGTGCAGGTCAAAAGTCAAAGTGAAGAAGGAATTTCGTCGGAGAAGGGACAATTCGATCGACTGCAGTGGGAACTACTCGAGCTGAGGGGTGAATGCGACTCGCAATGCCGACGTGCTAAACGACTGCAGGGGAGTCTTGCTCCTGTCGGTGAAGTAGCTACGGCATGAGTCCCATATTAAATACTGGCGCAGGGTACTGTTGTGTAAACACGCATCGCTCTACATCATCCGTATCAACATGAGGGCGGTTTATTGCCTGGGATTCCAGTCGACCGAGTTCCCTAACTTCTGTGTTACGAATCTGCACGAATTACCCGACCACTTGGACGTCAAGAGGTACACTGGCGCAATTCTTGAATTTGAACCTACAGAACGTGTATCTACGGTCACACAACTTCCTTCAGAAATATTTAAAGTCGCTAGTATGGCTGAACTGGGTGTCGCAGCGACATTGGTGAATGAACTTCCACGCAATGTGACCAAAGTATCGCTGGGATTGGCATTTATCTTCATTGCTGATACCGAGATCTCGTTCTTTTGGTCGCGGGCGGACGAACTCCTCGCGGGGTGGGTGGGACATGCTCGTCAACATTGACATTTTTGTGTCTCGCCATCGCCCGAATATTTGTTTCAATGTATCCGTCTGAAGAGAACCGGCAGAATATCTTGAATGCCGTGTACTGCTACTATCCTACGATCCGACATTTTACCCCATTTTTGTCGACGACTTTTTCTTGTTGGTGAAGCCGTAAAGAGGTCGGAAGACAATCTAATAACCCAAGATCATCAATTGCACCACTACTCGCTTTGCGGTACTGAGGATGAATTGAGTCCAACAAGTCATCTGAAAATTGACAGGACAAGACGAGATATGACGAGACGATGACGTTGCTGAGATTCTCTCAGTAAAGAAGCATGGCAGTGCACAGAATCAATGCTGCAATCAGACGTCTGGATTGGTATGAAGTCTGGGACGTTCTACTTCGTGACGACGGGAATGGCGACCCGGTCCCGATCGAAGTGTGCGCGACATCAGTCGACGACTGGAATCGCTACGTCGTTTCGTCAAGACAAGATATGAAGTCAAAGAACATGGAGTCGCGGGATGGAACTATTTGGATCGTGGAGTTGTCCAGCACTCTCCATGAGACGGCCGTGGTAGAATTTACGTGGGCGATGTTTGTTGCGACTGGGACGGGGGCTGCCTATAGTGATGAACCAGCATGTGGTGTCAATAGGGTTGTCACCGCTGCTACGATTTGAGCAGCGTGTGGCTCCATCATGGAGCCATGATGGAGCCATAACAAGCATTGGAGGAGAGGAGGTCTCCCTAAAATAAGGGAGACGAGATTTGAGGGAGATTCGTCTCTGTCTCCAATCTCCCTAAATCTCCCGAGATTTCAAGAGGGGGGGGGGCGCACTTAAGTGAAAGGGAGATTTTCACAGGTCGTAAGCAGAGATTGGCAGTAACTTACATGGGCAGTACAAAATAGTACTGTAGTAGTAGTACATATTACTCCGATTTCCAGTGTTTAGTATGATTTTCGTTCTACTGTCCCGACAGTAATCAGTCCTTCATGTATTACTCCAATTTCCAGTACACGTATTTTGCATGATTTTCGTTCTACTGCCCCGATAGTAATCAGTATTCACCATCTTCACTTCGGTAGTACTGCTAGTACCGAATAACCTGTGTGAAGACATACAGGCCTGTTCAGCCAATCAGAATGCCGGATTGAGGCCTTGTGTGCATCGACGTTTATAACCCAATGATGGTGAGCAGTGCTCACAGAGCACACTTGCTATTTGTATAGAAAATGGCTGTTCAACATGTACCGCAATTTCACTCTCAGAAAGTCCATCAAAATCATTTCATTTTTGCTGTATGCCTTGACACAGGTTATTCGGTACTACCTGAAATCCAGAAGAGCACCTGACGATAGTCACTATAGACCCCCGCCATGGAAGGCAAGCCCAGTAGGATTGCCGCTTGATCACCAAGCTTCTATGGATCCCGCGAGGTGGTCACACGCTTGCGCAACTTGTTGCCGCTTCTGGTGGCTAGCAAGTATGGTGGTAAGCTGTGGCCACACTAGTGTTGCTCCATTAGGGCGGTGCGCTCAGGTTGAATCCTGCTTGGTTCTCAATGGTGATCCCTGCTGAGATCGTTTGCCACCCGCAAGTTCATTTGATCACTTTGGAATTCTCATTACAGCTCCGAGACAGCTTTCCCGTGATCTGAACGCCCAATCCAACATGCCACTACAGATGAGGTGTGCTTACCTGACTGCATTAACTCGAAGCTGACAGTCATCGATCCGTGCTCCGTTTGCAAACGTGGTGCGCACCTCTTGTGCTCGAATGACTTTCAAGACCCTGGCAACACTGCTATCCGGTACGTCTTATTTACTTGTACATGCATTTTAAATATTGACACTGCACTAATGTTAATCTATAGTTTTTGCTCCATCGCGCGTGCCGATCAGTGGAAGACGAAGAGCAAGGTGGTCATTCACAGTGGACACCCTATTGGAAAGACAGAGGCGGGGAAGCACGTCACCACATTGTACCAGCTCTGGGGACCCGAGCCAGTCGAAGTCTCACGAAGGGCGCAGTTCACGCGATCAAGTATCGTACCGACGAAAAAGAGGGCGCTTCAGAAGTTGTGGGGCCGACAACGAACGATCTTAACGCTCACATCACACGTTGGATTGTTAACGACGGTACGTGTATAACTCGAAGTTGTGCTAAGCTTATATGCGGTTTGCTGTTGTCGCTGACATTTGTTGTGTTGGAGGGCTGCTGTATAATACCGAGCGATTGAAGACTTACGGCGACGCGTCCAACGTGCGACCTGGAACGTCGTTCTGGGATGCAAGTCCGCTTGCAGCACAATCGGAGCGAGCTCGACCGGATGGAAATGGTTGCTGGTAGAGCTGCGATCGCCGCGGACACTGACGAGAGCGGCCGTGACGAGATGGTCGACAGATAGTAGTTCAACAGTACTTAGTACTTTGACTCCGGTAATTGAGAACACTATGACCGGGTTTCTTAGTACTCCAGTAGTTGTGATTTGGTCCACACCAAACTACTGACAGTAGTTGAGAAACGTTGGCAGTACTGCCAATCCCTGGTCGTAAGACCTGTGCTCCGATCGTCGGTCGACTGTAACTTACTGAAACCGGGTACCAAACTGGATGGCATTAATGCAACGTTAATGGTAACACCCTATCAAGTGACGAGCTCAGATCGGCCCGTGCGGTTTAGTTGCTCCTCGCTTGTTGTTGCAGTTGAGCACGTTCTTGCTCAAACGCGGTCTTTTGATCTTTCAGCTGCTTTTTGAGTTTCTCAATAGTAATTTTGGGGTCTTCGGATTCCCCCCCTCTCATAATGTATCTGGTGTTCAGTAATAAAGTGTTCCAGTCGACGGATAACGTCGTTCTTGCGCAGAAGACTACGTCTGCTGACTGGGACCTCGGTTTCGGTGGCGTTGGTTTAGGATAGATCCGAGTTCAAGGAGAACGGACTTGGCGGTCTGTGCTAGATCCAAGAATTGCCCTTTGTGTCACGCGCTTTGCTCACGGCGGCGCTCATGTGTCTGCATCATCGGGGGGATATATTTTTTCTTCTTCTATTTTATGCTTCCTAATTCTGATACTGTACCACCCCTTTCAATACCCTTCCAATACAGATACTTTTCTGTCCCACGAATTTATGATGATTTCATAAAAACAACCATTATTATTTTTAACTCCGAAGTATCGATTGAATGAGGCCTTATTTGAAAGCTTATGTTTAGGCGTATTCTGTCTAATTTTAACAGCTATAGCAAACGCTAACTGTAGCTGTGAAAACACTTCTTCTGCGCTCAGTTTCGGCCCCAATAGGTTTAATTTCGTAAAACAATCCGTTTACGGCGATATTACACCAAACTTTCAGGATGTGAAGTTCTTACGCGTGTTCTGCTGCTGGACCAATCACAGCCTTCCGAATGCTTCAGAACGCCCGGAAATACGCGTTTTAGTTTGCGAGGTTTTTTCTAGTGAGGGTATGATGATTGGTCAAAAATCAATATTCACCCTAACCGACGTCATTCAACCAATCAAAAATCATTGTGGTACACGAAAACCTAAATCATCATAAATTCGTGGGACAGAGAAGTACGTTTTGGCTTTTCCAAACTGCACAGTAGATAAAACATACCTGATACCACTCTAAACTGCTCTAAATATACTAATTTAAATTACCATAAATACCATGTTCCAGTGAGTCTTATCTAACAACGTTTCAAAATACCAGTAGGTGATTCTTAATTCTATACTCAAATCAAGTCATCATTTGCTCCTTTGTGAGCCAGTCAAATCACTGTCCTAAAAGCTCACATCATAATAATTCTTCATTCGCCATTGGGAGCCTTCCGTAACCTATATAAAACGGTTTGATAGCACCCTACCCCTCACATTAAACAGGTCATCAAAATGGATGATAAAACTCGAGTTCTTCGATGAGACCAAAAAGTGGTATGATCAAACAATTCATAAAACACCGTTTTATCTGTTTGATGACCCACCCTGAAGTTGCAACTGCAATATAAAATAGCTTGCTTCCAGTATGGGTATAATGGCCCCTTCATCAAGAAATCACAATTTGAATTGAAGACGAAATCTTGAAAGGTTGCTTTCGTGCGTGGTTTTGGTTTCGCGCGCGCTGGGTTCGCGCCGATGTAGCGGCTCACTTTGAAATTCGCCGGCTCGAGCACACATCAAGGCTAGCCCAAAGTCTGCTTCTCCTCCTTCTAGTAGTAACCATCGATTAACAATCCGTCTGCTTGTACCATGATCGTGAAAGTCACAAGTCCAACTTCGATCAAGACCACGGGATCAAGATCGCCAAGCTTTCGAAGTAAGCGCTTCGTGTTATTCACAGTTGTATCCACACTAATCCATCTATCTGCGTTCTACCACCGATGACTGTCTCAACAGGGAACGTAAACGTGCTGCGGCTGAATCCCCGGCACGACGCGGACGTGAGTCGAGCAAGCGCACAAAGTCGAAGGCAAGGACCACGCCCCAGTGCGTGTAGTTGACGCGTGTTATCTTGGAGGCCCCGAACCATCCACCCATTCGACAAACGGCCACCATACAGATCGAGCTGCTTGCGAACTTCAAGCTCGCTGACCACCAATCACCGCCGGTCTTTCAGTCCGACCAAGTCACGAAGATGGATCAGTCTCCGCCAGTTACACCCCGCCCCGCGCTTCCGCCACTCTCACCTAGTTCGGGTGCTCCTACGGTGACCGAGCCGTTTTCGCCGCTCGCGCGTAGCTCGCAGGCTTCGATCATGTCTGCTCCATGGCGCCCGCAATATGCACGAGCCCCAAACCCAGATCGGGACGCTCCGAAGGCATCGCCCCGTGGAGATCTCCACTGGTACTTCGAGGCGTTCGAATCGGACAATTCGAACACGCTGTCTCCCGTTCGCCCGTCGAAATCTGCCCTCAGTTCGGCTGTGGCTGACCATGGCTCTGTGGCGAGCTCACCTGGCTTCACGATGCTTGAAGACGCTGCCCTTCAAGCTCCACGTGAAAACTGGCGACCTGCAACCTTCCCGATGTACGTCGAGTGGCTAATAGCTAAGGATCACCCACTGGAGTTTCGATTTGTTCGTGTCAGCTCGGGGAGCGAAGGATGTGATTGCAAGATTCGTCGCAATGTCCGATGGTGCAAGAACGCAAAGCACAGCCGCTTTTGCACCCCGACCAACTGCTATTTTGGGGGTTTATGCGGTAACGCCCTCAAGGACTGGCGATCTGCAAGAGTACGCAGACTGGTATGCGAGGTTTAGTTGCTACTGAGCCAATTCCAGCTGGCGAGGTAATTGGGGAGTACTTCGGCTGCTTGGAGTTGATCGGATCTCGACGGAGAAGCAATCACCACAATGAGGGCTATCAGCTGTTGTTGAAGACTCGCACTACCAAGGGCGAGTATGTTGGCATCAACGCTCTTGATGCGGGTGGTAATATGAGGCTTGTCAATCACTCATGCAACCCCTCTGCTCACTTTCATGAGGTGTAGACTGGTGGACATCTCACTGTTGTCGCAGTGACGATCCGCGATGTCTACCCTGGTGAACAAGTGACCGTATCCTACGGAGACAAGCTGTGGTTCATCTGTCGATGTGGGTGGCGGGGCTGCTGACACCGCGATATCCAGTATTTGCCGGACATAGGTGGATGGAGTCCACCTCCGCTCCGTCGAGCGAGTTGATTAAGGCGGCCGCCGGAGACTTGTACGGCGTTGTCGCCAAGCTCAAGACCTCGCCTAGCATGGGTATCATTTTTTTACTGTAGCCATTTCATTTTAACCCTTTCGTGCGAAAAGGGCGCTCACTGCGCTCTTTAAGGCCTGTTTCAAAACACGGTAGAATAAACGGCTCTAACAGGGCGCAGTGAGCGCCCTTTTGCACTAAGTTCAACCTACACTTCACTGTCTTTTGTGACATATCAAAAAAAGTGCGTGGCGTAATCATCAAATAATCACCACAATATACAAAATCCAAGTAATATGCCGAATTTCTAATGCGCCGAGCAAATAATACAGATCACCTCAGATGACATGTCTCAGGAGACATGAAAAGCGAGTAGCGTGACTATCTAAAAGGGCGCTCACAGTGCCCTTTTCCAAGCAAATCACTTGAATTTGTATGGTATAGTTTAGGTAAGTGGCGCACGAAAGGATTAAAACACGAGGTTTCAATTGATTCGTCAAATGCCGGCTGCATCTGTGGAGCAGCCAAAGAAAAACCGTAGCGAGGTTATTTTTCAGGGTGGACCTGTACGTTCCTGTCAGGGGCGGAACCGGACGCTTTTTTTTTTTTAGGTGGGGGGGGGTGGGGGCGGAGTTCCCCCCGTCTTGTTGTATGGTGTTACGCCCCTGTGATATGTACATCTTGATGGACTCCAAACAGCAGGATGCTTACTGGAATGCACTGAACTACGTTATCATTTAGACCGGCAGGCTGCTTGAGACTTGTGACTTTGAAAAGGGTCTCATGAACGAGACAACCGAGCAATTCCCTCTTGTTAGGATCGTAGGGTGTCTGTTTTATTGGGAAACAGGTACTTCGACACAAAATGGTCGAGCTGCGCATTCCCGTGGATAAGATTTCTGCTGCCCTCGCACCTGATGTGCTGCTTGTACTCACTGTCATCCCTGTGCACGAGATTACAGACAAGGTATTTGATGTTGCAAATTTGATTTTGAGTTTTTATATTTTGACCTTTTTTTAACCCTATTGCGGACAATCTTATACCAGAAAATTGTATGCGAATATTCCGATACAAAACTGTAAAACATGCATAAATGCTTGGTTTAGCCCGCTACCTGCAAACTAGATGTTGCAAATTTGCATGTTTAAGGTGATATTGTATTGTTACATTTCCTAAAGCCAAGCATTTATGTATGTTTAACACATATTTCCGCAACTCATATTATTGGTTTAAAATTGAATATACTACATTTGATTGGCCAAAATTTGAAAACCAAGCAAAATGCTTAGTTTTAGAAGGGTCTACCACAATAGGGTTTAGGGAATCCGTTATGTGCGCACATTGATCGACGAGACGGGAGCCAAGTTGAAGTGGGATGGATTTTGGCGTTATTTCAGAAACACTTGGGTTGAAAGTTATAGCGCTGATCTCTGGAATTTCAACAGCATGGCGGAGGATGGGATCGACCTGCAGAACCGCACGAACAATCCCCTTGAGCGCTACAACAGAGCGTCCTGGGAGTTGTTCAAGGTGACACACCCCGGCTTGCTCACTTTCATCGACGAATGCAAGGCTGATAACAATAAACTGCAAGGTACTGCAGTACCTTGCAGTTTATTTTTTTTGAGCAATTAAAGCTGTTTTAGAACGCTTTTTAGGTATGTTTTTACCAGCACCGGCGTGATCAACATGGATTGGGGGCGCATAGAGTTCGTTGAAGCGTTAAGCTTGGGTCCAGCCTGGGGCGTGGTGAACTGCCCCATGAATTGGTGAAGCACGTATCCGAGTGTATGTTTCTTGCCTCCGCCGAGCTACACCATTCTCTGAGAGAGGCGAGTCGTTGTCGTAGCTGCGAGTAGCGGGAATTCTTCATAGCAGTTTGACATCCAGCGACTGAGGACCTTGATTACCGGACTGTCTGCGCCGCCGTTGACAAGCTTCGTAGCACCTCCGCTCCTTATCGAGTGATTTGAATAGTTGATAGCTGGAACTTGTGCTGCTCGTGCCGTGTTTTTAAGCGCTTGAGCTACTTCAGCTGCTGTGAGATCGACTGCAAGATACGCTGCTACGGTCTGACCCATATCGTGTCGAACCCGAAGAATGTATCGAAGCGGCAGGACTAGACAGAACATTGGGTCGCTAGACTTGTGCATTGTTCTCCATGCTCCTCGACTGAATTGGACATTTTTGCACCTACCAGGTCAATTGTAACGGATGTCGGTACCTTGTTTCCACGTGCATCCGAGAAGAAGACGTGTTTTGATCTTGAGGCAGTAAAAATGCCGTCGTACCCCAACTTTCAGGTATTCCGATCTTCTTAACAAAAAGAAAAAAACGAGCACGATGCAGCCCCACAATAAGCGCTGGTGAGGTTGACTCCAGAGTACGCCGATGAAGCAAGCGCAGAAATGCAGAAGAGACGGGTTGTTTCTTAGTGGTTGGGTCCGAGAGGCGCTTGATCCCATGTAACAGGGTAGAAAATTCGGGTAATGTAGCGAGCTCAATATCACAAAATCGACGATGATACCAGCGACTACTCGCGAGCTTTAGTTGGATTGTGGAGTGTCGGTTGCCGCGCTGTTTGGAGTTCCATCCATAGGTCCACAGATACACGGCAAAGTGTTCAAGTCGTTTGTTAGCTGTTCTACCAGAACGGGTGAACCATAGAGACCAGCCCCTTTGTCGAGCGAAGTTTATCCACTGCATCCAGTGTCTGCTGAACTTGGCGTTGGTAGAGCCTGCCAAGGCTGTCCACGGAGTATGCTTCCCACACGCTGGAGAGAATGTCGAAGGGCTGCCGCACTTGTACCTATGTCCAACCCACAGAAACGTTAGTCCAGCTCCCAGAGAGAGGGTGTTTAGTTGACCATGCACGAGATCCCGCGTCTGCCATCATGTTATCCTTCCCTGCAATATGAGTTGCCGTGCAGCACAAGTTGTACTGAAAATCGGCTAGCGATAGTTACCGGTTATACAACTGAGCGATGGTGTTGTGGCTGGCTCGTTTTGATGACCACGTTACGGCACTGGTGTTGTCGATATGAAAGCAAACACCGACCGGGTTTTTGTCGTCCCGTCGCTGCCAAAGTTGCCCCCCCAAGAGTAGTGTTGCCAAAACAGCGCTTTGGAGTTCTCGTACATGGATTGATAGCACAACCTTGCAGGTCTTGAATTGTTCCTTGTCTTCTTCCGTAACTTTTACTCGCAAATACTGCCGTAGATTGGGTTCTAGCGCACGTAATCCATCATCCGATGCGTCCATGAATACATGGTGCCTAACGCTGGTGATTCCAGCAAAACGAGATACAGGAATGCTGTTGAACTGGTCGGGGCGGTGTAAAACAGCTATAAACCACTGCAAATCCTCCAATACTGCTGCCGGTATCGGATCGTCGTGAAAGGGAGAACACCGCGCAGCAAACACTTGAACGCGCTGGTAGAATGCTCAAGCAGATGGAAAGCAGGATGCTACGTGCCTGAGGGAAGCTAAAAGCTTGTCCAGAGCTGAACGTGATGATGCAGTTGTATCTAGCATTGCTTGAACGCGCTTGGTAGCCTTAATTAGCTTAGCGAGAGGATTGAAACCTCGCCAGCCGCTGTATCTTAGTCTAGCCCCGGTGATTTACATCTCGAACTCCACATCGTAATTTTGGTCTCGTTGACAGCGTCAGGGCCGAGGACCTGGGAATTTGCGTACCGGAGAACCAGATTGGCCTCGAATCAGCGCGGACCTTTATCGTACTTAATGCAGAATGGCCATCGCACCACAGATTGCCTCGAAGTGGAGTAACAAGATTGGTATAAGGCAATATGTGTGCTGTCTCGTAGAGGTAGTTAATTATTCTGCCGGTCACCGAGTAGAATGCCGGCGATCCACACCATCCAAAGCCGCACTCGAGATCAATGATCAGGTAGTTGTCGAACCGGAACGTGAGCTCGTATACGTCTGCTTCATCTACCGGGACATGTCGAAAGCCCCCGATATGTCTCCAACCATCATGAGTACCACCCAGCCTGGTACCTGGGTCAGAAGATAGTGAATCCTTCGGGCGATGTCGGCGGGGGGATTATAGCGGATCTTCGGAAAATTGTTCCTGCACGTGAAGTCATTGATCGAAGTACCTTTGGGTACGAGTAATCGTTGATAACGCAAATATCGTGCTGGTCTGGGCTCTATTTCTCCACAACACAAAGTGGGCAGATAAATATCTCTGGCAACTGGTCCAGTGCTGAGACGTCGAGGATGAGGTAGCGACTGTCTTTTTTACCCTTTCGGAGGTGTCGGCAAATATTTACCGCCTGCACTGCAGCAGACCCATGGTTGGGAGGTCGCCGTCCTTGACGAGCTGGCTTAGTTGGTAGTCAGCTGGGTTTCACTCGATGGCGTACCATCTCGTTCCATCTGAGGATGGTATCGCGTATGATGTAATCGGCCAGCACCGGGAGCTCGTATAATGCCTTGTTTGGCCTCGGATCCATCGCTGTCCCCCTGTAACTACGAACCATATTTGCCAGCGACGACGGCGACCGTAATGCCACTTGGGTCCACATGGACACGAGCGCTGGATCTGGCTCGGACGTGTGTACCCCGCTGTCGGGAACATATTCCACGCCGAATTTGAGGGCCGTAGGTTTGTGCAGACTCTGAATATCCTGTCGTTCGTGATGAATGCACGCAGCTTGAGTAGCGAGTCGACGGCTGTGTCGGGACGTGGCTGTGTCTTGGGAATCCGCCGCCGGCGTCTCCACCGGCGAGGAAACATCATCTAGATGGATATCTTCGATGGCGGAAGGCGTCTGGCGCCACAAATCGCTGAATTGACTCGCGAGACGATTGAAAAGCTCGTTAATGTATTTGCGAACGTCGTAGGGAAGTGAGCGGGGTCGGGTGTGCGCGCGATAACATCGCCTTCCTCCGATATCGCGACACCCGGCCTTCGAGATATAATGCAGGCATAATTGACCCCCGTTTGGACGGGGAATTTGATGTATCACGGAGTCAGGAATCGATGGACTGTCGTGGAGCCTGGAGTCAGGGCGAGCCGTACATGAACTGATCTGAGTGTTGTCGCCCGAGGATCCTATTGCGTGATCCTTGCTCGCATAGTATTCCATTATTTCTGCGAGATCTTTGTCATTTATGAAAATGCGTCGGCGTCACCAGTGAGTACCCGGGATCGGAACTTGCTGAGCTTAAAGTTGATCCAGAATACAATTGCTTGGCACATGAACGGCAGTCGGAAGTCTGCCTCTCTGTAGAGACCGAGAAACTGTAGAGCTTTTGCAACCACGTTCGACTCTACACCCTTGTAAAATCCGTCAGCGAAGACCTTCAAATTTTGCAGCGCGCTGAGTATCTGGTGCAGATTCGTCGCGATCGGGCTGGAGGAAGCTTGTTACTGCCTGAAAAATCGGACATGTTGATCCCCGCGTCTGCTGCCTGCTCTCGCGTGCCCATTGTTGCTGACGCCAGATGTATGATAGAGAGACCGCGTTCACCAAATGCACTGTCGTAGAGACCCCGGCCCGCCGGGGGCGTTGCTAGAAATGATGCATGGTCTAAACGTTGCCAAAATTCAAGCAGGGGTTGTGCATTCTTACCTTGATAAGCCGGGCTGACGATAGCATTGTGATCCTGGTGCTCCACCGCGGATGGTCGGAAGGTAACCGCTAGCGATGTGTCGTCTCTATGGGCCACTTCAGGAACTAGTAGACTAGTGTTATTGGTCAATCCCAGCCGTGCTGTCAGTGGACGGTTCTGCCGTTTTATGTCTACAATGTCGTCTCTTCGTCCGAGTCCGAGTTAAGCGGAGCGATGTCAATCTCTGGTGCATCCAAGTCGTCTGGCATTGGTGGACTGTCCGGAATGTCATTGGAAGATGCCGCAGTGGCCGGAAAAGTCGTGGATGGCCCAGAAAGCGGCGGCTGAATCTGGGTATCTGTTAGAATGTCACGTTTACGCTTCCTGTTGAGTCGAAGTTCGCACTCCTCGGTGTGCTGGCGCCGAGCCATCGAGACGCCAAGATCGGTATAATAGTCGACTGGGACCGCCTCGTTAGGTTGGAATGCCGGGCATCTCGACCCATCAGCCGAAAGGGGCGCTGCAGATCGGTCCGTACGGCACGCAGCTCCAATTTCGTTTTGGATAGCTAGTAGCTAGTTACGGTTGCAGGCAATTGCGTTGGCGGGTGCACATGGCTGCAAAACGTAGATCCGAGGGTCCCCTTTTATGATCGTCGGTGGATCTTCTAGCCTGATTCGATAGAAAGTGACCTGACTTCTCGCGAGTACCACGGCTGTCTCCCCTTGATAGGAGTAACCGGTTACCATGCCGTATCTCCATCTGCCCGCGTCAGGCCCGTCCGGTCTAGGAAATGCGATTGATCGAGCCATGTACGATCCAGGCCACAACTCACACTCCCCGTCCGACACCCTTCTCGCCATCACCACTTCCGTAGGGATCGTTTACGTTTTGGTCCTGCGAGGTGCGTCAGATCCCACGATCGCGACCGAAGCCACTTCACCGATCACACGAGACACCTCCACGTATTCGAACCGAGTAAGAGCGGAATGCTGGGCAGGTCCGATGAACGCCCGGTGTCCAGGTATCAGGTTAGCTTGGGCGAACTTGGTTGGCCTGGCGGAGAGCTGGATGAAGGGTTGCTGGTAGCTGTTGTTGGCTGTTGGCTGAGAGTGGCACGACGGATTGAAGAATGAGGTCCGTCGTTGCTAGCGCGCAGCCTCCTCGTCCTCGACGCTAGCTATCAATTCTAGCTACTTGAAGTGATGCGTGCGATCCTGTGCAACTAGAAATAGGATCATCCGTTGCCGATTTACCCCGCAGTCCGTTTTTTTATATGCAGCTCATAACGTGAGCTTATTCCTTACTGAGTGTCTTCGACAGCATGCAATACGGTCAAGTGGGGCGACGTGGTCACAACACCTCCCATTAACCCCAGTGAAATTTATCCTACGAAAAAGGATCAAATCTGTTTTCGTGTGGCGCACAATTTGTCCTACCAAACGCTCCGTAGGACAAAAAATGACTTGATGTTTGAATGATAAGGATTTTGGATCCCGAAATCGTCCGATGTCTCTTATGGCAAAGCAGTCGTTTCAACCAGAAGCTATAAATAGCTGCGGTTACCAGACCGCACTCAATTCAATACAAGCTCTTATTTTTATCATATGGGGTATCCGTGCCAGACATGTATTCGGTCACGACATATTCCTGGTCAAACACAAAGTATACAAAACTAGGTCAAAACCCCGATTGGGGTCCTCGACCTTATCTCAGACTCCAGCAAAACTAGGCCGTCCTGGAGTGTTTTGGGTGGCGTGGATGGATAGAGGAGACTCTACCGTTTCGTTTAAGCCCGCAAAGTCCCGAAACGACCTCACTCTTCAACAGTTCTCGGCCTCCAAAAGACACCTTCTCAACATCCAACACCAGCCCAAGCAGCTGTTTCCGACGTTTTCAAGGCAGATTTATACTTGACTACACTATGGTGGGTTCAAGGCGGAATGCCGATTAGCAAGGCGGCGAATTTCTCTCCGGTGCCGAGTTCCCCCGTTGACTGTTGTCCAGGCCCCCAGCTCGTATATATCAGCGGCGGCGCTACCTCTGTACTCATGGCCCCTTGGTTCGCACCGCATTGTCTCGCAAACTTGCACGTCAAGCCGTCGTTGTGGTCAACGCTAAGAAGGTGCCACGGCGAATTCCCGGTCCAGTGGTGGATGAAGAAGCGGTCGAAGGTTCTGTCGTATGGACGTCAATTCCGCCGGGTGCCCGCAGAAGAAAACGTGTGCCGCTACGTCAACGTATCTGGACTAGGTGCGGACGTAGGGAACCTGTCCCCCGAGCTGGACCTCGCTCCACAGCACAGAAACTACCGAAACGAGACTTCGTCGAGGAAAGATGTCTAGCGCCAAGTTCGACTTCGATGAGCTGCTTGTGGAATAGAAAATCAAGGACGCTGAGATACTCAAAACTCAAGCGCGCGAAGGGTGTTGCAAAGTTGTCAAAGCCATTAGAAGCTATAGATAGAGCTGAGTTACCGATTCATGACAGGAAGGGTTCACTAGCAACGTTAATTCATCCAGGACGCGCGCTGGAAGCGTCAATGATGCTCCAGCTGAATAATTGAAATTCGGGTATTCTGACCATACAATTTCGAAGTTATTTTTGTCTGACCGGATACATGTCGTCTTTTGCTCTGTGACGCGCGCAATCTTGAAATTTGTATTGGGATCTTAGCTGACCCATTATACGTCTACGGAGGATAGGACTAGAGAGTTGGGCTGGTAGCGCAGCACTTCGGTATGATTTTTTCAATAAAGAAAACAAAAAAATATTTACATGTGGACTGGGCGATCAAATTGCATCATATCCCTTTTGTTGCCTATACATTTCCTATTGTTAGGTTTCAATACTTTAATCAAGACAAAATTGCAAAACGATGCATGATGCCACGTTTTGTGAACTTTTTCGGTAACCCAAACATTACTATATAGAAAAACCAAGTATAACATTTTGGAGAGTTTTGTAAAACGTGGCATTTTGCATCGTTTTACTCGGGTATCCGGTAACACCATTATTGGTTCAAAAACTTATCTTAAAATTTGATTGGACAATATTTGTAAAACGATGCATTATGCAGCGTTTTACCTCGGCTGGCAACAAAAGGGATATCGTTATAGCCAATGACGTGTTCTTTCCGGTCTGATTGAAAGAGACCATTGTTCTCCGAGTCTCATTTGCAATCCAGGCACGAAGTGGCAGTTTGGCAGAAACTCTAGTGACAGTACGTAAAACCTGTGTTAAGTATTAGTCTTTGTTCTGAGCTAAACGTATTTGTTGCGTAGGGACACTGAGGCGTAGGCACTGTGCAAACCAGGACATGAGGTCCTGTGCCCAATGCGACAGCACGCTCGATCTCGAGCGGGGCCTAAACTGCTGAGTAAGCTGCGAACTATGTACACCTATCAACGCATCAGACTATCTACGCATCCGCAGTAACACGTCGTGACAGCGATCTCGGTGACTGCGGCAGCCTCCAATCCCTGCGCGGGATCTATACTATGCTGTGCTGAGGAAGTTGGAACGACTGTACTATCTAATCTACCTACGCAGCAATACATCGCTCTGTAATTTTGACGGCGATCTCGGTCCACACCAACCTTCATTGAGTAGGCGTTAGCCAGCTATACCTTGTTGTACTAAATATTTGATCTGATGTGTGATGCCTCCGGTCGTGGCTCGAGATAGTCCAGGCTGATTTGAGGCGAGGCGGGTGAACGCGTTTTCTCGTCCAGGTGTATAGCACGTAGCCCAGTCTTGGTGTAAATGGAACGTAAACTACTCCAGATAGAGAACTAGGTTCTCCGAATAGAGTTTCCACTGGGGGTCAGTCTCCAAATAGAACACAAGTGTTCCAAGTGGACTCGGCGTGTGACCTTGTGCTATCCTTGTGGGTGTCGTTTGTCTTCGGAAGACCGGATCCCACCTAGTGGGTTGTTTTCTAATACAAATCAAATACAAAAGAGAGTATCGAGTGCTGGCGTTACTTCCAAACGGAGCGCTTGTACACGCCTGGGGGTTAGACCACTAACAAAGTCTTCCCAGATAACCAAAGCAATACAGAAATATACACAATATATAGCCGCCCTTATTCTTTTAGACCCTTGAGCGGTGGGTCTGTACACCAGTCGACTTAGAGTTCTGTTCAGAGGCACCGGTCAACCTCGAACACTCTTCTCAAATATATGCGCACCACTCCTAAATGCAAACTAGTTCCAAATAGAAGAATATCGCTCCAAATAGAGATACAAATGCACCACAGTATTGCATTCATCAGTCCTCAATCCACGACAAAAAGTATCCAACCAGCACTAGTACCTGCTTATTGTTTCGGTGCTGAGTTTCTTGCCACAGTGCTTGACCACATCATTCTCGTCCACTGCCTACGTATTTTCCTTTGGCAAAGCGGCATCGTTGTGCAAACCGATCGCGCCATACATGTAAACGCGCTGTGAATTCGCCCTGATTCAGATGGCAATTAACGTATGCGACCAGTTGCATGCATAGTGTGTAAAGTATCAGCATTGTCAGTAAAAACGGAACACAAACAATAAAATAGTAGCACAAAATAACGTAAGATACCATGAAAGGCTCCAACCTGCTCAAATTTATAAAACCCAAGATAAAAACTGCATCAATTTGAAAACCTGTGAGGTTTGTGAGAAATACTGAAAATATAAGAAGAGTTCACTTGAAATTTGTACTGGCGTCGTACCTACTTTTTCTGTGGGCCACATATTTGATCCCTGAATTATTTCCTATTGGGCTGTACGTACTACTCACGTAGCACTATCAGGATAAAACGTTCAGATGATTTGACATTAGAGACATTTTTGAAGTTGCTGTTAGGTCCACATGGACAATGAAAGACAGTATGTCGGTGCCATCATCAATTCCACTAAGATAGATCTTTGTCCACATGGCCATAGATGTTCAGATCTCTCCAATTTATTGCCAGCGAGGGCACCAAACATTTAATCCTTTATTTTATCCTAGGTCAAGACTCACTGGGGTTAAGAGAGTCCTAGTTCAAGAGGTTTTCGATAACCGGTTAACCAAATTATCCCAAAATTGTACGATGATGTTCCGTCAAACCGACCTCTGCTTTCGAAACTCATGTTTCGATGGCCATCAAATGGTCGAGCTAGCTGCTTGATTCGAGCTAGCTTCTGACACCAGCGGCAGAGTCTTCTCGGTGATGCTCCATAGCTTCTCGAATCTCCTGCCACACTATCGTATATTAACCCGTTCCGCAGAATCGAGTTCCTATGCTCTCGCTGCAATCTTCCAGGACTCCGATAATATGACCATGACACAAGCACAAGACCGGCTCGCCTGTCACCCCTTTATCCGCCTTGTAGAGCTGCGTGGGTGTGTTAACCATAATATCTACCGCATAGGTACGGTCGTTGTCACGTGGGGTGGCTATTAATACAACGACTCGGCGTGGAAGCTCCTATCCTGTCGTTTCGATCAAGCATAGATACATGGGGGTCAAACGTGGTTCATTTGGTGTAGCCCAAAGCCATGAAGGTTTCTTGCTTGAGTAGCAAGGTGCCAAATGGCAACCCCAACACGGGACGGTGGGTGGATTACAATCTACCCTACGACGGCTCGTGTGGAGCTGAACGTCGGCTGGGCTTGTGCGGCGGTGCAGCCACGGACCTGGTAGTTCTGTCCGGGGGGCGAAACTCCAAATGGACCACAATTCCTTGGTCCAGGATTGGCGCGAGAGGACGACGCCAATAAATATGATGTAAATACTCAGGTGACCAATCGGTTCTTGTCGTTGATGCTTGTTGTTGTATCCGTGCAGCTGCCAAGACGGACACCGCGTCTGAAATGAATCTGTGGCGCTGGAACTCAACGGAAAATTCCGAACGACCTACACCAGAGCCCTATTTGGAAATTTCTATACATGATTGGTCTATCTAGAGAAGTCCAGTGGATGCACGAGTGTGTGACACGTGTGGCGTCAGCTGAGGTGGATCTTTGGAACATTGCGCTGGGTAGAAGTGGGCATCACAGGTCCGGAAGTGTAACGACTCTAGATTGGAGCGTACACGTTCCGTCTGGACCGCCGACTACCCAACGGTGGGTTAGCCTCAAATGAAAGGCAGAAAATGCCCCGGGAACATATCCTGGGAAGACATCCCGCCCCTGACTATGCCGCAGACGCAGAAAACATCGTCCAAGATCGCACCAAATTCAGCGATAAGAACATACGCGCAGCCATGTGCACATGTAAGTCCACGGACAAGACTTACCGACACGCAGGTCTTCAGACAGAGCGCTTGAAGTGATGCCCCCCCCCGAATGGAGTGACATTTCCTCCTACCGAAGACCCGAAGGACCACAAACACCCTGACTGGACAATACCTCTCTGAGTGAAGGTCTCCCACAGGGAGATCTCCATTTGGAGCAGGATGATTGCGCCAACAACCATTCCCAAGCTATCCTACCGCCAATCATACACAATTCAAGATAAAGCAACCGATCAAACCGACTGACGACGATTTGCAGCACAGGTATCCAGCACGAAGTACTGGAAATACCCAGTATCCGGTCATCATTTGAATTGTGTACGAAGAAGCCCGACGAAGTCAACCCAAGGTATACTGAAACCAAGTTTAATAATGTGTGACAGCTTAGTAGCTAGTCGCACATCTAGCAGAGAAAACATAAATATAATTCGTTTTGCCTGGAAGGTAACAAGTGGTCTGGACATGCTACCTTGTTGAAGGGGCCCAGACACTACACTTCCGCTCGGACGCGTCGGAAACGCGAAAGCCCGTCGTGAGATTCTCGACGAATCAAGACCAAGTCGACGGGGACCGAGGCGCCGAGGGCTGATCTGTTGATTTCATATCGAAACGGGACTCTATTTCATATTGATTGCGTTTTAGGAGGTTAGTAGTGGTCACCCCTAGAGCTTTATCGATTGACTACTGTGTGAAACATTTGTATCTCTATTTGGAGCGATATTCTTCTATTTGGAACTAGTTTGCATTTAGGAGTGGTGCGCATATATTTGAGAAGAGTGTTCGAGGTTGACCGGTGCCTCTGAACAGAACTCTAAGTCGACTGGTGTACAGACCCACCGCTCAAGGGTCTAAAAGAATAAGGGCGGCTATATATTGTGTATATTTCTGTATTGCTTTGGTTATCTGGGAAGACTTTGTTAGTGGTCTAACCCCCAGGCGTGTACAAGCGCTCCGTTTGGAAGTAACGCCAGCACTCGATACTCTCTTTTGTATTTGATTTGTATTAGAAAACAACCCACTAGGTGGGATCCGGTCTTCCGAAGACAAACGACACCCACAAGGATAGCACAAGGTCACACGCCGAGTCCACTTGGAACACTTGTGTTCTATTTGGAGACTGACCCCCAGTGGAAACTCTATTCGGAGAACCTAGTTCTCTATCTGGAGTAGTTTACGTTCCATTTACACCAAGACTGGGCTACGTGCTATACACCTGGACGAGAAAACGCGTTCACCCGCCTCGCCTCAAATCAGCCTGGACTATCTCGAGCCACGACCGGAGGCATCACACATCAGATCAAATATTTAGTACAACAAGGTATAGCTGGCTAACGCCTACTCAATGAAGGTTGGTGTGGACCGAGATCGCCGTCAAAATTACAGAGCGATGTATTGCTGCGTAGGTAGATTAGATAGTACAGTCGTTCCAACTTCCTCAGCACAGCATAGTATAGATCCCGCGCAGGGATTGGAGGCTGCCGCAGTCACCGAGATCGCTGTCACGACGTGTTACTGCGGATGCGTAGATAGTCTGATGCGTTGATAGGTGTACATAGTTCGCAGCTTACTCAGCAGTTTAGGCCCCGCTCGAGATCGAGCGTGCTGTCGCATTGGGCACAGGACCTCATGTCCTGGTTTGCACAGTGCCTACGCCTCAGTGTCCCTACGCAACAAATACGTTTAGCTCAGAACAAAGACTAATACTTAACACAGGTTTTACGTACTGTCACTAGAGTTTCTGCCAAACTGCCACTTCGTGCCTGGATTGCAAATGAGACTCGGAGAACAATGGTCTCTTTCAATCAGACCGGAAAGAACACGTCATTGGCTATAAAGAAACTAATGCCGTGTTTCACACGGAGAGGCTCTGGATTTTACAATTTTTAAACGCCTTTCGCCGAATAAAATCAGGCGTATTTTTAATCGCTAGTATTTTCATTTTGTACCAAAAAGTTGCTACTTGCGCGCACATAGGCTCTAAACTTAAGATCGATCACTTTTCTCAGTTTGGTATAATAGGACACCTCGATGCATCTCCTGCGCCTACTTCGCAGCCGCAGCATCTGCTAACCTTCCCGTCTTTAGAAACCATGTGGGTTGTTCATTTCTCAAGAACCCAATGGGTGTTTTGACTCCATCACCTCGTGAGCCTTTAAACCTATCGCATTCGCGCAACATTCACGGGTGCATGGGTTTTGATGCTGAACGTGGCTGCCTCAAGCGACATTCAGCAGGATTTTTCGATTGTGCACCGGTTACAGATTATCGGAGGTACAGACAATGCGTTTTGGACGGAAAAAGAATCGTTAACTTACAGATATATCCATCTCATTTAATTTGGGGACGAATAGCGTCAGTTTCGGCTCAGAGTCGCTCTGTGATAACAGGTATTGTGCTTTGTAATGCCTCTGTCATTTTCACTTGGCTGTATCCTCGATTTATAATAATTCGAGGTTGATTTATATATCGAGGTCTATAAAAAGGACAAATCGATCTCTTTCTATTAACCCTTTCGCGACTAGGGGGGGGGCAAAATTCCCCTTTTGATGAGCTGACGGTACTACCCTTTTGACCCAAATATTACATAATGAATAGAAATGCTTCATTAAGAAATTGATATGGGGCAAAATGCCCCCGTTCATATTTTCTGAAAGTTCGTTCTGATTGGATAAAAAAATTAATATCCAGTTTTAACGTGAATTTCATGTGAAATGCTAGAATAATTGTGACTGTGAAATCACCTAGATGAACATTTGAGTTGTTCGTACGTATCTGTGTTTCAATCGAAAGGGCTAGCGCAACAAATGTAGAACAAATGACAGTAGTACTCAACACTAAGAAAGCAACGCGTCCTCGACGCCTAGATTTCGTGTTTATATAGGCTAGCATACTATCATTGGAGTTAACACACGTATTCATATACTGTCGTATATGTGCTCCTGTTGTAGGTTGAGCTAATCAGTCGACTAGTTATTCACCTACCAACACTGGTTGACCTCGGTCAGGAAACTGGATCCACACCTGCAAACATAGATCACTATAATCTTAGATATCGATCTTGTTTCTATACATCGCAAGAATCATATCGACTTGACGGTTGCATTTGTAGAGCATTCTTATGGTGAACAACACGTTGTAAACCATGAGGGTAAAGCGTGTAAATGACTTCAACAATGTATACATTTTGGCATGTCAGTGTAAGTATATGATTCCTAAAAACCAATACCCTTTGCAATAAGGATATGAACATTTGTGACATATAGTACATATGACGTTCAATTATGCTCAGAAACAGTATAACCGTTCACGAAGTAACGATCGCTTCGCGCCAACCACTCAAAATCGCCCATTGCATCCCTTTCCTCATTCTAATTTTTAGCAACATGGCGCCACGAGGCAAGCACAGCTCTGCCAGCAAGCCTGCTGTGGCTGCTAAGCGAACAAGAACTCTTCCAAAACAAACCCCATCCCCAAAACAAGGAGCGCGCGAAGCTAAAATTGACAACTCAACTTTCTTCAATGCCGTCTGAAGAAAGCTTCGTGCTGACGATTGGTATTCCAAACCTCCACCCCGGAGTTCACACGACTCGTTCTACCGCTACATTCGACCAGGTTCAAGTTTAAAAGGCCAGGAAGGGATTGATGTTTTTGTTGGCGAACAAGCTTTGTTGTCCTTTTATCTGCGCGAGTTCGTCCCTTTGCGCAGTGGCGGTAAGCCAAGAATTGCAGTGAAGTGATGAAAAGGAAATCAGTTGCACCTACTAATCTTGTCTGACATATATTTTCGTTTTTGTATTCTTTCATTCCAGACGATACCCCTGTGAGTCCTGTTTTTTCAACAAGCACCCCGCAAAATAATGTTTTTGGTTAGGACGAAACGAATTATGAGCCTGAGAATAAGTTTGTTCGAGCCGACGGATCAACAGACACCAAGCTTCGCGATGAGTACCGATACATCTTCGAGCACTCAGCATCAGCCAGCTTTTTGCCTACCTCTCTTTATACTTTTGGCAACAAGTACTTCACGAAACGAACGCGTACGCGAGGATCAATCAGAACCATTTGTGCTGCAAGAGATTATGACATTTTTGGACATCTTGTTTTACATGGAGATCACTGTGAAAGGAGAATATGCAAATTACTGGGGACGACAAGCTGAAGAAGACATTTTTGGAGCTTCTCATGTTGACTTGGAAAATGTAATGCCGCTTGAAAGGTTCAAGTTGCTGCGGCAATCATTTTCGTTTCGCAGTGAGGTATCTGTGTAGAACATGCAGCGTAATCCAGTAGCCAGAATTCGCACACTTCTGAACGTTTGAAAAATCACCGGAGGCAAGTACATCGATTTGGGCCGTGATGTGGCGCTAGACGAAGCTAGCGTGGCTTGTCGCTCTCGATTTGGTCGGCAGCTTATTTTCTACAACCCCCGCAAGCCTGGTGGTAAGTACCACTTCAACCTCTACATGATGTGTTGCGCTACTAGCTGGGTAGCTGTAAACTACAGACTTAATTGTCAGGGCGTACTGGAAGATCGCTTACAAGGTGTGGCAACTTCACCCGAAGTGGAGGCGCTTGGGAGTGAAGTTTCAAAAGGTGCTGCGATCCGTCAGATTGTCTTGGAAGTAGTCCGGCCGATATACGAGACGAAGCGGGTAGTAAATACCGACAATTTTTACACGTCAGTACAGCTACTACGAGCGATGAAGCTGAAAGGACTATTTGGGAGACGAACGGTTCGTGGGTCGAGCAAGCATTTTCCTAAGCACGTGATGCTAGAGAAAAACTGCAGCACACGAGGAGAGTACCGCCAAGGAGTGTCTGTTGAGCACCAAATGCTCGCAGCATCATGGTGTGACGGAAGCATCGTAAGCATCGTGTCAAATGCTGACGCCTCTGAAGGAACTACCGTTCGTCCCCGTGTGGCCAATGAGACCAGGAATTCGAGGCGCCCAAGTGTGTCAAGAACTACAACGCACACATGCAAGGGGTAGACCGGCTAGACCAGCTCCGCGCACGATTCTCTATCGCTGATGGTCATTCTTTTGAAAAATGGCATAAAAACTTGGCAATGGTGCTAGTTGATGGCGCTCGGTGCAATTCCTACCTGACGCGCAAAATGGTTTACACGCCGCTGAATAATCAGGACCCACATCGTGCGTTCATAATGGAGCTGACAAGCGAGTGTATTTCCGGTAAATGGGCTGCTACCCTGAGTGAAGCGAGGATTTTGTTCTCTAGTGTCAGTGCTATGACGCATGGGTTACAACAACCGGCGCCAATCAGTCCCGCGTCCGTCGTGAGTTCACCATTCGACAGTCCGAAGAAAACGTGTACCGCCGCTGCTTCAAAGCAATTTTTCAACGACAAGAACCGCAAGCGACGTCAGTGTATTATTTGTCGGTGGGAAGACCGGTATCCGACAGAAATCACCGACTATTGCGTTATCCATGGTGTATGCCTGTGCAAGGGGTATTTTGAATCAACCCCAGCGCCATACATGTGCCCTCAATCTACACGGACTTGCTGGGTAAAGTTTCACCAGTTCTACCAGCAGCGGCACTTATTTTCTGCCAAAGGAAGGTTATACAAAACTTCACAGTTGTACAAGCTAAAACTGGGCTTGCAACAATCGATTGGGTCTGGTTCTGGTGAAACTTTGAGGCCAATCGCGAGACAGATCGACCTTTAGGGGACTATGTAAATTAGCTGAATAATACTTCCTTTTTGTCATTGCTTGATTTGGAATGCGTGGATGCCTAAGTCCTGAAGGTTGAACATAAAAACATTCTGAAACTAGCTCGTTGTTGATTCTGTAGCATCTCTGTCTCATTTGTAGCCCTAACAACGTTCGAGAAACGCAATCAGAAAGTTGAAAGAGAAAAGCGGGTCTAAACTTCACATGTTCACTTGACTTATGGCTCATGCGTGATAAGGTACAGTACAGCTGCACAATAAACGTTTTCCAACGTGTCCACAGTTTGAGCGAGAAGTGTAGCTCGGTTTAGCCTTTTTCCTAGTGATGTGGGTTCGTATGGTGACTTGGGCATGATTGTGTCCAAGCCGAAACTCAATACACCGTAGTATCGCTGTCGTCAGCGGATTCGCCTACTAGAACGTGGTTAAGCGCCGTGGAGACTAATATGTCTTGCATTGGCTCTGCTGTGGTGATCAACGTTAGCAGATTGTGAGTTGACGGTGATTTGTTTTACCTGGGCGTGCACATGTCCTCGCAATAGAGCTGCGATCTATGAAGCGAGCTTCACTCAACCCGTGTAGATAGCTTGGTTTCAATATGCATTTTTTTACTCTAGAGGATTATGCCGTACCGATATTATTGTAGCATTTTAACCCGTTTAATTAGCTTGATTAAACTATAGAGATTTACACTTCATTAAAGTATGGTGCACTTGCAATTCTATTTACCATCAATTCCTTCCAACATGCTCTCGACAGTCTCGGACGAAGCAGACAAACTGCTAGTCCAGTTCGCGTTTGAATACGCGCAGCAAAAACGACGGGTGGAATGCTCTACCGTTTCGCGAAAGCTTCGGAAGTTTCAAATAAACAAGACGAACAAGGAACTTGAAACGCGTCTACGAACACTCAAGCGTGCCCATGGCAAAGATTTGACCCAATTTCCACCCTGTTTCTTTAAAGCCCCCACGAAGCGACACAATTCCGCAAGGAACACAACTCCTATTGCACCAAGCCACCACGTTGGTTTTCAAGCTGCAGCGCGTCTTCTTCAGTCCGTCTTTGGATCAGTTACCAAAACTGATGTACGTCAAAAGGCTGTTTTTTCGCACGAAAATCCTGGAGAACTTCTACTGCAAGCTTTGGCTGATGTCTTGCCAGTCGTCAGTCCTATTCTAGTTGATGACGAATTTCTCGACATAGGGTGTGGTATTGGTAATGTTGTTGCGCAGTTCGCGCTTCAGCCGCCAGCACGGAGTTGTATCGGAGTCGAGATCCGCCCTGAACTATGGCGCCTTGGTTGCCAGTATATCAAACGATATGCGAATGTGCAGCCAATGCTCAAGAAGGTTTTGTTGCTGAGTGGTGATGCCAAAGAGTGCAGACTATCCGTCCAGGAGCCGTTTTGCCAGGCCTCACTCGTCTACCTAAACAGCCTCCTCTTCGTTGACGACGTTAAATTGGTCGTGCTACGAGAGTTGTGTGCGCTCCCACGTACTCGAGTTGTGATATCAACCGAGTCGTACTGCCCAAGACATCGTCCTTCCTGTCAAAATTACTTCTATGCAAGGTTCCAGCTTTACAAAGTTTCACACGGACCAGCAAGCTGAACAAATAAGCCCATTCCAATTTTCATTTATAAACGCAGAGAAGAATAATTCTATAACAAGTCTGTTATCGCCTGCTTGACAAGCTTCCGACTCGTGCTCTGTTCTCTTCTGCGATTTCGTAAGTGAGTACCTCGCGTTCACGTTCGTCTACTCGTTGCTCGTGTTTTCCGACTGCTCATCCGACACCAAAAGCTCCTTCTCTGCATGTGGCTTGCACTCAGCTCCGTCGTCCTACAGATCGTATCACAGCGACACTTCGTCTTCGTCGTAGCCGTCTCTCCTCATTTGATCACGTACTGAACCCACATCCAGCCGACCAGCCGACGGTTCACCCCAATGCGAAGTTTGCCGTAACTCCGCTGAAATTCTGCTACTTGTCTGGATATTGCTGTCATTTGGCGACTTATCTAGATATTGCTCGTGATAGTGCTGTCATTTGGCGGGAATTCAATGGCATCGATCCGCACATGCCGTACACATCACACACGTTTTACACCTCGCCCCGTTCGCCGCACTCGTCCTGTATAACGCACACTTCAAGGCTCCCGCACCCACAATGACATCGCGCACACCATGCACATAATGTAGGTCGCGCACGTCGCCCACCTCGTGTACCAGTTACAATTCCATCCCCACACAGCTACTTTTCCTATGTTGCCCCAAAACCATTACACTAGCCGCTCCGTCGCTCACCTTTTAAGTTTCCTGTTTGAAATCCCATACAAACGCGAACGACAACCACACAAGTCAGCACACAGCCTTCGCCCGGAGCTGCCGCTACGCTCATAGCTAGTTTACCTCCACACGATATCCCAGCTCATCGCGCAGCTCCAATAGGCCGCTTCTCCCTTAAAAATTGGAATTGAGAATTGGTGGTTGAAAAAAAAATAGTTTGAGTTTTCTGAACTACAATATTTGGGTTGAGATTCAACATTAAGTTTGCGGTCCTTTGATTGGTATAGAATGTGAAAAGGGGTAGAATGCTCCTGTTCACTGACCGTTTTTTTATTGTGCGAACCGGGGCATTTTGCCCCCAATGACCGCGAAAGGGTTAATAGGGCACTAGTATTTCGGCCTACGACATGCCAAATCGAGCCTCGAGGTCTACATGTATCTACAGGGCAAATTGACATTGTTTTCCTACAAAGCGGCCCTTTTTGCGTGTTTGGAACGCAAAACGATGTCAGATAAATAATTCCATGTCCATCTAGTCCCATCTCATTTTTATGCCTGGTTTATACTCCGACCACGCTCGATCTAGCCCATAAAACGGAGCAACATTTCATCTGCAAAGTACAATACTTCAAGGAATAGAGTTTTAGTTGCGTGTCAACGAAAGAGTCATCTTTTATTTCGGTATTGATAATAAGGCGGAATCGCACCTCTGTAGAAAATCTGGATTTTAAATCCAGATAATGATGGCCCAGCTCACATGTAAGTATTTTCTTTCTTTTTTTATTAAATGAAAAAAGCATACCGAAGTGCTGCACTACCAGCCCAACAACCTCGCCACTTCGCCACCTGGAACGACGGCTCCGCCTGGCATTACTTCTCCGCCCGGCACGACCTCCCCACCTAGAACGACCGCTCCTCCTGACACGACAGCTCCACCCGGAACTACTTCGCTAACCTGGAACGACCGCTCCACCCGGAACAACTCACAGTCCAGCACGACCTCGCCGCCTGGAACGACCGCTCCACCAGGAACAACGTCACCGCCCTGTACCACTTCGCCGCCTGGAACGACCGCTCCTCCAAGTACGTCTTCTCCAGAAACTGGAGCTCCGCCGAGTACGTCGTCACCGCCCGGAATCGTTGGACCGACGAAGGCACCTTGTACTGAGGCACCCAAGACTACAATTCCGAAAAAAGTTGCCCCTACTGGTGTCCGCGCACAACGGCTCCACCTACAGCGTACACACCGAGCCCCAAAACGTCAAAGACTCCAACGAAGAAGCCGTCTACGTCGCACGCCAAGGTATCGACTAAAAAGGCGACTGTTGCTCCGCGACCCACGTCGAAGCCCACTGCGATGGCGCCTACGAAAAAGACGAATGTTGCTCCGCACACAGCCCGGCCTACGTCGAAGTCCAAGCCAGCACACAAGTCGAAACCAAAGTCGGCGCACAAGTCCAAGTCTGAGACAACTCAGAAGAAGAACTCCTACCTCCGTAAGAGCAACCTCTCCACTACACAACACGCTACTCCCAAGCCTGCCAAGAAAACATTCAGCAGCGGGGGGGTAGCGCCATGCCGGATAAGGTGGGGCCCACCAAGGCCTTGTAGTAGCTGAGCCCGAGGTGTTGTCGACTGCAGACGACACTCTGGATCCCAGTGTCCACAACAAGGTAAGTTTGTAAGTTCGTTATCCAATAACTGCACAAAGCAATAACAGGAATTGTCCGGAATTTACCGGATGAATGTGGTCACACAACGCTTATGTTAGGTTTGGCGTCCGGTGAATTCCCAATAGCGACTCTTCACGATACATACAATCTTTTATATAAATCGACTTCGGTTGGCCAACCGAGAGGATTTTTCAGGACGCCAATCCTACGCAAAATGGCAGCACAGCTCGACGGCTCACTGCTGTTTGAAAAAGGAAGAATCAAATGCATGTGCGAGCACGGTTTCGGCAAATTCGCGTGCTTCTTATCTAAGTTCGACTAGATGCGAGGATATCTACTCCCCGTTGTCCACGATGGTGTTCTGACTTCTACTTCACCCTGGGTTCGAGGCTTTTCTTCTTAACAGTTCACACCCAGCAGTACAGCACTGTGTCCGACAAGACTGCAGCTCTATCGAGACCGCTGTCCATTGATTTTACGACTGTGCTCCAGTTCGGGCCATGTGGGGAGAGAGAGCTGTGGGAGCCATGGGCCCCGGCGTTTCAGGTCCCACTGGGGTGGCGTCAACGGCTTCTTTTCAGAGATGAAGGACGTACACCCCAACTGAAGAGATCATCAGAAAATCCTGCTCATCTTATGGAGGACCCACATGGCCATCGTGCTTCATGCACACTGGCGTCTCCATTCCAAAACGCCAAGGGCAGTTGCCCAAGTATTCCTAGTATGGGCTCATCATTCCGTCGCCACTATCAAAAAAATTGAGTGACCTCAAATTTGTAATGAATAAAATTGAACGAACAGCAAAAGAACTTGATATCTCGACAACAAAGCTAACTTCTTCCTAGGCCGTGGCTGTATACCAGCAGTGCAAAGGAACAGTTGAACGTCCTACTGATACGCAGAATAAAAAAAAACCTCGGCGCGGGCAAGCCATCAGTGGCAACAATCTTGCGACAGAAGAGGCCAGGACTTGATGGTGGAAGTAGTGTTAGTGCACAGTACCGTTATTGAGTAGCCGTCGTTATCAAATGCAATGAATACGCATCTCATGAGCTCGGACTGACGTCCGCAACGCGCGGCACGCCCGCAAACATGTCTGCACCTTCAAGTTACGGACCCGTGCACCACGTCTGCATCTTCTTGGTACAGTATCAAGTATGTCGTATTGTAGCTTCGTATGCATGCAAATAATAGGCTGCATGCATACGAAGCGCGTCAATGAAGTCTTGTGGAGCACTCAGTCAGTGGTACTGACTCTGTTCGTGCCACCACAGCACTCCCAAACATTATATTATCCTGTAGCACTTTATCGTCCTAAAAAAACCAACCGCCGTCCTGTAAATTCCGCCCACGAGTAATTGGTCCCGATGACTCCTTCGGTTCTTGGTAGCACGGAAGACCAAGCATCAAACACGGAAAGCGAGCTCGTCTCCGCACGCTAATAAGCTCACTGGCTTCTTCCGACCGCCTCGTCATGTGTAATGGTGACCCATTGCCCTCTCATTGACACTTGAACGTACAGTGTTTGGCGTAGCGAGGCGCTTGCTCAATTCTGCAGTTAGCTGAGTTCGATTAAGTTCGATTTTAGGGAATTCTTCATTCTGATTGGCTGCCCAAAATATAGTATTTGGGCTGAACCAAACTTCAACACACTACAGGATCCACAGTGGCCGCAGCACTTTGAGCGTAGCTGCGCCAAATTCTAAAGAAGTCCATGGTGTCGGCCTCTTTTCTTGGTTACTAACTTACTTCCGGAGTATGTGGACGGCAAGAGTACTGTGAGTGAGCGACCACCTGTGGCACAACATACCTAGAGTGAAGACGCTGAAGATCGACGTGATGTCCTAAGAGCATGTGCTGTTTACTACGAAGTACTTCGAAGGACTACTATATGTGAGAACATCGCCTCAGGTGGTGACAACATTACCCGCGAGGAAGCCATTGATGCTTGCAAGCTGTCGAACGCACACTACTTCATCATGTCATTGCCGGAACAGTACAAGGTGTTGGCGTTGTTATTGAGCGTGTCATCGAGACATTTTTGTTCTGGATGAAGCTACGAGTGCATTGGATAAACAGGTGTCAGTCACACACTGTGAGAAGATCGTGCAGCTCGCACTAAACAATTTGATGGCCACAACGAAACATGGCGACATTGGTGATCGCCCACCACCGCCACGCCGACAAGATCGTGATGTCGAATGAGGGTCACATCATGGAGAGCGACATCCGTGACGAGTTGGTGCAGATCGAGCACGGCATTTATCAGCATGTGTACCGCATACAGAAGTCCCGCTCTCACGTCTGAAAAACGTGAGGCAGAAATGACCTGTCGAGTACGACGTTGTCGCCCATACTGAGCGGTGTGTCGGCCAGACAGATATCATTGTTGCGGAGAATAACATCTTGGACTAGAAGTCGATCAAGGCTCAACAGGAGGGAAGAAAACTTTCGTTACTTCATCATTGAACATATCACCCTTTTAAACGATGCCCTCGATCAGCGGCAAAGCTACTAGGTTTGCCGCTTTAAGCTAGCTAAGGTCCTACCTACCTAACGGAGCTTGCATCCACATGCGCGCATTCCACCAACTTCTTTCGAGTCACTGGATCTTTTTCTGGCGATGCAGACTATTCTCATCATGATCATTGAGCTTCGTATACATGTTATTACAAAGATTGCCGCTTTGCCAATGGTGGGCTTAGTCCGCAAAGCAAGGCGCAACAGCTATACGAATGTCTTGGCCGGCGTGGCAATGAGACAACTGGCAGCATGCTATTCGAAAGAAGCGCAAACGCCGCTTGAAGAGGCATCCCTCACCTTCGCCACTTCCGCTCACAAAAAATTTGCACCACGTGCTGGTTATTGAACCTACACGTATTGGGTTCACCCTGAAGGTCTCATTGCACGCTTCCTTAGAGCTCATTGCACGCGCCGAGTTCCGCGCCATAAAGTTGGCAGAGATTGTCGTACTGCACGCCCGAATCCTCCGCGGCGTGACTACATGTAGTATCCGGAGTGATCGACAGCGTGCCATGTCAAGATCTCCACGTCCGCGTGACAACAGCGCCGCTTGCAGCGAATACACGGCTTGCATCCATTTACCAGCCTTTTGCCGCTTGGCAACTGCAATCACCAAAGCTCGATGCCCCTTCAATTGCCTCCTTACTAGATCCAAGTCAAATGCGCCAATTTACGTTCCGTCAGACGTTTCTCACCAACACGCCAGAAACAAAAGCTGCGAATATTGCTACCATAGCCAAATTAGCAGCAAAAATCATTCATGCAACACGGAAAGCGATGACCAGCCACTGCTGTCGCCACCGTGGCAGAGTGGCTGTGGGTCACCCACCGGATGAGTTGCTATCCACGAACTGCAAGGTCTCACATATCCACCCACCAAAAAGCTCCATTGCTGCCCTCCTTACTCACTTTTCAATTTGCTCGCTTCCGAGCACTTGACCGTTTTCCTTGAAATCAAGCTTCGACCTTCAAGCTTCCACCCCGTTGACTTCTTCACGGACCATGGCTCGCCTCCAACACACGGCGGTGCTCACTGCACTTTGCTCGGCCGGTTTTGCAGCCGCCGACCTGCCCGTGTCGGTTCAGTACGACGCCACCTACACCATCCCGTCGTCCCGTGGCGCGCTCTGCTCCGGCGCCGGCAAAGCTCCGGCCGGAACCGCGTGTCCATTGAAGGGCGACGTGGCCACGGCGGACTGCCACCTGTACCTCTTTTCCTTCGATGGCAAGCAGTGCACGGCCAAGGAGGACGCCGAGTGCGCCATCGTGCTCGGAGACACCTGGGGCTGCGTCTTCCCGTCAGTCTCCGGGTCTACGGCCACGCCATGTCCGACGACGTACGGAACACCCGAGGTGACTCCTGCCGCTACCAAGGGCAGTACTCCCGAGGTCACCCCTGCTGCCACTAAGGGCGGCCAGGACAACTACCCCACCCCAGCACCGACCACGCCGTGCCCGGGTACTAACCTCCCAATGCCCCCGGACGATACGCCGACCCCGGCACCAACCAAGGAGAAAGAATCAACTCCAGACCCTACTAAGGGGGAGCAATCAACGCCAGCCCCGACAACACCCTGTCGTGAAGGAGAGAAATCTATACCAGCTCCAACCAAGGAGGAAGAAGGTGAGGCACCCACACCAGCTCCGACGAAAGGAGAATCGACACCGGCACCAACGACTCCGTGTCCTGAAGGAGAGATGCCCACGCCAGCTCCGACAAAGGACGTATCGACGCCAGCTCCTACTACTCCTTGTCCAGAAGACAGGGCTCCGGCGCCAACCACACCCTACCCCGAAGGACCAACACCAGCGCCGACCACGCCTTGCCCGGAGGCAAATGCACCGCCAACGGAGACTCCTTGTCCTGAGACCTCAGCACCACCAACGGAGACTCCTTGTCCTGAGACCACAGCACCACCAACAGAGACTCCTTGTCCTGAGACCACAGCACCACCAACAGAGACTCCTTGTCCTGAGACCACATCACCGCCAACGGAGACTCCTTGTCCTGAGACCACAGCACCGCCAACGGAGACTCCTTGTCCTGAGACCACAGCACCGCCAACGGAGACTCCATGCCCAGACGATGGAAAGCAGGACCAAGTCCAGAACCAAGACCAAGGTCAGAACGACGGCAAGAACTGGCACCGCGCGTAGACGACCATTTCTTTCGCCGCGTCTGCGGCCCCACCTCATTTTATTCTGCGTGGCATCCGGTGACCGGCGGATGCCGGGCGAAGACAAGACAGCGGGCATCGAAACGGGAGCAAGCTTCGCATCCTCGTACGAAGCAGACAGAGTAGCAATAGCACGCCTTTGACCAGCATTCATGAGAATTTGCCGCCAAAACTACGAAACGTTAACATGGCAACAAAAATAACAGCTTCAGTTTGTGTGACTCGCGTCTTCATCACCTTTCCACCTCGTCGACATGAACCTTTCCTGATCGTTTGAAGACACCAAAATCGTTAGAAATCCACTCACAAGTGGTACAAGCCTGCCGCAGCAACCCCTGCTCACCGTCCTTGTCCTTGTCCAGCACTTCTACGCTGGCTGCAGCCTGCGTGCACTTGAATGCGTCAGCCTTCCGAGTCGGAAGTTCCGACTGTTGAGCTAGAAAACTTTTGGGTTTTGCAGCAAAACTTTTGCTAAAGACATTTTTAACCAATCCGATCCCGTCGGACGTAATTCTCTTGCAAAAGAAATATGGGGAAATTGCAAATCGGTCAGGTATTTAGGTGGGAATTTGCAATTAGTGGGGGGTCAAAATTTCCGATCTTGAACGGATTTTGCAGGACATACGCAGGACACGAAATTGTTCACGTTATATCCAATCAGATTAGCGATTTAGATAAGTTTTGCCCAATTACATTCACAACACGCGTTCATGCACTGGTAGCAGACCTCGGGAAATACATATTGATAGTAGATCGGCCTAGACAAGCACAAATAATAAAGTATTGTTGCTGGAGCACCCCAATAATAATATATTGGCAAATACAAATATATCGGCATCTTGCTTACCTTTGGCACTGTAAACCAAATCCCCCCAACGCCGCATCCTATCAGCTAGAGTGATCTCCCTCCTGATGTATTTCTCCCTGAGAGGTCTCCGTTTCAGTACTTGAGCCTTGCTGGACCAATGCCACTGTACGGCGGTCCCAGAACGAGGAGTTTTCCTTCAAGAACATGATCATCTCAAAATTCACTGGAAACATTGAGCTTCTCTGCGGGGTTAGCACCGCCTTCGCCTTCGAAAAAAGCCGCTCGCAGTCGTTGCTAGTTGGGGGAACATGATATAGCAGGGAATCGTAACACGCAGAGTCGGTTGCAGCACGGCTTCGCTTGCTGCCCGCGTGCAGCAACGCTGCCGCGAAACTTGTGCTCTCGACGGGTCCATCTTCGCTTGTTGCCTCGCCAATGCGAAATGGCGCGATGGCAGCAGTCGCTGCCCTAGTCAGACTGTCCCCTCGTGTTGCCTCCATAAATAAGCACAACATTAGCTTATCAGCGAAAAAGACAAAAGTTGGTAGCATACCATACCTTCACAACCGCCGTTTCAAAAATGGGAGAGTGGACAATAGAAGAATCCTGAGACAGATGATCGGCCATAATCGGGTACCGCTTCGCCACTCCGTCAAACAACACGCGCACACCTGCAAACGTCGTTTCGTTAGACTGCAACTTCTGACTCACACTTTCCAGGGCGCGCAAATCGTCATACAGTATAGCCAGAACCCTGACTTCGTGAGCTCGAGGGACCAGCTCCTCTGCAGCCTCGATCTGCTTTACTGCGTCCTTGATCTCCAGAAATCGCTTAACCATCTTGAACGTGGAGCTCCAGCGCGCAATGTTCCGTTTCACCGGGCACAGACTTGTGTGCTTGCGCAAAGCACCTGCGCTTTTCTTTGTACGTAGCCGGATCATCACGTTGTTGACACGGGAAAGCAGATCGTCGTGATCTTCCGCGAAGGATTGGATGGCGAGGTTGAGCCGATGACTGGCACAGCCAACGAGAGGCAGGCCCATCCGTGTTGCTATGGCTTGGTTGGTGGCGCAATTGTCCCCGACTATGAAGCGCACACAGTCCGGCCGCTTCCCGAACACATCCAGCGTCTCAGTAATGAATTCAATGTGCGCATCCGCACCAAAGTCCGTCTCGTCGAGCAGTGGTGCCAGCGCCAATAGCACCCGACGTGAAATGCCGTTCACAACGTAGATAGCGTAGATAGCGACGTAGTATATTAGTCCCGCACTCCACCCATCGAGCATTATGCCGATGACGCTTGGCATTTCCTCGGTGATGGCTGTCTCTACCTTGCGCTCTACCAGCACCATGTACTTCTTGAGCGTTTGAGACGAGACAGGGTCCCACTGAGACATAGAGCGAGTTAGCTCATTGTCAACCTCTACTAGCGCCATGTTGCGTTCGACGACCCAACGAATCCAGTGGTATAGGTTCGACGCAATGTCTGAGATGAAGCCAAAGGCGTCTAGTGTTTCACAGCCGCTGCGCTCGTACTCGTTGTAGTCTTCGACATGCTGAAGGTGTTTGTCTTTGAGATGACTTAGCAGGTTAGAGTACCCGTTGCCAGGTGCATTCTTACGAATCTTGTTGCAATAGCGACACTTGAAATAGTTGGGGCTGTTCAAAGTGTAGAAGCGCTCGGTGAGGTGCTTGGTAGAAACCATAGTTAATGGAAAGTGAACTGGCAGATCTGCAGTGCTCGACTCGCAACAAAACAGTTTGAACGATTGAGTGGACGATAGAGGACGAGCCGCAATGTTGCGGTTCACTTGAGCGGTTCAATTTTAACCGGGCTAATCAATAGTATCAACTTTTGGAAATTTCCAATAATAAATTATTGGTGCAATCCAATACAATAACTATTGGTATTCAGTTATTTTTTTCCGAGGCCAGTCTGGTAGTACTACAGTAGTACATGTAGTAGCAGGGCCGCTACATTGCTGTCCTCCCATGAGGTGCTGAGTAACATCTCGACGCTTTTACCGGTAGAACACTACGTGTAGATGCTGATCAGCATCTGCCAGTAATGCAGTAGGTATTCATCGTAGAGCGAAACAGGTTGGGAGACAGCGGAGACACTGGTGTGTCGACCTCTAAGCTTGCTGGCCGTGCCCCAGATACTAGCAATTAATGTTCATGAGCAGTCCGCGTACGAACACGGAGAGCATGTGCGTACCCAGGTACATGTACAAGACAATCAACATTCAGAGCATATAAATGGCTTCCCACGCGGATGGCCGTAGTGGTGAGGGTGGTAATGATGGTACTCGAAGTACTAAGCAAAGCCAGCTTGCATTCGTATTAGCACGTAGTACATGTAGCAGTTTGAAATTCTTCAATTGCCTCAACTGGTAGATTCTGATGCTGATACACCCCGGTATAGTTTGGCCAGCTCAAAATGAGTTCCTTGTTAACATGTCACTTGCGGTAAACCATGCAACCTGCTTGGTTTTACTACAGTAATTGCAATAATTATTGGTAAACCCATGCATTATGCTATGTTGTGCTGCGGGATGCGGAGTAAAACCAGCATATATGCATGTTTTACATTTTACTATGGAAATTGAAGTTTACAAATTCCAAGTATACATTTGGCAGCAATCGGGTTAAGGGCATGTTGGGCAACTTAAGAAATCTTAAGGCAACATTAACCTCTTCAAGCAACATAATCTGAGGACGGATGTCATGGGCCTCGAATCCTCAAAATCGATGGGGTTCAACGAGTTTTCGCTGCCTTGATCGCAATAAGGGGACCCTTTCAATGCCCCGCACCTCCTTGAAACGGGTCGAATGTAGCCGATCTAGGCCTAGAGAAAGCAGAGGTATGCAGCCCACTCTCATGAAGCACTTACGCCCAGCCCAGAACCATGTTCACGGATTTTGCCTTCACCCCCTCCCCCCAAAAAACGTGCATTTAAAACGACGTTAAAGGCACTTTAGAACAACGCTATGGACATAAAAGCTGCGATCGTCAACGTTGCAGGACGCACTTCGAGGTGCGCACACCACTTAGATGTCCTGTAAAATCTTGAGAACGACCAACATATTTTTTATGACCAACGGACATTTCATTTCCAAAAATGGATCAGCTCTTGAGGTGAACCATTTCGCAAATGACCAACCATTTCAGAAAATGGTTGACCGTTTGGCCATAGGCAACTTGACCTTCACTCTTTTTATCTTGCGAATTGTAACTCTATGGCTTTTCCAACACCAAGGCACAAGGATACTTCTCACGCTTGGATACACGGTGCATATGTATTGATGTTCCATGGCGTCATAGAGGGCTACTAAACTGCGTAGAAGGACAGATGATGGCGCATTCTACCGGTAGATGCTTTGGTGTCTTTTAGGACAAGCTGACGCTGCTTCCGGCCCCAGACAAGTTCTCCAGAGGCTAACGATGCTTCAAGAACATTACTACGTGCGCTGCAGCTTGCGGCGCGAGTTTCATGGGTCCGCCGCGTGTGCTACTGTCTACCACCCCGCTAGTTAGGGCGCTGTACATACCTGTAGCCTTCTAGCCTAACTTGTTCCCAAATAAAAAATGACCAGCTATCTCATATCTGACCGGGGTGATAATTTTAGAAATGCCTGGTCATTTTGTAGGCGCCCGAGTGGTGATATTTGTCGTACCATTTCTTAATATTGCCATTGAAGTATCATATAAACATCACAGGTTTTCAAACTATTGCAGTTTTTATCGTGGATTTGGTGCGTAGATAGTTTAATGTTGCATACCCGTTCCATCTAACTCACCACTAATCCCTATTGGGCTGTACGTACTACTCACGTAGCACTACCGGAGTAGGAATCAAATCCAAGCCATCCACGAAGAGCCCGGGTGCGACAGGCAAGACACCAGCAGGTCCTCCGAATGCGAACTCTCCAGCTTCATCTGCACGAGCGATGAGTTTATTGTTCTCGCCAGAACCAACACCCGCCGGAGTCAGCACGTCATGAGCTCCGCCTTCAGTACCAAACGGATAGTCTTTGTCGTCGAAATCTTCCTCCATATTGTCTAGAATCCCACGACACTGTGGTCTCAAAGATGAAAACGGAAAATGAGGAGTAAAGTCGCTGTATTCAATAAATAACGAAAGTTTCAACTCTTTTTTCTTCAGCCGGTGCGAAGAACGAATCTCTCACTTTTTAATTAAACCCTAGCTCAACATATCGATCACTAGGCTCCATAATGTCCCAGACACAAGTTGTGAGGAAATGGCTTGGTTTCACAGTTGTCGTCTGGAATGCTCCTATATCTCCAGATCTGTACGATTTAATTCTCTGAAAATTATTTGGGATCCGAGCGGTATGATTTTCCGTGAAGTCATAACCTGATAATTTAGATTTGGTTATCGGAAACAGGTTTGACGGGGGATCGTACATATTTCAAGCGGAACACTACATTAGTTACTGTAGGAATGTATACCTGTTTTGATTTGATTAAGTACGAAAATGTTGTGTGTCGTCTCTATTAAGTCCGCGCGTTAATGAATTGGATGTTGCGCGAAGAGAACATAGAAAAAAATACCCGTCTGGATCGATACAATTGTGTTAGGTGCGTTATTCTGTGCCGTCGTAGTTTTCGTAGACCGTGCAGTTGCTGCGGCTGCGAAGCAGGCGCAGGAGATGCGTTGAAGTGGACTGAGGGCACTTCGAAGATGCCGGCCATAATCCGAGAATGATCAACCAGGGTATATTCACTTCACTAAATTTCAGAGCTTCTCCGCACGCAGCGCGACTTTGTTTTAGAAAGCCGTTTCTATCTTTGACGTCTGACTGACTGAATTGCAAGCTTCTGACCGCCTGAAGACATGCCGATGGACTTCATCATAACGTCCTGAAGCAAGCAGCTGAAAACCAGAGTTGTTGAGGCCATGCGTTCATGACTATCATGATGTCAGTCGCAAAAAGCAAGCTTTGATCAGTTGACTCCCCTCTACGGCTTCACCAATACCGGCGCAGTTCTAATAGCTAAAAAGTGGTCATCTACGAAAATGAGGTAAAATGTCGGGTCAAACTAGTCACAGTACACGGCATTCAAGATATTCTGCCGGTTCTCTTCAGACGGATCCATCAATAACGACGAATATCGGGCGATGGAGAGACACTAAAAGAATTGGCATTGTCTGCTTCAATCATCGCAAGATCTGCGCAATATGTCGACTCTGGAGCCACCCAAAGAGCAGCATGGACCACGACCAGAAGAGCGAAATCTCAGTCTCACCAATGTAGATTATTGACAATCCCGGCGACAGGTTGATCACATTGCGCGGAAGTTTTCTTTCACCTTTGTCGCGCCGATACCCAGCTGAGCCATACTATCGACTTCAAATATTTCTGGAGGAAGTTCTGTGATCGGGTTACCACTCACGGACAAGTAGAATGGTTCTAACCGCGTAAGCACCAAAGGAATTGCCGATAGCTGGCCATATTCGAATTCAAGAATTGCACCCATGTGACACTTGATGTCCAAGTCGCCGGGTAATTCGCGCAAATTCGTGACACAGAACTCGATATCGTACAAATTGTGAGAAAAATCAGTCGACAGGAGTCCCGCAGGCAATAAACCGCCTGTCATGTTGGTACGGACGATGTAGAGCGATGTGACGTCGGGGTGATTGGTATCTGTGAGAGCAGCGGAGTCACCCCAACTCACAATCGTCGTGTTCTACACTTTAATTCAATGGAGGCCGTGGAACGCACTGATGCGGTGGAGCTGTCGAATTCGCACCATTTCTCCTCCACCTCGTCCAGTTTGCCAGAAATGTCCAAGGTGTGGCAATCTAAACCAACAAAGTAGCAGGAAGGACAGGAAACTGCCCATGGCCTCAGCTGCATTAGACATTGTGGTAGAGTTGGCTGGACTGATGCATGAATGTGAAGTCCAAGAACTGCAATACCCCTTGCTCCAAACAATAAATGAGCTGCACGCAGGATGAGTCGTCCCCCAGTTGCTCGCAGTTTCGTGTCTCGATAGTTATCACGGATTCTTACCAATATCTGTTTTGAGTGTTCACGATCTGGTAGTGTGCTTCCTGTAGACAGGTTTGATTGCATTGAGACAACGCTTAGTTTCTCAATAGAAGTCGCAGTCAAGTCGATGCGATGTGTATTTCGTGGTAGGCGTTGTAGTAATTCCTTCATGTTGGTTGTCGTCATGATCAGCCCTAAAGAGAAAATGGTTCGGCTTGCCAGATCCGACCAATAGATGACAACCACCATCCGAAATTCGTTCAGAGCTCGTGCAGCCCATTCGTCATTGTGCCATGTAAAGTCCCAAAATCCTCGAATTTCAAGAACGTAGTCGCCTGTATAACTCAGCAAGATCATGAGCTCCACCCCCATACAAGCCATAAGGTCTAGAATGCAGTCCAAGACAATGCACGCGAATCGTCTGCGGGCCTCGTCACCTTCAATGAAATTGGAGTAGACCAGAACGGACGACCAACAGTTGACAACTAGTAGGATAACGTAGAATCGATTGAGAAGAACTCGAGGCAGCAACACACTCATGCGGTAAGCTTGGATAGTTTGCAACGCTGTCTCGATAAGTTCGCGAGCGATAAGCAATGCATGAAAATGAACTTTATTCACACCAAAAATTCCATGACGATCTGAAATTGTGGTGTACACTTTAGTAAAACTCTTTATCACGAATGAACTTGTACGACCCGAC
The DNA here is from genome assembly GCA_014706135.1 of Phytophthora tubulina. Taxonomy (NCBI): domain Eukaryota; phylum Oomycota; class Peronosporomycetes; order Peronosporales; family Peronosporaceae; genus Phytophthora; species Phytophthora tubulina. Next base: position 127,838 of record JACBOY010000135.1, on the reverse strand, counting down.
TTTACTTCGTTAGACTTTACGTCTGCATTACACGACGAACATGGAATAAAAGCCAGAGATCGCTGCCAAATTGAACCACCCAGCATCGGTAAAACACACACTGCGTGTAGTACAGGCACAGTGGCATGAACCATGGCAACAGTGTGGTGGGACGATGACGGCACACCGATCTTGAACGATTCAAGATAGTAGTTGAGGTACGTGTCTTTCAAGACCCAGTAGCTGTACGCATACAGCGCAGTGTAGACGCCAGTGAGCACATGCACACCGAGAATGATGAACCACCAGAACACGAATCCCCAATACGATAGCTGGACGACTTCCGTCGTAGCGTGCGCAACATATCAACACGAGAAATGAGCTCGAAGGTGTTCACATGAGGTCAATTATAGTACATGCTTCTTCCCACTTTTCCCGGCATTCTCAGTTTTCCACTTTCATTAAAATGTACAAGCTTCTACATGTACATGTACCAAATGAAAGAATGCACTTTATGAAACGAAGTGAGTATCATTGATAGCCTCTTTTAGCACGTGTCATAGACTCGGATTCATCTGTAGTTGGCACTGCCTCCGCCGCGTTCCTTGCGTGCTGTAGCCTTCGAGATGACGGATTCAGCGACAGTGAGGTTGCTCTTGACCGAGCTGACATCAGACGGAGTTTCTTTCCGCCGTGTAGCAACACTGCGGACACTTCGAGTGCCGGTGGTCGTACTAAGCGCCGACGAACCTTTGTACACATCGCGCTTAGGTGCTTTCTTGGCTGGATCCACAGGTTTGGGAGGAAGTGGAGTACCTTCGATATGGTCGGGGAATTCATCCGCGTAGTCGATCAATCCACCCGTAAGTACGTAGATATTGTCGAAACCACGTTGCACCAAAGTGCGAGCAGTCTGTGCCACAGTCTTATCATCCAGATCATAGAGAATAACGAGTTTACTCTCCTGGTTCTTGAACTGGTGCATCTCCGGTAGTAGCACGTCTCGGTTCAAGAAAGTTGCAGGGTAGTTTTTAGCACGGTGAATACGGTTAGCCGCGAATTCCTCCTTAGAACGAGTGTCCAGTACCAAGTAAGGCGGATCGTAGTCCTCCTTCTCCTCAGCGTCGTAACTCACGATTCTAGGACCGCAATTGCCTTGGTTGTCTTCATTGGCAGGTACTCGTTCCATGGTGAATTCCCCATTTGCATCTTGCACCATCCTCGCAACCATTTCAGGTTGACTGGCACTTCCAGTGTCTTCGTATTCATTGAAAAGCTCAGCAAGACAACGGACGTGATGCGGCGGAAAGTTTCGTCACGGCGCTTCAAGAACTCCTTGCTAGCTGTGGATGATAAGATTTTCTGATGTTAGATGTTGGCAACTACTTGGTGTTACAAGGTTTGTGTACTCACAGATCAGCCGAACTTTGTTCACCGTTGAACCCGAGTCGATCTTGCTCTGCGTATTCTTGTATTTTGAATTCTGCGGGATCCGCTTCTCCAGAATCTAAAAGGTAAAATTATATGAGATTCAGAGCTGACCAGGATTCACAGGATTCTTAATAGGAGACAAACAAACACACACTAAGTGGAACTTTAGGCTTGCGACGCATTTTGTTGCAGTCAAGCGTCGGGTTGTTGGATGGAAGACCAAAAAGCGAAATGGCCGAAGTTATTTGCGAACTCGAGTGGCCTCCGTTATTTGGGATGATGGATTTACCGTAACGACAATCCCATTTTGGCTCCTTCTAACGCTCATATTAATTGTTTTCAGTACTTTCAGTACTTCTGTCGTACCAATGGAGGTGGGGTACTGATAGCGTTGAGGCCATCGTCGACATGTATCGGATAGAAGAGACTGTCTTCAGGATAATCGCAGTTAACTGCAAACAAAATGTTATCTCGATTTTCTGGAGAGGGATCCATCAACAATTGAGAGTATTCAGGCGATAGTGGAACTGCGAAGGTATCGGCAGTACCATTCTCGATCTTTTCCAAATCATTGCAGTACTTAGATGACATGGCTAGCCAAGGATATGTTACGTTTCTTATACGCTCCAGGAGCTCGTCTGCCCACGCCCAGAAGAACGCAATGTCCGTCTGGCCAATGTAAATATTAACCAACGTTGAAGATAATTGAGTCACGTTTTGAGGAAGATCATCGATATCCATCTCACTAATGCCAAGAAACAGCAAACCTTCGATCTCAAAAACTTCTGGGGGTACTGTAGTGAGCTGATTGCCGGTTAGTATCAAATAGTATGGTTGGAGTCGTACAAATACAAGAGGAATAGTGCGTAGCTGGCAGTATTCTAGTATAATAATTGCGCCTGGTGGCCACTTGGTATCCAAATCATCGGGTATTTCGCGCAAATTGGTAGCACAGAGTTCGATATCGTACACTGTTGGGGGGAAATCATCAGACTGGAGACCAAGAGGCAGTAAACCGTCTTTCATACTGACACGAGCGACGAGCAGTGACGACATTCCAGGATGGTTCGTGCTTGTTAGCGCGGCCGATGCGCCCCATTCGACAATACTTGTGTTGTACACTTTAATGCCTCGAAGAGCATGGAAATCATTGATAATTTCTGGAACTTCCAGCTCTGGACAGTGACGAATGAGTAGCTGAACGACTGTCGAGCTGTCGAACTCGCTCCACATCAACTCCACTTCCTCCATTTTACCCGATATGCCAAGTACATGGCAATCAAGACCTGCTAAGTAGCAAGATGGCTTCGATGCCGCCCACGGTTTTACTTGCGTTAGACATTGAGGCAGTGTCGGCTGTAATGATGCGTCAATGTGTAACCCAGTCACCACAACACCCCAAATTCCGAAGAGCAGATGAGCTGTACGCAGCATGAATTGGCCTCGACGCGACTGTATATCTGCATTACGGTAGCTATCACTGCGCTTCAAGATACTTTTTCTTCCGGATAGTTTGATACTTGTTTTTTTCTCGTCGAACTCGAGCAGATTTACCGTAGCAACGCGGTTTCCATTCTTTGGTAAGCGTTGAAGTAGTTCTTTCATGTTTGTGGTCGTAAGTACCAATCCCAAGGAGAAAATTGCGCGGCTAGCAAGATCCAACCACGAAACTACAACGATCATCTGAAACTCGTTGAGAGCACGTGCCACCCATTCATCATCATACCACTTGAAATCATTGAAACTGTGAAGATTTGTATCATATTCATTTGCGTAGCTCAGCAAGATCAAAAGTTCCACTCCCATACACGACATGAGATCCAAGACACAGTCCAAAACGATGCAAGCAAGTCTTCTTCGTGCCTCGTCAGTTTTGAAAAATGAAGAGTAGACAATTACGGGTGACCAGCAATTAATTCCCAACAGAATCACGTAGAAGCGATTGAGTAAAGTGCGTGGTAAGTGCACACTCATTCGATAAGCTTGCACAGTCTGTAAAATGGTTTCAACGATCTCTCGAAACACCAGAACTGCGTGAAAATGAGCCCCGTTTACTCCACAGAGACCTCGTCTATCCAAAAGTTCACCAAAAACCTTCATAAACCCTCCATTTGTATGTCGGGACTTCACTTTGACATTGTTAACTTTGACATCAGAAAGTGACCACGGAGTAAAAGTCAACGTTCGCTGCCAGATTGAACCACCCAGCATGATTAAAAAGCACAGGGCATGTATAGCCGCCAGGAAGGCGTGGACAACTGAAATGGTATGGTGATAGGGTGACGCCATGCCGATCTGGTAGGCATTAAGGTACATGTTAAGGTAAACGTCCTGCAGTACCCAATAGCTGTAGGCGTACAGCGCATTGTAAATGCTGGTGACCATGTGGACAGTAAAGATTAATCCCCACCAGACCGCGAATGCCCAGTACGACAAGCGAACATTCTCTGTCGAAGTTCGTCTTGACATCTCGAAGGTGTTGAACTGCTTCGCTAACGAGACGTTTTGGCCCATTCTTAGAATGCACAAAATCAGTGAATGTTCTTACTTTTGTTCCTAGTGGCCCGCAATGTTGGTTTTGGATTAGTAAGTATTTTTTTTTTTTACCGAAAACCTGCTGCCCAGGTTGTTTTTGCATAGCCGCGCGAATTATGTCCAGGTTGCGTCCAGGCCAAATTGTAAAATAAAAAGTGCAAGAAAAAAAACGGGCTCATCTCGGACTGACTCAACTAACCCCTTCATCCCATCGCAGTTGCTGGACGTCAACCACGCGCTGCTCCGATCTCCCCCTCATGTCTAGATTTCACCTCCATCCAAAGAACAACGAAGCGCCGGAGCAGATCTGAGAGTGAATTTAGCGGTGGCACAGGTAATGAAGACAAAGAAGACCGCGATGTCGAGACTCAGCTGGCCCAGTGTGGAAACGATGAAGACGCTAGCAACTCGAAAGCTGAAGGGTTGTTCAAAGGGGGAAAATTGCGTCGGTACCACAAAAATTGGAAGGAATGGGAGGAATATCACGCTCGCTACTGTGAGAAAACCAACTCTCGTTTGGTTGTGAAGGAGACTGAAAGTGTTGCAAAGCAGAATCAGCGATTGCGCGAGTCGAAGCGTGCGAAGGATGGTCGATCAATGCAATATCTACCGGACAAACTACCGCGCTGGCGTCGCCGCTACATCTGTACTCATGGATGGCCCGATCGTTCCGGAGGAAAAGGTGTTCGGCCTCGACAGAAGCATCGCGGGCTTCAGCGTCCTTGCCGCTTTACAGCTGAGAGCGTGTATGTGAAAGGTTCATGGCAGGTGGAAATTCGTTTCCCGTCGTACACGCATAATCACAAACTGTCCAAGGCTGTGTTCGAAAACTATTCGAACAATCGTCAAGTCCCAATGGGGGAACCCATCACAGAGAACCTCCGTCTGATGATTCGAGCTGGGGGGAGCTTGCGTATATATGAGTACATTCGAGATCATTCGTCGTTCAAGGTTACCCGGCGCGACGTTACCAATTTGATGGCCAAGCTTCGTTCTGAGTTGCGTGGGGAAGCTGATGATGATTTGGTAGTGGCTGAGGTTTTGCTGGATTTCCATGATCAGGACCCAGGGAATGTGGTGAGCGTGACGAGACGTCTTCTGGAGAAACAGGCGCCATCTCGTCGACTACAAGTCAAATGCGTCGACTCTTCAAACGTTTTCCAGAGTTGGTGTTGGTCGACTGTACGCACAAAACGAATCGGCATGTTATACGCTAAACCCAGGTGGATCTCCAGGTTGATACCCAGATCAATCTCCAGGTTGACTCCCAGGTCGAAGCCCAGGTTGATACCTAGGTTCATCTTCAAACGTCTACCTGTACCGGTAGTAAATACATGCTTGTGTGGGTGTTTGCATTAGTCATGATCTCCAGCTTTGCAGTATTATGGTGATGGATGCGTTTGGATACGGACAGTTCGTGCAACACACTGTGATCGAGACCAATTCGGACTTGCACATGCACAAGGCATTGAGCCGCTTTAAAGCTGCCAACACCAGCCGGGGGTACAGGGCGTAATCGTCGACAAGGATATGAACGAAGTTTCGGTCATTCAGGATGCTTTTCCGGACGCAACAGTACTGTTGTGTCATTTTCACGTACTCAAGTATATCAGGGCCGTTATACGTGAATCGCGATTTGGTCGATGCGCGGAAAGTGAGTACGATTCCATTCGACATCTCTTTGCAAATCTAGTCGACGCCAGCATGGAGAGTGTGTACACTCAAAATCTGGCTGTGCTGAAAAAGTATGTGTGTGGGCATGGCAACATGTCTTTTTGGGAGTATTTTCTGAGAAATGGGATTCAATGAAAGCAATGTGGACCAAGTATTGCCGGCAGTCGCTGCCACTTTTTTCGTAACAACACAAATATCCGCATCGAGTCAAATTTCGGCAAGCTAAAACTGGATTTCGATTCTTCGTCGACTATGAAGGAGTGCTTAGAGCTCTTATGCGGAGTCAGCGGTGGAGCGAGAACGTATACGTCGCACGTACGTTGACGGAAGGTAAATGGATACACCAAGCCTACGACCATGAGTTGAATTTGTTGCTTCAAGTGTGTACGCCTTGGGTGGCTGCCACTATGAGACCAGAGTACGAATTTGCCGTGTCTTCGGCTGCTGAATAGAAATACATGTTTGAAGAGCATCACAACACTGTAGTATCCGTCAAAAGCGGAGAGAAGGCATGCATATTCAGAAAGGAAAATTGGATGTGTGAATGTGATTTTGCATCGACGCTCAAGCTGCCTTGTCGTCACGCAATGTTCTACCGGAAACGTGTGTCGATGCTTCCGGTTATTCCCGTGATGTATTTGGATTCTAGATGGAGAGTCAAGGCCCCGGATTGCACAGTGGACCTGGTTAGTGTCAACCGTTTCAACTACTCGAAGACCCCATGGCCTGTGTACTGACCAGACACCAAGACTATTCTGGATCCGAGACAGAAGTACGGTATATCACGCAACCTTCTAAATCAGATCACGCGCGAACTTGCGAATCTCCCGATGCGAGTGTTTGAAGCCGAAATCGAGTTCCTCGAATGCTACTATCGTGATGTCGGACGGGGTATTTCACATAACGACTTGTTGAGAAACGATGAGGAAGACCACGCTCCAGAGCGCACAATCATGATTTAGATGATCCTGGGCCTCAACATGGGCCTCAACCTGTGAGTGAACCGAGTATGCAACCTGGGGATCAATCTGTTGCACAACCTGGAGTCAAACCTGGCTGCCGACATGGTCGTCAAATTATCCCACAAGATGGAAACCAACCTGTACAACATCAACGTGGAGACCAACCTCGAGACGAACCTGCAGAACAACCTAGGTATCCACCTGTGAGCACACTTGGAGTGTAATCAGTGAGGAAACCCGGAGACCAACCTGGAGACCAAGTTGGGGTACAACCTGGAGCTCAACCCGGGTTACAACTTGGAGATCAACCTGGAACAGAACCCCTGAGTAAACCTGGAGATGAACCTGTGCCTAAACCTGGACACCAACCTGGAAATGAACCTGTGAACAAATCTGGCAACGAACCTGGAAGTCAAAATGGAGATGAAAAGCAGGATGGGAGCATTACTTTGAAGCTCAATAATCGAGTGAGACGCTCTGGTTGGTGGTCAGTACCGCAGGTACAGAAAGCTAAGATTCGCTCAGCGGTACGCAAGAAATTCAATATTCCTTTGGAGAAGGGAGGCGAGCTAGCGTTCGATGATGTCGCGGTCGTTGCGTCTGCTGTGGAAGCAAAGACTCGGCCGCTTTCTGAACTGAACGACATTTTGTCTGTGTTCCGGGTCCAGTATGAGGAAGCATCCCGAAAGGTCCGTAAGGGTGGCACAGACAAATCCCCGATAACAGCAGCTGCGGTGTCGTTTATCCTGCCGCTTGCGCTGGTACGCAGATCACTGAATACGTTGTATACGTTGGTCATACCAGTCCCAAGTCAGAGCGATGAAGACTCTCCTTTTGTCAAAATCTCATGCTTGGGGAACTTCACCCAGTTTCAACTCCACGATATGCGGAAAATTTGGACGATTAAGACGGAATGTGAGAAGGGAACAGCACTACTACATTGACATTGGCTGGACGAGCAATGTGCCAAACAACAGGACTACAAAACCACGAAGGAACGGGATTCTGGAGGACACCCGCATTAAATTGTGAACGCAGAACTGCATCCGGCTTTAGACTACGCCTGCCTGTACCCATTGGGACTCCATCTGTGAATTAAGGCGAGTCTTTTCGAGGCGTTGGGGACCGTATGGGCTACTCAGAACGACGTGTCAATGATCATGATGCCGGAGTTCAAACTGAACAAAAAAAACGAAAAAGGTCAAACTTACGGACGATCTTGTCAGACCAATCCGCACGACCAAGACACATCACATCTTCTTGCCGATCAATTTCGAGCGCAAGCACTGGACATTGGTAGTCATCAAGACCAACACTAAGAGCATCTTTGTATACGATCCTTTGGGGAATTCAGACTACGTGGATTTCCTTAAGAAGATCTCTTCACGACTGAAACAGGAGAACGAGTTCAAGCTAATCGGTCAGGCGGTCGTCTCATCGCCAATCCAAGTAGGTGGAAGCATGCCAGTCCCGAACTTCATGTGGCGATTGCTAGACGAGAAAGTAAACAGCGCAGACACCGACACAGGACTGACTAGATTCCGCTACAGAGTCCTTCGTACACTTCTAAATGGCTAATACATCTTGCTGTGCTGTCCCCATTCTGGTAAGTGCACACATCAAATCGCCTAATGTACACAACCAAGTTGCAGGACCTGGAAAACATCTTGTACAACAACCTGGGCAGCAACCTGGTGTGGACCTGGAAATCAACCTGTCCGACAACCTGCGACGCAACCTGGTGCTGGACCTGGAAATCAGACTGTTCAGCGACCAGGACAGCAACCTGGGATGCACCCTGGACATAAATCTGGTGCTGGATGTAGACATCTGCTTCTACTGCAATCTGGACAGCAACCTGGTTAAGAACTTGTAAAAGAGCCTATACCAATACAAGATGCGAAAAAAATCCAATGCGAAACGGTCTACGACTTTCCTACCTACTCTGGCGGCAAGTTGACAACGACAATTGCTATTTGATACTGGAGGAAATAACACAGAACGAGACATTGTCTGACATATCTAAGTGGTCTGCACAGCAAGTACCATCACTCTTGATGATGAAACCATCCCTCTTGAGAATAGGTCTGATCTCGAACGTACGACAAAATGCATAGACTGGGCTACGATGAGTGTGCAAACGCGATGACTTTGAAGAAACATCCTTAGAGACAACTGCGTATGGCCAAAACCAGTCCAAAAATAAATTTCCGTAAGATATTTTGCGTACAAAAATAACCTAGCCAATTGTCCAGGTTGATCCTGGACGCATCCTAGCCACGGTTCGCACGGCAATGCAAAAATAACCTAGACAGCATCCTCGTCCTTTTTTAAAGCCTACTTGCAAAAATAGTTTTCTTAAACGAGCAATATTTACTCCTTTCTGTTGCATTATCTGAGTTTGAACATGTTATGTTGCTCCATTGTCGCGACGATATGATGCTGCAACATTGTTGGAAGTTCGCCTCTGACCGCGGTCGCTATAGCCCTCCCTTCCAAGCTACAGACCATCGATCACATCGCGCAACTCGCCAACCAGTTCATTATCCCGTCTACCATCGACGTCGAAGTGTACCTAGCTCTCCAGTGCGTTATCCGCGTCTTCGGAGCGACTCGCCTATGGACCGTAGACGCAATGGACGGCGCTACAGCTCTTGGAAGCCTCAGAATCCTTAAGTGGCTGAATACCAACCGATCGGAAGGCCGTTCCGCTGCAGCCTTCAATAGTGCACCTATACTCAACCGTCTCCGCGTGTTCAAATGGTTCTTCAAGCGATACAGTCACTGCTGCAACTTAACGGAGTCTCTGATATCTGCTGCTGGCGATGGTCATCTGGAAGTTGTCAAATATTTACGGAGCCAATACGCTCACGTGGATTATGAAGTTGTATTGGATGTTGCAGCAGTGAACGAGCAACTTGAAATGATGGAGTACCTTTTAGCCCGTCACTATTTGTTGGGCAACAGAGCAGTGACTCTTGTTGCGAAGAAGGGATTGACTCAAGTAATGAGGGTTCTAATTCGTGGCTTACGTCGATTCCAAATCCTCGCCACAAGCTAATAAACGCAGCGCTCAACGCACACTACACCGCAGTGTAGTGACTACAGTTGTATGGAAACCGTTTTTGATAGAGTTCCATTGTAGCTTCGTCGGGTCCGGAAGAGGACTAAGTTACCCAAATCCTGAGCTTGCAAGACTGAATTGTTGGCGCAGGAAATGCGCGGTATTGCTAGGCTAGAACGCAATTGCTGCAAATTTCAAAGCTTTTTCGGGTCGAGTTTGCATACTATAAATGTTATATGGTAACGGAATTCTATCAAAAGAGGCCACAAATACATCACACATGTATCAAAAGGGGCCACGAACTACCGTAGTCAGTCATCGCGACGCTTCGGTATCCTATTCGACGGCTTCTGCTTCAGTACGGAGAACCGACAGCACCACGGACTTAGGCACGAGGTTTGTCAGGGCAGCATCCCAGCATGAAGCGACTGGACCTGGCTCAGCTTCACGGGTGAGAACGACTTGTCGTTCGTGATGCATTTGCAAACCTTAAAGAATTTGGGCTCTTGTTGAAGGATTACGCGTTCAACTGCAACAAGAATGTGAAGGCAAAGGGAAGTCCGGCAAGCTATGGAAGTGGGGTTGCGCGACTGATGGATGCGAGTTTGGCATGCGTGGATTGAAAAGCGAATAGCAAGCGGACACTCGGACTCGAAGTTAGCAGGTATTCCTTCGGGGTCGTGGTTTATCAGTCGCCACACAAGTTGCTTTGCTTGCCTTTGGTAAGCATCCCCGCGTCAGCTTCAACTCCTAAGGGTCCTTCTCACCTCATTCGTTGAGGGTCACTGCAGCGCCAAGGTAAGGGTTGCGCACTCTCTGAAAGTTGTAAGAAGTGTTGACATGGATAATCGAGATGATACTTTGTATCGGGGATTTCTCTCGCGAAGGCGTCACAAAAAGCTGCCAACGACAACCAATTGCTGCCAGCTTTTTAAAGAGTTTTGCTTTAAAAAAATCCTGGAAGCGATGTCGTGGGAGGCAAGAACGTCGTCGGGTCATGCCCAGTAGCTTTAAAAGGGATAAGCCTTTCAATCCCGAGAAATCTTCTGTATCATACAGAATAGTGTTTAACCTAAAGTTTGTATGGATTTGTTTTCAAGGTGAAACTTGTGTTCGAAGCAGTTTTGAAAAGCTCGCGAAAATACACATAAGTTGGACAATTCATAGGCGTGACATGATAATCTGTAAGTAGCTGATTGGCTGAATTTTAACATATAGGCCTGTGATAGATGATATCCCTCCCAATTCGCTCATTAGTTTAGACCAGCGGCTTGCCAACCAATATCCCCCTCTTCAGTCTAAGACAAGCGCTGTTCCCGAGGCCACCACCTCCTACTCTCCCTATGTCCGTGCGCGTTCTTCGAGCAGAGAAACAGTCCCTACGTCAGGAGCTGCGCGCAGCAATTTAAAGCATCGAGCGCCTCAACCAGAGTAACGAGCGTAGAGACAGAGAAATTGCTGCCCTCATCACGGTTTTCACCACATGGAGAAAATGTTTTTGCTGAATAACTTCGAGAATCGCATTAACGAGCTCATGCGACTTCACCGAGACCTTGTCGGCCAGCTCAACCTACAAGAGAATCACGTTACAACGCCCCCTCTGTAGAGAACAAGGCCCATTGGGTTGCGCTAACAATCAAACTACCGGAAGATGGGCCCATGAGATCATGTTCATCGCCGGCCAAGAAAAATACGTCACAAGAGAGGCAGCCGGTGCGGCAGGGCTGAGTTTTGGGTTTACCGATAACAGCAACCCTATTGATCTTGGCCAGCTTTTCCATCGCGAAGCAAATGCGCGGCTATGTGCTCGTGAGGGGGCATACCTACGCAATCACCCGGTAGGTGTATTCTGTATGGGCGGCACTGTTGTCGCTTATTGTTTAACTATTCTGGATGTGGTTAAATTGTTAGAGCAAGAAGAGGCAGCTCACGACATCGTCCTCCGTTGCTGCCGTTCCAAATGGGTCCACAATACGACCTTTCTCCTTGAAGAAGTTGCGGAAATCCTAACGGAGCTGCTCGAAGAAACAAACGTAAGCTTGCGTTTGACGGCGCTATATAGCGAGGCATACTCGCAAGTACAAGACTTTATTACGGTGCAACGTTTTCAGTTGCACCCGCGATTTCGCTGTGTTCCTATGTGTTTCGTAGGAAATTCTACCAAATACAAGGCTAGAGATTGTAACCCTAAAATGCAGTTCATTAGCAGTGGTGCTATAGCGATGAAGGTATTGGTCGTGTCTTGTAGCCAGCATTTCTGTCTGATCTTCTCCCTCAACGCGTCGCCGAATCCTCGTTCTTCGAGCCCTCGTCCAACGCTGCAGCGCTCTCATGCGTCGACTCCACAGTCACCATCACTACGCCCTCGTATGTTGTTTCTTTTACCGGTATTTACGCCTACTTGTTGGTAGCACCCGCAGGCAGCGCCTCGGCGATCTCGTGCGTTATCTACTTGGCTGCCGTGTCAACACCCTCGTTTGTAGGCCAGTATCGCCGCACCTTCGTTCGTGAGTCCACATTCAGCGTCGGCGAGTATCACTCGTACATTCGCCGTCGACGTCGCTAGTGCTACAGCACCCTCTTGCATTTCCGCTGCAAAGGTGTTACCGCAAACTCATTCGCGGAGCTTGTATCCAGCACCGCAGCGCTATCGTGCGTCATTTTCTTGGCTGCGGTGTCTACACTTTCGTTCGTCGAGCCCAGCGTCGACGCACTCTCGCTCGTAGAATTCACATTCAGCGTCGCCGTGTCCTCGTACGTCGTTATCTTCCCAAGTGCTACCGCACCCGTGTACACCTTCTGCTTGGACAGATTTGGCGCAGCCTTGTACGTCATCTTCGTTGACAGCGTCGACTTGTCCGCTTATGTCATCTCGGTGCCACTCGGGGGCGGGGTGGGTGGGGGGGGGGTAGCTTTTCTGGGAGCCTGGGAGTCACCGCATCTGGCTTTCCGTACTTTATTACACTGTGGTGTCCTGCACATCTATCCCCCCAGTATCACACTACTACTGATAGTATTGGAGCACCTTGGTCGCGTTGCTCCGTTGGGTTGCTTCGCCAATCTTCAGTGGGTTTCCGGCTTCGGGAAGAGGTACTGCAGGGCCAGTGCTTTCACCATATATGAGTCAGGAGAATCCATTAAAAAAATATTCCACGTGGGTCTTCTTATCGTTTCGAGATTCGTAAATAGATAACCCGGAACTTATAGCCGTGTAAAGTTCAGGATGCAGCACCATGGTGTCACCACAATCCTAGTCCATGCTTGCAATGGTAGCACTTGATTAGCCGAACGGACCACCTCATCACAACGCCACTCGCCAAGTTGTGTAATCGTGTACACCCTCCACGGCGACGTTTGTGCTTGAAAACTTGCGCTCGCCTGTCCAAACTCTCCCTCGGCATCCTATGCCAGTTGCTCCTTCAGCATTGACGGGCACAACCGCCTCTTGGCGGGAGTTCATGGATCTGTCGCCTCCGCGCTTCCTGCTTGGGTAAAAACGTCTTTTTCGACATCTGGAGTTTATCGAGGCTTCATTCATGGGCGTTTTGGGCGAAATGCAATGAGCAAGGTCTGACTCGGTGGCATCCTAGTGAAGTGGGGGCGATCGCAGCGGGGTAACGGTCCGCAGCCGCTTTGAGCCCCGCACGGAATAACCCTTCCAATAGATCGAGTGTAGATATGTGTACTGCAAGCTACATAGAGCCTCCTCTGTAGTGATTTGATCCTCTGGTGTCACTGTGATTCGAAACGCGTGGGTTGACGAGCTCACGTTGTTCAGGACGCGGGTCCCGGGAAGTAACTCCCGCGCCAGCTTCTTGGACATGCGCATGGGTTGCATCTCATACAGAAAGGCACAAAGCCTAGTGCCCTCGGCAATACCCAGCACACCCTTAAAAAAGCTGCCGCTGCATCACCCCTTGGAGACCATGGGCTGCTGTGCCCGAAGGAGCACACGAGCCTAGCGCTCGGTGTGCTGACACTGCTGCCCGTTCTGTACTATATACACTCGCTGTAGCGTACAAGCTTCGGGCCTTCAGCAAGGCCCCGGACGCCGGTCACAAACACCTCGATCGTTGTCGTGACAAACTCCTCTTCTCTCAGGCGGCTCGAAGTTTGTACATGTAATCGTTAGTGGAGGCGATGAATGCAAGGAGTGCGGTGAATGACACTAGCACACCAGCATCGAACATACTTCTTGCACAAAGCGGCACAGCAAGAGGTCAAGGTTAGCGCACATATAATCAAGGAAGCAATGCGACACTTACTCGACCGCCTTGTGAATCGCCTCCCTCCTTTCCTTCAGCGGCAAAGGATGCGAGAACTTTCTTTGGGGTCTCTCGCAGCGTGTTAGGTGCAGTAAACGTGGAATTGATGCCGTATTCCGTGATCAAACGCCAGTATTCTACAGCGTCGGGAGTTTCGGCAGGTTTTCCTGCCCACAGACCGACTGCAAAAGAATAACGCGTTAGCAAACGCCACATACACCAACTCATCGTACATAAAAGCACCAAAACCAGTACCGTGCATCCATGTACAAGCGGTCTGTAGACGACAAGCAAGTGGCCAACCGTCCAGCCTATGCCTGAAGCTTCGAAGAACGCATCAACCGGAGAAATGTCGAACACATTGCGCGTAGCCCACTTTAGTGCAACAGCATGCCCGCCATTATCTATCGCCACGCCCTTCGGACGTTCTGTAGTTCGCGACGTGTATTAAATGTAGAGCGGATCCGTTGCAAGGACGGGCACCGCATCCTCTTGGTTGCTTGTAGTCTTCACTGCGTGCGTCCAGCTCCAACGTTGCAAAACCTACAAACCCAACGGAGTGTCCAAGTCGAGCGCACGCGAACATTGCCACGACCGTCTCCAGTACCGCCTACACGGTCTCCTTTCTTCACACAACCCACCAACAAACGTAGACACTGCAACAACAACGTCAGTAACAACCACAGTCTAGAAACCACATAAAAACAAGGAGGCCTGACTTTCTTTCGGTAGTTGAATGTACGTCATAGTGGTGTTGGTGTTTGTCAGTGGACTGTCGTAGTGGAAGGCCACGACAACGTCCCGCCCGTTGTTCACGTGGACGTCTTGAGAGCGGAAGCATGTGTTCATCTCGCCCCATTGAACCACCTTGACGACGGGCCACCCGTGCTGAATAGCAAGCAAGTTAGACGGTGAAATTTTGGGTTTGAAGTGTTGGTAGGTCTACGTACGTGCCGAGTGGCTTGGACCAGGATTTAAACCACTAAATGGCTTGCCCTACTTCGGCCCAGAACACCTCATGCTTTTCGAGACTGCGACGATACTACTCAGTGTAGTATACCATCAGAACACGCCACGCTGGAGGCGTGGAACACACCCGACCGTTAGCTTCGCGTTCAACTCCACCAACGCTGGGAACTGTTGGACAAGCTTCATTGGTGTGAGCAATAGATAAATGAAAGATAGAAAGGACAAAAGATAGAACGGCAAGTTCGGTAGCAGACCGCAACTTTCAGTCTGCAAGCAAGCGTAAGACGATGCCAAGGAAGATACTATCGGCGGCGAAGAAGGCGCAGCGGCAGAAGAAGCCAAGGACCAAAACGGCGGAGACTGAAACAAAGATGGAGTTCATGAAGCGTGTCTTCGATGCCCAGCGCTTAAAGGCCTATTCCTGCCTTCGACCCCCGCTCGCGTCGTCAAGTGGCATGTGGACAAGGGCGCTAATCTTCAAACCCTACTGCTTGCACTACGCAAGCACACAAAGCGTAAAGTAGAACTTAAATATATTGAGCTCGCTGGGGTAAGAGTTTCAAAGGAAGCCGAGCGCGATGAACCTGCGTACGAAATCGACGAGATTGTATCGCGCGACTACACAGCTGACAGAGCAACACCCGTGGTCTTGTGAAATCGCTCCCTCCACGGACGCCTACTGGAAAAAGGTGGTTGGCCGAGGTAGCGACTACGTGCGCCGCTATATTCTCGCTGAAGCAAAGTGTAGCAAGTAGTGGATCGTGGTGATAAACAATAACATCCTTTTCCTACTTTGATGATGCACGATAATGAATTTACCACAGCTCCCGGTGCCTGCGTTCATTACGATATACTCAATAAGACGTGCTACTAATTAGAGGGGACTGACTGACTATCTGGGTGACGGAGGCTGCTAACTCGCGCTCCGTCCGCCTTATAGCGCGTAGCTCTGCTGATCCGGCGAGGGCTCGCGGTTGCGCGACAACATAGCCGACACGTCGGACTGGTATTCCGGCACGTTGCGCGGCGCGTGCTGCGGCTAGTGCTCAATGCCGGCGTCGGTCACAGCCACCTCGAAGTTTGGCCCGTTCACGGATGCGGCAGCCATGACAACCGCTTCTGATTGCGCTTGTTGAGGCTGTGCGTGATAATGCTGTTATCTGGGCCTGTAGAAGCTGGTGCGTATGGGCGCGTGATATCTCCTTCGCCCGACTATACTCCGCGAGTTCTTCGGCATGGCCTTCTCCCTCTCGACGAGACCCACCACACTTAGGGCGAACGAATGCTCCGAGGCAGTCGCCGTTTTGTCAACGTAGGTACAGGCTATCTCGAAAGCGTTCGCACCAACGCAAGAAACGTGAAGGCCATCAGCAAGCGTCGGCTGCGTAAGCATGTTCGCAGGTGTTCCAGCTTTCGTAGTCTCTGTGAAACTCGAACAGTATTTCATCTTCACTCCGGGTAATACAATGTCAATTTACCAGACAGAATATCTCCAAGGAGCAAGTCACATCACGTCGTACCATCACTTGAACGTTAGTGCGACGCCAACAATCAAACCACCCACCGACAGGCACTTGATGCATACTCATCACCGGCAACAAGCTCCGGATGTAGGTTATTTTCCGCAGGTAAAGGTACAAACACAACCTCGTCAGTCTCACCAAATTCACTGCAGTAGTTTAGCCACTATATTCGCACCACATCGTGCACAACGTTCTCACTCTTGTCATAGGCCTGTATGATATGCTCCCGCTGCAGCCCAACACTCGCCCCGAGTTCACGGGAGCGAGCGATTTTGTCAGTGGATCGACCTTGGGTATGACCCACGTCACAGGAATTCCCCGTAGCTGGCCGTGATAGGTCAGTGCCTGCGCATGGGTGCCAGTTGGGGCAGCCACCACACCGTTTTTCATCTGTTCGTTTTTGAGCTGTAGCAGCGCATTGCAGGAACCTCGCTCCTTGAAGCTATCGGTCATCTAGCGGTGGTCATTCTTGAGGTGCAAGTCGTAACTCATACGCTGCGATAGCGGCACATAGTCTGCGAAATGCTGTCTCGGATGCAATAGGAGGCGCTGCTCACGTCCTCGAAGTACACATCCTCGGCTAGTGCTGTCAAGAGTACAGTAATAGATTAGTTCCAAGAAAATGTATTCTTGTTAAACCAAGGGAGAAAGTACCATCAGCGGCATCGGAGAACGTGCGCGTAGCCAGTGACAGCGCGTTGACTTCCATAAGTGAATCCTCGGTAATTCCATCAGCATTCGCGTCTGAAACAGGAGACGATGTATGTAAAGTGCTGGTTCTTTGTCTTGGCTTCTATCACCTCGATCCGGCTCGGTTCGCAGCGATTCTGCACTGCAGCGCAGCTGGGCCACTGGCGAGCAATTCCTGCCCAATTAAATGGAATAGGAGGTCATTTCCCACTGCCGTCAATCCGTTTCTAGATCCACACCCCATTACGGGTTACAAGCGCTTCTGGCTTTGTGTTCCTAACAAACTAAAACACCAAATCAGATTGGAATACTGACTGCAGCACGAATGAAGATAAGGCTTACTAGATGACAAACAGCGTGATCTGTGCTGCGAGACGGAAAGAATCAAACGGAGTACATAGTGGTCTTCATCAAGCCAACGAAAGGTGTTGAGTAGTAGAATGATACCAAGCAGCTTATCAGGAACAAACCACCGAGTGTCCGAGTAAACGCCATCGTAAATGTTGAGAGCAGCGACGACATCCTGGCTGGGGATCAGAGGCTCATCGTGAAATTTGTACTGTAGGAACCCGTATACCAATCGAAAAGAACTGCGCACCACGTCAAAGTACAATTTTGAAAAAAAAATCACTTCGTCGCCTTGTCGACCCCTCCACCGCTGTGCAGCGCCACTTGTCCGAGTCACTACCCACGCCTCAGTATGCACGATAGACACACTGACGTGCCGAGCAGCCCTTTATCATCATCAACCTTCTTCTGATGATGGGTTGTCTCCAGGAGAAACACGACCGTGGCCTTCAGGCCCCCTCCGCCTAAACACGTGATGTCTGATCGCACAAACGTCTTCGTCTTGTCGTCGAAGATCTCTCCATCCTTGCTGGTGCACGACCCCATGACTTTGTATACAAGGCTGTGCCCGTGAAGACTGGCCACGTTCCGCTCGACAACGAGACCGAAATAGAAGAGTGGATTGGCGTTTGCGTGATTGAGTCGCAGCCCGAGCTCTGTGTAGTGGAGCCGGCGCTGGTAATCTGGGTCGTGGATTCTCGGTGGAAGCCTGTGTAGTTGAACGGACGGTTGAGCTAGAAGTGCCGACGTCTAAAGTCGTGCCGGCGCTAGTACTGGCAATGATCGTCTGCTCCTCGTTCTCCGCATAGTCGCTTTGCCGTTCGTCTTACTAGGCGAGGTCGACTGCTGCGTCCGCGACGTTTCGTCCGTAGACACGTCGTTTGATTATTGCTGCTCGTTCTGGCTGGACTCCGTAGGCTGCTCCGAGTTGGCTATGCCAGTGCCACTGTACCAGGTGCCCCCGAGGCCGAAGTGTCCGTCGACGAGTTGGACGGAATTTCGACAGACGACGCCTGCGTGCGTCGGCGATCCGACAGAGGAGGGCTGCGTCTCAGCGGAGGTGGGCAATTACGCCGTCGATGTGCCGGTCGGCAGGCGACTCGCCTGGGAAATGTCACCGTTAACCCTTTTGTTGCCAACCGAGGTAAAACGATGCATAATGCATCGTTTTACAAATATTGTCCAATCAAATTTTAAGATAATTTTTTGAACCAATAATGGTGTTACCGGATACTCGAGTAAACGAGTGCACAATGCCACGTTTTACAAAATTCTACAAAATGTTATACTTGGTTTTTTCTATATAGTAATATTTGGGTTACCGGAAAAGTTCAAAAAACGTGGCATTATGCATCGTTTTGCAAAATTTGTCTTGATTAAAGTAAAGAAATCTAACAATAGGAAATGTATGGGCAACAAAAGGGTTAATTTGCGTGTCACTCCCCGGGTGCTGGCAGAGCAGTGGAGATGGACCGTCGTCCAGTATCGATTGCCCACCGTCCGCGTTGCCCTGAGCCTTGTCACTACTGTAGTGGCCTTGACCCAAAACCTTGCTCACCGTGGCTTCGTCACCAGAGTTCTTATTCACCGTCACGATTACGTTGGCCGGGTTCACCTCGTACACACTCGACTCTGACACCTTACTAGACGTGTCGCCTCAATTGTCATACGAACGTAGATCTTGCTGCTGTCCTCACCGTAGAAGTCATGGTGCCGCAGCCGTTGTGCTGGATGACCTTGACGTCGACCGAGCGAGCATCACCGTCGACACGCTGGCAGCAGTACTGCCCCTGACGCTGACAGCGTCCTCGCATACACCGTCCCACCAGACGTTATCAAAGGTAGTCGTGCTTGTCGAAGTGGACGCTCTCCATTTGGTTCTTGCCAATGATTGCGTTCTTGAACGGTCACCGGGTTATCATGAACGTGGCGGTGGTCGTCATGTCAGAGCGCTCGAAGCTCTGCATCTGGCTTATACGTGTGGGGCTCCGTATAAAATGGCCGCATCCGTGCTGGTGTACAGCGTGGCATCAGGAACGGATACCATTCCGATCCCGCGGGCGTCTAGCAGTTGATTTTGTTGAGTGATCACAGTGCCGCTGGGCGGACGTGAATTTCTCGTCCCGGAGTGTAAAAAAAACTCTTTGATTCTTAAATATATCGTTTTTTTTTACATATCCCTGATCGCGGTTGCGTTTATGCTTGTACACAAGCAAACATACAAAATCATATATGCGAAAAAGTTATCAACCTTTCTGACATTTATTCATTGCAAATTTGGCCTGGATTTGTATTCGGTATGATACAGAATATAGGATTGCAAGGGTTAATGCCATCAACTAAGCAGGTCGGTGTTGTTGAAGCCGCGTTTTGTACGAACTCTGCCGTAGTTTAAACTCCAACGCCGACGACATTATTCGTAGTACACTTTTGATAGAGTTGCTATGGTAGCTAAAACATATGCTATCCCAGCCTAAGCATAGCTCTCGTTTTTTGCGGCAAATTGCCGCAAAAAACGAGACCAACGATGAGACAAAAAATGACTCGTCAACTTTGAAACCCCAACTTTCCGATCGGCTCCTAGCGATGCATTTCCTTAGCGAGCCAATCGTCAATCGTCATATCTCACAGTCTAAGCTTCTTCCAGAGCCACTACCAAACTGCAACGCTGCCCTGCTGACACGCCGCCCTCCTACCTTGCCGTCCTCCTTCCTCGCCTCCGCGTGGGGCACTTTCAACACAGCAGCAGCAGGACGTTCCTGCTGTTATTGAAAGGTAATTTAGTGGCAATAGAGGTCTTTAGCATATTTCTTCCGGTTTCAGTTTTCGATCGTAATTTTGATTGGACCCAGCAGATGGAAACCTGCTTTATTTTATAATGGCGGATTCCGATTGAGAGGTTCTAACAGCTGTAATCTGAAAGAAATTGATAGCGTTGACGGAGGTAAGAATAGCAAGGAAGAAGAACGGCGTCAGGACGGTGTTACCGAACACTGACGCCCTATAATTACTCGTTCCTCGCATTGAAAACATCACGGTATGCAGCCATGACTATTTAACCCCTTGAGCGCGAGTCCTTCTGGATGCGCCTATTTACCGAAACCCCATACATGTTACGATCTATCTTCAAGATGGGTATGCATAGTATATCCCAGTCATTTTCAAACGTGTACCAAACAAAGTCGGGTCATGCCCCTAACCCAGTGTAGCCATGTCGCTGGTATCGTGTATTCACCTGACAAATGTGTATTATTGATAAACATTATCAACAGTAACGTGTCTGTCACGAACAAAGACTGCACAATATCAGTGAGAGCCTGTCCAAATATTTGTTGAAATTTAGAGAAGAGGGACAGATGGCTACCAGCAACAGTGCGGTATATTGAAAGTAAATCAATTGAACCGTCGAAAATAGATGCCGCTACGCTAGTTCTCGTCTGTGAGGCGACGCTTACGTCGCTGCTGATGACTGCCTTCACTTCTTGATCCAGTGGGTGCAACCGACTCGCTGCCTATAGCAGCTTCTGCAGTCTTACCAGGTTTCCGCGCATGAATACTGCCCCTGCCGTTGTCCTCAGACTTGGGGATAGCTGTACTATTCTTCCAGTGATCGTGCCAGATATTGCAGCAGGATGTCAACTCACCCTGGCTGATGTGCTTGATCTTGATGCACAGCAAGACGCGTTGCGCGTTGGCGTTCTTTGAAGCCGTCTTCAGCTGGCAGACATCGCAATAATGGGTCGTTTCACCACCTCGAGGCACGCCAGGTGCCTGCAGCACCGAACACACTTTGCACACGCGCTGGCGGCGCTTTTTCGACTAGTCAGCGTTGCCTTTACTCCACTCATCCGTTTGTACAGGCTGATGATAGCACCTACCAGGGCGTCTTTTTGTTGGCATCGGTTGCGTCCCGCCCTGACTTATCAGTTGGGCCCAGTCTTCATCCCGCAGTTGGATTAGCTCGAGGTGTAGGCGCTTCAGTAATTCGACGTGCGTAACCGTCGGCCTGGCTTCTACGGTGCGTCTCCAGTTGTACAGAATGTACGCATTGAGATAAATCAGTCCGAGGAACAACCCCCGATAATACTTCTTGTAGCGCCTAGCCATCTGTAGTGAGTATCTAAAATAACATGTATCGGACACGTTAAGCAGATCAACCAAAGATGTATATACACGATAGGAGAACTTACCTTTGCAAGCGTAGTTGATCGTATACGTCGACACCTCCCATGTACGTCTGGTAGTCCTTCACGACCCTGGGGGCCATCATTTCAGTTTCCTTTGCGGCTTGGAGGTCGCGTCGTACGATGCGGTCTTGCTGTGCACTACCGCCAGCGACCAGTATATGAACACCCTGGTTGTCTTACCAACGAATCGCTATCATCAAAGGGACGTCCACACAGTTCGCCACTTCAAATATCCCCCTCTCAATACTACTAGGCCTTTGTTCGAAGCTCGCCGCCCGTTCTTTAGCTTCGCCGGGTGAAAAGCTTCACAGAGCCCTCGCCTGTTCATCATGATCTATAGATCTTCATGGTCAGAAGCTGCATCGCGAGGACGACAGATGTGTAAATTCTGTCTGTGACGATCAGGCTGAAGTCACGAGGTCTAGATGGCCCAAACACGTGCCGGAGATTGCTCACGACTACCGCTGACCCCGACTTCTCATCAGCAGGTGTGCTGTTGTCCTGCATCTGCCGTTTTCCACAGTACACTTCAAAGCTGTACAATACACAATAGCAGAACAGATAGAAGTGTATTGGACACGATAAGAGAATTTAGAGCCAAAAAAAAGGAGCATGCCCGATGGCATGTTCATCCTTACCGAATGCAAAAGGCAGTCTGCGAGCAGCAAAGCATGAAAAGCTTAGTCCCTTACTTGTGGGGCGTGCCTTTCATGTAGACGCTCAGGCGGTTGAACGTAGATCTTGATGGGAGCATGGCTTCATCGAAAGACATCACAGGAGGTGCAATGTAGCTTGATTGGAAGGTTTCTTGTAGGACGTCGATGACAGGGCGTAGCTTCCAAGCACGATCCGTCGCCGCACGAGGGTCTCCATTACTGCTGAAATGGAGATTTCTCGAGATATGTGAGAAGCGGTCGCGCGTCATGAACGCGTTGAAGCAACCTCTTGGTATGGCGCCTTCATCGGTCGTCTTCCAATGATGCTCGAACTTTTCGTTTGGGGGCTATGCGAAGGAAAGCCGTGCTTCGAACGGTAATGCTCTGTGGGGGTCTATCTCTGTGGCGGTGTGGTCGTGTCTCGATCCACGGCGAGCTGAGTGACGAGCGAGAGACGGTTGGGCTCCATTTGGTTGAAGCCTCCGGTTGTGTTCTTCGCGAAGGTGTGTACTGGGTGTTTCGCGGTGTCGTTGGAAGTGGGTGAACGAGTCGCGGCTGCGACTTCACCGTACTGGAGTGGTATTTTAGAACCATCGTCCTTGTATGCTTCGAGCACGTAAGTTGACGGCGTCGTTTTTAGAAATTGTGCATACTCTAAAAGCGCCATCATCTGTTTTTTTTTTCGTTGTCTTCAGGCCATGTAGGGCTAAACTGAGTCTAAGTACCAATGTGGTGCAGTCATTTACGATTGAGCACACGATAATACGATTAAAGATAGACTCTCCCCAAATTCGTCTATGATATAGTGAAGTCCGGCCAAAATTGCTGAATCGGGGCGCTCGGTGAAGTCGCTCCATACAAAATCAAGTCGTTAGGGATTCGACCAAAGTGATTGTCACTCGTAAACCAGCTATTTTGGCCAAAATCATACTTAACCCTTCTACTACGGCATTACGGGTTATCCGGAATCTAATTTATATAGGTGATAATGTTCCGAGCTCTGCGCAACAGAACACTGCCAGGCCAAACTCCGCATATACAAATTTGTAAATGATAAAATTTAACAGGTCCAAAGTATGCTGCTAGGTCCAACGAGAGATGAGATTTGAAGAAAGTGAGTAGGGTTACGGATATAAATACCCAGCGAGAACGCGTGGTCTCTGCCAGCCTTTCATTCCGCAATCGGCGCCCAATTGCAGACCATCACTCCTGCGACAGCCTTCAAAAAGACGTTTGAGCAGATATGAAGCAAGTTGGCTAAGACGGGCTGGGATTACAGGAAGTCGACGGACCGAAGCAACGACCAGAGGTTCCTGAATCCCGGTGGGGATCTCAGAGAAGCTCAAGTTATCGACTACTTTGCTGATACGTTTGTAGATCTCTGTATTAGTTTAGCAGCATACTAACCTACCGTTTCTTGTCCAGGCGAGACTAGTTTGCTGACCTTCAGCCGGTGTCGAGCTGGCTTTCCATGGGCGAGACTACGAATACTGCCACGCTGCGTAAAATCTCACGACTACTGTTGTTATTCATCGAAGCTGCGCCCGAATTGGTAAGCAGGGGCTTTTTCTTTTGTATATCTGGCTGCTCGATGCTAATATTTATTTGGTTACGGATTATACAGTTCCCGCTGTTCATCATACGCCATGGCATGTCCCTGACGAAGCTTTAACGAAGCTGCGCACGAATTGTTAAGCGGGGGTGTTTTCTATTGTTTTTCTGGCTGCACAAAGCTAACATTTATTTGGCTACGGATTATACGGTTCCCGCTGTTCATGATACGCCTTCTCATGTGTATGACGATACGGAGCAGTCAATTCTAGAGGGTCCTGTGGACGTTGCGGATAATCCTGATCCCGCCACTATGGATACATCAAATTCATTGATAACAGTAAAAAAGAAATTCAATCGATTTGAATCTACGTTTTGGAGTCTTGCGCGATGATTTCGATTCTGATACTTCCTCACGTTAGATGCTCTGCGGCGGCGTGATCATCTTGTTGAATCGACTGACCCCGACTATCTCAATGTTGGGAAATGTATTGACAACTGGCAATACATTACGAAGCTGAAGGCGATAAAGACTCG
Organism: Phytophthora tubulina; assembly: GCA_014706135.1. Taxonomy (NCBI): domain Eukaryota; phylum Oomycota; class Peronosporomycetes; order Peronosporales; family Peronosporaceae; genus Phytophthora; species Phytophthora tubulina. The sequence goes on along the minus strand of JACBOY010000135.1, from coordinate 103,467 downwards.
ATATTACTGAACGAAAACTACATAGAGGACGAGGAAACTGCAGTCGTAGGTTTGTCCCACCAAACTAGCAATGCTGTGGGCGCGAAGACTGAAGCAAGGCTGCGCGCTGACGTCCAAGGATGCGTGGCATCAGGCGTGGAAGATAGGAACCGCTATCTCTGCGTATCCACAGCGCAAGTAAGCAAGCGTAGACTCAAAGCGGGGAGAGTAGGAAGAGAGCGAAATGAGGGAATGAATGAATCGTTGATTTTTTCAGAATGATTGTTGTTTTGTCTGGTGAAGTCTGGCTCGTTGCTGTCATGGTCGTAACGGTCTTGCAGGGAGATCGCAATTCAAATTGTTTTGGACGTGTTTTGTTCTCCCCATCATTCGGGAACATCCAACCAGAACCCTTCATTGAACCACTTGTCACCGAAACATGCTTGAAACAGGGTATATAGTACTGACTTTCAGGCATACGGTAATTTATAAGTTAATCTTTATCCCCCAGGTCAAAATCCTACTAGTAGGCTATCACGCAGTTAGATTTATATAGAAATTTGTATAGAATAACATTTGGTTTGTATAAAAGAATCAAGTTGAAGTCGAAGTCGACTTTATGCTCACTGCACAGATCAAGCCAACCATTCCCTGCTATTATAATGGCTTACCAATTACTCAAGATCTAACAAACAGTTTACCCATGTTAGATTTCTCCGATGGCGGTCAAAACTAATTATGATGTTCTGTGTCACCTCCTCTTCATGCTGATCTAAATACGGCCCCCAGCGGATATCTGTACATCTGGTAATCTATTATTTTGTCGAGCCTACTAGTAGGATCTAAAGCCTACTAGTGGGCTAATTGGGGGATAAAGGTTGAGAGTTACAGAGAGTCCAGAATTATCTTCGGATTAGAGGGGTTAATGCGGCTATACAAACCGCTATACGCTTGGCCTAACTTTGGCAATTGATTCGAAGCGTGGAAATTTGGAGTAGAACTCACAATATAAGAAAATGGATATGATATAACAGGTTTATCAAGTTACACGATAATTTTTACGAACCTTCCACCAGAAAACAATTTTTTCATGAAGAACTTACATAAAAAGAAATAGTTTTTTTTAGTTTCGAGTCCCCTCTCTGCAGAAACTCCGGGGGACGTGCCGATGAATTCCTTAAGCAAACAGTTCAAAAGGGGAGTCGTTGTGGCAGCGCGTACATGACTATCGTGATGTCAATTGTAAAAAGCTGGCGATGACCTTTTGCTAAGCCTATCTTCACTCCTCTCTACGGCTACACCCACTGTACGTTGAACTCGTCTGCCCACGACTAGAAAAACGAAATCCCGGTATCACCGATGTAAATTAGTATTAATCCCATCGACACGTTGGTCACATTTTGTCGCACCGACACCCTACTATCGACTTCAAACATTTCTGGAGGAATTTCTGTGATGGGGTGGCCACTAACGGACAAGTAGATTGGTTCTAACCGCGTAAGTACTGAAGTAATAGCCGTCAGCTGACCATAATCGAATTCAAGAATTGCGTCCATGTGCCACTTGATGTCCAAGTCGTCGGGCAATTCGCGCAGATTCGCAACACAGGACTATATCGTACAAATTCTGCGGGAAATCGGTCGACTGGAGTCCCGCAGGTATTAAACCGCCAGTCATGTTGGTACGGGCGATGTAGAGCGATGTGACGTCGAGGTGATTGGTATTCGTGTTGGCAGCGGAGTCACTCCAACTCAAATCTGTAGTTGTCGGGTGAGGTTTTTGTCCTGCTACTCAAGAATTTGGTTGCGTCGATTCAGGACAGACCCCAGCTCTTTCTTGGACTCTTGCACTAAAAGTAAGAATAATTCCATGTGTCGCGAACACTCTTGCCCCTGAGCTTTCTGGCACTTCGAGTCTGAATCTTCTCAACTGGCGCAGCAAATAGCTCGTTGTCTCTTTGACGAAAGCAAAAGTCATCTGGCTGTGGTGCACTATCCTGCCACAGAAGAAGGCTCTAGTAATCCGAATCGGATCTATAGTAGTACTCGATGTCGGCGTACGGCGTAGCAGCTGCAGAGATGGTCACAGCGGGTTCTGGTAAACCCAGAACTGACCGCTCCGAGAGCTGGAGCTCCACCAAGTTTGCCATATCACGGTTAGCATAAGTCGACAAACTGTGTGCACGGCACACTGGGCATTGCGGATTCCGCCTGAGTGCTTGAGTCAACGCCTCCGACGAAAATGTTTTCCCACAACACGTCGTAAGCACCGGGTTCTCGAACAAATCCAGCGAAATCGGACAAGTAAGCACCGCTTCCCTCTCCGTGTTGTTTCTGCGACTAATATCTTGTAACGTACTTGCTGCGTCGCTCGCTTGTTTCAGAAATTGTGCTCGTTCCTCATCAAATGAAATCTGTAATTCGTTTAATCGCCAAGTTAAATCTGGACTTGAAGAACTTTGTCCCGTTACCGTTCTCGTTGTAACGTTAGCATTTTGAATCACGCCAACATGTTGCTCTTGCTCTCGGTCGTAAGCCTCCAATAACCCCCGTAATTGAGGTAACACCCTATCGAGTGACGAGCTGAGATCTCCCCGTGCAGTCATATTGACCCTCGCCTGCTGTTGTAGATGTGCTCGTTCTTGATTGAACGCTGTGTTTTGATCTTCCAGCTGCTTTTTGAGTCTCTCTATAGTAATTTGAGGGTCTTCTCCATTATTTTGGCCCTCCCTCTCACCAATTCTATGGTGCTCAGAAATGAAGTGTTCCAGTTGACGGACGACCTCGTTCTTGCGCTGAAGACTCCGTTGCGTCTGGTGACTGGGACCTCGGTTCCCGTGGCGTTGGTTAAGGAGAGATCCGAGTTCTACAAGAACGGACTTGGACGTCTGTGCCAGATCCAACAATTGCGCCTTGTGTTGCGCGTATGTTACGTCCTCCGCACTCTGCTCATGGTGGCGCCCACGTGTCCGCATCATCGATCTCTCTGACTGGGGGGTATTTTTGTTGTTCTATTTTTATCGGTAGCTATCCAACTTCTGATACGTAAACCGTTACCTTTCAATACCCTTCCAATACAGATACAATTAGGCTTATTCGTTTTAACCAACTGATATGTCAAATGAAGTTTTTTTCTCTCTTCAAATTTCAAATTTAGAAAAGTGTGGTGCGATCAACTTGGGTGCTTACGTCTTACGTGGCGCTGCACAGCGTCGCTAGTTAGCGGATATGTTCGACCAATTCGGGTTGTTAAATCCTGGAGGGAGATTGGCGTTTTCCAGAAGTCCCAATAGGCGGTGAGCATCGAATTGCAGGATAGCATTCTGATCAATGGTACTGCCAAAACAACCGGTAATGACAATGTATATTTGTATTGAAAAGTTTAATGAGAGCCTGAACTATTCGCAGTGCTTGGTACTGAGCTAAAGAACTGAAGGATGGAAGGTTGGTTCGCCTTCATCTGTGTCTTCTTTTTCTTGGGGCGGCCTTGAGGACGCTTCTTCGCTTTACCGTCGCCACAAACGGGTTCGGTAGCATCCGTAGAAGCGGACCCCGTTTGTTCGTCATCCATGTAGGGAGCGTTGAGGGTTGCTTCAGGCGCAGCAGGTACTGTCATCCGCGAACCGCCTCCGGGTCGTGCCATGATGGCGTCTGTCAAGTAGAATTAACCCTCAATGGACACCTTCCCTCATCTCTCACCGTTGGTTTCACTGTTGTTCATATAAAAATAAAAAAAAAATCGTGCTCCAATCGGTACCCATAGCTGCGGTGACACTCGTATCGACGCTATATACTCCACGCCAGGATACCCCCGCCAAAAAATCGCCAGTCCTCCCTTGAGAAACACCGAGCTCCACTTTCACTGTACAATACTCGCGCCAATTTTGTACTCCAGGCGGTAGAATTGCTCCAATCATTCTATGTGGTTCAAAGCTGGAGTCCGGCTCCACAAGCACTCCATCTCCCACACCCACTGGTGGCTCTTCAACGTAGGCAGCCCCATGCCCCATTAGATGCTGGTTCCCTGTCCCCGTCGCCTTAAGTATAACTCCACGATCCAAACAATTCCATCCCGCCACTCCATGTTCTTTGTCTTTAGCTCTTGCCTTATAGATACGACGTAGCGGTTCCAGTCGTCTTCTTTCAAACTACAACGTGTCTCCGACAGTACCGCAAAATGTGGAATTTGTGCTGTTGTCTGGATTATCTTTTGACCTCTTTACGGCTTCACCAATGCTGGCGCAGAACTAATTGCCAAGAAGTAGTCGTCGACAGAAATGGGGTAAAATGTCGGATCGAAGTAGTTGCAGTACACGGCATTTAAGATATTCTGGCGGTTCTCTTCAGACGAATATTCGGGCGATGGCGGGACACTAAATGATTCGGCAGTGCCTGTTTCAATCATCGCGAGGTCCAAGCAGTACGTTGACTCTGGAGCCACCCAAAGAGCAGCGAAGAGCTCGTCTGCCCACGCCCAGAAGAATGCAATCGCAGTCTCTCCAATGTAGATTATTGATAACCCCGGCGCCACTTTGGTCACATTGCGCGGAAGTTGAGTCACCTTTGTCGCACCGACATTCAACTGAGCCATACTAGCGATTTCAAATATTTCTGGAGGAAGTTCTGTGATCGGGTTGCCACCCACGGACAAGTAGATTGGTTCTAACCGCGTAAGCACCAAAGGAACCGACGTTAGCTGACCGTATTAGAATTCAAGAATTGAACCGGTGTGCCACTTGATGTCCAAGTCGTCGGGTAATTCGCGCAGATTCGCAACACAGAACTCGATATCGTACAAATTCTGCGGGAAATCGGTTGACTGGAACCCCGCAGGCAATAAACCACCAGTCATGTTGGTACGGACGATGTAGAGCGATGCGACGTCGGGGTGATTGGTATCCGTGAGAGCAGCGGAATCTCCCCAACTCACAATAGTCGAGTTGTACACTTTAACGCCGTGGAGGCCGTGGAACGCGCTGATGCAGTCCGGTATCTCAACTATCGGACAGTGTCGGATTAGTAGCTGGACAACGGTGGAGCTGTCGAATTCACTCCATTTTGACTTCACCTCATCCATTTTCCCAGAAATCTCCAAGGTGTGGCAATCTAAACCAACAAAGTAGCAGGATGGACGGGAAGCTGCCCATGGCCTCACTTGCATTAGACATTGTGGTAGAGTTGGCTGAACTGACGCATAAATGTGAAGTCCAAGAACTGCAATGCCCCAAACACCAAATAATAAATGAGCTGCACGTAGGATGAGTCGTCCCCCAGTTGCTCGCAGTTTCGTGTCTCGATAGTTATCACGGATTCTTACCAATATCTGTTTTGAGTGTTCACGATCTGGTAGTGTGCTTCCTGTAGACAGGTTTGATTGCATTGAGACAACGCTTAGTTTCTCAATAGAAGTCGCAGTCAAGTCGATGCGATGTGTATTTCGTGGTAGGCGTTGTAGTAATTCCTTCATGTTGGTTGTCGTCATGATCAGCCCTAAAGAGAAAATGGTTCGGCTTGCCAGATCCGACCAATAGATGACAACCACCATCCGAAATTCGTTCAGAGCTCGTGCAGCCCATTCGTCATTGTGCCATGTAAAGTCCCAAAATCCTCGAATTTCAAGAACGTAGTCGCCTGTATAACTCAGCAAGATCATGAGCTCCACCCCCATACAAGCCATAAGGTCTAGAATGCAGTCCAAGACAATGCACGCGAATCGTCTGCGGGCCTCGTCACCTTCAATGAAATTGGAGTAGACCAGAACGGACGACCAACAGTTGACAACTAGCAGGATAACGTAGAATCGATTGAGAAGAACTCGAGGCAGCAACACACTCATGCGGTAAGCTTGGATAGTTTGCAACGCTGTCTCGATAAGTTCGCGAGCGATAAGCAATGCATGAAAATGAACTTTATTCACACCAAAAATTCCATGACGATCTGAAATTGTGGTGTACACTTTAGTAAAACTCTTTATCACGAATGAACTTGTACGACCCGACTTTACTTCGTTAGACTTTACGTCTGCATTACACGACGAACATGGAATAAAAGCCAGAGATCGCTGCCAAATTGAACCACCCAGCATCGGTAAAACACACACTGCGTGTAGTACAGGCACAGTGGCATGAACCATGGCAACAGTGTGGTGGGACGATGACGGCACACCGATCTTGAACGATTCAAGATAGTAGTTGAGGTACGTGTCTTTCAAGACCCAGTAGCTGTACGCATACAGCGCAGTGTAGACGCCAGTGAGCACATGCACGCCGAGAATGATGAACCACCAGAACACGAATCCCCAATACGATAGCTGGACGACTTCTGTCATGGGGTTTGGTCCAAGGCGCGACATTTCGCCGTAGTTCTGTGATCGCATAGAGGCCCATGCCCGTGATGGTCAATTGTAGGACATGTTTCTTCCCATTTGCACGAAATCCTGTTAGAATTCTCAGCCTTTACCTTTCATTTTTTAATTTACCAACTTTCACCAAACGAAAAAAAGGTTTATAATAAAGTAAAGTGTATATCATGGTAGCAGCTTCAAGCACGTGCCATAATCTCCTCTCTATCTGCAGTTTGCCGTGCCTCCGCCGCGTTCCTTGCGTGCTGTAGCCTTCGAGATGACGGATTCAGCGACAGTGAGGTTGCTCTTGACCGAGCTGACATCAGACGGAGTTTCTTTCCGCCGTGTAGCAACACTGCGGACACTTCGAGTGCCGGTGGTCGTACTAAGCGCCGACGAACCTTTGTACACATCGCGCTTAGGTGCTTTCTTGGCTGGATCCACAGGTTTGGGAGGAAGTGGAGTACCTTCGATATGGTCGGGGAATTCATCCGCGTAGTCGATCAATCCACCCGTAAGTACGTAGATATTGTCGAAACCACGTTGCACCAAAGTGCGAGCAGTCTGTGCCACAGTCTTATCATCCAGATCATAGAGAATAACGAGTTTACTCTCCTGGTTCTTGAACTGGTGCATCTCCGGTAGTAGCACGTCTCGGTTCAAGAAAGTTGCAGGGTAGTTTTTAGCACGGTGAATACGGTTAGCCGCGAATTCCTCCTTAGAACGAGTGTCCAGTACCAAGTAAGGCGGATCGTAGTCCTCCTTCTCCTCAGCGTCGTAACTCACGATTCTAGGACCGCAATTGCCTTGGTTGTCTTCATTGGCAGGTACTCGTTCCATGGTGAATTCCCCATTTGCACCTTGCACCATCCTCGCAACCATTTCAGGTTGACTGGCACTTCCAGTGTCTTCGTATTCACTGAAAAGCTCAGCAAGACAACGACATGTGATGCGACGGAAAGTTTCGTCACGGCGCTTTAAGAACTCCTTGCTAGCTGCAGTTGATCAGAATTGTTTTTGAGTTAGATGTTGACCACGTTTCGAAACTACAAAGTTTGTGTACTTACAGATCAGCCGAACTTTGTTCACCGTCGAGCCCGAGTCAATCTTGCTCTGCGTATTCTTGTATTTTGGATTCTGCGGGATTCGCTTCTCCATGATCTAAAAGATAAATTCATGAGAATCAAAGCTGGACAGGAATCTCAATAGGAAACAATGCATGTACACTGAGTGGAACTTTGGGCTTGCGATGCATCTTGTTGCAGTCAAGCGTTGGGTTGTCGGATGGAAGGCCAAAAAGCGAAATGACCGCGACAATTTGAGAACTCAAGATTCCTCCGTTATTCTCCTCGCATGGGATGAGCGTAACGACGATCCAATTTTGGATCATTGTCTCCTTCTAACGCCCCCATAAAAAATGATAGTTCATTTTCTAATACTTTGATTACTTCTGTCGTGCCGGTGGTGGTGGGGGTACTGATAGCGTTGAGACCATCGTCTACATGTATCGGATAGAGGAGATTCTCTTCAGCAAAATCGCAGTTAACAGCATACCAAATGGTATCTCGATTTGTTGGAAAAGGATCATCAGTACTTGAGAATATTCTGGTGATAGCGGAACTGCGAAGCGATCTGCAGTACCGTTCTTGATATATTCAAGATCATGGCAGTACTTGGATGATACGGCTCGCCAAGGAGTTGTTATATATCTCATACGCTCCACGAGCTCATCTAGGTAGTATCGAAATGATACTTTAAGAAAAATACTAAATCTAAGGCTACTTCTGTTATTGAGAGGTTATCTTCCTGGGGTTAGGCATCCCTGTACTTGAGTGCACTAAGTATGGGGGACGACGTCCCTCTGTGGAGAAAGCGCCACGTCGATAACTAAAATTCTACCGAATGTCATACTCTGGCCGTATATAGTCGAAAGGGTAGTTTCAGTTTGTACAGCCGCGATGGAGCCACTAGCGCTGCAAGTGGAGCTTGAGGAGAGTGCGCATGCGACTCTGGACCGCTGTCGTGATGCACATCCAGCCAACACAACGCGCGCGTACGCGCCAAAGCAATGAGAGTTCAAAGCGTGGTGTGATCGCAAAGGTTTCCACGAAACTACTCGCTACCAGGTCACTGCATCGAAGATGCATCTTTTCCTACAAGAAGAAGTGGTAGGCCGTCAAGTTCGTGTTGCAACGGTTGACATGTACGTGAACGCTATATCAGATTTGTATAGCGACCAGCAAAGCCGAGGCGCGAACGCGCACCCGCACCCCCGCAACAGCCTCATAAAGGCGCTGTTGGCGTCGTTAAAGCGCTAGAAACACGCGAAAAACGAGCGCGAGTATGCCGACCGTGGCGTTGGTTCGTTAGTAGATGGTTGTTGCACTACGAACGACATTGTCTCCATTTCTCGGTACTACATGAATTTAAATACTGGGAGTGACTTACGCAACCGGATGAGCCACTTTCTGTGTCATGCGTGCCTCCTAAGAGGTGAGTCTGCGCGGAACCTGGAATTACCTGATCTATTCAGTGTAATTTTGGAGCACGGAGGATTCACTGAATGCCGCGCGCTTGTGATGATCATGGAACAGGGCAAAACGAACCAGTTTGGTCGCCGTGAATTTGGATCCTGTATTAGACATCGCAATGTGGAAGTTTGTCCTATTGGAGCACTCGCTTTGTATTTCTTTTTCCGTTGGTGCGTACAAAAGGAAGCAATTCCTGATTTCCTGGTGCCTCAAAAGTGGTACGACATTAAGGTGATCAAGTCAGGAAAAGATGCAACAACCGCAGTGACATACCGCGCTCATTACGACGCTACGGTCAAAGCTTTTGCAGAGCTGGGTATGCGCTCGAAGGCGAAGACACACGCTGCTCGAGGGTCAGGTGCCCGGATGGCAGAATTGGCAGGAGCTACAGAATCTCAGATTCGGCGTTTAGGAAGGTGGAATGCATCGGCCATGGAGGGTTGTTACCTTAGTGCTTTGCCTAGAGAGGCCATGCGGTCGCTTGCTGGGTTTCCACCTGACCGACGGACATTTTTCTTGGAACGAGCAGCTCTCATACCACCCGAAAGTCTCCAGCTGGAAGTTTTTTACTTTCGTCGAAAACTATGTGGCAGCATACATGAAGCAGTCAGCGCCTCAAGCAGCCACTGGTGGGGTTTTGGACTTGTTACTATACCTTCGCGTCGTCATGCTTCAGGACGCTGCGCTGTTGCGCGACCTGCACCCCTCACACAAACTGTGGGCTCGCCCTCCTTTCAATTCGAGCGGGTTCGACGCATTTTCCAAAGAACTGAAAGCCAAAATGTAACTAAAAAGTCACCACAAACCATGCATTTACACGAGGTGGTTCCTGACTTGATGGACTATCTAAAGCAGCAACACCAACAAACACTGGCACACATTGACAACAAAATCATTGAAGTCGGCACGTCAGTGATCAGTATGAGGGAAGCGTTTTCTCAACTTACCTCGGGAAGTACTGCAGTACGCCTGAGCGTTGACTGGGGCGGCTCCGCTACTACAACGGCTGCTCCGGAAGCAGCTGATCATCAAGTGCCTTTGCCTCCAGCTTATAAGCTACTAAGATCGCTGAAGACTGTTCACCAAGTTTGGCAGGAATGGGTGATCGGTATAAATGGTGGTCCCGCCGTGCGAAAACTGGAGGAGCAACGCGGCTCAAGCTGGCGCAGAAACGCCGCCGAAAAGCGTTTCTTCTTTCGTAGGAAACGTATTATTGATCGTGTAATTCTGATCGCACAACAGCAGCACGTCAGTCATGAGCAAGCAGTATGCATCTTGGAGAATCAACGCACAGAAGCACAACATACCTTGAATGCAATTAGCGACAGCTTGAAGGGGAGGCATGGAGCTACAGATACAAAGCGGTTGTTTATTAGATATCGTACATTGTAACCCCAATGAATTACATACAACGATCATACGTTCATGCATTTGTTATACCTGCAGCACCGTCAACAGGGCAATCCCTCCATTACATTGCGACACAGCGGCTGACTCTTCAATTCTCCATGCTCTCGTCGTGCACACTGGGCCGCTAGGGCCATCACCCCCTGATGCGGCCGTCTTTCCGTCTTGACTTGATCTTACTGAGCACTCTATGTCGCCAGGGCCATCACCCCCTAGTACTGTCTGTCCTTCCTGCTTGGAGTGATCTCACTGTGTCACGAGAGCCGCCAGGGCCATCACTCCCTTTCGCGGCAGTCCGTCGTGCTCACCTGGAGCGCCAGCCGAGCACGCTGGGGCAGACAGCTCCATCACCCCCTGGCGCAGTCACCTTCTTGCTGGTTGTGGTCTTGCTATGCCGCCAGGGCCATCACCCCCTGGCGCGACAACCTGTTCTTGTTGCCGTGAGCTTGTTGTGCCGCGCATGCACCGCGCTCTGTTCTTCTCTGTTTGACGACTGAGAACGAGTACATTTGTACAGTATAGTATGTATACATTGGTACAATTTGTACCAGTGTATACAGTTGGATAACTTCAGTTATCATCAGCCATCACTTCAGATAATTTGCATATCTGAGGGACGGGCCAGGGACGAGACAGGGGCGAAAGGGGACGGCATCCCTCTTCGACTTCCGATAATCATAATTCTCTTAATTCTCTGGATTTGGATCCAGAGATAGGGCGATACTAGTGGTGGTACTAATCACTATAGAAACGAATATACTGTGTATACGTATGGCTTCGCCGTCGCTTACTAACACAAACGTAAATTAAGTACCTGTACGGTTTTATACCTGTATGGATTTTTATAATATCCAAATGAAATGTTGCTTGAGTCTTTTATTAATAAGTGCCCGTAGTAAAAGACTCAAGCAACATTTCGTTTGGATATTGTAAAAATGTCGCAATAGCGTCGTCACGCTATAGATATGGTAGCAATTGAACAGTGGTAGTTGTCTCTGAAGTACTCGGGCAAGATGCCGTCGCCGTAACAATAATTTTTCATAAAAATTAAATAATTAATTATAACAAATTAATTATTTTTATGAAATATTATTATTATATTAATAAAAACAATTTACATATAAAATTTAAAAAAGGTTGAACAATTAAATTATTTAAAGGTGGATAATTTCTAAATAATATTTGTTTTATCTTTAGAGGAGAATATGGGGTTTATTTAGTATCTGATGGCACAAATAAACCTTATAGATGTAAAATAAAATCACCCGGACTTTTTCTTTTATTGAAAAATTAAATTCTTTATTACACAAGAAACTCCAATTTTTAATATTTTATAAAAACAAAAAAATAATATTTTTTTAAATCAAAAACAAATTTTATACAGTTATTATGCTTTTTTTCTCTACTCGAGAAAAACATATTTATTAATATCTTGTACAAAAACGTATTAGGATCAATTGGAATCCCCTTTGAAGGCCATTCATTATTACCGAAGTTTGTTGTAAAAAGAAACATACTATGCAAATATTGCTTATATTAAAAACGATTTTAAAAAGTAGTTGTTCTTGAACAAAGTGAATTGAGATCTGATTGACTTTGGCACTTTTGTACGTTTCCTAGTTCTCTTGTTGCTCCTACGTGCCCTTCGTACTCAGTGCCATCTTACTTGATCACATGCAGATATGCACAACTTCATGGATGGACTCCAAGCACATCGATTCTCGGTATCGCCAAACTTCACCCCGATGCGCGTTGCTCACAGCTCGTACAGCTTCGTTTTGCTGCGTTCTCAACAATTTCTAGCCGCTCCACATCCGTTCGGTCCCATGTGCTTGTGTTGAAGTTCTCGTGACAAAAAATCCATACAGGTATAAAACCATACAGGTTCTTAATTTTTCGTTTATGTTAGTAAGCGACGGCGAAGCCATACGTATACACAGTATATTCGTTTCTATAGTGATTGGTACCACTCGTATCGCCCTAACTACTCTGGGTATTTATCCAGAGTATTAGGGGCGTTCCAGGACCGTCGAGTATCCTGTAAAAGCACAACATATGGACCGATCGGTGATTACCTGAACCGTTAGCAATTCCAGGTTCTGTATGAAACTGACGCAATAAATAATAAACCGTAACAAATATAGCCAAAATGGGTAAATGTTGACCGAACCGGCTTAGAACGCCATTCACGCGACCTTCCGCGATTCTACATTCAAGCGACCTGGCAAAATTTCATGCCGACACCAGAAGCAGCTTCACCCGTAGGGATGGATTTAGATTAGAGGAGTAATAAACGTGCAAAACGTCCTCAAACGTTTTAAACCGTTTAGATGGGTCTAAAACGTCCAAAAATGCCTAAAACCCAGTGCGGATCCTCACGATCTTCGTGCCGTGGTGTCCAGTATACATCCGCTGGCCGTAGGCTTCGATAGCGTTTGAAGAAGCGAAGCTATCGCCATGACGGTAATAGAGCCTGCTATTGACACGCCACCGCCACCTGCAAGTATGGCGTCAGCATCAACTGCAGCACCCCCACGTACTCCGTGCCATACAACAAGCCTGTTCAGATCACCTCCAGCTTCTGCTTTAAGACGATCACCCCGTTATAGTCCCTATCGTGCGGGAGTGTCATACTCCAGTCCGGCTCTGACGTCTTTGCGGCCACCACCAGCTACTCGACAGGTTGTTTTCTCGCCACCAATTCGTTCGCCTACGCCGCGCCCTCCCCTGTCACCAGCTCTGTCTAGACGGCGGGCATCACCAGTGAAGACAGGGCATCCCCGGAATGATATTTGGGCTCACTACGATATTGAGAGAGAGACTGACAAGAAGCACGGTCGATGCAAGTACTGCGAGGCGCTTAAAAAGAATGGCAATCCCAGTGGCAATCTGTTGAAGCACCTTACCAACCCTAAACTGTGCTCCAATGTACCCCGCGATGTGCAAGTATCTCTCATGCCGCCGTCGGCCCCCGAGCCTACAGCAGTTACGGTTACGTCTACTCCGCCCACCCAAACCGTCAAGATACCTTCGAAATGGCGCTTGCGAGGGTGTTATTTGTGTGCCCCCCCTTATTCTCGTAGATGCTCAGGTCTTTCGAGACTACATGGCCATGGTGGCTCCAACACTGAAACTACAATCAAGACATAAGCTCAGTGGGGTTCTGCTTAAACGCGTTCGAGATCATATTCGGCGGTGTCACGTTATCAATCTGATTAACGGGCAGGTTTATGTATATCTCGTCACAGATAGCTGGAGTGACACTAATAGCTCCAGCATTATTGACTTCATGGTGGTGGCGCCGGGTATGCCTTCTGTGTTTGGTCGTCATGGTCAACAAGGTCGGAACAGCATCCGGCGGTGTATCTTTCTGGAAAAATTGAGGTGATCTTGGAGATTAAACGGGAAAACGACAGTTCGAGTCATCGCTATTGTAACCCACAATGTTCAAAATATGAGAAGTGCGTCGGGACGCATTCAGACCAGCCACCCAAGTGTGATCAGAGGCGGCGGCTCAGCTCACGTACTTAACTTACTCATGCAAGATGTGTGTCGGTTTCCAGCTATTCGAGCGATCCAGTCGCGACTTTGTAGACTCTGATGACAACAACGTAGACGATCAAGTGTGCAAAATGGCGGAGCAATGCGGTTTACTAACGCCAACGGCCGGCGTTCCCAAGCTAACCGCAGCAATCCTCAAGTTCAAAAGTGCTAAGCGGCGGGGTGGGGAAACACTCCGACAGAGTATTCCGAATCAAGTCCACGCGACTACTGGTTCTCAAAGAGCGAAAAGGAGTATCCTCTGCTCAAGAAGATAGCTGAGACTGTGTTCGCCATCCCTACTTCGGCAACAGCGATCGAGAGGGCTTGGAGCATTCTTGACCACATACACTCCAAGCGAAGGAACAGACTTTCGGTTGCAAAGTGGAGATGCTAGCGTATGTCTACATCAACTACGGTACAATTAAGAGCGGTGAAGTAGACCTTGCACGGCATCAGTCTTGCCCTGAAAGTGTCGATGTAGATCATAAATAGGTGACCTTGAATAAATGCATGTCTTGATGTTCAGATAACAAGAACACACGTTGATCAAAGTCCTTGTGTTAGTTCGACATCAGCTCGCTGATGTGCACGTAGGGCTGGTTCTGGCACTGCAATACGTGCACTATGATATGATACAGGTTGCCCAAAACCTCCATGATAAAGTCGCACAGCGGCAACGACATCAACATGCACTGGTTCTCGAACTCGCTGTCGCAGTACGTGAATTCCGTATCCAAGTCCGTCGGCGCGAACAGCGTCTTACCGGACGTGTACGCGACATAGTAGCCCAGAAAGCCACCCACGATCACGACGATCAGCGCAGGGATCTTCTCGTACAGCAGGACCTCACGCCACAGCTTCTTGAGTAGGAAGATAATGGGCAGCAGGATGCTGATCAAAGTGATGCACGAGGCGCCATCGAAGTCCACCAGGTCGGAGAAATGGACATTGAGGATAACCGAGAGGATGGTCGGCTCTACGATGATAACGACGCACAGGGTCACGTACTTATCGCATTCACTCCGCCTCAACGTCACCAAAGTGCGGATTCTCGGCGTCGGTGTTCGAGATGTACGACATCTTGAGCGAGCGACGGTCATTGTCGTTGACAGCGTCCTTGCCAGGCGTATTCGTGACAGCGTACGAGGCGGCAGCGTAAGTGAGTGGATTCTCCACGTCGGCCTCCTTCTGGTGCGTTTAGAGGGTCATACAGGTACAAGGCCGGGTTCAAGGTGGCCGAGTAAGCGCTCGTGATGTCCAACTGCACGAAGAAGTAGATCATGACAACAGCGCCCCAGTCCGGCTTGAAGTGAGGCCGCTCGTCGAGTTCGAGTAGATCAAGTACAAGCAGGTTACCCGTAATCTGGCCGCTCACGGCCGAGCAAACAATGCTAACCAAAAACAGACACAGGCACGAGACGACGGCCATCGTGACAAACACCACGCGGGGCATGCGCGTATCCTCATTTTTCTGGCGCTGAAGCAAATCACAATGCCGGTGTTGTAGGCCAGAGACAGGTTGCCGAACGTGCCCGCGACCTGCGAGAACTTGATATTGGGTGACGGCGGAGTCGGGTGGCCGCGCATACCGGACATGACGACGGTCACGCCGATGACGTCGGCAATGAGCGTGCCCGCGCAACCAGCGAGGCGGCACCAGCGCCTTCCTTCAGCTTTGGGATGAGGCATACGGGTAGTCACATGAGTGCCGTGAAGCATATTCAGTAGGTGGTGCTGAAGGCGGCGGGAAGAGGCCGTGCCGCTCAGCACGAGGAACACACAGGGCACGGGCCCATCTGCGAGATAACCAAAAACCAGCGGCCCCACTTACCCATGTACAACTCGCCCAGGTCGCTGTAAGTCTTGATGATCTTGGGCGCCAGCAGCGTTACACGGCAGATGGACACCGACGCATACACGTTGGTGAAGGTCATAAAGGCCACCCTGATGACGGCTAGCACGGGTCCGGCGCGCGAGAAGTTGCCGGTGTACCATTGCCGTAGACACAGCAGAAGCTGTTAAGTGCTATCGCTGTCGGCCACTCAGCAGGATTTAAAGCAGCACATTCGTGCGTGCTCAGCGGGTGGTCTGCACAAGGCGGTTAGATATACATAAAACACAAGCGAAAGTACGCCCACGTACACATGTCGTTGTTCCAGGAGTTCGTCACCGTTCTGTGGCTCGGGGGAGGCTTCGGCTGCTTCTGCGATCAGTGTAGCTGCGTTTGCTGCCGCGGAGTCGGTGCTTGGCTGCGTAATGCGTGAAGCCGACGCTTGGCCTAGGCGTCCAAAAGTGTCTAAAAGTCTGCACTCTAGTTCAGAATACATTCGCTCTGGCAGTTTGGGACACTTTTAAATTTTGGATAGAAGTTTGGACGTTTTCCGGAAGTGTTTTGTATTATTCTATATTAGTGCAAAACCATCCCTATTCACCCGCGAATGGAGGGATGCATGGACGTGGAAGGAAACCGCGAGATGGAACGCATGTGCGATGAGGTACGGATGCTTCTCTGACAAAGTAAATCCGCCGATAGCGAAAGTGACAGCGACGATGATGAAGACAATAACTACGAACACCAAGGCGACACCGCCGTAGTGGAAGCGCTCCGAAATAGCAACGCATGCGACTTACGAGATCCCAACTTGCTATGTCAATTATCCGTACGAGCCACTGGCTGCAGTGACGGCTTTGTGTGGGTGTCAAGCACCTCCACATTCTGGCTGCTACCAACCCTGATTTCCATCACGCCACCGTCCCAAGATAGCAAACAATATGCCGAGACACCGTCATGAGTGCAAGACCGTTTGTATCAACTACTCATCCTGAGGCAGACGTGCGCTTTCACGTCGAGTTCCTCAACATTCGACATTTTATGTGGCGGTCACACGAGTCACAACCTTAAAACAGCTTTACGTAATGACTCCGCTGACGAAGTAATTCTTAGAGTACATGTACTTTATTCCGCGTGACAACCAGGGAACCCGACAATACAATTTATACCTATTTCTAGAGAAAAAAATACAACAATAAATAGCGTCGGGTGCTCTTGGTTCAAAGAAAATAAATAATGGGAACTTGCAGGTAGGGTAAATACATTTCTCCAGGACTATCAGTGAAGCCATCTAACGTTAACCAGTCTAGATACACTCATCGAAAGCGACTTGCTTAGGCATGAACTTGCTCTCCTAGCGCTGCGAGGCTACAAGAGATTTGGACATGGCGTGCTTAGGCTTGTTGGCTTGGTGGAGGCTGATGCAAATTGCAGTATGAACCGAAGAAACCACTATTTTAACGCGAACAGCACTCATGAGTCTGGGTAAATATTAGGGTCGTGCACATCAACATTAAAAATAATTTGTAGCAACGCTATCCCGCGAATAAAATATTCACAGAGGAAATATAAATATATTTATCGGGTTCCCTGGTGACAACGCTTTGCGACCAGCTGTAGGCTATTGAAGAAGCGCAACTGCTGCAAGGTACATGTAACACAAATACAACACTCTATGGAGATCAAGGTTTACAATCATTTACGAGTGTGCACTTTTCACTGTTGTTCGCTCGAGCCATAGTGCTTGACAAGGAAAAGATCGAGAATCACTGGAAGACGACGAATGAGGGCGCAATTCCACGCGATAGGTTGGGTCGTCCATGACGCGCGATCGCTCCATGCACATTTCTCGCAACCTACTTTTTAGTAGCAACAAGGACCCTCGCGCAACGAAGGATCGAGCCTGGAAGCTAAGACCCGTCATCGATGCTCTACAACCTCGGTTCCAGTCCGGCTACATACCCCCACGTGTTATGGCATTCGACGAGGCGATGCTGTCGTCTCGGTCCTCACTCAACCACGTGAGGGTATACATGAAGGACAAACCTCATAAACGGGGGACCAAGTTATTCATGCTTTGCTGCTCTGCGTCGGCCTACTGCATCAGGTAAGTCGAGTGTGCTTTCAAACAGACTCGCTTTTTTGTTGTTGTTGTGAAGTTTGCTTAAGGTGTATAGTCCTAGGTACTAACACTGGTAACCTGGCTGACACAGGTTTGAAGTATATTGTGGCAAATGCCAAACGGACGGTGCAGCTGCTACCAAGGATGCAAAGTCTGGCCCAACGGCAGTCGTTCGTAATCTTCGAGAGGTGTTTGGGCCCACTGGATCCGGCGACATGCGCTTGATTGCCACTGATCAATTCTATTCGTCTCCTACGCTCTTCATGCAGCTACTTACCCTCGGCTTCTACAGCATTGGGATGGTGATGACAAATCGTCGAGGACTGTGCAAGGACATAGTGGAGAAGAAGAAGAAGCAACCTGCTGACGTCGACCGAGGAACGTTCACCACCGCTGAAAACAAACTGGTGCCGTGCATCAAGGCTGTGGCCTGCTGGGATAATCGTCCTGGTCATCCACTTGCCGCTGGGGGGAGCATTGAGCAAGACCGAGTCGTGCGTCGCGAGAAGAATGGCACTCAGGCACAGGTGGCTTGCCCAAGAATCCTCAAGGACTATTAGACTTTCATGGGCGGAGTTGATGTGCACGATCAACTCCGCCTCCAGAGGCAAGTATCCTTATCCTGTATCGACACGTCAATGGCTATGCTAATCTTGTATCATACATGCGATATGTAGGTACTCGCTCCAGCTGGCTCTGAAGTACAAGAAATACTACAAGAGCTTGTTTCTGGTCTTTTTGGACCTTGCAGTTGTGAACGATTTCATTGTTTACAATAGCCGGCGGTTAGCAGAAGGAAAAGCGAAGTTATCGCACCTCAAGTTTCTCAAACAACTACATTGGGAGTTATTACAGCTGCAAGAGGCCGATTGGGATGCTGTACGCAGCACCTAGGGCACGCCAACGAAATCACTCGAAGCGCCAACGCAGCGAAAGCATTTGCCAGTTCAGGTCGACGAGTGGCGTGACGGTAACAATGGCCAGGGACGGAAAAGACGGCAACGCGCTTGCAAAGTCTGTTCCATTATGAAGGAGAAGGGTGAATCGAAGGTCGGTGAGATGTCGTTTTACCGCAGTGTTTGTAAGCTTCACTCTCGCACGAAGAAGGCCAGAGCTGCCGCGTCTACCTCCGCTGCTAGAACAAGCACAAGGTGAATGGGGAGCTAGTTATCTGTTTCGACATGTGGCATAAGGACTGGCGCAACGGTACCTTCTGCCGTCATCATAGAGACACAAGAAGCTTCGCGTGCGCAAGACGCTTGCAGTCGCTGATGGTGAGGCTAAGCGCGACGACGAGGAAAGTGATGGAGCCAGCCAGCAGTCGAAGAGACGGCGCCTCGAGGAGATAGCGAGCTGAGCATCTGATTTAGCGCTTCTAAGTAGCTTGATTTCAGTATAGTGTGTGGATCTTGGACAGCAGCTGTGCTGATGTTTACCTTATCTCAACTGCTTCGCATCGCTTTACCACATGGCCGTGCCGGCCTTGCACATCAACATACACGTTATTGTATCGGACAAAATTGATGATACCGAGAACGAAAACCGAATTTTACGGTGAGTTTTGATCCTTTTACGCTCAGTAAGGCCGTAATCGAAAGCTTATCGTTTCAGCTTTACAACTGGCTAATCAATTTAATCAAATACGCAATTGTAGCAGAGTAATAGCGACTCATCAAGGCCGACCCAAGTGCTGGGATTTTTTCGAGAAACTGTTTATAGTGGTCACGGGAAAAGCCACCTCACCAGCAAATCAATATAAAATTGCCTCCATAAAATGGTAAGAGATATTATGTGATTTGCTGAACGCCTAAACGAACGATGCTGAACCAGGCAAATCACATGTGTTTTAGCCTTTAAGCCAATGAAACCCCTCTATTTCGAGATAAATGAAGCAACCCTAGTGCCGAAACTTTCTTGGTTAGGGAATAGCTTTGTTTGAGCTGTTGTATCTTTAAAATGACTGCGAATTGGCCAAAACAGACCACATTTTCGGATTCTACGCGCGATTTTACCCTATATAGCTAACTATCGATATAGGTTTTTGCCCGCGGCGACCTCCATATGGGAGCCGCAATCTGGGTATCATCAATTTTGACCTCTACAATAGTCAGTTATCGTGTATATCTTCTTCGCAGAATCTTGGAGCATACAGGATAGAAGTTTTTCACCCTCTTAGGCATTGGGTAACCTCGAGGTTTTCCATATACAGGATACAAAAAACGTACTAGTTTCATTATGGCAACCCCTTCCCCAGGATACAAGTTAAGCTCGTTAGGGTTGCGTGAAATGGGTGCGCTAAAAAAACCTCGCGTTCAAGGGGTTAATAGTCTGACCAAGGCGTACATGTATTACCGACCTGGATTAAAGGGGTCACTGGCACTATGCCAGGCGTTGATCGATTTGGTTAAATAATGTCGAATCAGACGGGATATCGTTTAGAAAACTCCAAACGCCGGGAAGATAACAAATACTTCCTCTGTTTGGAAATGATGGACGGATTCAACTTCAACCCATTGCCAATTGGTTAATATTAACTTACAAACACCACTGATTGGCTTAAAAGAACCAGCAGGATCTCCTGAATTGAATGGTGGTTGTTGCGTTTGCTTTCGACGCCTACAGCCGACACAGCGCTCAAAGGAATAAGCCATACCTTTCCAGCCATTTTCTATTTTGCTTCTCACGGCGCACAAGCCAAGCTTACTGCGCGTTTCAAGGTCTCAATGGCTAACCTAACGGACGATGAGCGTAGACGCGTTATTGACAGCCTTCTACGACGTATCGTCGACGGTGTACTTCCTCGAGGAGCTCTAACGGAGGAGGCAAGGAAAATTGGCCGCTCAGACACCGCTGTTGGCAAGATTTGGGCGCACTTCAGTAAGTCAGAAGCAGAGACGGGTTGTGGAGAGTGGAGGAGTCGCATCTCCAAGAAGTCGGGTCGGAAGCGGCTAAATAGGGATGTTGCACGGGCGCAAATACGCGCCGTACCTCTTGAAGACCGACGGCCTATACGGCGCCTCGTAGAGGCCTTTGGTGTCTCTACGCACATGGTCCTCTCTCTTCTACGCGAAGGGATCCTGAAACGCAAGAGTGGGCGCATCAAGCCTTCACTGACTGAAGAAAACGAGCTCAAACGCCTCGAATATGCTCTCAGCTTCATCGATGAGGACAGTCTCCGCTTCGAGTCTATGCACAACATGATTCATATCGATGAGAAGTGGTTTTACGACGACAACGATAAGAGGTCTTACCTTGTCTCCGAAGACGAAACCGCCCCGCACCGCAGCCGTCGAAGCAAACACTTCATGCCAAAGACCATGTTTCTCGCTCCCGTTGCCCGCCCAAGGTGATACTCTGTAACTTTATAGTTTTTGTAAAAAAAACTAATCCTTCAACACTTTATAATTTTATTTGTGTAGGTATAACAGGGATGGCGAGCTTACGTGGGACGGGAAAATTGGGGTCTGGCCTCTTACAGAAGAGTACATCGCTCTGAGGCGCAGCCGATGTCGTGAACGAGGAGAGCCGTGCCTGCGTAACATTGAGTCCGTCACCAGGGCTGTGCACGAGTGCTTTTTACTGGACGATGTCATACCAGCAATCAAGGCACGTTGGCCAAGGCGCGAAAAGTGGAAACCCATCCTGATACTGCAGGATAACGCGAAGCCCCACGTGTCGCCCTTTGATCCAGACGTCGTGGCTGCTGGAACCGAAGGTGGATGGAATATTCGGCTTCTGTTTCAGCCGCCTAACTCACCGGACATGAACTGTCTAGATTTGGGGCTGTTTGCTTCTCTCCAAGCCACACAACACCGAGAGGTAGTTAACGGGATCAAGGATCGAATCAATTCAGTGAATATGGCGTACGCGGACACAGACGACATTGTCCAAGACAATATATTCCTGACTCTACAAATGTGCATGGTGTGTGTTGTTCGAGAAGGCGGTGGTAATGAATACAAGCTTCCACACATGAACAAGGCAAAGCTGAGACGAGAGGGGAAGCTTCCAGTAAGTATAACCTGTGATCGAGAGGCTTACAATAATGCAATTGCGATCCTCAGGAAGGCCAATAGACCAAGCCTTCTATTGTCAGACACCAACTAATACCCCCCAAAAATAGATTCGTTGTTCATATCAGATTTCTGTAGGATGTGCAAAACTATGCAACTGTCATGTAGCTGTCCGTCCATCATTTCCAAACAGAGGAAGTACATTATCTTTTCTTGACATTATGTCTAAGCAAGAAACAAATAAATCGGCAAAACCCTGAATATATCACGTCCCAAGGCATTAACCTGGAGTAGAGTACCGCTTTGTATGGGAAGATGACGATCCGTGAAGAAAATCGTACGCATAATATGTTATGAAAGGCATCGAGCCAACTTAGAAGAAAAGCTTGATGATACTTTAGAAAAATGCTAAATCTAAGGCTAAGCTTACTTCTGTTATTCATAATTAGTCTTAGTCAATAATTGTTTGAGTCAGACTAATTACTGTGAGCAAATATGAAAAACAGTACACAAATAGTCTTAGTAATACTAATTTCAGTCGCATACGCAGAAGAAATTTGTAACCTGGTCGCGGAATGCGCAGAAAACTCAGCTGCAAACGCCTCACCAGGATCATACGGAAATTGGCAGCTGGCGTATTGAGCTAGTGTGCTGAGAGTCCCGACTGCCGATGTTGAACGTTGCATATGCATGTACATCCACAACGTTGAAGTGTCGTTTTAGTGATCGTATGCATTTCCCTGCAGGTGCCTTCGACTTTTTCGAGATGGCTACATTTTCCATTTTCGAGAAGCTACACGCTCGCAGAAGAATAATAATAACAGGCAACTGTTGCAAGATCTGAGATCCGATCATGAAATAGTGAAGCACACCAAGTCATTGCTCTGCTGCTTCACAAGACCACAAGATTCAGGTATTATACCACCTAGCGCTGGGCAGTCAAGCGTATCATCACGAATGGCAAGTTATCAGAAGCTGAACCGCATGCTGTAGAGGAACACGTCTTACCGCAAGAAAACCACTTGTCAAATCACAGCCGGCTCATGAACACATCTTGTCCCCTGCACGAAACTATTGCTCCATGTTTCGAAGCAGATGTCGTGTCGGTGTAGTCCGCACATGCTGCGACCCGACTGCGACGACTACACTGCCTACGGTAACGAGAGTGACTAAAGATACAAACTAGAATACTAGCATTTTGTATGGGAGGTATTGATTGCACCCTTTCAGCCCTTTTCTGCTGAAATGCCCGGAGGGGGTGATCGCTCGGCAAGCCGAAACCATGCCTGTGGTTTAAGATCCGTGTGCGGAGCACGCGGTCTTAAACCTAGGACCAAGCATGGTCAGATACCGCTCGGCCCTATAGGGTTAACACACACAGGAAAGGTTTTTTTAGGGGCGTAGCCAGGGGACAGTTTCCTGCCGACGCCTCCGATCTTAAAGATTTGCTGTTCACGACACCCGTCCCCCAAACCGGCTCTCTGGTTTGTAACAATAGCCTCTGTCCTACGGTAATTAGTCTTACTAAGTGTGCACTGTTTTCATATTTGCTCACAGTAATTAGTCTGACGCAGACAATTATTGACTAAGACTAATTATGAATAACTGTGGTGGGTCTCGCACAAGAACACCAAAATGGGGGAGCTGGCGCTCCCTTAACGTCTTCTGCCTGGTGTATTTGTTAGCAAAACTCAAACTGTTTCCTAGTCTCTCTATACTATCCGCCGGCTCGGGTCGACAAGACGATCGTCCAGCCATCGTCTCGATGGTTGGCAATGGCAGCCCTGCCACTGCCAATCTGAAGATTGGCCTGTCGCCCCACTGTACAGGCTGAAGGAGGCTATCCAACCTACAACCCACTACAATAACAGAAGTAAGGCACAATGCCAATTGTGGCACGGTTTCGATGTCATCAGAAACGGGAGCGTAGTTACCGCAATACTCCAAACTAGTGATCTAAACATATACCATAGATAAGATGAGATAAACACGCACCCGATAAATACTTCTGTAAAACCTGGTTCTTACCAGTGGAGTGCCTAGCTATAACCAAACTTGAGAGATTTTTACAGGTAAAAATGGTGTGCCAATTCGTGGCACGGTCCATACAAACTCAAATCATTCAAATCACCTAGAACACATTATATTTTGGGGGAAGCAGAAAACGCCCAAATTTATACTGAAATCAAGTCAAAAAGAGTGCCACAATTGGCACCGTGCCGTAATTGGTACTTTACCTTAGCCTTAGATTTAGCATTTTTCTAAAGTATCATCAAGCTTTTCTTCTAAGTTGGCTCGATGCCTTTCATAACATATTATGTGTACGATTTTCTCCACAGATCGTCATCTTCCCATACAAAGCGGTACTCTACTCCAGGTTAATGCCTTGGGACGTGATATATTCAGGGTTTTGCCGATTTATTTGTTTCTTGCTTAGACATAGCGTCAAGAAAAGATAACAGATACATTATCTTTTGGATATCGTCGATATCCCGTCTGATTCGCCATAATTTATCAACGCCTGGCATAGTGCCAGTGACCCCTTTAATCCAGGTCGGTAATACGCCTTGTTCAGACTATTAAATAACGACGGCGTCAAACGAAATGGTGCTAACGCACCTAAGTACGAATCGCAATTCAACCGCGTCATTCGAAAGAGGTGTGTCTTGTGCTTATTTTGAGGTATCGTCTATTGAAAAGGGTTGAATTCTCGAGGAACTCCGTCCAGTTGAAAAACAATATCTCCATTTTTGAAGACTCAAACAAATACGATAAGTTTTCGGGTCGTGTGGCCACAATATGGTTCCGACTTTAACGTATTGTATATTATCATAAATTTCGTGTTAAAAGCTATCGAATACGAGTGGTTTTCGGCTTTATTGGAGTTATTTTAACTATCAATTTTTTTATGACCGACGGTAGGTACGAAATCTGGTCGGTCAAGTTCAAACCCGATTATCTCAAATGGTTCGTAAGGATCAACACGTTGCCGCCGTCTCTAAATTTTATGAACTACAAGATTTAGCTAACACAATAAATAGTCTTAGCCAGACTATTCACGAACTCAGACTTATATTACACATAGACTAATCACCTTAGACAGTGTACTTCTACCAGCTCCGTCACAACTCAATTGGACTCAAGCCACTCAAAACCCCACGTACGTCACGACCAACACCACTAGCAATGAGCAACTACACAACTAACAAACCTGTCCATCAACCAACAACCACAACTACCACCACCACCACCAACAACAACATGGATACGTCGAAGATGGGTATCATCCGTACGAATACCAAGTTTGCCAGCACCGTCGCGTCCACTAGACTCCGTGTCTCGCTTCGTACACGCCGTCTACGACATGCTGCAGAACGAAGAACTGCGCATCCTCTCGTGGTTGCCCGACGAATCGCACGTCCAGGTCTACGACGTGCCGCGACTGGAGTCAGAGGGGCTGCGCAAGTACTTCAAGCACGGTAAGATATCCAGCTTCCACCGCCAGTTCAACAACTTCGGCTTTCACACGTGGACCAAGACGCGCGCCTGTGTCGCCACCTTCATCCACGACGTGCTTGTGCGGTGCCTCCCGTCGCAGCTGGCCGCCTTGGTGGGCGAGTTGAAGCTCAAGCAGAAGACGACAGCTACAGTGATGGCAACGGCGACTACACTGGTGAAGCCGTCGGCGTCAGCCAAACGCCCGCGGAGTCTACTGTCCACTCCGAGCACCACTGACCTTACGCCCGCCTCGGAGAAGCACAAGCTGACCCCGCGCGATATGAGTGCCGTCGACAACATGTCGCACGGCAGCTTGGCGGCGATCCTGGAGCAGTTGTGGCTGCTGGAGGACGGCGACTGCGGTAGCTAGATGACGTACCGCCACTCGACGCACTGGACTCGAGCTGGCGGCGCTGGACTGAGCCGATTTCGTCACGCCTTTCGATACTTCAGCCTGCCACGGCAACAGCACTAGCGACAGCAGCAACTACAACAACGATAACTTCATCCGTGACATCGACGCCGACATCGACCTCGATATGGACGTTGGCTTCGAGCTCGACAGCTCGTCATGGTCTGGTCTGCTTACCGGTGCTGACGTGTCGGCCGCCCTCGGGGGACTGGTGACCGCCCAGACACTGTCGGACTGCGAGCTGGACGCTCTGTTCGGAGGTGCCTCCGATGTGGACGTCGATATCCACGTTGATGTGAAAACATTGCTGTTCGTGTAACACGTTTGTAGTCAGGTAATCTGTAATTAATTTATGAATTCGTCAATGTGTGCGCTAGTAGCGGAATGTGTGGTTGTGTGAGCATCTTTGTCTCTGAACTTGTTCGTAGTGCGCCGCTACGGTGGAACTGCAATGGTATTTCAGAAATGGAAGCTTCCGATGGTCAGCATGTCGTTGAAGTTGTTTCGGTGGTCGATCTATCTTGTCCCGTTTGAACGTCCGTTCGTCTACATGTGCTCCTGACGCGAGGCGGGTGAACGGCTTTATCGCCCAGGTAGTATAGCTTTGTGCCCCTTGGAAAGAACAACCCTGGCCGGTGATATAAATATCTCCGCCCGGGGTGGCGTGTGTCCTTGTGAACTGTCCTCTTGGGTTCGTTTACCTTCGAAACCTCGGATCGCCAACCGTGGATGAGTTGTTTTGTACTATTAGGTCTTGAAGCGTGAGGCAGAACGTAACCTTCGGGACGTTTGCCTTTAAACAGCTTTTGATAACCAGATAACGCACAAATACAGAGTTCACACAATATGCAGCTCTTCCTTATTCTTTTGGACCGTGGAAGAGTCGGTCACTAACTCCAGTCAGTTAGCCTTACACCAGGATACTGGTAAATCCTGGGCGGCCTTACAATCGCGCACCACCTCAGATGTACTGAGGAGAATTAACACCAATCAATATAGTCGAACCACAAAGAGATCTTAAATCAGTACTCAACCGAAGGCAAATCCGTCCGGGAAGAGCAGTAAACGGCAATATGAAATGCGAGACCCCTCTCGGGTATCGGTCACAATGGCGATATGAAATGAAATGGATCAACCCTGGGCTCCACACCCGGTACTCACCTCAATTTGGCTTGGACTCAGTATTGGAGTTCCACACCCAGCCGTCCTGCTTCTGGGTGGCCTTCACACTGTAGCTTCTAGTCGAGCCCCGGGTATGTCTCTTCCTGTCGGGCTTATCCGACGGCTTGCGGGCTTCTCGGTAAATCGAACTCTGTTTGTCTGTTATCTTTTCTGTCTGCTATCTGGCTATCTACTGCTAGGTCTCACATGCTCTCTGGTCTTGACTTGGTCTCACTATGGTCTTGCTGACGTCGACGTCGGTCAGGATCTGCATCCATACAAATGCACAGTGTAGAGTCTTCGGAAACCTCGACTGATGTTCAAGGTACCACTCATCTCTGCAGATCTCTGACCGGTCGGCTTGGTCGGTCGTTAATCACTTGGGTTTAGTATACTGGATTCTTGACGTTCAGGGTTGTTGTGTATATCTCCATTCGGGATCCAGGATCTCTGGGGGTCTCCATTCAGGGTTCATGTTTTCTTCGGGATCTCCATTCAGGATTTAAGGTCACTGGGAGATCTCCATCCGGGATTCTTGGTATACTTGGGGTGTGTTCTTGGGTTCTTGGTAGGCCGGTCAGGCTTCTTTGCACTCTAAGCCCCGCCAAGAGAAGGCGGCTCCTACTTGTAGAAGCTCTTTGTCGCACCCTAGGGCAATTACCTCTCGTCGGGTTCATAGTTGCATCTGGGGGTCCCAGTCGGGGATCTCCATCCAGGAATACCATGCCCATGCACGGCTAAGCACAAGCTCAGCCGGCCTCCAATCACTCCAAGTCACACGTCCAGGTACGTACTCTTGTCCCAGAACTGGCGTTATCTCCAGCCAATCACAGCGTCGGCCCATCCACACAAATTTTCCAGATTCCCATCGTGTCACTCCAACATGGCTACATTCGTGAAGGTCCATTTTGAAGGCCCATTTCAGCAACACAGAACACGAGCATCCGCTCCAACGTCCCTCCCATTACAACAGTTGACGGGTTGCCAGCTACACCACTTGGAGCTCAGAAGTTGATCGTCGAGCCCACATCCGCAGCGACCACCTGGTACACTTCAACTACACAGCTTCGTTCTTAGTCATCCGCGGCGCCCAATCAGGCGGTAGCAGCCGACGTCGACCAGAACGAAATAGCACTCGTTCATTCATTCATTCATTCATTCAAGAGCTGTAGCATGTGCTTTGTCAGACCACACGAGCCATTTGCGTTCTCGGTATGTTCCCTATCCATCTTACCCGATATAGCTAGAACATGACAATCAAGACATGCTAAATAGCAAGATGGCTTCGATGCAGCCCAAGGTTTTACTTGAGTTAGACATTGAGGCAGTGTCGGCTGTAACGATGCATCAATGTGTAAGCCAAACACCGCGGCTCCCCAAACTCCAAAGAGCAGATGAGCTGTACGTACGCAGGATGAATTGACCTCGACGCGACTGTATGTTCGTATTTCGATAGCTGTCGCTACGCTTTAAGGTATTTTTCTTCCGGATGCTTTCAATTCGTTGTTAGCTTTGATATCAGCCTTCTTCTCCTTGAACTCAAGTAAGTTTATCGCAGAAACGCAGTTTCCATTCTTTGGTAGACGTTGCAGTAGTTCTTTCATGTTTGTAGTGGTAACTACCAGTCCCAAGGAGAAAATTGCGCGGCTACCTAGATCCAACCACGAGACTACAACGACCATCTGAAACCCGTTGAGAGCACGTGCCACCCATTCATCATCATACCACTTGAGATCACTGAAACTGTGAAGATTTGTATCATATTCATTGCGTAACTCAGTAAGATCAAAAGTCCCCCCCCCCCCACCCACCCACCCACCCCCCGTACACGCCATGAGATCCAAGATACAGTCCAAAACGATACAAGCAAGTCGTCTTCGTGCCTCATCAGTTTTGAAAAGTGAAGAATAGACAATTACAGGTGACCAGCAATTAATTCCCAACAGAATCACGTAAAACCAATTGAGTAGAGTGCGTGGTAAGTGCACACTGATTCGATAAGCTTGCACAGTCTGTAAAATGGTTTCAACGATCTCCCGAAACACCAAAACTACGTGAAAATGAGCCCCGTTGACTCCACAGAGACCTCGTCTATCCACGATTTCACCAAAAAGCTTCATAAATCCCCCATTTTTACATTTGGACTTCACTTTATCATTGTGAACTTTGACATCAGGTAGTGACCACGTAGCAAAAGACAACGAGCTTTGCCAAATTGAACCTCCCAGCATGATTAAGAAGCACAGGGCATGTATAGCCGCCATAAAGGCGTGAACAACTGCAATGGTAAGATGATAGGGTGACGACATGCCGATCTGGTAGGCATTAAGGTGCAAGTTAAGGTAAGTCTTCTGTAGTACCCTATAGCTGTAAGCGTATGGCGAATCCAGGTGCTGCTTTGCTGCTTTGTTGGCAAATTGAATTGTGTTCTTTTTGTTTTGCTTTATCTGTAGCTACTCAATCCTGTTTGCTCATCTTCTACATGTAGTGTCCAGTGAGCATCCCCTGTGCTCGAAGGAGGCAGCTACGGGCTGCCGGAATGCATGTCGATTACACCGTGATGATTCCGAAGGTTGCTGTCCAACGACAGAGTGTTGGTGTTGCTGGTCGTCTTCGCTGCTGAGTGCTGGTGGCGATTGCTTGCCGATTACCAGCCACGACGGAGTGCTTGCGATGATTGCTCCTTGATTGTGTGGCGTCCTCAGAATGCAGGTAGTCGACGAAGGTGTTGGTCATGCAGTATGCAGTGTTGTGCAAGAAGAGTGTGGCTGTAGAAATCCCCACAAAGCGTATAGCGCATTGTAAACACTTGTGACCACGTGAGCACTGAAGATTAATCCTCACCAGACCGCGAACGCCAAATATGACAAGTGAACATACTCTGTCGATGTCTTTGAAGATTTTCTTGACATCTCGAAGGTGTTGAACTGCTTCACTATTCTCACTCGACGAGACGTTTGGTCCATGACGACATTATCCTTGGAGGGCAGCTAGAAGAGCTGTATGGACAGCATCACAGAGATTAATTCGACCGAAAAAAGTTGCCTGTAACACAGTCAACTTTCAGACGACCTGACACAACGTGTGCCACACAACATTTGTGTGCGTCTAGTTAGATCCACTGTCAACAACGCTAAATTACCATAATGCTGGCTTAAGAATGTACTCCCAGCCTAAAGCGAAGCACCTTTGTTAGAATGCACAACTGTAACCGCAATTTTGGTTTTGAGTTAGGTTAATTTTTCGACATTTTATTCTTTATGTTGCACTATCTGAGTTTGAACCTGTTATGTTGCTCCATTGTTGTCCGCAACGATATGTTGCTTTACCATTCGCAAGAACAGTCGCTCTAGCGCTCCCCTCTAGAGATGGTTTCAGATTGGAAGAGTAAAGAACGTTTAAAACACTCCGAAACGTTTTAAACACTTTAGAAGTATCCCAAAGTCCAAAAGCCAGTGTGAAAGGATCTTTGGAGAATCAGGCTTCGCCATGGCGACACCAGAGGGGCCTGCGGCCAACCCGACGCTGCCGGAGAACTTATCGCTAGGATCACCTGGAGATGCCCCGCGCAATTCACGGCTAGGCCCAAGCACGTTCCGATCGTCACCAGACTCGGCATTACGGAGATCTCTTCGCTACAGCCCATATCCGAGAGGATCTTCCCCGTCAAGTCCGTCAGGGAATTTCCTGCCGTCGCCGGCGATCACACGTAGGGTAATGTTCTCACCTCCACCCCACTCAAAAACCCAAGCGCGATCGCCCCGCTCACCAACTCCAGCACGATCGCCTCGTACTCCCCGTACTTCAACACGATCACCCGTACTCCAGGATCGTCTCGACGGCCTCGAGCGTCACCATTGAAGACCGGACGCCCGCGCGACGAGATTTGGAAGCACCATACCATTGAACGCGAAAATGGCAAGAAACACGGGCGATGAAATTACTGCGGCACGCTTAAGAAGAACGGCAAGCCTAGTGGCAACTTGTTGGACAATTTAGTGAAGCCTAATAAGTGCCCTAATGTTCCCAGAGAGGTTCGAATATCTCTTCGACTTACGCCAGCTCCTACACCAACGCCGACGTC
Organism: Phytophthora tubulina; assembly: GCA_014706135.1. Taxonomy (NCBI): domain Eukaryota; phylum Oomycota; class Peronosporomycetes; order Peronosporales; family Peronosporaceae; genus Phytophthora; species Phytophthora tubulina. The sequence continues at coordinate 72,544 of JACBOY010000135.1, read as the reverse complement.
GGATCCTACTGTGCAATCCGCTAAGAGCGAGCTTGATCAAGATGCATTTGAAATGGCTCTTGCTCGGGTGTTTTTTGTTTGCGCGCTGCCGTTTATACTACTTGAAGCTCAAGTATTTCGAGACTTCATTGCTATGGTTGCACCTTCAATGAAGCTACCGTCGCGGCGCAAGCTTAGTATTGTGCTCTTGAAACGGGTAAGAGATGAGGTTCGTTTGAAGGTTATCGAGCTGATTAATGCCCACACCTTCGTGTCACTCGTTACTGATGGTTGAACGGATACCAACAGTTCAAGTATTATAAACTTTATGGTGGTTGCGCCGGGGATGCCTTCACTATTCTGGTCGTCGTGGACGACAAGGTCGAAACAACACACCGCTAGGTACATGGCTGGAGAAATTGACAAAGCCATTGCAGAAATTGAGCAAGAAACTACAGCCCAGGTCGTTGGGGTCGTCACGGACAATACCAAAACATGAGAAGCGCATCGGGCCACGTCCAGACTAGGCGCCCGAACGTGATCAGTGGTGGATGCGCGGCTCATGTCCTAAACCTACTCATGCAAGATGTCTCCCGTTTCGCCGCCGTTAAAGACGTCATGTCGAGAGCCGTGGCTGTCACTCGCTTCGTGAGAGACCATCTAGCACTGTTTGATGAATTCAAGCGATTGCAGCAAGGTGTACGAGATGCGGGTTTGAGGGCCAGAAATTTCGTGTTGTCAGTGCCTACACGTTGGTACTCTGTGCACGCGTGCATGCGTAATGTGCTAAGCAGTCAGGAGATCCTGGAAAACCTTTTTTTGAGTCCAGGTTACGAGACATTCAGAGATCGCTATCGTGAAACTCCGTCAAACCGGAAAAAAACTTCGTTATGTAACCGAGTTTGTAACTGGCCAGGTATTTACCGTTACTAGCTTACACGTAGCGTTGAGGAAGCTCGCAATAATAAAACCAAGTTTAAGTACAAGGCAAATTTAACTCTGTTTTGTTTAGGGCCAGGGCGGCTACCCCTGGCCTCATGAGAACCACTCAAATGCAGGTCAGCACCTGATTGGTGGATAATGGACCTGAATTTCCATTATCAACCAATCAGGGCGTGACACTTCAACTCCCGCTCGCCGGGTGTTGACATACCTACTTTTGTAATATGAACCTAACTACTTATGTAACTGGAGGGGCCCATTACAGAGTTGGTTCGTGACGATGGCTTCTGGAGCAGCTTAAGAACTATCGTTCGTCTGTTTGATCCTATTATTGAGGCCCTGTGTGCGTTGGAAGCGGACAATGGGTTCATTTCTGGGGTCTATAGATGGTTTCGTTGGCTGCGATATCACGCAGCGTACGGTGTGCCGTCGCCTGAAGAAGAAGAACCGGAGGAAGAGTTGGCAGAATCAGAGGAGAGCGACTTGGAACAAGAGAGTCATGATCAGGCTCAAACTGGTATCGGGGTGCTCAGTGACGCAGCAGGGATTATATCGTCTGCTTCACCTACTGAAAATCAGAACCAAAGTGCTGCTACAGCTAGTGAGGACGTGCAAGCTGATGGCGAGTACAAAAGTGTCACGGCAGTTCCGCTTGATCAGCTCCAAACCTTCTTCCGCGAGAAGATGCAGAAGCGGTGGAAATACGTTCACACGAACGCAATGGGTGTCGCTTTCATGCTTGATCCAGCTATGAACCTCGACGACTTCGTAGGTTCTGATGACGAAAACGTAGATGATCAAGTTTGCAAGCTGGCGGTCCGATGCGGCCGGATAACTCCTGCCAGCGTTGCCGCGTTAACCGCTGAGATTCTCAAGTTTAAATGTATGAAGCGGAAAGGTGGTGAAGAGCTACGAAGGAAGCATTCAGAAGCATGCCCACGTGATTAGAAGAAATATCCTCTCTTCAAGAAGGTAGCTGAGATTGTCTTTGCAATCCCGACTTCTTCAGCAGCAAGCGAAAGAGCCTGGAGTATCTTTGATCACATTCACTCCAAGCGGAGGAACAGACTATCGGTGGAAAAGGTTGAGATGCTTGCATATATCTACATCAACTACGGCACAATCAAGAGCGATGATATTGACCTTGCACGTCATCAGTCGTGTCCCGAGAGCGTAGATGTAGATCACGAAACTTTAATTTGAATAACAGTGACTCGTCAACTGTCTCGCTATCGTTCATATACATCCAATGTAGATCTTGTGCGAACTGTGCATCTGCGCGTGGATACTCAGCATCCACCGCAATTCAGCTCTGGCCCTCCACGAAGCACCACACAGCGGCGGTGTCTCCTCCGAGCATTCGAGATAACTCCAGAAGTTGCTCTTCTGGTCGATCCTTGCCTGTTTGGCAGCATCCATAGTATCAGACGCATTGATTGTAGCCACGGGAGACGCCGGGAAGAAGCAGCTCACACTCTTAGTGGCGTAGTAGTACACGGCGATACTCTCACGGAACGCATTGATCAATTCTGTCCTGTCGAATTCAGTAAAGTCGCCAGCGAAAGGTTCACACGCAGCACGTATTGGATATCCTAGTAGATCGACATTACCGTCCATAATGTACGACGTCGGGTACGGATAAATCCCCATCGCCAAGTCTCCGTAAGCTTCAGCAGCAACTGAAATGACGTCGTCTGAGCTCTGTAGCGACTCTGCATCACACAGTCAAAGCAGTTCCGCCAGTTACTTCCGTCCAGCCTTCGTCTCGCTCATCTCAATCACAATATTCAACGCACGTCGTAAGTTCGGGAAGCAATTCTTCACTGCACCCGCGTGTTCCGACATGTCGAAGGTCACGACGCGGTTGAACGCCTCCGTGTCCGCCGGATGACCCGGGTCGCCAATAAAGTTGACAACCGGCGCAGAACCAGCGATCACCTGTCGATGATGTGTGGATACTTCATTCTGAACCACGTGCCCAGCATACCACCGTACGAGCCTCCGAAGATCACGGGGACGTCCAACTTCAAGTCACTTTTTGGCTTCTCAATCAGCACTGCATAGTCATCCAGAGCCTGCTGCGTCGACAGAAACTCCATGTGATCCAGCGCGTCCAGTCCGAACGGAACGGATTTACCGAAGCAGTGGTGTTCAGCGAGTACGATGAGTGCGTTGAAAGCTGCTGCATTCTCCCACATGATCCTTGCTTCGACCGCTGCGACTTCATGGGAATGCACACGTTGCACACGAACTGAGCGCACTGCCACGCCGGCAGCAGCTCGTTCGGCTTCCACGTCGTGGCCAGGTAGTTGCCGGCCCAATCCATCAGCAACTTGTTGTGCACGTACATGCAAAAGTTCAGCGACGACGCGATCATTAGGAAGTTGGCTTCGACGCATGTGCCCTGGGCCGCGCCTTTGACGACGCACTGGTCGTACGCTAGCGAGGCCACCACGGGGCGAACAGTGTCATGGAGGAACGAGCAGGTGAAAGGTTGCGCTCCTTGAGTTTCTCCTTGAGCACCGCCGGCTTTAGCACCTTGGTCGTACGCGCGCCCAGAGGCTTGTCTACAATAACAACAGCGACGACATCGAGCACAATAACGTCAATACACAGAAAAACGCATCAAATGACATAATTCTCAGCAACTCACCGTCGTCCTTAACCTGCACCTTCTTCTTGGCCTTCTCACGCTCAGCGGCAGCTACAGCTATTCACAAACGCCAACAACGTCAGTAAAATTACATCCACCAGCAATGTCATTGCATCCATAGCAGCATCAGCTCTTATCGGTCAATATTCTCATCCCGCACATCACACGTACCAGCCTCCTCCTCTTTCTCGCGCTGCCCAGCCTCTTCGTGACGACGCTTGGCCTCATCCGTCTCGCAAGCCAAGTGCTTCTTCATGTAGTACGCAGCAGCGCGTTCCTTCTCGATAGCTTCACCTTCTCGTCGGCTGCAGGGTGACGTTGTCGTCCATGTCCTTGGCCGCCATGGCCGTGTTCGACTTCTTCTTGTCTGCGTCTTGGCGATGGCAGCGAAGCCCAGTGCTGTGAAGGAACTTGTTTTGAGCGTATACGATGTTGCTGTCTCGAAGTCCAAAAGTGTCTAAAAGTCTGCACCTCAAGTTGGGAATGTATTCTGTCTGTTAGTTTTGAATACTTTTGAATTTTGAACGGAATTTCGGAGTGTATTGGACCGTTTAGAAGTCGTCCAAAACCATTCCTACTCCCCTCCACGCTGCAGGGCATCGACCACGTCGCGCAACTCGTCAACCAGTTTACCGTCCCATTGACCATCGACGCCGCAGTGTACCAAGACCTCCAGCGTGTCATCCGCATCTTCGGAGCTACTCGCACATGGACCGCTGGGGCAATGGACGGCGCTGCAGGCTGCAGCTCTTGGACGTCTTAGAATTCTCAAGTGGCTGGACGCTAACCGATCAGAAGGCTGTTCAGCTGTAGCTTTCAACGGCGCAGCAGCCCACAACCACCTCGCTGTGTTATACTGGTTGTGCAAGAGGCACAGTCGTTGCTGCAACTTAACGGAAACCATGTCGTCTGCTGCTGGCATCTGAAAGATTTAAAACATTTACAAAGTCGATATGCTGAAGCGGATTATGAAGTTGTACTGGAAACTGCTGCTTTAAACGAGCAATTTGAAATCATGGAGTATCTTCTAGCCAACCACCACATTGGGGGAGGCAAAGCAGTGACTGTAGCAGCGAAGAATGGACTACCTCAAGTGATGAGGATTTTGTTGCGTGGCTTACGTAGATTCGGCGATATCTGGTTGTACAGATCTCACTCGTGCACTCGAACATGCTGCTGCCGGGGGTCATGCTGACGTCGTTGCGTTGATACTGGAACATTCACCTAATTGGAGTTTGACGTACACAGATTGTGCGTTGAAAAAAGCTGCGGGGGCAGGTCATATGAATGTCATCTTAACACTTCTGTCAAGGTGCACAGACGTTGGAATTGGTCTAGCACTAGCTGCTGCGATAGCTAATGGCAGTGAGACTGTGGCAGATTTTCTCATCCGAAGTTGCTCGTATTCTGCAGGACTCGATGCGAACTTGTTTTGTTTCAGCTGCTACACGCGGTAGTGAGCAGATCGTGAAGTTATTGACCATTTGGATCATTTCCAGCACTGACGTTAACGTCGCATTGGAGGGTGCAGCAGATCAACTTTCGATCGTCAGATTCTTTTCCACGACCGACGTTAGCTCGCCATTGGAGGGTGCAGCAGCGCGATCCCACTACGGAGTTCTGAAAATTATTTTGGATGAATTCAAATTGAGAAAGCGTCCTGTTCCAGGCTTTGGCGATAGCCCCGCTTTAAAGAAAGCGCTGGCGAGCAACAATTTGGAAACGGTAAAGCTACTCGCCAGCTATTGCGATGAGTTTTCGGTCGGCTCGATTTTGAGGGAATCTGACGTGAAAGACCAAGTTGAGGCCGTGACAATACTTGCAGAGCGTAGCAAACAGTATGCTATTAAGGTTACTGCTGTTAATGGTTTTGGCCGGCCATGAGAACAGTTTTAGTGTGCTAATGGAGTACGCTGATACAGATTCTGTACGACAAGTTTCGGTCGAGCTCGCAAAAGCGGGAAAGCTCGACGTTGTTAAAAGTTTGCTGAAGAGGTGCCAACCAGACAATATTTTTTCAGAAGCTGTTGTGACCAGAGCTACTGAACTCGTTAGCTTGCTGCTGGGGCAAGTGAGCGGATACACCATTGAGTCTCACTTGTCAACAGCTGCTCACTGTGGTCATCTTGAAGTGTTAAAGCTGCTCCTTGGTAAGAGCGGGTCGTGGGATATATATTATGGTCTTGAAGCAGCTGCGAGGGCGGGGCAGGCGAACGTGGTTGATTTGTTACTGAGCCGGCAAGCATCACGAGAATGATCACAGCATTGAGAGGTGCAGGTGAAGAAGAAGCAGTGGCATTGCTGAGCACCAAAAGAGCTCGGTTCGAGTGATCAATGACAAGAGTGGATGAAAAATGGCAAGCTCTTTGGATTCTGTACTGCTGATGAAGTGGAATGATAGCTGAATGAGAGGTATAGCGGTGTCTTCTACACGTACACGAAAAGTAGTGGAAAAAGCAAACAGCGGGCCAGAGCACGATGCCTCGCCCACGACTCGATGTTGAAAACTTCGCGCGAAAGAGGGCTGAAGGAGCAGTGGTATGTGCGGATCGACAACATAATTTTGAAGACACCACGTTGCGGGAGAGGTACCGCAGACAGCAGATTTCTGGGGCCTCGGAGGTGACGTACTGACTGTGCAGAAAAGGAAATGCGTTGCTTAACTAGGAAACAGAACTTGTCCTCATGCTAGATCAGAAGCTTCACCATCAGGTCCAAGACACATTTCAAATTGATACAAGCAAGTCGTCATCGAGGCACTTCGGTTAAAGTTAGTGGTGATTATCGCACATTAATCACTCACAAGCTGGGCTCTACGAGTGGCGGTGGAGTACTGATAGCATTAATGCTATCTTCAATCGCAAGCGGATAAAATAACCCTTCAATGGTAGGATCACATCGAACAGCATTCAAGATCACGTCTCGATTCGCTTTGGATGGATCCATTAATGTTTGCGAGTACTCAGGCGCCAGCGGGACACTAAACACAGTAGCGGTGTCATTCTCAATCTTCGCAAGATCATCACAATAGGGCGAGGGCCCCGCAAGCCAGGGATTCGCTCGGCCTTTCATACGCTCCACAAGTTCATCCGTCCAGTCCCAGAAGAACGAAATGTTAGTATCCCCTATGAAAATCCACGACAACTCGGCCGATAACTGTGTCACATTGCGGGGAAGTTGATGGAGATTCATGTTGCTGATACTGAGGAAGAGCATGCCTTGAACCTCGAAAACCTCCGGAGGAATCTCCGTTAAAGGGTTGCCAGTCAATGCTATATAGTATGGTTCCAGTCGAGGCAATACTGGGGGAACTGTGGTGAACTGACTGTATTCCACTTGGATAATGGCGTTCGGGGGCCATTTCGTGTCGAGATTATCTGGTAATGTACGTAAATTTGTGATGCAGATCTCGATGTCGTACAAAGTTTGTGGGAAGTCTGTTGATAGAAATCCTTGAGGCAGTAGACCATCCGTCATATTCACTCGTACGATCAACAATGACGACATTCCTGGATGATTCGTACTGGTAATCGCTGCTGTTTCGCCCCACTCGACAATAGTCGTATTATACACTTTAATGTTGCGAAGTCCTTGAAATTCACTGAAAATATCTGGCATTTCGAGCTCGTGGCAGTGGCGAATGAGTAATTGAACGACGGTGGAGGCATCAAACTCACGCCACTTTTCTTCCACTTCATCCTTCTTACCGCTTATATCAAGAGTGTGGCAATCAAGTCCAGCTAGATAACAAGAAGTTCTTGAAACCATCCATGGTCTAACTTGCATCAAACATTGCGGTAGTATCGGTTGTGTTGACGCCTGAATGTGTAGTCCAAGTACCACAATTCCCCACAATCCAAACAACAAGTGAGCTGCACGCAGCCCAAGTCTTGCACTTCGACTCCGCAGATTTGTACCACGATAGCTATCACCGGACTTTGTCAAAAGACTACGTTTCGAACTCTCTGGAATAGTAGCCGATAAAACCGAGCTTTTTGGATTAACAGCGTTGACTTTGGTGGCCCAAAACTTATCACTCGCGGTTCGAGCGTTAGTTTTTGTGTTGGTATCGACAAATGGAGTTACTTGATTTTCACTCGGAGGCAATCGCTGCAACAATTCCTTCATACTCATCGTAGTGACGATAAGACCAAGCGAAAAGATGGATCGGCTAGCCAAATCCGACCACGAAACTACGACCACAATCTTGAGTTCGTTAAGTGCTCGAGCGACCCACTCGTCATCGTACCAAATGATCTCAGGAAACCCGCCAATTGTCGGATTATACTCGCCAGCGTAACTCATCAAAACCATCAGCTCGACGCCCATACATGCCATGAAATCAAGAACACAGTCCAAAACAATGCACGCCAGGCGTCTTCTGGCTTCGTCACGTTTAAAAAAATAGGAGTAAATGATGACGGAGGACCAGCAATTAACTGCAAGCAGGATTACGTAGAATCGATTGAGCAGAGTTCGGGGTAGCAACACACTCATCCGGTATGCTTGTATTGTTTGCAATGTCGTCTCGACGATTTCACGAAGTACGTGAACAGCATGGAAATGGACGCTGTTGACGCCACAAAGACCATGGCGATCCGATATTTTCTCGTAAACCTTTCTAAAACTTTGTATAATCAGGGAACTGGTTCGGTCTGACTTCACTTCCTCGTGTTTAGTATCAGAATTACATGACGCCCACGGTGTGAAAGCTAGTGAACGCTGGTAGATCGAACCGCCTACCATTAACAGGATGCATACAGCATGGAGGAGAGACAATATCATGTGAATGACTGCAATTGTGTGATGATACGGACTGGGCATACCGATCTCAAACGACTCAAGGTACAAGTTGAGAAACAAGTGTTGAAGTTTCCAGTAGCAGTAGGCGTACAGTGCAGTGTAAACACAGGTAACTATGTGCACACTGAGGATAACGACCCACCAGACTGCGAACACCCAGTACGAAAGCTTTACCACCTCAGTAGATGGCCGTGGTAGAAGTCGCGACATCTGACGGAGAATCGATCGGTTCTTCTTCATCCTAAATACTGTTAAGGGTCTTCAGGAACTAGCAACTTGCTGGAACTTGGCGTCTTCGACAATGTCTGGCCAGTTATTGAATGCACGCTACAGTGTTTGATGCCTATTCTTGTAGCGCATTTGAGTTCCCAGAAAAACATTCTCATAACGTGCTTTCTCTACTTCCTTATAGATTTATCTTTTTTTAAAGCATCTAACTTACTGCTAAATGTTCGGTTTGTCGAACCAGCGGAGGTGGAGTACTGATAGCGTTGATACTACTTCGATCTCAAGAGGGTAGAACAAACGTTCGATCGTAGGATCACATCGCACAGATTTCACCAGTACTGGTCGATTCTCCTTGGACGAATCCATCATAGTCTGTGAGAGTCCCGATGATAGCGGCACTCGAAACTCCGTTGCGGTTCCGTTTAGAATCTTTTCCAGATCATCACAATATGGTGTAGGCCCAGCAAGCCATGGGTTGGCTCTGCCCTTCATACGGATCACCAGTTCATCCACCCAGTCCCAGAAGAAATAAATGTTCCGTCTCGCCGATGAAAATCCACGATAAGTCTGTGGATAAATGCGTCACGTTACGTGGAAGTTCGCGGATATTCATCTCGCTAATACCCAAATACAGCATCCCGTCAGCCTCAAAAACTTCGGGAGGGAGTTCCGTGATAGGATTTCCTGTCACAGCCAGATAATACGGTTGAAGTCTCGGAAGTACAGGAGGAACACTTGTTAGTTGGCTGTATTCCACTTGAATAATTGCGGCCGGGGGCCATTTCGTGTCTAAATCATCAGGTAGCGTACGCAGATTTGTGTCACAAATCTCAATATCGTACAGTGTCGGTGGAAATCGGACGACTGAAGACCTGCAGGCAGCAAACCATTCGTCATATTGACACGAACGAGAAACAATGACGACATTCCAGAATGGTTTGCTGTTGTAATTGCAGCAGACTCACTCCAGTTTACAATAGTCGTATTGTACACTTTGATTCCTCGTACCCCACTGAAATCACTAAAAACGTCTGGTATTTCCAATGCAGGACAGTGTCGAATGAGAAGTTGAACGACAGTGGAGGCATCAAACTCACTCCACTTATCCTGCACTTCATCAAGTCTTCCTGAAATACCCAAAGTATAGCAATCCAACCCTGCCAGATAACACGACGGACGGGAAACAGCCCATGGTCTCACTTGCATCAAACACTGAGGAAGTGTTGGTTGTACTGCAGCGTGAATATAAAATCCAAGCACTAAAACTCCAAGCTCCGAACAACAAATGTGCTGTACGAAGTAAGAGTTGTCCAGCACGAGTTCGTAGATTTGTTTCACGATAGCTGTCACTATGTTTTAATTGACGTTTAGACAAATTCAGGCTCAATTGTGTGAGTTTTGGGCCGACACTATTGAGTTTATCACCCCAAATTTGAGCACTCGCTGTAGCGATATCGGAAACATTCGGGGCGTTAGTTTGAACCACACGATTTGCATTCCGTGGTAGTCGTTGAAGCAGTTCTTTCATGCTCATTGTTGTCATGACTAATCCAAACGAGAATATCGATCTGCTCGCCAAATCCGACCATGAAACTACAACCCGAAACTCATTAAGTGCACGAGCTACCCATTCATCGTCGTACCAGATAATTTCAGGGAAGCCGAGAATTTTAGGATTGTAGTCCTTTGCGTAACTCAGTAAAACCACCAACTCGACGCCCATGCATGCTAAGAGATCTAACATGCAATCCAAGACAATACATGTGAATCTTCTACGCGCTTCGTCGCCTTTGAAAAGAACCGAGTACACGACCACCGATGACCAGCAATTAACAACTAACAGGATAACGTAGAATCGATTAAGCAGGGTTCTTGGTAACAGTATGCTCATCTGATACGCTTGAATCGTTTGCAGCACAGTCTCAACAATCTCTCGACATATGAGAACTGCATGAAAGTGAACTCCATTCACGCCGCAAAGACCTCGTCGGTCGGATAATTTGTTGTAGACTTTGGAGAAACTCCGGAGCACAACGGAACTCGTGCGAGTTGTGTTCACTTCTTTGGTTTTGGAGCCGGCAGCGCTATCTACCCAAGGTGTAAAAGCTAACGAGCGTCGCCAAACAGAACCTCCAACCATCAACAAGATGCAAATCCCATGTACTGCTGACATTAACCCGTGAACAATCGAGATCCTGTGGTGGTAAGGCGGTGACATGCCGATCTGGAATGAATCGAGGTATACATTGAGGAAAGTGTCCTGTAGCTTCCAGTAGCAGTACGCGTACAGAGCATTGTACACGCAGGTAACCACATGCACACTGAGAATCAAAACCCACCATACCGCGAAGACCCAGTAAGACAGGTTGACAACCTCCGTAGAGGCCTTTGGCAACAATCTCGACATTCCACGAAGCTTTCAGTTTGGTTTAGGACAAGTAGCACAGTGGTCTTCGACTATCATGAGTGCAAGGACACTACAACGACCACACATCCTATTCTCGTCTGGGATTCCAATTACATTACCGGTATATTGCTTCACTTTCTTATTAGATTGTTGGTGGTCGTTCTGGTAAATAGCTCTACAGTTACCGAAGTTTACATCGCTGGTGTCCCTGTTGCCAAAATAATATGTTTATTTACAATGTGTATTTTGGTTTCATCATGCTTATATTACGGGGATATTGACGTTTATCGTTGTCGAACTAGTGCAGGAGGGGTGCTGATAGCATTGATTTTATCCTCGAACGTGAGAGGGTAGAACAAACCTGTGTAAAAGGTACTGCAGTTCACAGTCTTCAGAATCTTCGGCCAATTTTCGGCGGTTGAGTTCATGAGAATCGTTGAATATTCTGGAGAGAGTGGAACGAGGAAGCTGTCTACGGTACTGGTTTCAAGTTTCTCCAAATCGTTGCAGTAGGTAGAACCTGCAGCTCTCAACGGGGCCTCCTTCTCTTTCGTGTTCTCAACAAACTCATCCATCCACGACCAGAAGAACGAAATGTCGGTATTGGTGATGTAGATCCGCGATAAAGTTTTAGACAAATGCGTCATATCGCGAGGTAGTTCGTGTAAATCCATCTCGCTGATGCCTAAGTAAATCAAACCGGGAACCTCGAAAATCTCGGGAGGCATTTCTGTGATCGGATTTCCTGCCACAGAGAAGTAACTGGGCTGAAGTTCCAGTAGAACGTGAGGGATACTAGTTAATCGGCTGTACTCGACGTAAATGAGACCTCCACTGGGCCATTTGGTCGCCAGGTCACCAGGAAACTCTTGTAAATTTGAGATACAGATCTCAATATCATTCATAGATTTGGGGAAATCAGTCGATTGAAGCCCAATGGGCAATAACCCGTCGGTCATATTGACACGTACAAGATACAGCGCTGCCAGGTTGGTGTGGTTTGCGTTAGTTATCGCCGCAGTCTCACCCCAGTCCACAATTGTTGTATTATATACATTGATACCATGGAGTCCGCTGAATTTCGTGAAGATATCCGGTACTTCCAGCCCGGAACAATGCCGAATCAATAGCTGAACGACAGTGGAGGCGTCGAATTCGCTCCATTTTTCTTCTACTTCGTGTTTTTTCCCGGAAATTCCAAGTAAATGGCAATCGAGACCAACCAAGTAGCACGATGCACGTGAGACTGTCCACGGTCTCACTTGCATGAAGCACTGGGGCAACGTTGGCTGCACCGACGCGTGAATATGAAGTCCTAACACTACAATCCCCCAGGCGCCAAACACAAGATGAACTAAACGTAGTACAGCTCGATCTCCATGTCTAATGCGAGCAGCTAGACTTGTACTAAAAGTGCGTTCTTCTCGTCGATATTGCATCAACACTTCGACTGGAGTTGGTCCTTGAATTTTCGTTTTTTGGTTTTGCAAAAACTTTTTAGTGGCTCCGATAGCGAGAACAATGGACGTTGTAGACTGCGCCACACGATTTACATTACGTGGTAAACGCCACAGCAAACGCTTCATGCTTGTAGTCGTGATAACCAACCCGAGTGAGAAGATTGAGCGACTTACAAGATCTGACCATGAAACGACAACAACCATCCGAAATTCGTTTAGAGCTCGAGCGACCCATTCATCGTTATACCAGATATCTTCGTTGAAGCCTTTGATGGTAGGATTGTAGTCGTCCACGTAATTGGCCATCACTAAAAGCTGCACGCCCGTACTCGCCATGAGGTCAAGCATACAATCCAAAACGATACAAGCAAACCTCCTACGTGATTCATCTCGTCCGAAAAATACAGAGTCGGCAACAATCGACGACCAGCAATTAGCTGCTAGTAAGATAACGTAGAACCGATTCAGTAGTGTCCGTGGTAGTAAAACACTCATGCGATAAGCTTGTACAGTCTGCAAGGCCGTCTCGACAATTTCACGACAAATGAGAGCAACGTCGAAATATTTCCCATTCACACCACAAAGTCCAAATGGATACGCGATCCTCCCGTAAGCCTTTGAGAAGCTACGGAGCAACGCCGAACTACCAGTACGCTCGCTTTTCAGTACGTCTCCTATTTTACTACTGGACCACGGTGTGAAAGCAAGTGATTGTTGTCGTAGTGAACCTCCCAACATCAACAAGAGATAAAATCCATGAATCGCTGCCATGATACCGTGAACAATTGCAATTGCGTGATGATCCTGTTCGGGCATGCCGATCTGGTAAAATGCGAAACATAAACCGAGATATGTGTCTTTCAACTTCCAGTAGCTGTAGGCGTAGAACGCATTAAACGCACACGTTATAACGTGCACTGATAGAATAAGCCACCACCACACAGCAAAGCGCCAGTACGAAACGTGAATCACTTTCTTGGGTGTCTGCAACACAAGCTGCGAGATCTGTTGGAGCATCGTTGCCCCGTTCTAACTTTTAGTTCAATGGTAGTCCTACCAATGCGTGAACTTCTATTCTTGTCGACAAGACAGTACTCACATGTCAGCTCAGAACACGTAGGTAAGCACCCGCTTTGTCAGAAAAAAAAAAATACTTTTTAAGTATATTTTTATACTTAAAAGTATATACAGAATTGTAAAATAAGGGGATCGATTTGTTTTTGTTGCAACACTAATACATGCACTAGAGTACCGTACAAGTCATGGTCGACTTGTCATACTGTGCATCGTCCTGATGCAGCGGAGACCGACAACAAAAACCACTAAGGTACGTCCAGCTTGACGCAACGAGAGGAGTACATGTATCCCAATTCTACTTCATGCGCCTGTTGCTAACAGGAAGGCTACTCCATGCGCAGACTACCTGGTATTTTATCGGGAGAACACCGCAACATGGGCCCAGATGCCGTGTTTGTCTCTCGCGGACCTGTTTCAACCACGAGTCGGGGACAATTGTTTCAACACTATCCGATACCTCCCTGTTCTACTACGTGTAGTACCTTTTAGTGCAATGGACATCTACTCACACTTGCTTTGTCTATAGAAAGAGAATATTATAAACCATTAACAGCTTCAGCTTCTACATGTCGTCTTACTCTCAAGAGGAAAAGGACGCGGTAGAGCACTACTCGTTTCTACTTCGTTTTCTTCATGTCGCGAGCCACTTCCTCCCGGAAGGCGTCACCAAACTCCTTGACTTTAGGTGCGTAGTTCTCGAACGAGTTCTTGAGTGCATCAGCGCCAGTGGATGCCATCGTCTTGGCGTCCTCCACGTGGTAGTGCGTCTTGAGAGCGAAACGCTGGAAGGCGCGAGAGTTGGACAGAGCCTTCACAGCCACGTCGTTGATCACGTACGACACTAGACGCTGGAAGAAAGACATTGCTTCAGGTTGCGGTGGTACTTGAGTCGGACAGCGGAGCTTCTGGAATGGCTCTGTGGAGATGGATGGGATTTAACTTTAGCGTGATTGGTCCGATAAATGGCCAATCAAATTTCGTACCTCCTTTATTGACCAATCATGTGTTTTAAGTCATCTGAAAATCAATACGTCTGAAATAGCCCTAAGTGATGTCTATGATTGGCCGTTAAGCTTAAATTTTCCTAACTCAAATCAATACATTTGTATCTACTTTGCTGCATAATGAAATCAAGTGAATCCACGCGTGTTTCTGCGCGCCAGGCTCTGCATGTTTTCTGCCAATCGCGGGTGGCTGGACCCTCAGAATCACACCCCCTCTCTTCGCTGTACCTCCATCCCGTTGGGGGGCGCACGCAGACCGCTCGCTTCGTTCAGGCCACACAGAGACCGACCGACGCGCCGACAAGACACTTTCGTCCTGTTTCCTCATCATGATGCTGAAGAAGTTGAGCTCCTCTGTGGCCCCTCGCTGCATGCAGACCTTCCAGGGTACGTACTACGTATACACCTAATGCCTAATGCCGTATACACAAACGTATAGCACTTCATCCGCACCAGCGGAATACGTCATCCTCCATCTTGGAAGTGTAACCCCATTATTCTAACATAAGTGTAACCCTGTTATCATCCAATCAGGTCGCGTCGCCATGAGTACCAAGACTGTCGTGGACACTTATGAGTCCCCTGACCACTACTTCGAGAAGGACCGTATCGACTCTGGAGACCCAAGCAAGCGTGCCTTCACCTACTTCATGTTGGGTGGTGCCCGTGTGGCCTACGCCACTGCCGCTCGTCTTGCCGTCATCAAGTTTGTGGGCAGCATGAGTGCATCCGCTGATGTTCTGGCTCTGGCCACTGCTGAATTCGACCTCAGTAACATCAACGAAGGTTCGACGGTTACCGTCAAGTGGCGTGGCAAGCCAATCTTCATCAAGCACCGGACGGCTAAGGAGATCGACATCTCCAACCAGGTGAATGTGGGTAACCTCCGTGACCCAGAGACGGACTCTGTCCGTGTTCAGAAGCCTGAGTGGCTTGTGGTGCTTGGTGTGTGCACCCATTTGGGTTGTGTCCCTACGTCGGATGCTGGTGAGTACGGTGGCTGGTTCTGCCCTTGCCACGGATCCCACTACGATCTGTCGGGACGTATCCGTAAGGGTCCCGCTCCGCTCAACCTTGAGATCCCGCCTTACAAGTTCATCGAGGAGAACAAGATCCTTCTGGGTTAAAAACAAGTAGTGCTGGCGGCATCGATTGGACAGCAAGCTGCAAAGTTTAACACGAAAGAGAACGTGTTGGTTAAAAAGAGACTTGGTGGAGGCAGCAAAACTGGAAAAAATACCAAAACACTTTGATAAACTCGAGGGAAGTTGGGAAAGTGGCGACGTAGCGGAGATGATTAACCACCGAATGTTATGGCAACGAGTTCTGACGTTGACAACAGGGAGCTTTGAACTTTACTACACAAACTGGTTGAAGTGCAATGCTCTTCAGGCCTATCACTTGACCTACTTCACTGTGGTCTCAATACTGGAGGAGAGCTGATTGCGTTAATCTCGTCTTCATAAGCTAGAGGATAAAATGGTGCGTCGTCGAAGATGTTGCAGTCGACAACTCGTGCGATCACCTCTCTATTTGGTGTGGATGTGTTCATTAGAATCGTCGAGTATTCAGGTGGAACCGCTTGGTAAAATGAGCTGACAGTGTCATTTAGAAATTGTTGTTGTAGTTCTTCGCAGTAGGTAGAGTGTCCAGCGACGAAATGAGTAGGATTATCGTCACGTCCAACGAGCTCGTCGACCCACGACCAGAAGTACGAGATATTGGTATTGTCGATTTCTACCAAACTCAATGATGGAGATACAGTGGCCACGTTTCGAGGTAATTCATGAATATTCATATCGCTAATGTCCAGGTACGCCATACCATCAACTTCAAACACCTCGGGTGGAAGTTCGGTGAGTGCGTTACCAGTCAGGTAAAGATAACGCGGCATAAGGCGTGTCAGTGTCAAAGGTACCGTGGTAAGCTGGCTGTACTCGATCTGAATAATTGCAGCAATAGGCCATTTCGTATCCAAGTCATCCGGGATTTCTCGCAAATTCGTGATACACATTTCAATATCGTTGACACTTTTCGGAATATCGAGGGATCGAAAACCTGCAGGCAATAAGCCGTAAGTAAAATTCACACGGACGATATACAAGGAAGACAGTTCTGGGTGGTTTGTACTCGTGATCGCAGCAGATTCACCCCAGTTAACAATGGTTGTATTGTACACTTTGATTCCGCGGAGTGCATGAAATGCGACGATAGCATCAGGTACATCAAGGGCAAAACAATGACGAATTAGTAGTTGAACGACTGTGGAGCTATCAAATTCTCCCCACATCGACTCGACTTCGTGTTTTTCGCCAGATATTTGAAGTGCGTGGCAATCAAGTCCAGCGAGATAGCAAGACGGTTCCGAGGCCACCCATGGCCTGACTTGAGTCAGACACTGTGGAAGTGTTGGCTGTAGGGATGCATGGATGTGGAAGCCAAACACTACAGCACCCCATACGACGAATATTACACGTGTTGCTTGCATCAAAATGCTTTTACTACGAGTGCACATATTGTTTTCTTGGCACACGTGGCTGACTGCCTTCATTCTAGGCTGAACTTGTATTGCAGCAGGTATCACGGTTGCTATTGTCCCAAGAAATTCGCTATTGTGTGCACACCGGACTGCAACCACGTTCGTGGTAGTTGACTGAGCAATTCTGTTCGCATTTTGCGGCAAATATGTCAATAACTTCTTCATACTTGTCGTTGTAATGACCAAACCCAATGAAAACATTGAGCGGATTACCAGATCTGACCACGTAACAACGAAAACTATTTGAAATTCGTTGAGAGCCCGAGCCACCCACTCGTCATTGTACCATATTAACGCGTTGAAGCCCGTAATTCCCGGATCGTAGTCATCCAAGTAGCTCAGTAAAACGATAAACTCCACTCCCATAGAAGCCATGACGTCCAACAAGCAGTCGAAGAAAATGCACGCAAATCGTCTTCGAGCTTCGTCTTGCTTGAAGAAAAAATATCGACAGTGACAGACGACCAGCAATTAATTCCTAGCAAAATTGAATAGAAGCGGTTCAAAATTGTTCGTGGTAGCAGTGCACTCATGCGGTAGGCTTGTACAGTCTGGAGCGTAGTTTCCAAAATTTCTCGGCACACAAGAGCCAATTCAAAATATTTCCCTCTCACGCCGAAGAGCCCACACGGATACGTGAATTTGTCATACATCTTCACAAGAAAATTGAGGCTTGGACCAGGCTTTACTTTATCGCTGGAGATCCCAGCTTTGCAAGATGACCACAGAGTAAATGCCAGTGAACACTCCCAAATTGAACCGCCTACCATCAACAAGATACAAACTCCATGAACGAAAGACATGGCCACATAGGTAATCGCAATTTTGTAATGGTACGGCTCTGACATGCCGATGTGGTAAAATGGTAGATACAAGTTGAGGTTGGTGTCGTGTAGTATCCAGTAGCAATACGCATAAAGCGCGTTGTAAATGCAGGTGACCATGTGCACAGTGAGGATGACGATCCACCAAATCGTGAAGGCCCAATGCGAAAGCACGATGACGGTTGTGGAGTCCTTGGATATTCGTTGCGATAGCTCGCGTGGCGGGCCAACGCTGGCCATCTTGCTCAACACGTTGCAAGTCGATGAGTAGCAAGGAATTAGCACAGTATGCCCCCGAGCTCTATTTTCGTACCAACTAAATCGTAACACCATGCATATACGCACTACAAAATAGTACTAAGCTTACTTGTAGTAATGAGAAGTTTCGTGGAGTTCAATTTAGATTCGCAAGTACACTGAACTCCATCTGCATTTTAAGAGTCTCCCAAGCATGCATTTCGTAACCTTTCGATAGCTACCGAGTTATATCGGTTTATTGTAGCGCTAATTGTTGGTATTTCACCTTTACTAGCAAGAACCCCCCCCCCACACACACACAGTCTCACTTGCATATTCACAGGCAGCCAGTGGCAACGTTCATGATGTAATGGAAGACTTTCAGAACCTACGTAAAACAGCGTCATAAATATTGTCTAAATTTATCTCGAATTATTAGTTGTGCACAGGTTGTATATGTCAGAGGTTCTGATATATTGTCAGGTAATCATTGAAGTTCCTGAATGAAGGTGATGTACCACTGTGGTACCCGCCATGTTTACAAACATCAAGTGTTGGATATGTAGTTGCAAGTAAAGGGTGATGGTTGTTCAAACAAAAATATATTTATCGAGGTCGATTTTCGATCTCAATAAAATATGTTTTGCGAAATAAGATAACAGAGGGCAAGACATAAACGCCCATATACAGGTTTTGAAAGGCTTCCAATGGATCTTGTCCAATCAGCGACTAGAATACAGGCCTTCCCATCACCCAGTACATCTAATCCTCGAAACGTATATGCATCACTTTGTGCTTCAGTAGTTCCCTGAATGAGCTTTCATTCCAGTTTTTACCACGAGTTCCATTGATCAAAAAACATGACCGACAATAATACCGAGTTGCGCGAGTTTGGAAAAGATCTGCGTCGAGCTCGCACGATTCTCATCAAGATCGGAACGGAGATTGTGCACTCTCCTGAAGGACTTTTGGCTATGGGTCAGATTGGAAACATCGTCGAGCAGATCGCGATACTTCACATGCGTGGCCACAATATCATCCTCGTATCCAGTGGTTCTATCACCATTGGTAAAATGGTGTTGCAACGTCAGTATTTATTGTCAGGGTCCATGCAGTCACATCTTGGGGGTCAAGTGGACGACAACGTGCAGTTCTATGAGAAAGCATGTGCTGCTGCAGGTCAAAGCGGACTGCAGAGTCTGTACGAGATGTTGTTCGCTCAGTACCATTTAAATTGCTCTCAAATACTGGCATCCGACGCGGATTTCCGTGAACCACAAGTACGTGAGAATCTGAAGCGAACATTGAAGACGCTACTGGATGTTGGAATCATCCCGGTGATCAACGAGAACGACATCATCACCCGTCGAACAGCTCCACTTTTAAGTGGTGACAAGATGGTATGGGACAATGACTCGCTGGCTTCTCTGTTCGCTCAAGAGATGCAAGTTGATTTGATGGTGTTGATAACGGATGTGGACGGTGTGTACACGGCCTCGTCTTCAGGTGAAGACCGTAACCTCATTTCACGATTCCAACGTGGCCATAAACCGTTTGTTGTACCAGAGTCGAGAGTGTCTTCCATAGGCCAGAACGATAAGGTTCATTCATGCATCCGAGCAGTCGATAGTGGTGCTGTTCGAGCTGCAGTGGTAGCAAAAGCCGAGCCAGCAGTACTTCTACGCATTGTCAACGGCGAACGTGTGGGAACGCTCTTCATATCGCCGGACGGGGAGCCTATCGGAGACGTCGCAACGGAGGAACAACATATCGATCCATTGTACTCTGGTATTGCCAAGCGAGCAAGAGAACCTTTTAGCAAATTGTAGACAATGTCGGAAACGAAGTAGACATCTTCTAGAAATGATTCTAGCTCCATTATCGGCTTAAGTTAGTGATGAAGCTGTTTGTCGATCCTATCTACTGCAGGTCTCTCGCTCTCACAATCAAGACTAAGGTATTTCGAAGCAACTTTTGTCTAACAGCACTTGTTGACAGACTTCGAGTTTTTCGGGGCCATCGGCTGCGACGCTGATACTCGCTCGAGGTGGATGGCTGGGGCTACGTCAATACGCTGTGTTTTGCTTTTGTCAGCGTTGTAAATGGCGATCACGAGGTCTTCGAACGCTCGACGCACATTGTGGCAGGTTTTGGCTGACGCGCGTTGATACATAAGACCATGTGCTATAGCTGTCGACTCATGTAGCTCTTGGTCCACGAAGTTTGCGTCCTGGATCACGTGGGGTGGCTCCAAGTCCACCTTATTCCCCACAAGCATCATGCAGGTTGTAAGTGTGCTGCTTAGACCTGCCGCAGCCTTCAGTTCTTTACGCCAATGTTCCTGAGCGTTGTTAAAACTCTCTTTGTTGGTCACATCAAACACCAATAGCGCCCCTGCTGCTCGTCGATAATGGCTACGAAAAAGTCACAACATAAGCATCAAAAGCCCAACAATTTCACAGAAACGCTTCTTACGAGCTGGTAATTGCACGGTAGCGTTCTTGGCCGGCTAGGCAGATAGAGTGTTAGATCAGTACTAGTAGGATGTAAGATGGCCCAGACGGGTTACCAGTGTCCCAGATTTGCGCCTTGATGCGCTTGCCGTTGGGATGACGCACGATGGCGGTGGCGAACTCAACACCGATGGTAGGTTTACGCACGGCGGAGAAGGGGCGAGAGATTCCCTGCTCGTTGACGGTGTCGCCTGCTAGAAAAGTTGCAAGCAGGTTGGTCTTGCCCACTCCAGGGTCGCCCACCAGCACCACTATTTTGCAAGCAAAGAGAAGACATGGTAAATAAGTTGTGGTAGTGTAGGTTGTGCTTCAAGTGCGGCTTGCAAACCTTTGTACAACTCGTCGTAGTGCTGCTCCATTGCAATGCAAGTGAGGATTGTTGCCTTTTTCAACTTGAGCCGTTACATCAGAATGGTACCATGTTATTGGTACCTTATCACCGCTGTTTTTGGTGTTTCATGTTGAAAACTTTACCAAGTATTCTGTGGCACTAGCGGTAGGTGAAGCATTCTACAGTCTGCTAGACAAATTTCGAGCTTGTTTCGCGATGCCAGAGTACAATGGATCGATATTCTCCTCCTCCGTTGCAGCGTCTCCGATCGCTTTACCGTCCGGCGAAACGAAGATGGTTCCCACATGTTCACCGTTGAGAATACGTTGAAGTAGTCCAGCTTCTGCCTTGGCCACCACTGCAGCACGGACAGCGCCGCTACCCACAGCGCGAATGCACGAGTGAATTTTGTCTTTCTGACCCATTGAAGACACGCGAGACTCCGCCGCAATAAATTGTTTGTCACCGCGCTGGAATCGTGAAATCAGTTGACGGTCTTCACCTGAGGCCGTGTAGATGCCGTCCACATCTGTAATGATCACCATAAGATCCACCTGCATCTCTTGAGCGAACAGAGAAGCCAGCGAGTCGTTGTCCCAAGCCATTTTGTTCCCACATAAGAGCGGGGCTGTTCGACGGGTGATGATGTCGTTCTCGTTGATCCCCGCGATGATTCCAACATCCAGTAGCGTCCTCAACGTTCGCTTCAGATTCTCACGAACTTGTGGTTCACGGAGGTCGGCGTCTGAAGCCAGTATTTGAGAGCAGTTCAAATGGTATTGAGCGAACAACATCTCGTACAGACTCTGCAGTCCACTTTGACCCGCCGCAGCACATGCTTTCTCATAGAACTGCACGTTGTCGTCCACTTGACCTCCAAGATGTGACTGCATGGACCCTGACAATAAATACTGACGTTGCAACACCATTTTACCAATGGTGATAGAACCACTGGATACGAGGATGATATTGTGGCCACGCATGTGAAGTATCGCGATCTGCTCGACGATGTTTCCAATCTGACCCATAGCCAAAAAGTCCTTCAGGAGAGTGCACAATCTCCGTTCCGATCTTGATGAGAATCGTGCGAGCTCGACGCACCTCTTTGCCAAACCCTCGCATCTCGGGTTTGTTGTCTGTCATGATCAATCCCTGGAAGTCGTAAAAACTAGAATGGGGCAAGCAAACTTTCGTTGTTTCATTCTCACGAAACGGATCGATTAGATGGACGGCGTGATTGGATGGCCAACAGTTTACCGAGATCGTTTGGTTGAGACAGGACGACGACTGAGTGAAGGTCAGGCAACTTGCTGCGTATTGAACACAAAATCTGCACATGGAGTTGATGCCCACGGTGCCATTGTCTGTACAAACTTGGTGTTTTAGCTCACAAGGAAGCTTTAGAAAGAAGAGCGGAATAATGCACATGTTTACTACTGTGCGTAATTAGTACACCGTATATACCAACCCTGTGCAGGTGTTTGCCGTGTATCAACCTTTTTACAAGTAATAGCTTTACATTTCCTGCTGCAACGGCACTACCCGTGCAAAGTAGCACGCTGACAGACGCTTCGGGGCCAATTGGCCATTCTTCAGTTTTGTTCCTCTGGTTGGCGAATTTGACATTCCACACTCGTCTAGCTAAAGTTCATCATTCGAGATTTCAGCATACTTCGCAAAAACTAAATGTACAATGTTAATACGCCTTTCGTAGACTAGAACGAGTCCGAAACGATCGCGAACAAAACCACACTGAGATGATGTACCTTTTTATCGTTCATTTGAACACTACAGGACTTTTGGTCGTCTCCCAATTTACTTCAGACAAACTCGTTGAGGAATCCGGTGGAAACGGAACTACTGTTCTTAATCTCTTCAGGTCGTCATAGAAGGCCGCAGGGTATCTAACACGGCCGGCAAGCTCGTCTACCTACAGTATTATAGAAGAAAGCAATGCCGGCGTTATTGAGCTCAACCAAGTTCAGTATCTTTGTCAAGGATCAAGGTATCCCCCTTGTACTTCATAGAACTGATGTCCAAACTAGCCGAGTGCCGCCCGCTTTGCGGGCGGTGGGGCATTGTTGATCCCACTCCGTGTTGCTCGGTGTTCCAGCTCGCTCCACTACTCAATTCCCTCGCCTTCGCTTCGCTCGGCGGGGACGGGTGAGACTTACTAATTCTAATATACCGCCTGTTTTAAAGCATTGTTAGTCATAACCCCTTGCGCTCGCTGTTCCAGCTCCCGGCTTCGTTCACTCGGCGGGGACGGATAGTCATTTGTATTTCCCATGCACAGTGAATATGTATTGTTGTTATGAAATATGCGGTTTCCACCTCCTCCTATCGCTTGCATCCACTTACTCGAATATCTGTCTGTAGACTATATTCTGCGTGTACACTCCATCTTCTTTCTCCAGCTCCGGATACCCGATCAGCGCCTTGAGTCTCGATCTCGCCGTCACTCTCGACAACGATACGTACAGTTGTCCGTGCGAAAAGCAGGGAGTCATCAGGTAGGGCCCCAGACAGTCCTGTTTACAGCGCGCGTTATATCTAAAGTGTGCAGTAGTCACACACATTTTTCCATTTCAACTACTGCGCCTGCTGCACGCGCAAAATGGCACCTTCCCAATCGTCACAGTTATCACTCCACTCGCTCTAGAGAGCTCACAAATCTATCCGCCCGCATGCCTCATAGCTGTACTATGTAGCACAATGAAGATTAGCCCGCATTGATCGAGTCCATCAATTGCTATTGGTTTATGCAAGCACGGTGCACCTGTGCGCATGCCTGCTGTCACTGTACTTGTCAGTATCGGTGCTACATGCACGCTAGCCACAACTGTGCAATGGAGACCGTCACTATGTGCGCGTTTATCGTACAACGCGTGCTACCCACCTTCGTACAACGCATCTTACGCGTTCCTATCCAGCTTCGTATAAAGCATCTTACGTGTTGCTATCCAGCTTCGTACAATCCGTCTGACGTGTTGCTATCCAGACTCATACAACCCGCCTATTGTGTTGCTATCCAGCTTAGTACAACGCGTCTAACGTGTTGCTATCCAGCTTAGTACAACGCGTCTAACGTGTTTCTATCCAGCTTCGTACAACGCGTCTTATGTGCTGCCCCCCAGCTTCCTACAAATTCTAGGCCACAGTCTTGCATCACGTTCTCGCCTTTAAAAGGGAGTCTCGTAGGCTCCCAGGATAAAACAGAAATTTGGAAACAATTCTAACCAATGGAGTGACTTCATTATGTAGCCATTTTAATCCCTGTGCTTCTTACTTTTGTTGCGGCGGCGTTGCTGCATGCGACGGCGGGTGCGGGTCTTGCGGCGCTTTTGGTCCGAGTGTGGAGGGTGATCTGGCAATGAGCCCATCGCGTCGGCCACGCGGTCAGCATGCTCTTGGCGAAGGTCCGCCAATGGCTGGGGCGGCTCGGTCACCGCGCGGTGCCAGAATGCCGCCGCGTTTGGCCCGTTGGCACATGCAAATGCAGCGGCGGACGCCCGTTCTAGTCGAGCCCACTGCAAAGGACTCCCACGCCAGGAAGGCTTCGCAACAGGCACACAGACGTAGCTGTAGCCCCAAGCCATCCGGCTCGACCGGCGTCGGCACGATTCGGGCGGCGCAGGTGGCGCACGTAAAGGGTTCCATTTGGTTATGACCGCAATTTTGGTTTTGGCCAATCATGTCAATTATTGCTAATAATATCAATTTAAGCCGAGCACTGTTGCCTAATCACGTTTGTGCTTCGTGTAGAGCAGCCGGTTTAGAAATAAAGTTGATACTTTGTAAAACGTCCCGCTAAAACCACTTACATATATGTATAATAGTGGCGGATGTTTCCATGTCCAACGGACACGTCTATATGCAGCGCACCTCGTTCAGCGTGGCGGGGGAAATGTCACATTCACACCGTTAATGAGTACAGTTGTGTGTCCACATAATTTCCAGTAGGTACAAAATTATTTCAGCCAATGGGAGGCCGCCTTCGCTTCACTCGGCAGCTATGTAGCCATAGTGACACTTTTTGTCCCCATGATTTAGTCGTAAATAGAGTGATATGCTATAGGATAGTAGAAGATTTTATGGGAGGGCCGCAGCCGAGCCGTGCAACTGGCTAGTTTTATGCGCCCGGACGTTGAACAGACTTACAAACGGAGTGGACCCTTCGTCTAGTTGATGTTTAAGATGCCTACCTCAAACGCAAAGTTCCGTGATCGGAATTTCCGATTCGGAATCAGTGATCGGGACAAGTATGAAAAAGTAGGACGGCTGGGGGCGCGCTAAAACGAACGTTGGAGTTGTGATCTGGATGTATTCTGCTCGGATAATTGCACCTGGTGTCATTTACATATTTTCCATAAACGATGAACGCCACAGAGTTCTGCGGCTTGAGAGTTGGTTTTCGGATGCCAGGATTGCAGCGATACTCGAAGTAACAACTGCAATTTCTTCGGAGAGCTTAACCATTTTATTTGTGTTGTGCTAGATATTTCTGCGACATGTGAGACGACAGTTGGAGAGGCTTCAACAATCGATACATACATTTTCCAATTGAACCAGCGCCACCAATGGTGACCCACGCCGTGGGCCACGGTGCTGGCCAGATTGCTCCAAGGCACGCATGCAAGCGCAGTGTACCCTATCGAGGCGGGAATCGCCTTGTGAAAGTGATATCGTCGCTCTTCAACGGCATTTTGCTACTGCTAAACCAAGATTCAAATGACGAGCACCCTTTGTACCTCGTGCCGGCGGCACTTCGCTGGATGAATGAATACACACAGGATCACCCAGTTAGTTGCTCTGGATAATCGAAGCGTAGAGTCTAGTAGACAGGCTAACTGAGCCCCAAAGGTCCAACTCGTCACCTGCCATGGTGTCGGAGTTCACCCCCACCCGATGGTCCATCGGCGATGGATACCGGAAGGATGACAAGGGTTGGAAATTCCAACTTGGAATGGCAAACCCCCGCAGTTAGCGCTGATGGTCCTGTCTGGTCGTCGCCGGTATTGTCAATCAGCCCCATTGTCAAGATTTACAAACATTCGTATTTTACATCCTGCCGTCTGACCGGCACAAATGGTCTCGTTGAAGCACCCACGTCACTTGGGCCACGTGGTGATATTTGTTACCCTGGTTCAACCAGTGGTTGCCCTTGGAGAAGCAGACATGATTCCAACCAAAGTGATGCGAATTGCGAGAAGGTGACGTTGCTGGCAGCGCGATGAAGCCAGTCATATCGCGCCGCCAGGATTCACCAACCCAGGCTCGACATGCTCGGATCACAGGGCTTTGCAAGCAGCCTGTCGTGTCCATGCGAAATTGACGGAAAAGAACGTAGAAATGAAGCAGGCGGTTCTGCCAGCATGATGAAGTTTGTTTGTTTTGTATTTCTTGGAGGATTTGGTGATTTTCGCGCGTTGCTCACAGAAAAAGGCGACCAATCATCGCCCCCACAAAGCAGAGTCTTCTCAAATATTTTGGATCGCCCACCAATTGATCGCACCGGAGCAACCGTGGCACTAGTAGAACCACGGCATTCTCAGCCTGAACTATACCGCTGCGAATCCAGCGAGTCTGGCATACAAACCGCAAGGTAAGGAATTCGGGCTTCAACGATTTTATCAAGCTCTGCTAGTAGCACTTTATTCGCTCGGATATTATAATACCAATTGAAAATATGAAGCTTCTTTAAAAATATCTCATACTTGTATAGTGCTATGGTTATCCGTTTTGAAAGCCCTCAGCGAGAGCGATACCGTATCATTTTTACGTCTGTCCCAATGCAGTGCTATCTACAAGTAGTACGTTTATCCTGTCGATACAATACATGTAGTTACAGTAGTACTTTCGGCCAGAGTACTGTCCGGCTTCTGGAGTCTTCCGCCACTTGGTTTTACTGAGGTGTCTCCATTTCCGTAAATTTGACTTGCTTTCACTATAGGACTCTTTTCACGAAAAAGACACGCGAACTGCGCAATAAAAAAGAAGCGACGCTGACGCTGACGTTCGGTCCTGAGCTCTCAGATAGCAATCCGCACGCTAGACCACAAGTGAAAATCGACATCCAGGCACAGTCAACAATCGCTTCCAGTCTGCATTTTGCACCAAAACCTAAACCGAGCATCATATTGAAGTGTTAAAACTTCAGAAAACATCGAGCAGCTCCGTTAAAGATCGTCATGGTCACCAGCTCCGCCAGCAAGCGCCCACCCATGACACGCAGTCTCAGCATCGACAGTCACAAACCCATGACACGCAGTCTACGTCGCTGTGCGTCTGGCCTCAGTCACGGGCTCCAAATGGACCTGAAGCAGGCCGTGCAGCTCGAGAAACAGGAGCTCAAGAAGATGGGCCTAGTGCCTCCGTCTATTAATGTGGACACGCCACTGCCCAAGATTGTGGCGCCTAAAGACGAAGAGGAGCAGAACTGTCCCTATTGGCTGTATCGACAGCAGCGGCTTGTGCGCAGAGCTGCGTCGTTCACCAGTGGCCAACATGGAGGCTGTCCGCCGATGCCCTGCTCCCCACCTGTGCCTATCCCACAGCATCATGAAACTCAACGCGGCTACAGCGCAGCGGGGGGACTTGGAGAACACATGACACATGGCGTAGATGCTGAGCAACTCCAACACATGAGCAAGTCGCAGTACGAAGCGAGACTTTGGGATGAATTCTGGAACTACAAACTGTCATTTGAGTCACGAGAGTCGTTTGAAGCGTCCCATATTTGTGTCAAGGAAGGCACAAGCAGCGATCTGCTCAAGTACAGATCTGAGTCCTCTATGACTGACACAGTGATCGAAGATGAAGAAAATCTTGATGGGTTGGTGGGTCCGGAGGAAGACGAGCACGTTGCAGACGTGTTCGAAATGGACGATCTATAGTGATGGATTGTGGAACCCACGGAGACGTACAACAAGATGGAAGGATGGAGTTCGTGTTGCATTCTCGTATGGTGAGGATAGTATCTTAGTAGTTGAGTGTGAGAGGTGAAGGAGTGACTTGAAACTAATATTGAATGACCACTTTGTTATGGTGACGATACTACATGTAGAAGACTTCGAGTCGATTCCTGAAGCTGCTGCTGTCGAAGCTTCAATGTCATGAATCGATTGCGACGCATATCCGCCTCAACATGCTCCAGTCGTGTTGCAAGTCGATGATGTGCGACTTCAGCGCTCGTCCTGTGGTTCTTCCAGCGTTGAAAAGCCATAAACTCCTTGCCATATCTCCAGTTGAACAGCACGCTGCTAAGAATTCTTGGCAACGGCGTAAGCGGCGTAGAAACGGCTTCAATCATGGGCGATCGCTTGTCTAACCGTGCAACGTCACGCCAGTGCTCGAAGGCCGGTTGGACAGAAGCCAATGCGATGATCGCACTCTCCGTTACAATACAAGAGCTGGTATCTTCATCCACGGTCGCGTGGACGATAGCTGTGCGTCGTAACCACCTGCAAACTGCAACGTGAGCAAGCTGGGTAGCATTGATCACGAATGCAGACGCTTGACAAAGACAACGCGGAGAGTGAACCATCGCAAGTTCCTGTCGTAACCAGAACGGACCCGTAAACTTCTTACGGTTTGAGGCATTTCTGCGATGTGCACTGATACTTTCGCCTTTGAAGTCAACGCATTGCAAATCACCAACACTAGGCAACATCTCTTCCATCGTCACTCTGTCCGACGACACTTCCAGCAAAGACACGTCATTTTCAGTGGAGACTTGCCAAGTTGGTTTGCAATTATCACCATCAGAGACTGTCTCCTCGGAATCAACGGTAACGCTGAGTCCGTTAGCGTGAAGAATGTCGTCATAGCGGAGTACCGTTATTCGCCTCAACAGGTCGACATCCAAGCGACCTCGACTGTTTTCAAGTACTATTTCCTCATCTTCGTCACCAACGGTGCCATAGTCGTTGTCCGTTAGATACTTTCGGGACGATTCGCCATCACTGTCGGCACTTTCATCCGAACTGGATTCGGAGCGTTTCCGTGGAGAATTCGCAGCAACAATGTACGTGTCGTATTGGTCACGGAACCACGAAGGCAGTGGCACAATACAGTGGCTGGTAGATTCATGACCGCAGAAACCACAGGGACGGGACAAATCTCCTTCCCCGGGGTGTTCGTAGCCTTTGCAGTCACAAGTTTTGTTATCAGCGTCACAGTGGAGGTAAGCACGATCTCGTTTTGCTAACAACAATTCACGCACTATTGTGCGCCATGCGAAGGACGGAACAATGTGAAGTGCGTAGTAGAAGCATGACTGTCCTTCGTACTCGGCCTCCAATCGACACTTTGAATTCTGAATGAGAAAGCACGCGTTGTGTAAGCACCCTGCTGCAATCGCGTACGACACGGCAGTATTTCCGAAAGCATCCAGCACATTCACGTCACAATCTGATCTTCCTAGTAGTATCGTCATAATCCGACAAGCTAGAGGTGAATTCGAGAAACAAGCAGCACGATGTAGTAAAGGAATGCCCATTCCGTCGCCGGTTAAGCGCCCAGGATTGAGATGATTCTCCAGCAAAAGTAAAGTCATTTCAGCATATACGATACCCGGATTTTTGGCTGCAGCATACAGGCACTCCATGCCTTCTTCGCCAGATAAATGCGTCGTGACGGGCCCATTCGTTTCTAATACCCACTTCAAAGCGTTCAACGAAGCGTTCTTAATTGCAGTAAGGATCAATACCCGCACAGATACGCCTGGATTCAAACATGCTAGCGCCAGCGCTTGCAAGTGTGATACTTGGTTTTGTACCACTGCAGACACCCACGGATCGTGAATTTTAGGATACCGCTGGTACCCTGTGAAGCGTTCTTCCACGCTCCTTTGGTCCGTGTTCTTCGCCAAACTTTCGTTGATCTCAATTATATTTCGAAGTAGACCTACGTGTGCACGCTTGGCAGGCTCCTTCTCGGCATCTCCATCACTGTCACTGTTTCCCGCTGACTCGGAGATATCTGTTTCCACTGCGCTGACTTGTGTTAGGCCAGGTTGTGACACTTTAGCAGATATCAAATTGTATAGGTGGTTATGTCCAAGCATTCGGCACAGCTCCAGCGGAGTGCATTTATCAAGTTCGTGACGTTGTTGATTCTCTTCATTGAAAATCTGCTGCCAGTCTGCAAAGTTGATCTTCAGTTCACTACTTGAGCAGTTCCCAGATAGGCAGAACTCAGCAACTTGAATTGCATTCCACCGCACAATTGAGTGAAGTAAACCTGCAGATTTCATAAATGATGGTAGGTGTTCCGTTTCGCTGTCATCAGCAGCATCCGATCCAGATGATTCCCAGCACTTTATCAATTGCTCTAGTAGCACAACAGAGTCTGTCGGGATAGCGTATTTTACCATCAAATTGATGAGCAAGTCCTTGCGTTCATGTGCGCCCAAATGATTTTGAATCTGCTCCAGATATACTGAGAACAAATTATCGACAAAACCGATAGAAGTTTGGTTCCTCCCAACGTTATTGTAGGGAATGAAAACTGTAGATGCAGCAACAAGTTTACTCCACCACAAACCACGCCCCACCCCAGGTGGAAGACGCTTCAACATCCACAGGATGATATCGGATCTATTATGCACAAGTATCCACTGTGCCATTGTCTTCCCTTCCACACGTATTGCTTTCATCACTGCCAACACATTTAACTTGAGATGGTCTTGAAATACAGTATCAAAGCAGCTTTCAACAATCGCAAACGGCAAATTGTTAGCGCACGTGTGAACTATTGATCTAGCGGAGGCGACTGGTGTCAATTTCGATTGTGCCTGGTCTTCATCTTTTGTTGTCGAATTAATTCTTAGCAGATTCTCGACACACACAATCAAAAATTCTTGGTGATGGCAAAACTGGCCGTTTTCAAGTCTCATTCGAGCGCCAATTGCGAAGGAATACGACTCAAACACCATGTCCAGCAAGTTACTGGTGCCACCCAGCCGATGCAATGTTTCGACAATCACTAAGGCACAGTCAAAGTAACCCCGCATGATAGTAGGCTCAAGCCAACTTGCAGCCTTGGACTTGATCCGTTGATCATCAGTATTGCTGTGTTTCCAGTGCTTGAATAGAATCTGAATGCAAAGCAACAAGATTTGTTCGCACTCTTTGATTTCTATTCCACTTTGCTTCGAGTTGAAATCAGAGTTAGAATGACAGGAATTACTCCGTTGTCGAAGAAACATGTCCACGCAGTACTCAAAAAGCTCCCATACACACCGATCACACAGAATGTCGTCCTTATCTGCAGGAATTTCTGAGGCTGGATGGACCAGCCCACATAAAAACTTCAGATGTTTGATATCGACATTTCCCACTCCGATAGGTCTCTTTCTTGTCTTATCCCAAGATACCAGCGTTTCGTGAATGGATTTCCATGGTGGTCCACCTTGAGACCAAGTACGTTCTCGACCGATTGTTACAGATACGACTTCTTTTGGGGTGGCATTCTGTGCGTTTTGTGACCAGAGCTCGCACAATGCGATAAAATGCTTCTGGCAAAAGATCATCGTCAAGAACTTGGAGCTACTTACAACAATCTCCAAATCCAGCAACTTGAGCAGCACAGTTTCAGCTTGTTTAGCATTAGTTGCAGATGTCGAAAAGCACCACTGCGTAATGCTATCGATACTGACTTTCTCAGCTCCGTGGTGACGCAACATTGAAATTATTTGAGGGCATCGGAGAGAAACCCGAAGACCTTCACTTTGTGCCGATGGATTGTGTGGTTGCTTGACTTTATCAAAATCATTTCCATCGTCAGGTACTTCGTCAGGTGGTGCACCGTTCGTGAGAAGTAGCTCGATAATTGCTACCCGATAGTCCAGCGTTGAGTCATGATCCAATTTCAGCGCACACATGCGTAATGCAAGCAACAAAGGTGGCAGCAACTGTGGCCGATAGTTACTTGACGTGGAGGGTGTCGCTGAGTCATTGGTAGTAAATAGTTCGCAGCGACTACAAATTCCGCCATACTTTCTACACCCCAGCTCATCTTCGGGAATTACTGGCTCGTTGTCGCGGTGTTCATCTTCCTTGTTTTCGATCTTCGTATCGTTGGGTGTAAAGTTACGCTCGCTTGATTTCCATGTCCAATACCATAATGCCTCAACTGGGTGCTGCAGATTCTCCCAGTTAGGCGTATGCTTTTTGCTGCACACGGGGCTACCGACAGTACCGGGTGCTTTATCCACAGGGGCAGCAACAGGCACGAATTTCTCTAACTTTTCAAGACGACGACGCTGAAATACAATACCACAAGGCGCCCAGGACGATTTCTCCACGTATTCACCATGGTTGGGTTGCGTTAGTAGGGCAGTTGATGCACAAACATTAGCGCCTAGCCATACAAACTCTTGGACCAGTTCTAAATCTCCTCTCCAGATAGCGAGATGGACTGGGGATACGCCGTCTTGGTCGCAAATGTGTAATACGGCTGGACATGACTGGACCAAAAGCATTGCAATCTGAAATCTTGCAGTTGTGTCGCCAAATCCAAGCAAACACCAATGCAAAGCGGTTCTTCCACGAACGTCCTGAAGAAGTGTCAATGTTTCGCTTTGCTGAAGATTTTCTTCACAACAATTGGTTGGTGTACTTCCAAGCAACATCCGACAAACGTCAAGATATCCTCGTCGAGCAGCACAATGCAACGCCGTGCAGCCAGAAGTATCCTGCGCTCGTGCCGACATTCCCATCGTCGTTATAAAATAATTCACAACCTGCACCTGCTGGTTCTCACACGCTTCATGCAGCAGCGTTCGTTTCAGCTCGCTTAACTCCCACTCCTCCGTCGGACAGCCATAAATTCTAACAATCACCTCAAGCCGCTCCAAGTCCCCAGAGCGACAAACATCCCAGATGTCTCCACGACAACGCATATCCAGCACTTTAATCCTTTCACCAGAGTCTCCTTCAATAGTCCATCCTCCTTCCAACACTCTCCGACTAAACATCTCCAACATTCGATCCGCCAATTCCCACATCCGTCGATATCGTTTGCTCTCTACTCTCATTTCTGCAGTTACCAAAGCCGGAACTCTCAGTCCATCACGTCGATGCAACACCCATAACTCAATTTTCTCCAATGTATAATGAAGTGCAGTTCGACTGGAATTATCACGAACATGAACTTGTAATTTGGCATCTCGTCGTCGCAATAATTTCCTGACAATTTTAAAATTCCCGTTAATTATTGCATGATGCAATGCAATTCTCCCACAGGTATCTCGTTCCAGTACACACACTTTAGGAGCACTAAGCAGAGATCGAACTTGATCTCGATCACCATTGATACACGCTTGATGCAATGTAGGGAAGTTTCTGAAGCGTTCGAAGACAAATTTACGACGTTCTAGTCTACTTCCAATAGTGTAGCCATTTCTAAACACTTCCCAAGGTTTTTCATCGCTCAGTAGAAATAGTGGATCTTTAGAAACATCGTTTTGTAGCTGTAATGACTGGAATCGGGTCTTACGGCGCTGGTAGACAAATCTTTCGTAGCGATTATCTTCAAGCAGGAAAGTGTCGAGTTGGACGCGATTTGAAGCTTCTGGGGCGGTGTTCGAGGCCGGAGAAGCGGGTATCATGATCACGACGTACAGAACTATTGATAGCAGTTAGATGTGGGGCTATTGAAGCGCAGGAGGAGACTACAGGGCACCACGAAGCGAGGGCATCGTCTGAATAAGGCGGAATACGTCACTTCAAGGGACCTTTCACTTCCACTACAGCCGACTTACAGTTAAGTGACACATGCTCTTATTTCGTAATAGAGACAGTTGGAGCACAAAAACTTCTTTCCGTACAAAACCCAAGTCACTCGTTCCCCCCGCAACTTTCAGAGCAGTTTTCCTCCCTAAGAGCGTAAGAGAGAAAAAGTGAAGCCATCTTCATCATGACAGTTGCTCGCCATCATTTGACCATTCAGGAGAAGAACCAGCTGCGCGTTTATCATCGCGAACGTCCGGATCTGACACAAGAGCAACTACGAGAATGGGTACATTCCAATTTCGGCAAATGGATTGGGCGCTCCACTATCGGTAAAATATCCAGCCAACCCGAAGAAATTTGTGCCAACCCCACAGCTAAACGTATTCAAAGTGGTCGCTATCCGGAAATGGAAGCCGAATTATTCGGATTCATTATGACTGAACGGAGGGAAGAGCACGGTGACGAGCCATTGCGAGATGATATGCCAATACTAAGTGAAGGTTTACTATGGACCAAGGCCAATGAGATCCTCACACGCACTCGAGGACCCAATCAGTCAGTGTCAATGGGATGGGTACAGAGATTTAAGAAACGTCATGGGTTGCATTGTTCTCAAAGGACTGTGAAAGGGGCTGAAAGTCCGGATCTTGTACTGGAAAAAGTCATTTCGACGGAAATTATTGCAGGTGCTAAACGTCCAAGACAAGAAGTGAATGAAGAAGACGAAACGGAGGATGATTTATCTTTGATTCCATCACCTAAAAGACCTAGTGGAGGTAGGAAACAATTTGTGTCAGCAGATGATATTCTGCTACTTTCTCAAGTGTTAGTCACGAAACCGTGGGCGTATCCACATTTGATGGACGGATGGCAGGAAGTGTGTGAGCAATTACGTGAACATAGTGACTTTAATCTGGAGAAGACAGCAGGAGCTTGTCAAGCGCGTGTGGTGCTGTTACTGGATCATTTGCGTGCAGGAAATACTGCTGCGTTGCGAAAATCGGGCACTTCGGACGAGTATGAACGCAAACGTGAGCTGTTGATCGAGGTGCAAGCCAAACAAACTGTTTTTGAAGAGTTTCAGGAAGATCTACGTAAGCGGAGAGGTGAACCGTCGCCGCCGTCGACTGTCACACAGCATGAAGCTGCTGTCGTTAAGGTCGGTAAACTCGCCGCAGCTATCGCTGTCGCAGAGGCGACAGGAGAGGCTGACAGCGACGGTCAACGTCGATTGGAGCTGCTGGAGATCAAGATGGAGCGCGAACTTGCAGAGCAGCGCCGACATGCTGATGAGCAAGTGAGGCAATTGGAGCGTCTGCAACGCGCGCGGCTTGAAGCTCAGCAGAATCAGCACGCACAGCTTTTGGCCACCATCCAGCAGCAACAAGCTATGATGCTGGACCTGATTAAATCGGTTGCAGCTCAGTCCAAGAAGGACTAGACAGGCAACGGTGAGGAGATATCCATTTATCGATATTATCAATGCTGTTGTCTATCTTGTATCTTTATGTTTTTTTTTTGTTGACCTTCCGTCAGACATTTTCGTTTTTCTCTTTATAAGATTAAATAGCTATCGAGGAATGGGGCGTCGAGCGCTCGGGCTCAGCTACAAGTCGAGCGCGTCTAAAGTAGCGAACAGCAAGGGACACTGTGAGGCTCGTGAGAAGAACGTTGTGCCGACTCGAAGGAGCAGGATTGATCAGTACTTTGATTGGATTTACTCCCGAAATTGAAGTCTCGTAAGAAACAGCGCAAAGTGTTCTCCACTTCATGATTCGCTTCACTGGTGGAAACACTTTCCATTCGTATTTATAGGCTTCCTAAAGAATATTTGTACATGTACTCCCAGCTTAGTCGAAGATGATCTAGCTTCAACATGCGATAAAGGCCCACAGCTTACGTCAGACAGCGGCTTTTAGATGAGAAATACGACGCATCTTGTTCAATGAGCGCTTAACGACCGGTGTTAGTTGTTATGTAGCAACACAACAGGTACTCGATAAAGTAAACACACTCGAAAGTGCAGAAGGAATTGAGCACTTCAATTCGGACATTCACAGCAAAGTATTGGCAGTAAAGGTTCAACTGCATTTCCATCGACCTTAGTTCTGAAACACGTTTGTGCTCTGAAAGAGAAACTACAAGCGTTTCAGTACAAACGCAGCGCCTAAAATCGCACGACTCCGATACCTTTTTACTGTTGGTATCTGTGGCTCGAGTAACCGTTGTAGATCCGAAGATACGTTTCGTCTTTATCAAGTTTCAGCCATTTCTTGATGTCCTCCAGGGTATGACCTGCGCTCTTCCACTTCTTAAACCCTTCGGTCTCCTTTGAAGGATCATTCAGCATTCCTTGGCCAACTTTTGGACTTGCATCTTGGAACCCTTTCCGATGCCAAAAACTCGTTCCTCCGCGCTGGAGGCTCCATTCTTCTTTTTGTGCTCTCGAAGAAACCTTCTGGTGGCGGCGTCGTCAGTCTGTCCTGCATCGAGCGAGCGGACGTGGTCTGGCGACCCCATCATCGAGACATTGGTTTGATCATAGTCCACAGTCGCGTTACAGGTCACGAAGTAGACGACGGCCATAGTCGCAGGCAGCACGAAAGACAGACGCATGGCTCGTACACTTGGAGACTTGAGAACATTGTGGTTGGAGGGCGAAATGAAAAATGACTGGATTGGTGGCGGCACGTACAGAAGCGTTTCTCGATGCTACTAATCACTGATGCAGTATTGTACTTAAGTATTACTGTATAGTGCACACAGTATGTTTTCGCTTTCCAACGCAACAGCAGGATATCCGGCACCCGTTTGTTTGCTTGGAATCTCCTAAGTGGATCACGATAAATCGTGAAGGAGGTTGTCGCATTGATACATGCACAGTTCTGTACATAACTTGCTACACTGGCAACGAGATCCCCAGTCAGTGACTCACATCTAGACGGAACAGACTTGTTGCTGGGCGTAGCAACCGCGAGTGTTCCGAGATATGGACAATGTAGTGCGCTGCCGAGTGCTACCAGTGTTTCGCCGCGGATTCGCTCACAACTATCAACTAGATAGTACCGAGCTCAACCTCGCAGTCGGTAGTGCAGATCCTGAACTTGTACGCTCAGCCTGAGCGGCTCAGGCTCAATGTTCGAAGCCATCTATCCGGATTTCGCCTTGCTTGAATTGCCGTGATCACAAACAGCAAACGTACGATTGCTCTACTAATATACGGTAAACGGTTTGTGATTCTTTGAATCGTTTTGTTTGTATTGTAATGCTTAGTCGTCTGCACAGCGAGGAGAAAGTGTATGCGGTTCTCTCGTGCATCGGGTCTTCGAGCGAGCCGAACGCCAACCCTGGTGCAGGACTCTGCCTAATAGCAGACCTTGTATTGGGTGCCCAATACGTGTAATCCTCGCAACATACCATGTACATGTACTTGTCCATAAAAACATTGATCGTTGCAGTACATGTACTGTCACAGGTCGACACTGTACATGTACTGTACGGCGTAATATGCAGTTCCACGTTTGAGATCCTAGGATGGGATTATTATCTTGAGATAGGATGGTCACATGCCCTCACAGGTGAGTTTCTACTCAAATGCAGTACCAACGCAGGTAAACATCATGTTATAAATTACATGTACATGTATACCGGTAACTGATAATACCACGGGGACATCGTGCGGATTAGTATCCGCAAAACTACCTGGGGTACCTATATGATGGTATGCGCTCCACATGGCGTATTGACAATGCAGCACTGTGCATGCTGCATTCGGAAAAGCTGTCGCTCTCACCCTGATAGCACGGAGGTAAAAAGCTAAAGTTGTGCGCGCGGCTTTATATTTTGAAAATATTTCAATACTTCAAAGTACTAATACCTTCGGCGCGATCCAGACTTTGTACATGGTTGAACGTCAAGAGTGTATGGGAAATAGGCAAATCGCGATTCGTACTTGGATTGATTAGTATTATGCATTCAGGGCGTGGTACATGTACATCCACATGCACTGCATGGTGCAGTGTGCCTTTCAGCGCGTCGTAGGATTATCCTACAAGGATAGAATGCGGCATCCTGTATAGATTCCTAGATACCAGATTGCATGTGAGACAATACAAAATACATGTACCCGTCGCCGGATCTCTGGGTCGAACCATCTGCGACAACTCACGCGGTCAAATGATAATAGGGAGTGATTGATACGTACATGATATAGGTACTACGATTTTTTGTATGCTAAGGTGTTGTTCGGTTCGCTAAACCGATCGGCATCTACAATTTAGGCGGAATTCACAATAATAACTGTCGAAGATGGACGAAAAGCATCACTTCGTACGTGCAGGGACTTCTCGGCTACAAGTCGGATTTTTTTTACGAAAATGCGCACAACGATGTTAGAAAGAAAATAGTATCTCTCGACACTTATAATATAAGTTTATATTATAAAACATTCACTAACGGCGTTCCTGCTTGGCGGGAAGGTACCTTCAATGTTTCAACTCTTTTAACGTTTTTTTTTTTTACGAATAACCCTCCCAATGAGAGCAAGTTGCTCTGAGCAACGTTGCCTTCCAAAGTGCAGTCGCAGTGAATCGCGTCAACACGCTTCCAGAAGATCTTCATCGTAGCATCGTAGGCGTATTTGACCGGGGAGATGTAGTCTATGATGCCCTACATCAATGTGCATCCAGGCATGCCAGTCTGGGACCATGAAACCCTCCAATGGTACAGCGTACAGGATGAAAGAGCTAGAATACAGTAGACGCAGTGCTACATATAGTAGGCCTTGAAGCCGTGGCCAATACAAACGAGCAAAAACACCGGCACGAACGGCGTGATCGATAGAAGCGTTAGCGCCGGCAGATCGGCAAGAATTTTGGTGAAAGCAGGTAATACCAACCACCGCGATACTCTTAGACTTCAATCTCGCTGGGGAAGACAGACGCCACTACAATTCCAATCTCTTCCTTTGGTCGGGTGAACGATTAGACGTCCATTTCAAAATACATGGGTTTCCAAGCTGAGTGCGGCTCATTCGTTTTAATGCCGCCTCGAACATGAATCCAGTCTCCGTTTGCGTAGTGACCCACTCGCTCAACCTTGTTGAGCGCTCGTGTTGCGTCTGCCACGAACGCGTTGTGGGCAAAATTCGTGAAGGGGGCAACAGTAACGGCAGCCCCAGTCAACGCAGGAATTGCAATCGTCGCCGCCGATTCGGCCACGAGAGGCGCCAAAGCAGCCGCTGCACTCCCAGCGGCAGGAGTAGCCGCCGCCACCGCGACACCAGCAGATACAACGGCAGCGATGGCTGTCACGGTAGGTATCACCACTCCCATCACAGCTTGCAGTGTAGTCGGCTCCTTGTTGCCGGCCTTGGGGTAGCACGTTACTGTGAACCAGACGCGACCAGTCTCGCGCGTGACGCGCTCACCAGGTTTCAGAACACCCCAGTACAAAGGCCCAACTTGGGAAATCACGTAGATGAGGTCGATCTCTGTCTCGTTGAGGATTCGAACCGAAGCACTCTCAGCATTTCCCATTGTGAATCGATGCGGCAAATTCGCGAATGACTGAGTGACTCCGTCTTGGGGCGTTCACTGAGTGCATTTGGTCATCCAACGAGTGATCCAAGGATACCGCCGCTATGTTGTCGGTTTTGCAAGTGGATTTTCTAGGGTTAATCTTGATTTACAAAACTGTTCCCTGAACCGAATGCGCTTGCGTACAGATACATTACACCCGTCGGAGCTGGTCCTTGCATCTGACACAAGGTGCGAGACTGGAGTGACACACCATGCCAGTTAACGCGAAAGATCAGCTACCGTGCCAGCTCTCCAAACCAGAGTTTCTCTTTGCAAGGATTGCAGCCTAAAGTGCGGCAGCCTCGCTACCAAATTGTTCACGAGTTGACTTGCTAGCGCCCAACACCGCTTTGCACTTTGGCGTAAGTCTTGGAGGTCTTGCTGTCGTTTTCAGCCCTCGCCGATCTACACTCTCTCCAGCAAGCCACTATCAAGTAGCCCCAAGGACGACATCGCTATGCACTGCGTTGCGTGGAACGGTTGTCCTCCCGATGCCGGCTTCGCTCATTGGTTAAACGGGTTGAAGTGGTCACTCAACGGTCGCAACCGCCGCAGCTTCTGTTGAACAAACTCGCGCGACACGTCGATGAGCTTCCCGGCACTGAACGGGTCCGGGAACCGAATGCGCTTCGCGTGAAGATACAGCCGATCGGCTGGCCGCCCACCGTACTTAGCGTCCCCGACAATTGGCGCACCCAGAACTTGAGCGCAGTGCACTCGGAGCTGGTGCTTGCGTCCGGTGCGAGGTCGGAGCTGCAGCCACGTGTCTGATGGCTGTGTACGCTCGTTCTGTCGTAGTACTTGCTCCACCAATGTGCACGCCGACTTGCCGTCCACAGGAAGTTTGATCTCTTGTCCGGTAAACTTCTTCAACCTCGAGTAGCTTTCACTTGGCGTGGAGACTGACACCACCAGCGCTGTATATGTCTTTTGCACAGCGCCACTTCGTAGTAACTCGGAGAACTTTGCAGCTGCAAGACGGGAACGCGCCAGTACCAACACACCCGACGTCTCTTTATCCAGTCGATGCACCAGTCTCAACTCCTGCTGTTCACCTTCCTGCTCTTGACTGTCGTCTTCTCTCAACAATTCTGCCATCAACGGCAAGTACTGAGTCAGTGACTCGCTCAACGCCGAGCCGTCCTGCACCGCCAATCCGTGTGGCTTGTCCAGCATCACAAACTGTGCGTCCTGGTACACGACACGCTGCATCAGCTGCTGCAGTCTCTTGTTGTACCCATTTGTCTGCTGCTTGTGTCTCGCTTCCTGCTCTAATTGCTGCATAATCAGAGGCTCTAACTTGGACTGGAAGAGATGTGCGTCGATGGCCACCACGGAGCCTTCGAGCAGCAGCGAATTGGCCCCGCCGCCTTCAGACTCGACGCTGGGTCGGGCTGTAGGCGGATCTTGCGCTTACGTAGCTGCGTCTGTAGGAAACTCTGCGGAAGCGACGGGAACTGACGACGTAGCCAGCGGTCTAGACGTAGCTCTCGGTCCGCTGCACGCACCACGTGCCGCATCCAGCGCAGCTCCTGCTGCCACATGAGACTCTCAATTGACAACTACACTTTTCACACATGGCTACACTTGTCATACAGTTGTACACCTCGTTTTCGGCACCGCTATAACACATAACCCAGGATAATATATCTTGATTTGAACACTTTATAGGTCAAAATTACTCCTGACAAATTATCCATTGAGGGTATCTATATGGTCCACCCTGCCGAAAACGAGGTGCAACAACTGTACATTTTTGTCGAGCTGTGTGGCAGCTACAGCTACATAGCAACTTTGAGAGTTTCTCCCTTTCTCTATCACGTGTCCACTTCTGTGGCGCAAGAGCACTTCTGCCCATTCTCGCTCTCGACCACACAGACAACAGCATAGCGGCAGGTTTGTGTAGCCATGTCAACTTCGTCTCGCAGTCGCCATCACTTGACCATCGCTGACAAGAACCGGCTGCGGCGTCACCACCGACAGCATCCGGAGCTGACGCAGGAGCAACTACGTGAGTGGGCGTATGCGACGTTCGGTCAGTGGGTGGCACGCTCCACTGTGGGCCACATCGTTCGCGCTCCCGAGGAGGTGAGCGCCAATCCGGAAGCTACACGCTTCCAGAGCGGTCGCTATCCGGACATGGAGCAGGAGTTATACGCACTGATGGTGGCTCGTGCAGCTCATCTGGGCGTGGACCTCAAGCGACTGGACGGTGGCAGTGGAAGTGTGATGAGCGACTCGGAGCTCTGGACCAAAGCCAACGAGATCCTCAAACGCACACGAGGCAGTGACGAGAGCGTGTCGGTGGCTTGGGTGCATCGCTTCAAGAAGAGACATGGACTGCATCGATCGCAGTTGAAGTGGATGGCTACAGAAGCTGCTAGTGTCAATGATACTGCTGGAACTGTGGAGATGGAGATGCAGATTCAACTAGAGACAGAGCAGACAATTGAAGAAGCTGTGCAAGTGTC
The DNA here is from genome assembly GCA_014706135.1 of Phytophthora tubulina. Lineage (NCBI taxonomy): Eukaryota > Oomycota > Peronosporomycetes > Peronosporales > Peronosporaceae > Phytophthora > Phytophthora tubulina. The sequence continues at coordinate 30,760 of JACBOY010000135.1, read as the reverse complement.
AGTGGGGGACAAAAGAAGTGCTGTTGATACAGGGACGATGGAGGATGGAGAGTCAGGTAGAAAGAGATCAACTACTACTGCTACTGCTGCTACTGGCAACCGCTCGCACTTTGTGTCTTCGGACGACATTCTGCTGTTGACTCATGTGTTGGCTATTAAACCGTGGGGGTTTCCGTGTGTGATGGACGGGTGGCAGCAGGTGATGGAGAAGCTTCGAGGAGAGGAGTCTTTCCGGTTGGACAAGACGGCGGGGGCGTGTCAGGCGAGGCTGAATCTGCTGCTGGGTCATTTGAAAGCGGGCAACACGACGGCACTGCGGAAGTCCGGCACGGAAGACGAGTTCGACAGGAAGTGCGCGTTGATTGCAGAGGTGGCGGCGAAAATTGAGGCGTATGAACGTACACCGAATGAGAACAACAATTCGTCGGCAGTAGCAGTGGAGACTGTGCCTCTTGTCCGACAGGATACTGTTGTCAGTATTGGAATCCCCGATTTTGCTCAGGAACGAGAGCAAATGGCTAAACGTCGTCAGGAGCTGATGGAACGTAAGATGGAGCGCGAGTTGGCCGCGCAAAAGCGTCACTCGGAGGAGCAGGTGTCGCGGCTTGAGAAGCTGCATCACGAACAGCAAAAGATCCAGCAAGAGCAGCATGCTCAACTACTTACGACAATTCAGCAGCAGCAGGCGATGATGCTTGAGTTGATTAAGTCATTGACTCCTTCCCCCAATCAAACCTAGGTACTCGGCTAAGTTGGTGGGCTGTTTATCTTGAAATGTGCATGACTTCGGACGGCGAAATATGAAGAATGGAAATGTTGAGACGCTGTCGTATTTTCAAAACTGTTGGTGCAGTGGAATGGTTCTCTCATGGACACAACTCGGAATCTCGACTCGCTTTCATCATTTTCTTCGTCTCCGGAGTTTGTTCACCTCGATGCTCCTCGTGAAGCTTACACGACCAAAGCCTGGGCCACGCACTTCGCCTTCTCCTCGCTACATAGCAGCCCCACGAGCTTCAATCCCATTTCGATCGCGGTCCCAGGGCCATGGCTGGTTACACACTTGCCATTCACCACCACGCGCTCATGAGGCTTGTAGTCCACCCCCGTCATCTTGGACCCGTAGCTGGGATACGTCGTGGCCAGACCGGCGTCAAGAAGTCCGTGGGGGATAAGCACGACCACGGGTGCAGCGCAGATGCCGCCGTAGTATCGACCCTGGCGTCTCTGCTTTTGAAGCATCGTTATCAGCTCGGCCGAATCGTGCAGGTGCTGAGCGCCAGGTCCCTGTGCCACATTTTCAAGCAATACGAAGCAGAAAGCTCAGCACAGATATTGGACGTCAAGACGGATTTTGATCTCACCCCGGGACACATGATGAGATCGAAGCTAAGATCTTCACACGCCTCGATGGCGATGTCGCCTTGCACCTTTGTGCCTTGGGACATGGTCACAATATTTTGCATTTTGCGACCGACGCTAGCCAGCGTCACCTTCATTCCACCACGTGTCAGGACGTCTGCCACCGCGATAGCCTCAATCTCCTCCGTCCCATCGGCCTGTGTTGGAAAATAAAGGAATCATCACGAATAGAGTCTGACGTCGACACAAGTAGAAACATCGTGCGTACGATAGGGATCATCACTGCGCGGGGTTCGTCTTCAACCGTAGACATCGTCGCAAGTGCTTTCAAACCTGGAAATTTGCGACTGAGCTTGGGAAAGCAGCGGAGAATGGTACTGTGAGGTGGCAGATTCTTCAACTGCAGCATTGTCAAATGGGCTGGCAAAAAAAATATCGATGCCACCGTTGGAGCGACATGTTCACCTCGGTCCCGTATTGAATGCATTGACGAATGTTTTGATCGGATCATTGCTTCATCAATACTGCACCAATGGAGGTGGCGTGCTGATAGCGTTAATGCTGTCTTCAATGGCCAGAGGGTGTGTTCTAAGAGAACATTGGTTTTCGGGTTTTGCAGTTTCGGAAGAATGTTTACCGGGACAATTGGAAACACAACGCTCAGTTTTTCAGCCTGGTCAGACTTAGACTTACGAGGAAGCTGGATGACACGGTTTTCATTCCGTGGGAGCCGCTGAAGCAACTCCTTCATGCTCGTGGTGGTGAGAACCAGCCCGAGAGAGAAAATGGTGCGGCTCATCAGGTCTGACCAAGAGACTACAACGAGTATGCGAAACTCGTTGATTGCTCGGGCCGCCCATTCGTCGTCATACCACAGATATTGGTCGAATCCCCTAATACTGGTGACGTATTTATCCGCGTAGCTTAACAGGACGATAAGCTCGACGCCCATACACGCCATGAGATCTAGCATGCAGTCGAGAACAATACACGCGAGGCGTCTGCGAGCTTCATCACGCCGGAAAATTGCAGAGTAGACGGCAACAGATGACCAGCAATTGATCGCAATCAAGATCACGTAGAAGCGGTTGAGTAGTGTTTGTGGCAGTAGCATACTCATGCGATAGGCTTGAACAGTTTGCAATGCCGTCTCAATAATTTCGCGACAAATGAGGACTATATGGAAATACTTCCCATTCACACCACAGAGTCCATGTCGATCTACTATCTTATCGTACACTTTTGAAACACTCTGAATCAATATCGAACTCGTACGAGCCGTCTTCACTTCATCAACATTTGTACCAGCGTTGCAATTAGTCCACGGTGTGAAAGCCAGAGAGCGTTGCCACAGCGAACCTCCCAGCATCAGTAGGATGCAAAATCCATGCACCGCGGACATGGTGGCGTACACGATAGCGATAGTGTAATGGTGCGGCGGAGGCATCCCAATCTCGAACGGTTGGAGGTAGGCATTCAGATAGGTATGCTGCAACTCCCAGTAACAGTAGGCGTACAAACCGTTATAGACGCATGTGACAACGTGCATACCGAGGATGGCAGACCACCAGACTCCGAAGACCCAGTACGACAGCTTGACGACCTCTGTCGTCGTCACAGGTTGGAGCCGCAGCATCAGACACTTACTTGAACAATGACATCAACATTGAAGCAAAAATACCTGCAGAGCTGCGATTGGCTGTTCAAGTTGAAGTCACATCACAATCCATTTCAGCCAATGAAATGATACCATATTTTTTATTGGCTGAAATCCAATGTCACACTGGAGCCATCACTTTGACTGGCACCAAGAAGGCAACAAGACCATGGCAGTGAACGCAGCGCAGAAGCTCGCGAAGGAGAAGGAGGAAGGCGCGTCCGAGTACCAGAAGCAGAAGAAGGTCGTGGGCGAACTGCTCTCCAGTGCTGAAAGTGCGTGCAACGTCCTCATTGTAATTATTACAGTCAACAGCTTCGTTTTATGTCAATATTCACTTTATTATTGTGTTATTGTTTTTTGTTGTTGCTGTAGATGGCGATTTGGAGCAGCTACAGAAGACACTCGAGTCTCTGCAGGTGATGGGCGTGACCGACGTCAAGGAGGCGCTTATGGACTTCAAGGACGCACACAAGCGCACGGCGTTGCACTTTGCAGCGGCTAAAGGACGTCGCAAAGTCATCAACTTCATCCTGGAGCGCGCCCCGGAGTGCGTCGAGTGCGTGGACGAGGAAGATGCCACCCCGCTGCTGTATGCAGCCAAGGAGAACGAGTTTGCGGCTGTGAAGCTGCTGTTGGCCTATTTCTCGGACCCCAACACGGCGATGAAGAACGGCACGACGGCGTTGCACGAGGCTGCGGCTAACGGTTCAATCCGTACGGTCAAGCTACTGGTGGAGCAGAAGGCGCAGCTGGAGGCCACCACGAAGAATGGCACGGCCATGCACTTTGCTGTGAGTGAGAACCGCGAGAAGACGGTGGCTGAGCTGCTACGACTTGGCGCCAAGGCCGACGTGACGAACGCTGGTGGTGTGACCCCACTGATGCTGGCTTGTCTCATGAACAAGCCTGTTGTGGTGAAGGAGCTGCTGGAGGGAGGTGCTTCGCTCTCGCTGACGATGGAGGGCAACCTCACGGCGCTGCACATGGCTGCTGAGACTGGATTTGCGGAGGTGGTGCAGGAGTTCCTGAACTGCCGCGCGGAGGACACGAAGGAAGTGGCGAACCTGGCCTCGGATGCAGGCGCCACGCCACTGCAGCTAGCTGCTGGTATGGGCCACCACGAGATCGTGACGCTGCTGAAGCCTATCACGAAGGGATTCGAAGACGCTGACTTGGACAAGCTGATGGCAGAGGAGAAGGTAAAGCTGGACGCGTACTATGAGCAAGCTGCGAAGAACAAGACCCCCGCTGCCCCTGCTGGAGCCAACGAGCCTCAGACTGTGGAAGAGAAGCTGGAGGCTGAAAACCAGAAGAAGCTTGCTGAGATCGAGAAGGAGGAGGACATTGCCGTCCCCGAAGCCGTGGAGGCGACCGAGGAGCAGAAGGCTGAAGCTACCAAGCTTAAGAACGAGGGCAACAAGGCGTACCTGGCGAAGGACTACACGCTGTCTGTCGACCTGTACTCGAAGGCTATTGACATTACGCCGGCTGATGCCGTGCTCTTCAGCAATCGTTGCGCGGCCCACTTGGGTGCGGGCGACGCCAAGCAGGCGCTGCACGACGTGCGTGTGTCCAAGAAGCTGCGTCCCGAGTGGCCCAAGGCGCTTTTCCGCGAGGGTCAGTGTCTGGAGGCGCTTGGTCTCTACGAAGAGGCCGCCTGTGCCATGTGGGCTGCCATGCAGCTTGCCCCTGATGACAAGCTGCTCAAGCGCCGATTCCAGGAATGTGTGAAGCGTGGCCGCACCGACCACCAGGCCAAGGTGCAGTCCGCCGACGCGACTAAGGCTTAAGATGGTAGACGTGTCATGGACTAATATATGCACAGCATGATTCGTTGTACCTTGTTTGAGTGTCCATAGCTTATTACGTTAAAGCGCGCATTATAGATTTTCATTCGTGATGAAGTACTTCACTACGCCGTTTGCTACAGCTCTTAACCTTGGTTGGTATTACCCATAGTACTGGGAGTTGGGGCCAGCGACTTGATCAACTCAAGCATCATCGCCTGCTGCTGCTGAATTGTCGTAAGTAGTTGAGCATGCTGCTCTTGCTGGATCTTTTGCTGTTCGTGATGCAGCTTCTCAAGCCGCGACACCTGCTCCTCCGAGTGACGCTTTTGCGCGGCCAACTCGCGCTCCATCTTACGTTCCATCAGCTCCTGACGACGTTTAGCCATTTGCTCTCGTTCCTGAGCAAAATCGGGGATTCCAATACTGACAACAGTATCCTGTCGGACAAGAGGCACAGTCTCCACTGCTACTGCCGACGAATTGTTGTTCTCATTCGGTGTACGTTCATACGCCTCAATTTTCGCCGCCACCTCTGCAATCAACGCGCACTTCCTGTCGAACTCGTCTTCCGTGCCGGACTTCCGCAGTGCCGTCGTGTTGCCCGCTTTCAAATGACCCAGCAGCAGATTCAGCCTCGCCTGACACGCCCCCGCCGTCTTGTCCAACCGGAAAGACTCCTCTCCTCGAAGCTTCTCCATCACCTGCTGCCACCCGTCCATCACACACGGAAACCCCCACGGTTTAATAGCCAACACATGAGTCAACAGCAGAATGTCGTCCGAAGACACAAAGTGCGAGCGGTTGCCAGTAGCAGCAGTAGCAGTAGTAGTTGATCTCTTTCTACCTGACTCTCCATCCTCCATCGTCCCTGTATCAACAGCACTTCTTTTGTCCCCCACTGACACTTGCACAGCTTCTTCAATTGTCTGCTCTGTCTCTAGTTGAATCTGCATCTCCATCTCCACAGTTCCAGCAGTATCATTGACACTAGCAGCTTCTGTAGCCATCCACTTCAACTGCGATCGATGCAGTCCATGTCTCTTCTTGAAGCGATGCACCCAAGCCACCGACACGCTCTCGTCACTGCCTCGTGTGCGTTTGAGGATCTCGTTGGCTTTGGTCCAGAGCTCCGAGTCGCTCATCACACTTCCACTGCCACCGTCCAGTCGCTTGAGGTCCACGCCCAGATGAGCTGCACGAGCCACCATCAGTGCGTATAACTCCTGCTCCATGTCCGGATAGCGACCGCTCTGGAAGCGTGTAGCTTCCGGATTGGCGCTCACCTCCTCGGGAGCGCGAACGATGTGGCCCACAGTGGAGCGTGCCACCCACTGACCGAACGTCGCATACGCCCACTCACGTAGTTGCTCCTGCGTCAGCTCCGGATGCTGTCGGTGGTGACGCCGCAGCCGGTTCTTGTCAGCGATGGTCAAGTGATGGCGACTGCGAGACGAAGTTGACATGGCTACACAAACCTGCCGCTATGCTGTTGTCTGTGTGGTCGAGAGCGAGAATGGGCAGAAGTGCTCTTGCGCCACAGAAGTGGACACGTGATAGAGAAAGGGAGAAACTCTCAAAGTTGCTATGTAGCTGTAGCTGCCACACAGCTCGACAAAAATGTACAGTTGTTGCACCTCGTTTTCGGCAGGGTGGACCATATAGATACCCTCAATGGATAATTTGTCAGGAGTAATTTTGACCTATAAAGTGTTCAAATCAAGATATATTATCCTGGGTTATGTGTTATAGCGGTGCCGAAAACGAGGTGTACAACTGTATGACAAGTGTAGCCATGTGTGAAAAGTGTAGTTGTCAATTGAGAGTCTCATGTGGCAGCAGGAGCTGCGCTGGATGCGGCACGTGGTGCGTGCAGCGGACCGAGAGCTACGTCTAGACCGCTGGCTACGTCGTCAGTTCCCGTCGCTTCCGCAGAGTTTCCTACAGACGCAGCTACGTAAGCGCAAGATCCGCCTACAGCCCGACCCAGCGTCGAGTCTGAAGGCGGCGGGGGCCAATTCGCTGCTGCTCGAAGGCTCCGTGGTGGCCATCGACGCACATCTCTTCCAGTCCAAGTTAGAGCCTCTGATTATGCAGCAATTAGAGCAGGAAGCGAGACACAAGCAGCAGACAAATGGGTACAACAAGAGACTGCAGCAGCTGATGCAGCGTGTCGTGTACCAGGACGCACAGTTTGTGATGCTGGACAAGCCACACGGATTGGCGGTGCAGGACGGCTCGGCGTTGAGCGAGTCACTGACTCAGTACTTGCCGTTGATGGCAGAATTGTTGAGAGAAGACGACAGTCAAGAGCAGGAAGGTGAACAGCAGGAGTTGAGACTGGTGCATCGACTGGATAAAGAGACGTCGGGTGTGTTGGTACTGGCGCGTTCCCGTCTTGCAGCTGCAAAGTTCTCCGAGTTACTACGAAGTGGCGCTGTGCAAAAGACATATACAGCGCTGGTGGTGTCAGTCTCCACGCCAAGTGAAAGCTACTCGAGGTTGAAGAAGTTTACCGGACAAGAGATCAAACTTCCTGTGGACGGCAAGTCGGCGTGCACATTGGTGGAGCAAGTACTACGACAGAACGAGCGTACACAGCCATCAGACACGTGGCTGCAGCTCCGACCTCGCACCGGACGCAAGCACCAGCTCCGAGTGCACTGCGCTCAAGTTCTGGGTGCGCCAATTGTCGGGGACGCTAAGTACGGTGGGCGGCCAGCCGATCGGCTGTATCTTCACGCGAAGCGCATTCGGTTCCCGGACCCGTTCAGTGCCGGGAAGGCTATCGACGTATCGTGCAAGATGGACTCCGATTTACATGTATCGGCTCCGACTCGGTGACTAAGATAGTGGACATGTATGGACTGCGAACCGTCGGCGAAGGTTTGGCGAGCGCGCTTCCTTCTCGGACGCGTTCCGAGCGGGTTCAGCCAAAGCTACGACGGTGGCGACACTTGAGCGCCAATTCAACAGAATCTGATGCAGCCAAAGCGCGTCTACGGGGCTCGAGTGGAGAGCACATTGATCGAGTTCACCGCATCGCAACGCATGCAGACATAGCAACTTGCTACTATATTAGCAAGATTGATGCCGGTGCTATTACATGAAGATGGTGGGTTGATGAATACTTGGTGCAGTTGACCAGTGTGCTTTCGTGTTTGAAGACTGAGCTGCGTACCAACGTCAAAGTGGACACGCTGGCAAGTCGCGTTGGCATGTCGCTCGTGACGCAAGACGAGCGTAACGGTTTGGTAGCTTGGCGTGCCACGCTACTGTAGACTGGAGTTTGGTAAGCTGAGCTGCTGTTTCACGTGCGTCGTAGCTTCGCGTGTGCTAAAAGAAGAACCACCTCGTCCCAAGCGAGAATCTGCCAAACAGGGACGTGAACTGCGGCACAATTCCAAGTAAAAGCTGCGATGGTGCAATCTCCGACCAACCACCGACAAAATTAACGACCGATCCATGAACGCAACGGCCATAACCTTAGTCCGTGGTCATCTTTACCTGAGCTCATGGAGCTCATTGATATTGAATTGCTGTCATTGCCGCTTCCCGAACGAAGCAGTGGGGAACTCGCTCTCAATGTCGTGCGATCTTTGGCTCATCTAGATCGCGTGGTACGTCGCGACATGCTGGAAGTGCAAGTGAGGGTGGTGGGCAGGCCTTTCTTGCCTGATGTATTTTTCGACTCATGGCGCCGGCTCAGACAAGGCCGGAAATAGAGAGGAAGGACCCGCTACGCGCGACTTTGCGGACGATGCAGCACCCACCGAAGGCACTCTGCAATCTGCTATCTAACTGGAAGGTGACCAACATCAAGCACTGCAATGAACCAACTGGAAACTCCTGCTCAAGAGCTCCTTTCGGCTGCAGAGTCGGCCAACAACGTTGTTGTGCCTCCTCCTGCACCGTTGAAAATGGTGAAGCGTCACAACCGACCTGAAGTTGACCATGAAGACGATGAGCAACAAGAGCAAGACACTAAGCGTGGTGACTACAGTGGCAACCAGCTTGGGTTCTTCTTGGATGACACCTGCGAGCCGATAGTCAACTACGAAGGTTTCGAGTCTGTGGATAAACCTTTTGGCATGTCAGGTCTCCCCCGATTTGTGTTGGCTGACGACGAAGATGAAGACGTTGTGAATGTCCGGTCGCCTATTATTTGCAAGCTGTCGGGGGCGCGGAGCTCCACACTGAGTCCAACCTGTGTGTCTGCGCTCGCTCGAGATGAAGTTTCGAAAAGCGACAATCCTAATGAACCCTCATGGACAATTCGAGAATTCCAGGAGTATTTGGGCATGCTGGAGCTGCTACAGGACGTGTGCAGTAGTTCCGAGGGAGAAGAAATGAGTTTGTCGGCCGACAGTCTCGGCCAAATGGAGCGGCTACTCACGTCACTCCTGCCTCAAGGAGTGTGATCGTAGACAAGTCGATTTTCTTTACGTTAGACACCTTCAGTAGCCTTTGTACAAGTTACTTCATCTAAATAGACGCGGCTGCATTTCGTGATACGCATTCTCCACTGCTTGGTTGACGATCCTTCTCTCGGAACGCTCAGGGTGATACACGCTGGCTGGGTCCAGCTCCAGTTTCTCCGGTCGATAAACGGTGATCTTGCCTTCTGCAGGTCGTGGATGTGGTAGCTGGCCACCACGCACAATTGAAGCTCCAGCACGTCGGATCGGAGAAAAAGACGCTTCAAGCTGCTGGTTTCCACGTTTCAGCCCATTTTTCTTCGTCTTCGACAACGGCGACAATTGTCTCGGTTGTTTTTCTGGACTAGTTCTCTTACTAGTGTCGTCTGGAAGTGAAGTGAGCTCTGGATCGCGCTTCACTTGTGATGGCGGCATGAACAAACAAGGCGAGTAACTATCAGCCCTCACGTTTGGGTGTGAGGTTCCTTCAGGGGTTAACGCGTGAATGGCATCGTTGCATTCCGATGTTGCGCGTGTGAGTTCGGCCTCAATTGCAGGAGTGAGTCGATCGCTGGGGTCAAACGTGAACAGTAGCTTGAACGCGACGTCCAGTGCTGAGGGTGCAGACGTTTGAACGCTTGCACCATTGAGATTTTCCTCCATCCAAAACGTGTAGACGTGGTTTCCTGGTAACAGTGCGTTGTGCTGTAGCTGTGCTCGTTCACCTTTCAAATAGAAGCGAGAATGACTATCGTATAGTACAGCTTCCGGAACATCCACTGTCTGCATCCCTGTGGCATCGCACACTCGAACCATGAGCTTCCCTTGGCCCTTCACACTCTCCACCAATAATTGCTCGAAGTTACGGATCATGAACACTGAAGGGATGCTGGTTGGGGTCAATACGCGTCGCTCGCGTCGGAAGAATCGCAACACTTTATCATCTGAAGTTGTAGGAAGGCCTACATCTTGTGTCTTCTCGTCTTCTGTCTTGGTCGGAGGTTCTTCCTTTTTCTTCTTTGCTTGAAGACTAACATGTTGCACAGGTGGAGAAGGCATATTGGCGAACATACTGACGCGTTTAGTGTTACTCCTCCCCAAGTCGACATCATTGACAGATCGTCGTCGAGTAGGAAGTCCCGGTGGCGCTTTAGTAGTCGGCCACGACTGCGGTGGGTCTCCAGACGGAGTTGGAGGGAATAACTCTTCATACAAATCAAAGTAAATGGCGTCGTCCTTGAACGCTTCCTCATCAACATTCCGTTGACGCACGAGTTTTCCAGTTCGATACCAATCCAAAATCATCTCAAAGTGTTGCGGATTGCGGTCAATGAAGAACGCATCATCCAAACAACTAATCTTACCACACCCACAGGTGATGATCTGGTTGAGTCTTTTGAGTGGATACTTGGCGATCAAACTCTCTTTGCAACGGAATAGTTTCCCACCAACATCAAAAGCGATGATTCGAGTCGGTTTCGTGTCGGGGTCTCTCAAATCCGAGACACTCTTCGAATGCCATGGCACTCTTGTCCTCCCCACTGTGTGATCTGGGTCTAAACTGCGGAAATGCTCATTGAAGTAGGCACCTTGACTACTGGCTCTTGACAGCACTGGAAGGCGATCCGCTGCACTACTGGTGCTAGACCTTCCGGAGGTGCTGGTACTAGGGATATCCAAGTCCGTACTCTCGGTAGACGCATTTTTCGACCTTGTAGAGGCGAGTTCGGGCAATGTCCGCCTCGTATCGACGGGGTTGTCGCTCCAATCGATGGAGATTGTCAGGTCGTCGTCTTTCTCACTGCCAGAGCTGCGCTCGGTGAACATTTCGTCCAGAAGGTCGTCGTCAGTCACCACATTGGCATCTTCATTTTCGTCGCCGTCTCTGGCCATGTTGATTTCTCTCAGGTGGTTGTTCTCTCTTCCTCTGTGATGAGGAATGAATAGAAGTAAAGCACAGGAATGCTGAGCGTTATTCTTCGCTTTCAACGCGTATCAATGCGCGAAAGGTCGTTAAGTGGCAATGGCCCATCTGATTGGTGGTTTGCACGTTGAAGCCAGCTTCAACCGACGACTTGTCCGTCGAAGCGTGATAGTGCAGCAACGTTTTTAAACTATGGCGCCAAGCGTGGAGATTCGTGCTGACTGTAGTAACTTGGCCATTGCCATCACGTCGTCGACTTATACGGATTTATATGTATTTGCATCCGTCACCTCGGTGGCCATTTCGCTCGCCGCGCACAGACGAACATCATCGTGCTATCTGGTCTACCTCATACAACTCTTTAGACAGCAGGGGATGCCAGTGGCATTGCCACCCAGTCGGTTTCGAAGAACGTGGGCTCAGCAGTGGGCTTCTTGATGCTTGACCAGCAGCGCTGCTGTCAAACTGCACCATGTCTCCTGCTACATGTATTGGTAGCGAGTATCGAAAACCGAGGAAAGCTGTTTTAAAACGGACATGGGGCAGCTGTGGGTGTCTTGTTCGTCGTGGTGATGGTGCGTCTTATTTGCCACTTCGGTGTGGCTTCTTGTGTAGTGTTCGATGCTGCTGTCGGCAATGATGCCTGTCCGGACTACATGTATCTTGGATACGTGTTGTCTTACTTCTGACGCTGTGGGAACGCTAACTCAAGTTTCGATGCCCGGAATTCCGTGACGAACACCAACATTTCGTCTGCGTGTTGCAGCGAAGCCCGGCCAGTTTTTCAAAACGTGTTGGTGCATAGAGCACCACATTTTTCGCTATGAGTTGTGAAACTGAACAGCCGAGCCACTTGATCTCCCCTTGATTCCTGACTGCGTGAGTGTAGGAGTTAATGCAATGTTACCCGCGGAGCGGGGTCGGAACTGTTGACTGGCCCCAGTTCAGACCTAAGTCGGTACTATTGTTCCTTTGCACCATACTGTTTCCAATCCGCCAGAAGATACAGAATCCTATCCATCGCTGCGGAGAGCGCCAGCGGCTCTTTGTTCTGATTGTATACTGTATTATCGGGGTGGCAAAAGCCTTTGGAGAAGAAGAGCTTAGATGGCAGCAGCCTACCCTAACATCCTATGCTCGCACCAATGACCACTGGTCATTGGCTTTGGTCATTGACCAGCAAACAACTACTGGATGCCACGATGGCAACAGCCCTCCTTGCAGCCACACACTGGCGTGCTTCATGGAGCGCACTGCTGACGAAGTAGATCTTGTTGAAGTTGCTTCGGCAACCAGCCAATCCGCTGTCGCATTAGCTACCCCGTAAATAGAGATGTTGATCCCCCGCGTCCATGTAGCTTTTATGCCTTTTGTGTCAATTGAGACCATCGCCAAAATGACACATCGAGCCGCGCTACTCCGCTCGGCACTGTGTCTCACAACAGGTACGTGACCTCCTTTCGCCTCTTATCAACCTCATTGCCAACTCACGGCCATCACCCAGCCAAGCCACGGCCGTCGCCCACGCTCTTCTGCTTCCCCGGACTCGAGTCGGCGCCATGGCACGACACAAGCAAGTTCGAGTGGGTCAAACACCTTGAGGCCAACCGCGAGACCATCACCAACGAGTTTCTGGCACTCAAGGAGCAACGTGATGCTCTGGCCAAGAACTCCGAGTCTGTGAACAGCGAGGCGAGCGACTACCATGTCTACGACAAGAAGCACCAGCTGCACCAGGGCCAGTGGGATTGGCTCTCGTACGTGACGCAGGGTCGACGCCAAGCGGATTTTGCCGTGAAATGCCCCAAGACGGTGGAGATCCTGGAAAATATCCCTGGGTTTATGGCAGGGCTGCCCTTTGCCTACTCATTCTTCTCCATCTTGAAGCCCGAGGTGAGTTGTAAAGTGAATGATAAGTGAGTTGAGACTGATGCAGTGGAGTGTTTTGTGTTTGATAGTCAAGCATTAAGGCTCATTCAGCTCCGTGCAACATCCGTCTACGTTGTCACTTTCCGCTGTTTGTTCCTGAAGGCTGCGGAATTCGCGTTGGCGACGAAACGCGTCAGTGGGAAGAAGGCAAGGCGCTCGTACTGGATGGTACGACACGTGAAAGTTGCAAATTATTTTCTCTTTTTGTTGATGCTGACACAATGCTCTTTGATAGACGCGTTTGACCACGAGGTGTGGCACAACGGCAAGAAGGGAGACCGCGTGCTGCTGTTGTTCGACGTCTGGCATCCGGATCTTGTTCAGGGCGAACGCGAAGCGATCACCGAGATGTTCAAGGAGGCTAAGGAGAAGGGCTGGCTCAAGGACTACGAGTAATAGATCGACACAGCGGTGCCAGCTAGTAACGCGGCGTTAAGGTTAAATATCTCGACGTGTGTGTTACTTCATGGCAGTAGCTCCTCGAACCCGTCACCACGCTTTTCCGAGACATCTTTAGCGTTCACCCGAGAAGTAGTAGCAGGGTACGCCGCTTTCTGCTCGGCATTGATCTTCGCACACAACTTGTGTATACCCTCACCAGTTCCAGCATTTTGGTCATCACTGCTCACCTCCGTCGCGGGTTCATGAGTATTTTCATCGCTCTCAGTACTGCTATCTTCATCAGAGCGTGACAACGATCGTCTACGTCGCTTATGTTTTGCATCAGAGCCATTCTCCAGTCGTCGTCGCTTCCGTTCTCTCTTCTCCTGTTTGTGCGCCTTCCTCCTCTTCACCTCCATCAACTTCTTGTAGAACAACTTTTCAGCACAAGAGCTACACGCTCGCACCTTGACCAAACACCGCTTCCGTTCTCCATGCTCCACGTACGCGAACAGCAGCTCGTAACTGTGAAGACCCGTACGTTCGTCGCAACGTTTGTTCCCGCATGAGAACTGCCCTTTACCTGCAACGACCTCCATCTCCGTCCGCCAGCGGAGTCCAATCTTTCCTTCCTTATAGCGGGACACGTCGGCCAGCGCATACTCGCGGAACAGTTGCCGGTAGTAGCGCACACTCATGCGGACCTGCCAGTCCGTCTCACCCTGCTTGGCGTCGGCTTCGTCATCGCGGATAAACTCGAATTTCTGTTGCAGCACCGCCAGATCATTCTCAGACACTTGGTGATTGTTGTGGGACGTTATGGAGCTGGTATCGCTGGCGATGCTGTTGCTACGGCGCGTGGAGGCTGAGTACAGCCGCATGAGCTCCTGGTGGCTGCAGATACAGTCGATTTTAACGCCGTCAGTAGGGAGTTGGAGGGTGAAAAAGATATGAGTAGAAAGAGGAGATGACGGAGATCATGATGAGAGTGTTAGAAGGCGGGTCTTACCGGCGGAGCATGCGCTCGGGGCCATCGGCGACGGGCGGAGCAGGAGGCGCCATTGAGTTGAGACTTTGACTATTCTGCGCAAGGACGGGTCAGTTTCGACAGTCCTGGTCCAGGCCAGGATTTTTTTCATGTACAACATCAGGATGGGGATCAGTTCAGTGACCACCTGTCACTGACAATGAGCAGGGACGCCACTGAGCACGGGCTGCAATGCATTGGTGGACACGCTGGTTATCATCTTGCTAGGCTTACGTGAAGTTTTTTTCTACATTGTACATGTATATGTCTGGGCGATTCGACCTCTCCGTTTGATCGCTAGCGTCTCGTAATCGGTTAACCTAGGACAGGGATCCACTTTGCGAGCAAAGACGTAAGCTTGGGCGTTCCTCGAGCGCGAGTTACCAATGATAGCGTACGTTGCAGACTTGTGCACCTGAGCACATGAATACCATCCGTCTATCCGATATGGAGTCAGCCAGCGTCAGGTAAGTGACAGGAGGTTATGGGCTCTCTGGACCCCATAGGCGGGGCTGCTGCACGGCGCGGCCCCGGGAGCATGTTAGCCGTCTAAACCGCAAATCAAAAAGTGACAGGAAGTTGCGATGGAGGTGATAGGAGAAGGCTCGTGGTAACGGGTTAACTTCCTCACCTGGTCGGTTTTTACTGCGCCGCTTTGAAATCCGGTTGAAGTGGCCAGCGACGAATTCAAGTAGAAGTTACGGACGGTAAAGCGGCAACTAAAAATGACTAACCGTTGCTGAAGCAGTAGCGTTTGAGTTTGGGTACAAGTCGATTCATTTTCGCCATGAATGAAAAACAATAACCTTCAAGGAATAATAAACAGCTCATCCCACCTCCCACAACAAAATCACAACCAAGCGATCCGTAGAACCAAATACCTGTATAATTAAATTCACACCACATCTCCTAACCTACTTCCCTACAGTACTTTACTAAAATCTCATTGCGGAGTGTGTGACAGATGCCATACTGGCTGTCCACACTCCCAATGACTCCAGCACCAGCATCACTCTTCAATCCACTACAATAGACGCGCATCAGGCCATTCACCATGATGCCCGCCGGCGGACCGTCGTCCCCAACGACAACAACAACAACCACAACAACGTCTCCTTCAACCTCCACAACTGCAGCCTCCTCTTCCTCTTCCGCTGCCTCCCTCTTGACGTCTTCCGCTTCCAGCTCCGGTTCCTCCTCTTCCGATGGTACGGAACTCCTCACCACGTGTCTCTCCACCATCGTCACCTACGACTACGACTACGCACTATGCGTCATGAACTCTGGCTTCTTCGAGATCGACTCGTATTCCTTCACATCTACTGCCATCTCAGCTTTACTCTCAAGCTCCAGTGGCTCTACTACAGTCGACTCTGAAGGGTCCTGCACACTAATGTGCACTAAGCCAACTATGGCAGCTTCCAGCTCCTGCTGCTCAGCAGCCAGCACTGTTAGAAGCTGTCAACAGTCTTCATCTGAGATCTCGTACTGTAAATCTGTTATTGAAGACACAGTAGCTGAGAGTCAACAATGTGGCCTCTCAGCTGAAAATACAGCACTGATTGTGTGTGTAGCCATCATTACAGGTTTCTTCCTGGCTGTGATGATTGCAGCCAGGATATACGCCAAGAAACAAGGAGCTCTAGCTCTAGAAGGAGATGCGCTCGAGTCCAGATTCTCTATGGCCAGTAGAGCCACATGGGAAGCAGTTTTAACTGCTTGGAGACAAGTTACGAACCTGATCTGGAAGAATTTAATTATCAGAAGACGCAAACCGGTGTCTTTTGTGTTTGAGTTGCTACTTCCGCCAGTGTTGACACTCGCACTGGTGTTTATTGCCAATTTGGACGCAATTTTCGGCACGGGAGATAATTATTCCAGTTCGTCGGAAGCAGCGTCGACATCGGAGACAATTTTGTGTACAGGTTTAGACTCCCTCACGTTTACAGATTATGGAGCTTTGAGTACCAACATGTCGACGTTCTACAGCAGCGGACAGAGTGTCATTGGACTCTTTCTACTAATTAGTTACATCAAATTTGTATCGACTACAACGACAACGATGGTGATTGAAAAAGAGACGAGGATTCGAGAAGTCATGAAGATCATGGGGCTCTCGAACTTTACGCTGTTAAGTTCGTGGTGTCTGACGACGGCGATTTTAGCCACACCACTGGCGTTTGTCATTGCTGCGGAGCTTAAGTACGGCCAAGTGTTCCCGATGTCGGAGTACGCGACGCTGGTGTTCTTGTTTTGGGCTTTGAGTTTGTCCATTGTGAGCTTCAGTTACTTCATCACGCCGTTCTTCAACAAGTCCAGAGCTGCCTCGATCGCTTCGGTGCTTTTGTGGCTGGTATTGTTCTTCCCGTTTTTCTCGGTCATGTCAAAGTCCAACTCGTCGAAATATTTGGGTGCTCTTGCACCTCCAACTGCCTTTGCATTGGGTGTTGATGACCTGGTGCGTCGTGCTCAACTTGGTAGAGGACTGGCATACGCGATGGGGTTGGTGGAATCTCCTATTACAGTACCTTCGGCGTTTGCTATGAGCTGGTTTTTGATTCTGGACTCGTTTATTCTCGTTGTTCTTGGATGGTACTTCGACAATGTGCTGCCACAAGAATTTGGCGTCCGTAAGCCGTGGAACTTCCTGTTTGTAAAGGATTATTGGCTTCCATCGAAAGCGAATCGCAATGACAAGGAAGTTTTAGTGCTGGAGTCACCCAGCACAGCCTCGTCGCCCCAGACAGATTACGCGTTTGCGTCACCGCGTGGAGTACGGCTGCTGCATCAGACTTCGTCGGATGGATCTATCGTGATGATGAAGGACCGACCTGGACTTGTGGCTTCTGTGGAACCTGTCAATGCTGTGCTTTCAGAACAGGAACGCAAGGGAACATGTCTTCAGATTCGAGGCCTTCGCAAAGAGTACCCGTCAGACGATGGAGAGGTGAAGGTAGCAGTGCAAGGATTGAACCTCACTTTATACGCCGGACACATCTCTGCGTTACTTGGGCACAATGGTGCAGGAAAGACGACGACGATATCGATGCTGACGGGACTGATTCCGCCAACGTCAGGTGATGCTACGCTTTACGGACGCTCTGTTCAGGCTGACTTCAACGAGCTTCGCCAGATCATGGGTATCTGTCCACAGCATGACGTGCTTTTCAACGAGTTGACTGTCGAGGAGCATCTACTGCTGTTTGGAACGATGAAGCACATTCCATTCGGTAGTTTGAAAGAAGAAGTCGAGCGAATGATCCGAGAAGTTGGGTTGGTGGAGAAGAGGAAGGTCGCTGCTAGGAACCTATCTGGAGGACAGAAGCGCAAGCTGAGTGTTGCTTTGGCATTCATGGGAGATAGCAAGCTGGTTTTCTTGGATGAGCCCACCTCTGGAATGGACCCATACTCGCGTCGGTTTACGTGGAATTTGCTGCAGCGGAATCGTGACGACCGCGTCATTGTTCTCACAACTCATTTCATGGACGAAGCTGACATTTTGGGTGACAGGATTGCTATCATGGCTGACGGCCAGCTCTGTTGCGCTGGAAGTTCATTGTTCTTGAAGAATCGGTATGGCGCTGGGTATAACTTGACCATGATCAAAGCGGTTGGATGCGATGTGGAGGCAGTTGGCACATTCTTGCGCAGTTTCGTCCCTGAAGCGAAATGCTTGAGCAACTTTGGCTCGGAGGTTGTGTTCCAGCTTCCATCGAAATCGTCTGGAGTGTTTTCGACGATGCTGCAAGTTCTCGATGATGAAAAACATGGCCTGCGTATTGTTCAGTATGGTGTGTCCGTCACAACGTTGGAAGAAGTGTTCTTGCGTATCTCGCAGGATCGCGAAGAGGAAGCTGCTTTGGGTGTAGCTATTTGCGGTGTGGAGGCAGTGGACCAAATCCGTAAGACGTCGGCAACCTCAGCCAATTCTCGTGGTACACTGACGGGTCCAATTTCGTCTGAGACGACTAACCGTGCAACGTTGTGGAGCCAATACACTGCGCTGTTGACGAAGCGTGTGCGTATCGCGAAGAGGGACAAGAAAAACCTGCTGAATGCTGTGTGCATCCCACTGCTCTTCCTCATCATTTTGGTGTCGCTTCCTGAGATCGACGTGGCAAGCTTCATGACTACTAGCGACTACGCCACAGAGCTCGCGTCGTCGTCACGGCAAGGCAGGTGTTCAAGCGCAAACTTCTCGTTGGTCTCTGTTCCAAGTACTTGCGACACTTTCACCTACAATTTCTGTGATCTTGGCGTGATTGATTGCAGTGCCTCAACATGCTGCGATAAAACTAACGTCGAGTCGCCTTACTACGCGTGCAACATGTGTGCTGGCACCTCGTCGTCCAACCCGGTGACTCCGTGTTACAACAAATACTGCCTTGATCAAGATGGTGCGAAACTTCAGGCTACTCTCAACGCCTTCTTAACTTCTGTCGTGGTTATGCTGGCGTTCGCGTTTGTTCCGGCTGCGATCGTGGCATTCGTTGTCCGTGAGAAGAATCCAAACCAAAACGCGAAGAGCTTGCAGTTGATTTGCGGCGCCAACGTGACAGCTTACTGGTTGTCTACATGGACACACGACATCGTTATAATGATGGTAACTGTTATTGCTGCCATGATCATGGTACCGTTCTCGGACCGGACTTTGACGAGCTCTATGGAGGTGTGGGGAGTTGTCTGCCTGGTTGGCTCCCATGCTCTCGCTGTGATCCCAATGGCGTATTTGTTCTCCTTCAAGTTTAAGAAGCATGCTGTGGCTCAAACATCGCTTCTGGTGTTTGCGCTCTGCACGGGCGGTTTGCTGAGTATCTTCTCGTTCTTGTGTCGGCTCATCGACTTCGACTTGACCCCGGACAACTCGTCTGACAACTTAACGCTGTCTTCGCTCGACAGAAACTACCTTCGATGGATTTTCCTACTGTTCCCGGGTTACAGCCTCAACAACGGTATTTATGAAATTGCCACGCGCAAGCTGAGTCGAAGCGCGCTTTACGGCAGCAGTACTGAGACGATAGCGGCACCTTCCTTTTTTGGACTTTGGGAGGGCCTCGGCACGGATTACACATGCACTTCGTGCTGGGATGCAACGACTGACCAGACTTGCTGTGTGCGCAATGTCTTTGATCTCGATGTGGCTGGAGCTCCAGTCGCGTATGCGGTGGTAGAGATCGTGATTTTCATGGTTTTGGTATTTGTCGTCGACAATCGCAGCTTGTCGTGGCGCCCGGAGCAACGGCCGCAGTTGGCTCCTAACGAGGATGACGATGTGGCCAGGGAACGTCAAAAAGTGGAGCGCTCGTACCCTACTCAAAACGACAGCGTGTTCATCCGCAACTTGCGTCAGCAGTACGGTGATGGAGATAAAGTTGCGCTGGACAACTTGTGTCTTTCGATTTCCAAGGGTGAATGTTTTGGCTACCTCGGCATTAACGGAGCTGGAAAGTCGACGACGATGAAGGTCCTCACAGGTGAGATCGCCCCAACCAACGGTTTCGTGACACTCGGCGGATACGATTTGTCTCGCGACCGCGATAAAGCGCGTAGGGTGGTTGGCTACTGCCCTCAATTCGATTCGTTGCATGACTTGCTGACTGTGGAAGAGCAGCTTGAGCTTTACGCACGACTTAAGGGAATTCCAAGCGACCGTGTGCAGAAGGCTGTTGACCAGAAGATCGAAGAAGTGGGGCTCACGGAGTACCGTAAGAAGCTGACTCGGGGTCTCAGTGGTGGCAACAAGCGTAAACTGTCGACGGCCATTGCCTTGATCAGCTCTCCTAGCATCATCTTCTTGGATGAGCCTTCGACGGGAGTGGATCCAAGTTCGCGAAGGAAGATGTGGGATGTGATCGCCAGTGTATGTGCCGCAAAGGAGTCGTCCGTGGTCCTGACAACGCACAGCATGGAAGAGTGTGAAGCACTGTGTACGCGCGTGGGAATTTTGGTGAGCGGAAAGCTAAAATGCTTGGGAAGTGTCGAACACCTGAAGCAAAAGTTCGGCCGAGGCTACATCGTAGAAGTGAAGCTTCGGGAGCCAAGCACGTCCTCTGTGGGGCGGCTACAACTGGAGGCGTATCGCATTCTGGGAGGCAACTGCTCTGGCATTTCACAGGACCAAGTCATCAACTTGTGCTCATCTCTTGGAGTGCCAAACCGTGCGCACGACATCATGAACGGCGAAGGCAACGGCAGCGTCCTCAATAGTTATCTCGAGACGTCGGGCACCATCCCCATTGACGTCTTCTGTGCGTGGTGGCACACTGAGAACATGGGCTCTGCGTTGCAGGAGTTCTTCCAGTCCAAGTTCCAAGGCTGTCAGCTGATCGAGCATCAAGGCGGCCACTACCGCTTCCAAGTATCAAAGCATTCACTGCGGCCGCATGCAATCTTTGGACTGATCGAGGAGAACAAGGAACACCTACATGTGAGTGAGTACGGCGTGAGCGAGACGTCACTGGAGCACATTTTCAACACGATGGCCGCCCAGCAAGGCGAGGAGCAGCTGCAAGGCAGCGCTAGATACCGTGGAGACTGGTAAGCCTCGAGTTACCAAGTTGAGTACCATAATTCATGAATAAGTGAATGGTTTGCTATCTCAGTTGAGGTCCAAGTGCACTAGATTAGTATCCGTACTTGTCATTCAGCTTGGTACGACCGTCACCAGTCTGGTTTGTTGGCGGCACCCACACCTGATCGCCTCCCTCTAAAACACTTGCGTCGTCACCGTGTTGCCCAGCACTCGTGTTCGACTTGACTTGCTTGGGTGGTCCCATTGCTGGACCTGAAACTCGTCGTCGCTTCGATGCCGGTGGCTTCGAGTCGGCAGGCTCTGATGTCTTCTGGGGCAAAGTCTCCGGTTGTGCCTTTGGCTTATTCGTAGAAGTGGTCTTCTTCTCGGACGAAGCTGAGCTTCTCTGTGGCTCCGAGTCCTGTTTCTTGGCTGCGTCAACATGGGTAAGCTCAATTGACTTTGATTTCTCAGGTGTAGATCCAGAAGCAGAAGGTTCTTGAACTTGGACTAATGACTTCTTCTCCAAAGAAGATGTCGGTGAACTGCTCTTCACGGGCTTCTCCACCGGCTTGGTCGACTTTTGGATCGGCAGAGCGGCTAACGCTGGTGTTGCGACTGCGAGCAGTTGCCGCTGGCGCGTCAACTCCGTCTCAACCTCTAGTTTCCGTTTTGTCAGCGTGTCCACCTCATTCAAATGTAGCTGTGTCGTTGTCGCTGCCATGAAAGAGTCCAAAGAGTCTGCTTCTTCTTCTTGCTTGCTCTCTTGACTTGTCGGAGCAGCTTTAGCTGATGCAGCCATCATCTCTCCCTGGAGTTTTGCAAGCTCGTCCTCTAACTTCTTGACATTATCTTGAATGGATTCGGCAGTAAGCACCTCAGTCGTAGATGCACGCGTAGATACCGTCGCTGTAGCCACTCCTGGAGTACTTGAAGATCCTGTAACCTTCTGCTTCCGCGCCGCAATCTTCTGCTGGTTAGCCTTAGTTCGATCGTAGAAGTCGTCTTCATCGCTGCTGTATCCATACAGCTCCTCATTAACATTCCGCTTCTTCTTCGCAACAACCGTTCCCCCTGTCTTCGTCCGCTGATCATTCTTGGCATGAATTCTTGCTTCCAAGTCATCGATCTCCTTCATCAAAGCATCAATACGTTGTTCATTCCTCTCCAGGGTACGTTGTTGTCCCTCAGACAAACCATCTAACTGATTTTGCTTGGCCAGAATCCTCGATCTCTCCAATTTAAGATTCTCCACCTTCCGAATCCGTGTCTGCAACTGCTGATACAATCTCTGATCCTTCTCGTTCACTTGCAACTGACTCACACTTGACTTGTATGGCTGATCTTCCTCCTTCAACTAAAAAAATATTAAAAAAAAATCAGCACCCCTACCCTCCTCATCTCCTAATTTTCTCCTTACATTACGAAGATAATCCGGCAAGTCCTCTTTACTCTTGATCGTCTCCTCTTCGTCACTTTGCTCTTCTTCCTCTGCATCTTGTCCGAATCCCCACGTGGCCTCTCGTTCCTCTTCCTGTTTTTTATTGGCCAATATTTCCCGTTTCTGCTCCAGTCTCTCCCTAAATTTGGCCAAATTAAGTGACTCATATTCGGCCGGCAGTAGTTCCGGCGGACCACACACCGCGTACAGCCGCGTACTCTCACCAAACACCAGCACGTCTCCAATGTGAAGCCGCACAAACTCCTCGGCCAACACGCGCTTCTTGTTCACGAAGCAGCCGTGCGTACTGCGCAAGTCGTAGAGGAACAGCGCGCCCTGTTCGTCGAATTGCAGCGCCGCGTGCACCCGCGAGATGGATGGATGGGCCAGCGCCAAGTCGCACACGGTCTCCATACGCCCGGCCACAATGTAACTGCGGCCATCAGTACGGGGTAACGACAAGGTTTCTACGACTACGCCGCCCTTGACCACCTCCAGGTAGATACCGAACTCGTTGCGGCCTCTGGCGCTCCAGTCCGGCGGCGAGTACTGCGCCATTTTAGACAATCACACTGAGGGTAAAATGGGCAAATTAAGGGGTTCTACCCACTAGTATACAGGTATACTATTCCAATAATAACGGGTTCTACCAAATAGTATATGGTATACTATCCCGATAATAATATATTATTGGAATAGTATACCGTATAATATGGTACAATATTATTATACCATCTAAAACCGAAGGAGTACACTATTCAGCAGGGTATTATACCGAGGAAAGTCTCCTGCCGCGATGAGATTTCTTCAGACGAGTGCATGATCGAACAGAACATCCTCTAACTCGCCTAGACGAGGGTGAACGTCCGCCACCAGGAATCCGGTATTGCAGGATGACGACCCTAGTTCAAGATGGAATTTCGGTTTTTCCAGCAATAGTGGATCTGACCAACCAGCCCTAACCCACCTTCAAAGTGCTTCACAGTATGCGTAGGTAGTACCTAGGCTCCAGGACCTTGAATTGACTTGTTCCCATGATTTTGCAACGGGTTTTGCAATTGGGAGATGTCACTTGCAGCTTTTGCGGATAGTTAAAAATAAAGATCTACATGTAGCCAAACGGGATCGAAGATGTAGAGAATTCGACCGAGTACGATCGAATTGATAAAATGGGTATACTATTTGGAATGGTATTATGCGGAATTGTAGACCCTAAAAATGCTCTAGGGTGTTCTTTTCGGACAGGGTACAGAAACGGCTCCCACTTCGGATATCCATACTTGAATCTACTTACACGGGTATTAAAATACAAAGGTTTCAGAGTGAGGTGTGAGTGAAGGTCAGTGGAGCCAGGCTTCAACTTTGTGACAAACACTCCAAACTCGTTAAAAGCGATAAGATCGGTTTGAAGAGGATACAAAAAGTTAGTGGTATCAGAAGTGGGAGCTATTTCTGTATATTACCCGTTATTTGATCTCGAATTTTGAGAAACGCGTAAACTTTACGATTTGAAGAGAATATGAATTAATCTATTATCGTGCATAACTAAGAAAAAGGTTAAACATCACATGAATGCAGCTTTGTGTGGCTTCGCAGAGTTCCTGGAGGTTTTGTCACTAATGGCGAAGAGAGCGAGTCACCGTCGAGGGCTGGTCGGTCGGCGTGGTTGACTCAATTGACTGCTCAGAGGTGGTCGAAACATCAGCATCGACGCCACCGCGCACTCCTGCATTCACTCCGGCTTTAGCCGCGGCACCTACGCCGACGTTGGCCGAACCAGCCACACCTGCACCAATACCGGCCGCCACACCGCCGTTCGCAGAGCCCGCGACACCGGCACCGACACCAGCGCGCACTCCTGCATTCACTCAGGCTTTAGCCGCGGCACTTACGCCGACGTTGGCCGAACCAGCCACACCTGCACCAATGCCGGCCGCCACACCGCCGTTCGCAGAGCCCGCGACACCGGCACCGACACCAGCGCGCACGCCTGCGTTCACTCCGACATTAGCCGCGGCACCTACGCCGACGTTGGCCGAACCAGCCACATCTGCACCAATACCGGCCGCAACACCGCCGTTCGCAGAGCCCGCGACACCAGCACCGACACCAGCGCGCACGCCTGCGTTCACTCCGGCGTTAGCCGCAGCACCCATGCCGATATTGGCCGAGCTAGAGACATCTGCGCCAGAGTCCGCCCAAAGCGTGCCGCTAGGTGGTACCACTGTTGGGGTGGTGGACTCTGATATCGTCGTGGACGAGTCGCTAGAAGTGCTTTGCTGGATCTGCAACTCAGGGTTGCCAGCTTCCGTGAGCGAGCCCATGGCAGTCGCAATGATAGCGAGGTGCGCGAGAATCTTGGTGAGGTTCATCTTGGAAAAAAGTGGGTAGTAGACGTTGAAGACTTGGACTTGGACTGAAGAAGGACTTCAAGTAGGTGAGCAGCTAGTGTAGCTGGACTGCTGCTGAGTGCGGAGCGAATTTGAAAATGAGAAAGTTGCCGCTATCGCTTTCGGTGGTCACCTCCATGCCCTTAAAAGATGTCGAGTTTAGCATCACGTCTCACCTGTTGTTGCCTCCTCTCCAGAATTGCGACAGATCGGACACGACTCTCTAATGTTGCAGGCGTTTGGCTACCACATGGAGATAACCGAGGAGTGGGGCGCTCAAAATGTGATTGTTGCGTCACTGTCCGGTGGCCTATTAGAACGGACAACGTTACGCTTGAATACTCTGCAGCACACACCGGGTGGTCAGGAGAGCACCCGCTGGACTGGCAACGTGAGTGTTGACCACCCAGCCATTTTGAAGTCACGGCGCAGCTTAGCAAATTTACTAAGAACGGCCTGGCACTAACTGGCCTCATTGACTCCGCGATTGACAAGCTCGTCTACTTCATCAGCTTCCCCACCAAAATTTGCTGTGATAACAGTGGAAAGCCTTAGCGTCGACAGGTGATATATTGAAGAGGTGCCGAAGGGTGTCAAGACAGCAAGATGTGTTGTAGTGCAACTAATGATCACTAATTGCCGTCCCGACACATAGCGAAACAACAATTTAATTTTAATTAAAAGTCGACGTCGAACAGTTGGGATAGCGGCGGAGACTGTCATGGCTTTGATGTTTCCCTATAGCGTTGCCGGAGGCCATCAGCTGCGTTTGAATACTTTCGGATAGTAAGGATCAATACCGATCGTTTGCCACCAGCACGCATTTTAACAGAGAGCATGCATTGGCATGGTCCGGAACAGGAACACCGCACCCTTCGGTAAGAACGCCGTCGTCAGCAGCTCTGACACATTCGAGACCGAGACACCCTAGCTTACTTCGCTTTGGACATTGCCTGGTGTTCGTGTTGGACACGATTCGATGCAAGCAAGGGGGCCACCCACGTTGCTCCGTCTAAAATGACCCTCCCAAATTCTAGACTGGTGGCAATCCAAAGCTAGGTTAAACGCATCGCAAGATCACAGCATGCGCGACCAGCATCCCGTTTGCTTGGCGCGTTAATACTTAGTGATCTTGCTGGCCGTTGGGTGTCCAATTTTCCTGTTGCTCAACCGCCTTACTCGGCTTCTTCGGTGTTGCAACCTTCTTTGAAACTTTAAGAACGTCACTGCGCTGGACGGACCGGAAAATGTCTGTTCGTATCAAATTTAGAGTGAGGTTTTACAAAGCAGATGCAGTCAACATGCATGCACACGAACCTGGCTTTCTTGGTGTCGACGGGTTCGACGTCTTGCCGCACCGGTGCTGTGAATACTCGAATGCTAGTGTCATTCGGTGAATGGCCTCTTCGGTGGCAATTACAGCTTCTCTCTGCGCATGTCAAAAGAATGACAAACGTAAGAAACCCTTCTCAGCAAGAAATAACTGTAGTTCTCATCAGCAAAGTACCATTCCATCGACTTGTGCCTCCATGTTCTGGTACTTTGCCTCGAGGTAGTTGCACTTGGCTTGTGTGGAGCGTACTTCTTGTTCCAGCATTTCAATTTTCAGCTCTCGATCCGCACGGAGCCTCCGTTCGTTGTCAAAATCGTTTTTTAACTATTGCCAATCAATCCAACAATCAGGTCACGATGGCATGAGCCACAAAAACATCCAGAGACATTCCGTACCGTTTCCATTCTGCGAGCCAGGTCCAAACCGATCTCTAGAGACTTATAACATACATCTCCAAGTCGTGTCTCCGCACCTGTATCCTCATTTTCACCCTCATCTCCATCCACATCCAACCTGCCGTCTTCTCCCTCTGACAAAATCTCCTCCTGCCGTTCGAACTCCCTCTCCTCCTCCACTTTCACCTGAAATCTCTGCTTCATCTCTGATCTGGTCGGCGTCATTCTGGGCGACTTCTTGTGTTGCATCTTCATCTTCTGTGGAGTCTGCTGCCAGTTGAGTCTCTCCGTCTCCGTCTCAAGCTCCCACAGCATCTTCTCCAGCACCTCCAGCTCCCCCTGTAAATTGGCCTTGTGCTCTGGGTCCATCCTCGTCTCATCCACTTGAAAGGACACTGCATTGGCCCCTGCTACTCGACGTCGGGGCGTGGGTTCCTCTAGATCCATCGACACGTCCGCGAACTGCAAACGTCGCTGTGTGTTGAGTTCCCCTGTGTCCACCACGTCCGCCAGTCGCGTAGATTTTGCTTTATTCTTCTCGGGATCTTGCGGCGTGCTCCACGCTGAGCTGTGGGTGTTCGCGGCCTTGAGCCGCCGTCGTGAGGCCGACACGGCCGGACTGCGCGCTGAAAAGTGCGCCGTGCTAAGCTGCTGCAGCGCGCGTTGGAGCTGTTGCTGCTGATTCAATTTGTACTGCGCGTCGTCGGTTAGATACGCGTTCCATTCAGGCTTACGGCACGCGCTACGGGGACGGGAAGGCGTCGGTAGCGTGCTCTCATTCCGGCTTCGAGGCGTCCGCCGCTTCATGGTTGAGTAATTTGTGTACACTACTCCAAAGTCTATTTTGGTAACTTGTGTACACCACTCTAAAGTCTCTTTGTGGGTTTTATCCTTGGTAAAAAAAATATTAATATCTCTACATGTAGATTTCGCTAAACAAACGAAATTTACCTAAGGTAAAACTCGGTAAAATTCGTTTGGTTGGCGAAATCATTGAATAGTTTCTAGTCGCTCATTTGATTATTACGACCAATAAATTCTTCAATTCAATAAATTCTTCTTAACAATTTCTGCTTGTGGGAGTTGGAGTCTGGCAGAAGGCGCTCCAGAAGTTGTTCCATTGAGTACCATGGCTTCGAAAGTGATAACGGGGTGGTGGTCAAAGAAGAACATGTATTTACGATTGTTACGACAAGAGAAGCATAATCGAAAGTCTTCTTTCGAGACAACCTCGTGCTATCCTGTACGCATTACATCAAAGGGTAACTTGAGTGGTTAGCAGCGACACCGCCGTTGACTTTCTACCGGATGAGAAAGCCACTTCAGAAAACCGCTTACTGTCGAAGTGATCGGCGGCGCGACTGGGTGGCCGACTGCTGCGTGGTCGAGTCCGAGTTATACGTATCCGACGAAGAAGTGCCCGAAGAAGACGTCGTGGTGGTTGACACGCCGGTCTTGCCGGACTTGGTGGCGCTGGTTGTCGTGTCCGACGAGACAGAAGAGGTTGATGGCGCTGTAGTAGCTGCAGTGGTCGCTACTGGGGCAGTGGTGGCCGGAGAAGTGGTAATTGGGGCCGTAGTTTCTGGAGCTGTCGTCTCCGGAGCAGTGGTGCTCGAAGTCTGAGTCGCTGCGGTCGAAGACGTCGCCGACGCGGTCGTATCAGTCGTTGGAGCACTCGTGGCTGTCGTCGCCGTCGACACGCCAGTCTTGCCTGAGGTCGTTCCCGTGGTCGTACCGGTGGTGGTCGTGTCAGTGCTGGTGGTGGTTTCGGTCGACGTGTTCGGGCTGTTGGTTATCTCGATCCACGTGCCCGTTGACGTTGCCGACGTGGTGTCGGACGAGCCCGAGCATGGCGCCTCAGCATTGTCTGTCGTAGCGCCCCAGATGCCCGCCGTAGTTGTATCCGTCGAAGTACCCCACGTACCGGTGGTGTCCGAAGATCCTGAGCATGGCGTCTCAGCCGTATCAGTCGTGGCACCCCACGTGCCGGTGGATCCCCAGGTGTCTGAGGTCTCACCGGCGGCCGTCACCGTTCCAGTTTGCCCGGTGGTGTCCGTAGTGCCAAAAGTGCCAGTAGTATCGGTGCTGCTGGTCGTGCCAGTGCCGGTGCCGCTAGTCTGCTGTGTCGTGTCCGCGACACTGCCCGTGGTGCCCTGAGTAGCGACATCAGTTGAGGTCGTGTCGGTACCCGTCGACGCTCCGGCGATGGTCGCACCTCCCGACGTCTGCTGCGAAGTAGTGTCCGTCGAGGTGGTATCCGTGCCAGAGTTTCCCCAGGTACCCGTCGTGCTCGTCGTGGTTCCCCACGTACCCGTCGAGCTCTGGTCGCCAGAGCAAGGCGTTTCAGCGGAAGTCGTGTCGGTGCTAGTGCCCCATCCAGAAGTACCCGTCGTCTGCTGCGATGTAGTATCTGTCGAGGTGGTGTCCGTACCTGAGGTTCCCCAGGTGCCCGTCGTACCAGTCGAGGTGGTGCGCGTACCAGAGGTTCCCCAGGTACCCGTCGTGTCCGAGTCTCCGCTAGCACACGGCGTTTCGGCAGAGTCAGTGCCTGTAGTCGTGTCGGTTCCAGTCCCCCACGTGCCGCTTGTGGTATCCGTGGTGGTGCCCTGGGTCGTCGCGCCCTTGCCTGTCGTGGTGCTGTCAGTGCCGGAGGCTCCCCATGTGTTAGTGCTGCCAGTAGCAGCAGTGTCGGTTCCAGTACTAGTCCCCCAAGTGCCAGTGCTGGTGCCCTGCGTCGTGGTGTCCGTCGACGTTGTCGAGCCTGTCGAGGTTGAAGTTGACGGCGACGATGCCGTGGTCGTACCCGTCGAGGTGGTGGACGAGGTCGTGTCGGTTGACGGAGAGCTCTGCTGGGTAGCCGAGTCGCTCGTGGTGCTCGTAGTCGAGTCGGTCGCGCTCGTATACGAATCACCCGACGACGTGCTCACGGTGGCACCAGTTCCCGTGCCGGCCATCTTCAGGTTACGCACAGCAGTGTTCTGACGAACCACCGAGCTCGTGTTGGGAACCACGACGTTGGCGGAGGCGTCCGCGAGAGGCCCCAGGGCCAGCGACAGCAAAGCGAGGTGCGCGAAGATCTTGCTGAGGCTCATCCTGAAAGTGTGGCGTAGTGCTGAGTGTGGCTAGTGGAAGAGATAACAAGCTCAAGCGCTCGGGTGTTGTGGATGTTTGCTTGCGGAGTGCAAAGCAAGTTGAGGAATGAACGAAGGTGACACGCTCGAACGATGTTCGGGCTCATGGGACCAGTCTGCCTGCGTCTTCGTCACCACACAGCCTGTACTTGACCAGGCTCTCCATCTCAGCAGCGACTTGAGCGCAGCCTGTAGATCTACAAAGATACCGAGAGGCGGATCGAGTCCAATGTGAACATCCTTTGCAATGATATGCTGTGAGGCTGCCATCTGACGGGTGAGCCTGCACTTTGGCCAATCCTCAGTAGCAAGAGCCAACATGATCGTTTGAGAAATCTCTCAAGCACAACGCGGCACGCGGACGGATGTGAACGGTGCAGCTGATGTTCGAGCTAACTAACGGCACTGCAGCGCGGATTAACCGCCGACCGGGTGGGTGCCCCTGGCTCCGTCACAGCTGTGTCACACTGTGGGCGGGTAGCGGATGTGTGCTCGCGGGCTCGCAGTTGTCGGCGCTCGGCGTGCTCACATCTTGGCAAGTGTGAGTCGGGGCTCCTTTGAATCGATCCAGATTGACGCACCACGTACACTGTCCATATGGAGCTGCCCGACAGAAAGATCCACCTGGCCGCCTTGACGTTCGCGTCGCGCACGCCTTGGTGCATGGTGTAAAGGACCATCGACTGTTTCAATTTTCATCGAGGCATTGTCCGGTTCCTCAATTGTTCTGATGGGATCCGGTGGCGCCAAGCCTTCGCGTGAAATCTACACTGCCCGCTCCACTGTCCTCGTAGAGGAATGCCTGAAGACTGGTCCCGGACGTGCCATTGAGGATCTCAATGGCACGTCGTCGACTAACGTAGCGCGGCTACAACGTAGCGACCGAGACAAATCATTTCGGTGTACGACAGATCCACTTCAACATGGACCATGTTACATGGTCGACCGATCTCTACGTACGGACCAAGCTGTGCGGTTGCTTTTACTGCAAAGGGCGAGGCGAAAACATGCAGGTCTCTAAAACCCATTGACCATGGATGACAGCCAAACATTCGAATGGACATTCATTCA